>OZ038384.1:30987708-32224002 GCA_964036045.1 Eutreptiella sp. 'Long Island Sound 2002' | reverse complement strand
CATCGGTGACTTATACGGAGGGCGGTGCCCCTGAGGAGGCCGATGAGATAGCCAAGGCTCCGGTTTCATCAACGGGTGTGGTTGCGAAGGCCAAGGCGGTGTCAAGCGAGATCGGTGGGTTAGTGGATACCCAGCCAATTACGTGGCCACCAACAGCCTCTTTGAGTCCGGAGGATTGGTCCGAGAGCTTGTTTTTGAAGGGGCAGACTAATTGGTACCGGTGCCTAAGTTTGCGGGTTAAAACACAGCCTCCACATGTGCTGATTTTGCATTTGCCTTTGCGCATCACAGACCTGCGTCATCCATCACGGCGCGAGTTATTTTTGTGTGCTGCTGCCACTGCAACGAAGCACAGGTCATACACCTATCAATTGTGGGATGCTGAGGCGAGTGAGTGGGAGGTTTGGCACTCTTTGAAGCGGTTTGGCGGTGTCGGTGGTGCACGGGTTCCAGCCGAAGTCCAGACTCGTGTCAATGATTGGGTGGCTGAGCGGGTGGCTGAACCGTTGACAGGGCGGGGGTACAAGGCTGACCCCATGGTTGTCGATGATGAGGCTGATGATACTGAGATTCTGAAGTCTGAGGGTGCCCCCAAGGGGAAGACCGCTGTCAAGCAGGAGTCTACACCAAAGGCCACACCAAAGCCCGCACCAAAGGGCAAGGCACCAGCAAAGGTCACAGCCCCACCAGCGACCCCCGACCCAATTCCCTTCCCCATGGAGGAGACGGTTCGTGGCATTTCGGATGGGGTGATGCGTACGTTGGAGGGAAATGTGCAGTCCACACTGCGGGATATTCTGCCCGCGGCAGCTCGTGAGGCCATGAAGACAGAGTCCTCAACCCGGGCGACCCGTGAAGTGCAGAAGCTTCAAAATGAACTGGCCGTAGCCAAGAGTCAGGCAAAGGCCGCAGAGAAGCGAGCACAGGACTTCCAGGACGCACTTGAGGATAGCAAGAGGCAGAAGATAGAGGTAGAGGGTGAGCTGAAGCATTATTTTTGGACTTTGGCAAAGACTTTTTTGGCAAATTACAAAGCACTTATTTTCCTATTTGGAACGTTGGTGGTCATGAGGTATGTTGGTTAAGAAGGACCGGACCTTCTACTCGCCTTGCGCGATGTGTGCCGGCGCTGCGGTGCGGAGGTCCGTGCTCCTAACGTCCCATGACTGGCTGTCTGGGGTATGGGGGTTGTTTCATGAAACGAATTGCAAATTACACATTGCGAATTACGAATTACGAACTACGAATTGCAAGATTGCCCAAAATACTGTCCTAAGCCTTTCTTTGTGCAAAGCGTGCCAGGGGACCGCGTGACCCACGGAATGGTTGGCAATAGGTGCAAGAGGGGTTGGGGGGGGGTCACTGCTAGAAGGGGTGCTGGAAGGGGGTTCCAGCGCTGGAAGGGGGGGGGGGTTCCAGCGCTGGAAGGGGGGGTTCCAGCGCTGGAAGGGGGGGGTTCCAGCGCTGGAAGGGGGTTCCAGCGGGGGTTCCAGTAGGGGTTCGAGCGCTGGAAGGGGGTTCCAGCGGGGGTTCTAGCACCCATTCCTGGTCTTTAGGTGGACCCCATGGACAAGGCTGTAGCAGCGTTTTTGCATTCATTGCCACCGCCCACGGCCTATTGCCAACTCAAGGACCGTGCCCGACATGAGCGGCGTGGGCACATCGCCAAAGTTCTAGCTGCCCTTCTTGTGGAGGACACCCCGCTAGTCCAAGAAGCCGTAGATGGGTTGTTCGTGCGCAGCAAGGCAGACGCTGAGGGGGAGGATAGCCACGCGTACCGGGCCGCCATTTGGGTGTGGAAGTACGCCTTGGACTCCAACCTCTCAATCCGGCAAACACTACGGTTGCCGCAGCAATGCACGCAACGTGACCTTGCCGACACGAGGACACGATTGACCCGCTACACGGCGGAAACATTGACCGTCAGTGGAGGCTCCATGCACCAGAGGAGCGCAGCCGTGACGCAGTTGAAGGACGTGGTGGTAAACCAAGTTCAACTTGCCATAGCGGAGGGGAATTTTAAACATAATGCGACTGAAAAGTGCATCTGGGTTGTTGTGGTGCCCGATGCAACTCCTTTGTGGAAAACTAGTGTTTCCAAAGCGGACGTGTTTGTCCATGTTTGGGGGGAGGGGGTGAAAGCGGCTGGCCACATTGCCCGTTGGGCAATGTGGTGGTGCATGGATGGGCCGGACGATGCCGGGTGTTTGCTGGCTATCGATGACATTGGCAAACTCAATGAACAAGTGGTTGCTTTGCAAAGGGACACCACTGTGTTCATTGATGGTGAGTCCTGGCGGTTTGTGGTGTTCCTGTCTGGGGATGGGAAGTTAATGGCAGTAACCAACGGCGGGGGGAAATGTTGGTGTTGTGACGATGTGACTATTCTAGTTCCATTGGATCATGTCCTTGCGAATGTTCGCTGGGGCTCATTCTTGTGCACTATCAAGACGGATCGTCGGGTAGGAGATGTGGTCCATGGTGCTTGCCGAGTGACCAACGCTTTCAAAAAACGGTTGTCTGATGATATTGCACGGTGGTTGGTTGGTGTAGTCGGCCAGCGTGCCATGGCTCGCGAATTTCATGAAATTTGGGCTGATTTGCTGCATGAGGCCCGCTCTATTCCTGCCGCGGAGCGCAAGGAGCTTCTCCCTCGAAAGGCAAAGGAGGGAACGTTTGACATCAGCACTGCTCGACTTTTTTGGGACCGACCCACATTTCAACAACGGCTTATCTCAGCCCTCCAAACCCACTTTCCAACTATTGTTTGCAACGGTGTATGTATGTATGTTCCAGTTGCTGTTTATTTTGCGCGATTTTTGTGCACTTCAAAAGCTATGGCGTGGGAAGGAACCCTAACAGATGTTGAGGTGGCGTCTGCCAAAACTTTGTGCCAAAGCATTGGCACATGTTGGCAAGAGTTGGGTTGGAAGCCCACACCATGGGTCCATTGGACTGTGGCCCATTCCCACTACTTCCTTGCCAAATATCGCACGTTATATTTGTTTTCAAGTGTGCCGGCCGAACACCGGCACCGCCGATTTAAGGTACAGGTGAAAAACTCCATGCGTGGATGGTCGCTACAAAAGCCCCGTGTGTCAAAACGGGGCTTGCGCCATGTCCTCAACATGGAGACCATGCAAATTGGCTTGCGTCACTATGTTGCACGCAAGGGTCGTGCATTTTTGAAACGACAACGCCGTTGATCGGCAAGGATGTTGTGCTGAACAAGTCAATCCACATTGAATGTGTTTGTGCCCCCAATCCGTGTTGTTGTGAAGTTGGGGTATGTGCCGGAAGGGGGGGTTCCGGCGCTGGAACCCCCGCTGGAACCCCCGCTGGAACCCCCTTCCACCGCTGGAAGGGGGCGCTGGAAGGGGGTTCCAGCGGGGGTTCCAGCGCTGGAAGGGGGCCTAAAAAGTCGCTGGAAGCCCGCTAGAAGGGGGTTCTAGCAGGGGTTCCAGCGTTTTTTGTGCCCCCCAGTGCTCCACAAGGGCGGGGTGACCGGGAATGGCCAAGATTTGTACTAGCAAGGGGGTCATAGTGTAAGACATTTGGGGGTGCATTAGGTCAAGTCAACAGGTTTTGTGTAGGAAACCAAGATGTGATCAAAATTTCTGCTAGAAGGGGGGGGTTCCAGCGGAGCGCTTCCAGCGGCGCACCCCATATTCACCCCTGTAGAAAAATTTTAAGGATCATCGGTGAGTTGTAGACCCCGCTACATGTTATCGCAAGGGGTACACACCCTGTAGAATATGTTATAGGCCCGGCGGTGATATGTAGACACTACATATCACCGCAGCACGTATACACCCGTGTAGAATATGTTTAAGGAGCAACGGTGATATGTAGAGCCTACTACATATCACCACAGGGGGTATACACCCCTGTAGAATATGTTTAAGGACCATCGGTCATATGTAGACCCTACTACATATGATCGCAAGTGGTACACCCTTGTAGAAAATGTTTCAGGACCAGTGGTGATATGTAGACACTACTACATATCATCATAAGGAGTACTCACCCCGTGGAATATGTTTCAGGACCAGCGGTGATGTGTAGAGCCTACATATCATTGCAACGGGTATACACCCCTCGAGCATATGTTCAAGGATGAGCGGTGGTATGTACACCCTACTACATATTATCACAGCGGGTATACACCCTTGTAGAATATATTTCAGGACCAGCGGTGATATGTAGACACTACTACATATCACCGCAGGGGGGATACACCCTGTAGAACATGTTTTGGGCCCAGCGGTGGTATGTAGACCCTATTACATATCCTCACAGGGGACATACACCCCTTTAGAATATGTTTTAGGACCAGCGGTGATATGTAGAAACTACTACATATCATTGGAGGGGGTATCCACCCCGATAGAATATCAGGACGAGCGGTGATATGTAGACACTAATACATATTATTGTACGGGGTATACACCCTTGTAGACTATGTTTAAGCACCACCGGTGATACTCCGACAGTACTACATATCACCGCAGGGGGTATACGCCGCTGTAGAATATGCTTGAGGACGAGCGGTGACCAGACCTTTGCTTATTGCCGTGCCTACCCTATGAGGGGGGTGGGTGGGTGGGTGCTTTTTTGAAAAATTTGGGTGCCTCCTTCAGCTGGGACCCCCCCCCCCCCCGCCCTAGGGTAGGGGTATGTCACTCGTGGGTTCTTTCTTTTTCTCCGCTTTGAGGAACGGCAGCCGCTGGGCCTTGAACTATGGGGCTGTTGCTTGTGCTGTATTGTGACCTGCTGTGACCAGCTCACCATGAAAGTAACATACGCGAATCGGGAATACGTGAATCAATTGTAGGTGGTATTTTTGTTCAAGGGCATAGGGGGTTTTGACCCCCCCCCCCCCCCGTGAAAACGCCTATATATATCTGGGTGTGCACATGTGTGCTTCATATGAAGTCACAAAAAGCCCGCGTGTAGATGAGGTACACCTTTGCATCTTTTGGGGTGGGTTGTGCTACCAGCGATTCTTGTTGCAGATGTTGCGCAGAACGCTTGTCGGCGTTGTATCCAACTCTTTCATCAATGTTTTGCAATACTCCAATCTACCAGACGTACCTTTGGGGCAACACTCTGGAACACGAAATTCCCTTACCACGGATCACTACCTTTGGACGAACCTCATTTGTTGAAGGGGGGCTTGGCAACCATAGATGAGTCACCCAATGCCAATGCCAATGCAGTGCATGCAATGCAGCACATATTTGCATTTGGCATTCACAACCTTTCACATATCCCAACCCACAATCTCAAATGGATCTGAGTGTGTGCTAGATGCTGAGGTGGCATTTTGTGCAGTGTGTGGTGTTGATCCAGCATTAATGCTTTCTTGGGCATCCTTTGAGCATCACAGGGAAGCATGATTTGGAACGTGTCGAAAATTGGATGTTGATTTGCACATCTCCTTCACTTGCGTACCATGTAAGACATGCCTCGCGTTGCGTGGTAAGAAAATGGCCGACAGGTTCAACAAACCTCTGCACAGGTGAAGCTGACTGATTTTGGTTGTGCCAAGGAGTTGGCCCGTGACCGGCCTGAGGCCAAGACTGTCGTTGGGACTCCCAATTTTATTGCCCCTGAGGTCATCATCAATGGCAAATACAATAACAAAGCGGACGTGTGGTCGTTGGGCTGTACATGCGTAGAAATGATTACGGGAAAACCGCCATGGCCACAATTCAGGTTGTGTAATGCTTACATGCACTATTGCCCATCTCTATGTCCCCAATTGAGTGTATGGTAACGCGAACTGCAATTTCAGGTCAGCTTCTGTACCTCCAAAATGGGATGCACCATGCATGCACAGGTTGTTGCTGAAAAACTGTTTGAATCACAGATATTACCACATTTATCACCATATCCGCACAGATACACAGGAAGTACATGTGTCCGGTTGTCTTTGATGGTATTTGTGCATGCACACACCTGCAGCAATTCTGTGTCCTTTGTAGGGAGAATCCCATGCTCATGGGCACCTGTCGTGTCCCCAGCAGGGGGCACGCCTGCACAATGCCCACTCCTGTGTGCTTAGTAGGGAGCATCCCATGGGCATGTAGACCTGTGCCCCTCGCCGGGAGCATCCCTTGATCATGGCCATTCTGATTGGGTCCCGGGCCGAACGCCATTTGCACAAGGGTCAAACCACATTCGCGCTAAGGCTGAGCGCCACTGTCACCCGGGCTGAACGCCCTTCAGGCCGGGGCCGAGTGCCATTCCCACCAGGGTCAAATGCAGACCGGGGCTGAATGTCATTCCAATTAGATCTGTGGTCCAACACCATTTGGACAAAGGCCAAATGCCATTTGGACCGGGGCTGAATGTGATTTAGGCGATTCCCACCAGCAGAGGGAAAGGTAATTTGGACCAAGGTTGTATGCCATTTGGAAACATCATTTGGCTGAACAACATCGGGACCCTCCAAAGGGCCGGGCTGATCTGATAAAAGGGGTAGGCACCTCCCAGAAGCTAGACACCTTCAAATACTCAAAGACATAGGAAAGGGACACGGGTGCTCACACAATCTCAAAGTTTCAAACACTGCAAGTGAGTGGTGGAGCTCATGGCAAAATGTGTCGGGTGAAGTTTCACACTAGGGCAAAAAAAAGTTAAAAAAAACTATGAAAGGGAGATTTTTTTGAGTGTCAGCTTGAGGGTACCCCCCCCCCCCCCCAAAGAAAAACAAATCACTGAATTTACCCTCCCCCCCCCCCCGCCTCTTTTTGGTGTCCCTGAGACGGCAGGAGTGATGTAGCCACTATGCCCACATATGGCCCCCCGAAACGGCAAGGGTTAGGTGGCACTCTTGATTTCCTCCCAGCGCTTGACAGCGCTTGGCGTTGAGGACCCCCCTAGATGGCAGGGGTTATGTAACCATATCTTGCCCAGATTTGGGCCATTTCTGATTTTCTCCCTGTGCTAAGCACGGGGGACCCCTCGAGCAGGTTGGGGTTACGTTGCCACCTAGCCCAGATTTGGGCCATTTCTGATTTTTTTCCCTTTGCTAAGCACCGGGGACCATCCAAGAAATTAGGTGTTATGTAGCCATCTTGCCCATATCTAGGCCTTTTCTCATTTTCTCCTTGTGCTCAGCACTGGGGACCCCCGAGAAGGTAGGGGTTATGTAGCCACTTGCCCCAGATTCAGGCCATTTCCAAGTTTCTCCCCGTGTTGAGCACTGGGGACCCCAAGAAGGCAGGGGTTATGTAGCCATCTTGCCCAGATTTGGGCCATTTCTGATTTACTCCCCATGCTAAGCATTGGGGACTCTTGAGAAGGCAGGGGTTATGCAGCCACTTTGCCCAGATTTGGGCCCCGACAAGGCAGAGGTGAAGCAGCCACTTCTGATTTTGTCCCCGTATGAGCACTGGGGATCCTTGAGAAGGCAGGGGTTATGTAGCAATATTGCCCAATTTTGGGCCATCCTTGATTCCCCCCCTATGCTTAGCATTGGGGACCCCCGAGAAGGCCGCAGCTATGTAGCCATCTTGCCCACATTTGGGCCCCCGAGAAGGCAGTGGTGAAGCAATCCTTTCTGATTTTGTCCTTGTGCTAAGCACTGGTGACCCCCAAGAGGCAGTGGTTATGTAGCCATCTCGGCTAGATTTGATGTTTCCACTTTTGTTGGTTCACAGGGTGTTTGGTGTGCCTTATGGGCCCCTCCGAAGTAAGGTACAATGCGGCAACTGTTCGTCACAGTGTGTAGGATGGTTTCTTTGTGTGGAGGTCCAAAATCGGATAGACACTCTCACGAGCCTTCCTCGTGCCGGATTTGAACCCTTGAAGGGAAAGTTGCAAGCAAACCGTTCTTGGCTGCTACCGCTAGGTCGCACCAAGTTGTCGACATGCAAAGGGCCTTCGGCGTTTGGTTCAACGAGCATTATGTTTTCAACGGAAGGCAAGATGATTTTGCATTGTGCGGGGACATGATATTGTTGTACCGAGAGGCTCTTTCGATTGGCTGGAATTTTGCAAGCAATTATTTTCAAGCGAAAAGTGCCATTCAAAAAGACAAGCATGTTTTGCACAAGGGTGGCCACTCTGTTTTTTTAAGCATTATATACTGCCATGCGGTGTCCACAAATGCAAAAGATACACCCGTTGTCGAGACCTACACTTTTGCCGATACACCCCAACCGGCGATCGTTAGCACCCCCGTTTTTGAAGTGGGCGCATCTGCCCTAGCAGCATGTACGAGGTCTACCACAATTCTAACGTTGTTAGTGTGTCAAATCCTGCTAACAACAGTGTTTTTTGAGCCTGCCCGTCGAAACTCGGGCAGAAGTTTGCACTTTCTTGAAAGCAAAGGGGTTTGTTACCGTAAGCCGCCACGTCCTTCGGACTGCGCACCCGGATGGGATGGCGGGCACGACGATGGTGTTTGAGTGTTTGTGCCCACACAAATGCTCGGTGTTCCCATGTTTGTTGATTTCATTTGCATTCGCCGCACCAGTGCCTCACATTGCATGTGTGGTACACTCCAAGTTATGGGTGTTTGTGAGGACAACGTACTTCTGCTTGGGAAACCCCCAATTAATAGTCCCATCCAATGCATCGTGCATCATCATCAGGCCTTGCAACAACTAGCTTCATTTGCATGTAGCCCACGTGTTCTTGTGCAGTGCAATATCAAAGTGTAGAACTCAACACTATTACTCCTACTGTTCCTTTTCTGGCCCATATAGAGGACTGAATTTATTGTCAAGCCGCCAAAAGGACAGGTAGGGCATGCCATAGGCACAACAAGGAAGCCTCGTGGAGTATGGGTTACTCAATGCTGGAAACACAGGAGGTGACTATTGGCATGTGACACTCTGCTAGGGATACAAGGAGGGACATTGGGCATGTCATGCTCCTTACAGGAGTCATGGGCCATGGCCATGATCATGGGATGCCCCTGGAATGGAGCAAGGGTATACCAATGCTAGAGACATAGCACATGGCAATGAGCTTGCATGCACCCCATGAGGAACACCAAAGGTGTGGCATGAGTGTGGTTGTTCGAGGGACACACCATGACATTGGGTGCTCGTTGCTGGGAACACAAGAGATGGCCAGGAGCATGACTTGCTCCCTTGTGGGGATTGCCACCCTTGTGGAGGATAGCACAGAGTCTTCTCTACTCAAGACACAAGGGGTGGCAATGAGCACAGGATGGTTCATGGCCATGAGCATGCGCTACTGTTTGCTGAAGACACAAAAGGTGTCATTCGGCCCTGTGCAGATGGGAATGGCATTCAGCCTTGGTCTGCATTTGGCCCCATCATTCAACCACAGTCCAAAAGGCACTTGGCCCCAGTCTGGATCGCATTTGGCCCTGACCAACTGCACTTGGATGTGATCTGCAATTGGGCAGGCCGATGCTAGTTGCCCTACTCCGCTGGTAGTGCTGGTGTCCAGAGCTCAAGGCAACCTCTTGTGTCCCTATCAGGAGGCACCCCATGCTCATGGTTACCTCCTGTGTCAAAAGCAAAGACAGCACGCCATTCTCATGGTCACCTCCTCTGTCCCTACTAGGGAGCATCCCTTGCTTAAGGCCACTTTCTGACGATCAGGGAGCATGTGCTGCTCAGCATTCTGCAGCCCTGTATTCGCTTCCAGGTTGCATGTGCTGTTGCCTGTGTTGGTTACACCATACATGCCAGATGTTTAAGAGGGACTCTATTGGCTTGGGCCTTGATCTCTGCACATATTTACCTGGGCTTCTGGAAAAGGGGGCTCTTACAGCTGTGGCACTGAGTTTCTTCCCCATTTATCCATCCCCCCCCCCCTGCCCCTGCCGAATCAAGCCTCTGTCTCTCACAGCACCGTCTGGGCTGCTTTGTGCCATGTTGCGGAGTCAGAAGGGCCCCCTGGCCTGCCTGAAGATTTGGACCCAGACTTCCGAGAATTTCTGCTGCAGTGCTTTCAACGCGATGTGAGTAAGCGTCCTTCATCCCACCAGCTTCTTGACATGCCATGTTTTCTTACAGAGGATTCCATTATGGCTCCAAATGCGCCACATGCCTGAAATTTGTCCTGTTGGACTGTGTCCACCTGTGCGAGGAGGTCTGGCTGTAAGCAGAAGGGAGGTGCCATCCCACTGCTGTTTTTGTGCCTGTCACATAGGTGTCAGCGGGTTTTGATATGGATGCCCAATGGTTGAAGAACTCCTGGAGACACGGGTGAAATTACTACCATCCAGGAGGATCTCACCCGTATTGGCCCTAGGTGCTCCGATGAATTGTGATTGTGCGTTTGAATTTTGGGGGAAATGGTCAGATACAGGATATGTTAGGCGATTTTATCAGCCAGCCACAACAATCATGATGGCTTCATTCAGTCCATGCCATTGCACGTCCCAATTTGCTGTTGTGCACATGTTCGCAGGGGTATGCAGAGTGTTGCACCCAGAGGTGCACCTCGTGGAGGTCCAGGTGCTGGATGTTCCAACCAAGGGGCCTCTGAGCCTGCATCATTTCTGGTCTGCCAGGCAGGATTGGCCATTGAAGAAATTCAAAATGGGTTTGAGATTATATACTACATGGGCCCGCAAGGCTATGTTGATTGAAACCTGAAGCCACAGCCCTCAAAAAGTGGGGGGTTGCAGGTGGTCTAGGCCCCTCCGGAATCGCATTTTGAGCCATGTAGGCCAAGATAGGGCCTCTTGGTTTAGGGCTTCCCAACAAATATGCACAAATTCTGGGGCTCTTTGGCGCCTCTTTGATGTGTTTCTCAGACATATCGTGGAGTTAGGGGGCACCAAACGGCTCTTTTGCACAGAGCTTTAGCGCGCCAGGCGCGGGCCGGGCATCTTTTTTTGACCCGTGCCCCACTGGTGACCTTTTAGGGGGTGCACTAAGCGCAGTGCGCGCGTGCAGTGCAACTATTTGCGCGTCTAGCCGTCCTAGAACCCCATGCTTTGTGATACTATGGGCATTATTGTTGTTTGACAACGGGTATTTTGATGCTTCTTTCACATTCGGGATATGGTACATTTGGATTCTCACCCAGTTTCACCCATTTTCATCCATTTTTTGCTCGTTTCCACCGCATCCACTCCTTACGAGGTTGATTTCTCCCCACCATGGGGACCCCAAGAAAGCAGGGGTAAGGTAGCCATACTGATTTCTCCCCACCATGGGGACCCTGAGAAGGCACGGGTGATGTAGCCATTCCGCCCCACTTTGGGCCCCTGAGAAGGCAGGGGTGATGTAGCCAATGCTGAGTTTGCGCTTCGTTTTGGTGACGTGAGGCAGAAACGCCGTCCAAACCGCTTGCGGCTTTGGGACTCATTACCATAGCGAAATCTATGGGAAAGATAAAGGCAAAGTACCGTTTGTTAAGTACAATACAAATGACATTTGGAGTTGTTGAATTCACAGCCATTGCCTAATTGTGCAACCTGCTTTGTAGGGAAGGTGCGCAGTCCATCATGGTCTATTCGGGGGGCCTTCTCCATCATCCATCATCAGAGGGTAAATCTCGGGCCGAAGTCGGGATAGTTAATAGAAAGGTAGCGCGCCAGGCGCGCGCCGGGCAAACATTCCCCCACAAGGAAGTCAAGCCGTATGTGGAGTGCACCAATCGTTTCCATTTGTTCGGCCGTTTTGAACATGTTCTTGGGGCATTTTGAGCAAAAGATGGCAGTTTTTGGCCCAACACTGCATAAATTTAAGAGGGCAGCTTCTGACTTGGCGCCAGCGCCCTAGGCCACCAACGGTGAGATTTTGGCTCAAAACTTAGATTTGGCAAGGCCACCACCTAGGCGCTAGGATGGCTAGAGTACTGTTGAGTCTGAAGCGTTGGGACGGTGTAATCCCCAAAACAAAAAGGAGACATGTTGTTGCTTGTTGGTTGCTTGTTGTTGTTAACTAGATTTAAGGGAAGATAGGTGTACTTATGTTTTCTTAACCCCCTCCCCCCACCACCTGTAACCCACCAAGCCCTCATGGCACGCAAGCGCCAATGGGCGGCCCGCCAGGGGTTCGATCGAGAGGCAGGTCAAGATGCGTGGCCAGCGGACCTCGCACAAGCCCGGAGGCGTATCCGGTGGAGGAAGGGGGGCCAATTTGCGTCTCAGCGCTTTGTGATGGGCGGGGCCGGGAATGTACGGGGGTTGGCCTGCTGCAGGAGCTGCCACGGCACATGGAAGCCAAGTAGGGCCGGCCGGGGGGGCTCTTCCCGGACGAGGGAGCGGGCCCCTCAGGGTTGGACTACACCTTGGAGGAGCTGTAGAAAGTGGTGTGGGGCCGGAAGCCGTCGGCCCCGGGGAAATCCGGAGTGCTGGCGGCGGCCATGAAGAGGCTGCTGGCCCTGTCCTTGGTAGTCTTGCGGGATGCCATAGCGGCGTCAGGGTGCAAGCCATGCATTGAGATGGTCTTGCGGTTCGTGGTGCACCTTTCCGCTACACAAACGGCCCAAGGTGTTCACCGAGGAGGTCACACACCCGATAGCGCTGGAGGAGGTGGTGGCCAAGATCATCGCGGCGCTGATCCTGCGCAAGATGGACTCCTAGGTCGCGTCGTCCCAGTGGGGGTACCAGGCGGGACACTCAGCGGGACAGGCGGCCCGCCTCATGGCGATGATCCTAGACGAGACCCGCGAGACCACTGGCTGTGCGACGCTGTACAAGCGGGACAGGTCCAATGCCTATGGCAAGGTGGACCTGTCGGGAGTGGCGTACCTCCTGAGGCGCGAGGGGGTGCAGCCTGAGGCAACGAGCTGTTAGTACTTGCCACTGCAAGTGGGTCGCGTGCCTACTAGAAGGTCATCTATGTAGGCTCTGATATGGGGTTTAAGGCGGCCAACACAACAGCTCACAAGGCGCTGAAAAGCCTGTGGACCAACCTTGACCCCCATGGGCAGGACCTTCCACTCAAATGTCCCTGCGGGGGTGCAAAGGGCGTCACGGCGGCGGGAGTGTCACGGGATTGGCGGTTTAAGATTGGAGTGTTCCGAGGCTCGCCGCTCCGTCCGCGGGTGCACCTTTATGAAGAGAAGGTCTACATGGAGGCGGTGGGACCCGAGGACACTGGGTTTCCGCCCTTCCCCACAAGTACGGGCAAGTTCAGGGCGGCCACGGAGCGTTACTCCGACGATGCACTTGTGGTGGGAGTGAAAGAAGAGTTCGTGGTGCGGTAGCTACACCGGCAAGACGAAGTGGCTCCGCGGTACCGAGTGTGCCATGTACCAGAGAAGGAGGAGTGCTTGAGCATCTAGTGGGATGCCCGGGGAAAAGCAAGTTCGGGGGTCTTGCGAGACCGGCATTACGGGAAAGCAACCCGGCGGACGGTGCGCCAAGGCCTCCGAGTGCTAGGGTGCCAAGTGTACCAAGGGGCGTCCGGTGTGTAGGTGCGTCGAGAAGTTCGAGGTGCAGTGGAGATGTGGAGTGCGGCGCTAGGGCCGGGGTCCACCGTGAAGGACATGGCCCGGGGATACTAGGAACAAGTGGCCTCGCAGGTGGCGGTGCAAGCACAAGCAGTCACGTTATCAGAGAAGGACGTGTACAAGATGGCGGCCTCAGTGGGCAGGATACGGAGGAAGCATTTGCACTTGCATGTGCGGACGGACTCTTCCACACTATGGAATCTGTTGGACAAGGCACTGCAAGTCAAGCACCCGTGCACAATGGCGCACAGGTCAACAGTGCGTACGCAACTGCGGCTCATGAATGGTCTACGCAGTGACTCCGCGGCATGGGCCGTGCACAGGTGGTTCCAGTGGGCGGCAAGCTCCGTGGAGGATCGGTTGGCGAAGCCCCTCGAGGAGATCCGGGAAGAAGTGGTGGACGTGACGGTGGACCTCAGGCGAGGCGGGCCCACGGAGACCTTGTCGCTGCCATGGGCGGAATGGACTCACCAACCACCCGGGGCACAAGTGATGGTGTATACAGATGCGAGCCGCCGGGAAACGGAGCTTGGTGTGGGCACGGGAGCAGGATTGGTTGTGCAGATGGATGACACCTCGTGGGGGGTAGCGGTGCCCCTGCCACCAGAGTTGGACGACACTACGGCAGAGCTACTGGCCCTGGCTGTGGGGCGCTGGATTGCAAGATGCCTCCGGGACCTCAGAGCACAAGCGGGGGAGGTGGTATATGAAGCCCAGGCGGCGGAGTCCTTGGTGGAGGGCTGCTTGTATCGACAGTGAGAATCATTGCGAAAAGCAATACAGTGGAGTGTGACCCCATCTGAGGCGGTTCACTAGTGGGTGCGGGGCCATGTGGAGGCTCCCAACGACAACGCGGACTATGAACGTCGGCGGTAGGGGGATGCCTGGGCCAACGGGTATGCGGAGGTCGCGGCACGCAAGAGTGCACGCGGGTACCGAGTGGCGCTCCCATTTTCATTGGGAGCGGCGTACAGGTCAGGGAGGGCGGACGGCCCGGGGAAGATGGCGTGGCGCATCCACAGGCCGGTGTACAGGCTTCCCCAAGACAGATGGACTCCTGGGTTGAGGAGCAGCTGACGGCGTACCCGGAGGATGCGCTGACCTTAGCTCCCCTGCACCTAGGGAGTGGCATCCCCCACTCCCAGTGTGTGGCCGATGCCAACACAACAAAGAGACAACATCGAGGTTTCGGTGCCCCTGTCACAGGGAGCGGTGGCGGACAACAGCGCGGGCGGCGCGGGGTCACTGGAGGATCCCGGATGGGGACATCCTGTGGTCTCCAATCTGCCGGGCAGTCAAGCGTGCCTGAGGGAGCATGGGCGAGGCACACACGATTGGGCCGCCGTCCCGTGGGGACATTCCGTGGCCCCACAGGTGGTGGCGGTGTTGGAGTTCCAACGTTGGGCGCAAGTGGTGCGCCGGTTCGTGGAGGACCTGTGAAGGAAAGAACGAGAGGACAAGAGGACGGGTCCGACACGGTCCGGGCGATGGCCGAGCTAGCGGACGCGGGATGCGGGACTCACAAGGTTCATGTCCGGTGACTGGGTGAGGGTGAGACGAGCAGAGACGGGACCGGTACGGGGGACGGTACGGGGCATAGAGACAACAAGAGTGTGTGCGAGCGGTGCGCGGCAGGGGACGGGGACGAGAGTGGCAAGAGATTGGGAAGAGAGCGGGCGGGGAAGGGGAGCAGGGGACATCCAGGGTGGAGAGTGCCACCCATACCCGTTGACGCGGCATAGGTCCATCGGGAGGACTCCCCGGGCGGAGGGGTGGCACCGGCCGCCACAGCCGTGCTGTACAACCAACCAACCAACCCACCCACCATACTGCAAGGACTGAGGTGTGCAAACGTACGGAGCAGAAAAGCGTGTGGGCCGCAATTTTGGTATAGTTTGCCGCCATGTACTTCTTCCACATTTGGGTCAAAGAGGGCTGGGCCTTTTTGTTTATTGGCTGGATGTTGGTCAACACCTTTCTCTGCCTCAAGGACACTCTTCGCCCTGAGCCAAATGAAAGAGGAGGCATCAAATTTGTAGTTTGGCAGTTGGGGGCCCCAATTCTGCTTTTGGGAAAGCCATGTGTCAATGCAATGTTTGGGTGGAGTAACGGCTCAAAACGGAAAGGAGGCATGTTGCTTGTTGGCTTGCTTGTTGCTTGTTACCGAGACATAAGGGTAGAGCCGTGTAGTACCATGTATCCCCGAATCTACACCCCTTTCCCCAACTTCAGGTGGGTCCGGAGCACGGCTCCAAGGTACACCGCAAATTGGTGCCTTGATGTGGCTAGATGGGCTAAAATGGGTCAAAATGGGCTCAATTGACCCTTTTGTGCACCCTAAGTTGCCGACATTCATTTTTGGAAAACCACATTTTTAACCCATTATTGGCCCATTTTTTGGTCCAAGTGTGGTACATTATCAGGGTGTTTTTTCACCTTTGATGCGCCAAAATGGGTCAAAACAGGCCCAAAGTGGGATCGTTTCACTTGTTTGTGCATCCCTAATGGCACGCACCCCCCCCGTGCGCAAGCACCACCTTGTCTAAGCACCGGGACCCAGTCTGACCGTCAATTTTACCACTTTTCTGACCACAGTCTTTTTGTCAGAAATTGGGCAAAGCGTGATTGTGTGCCGATTGTAGAGGGAAAGAGGGGCTGTGTCATCCTTGTGATGAGTCCACCTGCTCATAACAACATTCTGCTTGGTACTGCATCTTTGTTTCTGTGTAATTTTCAGCCATGACTAATGTCCTTTCTCCTACCTTGGCTGTCACGTACATCTGGTCCACCGGTGAGCAGACGCTTGCCACTGTTATCGGTTGTTCTACTGGTGGGGAAAATTTCATTCATTTGAAGTACGTGAGGAATGGGCATGAGCTTGAGCATCATGCCCCTTTTGACCGTGTACTCTTCCCGCGCTACAACCCATCCCCATCGCCATCAGAAGCAGGTTTGGAGGCGTTGAGACACGTGGACACGAGGGCGTTCACCAACACCTAGTGGTTCTAGAGGCGCAAGGTTAGAAAGGGCTTCTATTCCACAGCTCTTGATGCCCCTGATAGGTAGTGAGGACCTACAGAACTTGCTGAAATTTGCCTACACATTGTGTTCTAGTGCCTTGTTGTGACTATCGTGCTTCGGCTGAGGTATGGGCAGGTTTTCGGGACATGCGTTCTTTTGGTACCGCGCGTTGCGCGCTAGCACCGCCTTGTCTAAGCACCAAGTCGGTTAAGTGGCATCGTCAAGGGTGGAGGGTGAAGTCGAAAGAGATAGGCCACAGAGATTTGTGGGAGACAATTTTTTCCGCTGAGATGAGCTGCAGTTTGTATGGAGGCCCTCCCACATGATAGTGAGCGGTAATGATGAGGCCGATGCACTGGCCGAGGCAGGTAGATAGAAACACCCCGACAATAAAAAGCGGCGGTCCGAGGAACTGTCAACCGGTGGCACGATTGCCACCATGGGCTCAAACCAAACTACAACCACTTGTTTTGGCATCCCATGCGATCTAGGGGTAGGAACAGCCAATTATTAGCTCGCACCGGACCCCAAGAACCCATTTTGGGCCTAGTTTGCTTGGGGGCGAGGCTGGCTCTTTGCAGGAGTCAAGTGGGTACCGGTGGGGTCTAGGAGCCCGTTTGGGCAAATCTGAAGTCTGGAAACCACAAAAAGTGGGGGGCTGCGGGTGCACTAGGTGCCCTCAAAATCAGATTTTGAGCCACATAGCCTCAAATAAAGCCGTTTCCCAGCCATGTTTGCGCCAAAACGGCCCAAATTTGGGAGTGCAACTCCCAACTTGGCACGATCGCGCCGGGGTGCCATTGCTGGGGTTTTGGCTCAAAACTTGGATTTGGGAAGGAATTGGCCAGCTATTGCTTTTTGCAAACCACAAGAATACACCACAAAACACAACCAAGAGGAAAATGTGGTCCTGCCTAGCCCACCACTGCTGACATTTTGCAAATATCAAGTTTCCACCCCTCAAATCTGCCCATACGGATGCTGAGACCCTCCTACTAGTGCCCACAAGGCTGCGGCAACCTGCAAGCTTGGGCCCAAACAAGTGTGTGCCGAATTGGGTCCTGAGGGCCCACCCGGGGCAAAAGAAAATTTTTTTTTCAAAATTGATTCTCGACCAATTGGGATGCCAAAATAGGAGATTTTAGCCGGTTTGAGCCCGTGGTGGCCCGTTTTGGCATCGCAAAAGTCCCAAAATGCCTTGTAAATGGGCCATTTTGGGACCAAAAAATGGGTCAAAAAGGGGTCAAAATGCATTTTGCCAAAAATGATTGCAGACCATTTGGGATGCACAAACAAGTGAAATGAGGCGATTTAGGCTAGTTTTGAGCCATGGTGACTAATGGATAGTTAAAAAAAAAGCCTAGAAAATATGCCATTTTGGGGCCAAAAATGGGCCAAATCATGGGTCAAAAATGGGTTTTTTTGAAAAATGACCGTGGACCATTTAAGGTGCACAGACACGTGAATTGAGCCCAATTTTGACCCCATTTTGACCCATTTTAGCCCATCTAGCCACATCAAGGTGCCAATTTGTGGCATGCCTTAGAGCCGTGTACAATTATGGCTTCCCTAGAGCTGTGCTTCGCAGCCACCTAGAACGGAGGAGAGGTGTGTAGATCAGGGGATGTATTACTACACACCCCTCCCCATTAATCCGCTGCAAGCAAGCAAGCAACGACTGCACTTCACGGAGCCATTTTGTGAATTAGTATGTCATACCGGCCCGGCACCGGCAGCAAGTCTAGCTTAGACCCCTGCAGATGGCCTTGCCAAATCCGGAGTTTGATATCCGATCTCACCAATGGCGCTCCGGGAGCAGTCTCCACGAAGGGAGGTGCCCTCCTAGTCCTGGACCCTTTTGGGCCTAAAACAAACTTTTTTTGGCATTAACCGGCCCCAAAAACCGTCAAAATGACCAAGCGAAGGAAAACAATTGGTATGCTTCACCACCGGCTTCACTTCCTCACGTCAACGAGCCCTTTATTGCTCTCTACCTCCATGATGTGGCCGAGAAATGCCCCCGAAAGGCCCTAACAAGGCCCAAAATGTACACAATTTGGCTGCAAACGGCCGTAGACCAAGAACCGGCTCTATGTATAGGGCTACAGGCTATAGGGCTTAAAATGTGATTCCGAGAGCACTCCGTCCACGAGCACATCTCCATTTTTTGTGGTTTCCAGGCCCCCAAATTTCCCAAACGGATGTCTACACCCACGTGTGCCCACTATGCTGCGGCAAGCCGCAAGCTTGAGCCTAGACAAGTGGGTGCCACGTGATTTACCAAGCCCATGAACGGCGAGATGTGCCTTGACGAGGGCCGGGACGTTCCTCAAGAGAGCATGGTCATCAATTGTGTCCCATCTCGGCGTCTATTGCGATAGATGCTTTACAAAATAAGAAACCGCTTTTTTTTTGGATTAGAAGCAAGTATAGAGTCCATCAGTGTTATTGCCTGTTGACCAGCGGAATAATGCCCTTGAGGGTTGTCCTTAACACAAGAAAAAAGTCCTTAAGGACCCTTGCAGAGGCATTACAAGACAATAATGGTCCCTATCATTGGAGCCCTTCCCGATAGACCCCCCCCCCCGCTAAAGCAAAAGTCCGACTTCCCCTGCCTCACTTGCAAAGAGCATGCCATGCTTATGGCCAATTGGCCTTTTGTGCATAGTAGATGCCTTTTGCATACCCTTGTTGTTTAACAATGGGCCTTTTTTGTAGCTCTAGCCTCCGGGTCGTCATTGGTGACTGGAAATCGACCTAGGTGCCTGCAGCAAACCCCGGGTGCCTGAGGGATGGATTAGGTTCATGAAAAGAACCCACCGTGACGTCCCATTGTAGTCGTGAACAAAATTACCCTTTTTCCTTGAATGTGGTGATACCATCTCCACAAGGGGGGAGTTAGAAAAAGCGTATTTCAATCCCCTTTGATCTTTCCCTTGGGTTGTGAAAAGGTTTGATACATTTTAATGCATTTCATCTAAGTATTCACGTCCAAAATGGTGAATTCTGTTATTTTTCCTTGAGTACCTTCACACAAAAAATGCCCGTTTTTCAAAGGTTTATGGCACTCATAGGTAAGGACCCTAAGGACCCATTTGAGGTTATGAAGCCCCTATACCCTTGAGTGAGTAGCATAGCAAGGATTGGATTATTTTTGGTTGTTTGACGTTGTTTGACGTATACTCTTCAATTTATCTATTTTTTCTCAGAAATCCTTTTGTCCTAGTTGAGTGTGCACATGGGCCTCTTTTTGAGAGGTCCCTAGTTCAAACTGCGTAGCCTAGCTTAGTAGGAACCACCCGGTATGATGCAAATGAAATGGCACGACTGTCTTGCCACAACTATGCCATCTCAACAAAAAATGGAGGGAAAATACAAGGTTCACATCTAAGAGTGACCTTGCATCCATGTTGGGTGAAAGGGCGAGACCCTCAACGAAACTTTGCTCGTTTCTATCAAGAGTTTTGACTATCTTTTCAAGTATGTACTTGAAACATCTATTTGTTCTTTTGTAGCCCTTACATGTTTGTCTATCACTGCTGGTGATTATCTATTTGGATCCCTACATTGTCTACTTGCTGGTTGCTCTATTTCTCGTTTTTGTTGTCGAAAACAATTGTGGTTTCGTCAAAACAAGCAGAGCAAGGAGTGGTTGAGGAAGCACACCGTTTTGCAGGGCAAAGAAGTACCAACAAACTTCTAATTGAATCACCAGACAATTTTGATTTTTTTGGGCCTCTCCTAGAGAGGCATTGCCCGAAAATCTGAGTCTTGATGGCGAGACTAAAACAGCCTCTCCTATAAGGGATGGCACCTAAATCTAGCTCTCACCGCCAAGACTTGGGTTTTATGGCCTCCATTCTAGGGTGGCTCCAGAATCCCAGTCTTGCCGGTTCTCGAGGGAAAGTTTGGGATTTCATGGCCTCACCTCAGGAGTTGGGGCTCTGCCCTATGCGCTCGGATGTGTCTTCATAGGCGGCATCTAGGTCATCCAATGAATCGTCACATGTGGGACACAGATCTAGTGTGGGGGGGACTTTGACGCCCAGTGATACGTCCAGCACGGCGGCGGGGTCATTGACGGCGGATTGGACGATCGAGTCCAGCACAGGGGGGTCGGACTTCAACACGGGCTTCAGCAAAGGGCAGAGGGAGCGCAGGAAGGTGAAAGGTAATCAAGACCCTTGAGTGCCTAAAGGCACCGTGACCCTATCCCATGGGGTAGGAGGGCAGTTGCACAGGAAGTGCACGCACACGTGACGGCGGCTCCGTCGCCTTTACTACAAGCGCCGTTCTCCGCCGTTTGGACAAGTTGTGGCCACAGCGACGCCATGTTTGTTGAACAAAAGAACTGAGCTGTCCTACCAGTGGGATACCGGGGGTGACAACCATCGTCGGATTATGGCTAAGCACCACAACCTAGTCTGGGCATCACTTTCTTGACTTTCCTTGTGCTTGTGTACGGGGGGGAGGGGGATCATTTTTGGCGAATCATGTGTTTGGCATATTGTTGAGCCATTTTGATCCCAAACTGGCCCATTTTCAAGGCATCTTGGGATTTTCGGAGGGCCAAAGCGGATCACGCCAATATCCCATTCTCTCTGTCGAGACTAGTCTCCTACAATAGATGGCCCCCGAATCCGAGTCCTGCCAACGAGACTCGGATCTTCTTTCCAGTTGTATTTAGGGGTGGCTCTAGAATCCTAGTTCTCCTATATAGGCATGGCCTAAAAACTGCAGGCTCGCCGGCGAGATTGGTCTTAAATAGCCTGTCCTTTATGGGGATGGCCTAAAAGTCCTAGTCTCTACAAAAGTGGGGCGTTGTGGGTGGATCAGGTGCGCTGAGAATTGGATTTTGAGCCACACAGCCCAATGTGCGGCCCATTCTTGGTTGGGAGCCAAAAGTGCCCAGAAGCGGGGCATTTTGGGTTCGTTTCCTAGTGTTTCTTGGACATATCATGGAGTTGGAGGCCACCAAAAGGCTCTTTGAATGGTTTTCAATTGATCGGTTTTCGATTTCCTCCCTCAATTCAGGCCCGTCGTGAGATATGACATCTACTTGGTTTGGCCGTTTTCAGTGGTTTTTGGGGCTGTTTTGGGCAAAAAAAAAAAGGCACATTTTTTGGCCAAAACTCTGCAGATTTGCTAGGGCACCTCCTGCGTTGGTGCACACACCCCAGGTTGCCACCGGTGACTTGGGGGCTTGGAATTGAGAATGCCATGTGTCAGTGCCTAAGAGCACAGTAGAGCTGGAAGTGTTGGGAGGGAGGTAGTGGCAAAACTGAAATGTGAAGTGTTGCTTGTTGTTGCTTGTTGCTTCTTGTTGGCCAGATTTGAGGGGAAAGGGGCATAGTAATATATGACACTGCAGGTGTTGTATGTATTCATTGCCATAATTTCAGAGGGCGGACATTTTTGGGATCTTGCTGGGTTTTCAGAACCCTCCTTAGATTTTGGGTCTTAGTTGACAAAGGATTTGAGTGCGGATTGGGTGCCTGTTCAGGGCACCAAAGGGCCAAATATGAGGTGTCATTTCACTGCTACTATCATTGTGGCATTCATGGCGGAGTTTGACCAGTTTTCCTTGATTCCCCAGGGGGCTGGCCTGGGGAGTGCTTACTTCCTGCCCCTATGACACCTGAGTGGGCCCATAGGTGGGAACCTACTGCCACAGCTGAAGCTGGCACTCTACTTTTTTTTTGTGGTAGGTGGTTGACCTTAGTGGTCTCCAGCAATTGCGGCCCGTTGGGTGGGGCAGTGCTTCATGCCTCCTGTGCTCCTAACCCCCCCCCCCCTTTGCGAGAGCAACACCCTTGTCAGAGCAACAGTAGGTGTTTCCGCAACTTTCGGAACTGTGGATCTTGGCGTTTTTCTGGTGGTTCATGAAGACCAAGTTTTTCCTGTGATTTGTGACTGGGGATGTTATTTTGGGGATATTGATTGCTGTCCTTCCACCCCGTTTCGCCCCTTCTTGTCCTTTGTGGGTGGAGATTGGTGAATCACCTGATGACCAGTACATTCATCACACAACAGTGATTGCTAGTGTCTTCCCGCGGCACGCTCAAACCACACCCTTGTCAGAGCAATACAAGATGTTTTTTCCGTCAAAGTTTGGAACTTTAGTGTTGCTCTTGCAAAGGGAGGGGAGTACATGTTGTGTGACAAATACTGTGGTTTCCCTGATCATGTCACCTTCTCCACATTGGTTTTGGCATCCTGGTGGCCTCCAGCAAATTAGGGTGGGGATTGTGCAACTTGAGTGATGTGGCTGCTTTCTTGAGGGTGGGTGGGGGGGGGGTTCAGCACATGGCGATGGGGTATGATTGGGGGTGTTCCACTGCAGAGTGGCAGAGACAATGCTCATGGGATTGCTCCTGCCTGTTCTGAACCTTGTCACTTGGGCAATGCCTTGTGCAAAGCCTGTGAGCTGTCAAAGATGCAGAATGCTTGGGATCTTACCTGAAGAACAGTGTGTGTGAGGCAGACCGGAAGTTGGGGTTCAACACCTCTGCTCCCTAGATAAGAGGGATATCCAGAAAGGTTACTGGTGCTGCTAATCGGCCGGCATTCCTTCCTTCAAGCATTGGCACTGCGGAGGCAGCTGCTTGATAACACAGCTGCGGCACAGCCTGCCCTGCATACATGGCTCAACTCTGGGCTGCAGCAGGGCTCCGGGTTGCAGTGTGTAAATGCGTGCGTGCGTGCCTGCATGCATGTGTCTGTCAGAGGACGGCTTGCAAGCCTTTTATTTGAGCCTACCAGAATTTGTGGGCCCATGGCAGTTGATGATTAGCCAACAGCGGCTTGGTTGGCGGGCACTTTGCTGAGGGTCCAGTGTTATGACATTTCCTTATCCCATTGTGGGTGGCCTGGACAGCCGCAAAGGGCGTTGAGGTCCCCCTGCACGTTGACATGCTGCACGCCAAATTGCTGCTGCAGCATACCCTGCCCTTAATATTCGGGAGAGGAAGCCTCCAGATCTCTGCTTCCCTCCAGCATGGTATGACATGGCATAGCCAACCAACAAAGACACCCAACATTTGATCTCCTTTGTCAGCTGCAGTGCCAGGCTGTTCTGCCCTTTGGATAGGGGCCAGGGCGCTGGCTTGTCCATCTCTGGATGCGGACATGACCCCTACCCGTCTAGTTGCACGCTGATAATTTTTTTGGTGATGATGGTCAGTCACATGCATTTTTTATTTTCCACAAATCTGACAACAATCAGACAGTCCTGTGTGGCTTTGGGATAATGCACACCATGCATGCTATGGCTCACAGTCGCAGTTGTTTTTGTTGGTGTTTAACATGTTGCGAAAGCTATGCCCTGTCTCAGCTACAAAGGGTGTAGGTACCGTATCGATTTGTGACCTGGACATAGCCTAGTCTAAGGGGATGGGGACAGGCAAATGGACCGAAATATCGCTGGTCCTTCATGTCTTGCCACGAGCCATTGCACTGCGCACGCGTGTGTACGTGCACGCACCTGTGCGTGCCTGGGTGTTTTCCTTACCTTAAGGTGTGTTCCTCTCTTACCACTTCACTTCTTGGTTTGTTTTCAGTGTACGTAGGTGAAATGTGATTACTATCCCTGCACGCCTTCTAGAGCCACTTGTGTGTGGGTTTGTACCAGCAAGGATTGTAAGCGGGACGAGTAGCGAGCCGCAATGGCAATCCTGTGTGCGCATTTTCCTGGCAGCTACGCAGAGGGCTGCTGCGCAGGGCCTGCAAATGATGATCATGATGTTTGGCATGGAGGTGCAGGAAAGGAGCCCTTGAAGTCTCCCAAAACTGGCACAAGGACCTTTGGAGCATACGGTGGGGCGCAGCTCCCAATTTGTGGCATTGGTGGTGGTTCTGTTCCACCAAAGCTATGCAGATGTTGTAAAGTTTGGAAACATCCTGATTTTTTGATGCGGCGTTTGAGTGGTTCGTGGAGGGCGAGAGTTTGTGCAGGATTGTTGGGTTGGGGCTCACTGGTCCATCTAAGCCACTTCTGAATTTGCAGGGCATGTTGCATGGACCGATGGACCACGCTGCCCTCAGCCATCCAGTGGACATGCATTTGTGCACGGGGCAGAAAACAACTGCACATGGCATCAGGGAGCAAAGGCACGGCAATGCCTGGGATGATAGACCATCCCTTACCAAACTCCAATGCATGCATCAATGATGGTTCGTCCAATGATGAACCTATTTCTGATTGTCAGTATGACTCTTGGAACTTTCTTGAACTCGTCTTTCCTTGTGCATTCTTTTTCTCTCTCCCTGCTCCAGTAAAAGGGGGTTTTAGCTTGCTCGTGCTGTGGTGATGGACTTTGCGGTTTTGATCATTTTGCAAGTTCTCTGCCCTCACCCACAATCCACAGCTATGGGGGAGTTTTGGACGTGCTGTGTGCACGATGCGGCAACAAAAGATGGAAACCAGCTGTTGGTTGCCATAGAACCGCACGCATAAAGGATACACATAAATGATACATTGTGGCTGGTACAGAGCATCTGTTCATCCCCCCCCCTCCTCCACACACACCAAGTGGCACAAGCCAGGCGGACCATCAGAGCAGGGTCCAAGAACCTGGATCTGCCGGCGTGGATAGGAGTGGAACACTCATGATGCACATCTGACCCTGCTGACCCATGCTGGTGTCCCTCCTTAATGCCCCCCCCCCCCCCCCCACACACACTGACACACCACCATTCCACATTCAGGAAATGCACTGCCAATGTGCACTTTTTGTAAACAAATATTCAGGACATATGATTATTTGCCAAAACCTTTCTGGATCTATGGAGCCCTGCCTTGACTTTCTGCTTGTGGGGCTCTTTTCATGCGTGCGTGTGTTGCACATGAGCACCCCATAACCAGTCAGTGTTCCATGTTGTCCTGAATTTCCCAAGGGGTTCTGCGCGAATGTCACACATTTGAGGGTTGGACCAACCATCCAGTGTGACCACTGTGTTAGGATCTTCCCCAAACAATGCACTGAAGGAGTCGCCCAGCAATAATAGTCCATTGCACCGCAGCGTTGGAAAGGAGGTGTCCCACCCAGCATGATGAAAGGATCGCAACAGGCATTTCGCAAATTGGGGTTTTTTTTGGTAGAGTTTTGGCAGGGTTTTGGTACAATAGGGTTTTTTTTAGGTACAATTCTGGTGCTTTTAGGGAACATATTAAAGTAGGACGCGCCAATAAAGAAAACACACCATTAAGAAAATCAGGCTACCAAACCCCATTTTGCAGCCTAGAAAAATGCATGGCAATTTAGGGTGATTGATATCGGCCATCATGAACAAATTTGTGGTTGAACAAAAAAATTCCACAACCCAAACCGTATGATTTTTTCAAAAAAAAATCAAGAACACAAAAGCAAAAATTTTTGCATCCAGTGTCCTGCAATTTTTTTGTTCCATATCTTCCCTAACTCTGCACACCAATCGCAAAAAAAACAAAGAAGACATGGCACACATTGTTCTTGATGTGTTGAAGCAAGGACTTCAATGAAATTTGCAAATAATTGCACGCGTCAATCATGGAATTTTTAAGTCGGCGTGAGCAAAATTTCAGTGCAAATTGTAAAGAATGCACAGAGCACTAGGGTGAAATGTCATTTATACATGCAGCGGTGCTGATTTCATTTATACATGTAGCAGTGCTACAACAGTAAACACATTTTGCAAAGATTTTGGATTGGAGTAAGAGTCACCAAAACATTGAAGCTGCGTGAGTCCTGAGTCGGGCCAAGCACAAGTTCAAAGCAAACTTTACATCATGAACTCATCAACATGGAGCAGGAAACACAGTCTGCAATCGCCATTACGGAATTTTTCATTCTTTTTTCAACAATACCCAATTGTTTGGAGCGTTCTCTGTACTATATTGGCGTAGAGTAAGCACAATTCTTGCCTCTTAAGCACCTGAGTTGTGAACAACAAAAATAATTGATCACATAGCCATCAAATGTGCGGCGCTCGCTTTTGTTTCTCTTTACCTCTGTGCCTAACAGCCAACTTACTGTGGGCCAACACAACCTCTTTCTGTAAAGCAATGGCGCCCCGCGGCACAGCACGGGCACTTGGGGGAGGTGCAATTTTGTGGCCATGTGGAACCGAGAAATTAACAAACGTTGCATCATCCTCATGTGAATCACGTGCTAATGTACATGAGCCTCCGCATAGTCCGTAGGTAAATCATCCCCTGGCTCTGGTTCGGCATCATCTAGGACACACTGCATAGGTTTTTTTATGTAGCAATCTTTGATTTTACAGATTCTCAAACACCAATAAAAACCAAAATTGCGCCAAAATTGCGCTTGGCAAAAATACAATTCTTTTGGGTTTTGGGTACTCAACTTTGACGTTTATGTCAAAATGGGCCCCTAGGGTTGAAGGTATACTTCCATGTACCTCCAAAAAGGCATGAAAACACTTTGAGAACTGGGATAGCGCATTTCCAGGCGTGCTGAAGCAACAACAAACATTGCCAGAAGCTGCAGCAGAGTTCCAAAAGGCGTTGAGAGCCCTTATTCCAATGAGTTTGCTGAAGATTTTGAAGGATTTTAACTGAAAAACAGGTTTCAAGATTATGGTGAACTTGGAGAACACAAGGCGCCTTGCCAGCGTTTCAGCGACGACGACGATAAATTGTACGACAACGATGTGATACAAAAGCACTGCCAGCAAGCTTCTGCAGGCTCTCTTCAGGCTCTTTGAGGCCTAGGGCCATCGATTGTGTTGCTTTTGTTTGCTACATTTTGCATACTTGTTGTGGTACTTACCAATGCTTTACTTCTCGTTGCTTACGGCCCTCCTGAATGGCCCTATGTCAGGGGAAGGGACAAGATCGATGGTCCGTGACTCTAAACCTCCACCCCAGTCACTGTTGACCTTCCTTGGAGTCCCAAAGCTTGGTAAATGTTATGATTTCTTCCCACTCACACGGTACCAAAAGGCCAAAAATGTCGAAAATGGCCTACGTTGTTGTGCGCATATCTTAGTGCCACCGGCTTGAATCGCGTCAACTAAAGCGCCATTGTAAAGTAGAGAGCAATGGCTTAAAAAAGAAAAATTTCAGTTTGTTTTAACTCAATAAGGGCGACTTTTTTGTGATTTTTACAAATGACCCATGAGTCGTTTTTTCTCCAACCCTCAAAAACACCGAAAAAATGACATTTGGTGTTTTACAGCTACCTTCGCGCCACTGCGCTGAAAAATCTGAAGTAAGCATATTTCATAAGTAGACAGTAAGACGCTTCTACTCCATACTATACTTCCTTGGAATCAAGTAAGTAAGTAAGTAAGTAAGTAAGGGCGGCCCCGTCCGCGGCCTCATCTGACATCTCCTTGCTTGTTTTACATGGTGGCCGCCTCTGGCGGGAAGGAGAGCTCTCCACCATCAGTTCCCCCGGCGACCCCTTTCTCACCTCACGGCCGAGAATTTCACCCAGGTTCCCTTGGGGCATGACCGGCGGTAGGTGTCCTTCAGTCGCTGCCCTCACGGTCTCAGCTCCTTCCGGTCACCCATCGAAGGATCCTCCGGCCTTCCCCCGATAGCACAGCCTTTCGGGCGCCTGCATGCGGGTTTCCTGTGGATAGCCCTCGCCGACAGCGGAGCGTTTCTCTCTGTCGACCACATTCCACCACTCCCCATCCCTCAAGGGTTGGAGTACCCACTCGGCTCCCGGATGCACTTGGGTTTCGTCCATCCGCGGCTGGAGGCCAGGGGGCGACCCTTTCCACGTTCTCCCAGGGTCCCGCTCACGCGTGAACCTACGTGTACTTAGGCCATTGACCCGGGGACCCCAGGGTCAACCCTCACCCCTGCGGACACCTCACGGCCGTCCCGGAGCTCAGGGCATTTTCCCGACTTCCCCTGGCCAGGCTCCCCATGGTTGGCCCATGGTTCACCACTCCATGGCGACTGGTTTCCCGATTCGACGGGGCTGTTGCTTGGCGCTTTCGGTCTCCCATCCCATCCCATGTTCCCCTTTGCCACATCCCGTCACCGGCCCAATCCTAGCGTTGCGTGGTTTCCCTATCCGGCGGGGCTGTTGTGCGGCCCCATCCCATCCCTCATCCCGTGTTTATACACGACCGGGCTGCCAGCAACCCTGTGGCGCGGGCCCACTGGATCCTCATCCATCCGGGGACCGTTTCGTGCGCCTAGCACGGGTCGCTCCCTTCCCGCCCCTTTCCCCTGTGCCGCGTCCCGTCACCCACCTCGGCCTATTCCCCGCGTCCCGCGCCTTCCCAGTCTCCTGTGGCCGTCGTGTGGCTCTAGCCACATGCCCTTTTCTGTCCCGTCCCCTTTCCCCCGCATCCCGTGTTTATACCCCACCTCGCCGCCAGCAACCCTTTGGCGCGGGCCCACTGGATCCTCTTCCATCCGGGGACCGTTTCGTGTGCCTAGCACTGGTCGCTCCCTTCCCGCCTCTTTCCGCTTGGGTGGTGTGCTTCCTTCAGAACCTGTGGTGGGTCCTTCTTCCTGGCCCCCGCGTTCCCGTTACCCGTGCCTTTTCCCCACCTGGTCACCTGCGCTGTTGTTGTGTTCCTTTGTTTTTTCTCGCGCGCCACCCGCGGTCTCTCGTCTGCCCGTTTGCTCCGTCCCATTCCCCCGCCGCCTGCTCGCTCTGTGCTTCACGCCCTCCGGTGGTGCTGTGGGGTTTTTTTCTTTGTTTTTTTTTGTTTTTTTCCCTTCCTCGCCGTGCATCCCGCCTTGCGGTTCCCTCCTCCCTGCATGCACGCACACAACACTGCACAGGTCATCTGGTGAGGGCTCCCCTTGGTGCTCTTCTCCTGTCCCATCGCCCTCCTGGGGCGTGGCCCTTGGCGGTCCCCGGCCAAGCCAGTTGGGCCCCCCTCCCTTGCGTCTCTCCCATCTCTCCCCTCTCTTCCCTCCCATCTCTTCTGTCTCCTGCCCGCCCTCTTACTGTTGTTTTCCTGCTCCGTGTGCTCTCCGCTGGTCGTCCCCGCGCCAAGGCTGTATCTCGCGCGCTCTCACGCGCCTCAGGGCCTCCGCCCTGTCCTCCGACCTGTAGGCCGGCTGGGGCGGCCTCCCCAGATAGCCCTTCGGGCGGACTCCCCCGCCGTCCGCCCCCGCCGGCCTCTCCTCCATCAGTTCCCTGATGGTTGGGCGGGGCGGCGGGTATGGCTCAATGCGGGTCATCGGCATGGCGTTTCTCTGCGCGAGACGATGTGTACCTTTGCGCCTTTGTAGGCTCCCTGCTTCCCCCTCCTCCCGCGCGGCCCTGCCCCCTCTGTTTGTCCTTCTTTGGTGTTTTGTTTGCCTTTATTTTTTTTCTGGGGTGCCCCTCTTGTCGCGCACTTCGCTGCTCTCGCGCGCCCTGTGTGTGCCCCCTGCTCCTCTCTGTGCTACCCCTGTCTCGCCGCCCCGTGCCCCCTCCCACGCCTGTCTCCCCTCCCATCCGCCGTCTCTCTGCGGGTCCTGCCTGTAATTTTCCGTTCGCTCTCAATGCCCTTGCCGTGCTATCACTCGTGTGTGCCACCCGCGTGCTCTACCCCTGCCCCTCTCTGTCGTCCCTACCCTTTTCCCTGGTGGCTCACCTACCCTTGTGCTTTTGCTTTGTTCCCTGACTCTCTCCTCATCCGGGACGCCATGGGTTCACTTTGAGGGGGGGGGGGGGTTTACTTGCGGTCTGGATTGTGGCCCTGCTCGTGGACGGATTACACGCTGGCCGTTGGGATTCGACGACCGCGATGTCCCTCACGCTGCTCGCACGAGTGAACAGTAGTCCCATAACTCAATAAGGGCGACTTTCTGTGATTTTTACAAATGACCCATGAGTCGTTTTTTCCCCAACCCTCAAAAACACCCAAAAAATGACATTTGGTGTTTTACAGATACCTTTGTGCCACTGCGCTGAAGGAGTCTGAACTAAGCATACTTCAAAATGAGACACTAAGACGCTTCTACTCCATACTTTACTTCCTTGGTATCAATTTTTCTACCATTTCCCTCATCCCCAGCTTCTTCACCCATGAACCACACCATGACAACCTTTCAAAGGTGCCTTTTGTGCTTTTTTCATATCTCCTAGAGAAAAAAGGTTTGAGAGTTGATATTATCTTTGTAACGAACACTGAAGTATGTCCTTTTGTTATGGTTTCGAGCAGTAGCAGCGCAGCGAGCAGGCGAGTCGCAATAGCACCGCAGTCTGGGAATACATCTGAAGCATCGAGATGCCAGTTGCTGTGAACGAAGTGCTGTATAATACTTCGATATCCTTGAACAGGGTTTTTGTCGTCGAATTTGTGAAGTGTGTATGAATTGGTGCTCCGCCTAAAGATCCTGCGCAGAAAGAGGGTTGTCGTATTTTGGGATTTTCGAGAAGCAGGACATTTCCCAAGTCAAATCACAACAATTGGTAGCCAGCTAGCTGGACCCACCCACCCACAGTGAGGCCCCGGCACCCGTTACCAGCTGGCAGCCTACGACGGACCCACCCCATGCCCGAGCCCAAGGCCCCCCCGCCACCATGGAGGCGATACACCCCGGCCACACACAGCCACTCGCCACCCACGGGCGCCGTACCGGGGCCAGGACACGCCCGGTATGCCGCAACCCACCAGCCCGCGGACCCGGCAAGCGTGGCAGCCCGCCCGTGGCCCACAGACGGCGCTCCCCACACCCCTGGAACAAGTCAACGGTGGGGCAACACACCAGGGCACCACGCGACCACGCCCCCCTGTTGCGACACTCCAATCCCACACACCCCACCCCAGGGGACCCCAGGCCCCTCGCCGCAACGATTGCACACGGCCCGCGGACTGGAGAACACCAGAGGGACGACCAAGAGCCTCGCACCGCCCGGGGACCAACCACGAGCAGCCACCCACCCCACTGGACCCGGACACGATACCCCCCCCCCCGATGGGGAAGCCAGCGCGCAACCCAGTGCCACCACACCACACCGCACTCCCCCCCCCACCCACGCGCACTTCACCGGAAAGCCCCACACGGAACATGGCAACGCACCAGCTCGCCGACCCCAGGGACATGAGACACCGCAGCCCACCAACACAGGAACGACACCGCACCACACCAGCTCCGCACCACACCCCCCCCCCCCGCTGGCACCATCCCCGGAAACCCCACACACCACGCGCCAGCCCAACCCCAACCACCAGCCACAACCCGAACCGCACCCGGGGACGAAACCACCAGCCGAGGCAGACACCAACGCGCAACCACACACCACAACCACGCCAAACCGCGCGCTTCCCCGAGCACCGACGCACGAGCCCGCACCAGCTGCCACACATGCCCCGAGCGCCAACACAGCACACCCACCACGCCACGAAGCAGCACCCCGATACGTGAATCCACGATGACCCCATGGCCCTGGACATCAACAGCCTGCTAGAGCTGGAGCTCCAACACACGGAGGACGCGGAGCAGCATAGGGACCAAACCCCGCCAGCACTCGAGCCCGCAGCAGGCGACCCCGCGGACCCCGACCGCGCCGACTCCCCGCAAAATGCCCCCCGCAGCCCCCGCCCCGCGAGCGGGCGCCCTGGACAAACTTGTTGAACGCCCTGCGGCGCCAAAACCACACCCACGAAGCCAGCAAAGGCCCCACCGAGTACCGGGCCTCCCTCGAGCGCAGCCTGCCCGACGTCACGGGGCAGGGGCTCCACGGGTACCCCACCACCCCCCCCTCTCCAGGCGTCCCCACACAAGAATGGGAGGAAGAGTACGCCATCGACGTCACCGACATGATGGCGTACGTGGAAAGCGTGGAGGACCCGGAGCAAGACACCATCCTCAGCCTCCTCGCCTACCACAGCTGGAGATGGGGCCACCAAGTCACCCTCCACCGGCCGCAGAGCGAACCCCACCAGTGGTCCCCAGAGCAGATGGCGAAGTGGGACATCGTCCTCCAGCTCACCCCCGAGGGCTTCTATATCCTCACACACAGCGGATTACCCGATGCCGCGCCCACTGCACAGACGCTGCCGCTAACCCAGCCCCAGGAGGACGACGCGGACGCACCATCCTCGGAGGAATGCGATTGGGACCCGCCCACGGCCACCACCGAACGCATGCCCCACCGACTCACCAAGCGTCACCTCCGCCACGGCTATCATGCCACCAACGACTCGCGGGGATGCCGCACGCTGCCCCTGCAGTGGGCATCGCCCGAGGGCACCTTCACGTGGGGGGAAATCCCCTGGCGCCGTGGCGCTCACGTACCTGTGGCTCCGGGACGCGGAGACACACACCCAACCCCCTGGCTTGCACCTCCTCCTCACCCTAGAAGGAGAAGCTGCCATCGAAAACGTCCACACAACGGAGGGAGGGGACTACGTGACGGCGAACACGGACACCGCAGTATGGTTACACGCCCAGGAACACATGACGGCCCCAACCGTGGTACTAGGATCGCACCCCTGGCTTGTGGTCGTCGTACAACTACGCACAGGGACAAACACGAGAGACGCCCAACAAGGGTGGGCGGACAGGTGGGCACACGTCTGCACCTCCATGCACGAGGGGCTGCACAGGCCCTCCCTCACCAGCCATATCCTCGAGCAAGCCCCCACCACGGCCGACTCCCACACTGGGGCCTCCCCTCCCACCAGGGTCTGGGCCTACACGCGCACCCTCCCCCGCGGGGCAGCGGAGGCCCTCAAGACCACCATCTCCAACCACCAAGGCCTCGTACACACCCCCCGCGGTAAGACGCAAAAAAACTAACAACCTATGGTGGCACCATGCCGCACTAGAAGGAGGCCTCCAACCACCAGCAGACCAACCTGGCATCGGCGCGGACCGCACAGCGATCGCCCACGCCGTCGCCGCCATGGCCCAGCAAGTTGGGGTGCCAGCCCAATGGGCACCGTCCGTCATCAAAGAAACGGCGGCACGCCACAACCCGGCTCTTGCACACTTCAGGGGACGCCCCATTCATGCAACCCTACCGGAGGTAGGTAGGTAGGTATCGTCGGGAGCTCGGGATGCCTCCTTTGACAATGCAGAAAGAAGGTCTTACCAAGGGGACGTCCTGTCCCTCCCACTGCCCTAGGTCAGGTGCCTCTTAAGCCGCTCCCGCAGGTGCTTGGGAAGGCAATGTCGCGTCCACCCGGTCCAGGTGTCCTGGCTCGGAGGGTGTCCTCACATGTGTCCGTGGGTAGGGTCAGATGTCCCCTCCTGTGTGCGGCAGCTCCTGGGGCTGCCCAGCTGTATGGAGTTTCTCTCACCACAGGGGGTATTGCTCCCGCGAGTCTACGGTATGACCGCCTCACCCCTGTGGCTCGAGTTGCGGGGCCCTGCTGCTTGGCAGGCAACCCACTCCTGGGCTGTGTGCCGGCACACCTGTCATCAGTTGCTTCCATGGCTCCGGGCGATGTTTGCCATGGTCCCCGATGCAGCCTGGCCGGGCTCGGACCAGCGGCCTTGGAGTACCGCTCCTGCCACTGGCCCAGTGGGTCGGCTGGGTTGCCCCAGTGTGTGCGACCCTGGGGGCGTTGGTTCTTTTCTGTCCCACGGCCGCCCTTTGTGTGCACGTGTGTGCGGTGTCCTCGGCCACTTGGCTCCTGTTCACCGGTGTGCCCGCTCGGTGCGTTGTGTTGCGTGTGCGGTGTCTTGGGCCACTTGGCACCTGTTCACCGGTGTGCCCGCTTTGTGTGTTGTGTTGCATGTGCGGTGTCCTGGGGCACTTAGCTCCTGTTCACCGATGTGCCCGTGCGGTGCGTTGCTTTGCTTGTGCGGTGTCCTGGGCCACTTGGCTCCTGTTCACCGGTGTGCCCGCTCGGTGTGTTGTGTTGCGTGTGCGGTGCCCTGGGCCACTTGGCTCCTGTTCACCGTCGTGCCCGCTCCGTGCGTTGCTTTGCGTGTGCGGTGTCCTGGGCCACTTGGCTCCTGTTCACCGGTGTGCCCGCTCGGTGCGTTACTTTGCTTGTGCGGTGTCCTGGGCCACTTGGCTCCTGTTCACAGGTGTGCCCGCTCAGAGTGTTGTGTTGCGTGTGCGGTGCCCTGGGCCACTTGGCTTCTGTTCACCGTTGCGCCCGCTCAGTGCGTTGCTTTGCTGGTGCGGTGTTCTGGGCCACTCGGCTCCTGTTCGCCGGTGTGCCCGCTCGGTGTGTTGTGTTGCGTGTGCGGTGGCTGTGCCACTTAGGTCCTGTTCACCGGTGTGCCCGTTCGGTGCGTTGCCTTGCGTGTGCGGTGTCCTGGGCCACTTGGCTCCTGTTCACCGGTGTGCCCGCGTGGTTTGTTGTGTTGCGTCTGCGGTGTTCTGGGCCACTTGGCTCCTGTTCACTGGTGTGCCCGCTCGGTGTGTTGTGTTGCTTGTGCGGTGTCCTGGGCAACTTGGCTCCTGTTTACCGCTGTGCCTGCTCCGTCCTTTGCTTTGCCTGTGCAGTGTTGTGGGCCACTTGGCTCCTGTTCACCGGTGTGCCCGTGCCGTGTGTTGTTTTACGCGTGCGGTGTCCTGGGCGACTTGGCTCCTGTTCAGCAATGTGTCCGCTCGGTGTGTTGAGTTGCGTGTGTGGTGTTCTGGGCCACTTGGCTCCTCACCGGTGTGCCCGCTCCGTCCTTTGCTTTGCTTGCGTGGTGTCCTGGGCCACTTGGCTCCTGTCCACCGGTGTGCCGGCTCCGTGTGGTGTGTTTCGCGTGCATTGTCCTGGGCCACTTGGCTCCTGTTCACTGGTGTGCTTCCTCGGTGTTTTGTGTTGCTTGTGCAGTGTCCTGGGCCACTTGGCTCCTGTTCACCGGTGTGCGGGCTCTGTCCTTTGCTTTGCTTGTGCGGTGTCCCCGGCCACTTGGCTCCTGTTCACCGGTGTTCCCGCTCGGTGTGTTGTCTTGCGTGTGAGGTGTCCTGGGCCACTTGGCTCCTGTTCACCGATGTGCCCCCTCAGTGTGTTGTCTTGCGTGTGCGGTGTCCTGGGCCACTTGGCTCCTGTTCACCGGTGTGCGCGCTCCGTCCTTTGCTTTGCTTGTACGGTGTCCTGGGCCACTTGGCTCCTGTTCACCGGTGTTCCCGCTCGGTGTGTTGTCTTGCGTGTGAGGTGTCCTGGGCCACTTGGCTCCTGTTCACCGGTGTGCCCGCTCGGTGCGTTGTGTTGCGTGTGCGGTGTCCAGGGCCACTTGGCTCCTGTTCACCGGTGGGCCCGCTCGGTGTGTTGTGTTGCGTGTACGGTGTCTTGGGCCCCTTGGCTCCATTTCACCGGTGTCCTCGCTCGGTGTGCTGTGTTGGGTGTGTGGTGTCCTGGGCCACCTGGCTCCTGTTCACCGGTGTGCTCGCTCGGTCTGTTGTGCTGTGGGTTGCGTGTGCGGTGTTGAGTGTGCGGGGCGTCGTTGCGGGGCGCTCAATCGTCCATCTGGACGGCGGCTGTTCGTAGCCGGCAGGGGCTGGGTACCCTCCGGGCGCGCACTCGTCCATCCGGACGGCGGCTGTCGCGTAGCCGGCAGGGGCTGGGTTTGCTGCTGGGCGCGCACACGTCCGTCAGGATGGCAGCTGGTGTTGCTTGGCACCTGTTCTCGTGCCGTGGTTCGTTGCGTGTTGTGCGCCCTCTCCGGGTTCGCGGCACCCGGCGGCCGTTGTTGCTTGGCACATGTCCTCGTGCCGTGGTTGTGGCCGGCGGCCTGCCTCTCTGGTGTGCCTCGTGGCCCCGCGTGGTACCCCGCGCCCCGTCCGGTCCGGTCGCTCTCAGTGCTCCGGTCGGCTTGCCCGACGCCGTGGTGCCTTTCCCCTTCCCCGGGGCTTGCACCCCCGGCTTTACTGGGTGGCTGCGCGGGGCACGCGGAGGCCGGCCGAGAAACGGGTTCATTGTGCCTGCCGTTGGCCCCCGCCGTGGCGCGGGCGCTGGGCTCGCTCCGTGTCGTACCCGTTCGGGGCCCCGCGATGGGTTGCCCCTGGCAGGTTTCTCCGGCGTCGGTCCTGGGCTGCGTGCGCTTTGGTGGTTGGCTGCTGTGGACCCGGTCACAGACGCGTCCAGTTTCCGGTACCCTCCGTCGTTGGACTGCGGACTCGGCCAGTGCACCAGGGTTGTTTCGTGTGGACCCCGACACCTCCCCTTGCGGGTCGGAGGATGCCTTTCCCGGGTCCCGTGCGTGTGTGCGTGTGCTCGTCCTTGCTGGCCTGGTCAGGCGAGCCAACCTCCCGGGCGCGTTGTGGTGCGCCTCACCTTTTCCTTTGGCCGCTTTGTCTTTCTGCTTTGCTCGGCACCCTCCAGGCTGGGGTTGACCCTTGCTTGTTCCTTTGTTTCCCTTCCCTTTTTTTTTGCGTTGGTCCCTCTGCGCCCCTCCGTTGTCTCTTGCTTTCTCTGATTTCGGGCCCCGGGTGCCTTGGGCCTTGGGGCTTTGTTTTTTACTCTCCCTTCCCCTTCCTGTGTTTTTTTTTCTTTTTTTTCCTTTTTCTTTTTCCCTTTTTTTTTTCTTTCCTCTTTTGTTGTGCGCCCCCGTTGTCTCTGGCTTTCTCTAGTTTCCGGCCCCGGGTGCCCTGGGCCTTGGCGCTGTGTGTTGTTTGTTTTGTTGCCCTCCCGCTTCTCGGCTCTCCGTGTGCTCTCGCTGCTTTTGTGCTTCCCGCCCGTGCTTTGGCTGCTCCCTGGTGGTTGTTGCCCCCCCCCCCCTACCCCTCTTTTTTGCGGTTTTCGTCGCTGCCGCCGGGTGCCCTGTGGTTTTTTTTTTCTGCTCTGCTCCCGCCTGCTGGCGTGGCGCTCGACGGCGGTTCTCGCCGTTTGCTGCCCCCCCCCCCCCCTCCTCCTGTTTGTTTTGCCGGTCGCCCGTTGGTCGGCTCTCCGTGTGCTCTCGCTGCTTTTGTATTTCCCGCCCGGCCGTTGGCTGCTCCCTTGCCGTTGCTGCCCCCTCCACCCACCCCTTCTGTGTCTCGCCGTTTTCCTCGCTGCCGTCGGGTGCTCCGGTTTTTTTTTCTGTTGCTTTGCTCCTGCCTGCTTGCTTGGCGCTCGTCGGTGGTTCTCGCCGTCCGCTGTTCCCACACCCCCCCTCCTCTTCTTTGTTGTGTTGGTCTCCCGCTGCTCGGCTCTCCATGTGCTCTCGCTGCTTTTGTGTTTCCCGCCTGGCCGTTGGCTGCTCCGTGGTGGTTGTTGCCCCCCCCCCCCCCTACCCCCCTTTTTTTTGCGGTTTTCGTCGCTGCCGCCGGGTGCCCTGTGGTTTGTTGTCTTTTTTTTTCTGCTCTGCTCCCGCCTGCTGGCGTGGCGCTCGTCGGCGGTTCTCGCCGTTTGCTGCCCCCCCCCCCCCCTCCTCTTGTTTGTTTTGCTGGTCTCCTGTTGCTCGGCTCTCTGTGTGCCCTTGCTGCTTTTGTGTTTCCCGCCCGGCCGTTGGCTGCTCCCTTGTGGTTGCTGCCCTCCCCCCCCCCCCTTCTGTGTCTCGCCGTTTTCCTCGCTGCCGTCGGGTGCTCTGTTTTTTTTCTGTTGCTTTGCTCCTGCCTGCTTGCTTGGCGCTCGTCGGCGGTTCTTGCCGTCTGCTGCCCCCCCCCCCCTTCTCTGGTTTGTTTTGTTGGTCTCCCACTGATCAGCTTCCTGTGTGCTCTCGCTGCGTTTCTGTTTCCCGCCTGGCCGTAGGCTGCTCCCTGGTGGTTGCTGCCCCCCCCCCCCCCTTCTGTGTCTCGCGGTCTTCGTCGCTCGGTGCTCGTTTTTTTTTCTTCCTGTGCTGCTTTGCTCCTGCCTGCTTGCTTTGCGCTCGTCGGCGGTTCTCGCCGTCTGCTGCCCCCCCCCCCCCGGTGGGTCCGTGGTGCCTTGTGCTCTCTGGTGTTTTCGCGCTGCGCTGCCCTTCCGTCGGGTGTTTTGGGGTGCCCTGTTGCTGTGTTCCGCGCTGTGTGTGGTGCTGTGGTGCCTCAGCTTGCTGTGTTGTGGGCTGCAGCGCGCTGTGTGGTGTTTGTTGGAGCGTCTGTTTGTGTGTTGTGCTGCGCTGTTGGTTGCTGCTGCGTGTTGCGACGTGTCTCAGTAAGACAAAGTCACTACCATGTCTTTCATGGCAGACTTGATCCAGGCCAAGCCCCCCTTAAAACCCTTTTGATGATGCCAAGACTAACTTAGGAAATTTTATCACTCTTTTGAGGCTTAAAGTACACTTTCTCAAAGTAACTAGGGTTATAACCCTAGCCTCCCATGAAGTTCACCCCTACCACTCAGCTGAGCGGAGGTACCTTCCTTCATGGAGGATATACCGAAACAAAATATGCACTTCTTGCCTAAGGCCTTGGTGGTTAAGCCTAGTGGTCTCCCACCCCAAGACCCCTCTACTCAATTGTTTCTACCACTTATTGTGGCTCTACGTTTTAACTCTTTCTGAATTCAGTTGCTTGGCCAAGTCATATTCTGTGTCTGGCCTAACTCCTTTGCCCCATATTCCTAACCAACTCCATTTCATCCAAAAGAGTGCACATGAAGTGCCTGAGGCTAATTGGGAGACAAGAGTCATGCCAGTTTTCATATGAAAATCATTTGTTTTATCCTTTTGTGATTGAATCTTTGTATTTATACCTGCTTTGTCTATCTGCAGCCCTTCTGTGTTACACTGGATCTCAAAACTAGTCATGGATTCGATGCACATCCTGTTCTTGCTCTACTTGCTGCTTTCGTTTGGGTTTTTAACTTCAAAACCTGCAGGATTTCATCAAAATATCTAGGGCACTATTCAAGGACATCTTTCCGGTAGCAGAGGCAAACCCCGAGTACCTTTCGAACCGACTCTGAGCAGAAGCACAAGAAAAGCACACTGGAAAGCAAATTGAACATGTCCACTCAACTGTCCTCCAGAACCTGGCCGATCAGAAGTGTACAAGTCCAACTTGGCAGTGTAGCGCACCCAAAGAGTGAACCGCCACTCAGAGCAGCATCTGGGTCTCAGGAAGATCCACAGCACAGAAGGGCGAATCAAGATCCGCCCTGAACAATCCCTTCAACCATGCAGGCCTTAGCAGCACATGGTGATGACAGCCTGCGACGGCTCCGCAGGCGAGTCGAAGCCTCCATCGCCCGGTCGGCCGGTCCGGCCTCTTCCTCTACGGTTTTTGGAGGTCCTGAAGAACAAGAGGACCCAGGAAGGAGGATGGACGAGGAGTACCACAAGTCTACCGTAGGGGAAGATGGAGAAGTACCTACTGATGCCCTCGGGTCTCCGCCTCAGACAGAGATGGGGTCTTTCCTTTGTTCGGGGCCATCTACAGATATAGCCGAGACAGTATCACTACCGAGACGACCGAGAGTACACGAGCATCCGAGAGCATGGCATCCAGACTTGCCGACAACTTCAAGGGCACCTGAAAAGAGTCTGGATCCGCTCCACCCAGAGCCCACCTCTGGGGCTCTGGATCGCACGGCCCAACTTTTGGCCAAACTTCTATCCGGATCTGAAGACCCGGATGTGACAGCTCTGTCAGAAGCTGTCAAGGCAAAATTGGGTATCACCGAAGCCTTATCCAAGCCAGCACTACTCTCACCTTCACCCGGTTTGAGCACGTTCGCTGATGATCTCAAAAGATCAAGGGTGTCCAGGTTGCTACCCAAGGTCACCTGACCCAGCCCTTTTCATCCTCGCGCTCGGACAGTCCCTATTGCTGAATTACAGGACGTGCCGGTGACGGAGACTGAGAAAACAGGGCTGTCAGCCCTGGCACCCCTTGCTGGCGCACCACCCCCCTTGAGGCCTAACCCCAGGGGGTGGGAAGAGTGGCAGACCTATTGCCCAGGCGAACATCCAGCTAGAATTGCCGGAGTTCGACCCGAAAAATCTGCTCGAATGGGCAGAATAATTTGCTGAGTTTCTTTTGCTAACTGGCCAATCCCATGTGGATGTGGCCACTAAATGCTCACTGCTGAAACGCTCATGCAAAAAACAATTTTTGCAAAGACAGGTGAAACAGATTGTGAAAACCTGTTCAACCTGTGCTGAGGTACTCCAAAGACTGGAGAAAACATTCCCAGTCTATGAGACTGACCTCAGTGTGCGCACACAGATAGAGGAGCTACCTATGCTCCCGGAGTTTCCTTCCGCTGCGCAAGTCTCTGAATACGTGTGCGACCTAGAGTATCTGTTTTCACGGATGAACGTGGGCTCCTATGGAGCCACCGAGCCCCACCTGTGGCTCATGAGTAAGATCCCTACACGTACGTGGGGTGATTGCCGCGCTACCTCTGAGAGGAAGAGCCGGACCCACTCGTACGACAACCTCGTGGACCTGCTGATTGAGCTTGCGCTTGAGAGAGAGAATGACTCCCACATGGGAAAATTCCTCAAGAAACACTTGGGTCGAGGTGGTACCCCTACCCCCGAACGCGGCAAAAGGGAAAGGGCCCAAAAATGCCAACCAGGGAGGTGGTAAAGGAAAGGGTAAGCTACGTGCCATGAATCAGGTTAAACCTGATGCACCCCCTCTGTTGAAATGTAAACCTGTCAATGACAAGGCAGGACCTTGTCATGCCCCTGACTGCGACCACCGCAGTAGTTGTATGCTGCAGATGAAACGACAGCAGCACACCAAAGATGGGAAAACTGTGACCCATCAGGACCATTTCAGGTGTACCATCACCTGTGGTTATTGTGGCAAACGTTGTCACTACGAGGAAGAATGTCACATAAAGAAACGAGAGAGTGATAAACTCAAGCGACAGGAGGCTGAAGGCCAGAAGAACCAATCACCCACCAGAAACCCCCAGAATGGGGATAAAGGTGGTAAAGGAGGTGGCAAGGGGGGTGGCAAAGGTGGACCCCCTGACCCCCAGAGGCGATCATCAGCGCCCGCTGCTACTCCCCCTCCTGCCGAAGGTGACCCCAAGAAGCGCCCACAGGGGGATAACGCCTCCCCTGAGGGGAATAACTCCAAGAAGAGGCGACTGGCCTGGATGGCCAAGTCCCTCATGGCTGCAGGGGTGGAGGTCAAATTCCCTGCTGAGGAGTAGGGGGGCGGCTCCGAAGAGGAGGACTTGGTTTTCTGGATCCTCGTCAAAATGGGGGATAAAGTTTTTCGAGCGGTGCTTGACACTGGTGCAACACTTTCTATAGTGGCCCGGCGCCTGCTAAAACTTTCAAGAAAACTAAGACCGTGGCCATAAGAGTAGGGGATGGGCGTAACATCCATTCCTTGGGGGGGGTCAATTTGACTATATGCCTGGGCGACGAAACTGTGACCCAACACTGCAGAGTGTTGGACACCGACGCCTTTGACATCGTCATTGGTACCGACTTCCTACGAAGAAACCCCAAGGTAAAAATGCTGTCTCTCCAGCGCCCCTATTCTCTGCACTGCGACTTTGGCAGTGGGCTCTTCTCCGTATCTTTCGAGCTGTCAGGACGAAAAGAGTCTGGGCTGCGCTACGCAGCCAAGACTAACTATCGTACTGACAACTACCAATTGGCCCGTCACGTTCTTGAAAATGGACTGGCGGCCCTTCAGGTAAACCTAGATGACATCCAGGTGGAATTGTTCGCGAGCCAACAACAGCATATCATGCAGTTGTACTGCTCGAAACGTTTGAACAACGCTTTCCGTTTCTTCCGGAAAGCAATGGGCCTCGCGTATGCTAACCCTCCCTTCTCTCTGCTCGCGAAGGTTCTAACCAAAATCGCTTATGAGGGAGGAAGGGTTGTCATATGCACCCCTGACCGCGGCTGCTCTGCCGAACACGCTTACTGGCGCCGTATGCTTGATCGAATGACCGTGGGAAGAGTGCAACTCCCCAACGGTCCCATCTACGTGCCTGAGGACTCAAACACAGCTATGCAGACCCCTGAGTGGGCCAGTTTCTTATCCATCGTCCATGGATCTCTCATTCCTGTACCCCTGTGTGACCTAGATCAGGCGCTACTGAAAGAGGTCATGGCTCAAAATCGTGGCCTGACTCTTTCTGATCTCAAAAACCGATCTCCTGAGCATCTATCTGCCACACTTACGGGGTGTGAATCTTCCGATGGCTATATGGAACCTGGAGCTGTTAAGGAGGATGCTGACGACCAACTGTCTGAGGTCGCCAGCACTATCCCTCCTGTTGATCCCAGCTGTGTCGATCTAAGGCAAAGTGACTTCCTAGCCCAGCTGTTGCTGGAGGAGGTAGATCTAGAGTCAACCTCAGAACCCACTTCCCCTGTTCGGAAACCGGTGCTACAAATGCAGCCTATGCACTCAGGTGAACCCGTGGCTCGGAGTTCTGATGCTCTAGCGCGGCGTGCTTCTAATAACATGCCACTGTCTGGGCATGACACTCAGGAACTCCGACGGCTGTTGTACCTGAAGGCCGAAGGCATCGAGCGTCAAGAGCGGCCGCAATACCTCAGACAGACCTGGAAATCCTCCATCTGGTCTGAGAAGGATGACCATTTCTACACGCTGCCTGACCCTGAGATACCCCTAGTGTATTCTTTGCACTATGGGCAGCAATGTCCCCCTGAGTGTGACGACGGTTCTGTACCTGCCGAAACTGCTAATCGGCAGAGAAAGAAAGAACATGGAAAGAGCAACCTCCATGCTGAGGAGGATTTCCTGCAGAAAATTGAGAGTCTTAACCTTGACCCCCGACTGAAGAAACTGCTGCTATCCTATGAGGAAGTGTTCGGCGCCTTGCCGCCCCCCCTCTCTTGTAAAAAACTGGTCCAGATGGACTTGAAACTGAAACCTGAATTTGAAAAGACGCAAGTGAGGCGTCGTCCCTACCCCGCTCCACAGGAACAGGTTGAAGAAATCGAGCGCCAGCTCCAGGAATGTATTGATGCTGGCCTCGTGGAAGAATATAAGAAAGTGGACTACCCCCATCACTGCAGTCCCTCTTTCCTGGTTGCTAAACCAGGATCGACTGCCCTGCGACTGGTTGTTGACTATGGTGAGGTCAACAAGAAAACCCACAACCACTCAGGGAGTATTCCCAACATGGAACATACCCTGGAGCGTATTTGCCAAATGCAGGTACAAGACCAAAATGGACAAACGCAGTGGTTTCTGGCAGGTAGACCTAACCGCCGCAGCTCAGGAACTGCTGGCTTTTATAACCCCTAAGGGTCGTGTGTTTAAGTGGAAGGTCATGCCTTTTGGGGTGGCTAATGCCCCAGCGCTCTTCCAGGAGCTAATAAAACACCTTTTGTACATACTGAGGCGCAGACCTCTAGTACAGGAGTTGATTTCTCGGCCTGCAGAAATGGAGGCCCGCATCGATGACGCGAGTTTGGATACTAATATCCAAGAGGGCCATGTCCTTCTCCTCCGTGAATTTTTCATTGTTTGTCAAGAAAACCATCTCTGAATCAAACTCGAAAAATGTGAGTTTATGAAAGAGGAGATGGAGTATTTGGGTTGCGACGTGGGGTATGGCTGGTGGAAACCAGCCGCGTCTGAGATGCAGCCCCTGCAGGAAATGCAGATTCGCGATTACCCTAAGAAGGGTCTACACGACCTGAGGAGTTTTCTGGGTGCCTGTAACTTCTATAGGCGTCACATCCACAATTTTACCTACTCCCCTACCCCCCTCACTGACCTAATCAAGAAACGTACTCCCTGGGGGTGGACCTCCAGAGAGGAGGTGTGTTTCCAGGAATCGAAGAAGAAAGTCGCCTCCTCCAACTGCCTGGGGGTACCCCGCCCTAAGGGCGAGATGGTCCTGATCACTGATGCCAGTGAGGTAGGGGGGGGTGGAACGATCTACCAATGGCGGGAGCTTAACCCAGCTGAACTAACCCACTGCCATTATCGTACTAGCGGACTGAACCGTGATGGCTCCTTGAAACATGACTATCCTACCAGTGAGTTGCGGCTGGTGCCACTGGGACACTGGAATTGGAAATGGAACCAAGCGCGTTCCAATTACAGCACCTATGACCAGGATCTCCTGGCCAGTATGTTGGTGCTTTTGTCACAGTCCCGACTCCCGGGATCTAACCCTATTGTCTGGCTCTGTGACGCTGTGAAGTCTTTTCAGAAGGGCCCACCACCAGAGAAAGCAAAACTAAAGCGGTGGTGGACTTACCTGAGCCAGCTCAGGCTGACAGTTGATCATATCCCCGGTATAAAAACCGAACTGTCTGACTATATATCGCGCAATAACTTGGATGCGCTTATAGGTGAGAGCTCTGAGGCACTCGCCAAAGAGCCTTTCCAGCGTACGGATGTCCAGCTTGACCTGTCCATGCGCACTGCTGGAATCGTGGAGGGTTGGAGCCTAACCGACTATCAGTCAGAGTATAAAGAAATTCACCAGACCCTCAGCACTGGTCTCCAACCCCGTGTCATTCACGGGCACAAGTGGTATAAAAACAACCAGTGTCCTTCTACGAGGACCGTATTGTTGTACCTGAGGCCCGACTTGATGGGTGCCTACAGTGGTCCCATCTCAGCTCTGGTCACACCGGCGCTAATCGCTCAGTGGACTTTTTCCGCGAGTGTTTCTACTCCAGTCGAACCCTGACGGAACTGAGGTCTCGTATGCAGACCATTGTGGATGCTTCCGGCTGTCATGCCAGCAAGAAGAGCGACAGTAGGGATAGGGGACTGATTTCCAGCTTACCCATACCCTATTGTGCAAACTCTCTTTTCTATGTGGATTTCATCCATGGCCTACATTGCTTCGGCGGCTATGATAGTTGCCTAGTGGTCACCTGTGGACTATCTCCCTTCACCCGTGTTTTCCCTTGCAATAAGAAAATCACAGGTGAGCAGACTGTGAAAATGTTGGTCGAACAATGGTTCGAACCCTATGGGGCACCTAAGCAGGTGCACTCTGATGAGGATGTACGCATCCGCAGTGACACTGGATGGTACAAACGAGTGCTAAATGGCCTCAACGTGGAGGTAACCACAAGTGTGCCCTATACCCACACGTCTAACCCTCTTTGTGAGAGACAGAACCGTGTGGTGGAGCAAAACCTGAGAATCCTGATGAAACATGAGCGTACCAAAGACTGGGTACGCCTAGTGCCCCCGGCAGTGCTGACCAGGAACTCACAGCGGAGCTCTTCTACTGGTTTCACCCCGCACAAACTGTTCCATGAAGGACGACCTGCTTGGCCCCTCAAAGCCCCCTTTCCTGAGGACTTCCGGAGCCCTGTTGGAGATTGGCTGGAACACAAGCAGTCTATGGCTAACCACGCTGGGACTAACCTGAGACACATACCTGACCGTGAACTGAGCCGGCGTAACCGCCTACGGCGACCTGCCAGCTTCAAGGTTGGTGACCTTGTTTTGGTTCACCATTCACGTCAACCCTCCTGGCCACGTAACTGCCTACAGGACCCTTATTTTGGACCCTATCGTATCATCAGGATAGATGGATCCAGGATCCATGTCAGGTGCAGCCCACGTCTAGGTGGTGAAGTGCTGTGTGCACCTAAACAGTTGAGGCACTATCACTCCCCTCACGATTTGTCCTGGGATGAGTGGCGCCTCAGCGACAGTGAGGTTGAGCGTATTGACATACAGAGCACAGCCAGCCCAGAGGAGGCAGACGAACTCGAAGAGATGACTGCCAATGAGATGGCAGTCGATGGTTACTACGTGGTTGCAGGTATTGCTCGCCACGAGTATAAACAGGGCTGGAAATTCCTAACCCTGTGGGATGGCTATGGGTTATCTGAGGCGACCTGGGAACCTATGTCAGCCTTCATACAACCAGATGGCAGCATCAACCCCATCTTCCACTCCTACCTCGTTGAGAACAACGAGGGGCAGCTACTGACTGGTGCTGAGACTCTGTCCCCGCGTAAAAAGAAAAACCAATTTCACTGCGTCAGTCTACTGACTGTGTTCTAACCTTACAGGGGCAGTGAGCACTCTTGTGCAGAAGTGCCTGTGTATGTGTGTGAGAGCAGTTGTCACAGTTGCCCCGCATTGCATCGCAGGACAGGACCGTTAGCCCCCCGTGACAACCACTCCCTGGCCGAAGGCCACTGGTTTTTCACAGACCACTGCTCGCGGAGCACTGCACTGACCCTGTCAGTGCCCTACAGTCCCATGCCTATGGTTTCCAGCTTGGACCAAGTGGCCGCTTATCAGGTTTGCAGCCACCCAGCAAGTGTATGCCTTGTTGACCATGTGTTGCACAGGAACTGCCCTAATGTAATGACCTTGGGGAGCCAACGAAGAATGGTGGCTTACTATTCCAGGGGGGAATGACAAGCAAGGTGTCATGAAGCAAGATGTGTCTTCCCTCCTTGGGGACAAGCGAGCCCACAGTTACGACCCCTGACTGGTCCAGACCCATGGGGTTCTACCCTTCCTTACAGGGTTTACCATACCCCTAAGTGTGCTAGGTATGTCTGTGTGTGTCTCACTTCTCTCCCCGGCCTGGCTCCCGGAGACCGGGCTTCGCTGACGTCGGACCAAAGGTCCTAATCAGGTACTATTACCACTCCTATGGAGCCCAATTTCTGTGCTGGCGCCTACACTTGGGGGAAGACGGCAAAAGCCCTACCTACTAGAGGGGAGGGGTGGCCAAGTGTGCTAAGGGCATACAAAACGCCCATTTTTGCTAAAGGCGAAAAGCTAACACATTCCCCTGCCCACGTGGAAAAGCACGCGGGACAGGAGACACCACTACACTGCACTCACGAACGCCAGCACCAGCCTGCGAAGGCAGGGTGGGCACTCATCACTTGCACTCAACACCTGCCAGGCTTGCTGACCCTAACACCTACACACCCTACTTGGGGTTGCTGTCGGAGATATCACGGGTCCTATTGACCCCCCTGTGAAAGAGCAAGAGAACACAGCGCTACTAAGCGACTGTGGCCTAACAGGGACGCCACTACGCGTTTTCCTGTCAGGGCTTGGAGGGAAGGAGTGCTCAGTATGCGTGCACAGCGTGGATGGCAGTGAAGTCGGACTGCACTCGCCACTCATGGCTGAGTTGCAGTTATTTGTTTGTGTGATCTAGGCAGCATATTTTAGCGTTGCACCAAGAGACTGCACCAATCGTCCTTACCTTCCCACCTGTAAAAGAAAGGCAGATGGCCTGGGTTTGCGGCTGAGGAACCAAGACTACCTCCATGTATTATACGCTTCTCAGGTAGCCCTATAATACACTGTCCTCAAACCCAGGTGCAAGCAAGCAAGCTTAAGGAACTCCACCCGTTCTCTTATAGAACGTGGGGTGGAGTCCCTGGGTAACCTAAACAAGAGTTGTACCGTGCGCAATTCGCGTGGCCTACCCTTTAATGTGTCATATGCATGCACAGGTATGCACTGGTTTTCCAATTCCTCTTTCTTCCTCCTAATTTAACCCCTCACAACCAATCACAGCGTGACTCAAACAGGAGCTCAGCTCCTCCTGGGCTTACCTACCTTACCCACCACGCATCATGTGAATGCCGAGGAAGACACAAGCGCAAAACAACCCTACGCGCTTAAACAATCCTACGGCGAACTGTAAAGAACCCTAAGCGATTAATGCATCGTGTGTCATGCATGCTCTTTGGACTTTGTTTTCTGCAGAGAAAAGAGAGAGACTGGCGCTCTGCAGAACGCAAAACAAGCCTAAGCAGTTTAAGCAACCCTATTTTAGCGCTACGGCAACACGAACACGAACAAGCACTTTCTTTTCTTACCTGTGAAGAGAGAACAAGGGTGGATTGCGGCATAGGGAAAGCGATACAGCGTCTGCATGCCTAAACTAGGCACATGCATCGCGAGCAGAGCGCATATTCTAACCCTACGTGTGCGCTGCACGCTCCATTCGCTTCGCATATCTTTCATTTCTGTTTTGACCTGTGCAGAGCAAAGGAGAGGAGCGCCAGAACCCCCAAAGAACACAGCGGTGACAACCCTAACGTTTGAACGAAGCAACCAGCACAAACGCAATGCATGCGTGTGAAATGACACTGGAATACCCGAGAGGTGGGTTGTCCACCTGCTCTGGGGTGTGGGTTCATTTTTGAAACTTTTTCCTAAGGTTTTTTGAAAATCTTAATGCAACTGTGCAAAAATTTCTTTTACAACTTTAAACACTACGGCTCATACCTTCTTTTTCTAGAGTCGTTTACGCTTGCGCAACGCTTTTTCTAGAGTTCGCTTCTGTTGCGCTTGTCTGCGACTTTAGTTTTTAGTGTAAAAATGACGATTACTCGCGTTTTTTCGTCAATTTTCAGCGATTTGACTTCTTAAATCGCTACACTATTCGCTAAACCACAGGATTCACTCCCTGCATGTTGGTTTCATTTTCTATTTCTTCAGCTCCTGGAGATCTGTGTCCTCCATTGGGAGTATTGCTCCGCCCTGGCCCTTGGTCAGGACGCTTACTGAATTGCTGTTTATGCAGCGATAGTCGTCCGCATTAGAGCGTTCGACTGTACCCTAGTGGGCAATCATGTGTGTTCTAGGGAGGGAGTCCTGGGTTCAAACCCCACTACCCCCAAATTTTTACCAAACGCTTTCGTCGCACGCTGGCGACTTTTGAGGAATGCCCCACCTAAGGGACATCATTCGGGGTACATTACACTATTTTTCAAGGGTACCTACAGTGTGATAGGCTTCTATGAACTGATGGGAATGTTTTTGGTAGGTCTAATGCATTTTCTGAGGTAATTTCCGGACCATTTGAGCCTTTTTCCTTGGTCCTAATAGCTTGATGAACTAGTACTCCAGGGGGGAGTAAGAAAAAGTCACTACCATGTCTTTCATGGAGGACTTGATCCAGGCCAAGCCCGCCTCAATTCCCTTTTGTTGATGCCAAGACAAACCCAGGTATTTTTATCACTCTTTTGAAGCTTAAAGTACACTTTCTCAAAGTAGCTAGGGTTATAACCCTAGCCCCCCATGAAGTTCACCCCCACCACTCAACTGAGCGGAGGTACCTTCCTTCATGGAGGATATACCGAAACAAAATATGCACTTCTTGCCTAAGGTCTTGGTGGTTAAGCCTAGTGGTCTCCCACCCCAAGACCCCTATACTCAATTGTTTCTACCACTTATTGTGGTTCTACCTTTTAACTGTTTCTGAATTCAGTTGCTTGGCCAAGTCATATTCTGTGTTCCGCCTAACTCCTTTGCCCCATATTCCTAACCAACTCCGTTTCATCCAAAAGAGTGCACATGAAGTGCCTGAGGCTAATTGGGAGGCAAGAGTCATGCCAGTTTTCATATAAAAATCATTTGTTTTATCCTTTTGTGATTGAATCTTTGTATTCATACCTGCTTTGTCTATCTGCAGCCCTTCTGTGTTACACTGGATTTCAAAACTATTCATTGATTCGATCCACATCCTGTTCTAGCTCTACTTGCTGCTTTGGTTTGGGTTTTCAACTTCAAAACCTGCAGGATTTCATCACAATATCTAGGGCACTAATCAAGGACATCTTTCTGTCTCTGGTCGTGCCGTCCGGTTGGGTTCTTCGCGGTGTGGTTTGCTGTTTGGTTCTCGTCTGCGTTGCTTTGTGCTGTGCTGTGCTGTGTGTCCCCCGGTGCGGTGCTGCGCCGCGCTGCTGCGCGTTGTGCTGCCCGGTGTTGTGCTGTTGTGTGCTGTGTTGTTTTGTTGCGCTCGTTTGGTCCCGCCCCTGGTTGTGCCGTGCCCTCTGGCGCTGCCCGTCGCCCTGGGGCCTTGTGCTTTGCGGCATTACGCTTTGCGGCGTTCCCCCGCGCTGTGTGCTCTGTGCTGTGTGTGTTTTGTCGTGGCGTGCTGGTGGGTGCCGTTGTTCGCCACTGTGCTTTTTTTTTATGCATGATGGTTCCCCGCCGGTTTTCATTCTGTGTCCACATTGTTCCATTCTCGGGATGTTGGCTCTGGAGGACCGGGGAATGATTTGAGGGGGCAGGTAGGAGTGGAAGCCCAGGGCGCATAGTGAATGGACGTTGTTGGTACTTGACAGCCATGGGTGGCGAGAAAGGAGTGGAGGCTTTTTGTTGGAGCTTGCCTCGGGTTCTTTGGTAGTTGGTGAGCGGTTGCAAAATCCTGCCAATGCCTGGGTTGGAAGGTGCTCTGTCGTTGATACGCTTCAACTAGCTCAGCGGGCGACGCTTGTTTGATGTTGTTTTCGTTGACTCCATCAAATACCGAGGACCATTTCTTTGATTCGAGTCGAGCAATCTTTTGGGCTTGCTCTTGGCTGTTGGTGTTCAGGATTTCAAAATAGGGTTTGAAGAAACCAATGCAGATGCTCTGGCGTCCAGCGTCGTAATCTTCATTGATTTTGTGCCATATTTTGCTGAAATCAAAGTACTCGGGCGGTTGCGGTTGATAGATAACCTGGTCCGATTCGACAATGGTGTCAAGGGCTTTTAATGGCGTGTGAGGGTTGGTGTTGATGGGATCGGTGGCGTCGGCGTCAGGGCATTGATCAAAAGCTATTGGGATGTGGGAGTCGGCAATTGGGGAGTTTTGCTCGTCCCTGGTAGGCGGAGGAGTGACATGTTCATTGGAGATTGCTGCTGATGAGTGTGAGTTGTTGAGCGGCAGTATTGGCGAGGTTGGTTCTTTGTGGGCAATGTAGTCATCATAGATTGTTGGTGTTGATCTTGAGCCTCCAGTCTCATCCGGTGATCTCGGAGAGACTTCTGCTTGTTCTTGACTTGCTTGTGCTCGATGGACGTGATTCTGGTACGGAGCGTGAGTGCTGAATGCAGGAGGGCATGCTTGGGAATTGTAGGCAGAAAGAGCCTTCGGTGAAGTTGGAGTGGTTGCGCATTGTGTTTGCCGTGCTCGTTGCTCGTAGTTGTAAGGCTGATCGGCGTATGGAGAAGAACATGTCTGGGTGTTGTAGGGAGAGTGTGTGGTGGAGGCGTGACAGGCGGCAATCAAACGTAATACTACGCTGAGTAGGTCGCTGACGATCAGGCTAGTGTTGCAGTCGGAGATGTGGCACATGGTTTTGAGATCGTAATCAGATAAGACACTCTGAGGTGGTGGAGTCGGCGTCAGTTGTGGTTTTTGCCACAGTCACGTAGTTTGGCGGTAGGGCTTCGATTGGATACGCTCTGATGGTTTTGATGAATTTGTCGTTGACGGCGTTCTTTGGGTTGTCGAAAATTTCATTTTTCGTGATTGCTGCGGCGCTGGGCGAACTTCTGCAACGGGAATTACGGGAAATCATCCACGATCTCATCGAACTTCGAAAAACATGAAAATTGTTACCTGTAATCTTTGTAATGTAAATTTCATTTCTTCTGTGATTGCCAGACATTGCGACATGCGCGACCAGTCAGCTGTTGCCTCGCCACTGTGCTTTTTGCTGTGTGTGTCCTGGGGTGTCGTGCTGTGCGTTTCCTGTCCTCTCTGCTCTGTGCGGTGCTGTGCTTCGCTGTACTGGTGCGCTTGCGTTGTGCTGTTCATGTGGTGCGTGCTGTTGCTGGCGCCTGGTGCTGTGGTGCGCTGCTGTGTGTTGTGCTGTTTCCTTTGGTGTTCTGTGGTGCGGTGCTGGGTCTGGTGGCCGGTGGTTGTCTGCTAGTGGCGTGTTTCGGTGTTGGTTTCCCTGTCCGGCCGCGTGGTCTGCTTCCCTGTGCTTGATGTGGTTGGCTGTGGTGCCCTGCCTCCCTGTGTCGCATTATGTGGTGCTGTGCTGTCGCGTGGTGCTGTGCTGTCGTGCTCTGCTGTCGTTTTGCGGTGCTGTTTGTGCTTGCTTTGCCCTCCTGTGGCCTGTCGTGCGGCGCCGTGCTGTGCTGTGTTGTGCTGTTGGTCGTCTGTGGCCTTATTTGCCCGGTGGTGGCGTCTGTGTGCTGTGGTGCCCTTTCCCTCCCTGTCGGGACGCACAAAAAACACTTATTATTACCCTGTGTTACCCCGCGCCCGTCTCTGTGTTGGTGGTTCACGTAGTTGGGGACTCTGGTCTCGCCGTTCGCCCCTTGATTGCTGATCCAGGCCGCGTTGTCCTTGATAAACTTGTCGTTGTTGGTCGTCTCCCAAAATGATTGTGTCGTCTTTTTCTTGAGTTCAACTCGACTTGGCTTGCCTGTCGCGAGTCGGAGGACGAAAACGGCGAGGGTGGGGCAGAGATGGGAAGGGGAGGAACATGGAGAAGAAAACAAAGCGAGAGGGCGCGAGTTCAGGGGCGTAGCGTCTTAGAAAAATATTTTTCGGTTTTTACGCGCTGCTCGTATTCAGCGTGTTCGAGGGCAAGGGGCACGGCGTTCTACTCGTACGTCCCCTACGGTGCTTACGTCGTTAACTATTCATTTATTTAGGGCCCAAACATTTTCCGTCGTGTTTTAACGCGTTTCGCAGCGCGCTTTTTTGCCTAGCCGTTTTTTGTGCTAATTAGCTTTATTTTCAGCTATTTGGAAAATGTTTTCGTCGTGTTTTACTCACCACTCCACCCACAAAGCCAGCAAGGGCCCCGCCGAGTACCGAGCGTCCCTCGGGCGCAACCTGCCTGACGTCACGGGGCAGGGGCTCCACGGGTGCACCACCACCCCCCCGTCTCCAGGCGCCCCCACACAAGAATGGGAGGATGAGTACGCCATCGACGTCACTGACATGATGGCGTACGTGGAAAGCGTGGAGGACCCAGAACAAGACACCATCCTCAGCCTCCTCGCCTCCCACAGCTGGAGATGGGGCCACCAAGTCACCCTCCACCGGCCGCAGAGCGAACCCCACCAGTGGTCCCCAGAGCAGATGGCGAAGTGGGACATCTTCCTCCAGCTCACCCCCGAGGGCTTTTATATCCTCACACACAGCGGATTACCCGATGCCGCGCCCACTGCAGACTTGACGCTGCCGCTAACCCAGCCCCAGGAGGACGACGCGGACGCACCATCCTCGGAGGAATGCGATTGGGACCCCCCAACGGCCACCACCGAACGCATGCCGCACCGACTCACCAAGCGTCATCTCCCACCCGACTACCATGCCACCAACGACTCGCGGAGACGCTGCACACTGCCCCTGCAGTGGGCATCGCCCGAGGGCACCTTCACGTCGGGGGAAATCATCCCCGGCGCCGCGGCGCTCACGTACCTGTGGCTCCGGGACACGAAGACACACACGCAACCCCCTGGCACGCACCTGCTCCTCACCCTAGAAGGAGAAGCTGCCATCGAAAACGTCCACACAACAGAGGGAGAGGATTACGTGACGGCGAACGCGGACACCGCAGTATGGTTACACGCCCACGAACACACCACACCCCCAACCGTGGTACCAGGATCGCACCCCTGGCACGTGGTCATCGTACAACTACGCACAGGGACAAACACGAGAGACGCCCAACAAGGCTGGGCGGACAGGTGGGCACACGTGTGCACCTCCATGCACGACGGGCTGCACAGGCCCTCCCTCACAAGCCATATCCTCGAGCCGGCCCCCACCACGGCTGAGTCCCACACCGGGGCATCCCCCCCCACCAGGGTCTGGGCCTACAAGCGCTCCCTCCACCGCGGGGCAGCGGAGGCCCTCAAGACCACCGTACCCAACCACCAAGGCCTCGTACACACCCCCCACCATAAGACGCAAAAAGGCGACACCCTATGGTGGCACCACCCTGCACCAGAAGGAGGCCTCCAACCACCAGCAGACCAACCTGACATTGGCCCGCACCTCACAGTGATCGCCCATGCCGTTGGCGCCATTGCCCAGCAAGTTGGGGCGCCACCCCAATGGGCACCTTCCGTCATCAAAGAAACGGCGGCACGCCACAACCCGGCTTTTGCACACTTCAGGGACGCCCCATTCATCCAACCCTACCGGACCTCGACCTCCCTGCCCACAGTGCGTGGGCCGTCCACATCCTCGTACCCCGAGACACCGCGCGCAAAACAGAAGACGCAACAGCAGGCGTCACCAAATAGCTGCCCAGCAACGCGCTCCACTACGACATACCAACGCCGAACGTCATCGTCACCCACAACACGGGCCACGACCACTACTACCTCCACGCCACGCAGGAGCACTCCCCCATCACCATATACACCTTCACCACCTACCCTGGCCTCCAGCCACCACCACACGATCCGCGGTTGGCATGGAAGCATCCACTACACGTCACCCCGACCCCAGCCAAAAGGCCCACCCACCACGCGCCCCCTCCCGCCGACAGCACTGCCCTCCACGCAGCCCGCAGACGAGCCGCGGCATAACACCGAAACAACGTACTCCCAGGCATCAGCGCTGGACCCGGCACCGTCACCCAGGCCACCCACAAAAGCACCTTGAGCCTGCTTGCCCGCAAGCTACGCCCCAAGATGGCCCGGGAGGACACACTCTGGATATACTATTGCGAAGGCCGCACAGCACGGCTGGCGGACCTCGGCACCATCATCCCCCGCCACATACAGCGCACGGTGGGGCCTGTCACCACATACGCGGTACCACACCCCATAAAGACCCAGTGCAGCCACTGCAACCCCCGGTGCGCGCAACCATGCGCGGGCGCCCTGCAGCAGCCCCTGCCCACCCCTACCTACAGGGGGGGCATATACCTCGGCACTATAGCCCGGCACCAACACCCCTACCTCCTGCCCGCGGCGGACCGCCATCATGCCATACTGCTACACCTTGTCCAACACCTGGCGCTGGGGCCATCCCCCTTCCAGAGGCGCCCCCCCCACGGCCCATCCAACGGACACCCGCCAAATGAGCCAGCGCTTGGCACGCCTGGACCCAAACGCGCCATCGCACTCCTCACCCTAAAGGCAGAAGCAACCATTCCCCGAGACCTGGAGGGGAAAACCACCTCATGGTGGAAGGGCTGACAGAACGCGTCCTGATCGCGGCCATGTACGCCACGGCGGCCACCTCCCGCCTCTGGGCGGACTGCCCCTCCCAGAAAGGTTTATAGTGATTTCAACACTGCTTTTGTGTCTCTCCTGCTGCTTGCTGCTGGTGTAGGGTTTCCTGCTGCTTGTTTTGGAAGATGAAAACCTTTTGTTTGCTGAAATACAGTCAAGCCAGGATAGCCCAAGCCAGAGGTATGCAAGGAGAAGAGAATCAGGATCAAAGCATGAAGGGCTGCAGTGTAAACAGTGAAAGATGAAAGGATATTCACAGAAACTGCAACTCAGGTCAAATCGGAATGCATATTCACAAAGATAGCTGAAATGTTTTGGAAAAGAGTTGGAAAACTGCCCCATGGTCACTCTCTCTCCATAGTGCCATCTCAGGAGATGTGCACTCTTTGTTTTGGGTCCCATATGTGCTGAGGTGGCAGGGCATGTGGCGATGAGGTCACTGCCATGTCACATGGGATCTTCCTACTTAGCTAGGCTGACCTGGAATTGAACCCAGGACCTCTCAAAAAGAGGTGCCCAGCCCCCTAGGGTGCATACCAATAGGATAGCTAAGAATTCATGGAAAAACATAGATAAATTCATAGGCTCTGCCCTGGATATGTCAGTGCTCAGTCAACTCAGGAAAAGATGATTTGCCTCAGATTGAAAGGGGATCAAGGGGTCCACTCCATATCCTGATTGGGTGTTTGGTTCCATAGGTCAAAATGTGTTATCACCACTTTTGGTGGGACCAATACTAAGATAGAAATGCATGGATGCTCAGTGCATCTCTAATACAACTAGAGTATGCCTCAAAGCATCGGAAAAGCACTTTTTCTTACTCCCCCCTTGTGCTGTGGTGGCCACCACTGTCGCATTTTAGGAAAAAGGGATTTTTTTCTTGGCCTCTCCTTGGTTTCCACATCTACTTTAAAATACCTATAGTTTCCCTCACACAGAAAAATGGGCGCTCACCATGGCTGGCGCTCTTTTGCTGCTCTGTTTGTAACATTTCCTACAGAAGACTCAGCGCTCATGGCGCTGCCGGGGCTCCTGTGGCTTGGTTGGGTTAGTTTGGGAGCACGCCAAAGCATGTGCATGTGCATCCCTCCCTCCAAGACGCAGCGCGACACAAACCCAACGCAAGACACAATATACACACTCGCATGGGTCCTCGTAAACCTGCTGGCGACCTGTGACCTGTCTTAGGGCGTAGGGAGTCGTGAAAAGATTAAATTGCCCCTTGGTGGGGTCTTGGGTTCTGCTCAGTCTCTCCAGGCTGCTGCGTTTCGGCCAGAACACGGCCTACTCAGCGAGGCTGCGCGTGGGTATCTGCACAGGCAGGAATGGGAGACTTATGGACGAATCCACGCAAAAACGAAGCGACGACACCAAAATCCGTCAGATGACGCCCTAGAATTTTTCTAGGACAACACACCTGAGCAGAATCCAATTGTGCATCAGAAGCACATTTTTATAAAAATGATAGTCATCTCTAGATTTTTTAAATCAAGAAATTCCTACGCATAAAAAGGGGGCGCGCAGGAGCGGCTCCTAGCGAAGCGCTGGAAAATGCAGAAATAATGGCATTATAAACGTATGTCTCACGTAGTCTTGAAAATGACGAGACACACATTAATAAATAAACATACAGATTCCACCTACACTAATAGAAGTATCAAAAATTCAACAATTCGAAAATCAACGAAAAGACTTCAATGAATCAGGTATAAACTACAGGTATGCTCGTCTCGAATGCCGCATACACATTGCTCGTCTCGTGTCTCCGTGAACGAGTCTTGTAGCAGCGCTAACAACAATAGAACGCGATAGAGGGATTGATTAGAAAGATTGCAGATGATTAGAGGTCAGATCAGGGTGATTAGACATACACACAAGTGCATAGCAACGTTCTTCGCGTGCGCCCCGTTTTTCTCCTCACCTTGCTTCACTCTCCAGCGGTAGGTAAGGTAGGTACGCCCAGGTTGGGCCACCCACTGGTGGAGTTCGAGATTGCGGTTAAGATGGGCAGGTTTGCCCAACACAGTCGTGCATGCTCGTGCATTCACACACGCATTAAAGGGTACGCCACGCGAAGTGCGCACGGAAAACCTTGTTTAGGCTACCCAGGGGCTCCTTGGTACGTTCTTTAAGAGAACCTGAGGAGTCCCTTAACACTTGTTTGCTTGATAGGGGAGCTGATCTTCAGCGCGTTTGCGGACAGTGTATTATAGGTCACACTGAGAACCGTATAATACGGGGAGTGTGGCTTGGTTCCTCCGCCGCAAACACCACTTCATTCGCCTTTGCTTTACAGGTGGGCAGGTAGGGTGATTGGTGCAGCAGCACACCATTTTTTTCATGCGCTGCTAAACAAGGGCGCAGATCACACAAAGAAATAACTCCCCTCTGCCTGTGGCAGAGCAGGGAGTCCGACTTCATCGACATCTGCGCCGTGCACGCAAAAAGAGCACCTCTTCCCTACAAGCCCTAGCAGGGGAAACGCGTTGTGGCGTCCCCTGCTAGGCCACAGTTGCTTAGCAGCGCTGTGTTCTCTTGTCTTCTTCACAGGAGGGTCGCTAGGACCCACGACATGTTCTTCAACAACACCCAGTAGAGTGTGCGTGTAGGAGTGGTAGTCCTGAGTGGGGGCTTGAGCCAGTTGCACCAGTGCTCGCCCACCAGGATGGTGCCACTGTAGGGTGTGTAGGACCTGTAGTGCGTGTGTCACTGTCCCACCCGTTTCCTGCAATTTTAGCAGGGTTGGTGGGCTGTGACAGTGCTTAGGTCAGTGTTTTGGCCACTTAGCATAACGGCGTTTTCATGCCTTCATAGCTTTTGGCCACCCCTCCCTGTAGTAGACAGATAGGTAGGGATAACAATACCTGGATTAGTACGCTGGGTATTCCCCAAAGATTTTGCGCCAGCACAGAAATTGGGCGCTTAGGGGAGGGGAGACCCAGGGCGTACCCCGTGGCATCAATAAGCCAACCCTCCAGGTTTAGCAAGCGTGCAGACTTGGGTGTAATTAGGACAGCACTTCTGCGGCTTGCTCTCAGGACCTTAGGAATAGCACACTCACACATACGCTTTGGCAGGTAAGGGTAAGGTTCAGTCCCTAGCTTTAGTCTTGGAGGCAAGCGTCTCAGCGAGCCTCAGCAACTCACCAAGGTTGTTCTGGGACAAGTAGTCAACCAGAACTGAGTTTAGGCGTCCCTCAGGTAGAACAAATGCAGAGAAGGGCTCACAGGTGGCCTCTTCGACTCCAAACCCTTCCCAAAGGGTGAGGAAGCGCCAACCCTGGCGATAGCGGTGGCGTAGGACAGACTTCACCAGGTAGAAGCCCTCCTTAGCCATCTCCTCGGCGTTCATGTCGGGGAGTTCACCTTCAACTTCCATAGGGCTGGCAGCCCCTTGTAGGTCCAGAGCGGCGATTTCCTGGTCGTTCAGCTCCCACCTCTCCCCCACAGAGGTCTTCAGGATCATAGTAGCGCTTCAGGTGTTGAGCAGCGCACACCAGGGTCCCCCCTAGACGGGGAGAACACCGCACGGTGATACGGTGTCCATCCACTGATAGAATCTTGTACGGCCCGAAGTATGGGTCATCGCTGGTAGAGCGTGGCCAGGCGGGTAGTCGACTGTGGTGCACCAGCACCCAGTCCCCCTCTTGGTAGGTGGCCGGTACTCGGTGCTTGTTCTTCTTGTTCCACTGACGCTCCCTCACTCTCTGGAGCATAGCCTTGGCCTTGTCCACCTTCGCTTGTTGCTCTTGGACCCATTCACCCACAGAAGAATGAGTGTCCTCTGGATAGGGGGCATGTAGGAACCATGCCGGGCGCCCTAGGAATAGCTCATGGGGCAAGTAGCCAGTAGCTGAACTCTCTTCGGAGTTCATCATCAAGGATATGACGGGGAGTAGTCTCACCCAGTCTCTGGTGCGTTCAGTTTTGCACCATATCCTTACGTTCTCCTTGAGGACACGGATCTGTCGCTCACATAGGGGGTTGCTCGTGTGAGAGTAGGGAATCCCCGTAGACACCTGGACATTGAGGGATCTCAGGACCCTCTTGTACCAGCCAGTATCTGAGCGTACTCGTACGTCCTCATCGAAGTTGATCTCCTTGGGCGCCCCATAGACACAAAACCACTCCTCCAGGAGTATCTTGATAGTCTCCTCCCCGGTAATGTGCTTGGTACATGGGAACACCCTGGTAAACCTGGTCAACCCACAGGTTACCACGAGGGCGAAGTCAGAGCCCCCCGAACTTCGGCATCTCCGTGTAGTCCACGTATAGAACACTGTTAGCACAGTGAGGGATGGGCAGGGTTGAGTAGAGACCTCTGTCCCTGATATCCCCTGGTTTACAGGACCTGCATGGGCACTTGTCCACGATAGGCTGGAGGGTTTTCCGCAGTTGGTCGTCAGTCCACGTAGTGTGGAACCACTGCTTGAACAGCCCCAGGGTACGGTGAGCACCCACATGACCGCTGGACTCATGGGTCCACTTCAGCAGCGCTGGGACTCGGTCACTAGGCACCACGATGTGATCCTCGTGCCAGAGGTAGCTCTTGTCCCTCTTCCACTGGTCTTGGTTGACCAGGAGGGGTTCAAGGCGTTTCTCCAGGCGCTTGGAGATATCCCCAAACTCCTTCAGGTACTCCGATTGTTGGAGTCCATCCAGGGGACGTATCATTGTCATGTTGAGGTCCAAGTGGACGTCCATACGGCTGAACGCCTCCTTAGCCAGCGCTTCAGACCGGGCACCAATCAGGGCGTCGAAGTTGTTGCGGCTGATGTAGTCGGCTCACTCGTTCTTCACTCCCTGGATATGGTGTACCGTCAGCCGTAGTTGACTGAGGTAGGTCCACCAGCGCCTTAGCTTGGCCTTCTCAGGTGCGGGACCCTTCTGGAAACTGCGGACCGGTTCTTGGTCGCACAGCCAGACCACAGGGTTACTCCCCAACAGTCGTGCTTGTGAGGATAGCACCAGCATACCCGCGAGCAATTCCTGCTCATAGGTGGAGTAGTTCCCCCTGGCCTGGTTCCATCTCCAGTTCCAGTGGCCCAGAGGTACTAGGACCCACTTTTCGTCAGGGTAGCTGTGCTTGAGGGTTCCATCTCGGTTGAGACCTTCCGTCCCCCATTGGGAAATGGCCGAGTCGAACTCCTCCTTCTCTAGTGCTTTCCATTGGAACAATGTTCCACCACCGCCCACATTGCTGCCGTCGGGCACCAGGATAATCTCCCCCTGTGCCCTAGGCACGCCCAAGCACTTAGCGTTGGCTACCTTGTCTTTGAGCTCGTCAAACGCTTGTTGCTCTTGTGGGCCCCAGCGCCAAGTAGTACTCTACTTGATCAAGTCCGTCAGAACGGCGCTGGTGTAGGTGAAGTTTTTGATATGGCGGCGATAGAAGTTGCAGGCCCCAATGAAACTGCGTACATCATGAAGTCCTTCCTTGGGGTCTTCGTGTCGTACCTTGGGATCCATCAGGGGTTTGGCCTTAGAGGCCGCTGGGGTCCACCACCCATAGCCAACATCAAACCCCAGGTACTGCATGGTCTCCTGCATGAACTCACACTTCTCCAGCTTGAGTCGTGTGTGGTTCTCCTGGCAGACCGCAAAGAACTCACCCAAGAGGATTAGGTGATCCTCCTGGGTATTGGTCCCGAGGCATACATCGTCGATGTGAGCCTCCATCTGGGCACCACGGGATATGAGCTCCTGCACCTTAGGTCTCCTTCGTAGGATGGACAAGATCTTGTTCATCAGCTCTTGGAACAGAGCGGGTGCGTTAGCCACGCCAAACGGCATGACCTTCCACTTGAACACCCTCCCCTGAGGGGTGATGAAGGCCAGTAGTTCCTGTGCGTTGGGCGTCAGGTCCACTTGCCAGAATCCGCTCCTCTTGTCCATCTTGGTCTTGTAGCGGCAGGAGGCTATCTTCTCCAGGGTAGACTCCATATTGGGAATGGACCCTGAGTGGTTCAGCGTCTTCTTGTTCAGCTCTCCGTAGTCCACTACCAGCCGTTTGGCTGTAGACCCAGGTTTAGCCACCAGGAAACAGGGGCTGCAGTGTAGGGGGTAGTCCCCGTCCCTGTACTCCAAGCCTAGGCCAGCGTCGATACATTCTTGTATCTGTCGCTCGATCTCGTCGGCCTGCTCTTTAGGAGCTGGATAGGGTCTCCTCCGGATCTTGTGACCCACGAACTCGGGTTTCAGCTTGAGGTCCATCTGTACCAGCTTGTCACATGAGGCTGGAGGGGGTAGTTCTCCGAACACCTCCAGATAGGTCCTTATAAGCTTCTGTACCCGTGGGTCCAATACCTTGATCTTGTCCTCCATGTCCTCGTCAGAGTGTAAGTTGCTTGCCCCCTGAGTAATAGACGTCGGGAGGTGGTCCTCCACCGACTCTTCGCCCGTGGTAGTGTCCTTCAGCCCTTGGTAGGCATATAGAAGCTCTTGTTCAACCATCTCCGGTGGACGATGGCAACATAGGCACGCTCGAGGGGGTTCACATACACATTCCTCCGAGAGGTCGTCCTCCTCTGGGGTCCTCACATGGGCGCCCCACACGCTCTTCATGAGCTTAAGATCTACCTCCCTTTGCCAGGTGGTGATCTTCTGTTTAAGGTCCTCCTTCAATTGGGATAGGTCTCCCATACGTCCTTGCTTCAGTGGCCATGAGCTGCGGGTAGGCTTCGCGTAGCATAGGTTTCTCGCCACCAACTTCCTCTTGGAATCCACATACTCCCTGAGCCTGGATGGAGGGTCCAGCTCCTCATCCACGGGGTCTTCCACCCTCATGGAGAGTAGGGGTTTTAGTGGGGCGACGTACTCGGCGTTCTCCACTTCCTCCACACAGGTCTGCATGAAGAAGGCATCGTGCTCAGTTTCGTCATCTGAGTGGTGAGAGCTAGGTAGCTCAGATAGTCCACACTCAGAGACTCCATCAGGAACAGGTACACGGCAGGGAGAGTTGGGGGCGTTGATGTCAGTCACGACGTACTCATCTCCTCCGGGTGTAGTTTCAACAGCATCTTGAGGTCGTAGGCGATCCTTCAAGTCACCCAAGGCGAGTCCGTCGCTTTCTCGTTGTATTGCCTGGACCAGAGTCGGGTCCAGATCCTCCCAGGGGATGGAGGTAAGACCTCCGTCCACCACGCTCAGCATACTCCCCCATCCGGGTTTCCCAATAGGCGTCTTACGACCCAGAGGCACGTAGATGGCTCCATCAGGTAACCGAACAGAGCTGATAGTCAGCCTGTCCAGGAGGTTTCGCCAGTATTCGTTGCCCCCATGGGCTCACCAATCGGGGGAACACAGGACCATACGGGAACGTTCCAAGGCCACCTTGGTCAGCACCTTCCCCAGTTCACTGAACCTGGGGTTCCCGTAGGCCATCCCGAAAGAGGGCCAGTAAAATTTGTAGCTGCAGTTCTTCCCCTTGCTGCAGTAAAGGTCCAGTACATGCTGCTTGTCGCTGGCGAACAACTCCACACTCAGGTCTTCTCGAGAGTAACCCAACTCCTTCAGACCTTGGTCTAGGACTTCCCCCAATAGTTGATAGTCCTCAGTTTTGGAGGCCGCCATCATGTTCGAGGGCTCCTCCTTCGATAGCCTCAGGTAACTCGAGGTATGTTCCGACTGCTCCAGTGGCACAGACTCTCTGCCACTGCCGTGGTCCACGTAGAGGAGGTAGGGCGCTTGCAGCGTCAGGGATTGTATCTGGGAGTGCTGTACGAAGAAGTCAGTCCCCAGTACAAAGTCCAAGGCCTCAGTGTCCATCACATAGAACCGATGGGTGATAGTCCGGGAGCCCATAGGTACCTCCACATCACAGTCCCCGCAGCTGTGCACCACATGTCCATCCCCCATGCGTATAGCGGCGGTGGTCATGGTGTTCTTCAGGCTCCCACAAGGTAAAATGTTCTTGGCCACTATAGATATGGTGGCACCACTGTCCAAAACCCCCAGGTATTCGCGTCCCCCTAGTCGGATACGTACCCAAAACACCAGGTCTTGGGTGCCACCAGAGCGTCCTTGTCAGAACTCCGCGGGACAGGTCACCTCGAACCCCTTGTTCCGCAATTTGCGGGCCATCCTCATGAAACGGCTCCTCTTCTTAGCGTTGCCGTCATCACCACCTTCATGCTCACGCTTGGCTCCTTGTTCTTGCTGGGCCTGCGTTTGTGAGCGTGTGGTAGGTCCAGACTGCCCTCCAGAGGGCTCGGAGTTCCCCCCTGGATTAGGGTTGGGGTTGCCTCCGTTCTTGTCCTTGTTCTTGTTGTCGGGCTGGCGGTTAGCGCCTCCTCCTCGTCCACCTTGACCCTTGTCTTGCCCTTGACCACGTCCTTTCGACTTGCCCTTGCCGGAGTCGTTGCCTTTGCCTTTGCCTCCACCTTTGCCTGAGCCTTTGCCAGGATCTTCACCCTTAAGCTTCGCCGATAGGCGTTGCTTATGGTAGCACTCATCCTCGTAGTGCTTCCGCTTCCCGCAGAATGCACACGTGATGGTGCACCTGTAATGATCCGGCAGCTTCGCTTTGGCGCCGGTGTTCTTCTCCCGCTGCTTCCCCTGGACTACGAAGCAGTCTCGCTTCTCGCAGTCAGGGGCGTGCTGCAGGTGGCCCTGCTCGTCTCTGGCATCACACCAGAATAGCTCCTTCACGTTCTCCATGATACGGGCGTGGGCGTGTTTGGGGGTAGTCCCCTGCCCAGGTCGGGACCCTTGGTACCCTTTGCCATGGCCTCCAGAACCTCCACCACCAGGACGGTAGTTGTTCAAGTGCTGGTCGCTCTTCTTCTCCAGCGCCAGCTCCAGGAGTAGCACGCATAGATCCTCGTAGCGGAGGGATCTAGCCTTGCACTCCGCCGTCGAACGGCACTCGTCCCATAGCTCTCGAGGGAGCTTGGCCACCAACCAGAACAGCAGGTCGTCGCTGCTGTAGGAACCGGGCGTCAGTCGTCCAGCCCAGTGATCCAGGTCAGCCAACAGCTCAGAGACCCTGCCAGGTTTGGGGTTGTTGGGCAGCACGGGCAGGTTCTGGATCTCGGCCCTGATGGAGAGGTCGGTTTCGTAGGTCGGGTACTGCCTCTCCAGGGCAACCAACACATCGGCAAAGGTGGCGGAGTTAGTCACGATCTGCCTGACCTGCTTCTCCAGGTACTTGGTCTTGCAGCACTGCAGGAGCAGATCGCACTTGACTCGCCCACTAGCGTGGGTTTGGCCGGTCGATCGGAGAAACCGGCCAAAATTCTCAGCGAACTCGCTGAGGTCCTTGCCTGTGAACTCAGGCAGGTTCACCACGATCTTGGAGGTGGCGATAGCCTTCGCCTCCTGAGACCTGCGTCCCTCAGGGCGTCGGGTCTTCTTCTTCTTCTTCTTCTTCTTCTTCTTCCCCTTTGGGTCCTCGGGGTCCTCCGGCTCATCGTCCTCCGAGGGCGAAGTAGAAGTCATCGACGGCGGCTCATCATCGGAGGGGTCTCCGCCTAGATCACTAGAGCCATAAGGCTCCACGTCCACCATTGCCCTTAAGGCTGTCAGCCCCAGCCGGTCCAGCTCGGCCCTCGTAGAGTTAGTCACGTGGCTGTAGGGCGGCTGGGCCGTTCTCGGTCCGAAAGGACTTCTCGGAATAGCTGCAGGAGTCGGCATCGGTCTGCTCCTCAGGCTCCCAAGGGTCTTTGTCAACCCTGCCGCCAGGTGGTTGGCCTGTACTCGGTGGGGTGACATTCCCACCGTAGTAGGTGACGCTTGGGGCGGTATCATCAGGGGCTCCAGTTTCTCTCGGATCTCTTGAGTGAGGTCGCCCACGATTTTTGAAGTGGCTCCTCGGAGCACCTCGTTGATCTCCGACCGCGTCAGGGACCTGTTGGAAGATCTCCCCGATCCTCTACTCCTGCCTCCAAGAGACTCGGGTCCTCTCCTCAACCCACTCAAGGTTGCATACCCAGGTGCATACCCAGGAACATCCACATAGGTTCCAGTAGCGGGTAGTGGATGGGGATATTCAGCCGCATACCATCGCGGCGCAGAGCTGGAAGCCACGGGCTCACTGGCAGTAGTTGCCTCTGGGAGCGCAGTGGTAGGTTGGCCCATACTGACGCGTTCCCGTGGGGGGCCGGCCACGGGACGCTGCGGTGGACACACGCAAGTGAGCAGGCAGGCAATGCACTACGCTCACAAAGGCATCAATGCGTTGTCATGTGACAAAGCGTTTCAGAACCCTTGCCACTCTGCAAAGAGGGAACGAAAGTATGTACAGCAACACATCAGGATATGTACACATGGGGTTAAGACTGGACTGGGGTAAGGGCATCACAGGACCATAGACACTCAGTCCCAACTCATATCCCAATCCCAGGTCCGACCCTCTCAGTGGCTGATGGGGGCGGGGGCTCAAACACAACCCATGCCCTGCTCAGTCCGGACCCTGAAACCCTGCCAATAGGGGGGGTGTCCCGCCCAGCCACAGGCGAGTTATTGGAAACCAAGGCGCTCCAAGGCCAACCGACAGTAGCTCCCCATGCTCCCCTAATGGCAGGTCCCAACTCCACTCTGCGCCAGAGATATGGCCCCGCCATTATCACCCAGGAGTTGGTAGCTGAAAATGGGCTGTTTCAGCCCAAACTGAAATTAACTCAAAAATCCCCAGAATTGAACCCTCGTCCGGACCCGCCAGAAGTAGGGACGAGGCTACTGACCCTATGCCCTTCGAGTACGAACCCTCTGGAGCCCTCACCCAACCTGGTTCCCTCTGAGGTCCCGGCATCAGGGCAACACGGATGAGTCATGTGGAGTCATGATGCCAAAATCACCAAAACTGGCGTCATTCCCACGCGTGGCTCGCCCGGCCAAGGTAAGGCCAATGGCTCACAGGGTAGGAGGCGGGACCTAGGACTCATATCTGAGTGTACAACTTGGATTTGGGTCCGGGCTCCCAATGGGCTTGGAGAAATGGGGCCGCCAATTTACCACACGGAAGGGGGAAATTGGGGTCCCAAAATTGGGTCATTTTGGCTGCCTGAAATGAGCCAAAATTCGGTGTGCTCTCAATAGTATATCTCCACGCCGGCTTGGAGATCAGATCCGCCATTCCATACGTGATCCACCCGGAGTTCAACAAAGACTCCCATACCCTTGGCTCCCAAAGATCTTCATGCCACTCGGCGTGGTGACGATCCCATTTGGGTCCACAAATGCAAAAATGGCAAAATTGCCCATACTCAATTTGGCCTAGCGCCTTAACGAAGGCGGCTCCGCTTCGCCCACGTGGTGTGTGGACCATGGGGACCATTGCCCAAAACACCCATGTCATATATGGTCCATTGGTCCATGCGTCCGGCGTGCACGAGGGTTAGAACATAGTGCACGGCGGGCAGCAAAAGTGGAAAAATGCTCAAAATGGCCAAAAATGCGCACACTCATGGTTGGGGCAAATGAGGCACATGCCTGACTCGGACCGGAGTGTGCCATAGGATTGGTATCAAGTCATATTGGTCCAACATATCTTTTGGGCGTCGCCCAACTCCTCCGATATTGGGAATGGCAGGGTCGCCAAGTGAGCCCATGATTTGGGATAGTCCCAAATCGCCAACATGGCAGCCACGGTATGCCAAGCCCAAGAAGAGTTATTCGCCGGGTCCAAGATATGTTGGGCACCGAAGTATGTACCCTCATAACATACTTGGGTCATGATGTCAACTGAGCGCAACGTTGAGATATACGGTCGCCACTTGACATCATGACGAGCCAAAAACGGCAAAATTGGCACAAAGATACACAAAAGTGCCTTGAAAGGCGCGCAATTATATTATAATATCTTTGGCTTGGATCGTGCAATCACTTAATCCTTCTAAACACAATGACTTGACACCAATAACCTTAGATCCCACATATGTGCTCCACTTGGGGCGCCTTGAAAGGTTACGAGCGCTACTTCCCAAGTGGGCACATGAAAATATGGAAAATTGTAAAACACACACCTTGCTCCCAACGCATCGCTTTGGGATCACCACACAAGCTTCCCTTCACGAAGGTTAGGCTTGCAATTGACCGTAGGGAGTATGGAGAAGGGGCTTGCACAATATGAGGTCCATTGGCGGATTCGACTTGGAGCAATGGACCCGCCAAATGGGCACGCAACACAACACATGGCACATACCACATATTGCCCAAAAAGGTAGCTCCCACCACGATATGTCATGCCCCTCCAAGGGCATAACTTTGTGTCAATCGCTCATAGGAACTCAAGGAGAGTTCCTATGCAACACCAACACTTGCGCGCTACACTCGAAAGTTATCTTAACGCACGCAATATCATGGCCAATGAATTGTAACGCAAACTCTACCCTCTTGACCATGATCCATTACACTAGCGCGCACGTGTGGAGACGCAAGGCATATAATGCTTCTCAAATTACGTCGGGAGTGTTGTGAATACATCCCACGTTTCCTTATCGTCAATACTCGCAAGCGGCACGAGATATGACCCTCACAAGTGGCCTCACGAATCAACTTTGTTTTGCCCATATCTCTGAGTCAAACGGAGGGCAAGATAAAAGGGAAGTTGATTCGTGCATAGGGAAGCACGTAGGTCCACTCGAAAGAGGTCAAATCAAGTGCGGGGATGTCGAAGTCGAAAATCCGATTTCGACATCCTGACAAAATTGGATTAAGGTTGCGAGTATTAATTATGAAAATTGCGGAAGCGTCCATGCAGTTCCTGAAGGCTTTGGAGCCTTCGTGACGGATTGCGTTAAAATTTCCATTATAAACAGTTAAACTGGCGGTTACGGTAAAGTCGCGATCCAACCGCCAGCAGTCAAAATAGTGAATATCAGAACGGAAGCGTAAAAATTGACGAAAACATTATGAGAATAAAACCCTGTTGATTCCTGAAATTCTGATATACAAATCTCCGCTGGCGGTGCATCGGTTGCCGATGCGGGGCTTTACGGCACGGAATGAAGCATCAACGGGCGTCTTCCCTTCCGTACATGAGGTTAGTGGACCGGAGACCGGCTGTATGCCGTAACCTAGCCATGGGGTTCTGGGTACCGCTTCACCCCCCTCCTTAGAGCAAACCCTGGGGGGGGCTCGATAACACCCACGCATGGCAGCGGGTACCCAGGACCACTTCCTGAAGGGGGGGGTCGTCACATCCCCACTTCAGTAAGTCACAGTAAGATAGGTATGAGCACAAGCTCGTAGCACATGTATAGTATCAAGTATCAAGTATCAAGTCCCGGGTCCTGGCGGCGATTGTTCGGCATCCAAAGGACCCGTTAACCCATACCAGGCGCACCGGGTGCCGGCTGCTACGGTCACCACCACAGTGGCAGTGGCATACACGGCCAACATAGGCGACACACGACGACCGAGGTGGTCCCACAAGTCGAGAGCGACCACAAAGATCCATCAGGCTACCCCAAGCTTCCCAAGGCCCGCCGACTGGGGAGAGTCCCCACGGGTCTTTCCTCGGGCGCACCATGTCCATATCCATACGACGCGAGTCCAGAGTGCCATAGTCGAACTCCTTACGAACCCCAGATCGTAAGGGAACTCCTCCTGAAGGGATCGGGCATCAAGGCCGTCTTTTCCCTCGCCCTACTGCCACGAAGGCCATACATGAGGGAGTCCTCATGCAGTGTGGGCGGAGGCGTCGACTCCTCAAACCACCAGTTTCCCAGGCAGACTGACCGAGGTCAGGAGCACCGGAGGCCGCCATCCGAATGCAAGTGCGTCTGCGAATCGGTAGGCTCACACTGGGACTGACAGTGGCGGACCGCTGGGAGTGTAGTCAGGCAACTGGGCTTCCCGCCTGGCGCCATCAGGATCTCCACACATCACAGCGAATAGGGCAACACGGTATCACGGGCACTCAAACAGTAGAATCTGTGATCAAGTACTGGTCCAGGCTGGACCAGGCTGTAAGAACATGTACACGGCGACTCAAGGCGCCTCTGTATTCCGATTCGTGGTGAAAAACAGTCCATCCCTCAGTGATGGGCTGATGACACTTAACATACAGATGCACATATCCTGGAGGGCAGAAAAACAAGTAATAATCTGGGTAAATAGGCGTGTAAACACACTCAGAACAGAGTGCCAAACCACGCCACGGTCAGGATAAGGCAAATGCAGGAGGATGGACAGGATAACGCCTGAGTTCAGGCATATATAGTCTCGAGACACACGTCGACTGGTCTGGATTCCGCAAATGCCATGGAACCAGACCACACACTCAAAGATCGCAATGCTGATGACAGCGGCATCCGTTGCGCAACGTCGTATTGGGCTTCAAGGCCCCAAGAGCTCAGAATTATGAAGGTCAGTCGCCCTACCTGGTTTCCCAAGGATTCAGCAGGGGGGGGAGTGACGAGTAGAAGAAGAGAGGGGCCATCCTCCTCTGGATTCAGCAGGGGGGGGTATATGGCCACTCCGTCACCGAAAGATGGAAGAGAGCAAGCAAGTAAGGGACGATTCGTCGGCCTCACAAGCGCTCAAAACGCATCAGGGGAGAGCTCAGGGCGCTGATCAGGCACCCCTGGCTGCAATCGCCCGGGTGAGTGCTGCCAAGTCCGAAACGTGGATCTTGGTCTTGTGCTTGCGGATGTACTCCATGAAGGGAGTATTGACCCGCGGCACAAATGAGGAGACGGGTTCCCAGGTGTCGTGGGACGGCCCATAGCCTCGCCCACGAACCTTGAACTCCAGACCTCTGGGTGCCGAGGCCTTCGGACGCTGAGCCAGGATCTTCTCGACAGTATAGTCGTCCTGCTCAGCATAGTCGTCGTCCGAATCGGCTTCATGTTTGGCGTAGTCCAGGGACACATGTCGGCCACGGAGGTCGGGTTCCCGCACACGGAGTTGACTCTCGTGGCGCTCCCGGAACTGTCCGTGACCCACCTTGATGCGGTAGGTGTCCTCACCAATCCTGCGGACCACCTCGCCGGGTGTGAACCAGGTCTTGGTGCGGTGGGTGCCCATGGGGCGGGGTCTGATCACCCACACCGGGTCTCCCACCCTGAACTTCTGCGCTGTCGAGCTCGGGGCGGACCTCTGACGCTCAGCATGCTCCTTCTCAAGCTGCTGGCGGATGTCCCGCGCCGTTTGCTCTTGCCGCGCGAAGAACTCCTTGGCATCCATAGCCATGCCATCACCAGACAAGGGAAGTCCCCTACCCAGAGGGTCCCTGCCGAAGAGAATCTGGTGAGGGGACAAACCGCCCGGAGTGGGGGTGTCATGATGGGCCTTCAGAGCGGGCCACATTTCCTCAAACCAGTTCCGCCGCGGATTGGTGATGTGGATCTTGCGCAGCTTCTCGAACAGCTGCCGTCCAGCCATTTCAGCACGGCCGTTAGACCGGCTGAGATAGGCGACGCTCTTGGCATGACGTATTCCCATGAGGGAACACATAGCCTTGAACCAGCCACCAGTACACTGGGGCCCTCGGTCACTGCAAATGGTGCGGCGGATGTCAAAGACGGTCAGCCAATGACGAATCATCATGACTGCCACTTCCTTGGGAAGCAACCCCTTTTTGCGTGCCGGAACGGCTACAACGTAGCCGCTGTGGCGGTCCACACAGAGAACCACACAGTCAAAGGTCTCTTTGCCAATGTGCACTTCAGGCATGGAGAAGACGTCCATGGCCACGCTCTCCATGGGCTGGTCAGGAACCGGGTTCCATTGGGCTTCCCCCTTGACGTTCCGGTTATCGGGATTGCAGGCCTGACAGACCGAGCAACCCTTCCTGACCTTCTTGATGGCGGTGTAGAGAACGATATGGTCGATCTCGAACCGACGCTGCATGTCAAGAGCTTGCTTCTTGACCCCTGGGTGCAGCTTGTGGTGGTGCCAAGCTTCACACAGCTCGAGCACCCGGGACTCTGGGACTAGCAGCTTACCATTCCGGTAGAGCTTGCCATCTTCCTCAGTGAGCCCTTTTGGCCACTTCTGCCCGTCATCAGGGTCGGTCACAGCCCTATACTCGGCCGCAAAGGCCTCAGACTTGGCGTAGTCGTCGGTCCAGTCGTCCTGGAGGCAAGACTCCGGGAAGAGGTGCTTGTCGAACTCAGCTCCCTCGGGGGCAAGTACTCTGACCGCTCTGCTCACCCTCGTTGCGAGGGGGGCATCCGCGGCCATGACGACGAAGCATTTAGCACCCTCCTCCTCCATCAGGCGCTCCATTTCGATGATCCTCTTGGCTTCAGCGGTCTCAGCCTCATCGCCATGGGCAGAGATGTCCTGCATGCCCTTGCTGGCGGGATAGGCCCACCTACTGAGACAGTCCGCCACGGTGTTATCCTTTCCAGGAATATACACAACCGTAAGGTCGAACTTGGCCAAGGTCTCGTGCCATCTTGCCCGTCGGGAGGCGGGACCTGAGGGGGTGTCCACGTGCTCCTTGTGCCACGACTGCAGACTCTGATGGTCGGTGCAGACAGTGACGGGATGGAGGGCTATGTACCCAGCCCATTTCCTGAGAGCCATGACGATGGCATACGCCTCCTTTTCACGGGGCGTCCACGTCCGTCTCTGGCCTTCCGCCAGGACTCGGCTCCAGAAAGCCACGGGCACGTGCCTCCCGTCGTCAAGCACTTGCTCCAACACAGCGCCAATGCCGTAGTCGGAAGCGTCGGTGCGTAGGACGAACCCTCGGTCGGGATCCACGAGGTGCAGACCCACTGCGGATAGCAGCGCCTGCTTCATCCCCTCAAAGGCGCGGTCGGACTCTTCAGTCCAGACCAGAGCCTTCTTGGACCCCTTCTTGGTCTCCTCTCGGTTGCCCTTGAGCATGGTCGTCATGGGGGCTGCATACTCGGCATACATTTTGATATACCCCGAGTAGTAGTTGCAGAACCCCAGATACGCCCGTAGCTCAGAGACCGTCTTGGGCTTTTCCCAGTGCTCAATCGCAGCCACCTTGCCAGGTATGGGCTTTCGCTGCCCGTTCCCGACTACGTGGCCAGCGAAGACCACCTCGCTTACCGCAATGGTGGCCTGGTCACTGCTGCCCGTGAGCTTGTGCCGAACCAGAAGGTCCAGCACTCGAGTGACGTCCCTCTCGTGTGCCTCCAGGAGCTCCTCGTAGCTCATGCTGGGGTCCCCGGACGCGATGATCACGTCGTCCACGAAGGGGTCCGCACAGTCGCGCACCGGCTCAAGCAGGTTCTCCAGCATCCGCTGAAAAGCCGCATTGCCGTTGGTAACGCCCATAGGCATCACCTTCCACTGGAGAGGTCCAAGTGGGGTGCTCATGGCTGTGCAGGCACGGGACTCTTCGGCGAGAGGCATCTGATGATAACCATGTTTCAGGTCAATCACCGTGAAGATCCTCCGCCGGTGTTGCTTCTGCAGCATGTCCTCAATGAGGGGCAGCGTATAGCTGTCGTGCTGCGTTTGGGCGTTCAGGCCGCGGTAGTCGACCACGAGCCGCCACTCACCGGCAACCTTCTTGGGGACGACGAAGCACAGAGAGGCCCACTCGGAGTGGCGCGGCTCAAGCCAGCCTCTCTGGATGAAGTCACGGAGGATCTTCTCCATGGCCTCTTTCCTCTCGCCCCTCAGGGCAAACTCCCGGTGACGATACACACGGGGGTCCTGCTTCAGTCGTATCTTGGCCTCGCCATACGGTCCACGCACCGGTGGGGGGAACACAGGTTTTCCGCTGAAGAAGGTCTCGCCATACTTCTGCTTCAGCCTGGCCCTCAACGCCTGGATCTTGGGGCAGTCATCGGACTCCGCCTTGGCTTTCCCGGGCACTTGAACCACGGAGCTTACTTGAGGGGTAGCGACCCCGCTCGCTTTCGGCTCAGGTGGTCTTCTCAGGTGGCCCAAAGGGCCATCTCTGGTCTTGCCTCGGAACAGATCGCCGTAGGTGGGTGGGTTACCGCCAGGCGGCTCGTCTTGGCTGGACATGTGATCCAGCACCCTCTGTACGAAGGTATTCCCGTCATAGGAACCAGAGACGATTGAGTCCACTTCCCACCAGGCTTTGTCCTGGCCTTTGCCCTCACGCTGGTTTCCCCAGTCGTGAAAGGGCTGATCCATATACCCCTGAACCAGATCCCACTCCTCTTCAGTGAGGGGGTCTTCCGAATCCGATTCTTCGATGTCAACAGGGGGAACCGCAAAGCATTGCCGCCAGGGCTCTGCTATGATACGGTTGACACACACGAAGTCCGTGGTGTCGGCCTGATCAGGGCCCCCATCCACATAGTGGAATTCCGTTGGCCATCTCTGGGGTGGCATGGGCTGTCCCTTAGCGTCCTGATAGACACTCTCACCAGCCGGTAGGACGACCTTGTTTAAGGTCATGTTGGTCAATGAGGCTACCCAATGTCGGGTACTCTCCTCCTCGGTGCATCCCATAGGAACAACCAGCACTGCCTTGGAGCGGTCCTTGCGAATCTTCGCTATCGCTCTTGGAATGTCCCAACGGGGGCAATGGATCCACATCAATCCTTGATGCGGACCCCAGTGCTTCTTCCACGCGGAGTCCTGTGCGCTCCAGTACTTCTCACACACCCGCAGATGGGCGGAGGTTCCTGAAGAGAACGCATCCAGGGCCAGGTCCGAAGCTCCCAAGTCCGCGACAACTCGGCTCGCCACTTCCGGCCTTACGCCGTACTCCTGGTTTGCAGGACCAGTTGGCTCAGTGTCCAGCGCGGCCACTTCGAGCTGATTGCGTTCGGGGTGGATCCATTGGCATTCCACATGGTGCTCAGGTGACGAAAGCCACGAGAGTTGGTCGTCCTGGTACAGGGTCATGGAAGCCTGGGCCGGGAGGACGCCGGAGTCCGTCTCCATCATGAAGTCGTACCCGACGATCATGTCCCAGTCCATCTCGGCCTCGTAGAAGCTACCGTGCAGGAGGATTTCCTTGCCGAGGTCTGGGCGGCTCAGCTCACGATGGTTCACGAACTGCAGCCCAATGGCCGCTTCCTCCGTGCCTCCCACCATGTACTGGCCGTTCGCCACCTTCAGCCTGACAGGTTTCCGACTGTCGGCAAGACACTCTGGCGGAAGCAGGCCAGCCTTGACCAAGCTGACTTGAGCTCCCGTGTCGACCAACACGTCGAAAACCTTTTCCACTTCCCCGCATAAGGCACGAACCTTAAGATGCAACTGCCGCTCGCGACCGACACGGCGCACGGCGTGCAAACTCAGGATCTCCGGCCGTTCCAGAAGCTCCACAAGCGACTGGTGCAGGTCGTGGACAATGGGCTCAGGCTGCCCATCTGCAGCATCCAGCTGCGGTCCGGGTGATCCTCCGATACTCTCGGATAGATCCTGTAGTACATCAAACACATTCTTGGTCGCGAAGGACGGACGGGTGCAAGGGTTCGTGCCTTCACTTGCCTTCACCCTGCCTCCGCGACTGGGCGCCGGACCGGGCCTTCCGCCCGCGGCAGTCCCCTTGTGCTTATCGACTCCCGACTGGGATGGTTCGGCGCTTCCCACGTCACCATCGTGCGACCGCCCTAGCTGGGGCCCTTGGCTGCAGGGGCTCCGCTAGGGGGCGTCGGTTGTGGAAGAGGGGATGTTCTCCTCGGCCTCAACGTCGGTGATGCCCTTCTTCCTTCCCCCTTTCTTACCCTTGTTCTTGTCATTCTGGTTGTTCTCCTTGTTCTTGTTGTCTGACCTGGGGACCCAGTTCCTCTTGATCTCCTGGATCTCCTTGGCCAACTCGGTCCCCACCGACGACATCAGCTTGGCCAGCTCGTCCTTGTCGACCTCCATTTTGGCTTCCCGGATACCCGCGGGCGCACGCTTCTGCGACCCGTGCGCCTTCTTGTAAGAGTCTGTGTCGGCCTTGTGGATGGGGCATGTTCGGTGGTCATGGTTGAAGCCTCGCTTCCTCCCATAACACACGAAACAGCCCTGAGGGTGAGCTCGTATGAACTCCCCAAAGGACAGCGGAGGGTCGCCAATACGGCGAGGGTCCCTCTTCTCCTGCTTCCTCCAACCCTGCTGCAGGGGCTTCCAGTTTCCCGGTTTGCTCCCCGCGTTCAGGTTCTTGGCCACGAAGGCGCAAACGGCCACTTCGGCGGGCTCATCGTCGTCGTCATCGTCGACGAGAGTCTCATCGCCGCCGGCTCCCGCTGGGTCCATGGCATCTTCCCCGCCAGGTCCCTCGCCAACGTAGTTGACGTCGCGGTCGCCGGGCCTCAACCCGCGGGTGTGGTGGAGGTTTCGGTACTCCTTGAGTACTTCCTCGCCGACCCACTCCAGGATCTCGTCGCAGCTCATCCGCGCCGGGATGGGCTGCAGACGGATGGTCTGGCCGCTCAACTCACAATCGTTAAGGCGCCACATCGCGGTCTTCTCGCGATCGCCCGAGACGGTGATGAGAAGAGCGTTCCGCAGGGAGTGCCGTTTGACATCCCGGGCCACGTTCTTCTTCGCCAAAGCCACCACGCTCGTATGATACTCCTTGGGGAGCATCATCTTGACCGTGTGGTTGGACTTGGCCCTCTTGGATTCCTCCTTGGTGACCCTCTTGATCCATGCTTCCGGCAGCAGGGAGAGCAGGCGAGCCTGCTCGTCACCCTCGTTCCAATCCTCCACGTTGCGGCGGAAGAGGGTGTATTTCCCTCGGAAGTCTCGCCACTCTCGTAGGCGGATCTCCCGTCCATCATGCTCAAGCTTGATGGACTTCCAGCGCTTGGCCGCCACCTGCGGAGCGTCCACCCGCTCCTGCTCGTTGAGCCACTTCTTGGCTTCCTTGAGGGTCTTGATTTTCCCCTCCTTGGTCGCCAAGAAGTATAGCTCTCCGAGCACTTCCGGCAGGCGGTACCTGAACCGTTTGAAGACATACTTCTCCGCATCAGCGGGAGGCAGGTCTTCAGTGACGGTCAGCCCCCAATCGTCCAGCTTCTCCAAGAAGCGGTCGAGGTTGAGGGGGTTGCCGTCGTACATGGGGGGCTTGATGTCCTTCAAGTCTTCCCACACGGCGGCATCCGCGGCCTTAGAGACCATGAACGCCGGCCGCGAGGTCGACCGAGGTTCCCATCGGCCTCGCCCACGGACTCCCACGGCCGCCACGTCCATCTCCTCCATGGAATCCCTGTGGCTACGCCGCGGTTCCTCCACGTACGCTGAACCAAAATGTTCACGCCGTACTCTTTTCATGTACGCATCTTCATCACGGCGCCGGCGGCTGAGTTCAGCGGCCTCCCGTCGTACACCACGCGGCGGGCTGATGTCGAACTCCTCCAGGTCCAGGTCCTCACCTTCGCCGACATCCCACTCCACGTCTCCTCTGGGGACCTCGTCCCTGAGTCCGCCGTAACGTCCTCCAGCAGTTGGGATTGGCACCGGGCCAGGTGGTGGCCCAGGTGGTGGCGCGGGGCGCCGGGGGCGTACCGGTGTCCGCGGTGGAGCACGGCAGTTGCGGTACTCCGCGCTGAGCCACTCATCACGCCATTCCTCACTGCCACTGCCGGGCGGCACGCGCTCGTTGCGGCGGCCCGCGCTGTGGTGAGAGGGGGCTGTGAGAGAGGGGGCACTGGCACTGGGGCGACTCCTGGGAGCTCCGCCGGGGGCGTGGGGTCTGCCTGGACCTGGTCCGGGTCCCCAGCCGTCGTCCGACGAGCCAGACTCCAGGGGTGGGTGGTCGCTGCCGACGCTCCCACGGGCTTCCAGCGCGTCCAGCCTCTCCTGCAGGCCGCTGACGACGTTGGTCAGCGACTTGGTCTCGGCCCTGGCGATGTCCAGGTCCTTCTGCGCGCGCGCGGCGACCGTGGAGATGCGAGCCATCTCGCTCTTGCCCGTGTCTACCTCCAGCCCGAGCAACTGGACTCTCCTGCGGAGGTAGACAATCCACCGCCAGGTGGTATCCGGGTCGCCGTTCCCTGGTGGGCCGTCGGGGTCCCCAGGGGGTCCTCCAGGAGGGCCTCCGCCGGGTCCGCCCGGTCCAGGGGGTCCTCCCCCGCCCGGTGGTCAGCCTCCAGGGGGTCCACTTGGTGGGCGTCCTCCAGGGGGTCCTGATGGTCCTCCACCAGGGGGTCCCGGTGGGTCTCCGCCTGGTCGCCTCGGTGGGTCCGAGGATGGGCGCTTCCTCGTGATGCCGAACTCCATGTCGTCATCCTCGTCCATGTCGCCCCACCTGGGCGTCTCGGTCACGGAGGACTCCGAGCTCCGGTAGGGAGGAGGGGGATCCTCATCCTCACCTTCCTGTTCCATGGGGACGTCTCCGCCGCTTCCGCCCGTCCAAGCCACCACTTGGCGATGTCGACGGCCTCGTTCATCCCCGTCACTGGCGGTGAAGAAGGGGTCACTGTCGTGGGGGTGCCCACCCGCTGGCCTCCGCGGCCTCTCGGGGGTCTTCCCCTTGCCCTTCCTCCGTCGACGGGCGGTGGTGCCGCTGCTCCCACTGCTGCCCGTGTCCGCCTCATCCAGCGTCATCCTGGAGGAGGCGTCCCCTTCGAAAAGCTTTCGAAGGGTCTCCACTCGTGATCCTCCCGGGGGAGTCTCGCGGTGGAGTTTGGCCTCTGCCTCCTCCATCGCGGCGGCGGTGGCTGCGGCAGCTCGCGCTTCGGCTTCTTCCCGAGCACGAGCCGCCTCGGCTTCCCGGGCCTGCTGCAGCTGCGCCTTCTGCGCTTCCAACGCTGCCAGCTCCGCCTCCGTCTTGGCCTTCTCCTCAGCGACCTTCCGTCGCGCGGCCTCGATGGCTTCCTTCTTGGCGGCGTCCTCCTGGGCCTTAGCCGTCGCTTCGGCGTGGGCCCTTTCCTCCGCCTCCTTCTTTGCCCTCTCTTGGGCAAGCCCCTCTTCCAGCGCCTTCACCTCGGCCTCCTTGCAGGCAATGGCCTCCTGCGTCAGGCGGGCTTCCTCGTCGGCTGCCGCCAACTCACCGTTGACCTGGGCAGTCGCTGCCCCATGGGCGGCTACGGCTGTGAGTCCGGCCGCAATGGCCGCCACGGTCTGGGCGTCGATGGCCATGCCATGCGCCCACTCCGCAGCCTCCTCCTGGGCGATGCCGACGGCGCCCTCCACGGCAGCGCTGTACTGCCTGGCCCGTTGCCGGGCAACCCGACGGTTGCAGGGCACCCCACAGGCGCGCTCACAGGCGCGCGCCACGTCCCTTTCGGGAGCGACGCTGCTGCTGGAGCTAGCCTGGTCGGCCGGCATCCTCCCGCGATGGGCCGACTCCACGTCGCTGCTGGGGCCTGCCGGGGCCTGCCGGGCCCTCAGGAGCAGCGGACGGGGCTTGGCCTGGGTCTGTTTGGCGACTTGGATGTAGTCGCCAAGGGTGGTGAAGCCGGGGTGGTGACCACCATTGGCCCGTTGGGGACTGGGGGCTGGGGTTCCGCCCTTGGCGCCTTGGGCGGCTTCGGCGGCCAGGGACTCCTGGTACTCCCGCCACCTCCGGCCCCTCTTCTTGTCCCCGGCGGACCGCTTCTCCGTCCCCGGAGACGCGCTGCTGCTGCCCTGCAGCCTGCGCTCGCTCCCCGGTTCCGGGAACTTCTTCTCGATCACGTCCCACAGGGAGACGTTGATCGAGGCGCCCGACGGGTAGGCGTTGGGGTCCTCGTCCTCCTCGATCCCGTCGGGGCGCAGCCCTTCGCCGGGCCTGTCCGGCCTGGTCCAGGTCCGCCAGCGCTTGCGGCGGAAACGGTACTCGTACCCTTCCGCCCGCAGCCACTCCTCCACTGCCCGCAGGCGGTCCTCCCCCATGTCTTCGCGGAGCTCGAAGCTCCCGGGCATGCCGCCTTCACACTGGGGATTGCTGTAGCGGTACTGCTGGTCCCACAGCAATCCGCGCAGCAGGCGCGCCACATGGGGGTGGGGCTGCGGCCACCTCCTACCCGCTTCTTGCCAATTCACCATGGCAGCGGGGGCGTAGTTGGTCTTGAGGTCCTTGATGTGCACTCGTTCAACTCAACGAACTGGTTGTGGTTGTTGAGGAGGGTGCTGCAGCACTGGATTGGAAGTGCGGCTGGTGCTGGTCAGCCGGTGGTTGTGGAGGTGGTTGACGCGGCCTTGCTGGTCGGCCGATGGGACTCCGGGTCGGCCGATGGGGCTGATGCAGGAGTCCTGGTCTGTGCACCTCTTCCACGGGCGCTGCGCGGTCAGGGCGATGCTCTGGACGGCGCTGCGGGCTCCGTGACAAACTCGGCGCTGTCGCTGAGTGGCGCTGCGAGCTGCTGCGCTGCGCTGCGAGACGCTGCGCTGCGCTGCGAGCTGCGAGCTGCGCCGCGCTGCTGCGACGCGCTGCTCGGGGTTGGTGGCCCCGAGTGGCACGCGAGGGCTGGGTAACCCCGCGGCGGTGAAACGCTTTTGACGCGTTCCCGTGGGGGGCCGGCCACGGGACGCTGCGGTGGACACACGCAAGTGAGCAGGCAGGCAATGCACTACGCTCACAAAGGCATCAATGCGTTGTCATGTGACAAAGCGTTTCAGAATCCTTGCCACTCTGCAAAGAGGGAACGAAAGTATGTACAGCAACACATCAGGATATGTACACATGGGGTTAAGACTGGACTGGGGTAAGGGCATCACAGGACCATAGACACTCAGTCCCAACTCATATCCCAATCCCAGGTCCGACCCTCTCAGTGGCTGATGGGGGCGGGGGCTCAAACACAACCCATGCCCTGCTCAGTCCGGACCCTGAAACCCTGCCAAAAGGGGGGGTGTCCCGCCCAGCCACAGGCGAGTTATTGGGAACCAAGGCGCTCCAAGGCCAACCGATAGTGGCTCCCTATGCTCCCTTAATGGCAGGTCCCAACTCCACTCTGCGCCAGAGATATGGCCCCGCCATTATCACCCAGGAGTTGGTAGCTGAAAATGGGCTGTTTCAGCCCAAACTGAAATTAACTCAAAAATCCCCAAAATTGACCCCTCGTCCGGACCCGCCAGAGGTAGGGACGAGGCTACTGACCCTATGCCCTTCGAGTACGAACCCCCTGGAGCCCTCACCCAACCTGGTTCCCTCTGAGGTCCCGGCATCAGGGCAACACGGATGAGTCATGTGGAGTCACGATGCCAAAATCACCAAATTTGGTGTCATTCCCACGCGTGGCTTGCCCGGCCAAGGTAAGGCCAATGGCTCACAGGGTAGGAGGCAGGACCTAGGACTTCTATCTGAGTGTACAATTTGGATTTGGGTCCGGGCTCCCTATGGGCTTGGAGGAATGGGGCCGCCAATTGACCACACGGAAGGGGGAAATTGGGGTCCCAAAATTGGGTCATTTTGGCTGCCTGAAATGAGCCAAAATTCGGTGTGCTCCCAATAGTATATCTCCGCGCCGGCTTGGAGATCAGATCCGCCATTCCATACGTGATCCACCCGGAGTTCAACAAAGACTCCCATTCCCTTGGCTTCCAAAGATCTCCATGCCACTCGGCGTGGTGACGATCCCAATTGGGTCCACAAATGCAAAAATGGCAAAATTGCCCATACTCAATTTGGCCTAGCGCCTTAACGAAGGCGGCTCCGCTTCGCCCACGTGGTGTGTGGACCATGGGGACCATTGCCCATAACACCCATGTCATATATGGTCCATTGGTCCATGCGTCCGGCGTGCACGAGGGTTAGAACATAGTGCACGGCGGGCAGCAAAAGTGGAAAAATGCTCAAAATGGCCAAAAATGCGCACACTCATGGTTGGGGCAAATGAGGCACATGCCCGACTCGGACCCGAGTGTGCCATAGGATTGGTATCAAGTCATATTGGTCCAACATATCTTTTGGGCGTCGCCCAACTCCTCCGATATTGGGAATGGCAGGGTCGCCAAGTGAGCCCATGATTTGGGATAGTCCCAACTCGCCAACATGGCAGCCACGGTATGCCAAGCCCAAGAAGAGTTATTCGCCGGGTCCAAGATATGTTGGGCACCGAAGTATGTACCCTCAAAACATACTTGGGTCATGATGTCAACTGAGCGCAACGTTGAGATATACGGTCGCCACTTGACATCATGACGAGCCAAAAACGGCAAAATTGGCACAAAGATACACAAAAGTGCCTTGAAAGGCGCGCAATTATATTATAATATCTTTGGCTTGGATCGTGCAATCACTTAATCCTTCTAAACACAATGACTTGACACCAATAACCTTAGATCCCACATATGTGCTCCACTTGGGGCGCCTTGAAAGGTTACGAGCGCTACTTCCCAAGTGGGCACATGAAAATATGGAAAATTGTAAAACACACACCTTGCTCCCAACGCATCGCTTTGGGATCACCACACAAGCTTCCCTTCACGAAGGTTAGGCTTCCAATTGACCGTAGGGAGTATGGAGAAGGGGCTTGCACAATATGAGGTCCATTGGCGGGTTCGACTTGGAGCAATGGACCCGCCAAATGGGCACGCAACACAACACATGGCACATACCACATATTGCCCAAAAAGGTAGCTCCCACCACGATATGTCATGCCCCTCCAAGGGCATAACTTTGTGTCAATCGCTCATAGGAACTCAAGGAGAGTTCCTATGCAACACCAACACTTGCGCGCTACACTCGAAAGTTATCTTAACGCACGCAATATCATGGCCAATGAATTGTAACGCAAACTCTACCCTCTTGACCATGATCCATTACACTAGCGCGCACGTGTGGAGACGCAAGGCATATAATGCTTCCTAAATTACGTCGGGAGTGTTGTGAATACATCCCACGTTTCCTTATCGTCAATACTCGCAAGCGGCACGAGATATGACCCTCACAAGTGGCCTCACGAATCAACTTTGTTTCGCCCATATCTCTGAGTCAAACTGAGGGCAAGATAAAAGGGAAGTTGATTCGTGCATAGGGAAGCACGTAGGTCCACTCGAAAGAGGTCAAATCAAGTGCGGGGATGTCGAAGTGGAAAATCCGATTTCGACATCCTGAAAAATTCGGATTCAGGTTGCGAGTATTAATTATGAAAATTGCGGAAGCGTCCATGCAGTTCCTGAAGGCTTTGGAGCCTTCGTGACGGATTGCGTTAAAATTTCCATTATAAACAGTTAAACTGGCGGTTACGGTAAAGTCGCGATCCAACCGCCAGCAGTCAAAATAGTGAATATCAGAACGGAAGCGTAAAAATTGACGGAAACATTATGAGAATAAAACCCTGTTGATTCCTGACATTCTGATATACAAATCTCCGCTGGCGGTGCATCGGTTGCCGATGCGGGGCTTTACGGCACGGAATGGAGCATCAACGGGCGTCTTCCCTTCCGTACATGAGGTTAGTGGACCGGAGACCGGCTGTATGCCGTAACCTAGCCATGGGGTTCTGGGTACCGCTTCAATACCATAGGCGGGGTAGGGAGGCATGCCAGTAAAGCCTGTGCCCTCTGCCATAGGCGGGTTGGTTATGGGAGTGGATGTTGCGGCGGCTGGGTCTGGAATTGGGAGTGTGGTGGTTATAGGAGAGGGTGATGCGTGGAGGCCAGAAGCGCTTGGTGCGCCTTCGAAGGTAGGGTCATTCGTCAGGTCTTGCCCTTGTTCCTCTCCTTCGTCTGCTTCGTCTCCAGCATCCTTCTCGCTCTCTTCCTTCCTCTTCACAGGCTGAGAGACCACCTCTTCGACAGACAGGGCCCCGAAGGCCGTCTGGAGTCCATCCAGGGAGTCCTCAGCCGCTTCCACTGGCCCATGTAAGGGCTCCGAAGGTACAGCGCCAGGTGCTGGCCTTGCCGGTGCCTCAGGCGCTGTCTTCACGTCGGCGTCCTCCTTTCTTGTATCCATCTTCGTTCGCCCTTCTGCTTATATGTGCCTGTACTCGGCGCACTGGGTGTACGGCGCGGGGTTGCTGCCGGTGCGCAGAGACAGACTGCCTCTTGCTACCAGAAAAGTTTATAGTGATTTCAACACTGTTTTTGTGTCTCTCCTGCTGCTTGCTGCTTTGTAGGGTTTCCTGCTGCTTGTTTTGGAAGATGAAAACCTTTTGTTTGCTGAAATACAGTCAATCCAGGATAGCCCAAGCCAGAGGTATGCAAGGGGAAGAGAATCAGGATCAAAGCATGAAGGGCTGCAGTGTAAACAGTGAAAGATGAAAGGATATTCACAGAAACTGCAACTCAGGTCAAATCGGAATGCATATTCACAAAGATAGCTGAAATGCTTTGGAAAAGAGTTGGAAAACTGCCCCATGGTCACTCTCTCTCCATAGTGCCATCTCAGGAGATGTGCACTCTTTGTTTTGGGCCCCATATGTGCTGAGGTGGCAGGGCATGTGGCGATGAGGTCACTGCCATGTCACATGGGATCTTCCTACTTAGCTAGGCTGACCAGGAATTGAACCCAGGACCTCTCAAAAAGAGGTGCCCAGCCCCCTAGGGTGCATACCACTAGGATAGCTAAGAATTCATGGAAAAACATAGATAAATTCATAGGCTCTGCCCTGGATATGTCAGTGCTCAGTCAACTCAGGAAGAGATGATTTGCCTCAGATTGAAAGGGGATCAAGGGGTCCACTCCATATCCTGATTGGGTGTTTGGTTCCATAGGTCAAAATGTGTTATCACCACTTTTGGTGGGACCAATACTAAGATAGAAATGCATGGATGCTCAGTGCATCTCTAATACAACTAGAGTATGCCTCAAAGCATCAGAAAAGCACTTTTTCTTACTCTCCCCAGCTCTGCCCCAGGCGGCGCAGGACACCCCCAGCACAGGCCCTACCACCGAGGACATCCACCAACTCCTCAACATGCGAGCACCCCCAAAGACCCACCCCGTGGTCCGCCCCATCCAGCTGAACAGCTGGGGCGCAATGGACGCCCCCCCGGGCACCAGAGGAGTCCACATCGTCAAACACCGGGACATCTGGTGGACAGTGGAGTGGGAGGACCACGGCAAGGTCAGACGGGCAGCGGCACACGCCTCGGACGACCAGGTCCCGCCCCCGCCACGTGGCGGAGACCGCTTGCGACTCGCCGCCCGCGTCCCCCACAGCCGAGAGGCAGCCTGGGAAGCACTGCACTACGCCCTCTACTGGGCGCAGGGGGCGCCGGTGGGCCCCCTGCCCTCGGGACGCACCACCGCGTTGACACGCCACGCCACCCGCTGCACAGCCCCCATGCGCCGCCACGGGGCAGACACCGGGCAGCGGTTCCTCACCTGGCCCACGAACTCGCCCGATGCCCCGCAGGCGGCCGAGGAGACGGTTGCAATCATGACCAACCAAGTCTTCCAGCTGAAGGACGCCGTACCCACGTCCAAGCCCGACGTCCCAGCCACCGGTGAACACCCGGTGTTTGCACCGGGCCACGCGCCTGCACAACAGCCCCAGAGCGTGCCTCCCCAACAAGTACGGCCCACTGCCCAGCGCTGCGAAGGTGCGAAGAAGCGCAAGGCCCCCACACGGACCAAAGCAGCACGCAAGCCAAAAGCCAGGCGAAAAAGTTGGACCCAAGCGGCAGCCGCCGCCCTGTACCCCGAGTACGCCATAGGTACCTGAGTGCAGCTGCCCTTCGAATACGCCACGGCCGCGGGCCCCTCCACGTGGATGTGGGCCTCGGTTGAGGTCAAGCATCCGTACCGCGTCACGGGGGACCACTAGGGGTTCAAGATCCACGTCAAGTGGGACCCAGCAACCCCCCAGGACAAGAAGGTGGGGCGCACCATCGAACTCTGGTGAGACCGAAACGGTCGTGAGATGGTCCCCATGCAACTGTGCACCTGCGACACGGAGCACCTCACCAGCACCGAGTACACGGGCGAGGTCCAGAACGCATGGCCCCTGCCCCAGCCCCAGAAGCGGAACCGCAAGGCGCCCGCAGCTCAGGGTGTCATCAACCTCCTCAACGCCTGACGGGGCCCGGGCAGGACACGGCCCACCGCCACAGCTACCGGTCCCCAGCAGCGGGCGCCTACGGAAGCCCAAGCCCGCATCAGCATCCTCAACGAGCCGGCGGTCACCTACGACCCCACCAAGGCCGCCACATTGCAAGCCATGCCCAGGCCGCACCCCGAAGGCGTAGACCTGCTTGGGTTTCTGGAACAAGCCCTCCGCAGAGCGGACCAGCCCGAAACCGGCACCGGTTCCTGGACCCGGGGGGAAACAAATACCACGCCCACTGGCAACAAGGGGTGCCCCTCTACCACAAGACGCCGGTCACGGTGCATGCCCACCCCGACCTCTGAGTGGATGGTCGCCTCGGGGCGTACAAGTGTGTGGGACCCGGATGGCAGCTAAACGTGCTACTCAGGCACGTCCCATTCGGGGAAGAAACCAAGGACTTCCTGAACGCCCCGAGCCAGGCGTACCGCCGCCTGTCCCTCCTGGCACCCACCATCGTCATAGGCAACCTAAACGCCGCCCCGACCCATGACGACCGCACTGGCCCACCCACAGCCACCAACATGGCCATCTGAGACGCCATACACCAACTGGGCCTCACCGACCTCACTGCAGTACTCACCGGCACACCCTCCCATTACTCCCACCAGGCCGGCAGCCACCGCTCGCGCATCGACACGTGCTACAGAGACCAAACCACGGTGCGCGTCCACGAGGCAACCTACGGGGATCTCCCGCCCGCAGGCACGGGCCACCGACCCCTTTACATTGACCTCATCATCCCCAACCTACCCCCACCCGCAGCCAGCCTGCCTGACGACGGCCTCCCACCCGCACTGCGGTTCCCGGCCGAGGACAACCACGGCGCCTGACACAGGTATAACAGGGCCCTACACGCCATCCTGCGCCGCCCTGATGCGCCAACACTCACCACCGCCATGCGCCAGGCGGCGCAAGCATGTGGCATGGAGCGTGACAACAGCCACACGGGGGCACCAACGGACCTTGCACTCCAACAGCTTGTCCGTGACATCTGAACCACGAAAGAGGAACTCGCCACCCTGCTGCGCCCCAGCACACCAGAGGCACGGGACCGAGACGCCCACCTCCGCGCGTTCCTCGCCACCCGCCGCCACCGGCTGCAGGAATGGCACACCCACCGCATAACGGCTGCAGCCAGGGAACGTGGAAGATACGGCAGAAACAACACGCCGTACAAGTCCCTGCGGTACATCAGCCGCATCCTGGAGGACAGGGGACGCCGTACCATCCAGGCGGTGCGCCTCGCCGAGGGGGGCCTCACCAACGCCCCCGACACCGTCCTCTAGGCCGTCCTGGACAGCTTCCAGGCACAACACGGGGACGCCCTCCCCGAGCTCGACCCCCATACCAGAAGCACCATCCGCAAACATGAGTCCAAGGTTTTCAACCGGGAACAGCGGCGCACCATCGAACACAACCCCTTCAGCATCTCAGAACTGCAACGCGCCCTAGACGACCTAAAAAGGGGGGTCGTGCCCGGCATCGACGGACTACCTGCCAAGGCGTACCAACGCCTCACCCGCCCGTCAAACGCCGCCTGGCAGCCCGCCTGTGGGACATCGTCACGGGCACCACACGCATCCCCCCTGAGTGGGCCAACCTGGTCCACCCCCTCTACAAGAAGGGGGACTGGGCGCAGCCGGGAAACTGGCGGCCCATAGTCTGCGCCACCAACAAAGTCAAGCTGGTGTGGACGCTCACCCCCGGCCGCATTGCGCCGGCGGTCTTCGCCCACGTGCCCGCCAGCATGTGGGGGGCAATGGCCGGCAGGTGCCCCCACGAGACCACCTTCCTCCACGACACCACGCTGGACATGAACCCTCACGAGATGATCGTCCCCTCCCTCGATGTCAAAAGCGCGTTCCCCCACGCCGCGCACCGGCTCCTCATGGAGATATGGGATGCCATAAACCTCCCGTTCCTATCCTTCATGACCGGGTACATCCAGACCCGGCTCTACGCCGTCATCACAGCCGCAGGCCTAACCCCCTGGACCGGCACAGACAGCAGGGTCCCCCAGGGTGGCGCCGAGGGCCCCTTCCTCTACCACCTCGTCACCCTCCCGCTGGCATTTGAGCTAGCGCGGGTATACCCGGGATACGCCCCATACCCGCTACGGTCCCCCCTCATCGACTTCGCGGACGACAACCTCCTGAATACGGCCAACCGCCACCGCGACCCAGAGAACGCAGGGCTACCAACGACCACCGAACAGGCGTCCGCCATTCTGCAGCTCACCAAAACCTACCTGGACGCCCACCAACTCCTGGTGCACCCCCGCAAATCCGTCAGGCTAGCCGACATTGGGACCCCCGCCCCCCACATCCGCAAAGGCGAACCCCTACACCTGGCGGACACCACAATCCACCTGGGAGTCGAACAGGCCACGCGGCACCACCACATCGCACTCCCAATCAAGCTGGAAGGGCGCCTCGTCCAGCTACCCTAACTTGCCAGGGGGGACCTCCTGTCTACGCAGGGCCTGGCACACTTTATGGCAGCGGTGCTCAACGCAGCCATTGGGTACCAAGCCCTGCACCTCCCGCACCCCCAAGACGCCCTACGCCATGCTCAACAGCAAGTGACAAAGGGATGGGCGCATCACGGAGGCTGGCCCACGTCTTTCCCCAAAGAGGCCATGATGGCCTACTGGCGCCACTACAGGGACAACACAGGCGTCCTAGTCGACACAGCCTATACCAAACACGCAGCGCACCTCCTACACAGGGTAAAACACAACCACCAACCCGAGGTTCGCGAAGCGGCAGCCATATGCAAAAGAGAGGCGCAGATGGCCCGTAACACCTGCCCCCGGTAGATACTAGCAGAACACGGTGTCCCCACCTCCGTGGGCACCGGCATTTGGGCCCAGCTACAACACCTCCTGCCGCATCACACACACGCCATCCTGACAAACCACCACTGCGATCAGTAGGGGCAACTTGTGGCCACGCACACCGAAGTCCACCGACACCCGGCAGGCGAGGTGGACACCCTACGCCTCGTGAGGGCCACCATCACCATAGTGTACATCAGCCCAGCGCAGATGATTGTCATGGCCCAGTGCGGAGCACACCACGCCCCTTTTCTTTCCGACCCGCAATGGGCAGCACACCGCGTCTTCCAAGCATACCTCCGCGCATGCGCTACGGAGGCAGGGCGCGCGATGCCGGGACCCAAGGACATCGACACGGCGTACAAGACTTTCCAACACCAGCACCCCCGACCCCACCCAAGCGAGCACCACACCCCCAACGACGGCAGCACGAAGCAGGAGGAACCCAGCCCGTCAGCCGAAGGCTGGACACCACCCATCATCCCACTGCTAGCGCCCAACGGCCACAAACACGCTACCCGCACCATCAAACGACACCATGCCCCCTGGTCCATCCCCAAACACAACGCCCCGGAGACGGATGTGCCACCAGTCAGACACAATGACCAAGGCATACCACACACGTGCTGCAACTGCGGCCCAGCAGTCCTCGACACTCCAAGGCCCCTGCTGCACTACATCTCCACCCACTATCACACCCCCTTCGCCGCCGCCACCACCAACCAGCAAGCATGGCTCTCCCCCTGGTTTCACAAGGTACCCCCAGGCCACCCGGCACACATAGCCTGGACTCGAACGCCCACGGCGGCATGGACATTCACCAGCGAGCCGGGAGACCCAGAAAGCGTGGCCATAGAGTACGACCGCTGCAACCCACACCGCACAGAACCTCATGAAGCACCCATGCGCCCCCTACATCACAAATGCCCCACCAATCACGGCGACAAAGACGACAAGGAACGGCGACAGACCGTCACGTGCCAGAAGTTCCACCCCAATACGGGATACCTCTTCCACCTGATGTATGCGTACATCACCCAGGGGCGCCCCGACAGGGGTCTCCTCCGCCTCACCCCACGGGCCCAGGCCATCATTACCCAGAGGATAGGCGGCTATGCAACGCCGCTACTGCAACTCACACAAATCACCACCAGAACCGCCCAAGGGAACATCGTCTACATCTATCAGCCCACAGCAATTGCCCGCCTACCCGTACCCAGCGACACCGACATCATCTACCTCACTGACGTATCCAGAACCCAGCAACGCACCCCCACGGTCGCTTGTGCCTCCGTGCGCATCACCTGGCGCGCGGACGCCCTACACGTGGAACACCACAAAGGGGCCACAATCTTTGGGGCGTCCTCCCACGGCGAACTGGGCACCCTGGAGGACGCCGTCACCGCCACACCACCACCCATTACAATCCCGCCCCGTAACATCTGGGTAGTCATGGACGCCAGGGTCGACATCCACCTCACCAAGCGCCTTGCGGACCTGCTCCTCCACAGGGCACTCGAGTCCGGCCTCACCACACAAGCGTTAAGGCTGTGGATGGCCTTCAGAGGCATGCACCCCAGGACGCCCTGCACATCGTCAAACAGGAGTCCCACCGCTACACGTACGGCAATGGACGCGCAGACACGCATGCCAAACAAAAGAACACCAACCACACCCCAGGGCTCGAACAGGTGCGACTAGACACCCGACACCACAGCCACCTGCAGCACCTACCCCCAATACCCTCGGCCACACAGCCTCCCCACTGGATACCCGAGGACACGCCGTACACGGATCGAGACAAGCAGTACCACTACCCCACGCCCATCCAACAACTGGCCAGCACGCTGGGCCACCCAGCGAACACCGAACTCCTACGACGCCTCGAACACTCCGTCCATACCCCCCTCTACTACTCAGCCCTACGGCCTGATAGCCTCCCAGCACACCTACAACACCCCCGACTCCACCTCGCTCTCAAACAGCTTCCCCTCCTCACCCGATACCACGGATGGTACGCACGCCGCTCAATCCACGTCCCCGCAAGATACACCAAATGCATCTGTGGCCACGCGTAAGAAGAAACCTGGGACCTTTTCAAGACGTGCCCCCTGTACTGAGGACTGGACACCCTCACAGACTGGAACCCAACCCCAACCATCGCACAGCACGCCAGATGGCCGACACGGTCCCCGACATCCCAACAACTCGCCACCATCCTGAAGCAGACAGAGGTACTCGAGGCAGTCCGCAGGGGGCTCATCCCCACTGCCGTCTACACCTTGCTACGCACCCACGCGGAAGACCCCCAGGACACGGCAGCGCACATGCAACGGACGGCCGTTGCCAAGACAGCGGAGCAGCTCACATACCGCACCCACAAATACTTGCGGCATGCAGCCACCCTGCCCCAAGCGGAGCAAGCCCACCTCCTCAAACTCCTGTTCTACCAACCGGCCCCACGACATACTACCTAGCACGGGACCCCCACCATGCCTGCACACCATCCACCAGGCACAACACCGGCACGGCACGCACGAGCACAACAGACACCGCACACACACCCGCCAGCGTGCACGCGCCACAAGCCCCCATGCCCCCAAGCCACCGTCCGTCCACAGGTACCGCCAACCGCCAGCCACCGCATGCCCCCTCTGCGTGCGCCAACGGCTACCACAGACGGCCCTACCCTGCAAACCAGACCACCGGGTCTGTCTAGTAGCCGCACACCGCCTCACCCACCGCCCCCACTGCGGGGACCTCAACCCCCACCACCGCGAGCGGCTCGCGGCCCCAGCCGCACCTCCCCCCCGCCAGCCACCCCAGCTTGCTCGAGCAACTCATTGACTCCCTCCCGGACCACCTGGGAGGTACTACGTGGCGGGCGTAGCAGACCACGCGTGGATCATCGCCATGGCCACGGCCAACACACCCATGCCCCCCCACAGCCCGCCCCTGCGCCACAGCGGGGCGGCTTGAACGTGGCGGCCCGCCACATCCTTCTCGCCCTCTACGTCCACCACCGTGACCTCCACCTCCAAGACCCACAGCTTTCGGCCCCCCGGGCACCGCAGCCAGCCAGGGACCACAAGGACCGCACGGCGCGCACACGCAACACCCATGCGACCTGGCGGGACGCCCAGACTCCCATCCAACACAACACCCACCCCCGCCCCCCCCACCACCAGCAGTGCAGCCCCCACACCAACCCCCCCCCGCCCCCCCCCCCGAGACCAGGCCACAGACGCACCGCGCGGAGAGCCCCATAAGCCCCCGCCATCCCCAGTCCCCGCCGACACACACCACTGCAGGTCCCCCCTCCCGCGGCCACCAAGAGAAACCCCGTCACCAGACCCCGCACGCGACAGCAACGACCACCTCCCCCCCACCCACACCAGCCCCCCCATCACACCCCCCACCACCACCCGCCGCACCGGCCGAGCCCTACGCCCTACAAAACCCCAAAGCGGTACGGCAGCACCTCTGGGGGCTCTGAGACCAGGAGGTGCTACGCCTCCACACCTCCGGCAGCACACAGCGCATCCGGGTGGCCACCCTGGTCCAGGCAGCCATCCCGGGGGAGGGCGTCCGAGACTTCCTCTTTACGCCTTCCTCCACGTCACCTGACACGACCGCCCCCCGTTCGCCATCCCTGATGGCGAGGGCCCGCCCCCCACGGGGAGCCGGATCTTGGTGCCCTCCATCGGCTGGGGCCGACACCTTGTTGGACACCCCAGACCGGGGCGGGTGGACACCAAGGGCCGCACCCGCTACCACGAGCCCAACATGGCCCACCCCGCGCCCAGCGCCACCCCCAGCGACACCAAGGAGTGGGAACGGGAGACATGCGTCGACCGGATGGCCTCCCTGAGCAACTTCAGGGACCACGTCCATGGAGACGTCACCACCCCCAACAACCAGCAGCCAGCCCCCTCCACGTACATGACCCTCATGTACAACATACACTACTCCCGGTCCACGACCCAATACCACGCACCAACTGGCCACTGGGTAGTACACGGCACCGACTCCCTCCTCTCCGCCGACTACGCCCCCCCCCCGCACGATCCGGGGCCCTACGCGTACCACAGGGAAGACGAGCCTGACAACCCCCACATCTGGGGCACGTGGGAGCGCAAGTCCCTGGACACGCTGCTCTTCATCCGCAGCGCCAGCCAGGGCCTTGGCAGGGCGATGTATTGCCTTGCCAAGTGGACCCAACGGACCTGGGAGATGCCCGCGGACCGGTGGCCGTGGAACGTCACGCTGCGCCCCCAGCAGTGGGAGGCCCCTCGGAACCGCAGTAGACCCGGCACCCCACGCCCCACCACCCCCCAGCTCTGCCCGTACATGGTGGCAGCCCGCCTCATGGCGCTGCTGTGGCCGGGCCCAGACACCCCCACCCAAAACTACCCCCACCTCACGGAGGAGGACATGCCCGGCATCCAACGATGCTTCCTCAGCGCTCTCGACTACCTCCAGCAAACGCACCCAGAAGTCCTGGAGCTTAGGTGGACGCCCCCCGGATAACCCACGGGCACGCAGAGCCGAGACAACGCCACCACACCGCCAGATGCATCTGCACCAGCAGCGGCACGCACGCAGGTCACCAGGGAAAGCATGCGCACACACCAGGTGCCCGAACCCGCACCCTCGTCCTCATTGCTCACAGGACCCAGCATCCGACGCCCACCCCCGCCGCCCAGGACCCCCCGCCATCCCCAACAGCCATCTCCTCCGCCTCCGATTCCACAACCTCCACCACCACAACGACCTCATCTGCCACCACCACCACGTCCTCGTCCAGCACTCCACCCCCCAAGCCACGGAGAAAGCCTCCAAAACGGGCTCGCAAACCCGTCCCCATCGCGAGCAATCCCGCCGCCGCCAAGGCACACGCCCCAACGAAGCCCGCGCCCGCAGCCCGGCCGAAACCCAAGAACGCCGCCAATCAGCCACCATAACCCGCCCGCGCACAACGATCTGAACCGGCAGCCAAACCCAAGCCCAAGCCCACGCCCGGTGCGACGACGACAGCGCGAGCCCGACCCCCCGAGGACGTCCTCTACAACATCCGGCCCCAGCCATCCCAGACCCAGCAGCAGCAGAGCCCAGCACGGCGCCCCCCCAACCGTCACCGACACCGCCACCACCACCTTCATGGCGGAGCGCGCCGCGGCCGAGGCGCGGCGCGCCTCGTCCCGCCACCTCTCAAAGCCCGCACCGCAGGCCCACGGACCACCCGCGACCAGGCCAGAATGGCGCCAGGGTCCACCCCCAGCTTCCCCGCCCCCCTACCAACCCTCGATGTCAGGCCACATCCAGCAGATGCCCCGCCACCGCCGCCACGCTGTAACCCAACCCAACCCTGAGGCGAAGACCGTGCGCGCGTACCCGCGAGTCCACATCCGCCCACGCCCCGGCTCCCCACGCACCCCCAGGGCACAGGACTACGAGGACTCCCCCTGGGCCGCCACTGCCACCAGTCCCCACGACCCCATCACACCCACCCACGCCCACTCCTCCGCCCAAGGCCACGGCCCCGCCAAGGGACAGTGGTGGCAGCGCTGGACCCACACGCAGCTCTGGGAGCTGCGAACGTGGGCCCGGGAAGAGCCCTCCCTCGAGGGCCTGGTCGACCGGCCCCGCAAGGGGTGGTTGGAGAACTGCCGCCTCCAGCAGGCGGGGGGGTTGGATGCCACAGGGCGCCTGGGAAGCCATGCTGGTCGATGCCCTCCAGCCCCAGGGAGTCCACCCCCGCACCCTCCCCGCGCCCTAGGACAACCCGTATGTCCTCAGGCGCCTGCGGGAGACCCTCCAGGGGACGCGACGAGAAGACACACGCCGAATAACCCACGTGCCCGCACAGCCGAGACAACGCCACCACACCGCCGGATGCATCTGCACCAGCACCAGCACGCACGCAGGTCACCAGGGAAAGCGGGCGCACACGACAGGTGCTCGAACCCGCACCCTCGTCCTCATTGCTCACAGGACCAAGCATCCGACGCCCACCCCCGCCGTTCAGGACCCCCCGCCATCCCCCACAGCCATCTCCTCCACCTCCGACTCCACAACCTCCACCACCACAACGGCCTCATCTGCCACCACCACCACGTCCTCCTCCAGCACTCCACCCCCCAAGCCATGGAGAAAGCCTCTGAAACGGGCCCGCAAACCGGTCCCCATCGCGAGCAATCCCGCCGCCGCCTAGGGCCACGCCCCAACGAAGCCCGCGCCCGCAGCCCGGCCGAAACGCAAGAACGCCGCCAATCAGCCACCATAACCCGCCCGAGCGCAATGACCTCAACCCGCAGCCAAACCCAAGACCAAGCCCACGCCCGGCGCCACGACGACAGCGCAAGCCTGACCCCCCGATGACGTCCTCTACGACATCCGGCCTCAGCCATCCCAGACCCAGCAGCAGCAGAGCCCAGCACGGCGCACCCCCACCGTCACCGACACCGCCGCCACCACCTTCATGGCGGAGCGCTCCACGGCCGAGGCGCGGCGCGCCTCGTCCCGCCACCCCTCAAAGCCCACACCACAGGCCCAAGGACCACCCCCGACCAGGCCAAAACGGCGCCAGGGTCCACCCCCAGCTTCCCCGCCCCCCTACCAACCCTCCATGTCAGCCCACATCCAGCACATACCCCGCCACCGCCGCCATCGTGAATCCCAACCCAACCCCGAGGCGGAGACCGTGTGCGCGTACCCGCGAGTCCACATCCCCCCACGCCCCCGCTCCCCACGCACCCAAACGACACAGGACTACGAGGACTCCCCCTGGGCCGCCGTTGCCACGAGTCCCCACGACCCCATCACAACCACCCACACCCACTTCTCCGCCTAAGGCCACGGCCCCGCCAAGGGACAGTGGTGGCAGCGCTGGACCCACACGCAGCTCTGGGAGCTGCGAAAGTGGGCCCGGGTAGAGCCCTCCCTCGAGGGCCTGGTCGACCGGCCTCGCAAGGGGTCGGTGGAGAACTGCCACCTCCAGCAGGCGGGGGGGGTGTATGCCACAGGCCGCATGGTAAGCCATGCTGGCCGATGCGCCCCAGCCCCAGGGAGTCCACCCCCAGAACCTCCCCGCGCCCTAAGACCATCCGTATGTCCTCAGGCGCCTGCGGGAGACCCTCCAGGAGACGCGACGAGAAGACACACGCCTGTGGGACATCACCCCAAGCCCAACCCTGGGCACACACACCCCCTGGCCACCCCGCAAGTGTCAACGCACCGACAGCGGCAGCTCCCGCAGCACCGCGGGAGCCCTGCGTGCCACACAGCACGACACGCCTGTCCCCTCGGCCAGCGGCGCCACCACCTAACCCCGCCGCAGGGCGCAACGCCGAGCCCTGTCCAGAACACACCAAGTGAACCAGAAGCCGATGGACGCCAAGGGGCACGCCAACGGGCACCGCTATGCCCAACGGCGCCAAAGCCAAGCCCGCAGCCGTCGAAACCGCCTAACCCGCCACAAACACCCAACCCCAGCTGAAGCCCCAGCACGAGTCGAACCCAAGCCGCGACCCATAACCTCTAACACTTGACTCCTCACCAAGCCTGCCGAGGGAGCAACGTAACCACAGCCTACACGCACAGGCCACACAGCCGCCTAACCAGCCGGCACCACAAGCAAAGAGGCAACTAACCAAACCCACCCTGACCCGTACCCGTGTACATCAAGATGCGCGACCCGCACCCCTGGGGCGCGGCCGCCACTGAAGCACCGGCGATGCACATCGGAGAACATAACACTATGGCACCGCTGCACCAGTTGCCCATGCCTGTGCCTGCAGTGTACACGCGCCCCACTTTTCAAATTTAAAAAAAAAAAACACAACAGAAAGGCAAGACAAAACAAAACAAATACAGCGCACAAAAAAAGAAAATATTTAGGGGGGGGAGGAGGAGGGACACAACCACCAACAGCAGACGCACACCGCACACAGCGCGCACACCAGTGAAGAGGCGCCACATGGGCCAGGACAAGGCACACGCACATGCACCGAGGGCAGCAAAGGGACAGGACGCAACTGTCTACACCCGGGGGGTCGGAAAGCACTGGGTTGGCCCAGCCGACCCACCGGGCCAGTGGCAGGAGCGGTACTCCAAGGCCGCTGGTCGGAGCCCCGCCAGGCTGCATCAGGGACCATGGCAAACGTCACCCAGAGCCATGGAAGCAACCGATGACAGGGGTGCCGGCACACAGCCCAGGAGGGCATTGCCTGCCAAGCAGCGGGGCCCCGCAACTCGAGCCACAGGGGTGAGGCGGTCGTACTGTAGGCTCGCGGGAGCAATACCCTCTGTGGTGAGAGATACTCCATACGGCTGGGCAGGCCCCCGAGCTGGCGCCCACAGGAGGGGGCATGTGACCCTACCCATGGACACATGTGGGGACAATCTCCCACCCGGGACACCTGGACCGGGTGGCTGCAACACTGCCTTCCCAAGCACCTGCGGGAGCGGCTTAAGAGGCACCTGACCTAGGGCAGTCCGAGGGACAGGGGGTCCCCTTGGTAAGACCTTCTTCCGGCATTGTCAAAGGAGGCATCCCAAGCTCCCGACGATACCTACCTACCTACCCTCAGATGGCCTGTCCCAACTGTCGCCCTCTTTTGCTGCCGACAATGATTTACGTAACATTGACAGTGCCTGTGCAAGACAGACTACACACAAAGTTGATAAAATATAGGTTTTATTGCCTTTTTAATGTGAATGTAAGGTTACATTGATTTTCTTGTTATTGAGGCATGTGAACTCATATTACTGGACCAGCCAATTGGTCCAGCTCAATGTTTGTTCAGTTCCTCCTTTTATTGCTGTTACCTACTTTGTGCTTGCCAAGATACTCCGTTGCAATGGTGGAATGCATTGAAAACAATTTGATTTTAAAGTGGAAGGTAAACAAAAAGGGTTTTAATATGCACCCAGAGTACAAGCATATGACAGTACAGTAATCTGAGCTCGGGCAGGACGAAAACGACGAGGACGAAGCGCACAAGCTGGGCCAGCAATTGCTGTTCAAGTAAAGCAAGTTCCTTGCTTGAATTCATTAAAATGTTCAAGAAAATTTGAAGACTTGAAGGTATACTTCCATGTACCTCCAAAAAGGCATGAAAACACTTTGAGAACTGGGATGGCGCAGCCTCCAGGCGTGCTGAAGCAACAACAAACGACGCCAGGGGCTGCAGCAGATTTCCAAAAGGCGTTGAGAGCCCTTATTCCAATGAGTTTGCTGAGGATTTTGAAGGACTTTAACTCAAAAAAAAAGTTTCAAGATTATGGTGAACTTGCAGAACACAAGGCGCGTTGCCAGTGCTTCAGCGAAGATGACGACGACTTGTACGACAACGATGTGATACAAAAGCACTGCCAGCAAGCTTCTGCAGGCTCTCTTGAGGCTCTTTGAGGCTTAGGGCCATTGATTGTGTTGCTTTTGATTGCTATCTAGATGTTGCATAGTTGTTGTGGTACTTACCAATGCTTTACTTTGCGTTGCTTACGGCCCTCCTGAGTGGCGCTATGTCAGTGGAAGGGCCGAGAACGATGGTCCATGACTCTAAACCTCCACCCCAGTCACTGTTGACCTTCCTTGGAGTCCCAAAGCTTGGTACACGTTATGATTTCTTCCCACTCACACTGTACCAAAAGGCCCAAAATGTGGAAAATGGCCTACCTTGTTGTACGCATATCTTCATGCCACCGGCTTGAATAGCATCAACTAAAGCGCCATGGTAGAGTACAGAGCATTGGCTTACAATTGCAATTTTCAGTTTTCTTTAACTCAATAAGGGCGATCTTCTGTGATTTTTACAAATGACCCATGAGGCGTTTTTTCCCCAACCCTCAAAAACACCCAAAAAATGACATTTGGTGTTTTACAGATACCTGCGCGCCACTGGGCTGAAAAAATCTGAACTAAGCATATTTCAAAAGTAGACACTAAGACGCTTCTACTCTATACTTTACTTCCTTGGAATGAATTTTTCTACCATTTTTCTCATCACCAACATCTTCACCCCTGAACCACACCATGACAACCTTTCAAAGGTGCCTTTTGTGCTTTTTACATATCTCCCAGAGAAAAAAGGTTTGAGGGTTGAAATTATCTTTGTAAAAAGGACTGAAGTATGTCCTTTTGTTATGGTTTCGAGCAGCAGCAGCGCAGCGAGCAGGCGAGTCGCAATCCCACTGCAGTCTGCGAATACATCTGAAGCATCGAGATGCCAGTTGCTGTGAACGCAGTGGTGTATAATACTGCAATATCTTTGAACAGGGTGTTTGTCTTCGAATTTGTGAAGTGTGTATGAATTGGTGCTCCGCCTAAGAATCCTGCGCAGAAAGAATTTGTCGTATTTCGGGATTTTCGAGAGACAGGACAGTTCCCAAGTCAAACCAGAGCAAGTGGTAGCCAGCTAGGTGGCGGGAAGATCAATATACTCGACCTCTGCGTTACAATCTTCGACCCCGTCTTTGATTTCAACTTGGAACGGAGCGACCTGTTGACGACGCAGCTATGCTGCACTTCATTCCAGATTCCCTGTTCCGATCCGACTCGCCGTTGCATCACGAGCTTTCGAGTTCGCTAGAACAGTTCATCGCAGAGCGCATCGCAAGTCGAGAAGGTGAGTGGTTTCCATGCATGTCTCGTGATCTTCACAGCTTGGCGCAGAAGCTTGCAGAAGCTCACGCCAAGGTCATCGAATTGGAGCAGCGCATCGGCAGCGCATCAGCAGCAAATGCCACTGCGGCATCTGATCACAGAGTCGACATTTTGCAGTCCTCGACCGAGAATGCAACACAAGCAGCAGTAAGTGAATTTCAACGCCTGGAACATGTACGTTCGCAATGTTATGTCCCCCTCAACGAGTTTGCACAAGTTCTGAGTCACTGGAACGTTTACGCAAGCTGATTCGATTATTTTCAGGGAAACCAGGGTCAGGAGAATTTTGAACTTGGAAGGAGGATCTTTTGCGAGCATTCGCCCTGTCGGACATCGCTTCACCACTCAATCAAGTCACCACCATACCGTTCCTCCTCGAAGGCGACGCCGTCGAGTATTATCAGAGTTTGACAAAACAGGTACACGATGACTGGTTCGAGCTCATGCGTGTTTTGGGTCAGCGCTTCGATTGCATATCCCATGAGCCGGTGTACCTGTCGAGAATGTTGACCTTGCAAGAAACTGAGTTCCCTCGACATGCGGACTACGTGAGGGAGTTTCGAACTTGCGTCATCAAGTCGAAGTTTAATACCAGTGACCTCCAGATGGGTTATGGCGCTAACTGTTGATTTTGTTGAAGGGTTGTCGAATGACGCCGTTCGCCGACAGCACATCGTCGACGTCCGTTCGCAATTGCGTTCTGGAAGACCATTCGGCTTCAAAACGCTGGTGGAGACCATCGCAAAGGCTTACATGGTAAAGAAGGTCCCTACCAGGACCGGCCCCTGCTGTGCCCCTTCCGCCTGTTACCCCTGCTGATTTACTCCGGATCAACGATTGCATTTCTCAAAATCCTCAAAGTCCAGGGTCCAAAATCCAAAAATATAGAAAATGTAATCCTCCTTCAACCCTGAACAGCAACCAGATCCCACAAATACAGCAATAGCCCAATTCACAATCCAAATCAGGCTGCGGGCTTCCGTTCAGCACACCGGTATTCCCACGGTGGCGGGCATGTACAAGAATTGCACTAAGGAAGAAAGCCCTGAAATTGGCATATGAACACAAATGAAGCAAAGTTGGGGAGAGAGGTAAACATACACATTCACAGCCATAAACCCCTCATTCCCTGGACTCAAGACCTTCCCTTGACTCACCAACATATTGCCCTGAACCAGGTCAAATGAGATGGCTGAATGCCATGTGTCACAAGTCATTACATAAACCCCAAAAATTTGTTCACTCCCAAGCCTCTAAATCCTAGCCCAATAAAGGAGGTGGCGTGTCATGGCGTAGAGTGGCACTCGGGACCATGCCCTACCCTGACATAACCTTGGATGGACTTGGAGTCGAATGGGCTTGGAGATATGTCCCATGAGTTTGAACTCATGACATGCCAAAAAACTGCCAATTCACACCATATTGGCCATATATCAAATATATGCTCAAAGTTGAAGTTACCACTTATCCGAAGGCTCCAAGCATGCATGGAATCGAAGTCTAGTATTCATGGAGGATGGAGACCAAAGGCCAATGCCCATGTACATCCCCATATTACTCTCCAAACCCCTTCGGATATGGGCGCCACGCACTGCCCAAGTCAGCCCATGATCTTGAGACCAATTCTTGTTATCCTTCGTGCGCCAAGCCAAATGGAGTACGCGATCCGGCATATGGTGGTGTTCAACTCCAAAGCATTTGCCAACATATGAACAACATACCATGGTTCGACTCTCCATAGGCTTCTTGCTGTATGCCGACCAGGTGAGTACACAAAATGCAAAAATGAGCAAAAATTGAGGTCAAAAACATGAAAATATGACCAAATACAAAGTTGTCATGATAGTATATCTCTATGCTCACCCATGATATCCGCTCATGGTTCAATACACAAGCGATTGGCACCATTTGCGAACAATTCTACCACTTGGATCCCCAATCGGGCGCATGGAGATACCTTCGCCACTAATATCTACAGGCCCCATGAAAATGGGAGTGCACCCATGGATCTCTTTGTCAAACATACCATGAGCAATACATACGCGGTAGACTTGGTCTAGCGCTTTGAATTCCACAATTAGGACATGGGCAAAGCCCTTGTCACGTATGGCTCCCCAACTCTTCGGCCACACGAAGATATATAACATGGGCGTGAGCATATCAAACATATACCATGCATACAACACATACCCTCAAAATATGGCTCCCACCATGATATGCCATGTCCCTCCATTGACATAACTTCACGTTGAAAATACCTAGGAACCCAAGGAAAGTTGCTATGCAACCCCAACACTCATGCGGTACACTCGAAAGTCACAATAAAATGTTCGGTTGCACGGTCCAAGAGTTATATATCACTTTATACCCTCTTGACCATTATCCCTTGCTATATCGGGCATGTGTACACACCAAAGGCGTTTGATGCTTCCTAAATTAACTTGAGACCAAGGCGCATGCAACGCAACTTTTCTTATTCTCCTTCCTCACACTCGCTCGTAGATATGGCCCTTCAAAGTGGTCCCACGATTCACTTTTGTTTCCCTTATATCTCCAAGTCAAATGGGTGGCAAGTATAAGGGAAACCTGATTCAGGCACAGGGAAAAGAGTATGATCACTCGAAGAAGTCCAAATCAAGTGCGGCGATGTCGAAGTCGAAAATCCGATTTCGACATCGCGAAAAATTCAGAATAAAATTTCCAGTGCTTATTTAGAAAATTGCGGAAGCAACGAACCCTTTGCTGATGAAATCTGACCCTTCAACGGAGTATCCGCCAAAATATCTGGAAATAACAGTTAACCAATCGGTTAACGCAAAATCGCGAGCCAACTGACAGTCGCCGATACATTGACCATCAGAAAGAAAGGCTGAAAAATTACGGAAACATCATGATAATAAAACCCTGTTGATTCCTGATATTCTGATATATAAATCTCAGCTGGCGGCGCCTCGGTTCTGAATATGGCCGCTCAGAGCCGGAATGGCCAAACCTATCACACTATCACATCAGGTTAGGTCAGGTGGATGGGAGAGTATGATGTCAGCCAATGGCGGCTTGCCGGCACATAGATACACACCCCAAGTGACCCCAAGATGGCCACGGGGGTCCGAACCGGCTTCACCCCCCTTCTCAGAGCGTTGTTACCGCTCGGAAGTCATTGAAGAGAGGACGGGAGGACCCCAATGGGCTCCAACCCCCCCTCCATGTCCCAAGGACACATGGAGGCCCCACACACGTCGTAGGCGTCCCCCACGCCCCATGGGAGGGGTGAGGACACTGATACTCAGCGCTCTACGCCATATCCGGTCTCCTCTTGATCTACAACATGGACCAATGGGATCAAAGATAGAGAAACATCGTCGGTCGACCTAAATAAGTATACCACAATGAAATATATATGTGGAGATCGAGTGAAGGGGGTATATGGCCAATCAAGGCTGAAAAATCCCCGGATGAACGCCCTCACCCGTCTCCCCAAGCACAGAAACAAACAAAATGCCAAGGGGGGATCCATTACGGTGCTACAGCAGCAACCAAATGGACCAACACGTCCTTGACATCGAAAGAAATATTCTTCTTCTTTAGGTAGTCCATCCAGACCGTGGTGTACCTCGGCACAAAACTGCTCAGAGGCTCCCATGAGTCCCTGGATGCGGCGAATCCCTTCCAACGGACTTTATAAAGCCTACCCCCAGGCGTCCCTGGGTCCGGCTTGTCTGCCAGGATCTTCTCAGCGGTGAAGTCGTCGTCCTCACCCTCTTCGTCCGAGTCCACATCGCCGGCCGTGAACTCGAAGGTGACGGGACGTCCGCTGGGGTCTGGTGCTCGGGGACGAAGCTGGGTATGGTCGCGGTCCAGGATCTTGTTATCCCCCACACGAACCGCATACACATCCTGCCCGACCTTCCGCACGATTACCCCCGGCACATACCAGGATGCCTGTCGATGCCTGGACAGGACGTCCTTGTGGTGCCGCTCCACCCACACGGTGTCTTGGAGAGCATACTTCTGGACCTTTCCCTGCTTGAAGTACTTGGCCCTCTTGTCATGCTCGTCCTGAAGTGCCTTGCACACTTTGGCCGCCGTGTCGTCCGCCTCAGCCATCATAGCGTTCGCATCCCGGGCCACTTTGCCATGGTTCAACCACGGGAGAGTGCGTGACACTCGATCCCGTAGGAACAGGATGCGATGGGGCGACAGTCCAGTGGGTCCCGGAAGGTCGTGATACGCTTGGAGTACTCTCCACAGCGAATTATACCAATTCCGACCCGGTTCGTCGATGTGCAGCTGGCGGAACTTCTCAAACATCTGCCGCCCGGCCACCTCAGCTCGGCCATTCGACCAGCTGTGGTACGCCACGGTCTGGGCGTGCCGAATAACCATCTGCTTGCACATCGTCTTGAACCATGTCCCCACAAACTGACTGCCCCGATTGCTGCAGATGACAGCTGGGACATCAAAAATCGTCAGCCAATGCCTGATCATGGCATTAGCGACGGTCTTGGCCTGCAGCCCCACTCCATGCTTGTCCTTCTTGTCCTTCTTCTTGGACTTCTTGCCCGGGACTGCCACGATATACCCGCTGTGCCTGTCCACCGCAAGGATGACACAGTCGTAGGTCTCCCCGTCCACGGTGACCTCAGGCATGGCGAACACATCCATGGCCACGGACCGCATAGGGGCCTCCGGTATAGGCGTATACACCGGGTTGCCCGCTGTGGAGTGGTTGGGGCTCTTCGTGGCCCGACACACGGCACAGTCGCTGCAGTACCTATCCAGGATGGCGTAGTACCCCGGAGGGAACTTGAAACGCCACTCCAGGTCCTGCTGCATCTTGTCTCGGCCAGGGTGCATGAGCTGGGCGTTGTGCCAATGGTCAATGAGCTCCTCCACCCGGTTCTCGGGCACCAGCAGCTTGTCCTTGAGGAACAACTTGTCGCCATCCTCGGTCAAGCCCTCGGGCCATTCGTCGTCCGACGGGGCGCTCACGGCATTCGGATACTTGCTCCAGTGCTCGGATGCCGGGTAGTCATCCGATCAGTCCTCTGTGAGCACCAACCTGACTAGCTCTACAGGGGCCACCATCCATTGCTCGAGGGTTTCCTCTCGAATAGCCTGGACGCGGGCACCCCGGAACTTGGCCAGGTCCGTACGGTTTGCCATCACCACAAAGCACTTGACCCCCTCTTGCCCCATGACCTTCTCCATCTCGATGATGCGCTTGGCCTCCTCGGTCTCCTCGGCGTCTCCATGGCTGGATATGTCCATCCACGCCTTGCCCGCGGGGTAGGCCCAGCGACTGAGGCAATCTGCCACAGTGTTGTCCTTCCCCGGGACGTATACGACGCTGAGGTCGAACTTGGCGAACGTCTCATGCCATCGGGCCCTCCTTGCCGCCGGTCCCGAGGGGGTGTCGACGTGCTCCTTGTGCCAGCTCTGCAAGGACTGATGGTCCGTGCAAACCACCACCGGTTGCAATCCGATGTGGCCAGACCACTTCCTGAGCGCACAAACAATGGCGTACGTCTCCTTCTCCCTCGCAGTCCATGTGCGGCGTTGGCCCTCGGCCAGGATCCGACTCCAAAACGCTACGGGTACGTGTGACCCGTCGTCCCGGACTTGCTCGAGGACTGCCCCCACGGCATAATCCGAGGCGTCTGTCCGGAGCACGAATCCCTTGTCCGGGTCCACCAGGAACAGCCCCAACTGCCCCAGGAGTCGCTCTTTCAGGCTGTTGAACGCATCCTCAGCCTCAGGGGTCCAGGCAAGCTTCTTCTTGCTCCCCTTCCGGCCATCGAACTTGCCCACTTGCAGCATCTTGTGCAGCGGCCCTGACAGTTCTGCATACATCCGGACGTAGCCCGAATAGTAGTTGCAGAACCCCAGGAAGGATCGGAGTTCGCTGATGGTTTGGGGCTTCTCCCAGTGGTGCAGGGACGCCAGTTTCCCAGGCATGGGACGGCGTTGCCCGTGACCAACCACGTGACCCGCGAACTCCACTTCTTTCACGAAGAGTGAGGCTTTGGTGGGCTTGCACACCATGTTGTGCTTGTCCAGCTCGCTGAGCACTCGGCGCAGATCCTTCTCATGCGCATCGATGAGCTCATCCTCGGTCATGTTCTCCGTGCCGGACCCGATGATGATGTCATCCACGAAGGGATCGGCACAGTCCCGGACAGGACCGAGTAGGTCCTCCATCATACGCTGGAAAGCGGCGTTTCCATTCTTGGCGCCCATGGGCACCACTTTCCACTGCATGGGCCCCAGCGGCGTCGACATCGCTGTGCAGGGCCTGGAGTCCGGGTGTAGCGGCATCTGGTGATAACCGTGCTTCAGGTCTAACACCGTGAAAATCCGCTTTTTCTGTTGTTTTTGGAGGATGGAGTCGATCAGGGGAAGCGAGTACGAGTCGTGCTCGGTCTGCTCGTTCAAACCTCTGTAATCAACCACCAACCTCCACTCGCCCTTCTCCTTCTTGGGCACGATGAAGGCTGGGCTGGCCCACTCACGGTCGGAGGGTTCGATCCATCCCCGCTCAATGAACTCGGCCAACAACTTCTTCATGGCCTCGGCCCGATCGCCCCGAAGTTGGTACTCCCGATGACGATAGATCTTGGGGCTCGGCTTCAGCTTGATCTTCGCTGTGCCAAACCTCCCACGATCTGGAGGGTTCTTGTTGGCGACGCCACTGAATAGCCGCGGATAGGCCTTGATCAGCCTCTCCTTCAGCTCCGCGACCTTCGGGTTCTCCTGGGCCTCTTCCGCTGCTTGCTTCGGTATAGACACAACCGACCGCACAGCGGTATAGGCCTCCTCTGGATCCGATTCCGACTTCTCCTCGTCCGATATGCCGTCTTCATCGTCGTGGGGAGCTCTTCCCACCGATAACCTTCGGAAATTTGCGGCCTCAGGCTGGTGACTGTCGCTATCGGCACCTATTCTCGGAAAATCCCATGTTGGTGGGTCCGACCCAACCAGACCATCGTATTGGTCCGCGATGTGATCCATGACCCTCGCCACGAACTCGTCCTTCTCGTACTTGCCGGTGATCAACATCTTGTCATCCCACCAATGCGGAGATGTGACCATGGCCCGCCTATTCTTGGCTGCCACACGGTCATGCATCCCCATCCGCATGTAGTTGACGACGTCGTCGATCTCGGCATGGGACAGGACGTCAATGCGATCAATAGGCTGATCCGTCCCCTCCTTCGGCTCAAACATGACCTTCATGGGCACCGCCTCCACCCTACGGATGAATGCTTCATCACCCGTGGGCTGGGCTTGCGCCCCATCCACCAGGAAAGCCTTGGTACCCCACGCTTGACCCGGGGAGGGCATTGATACACCCTTGGCGTCGATGGACAACTCCTCCTCTGGCCCGAATGACATCTCGTTCAGGGTGATGGAGTCCAGCGTCGACTTGAGACCGTCCAGCGGACATGGGGTGGATCCTATGCCGGTTATGACCAGGATCCCCTTCGCCCTATCCGCGATGATCTTCTCCACCGTACGTCTGGTATTGTCCAGGGAGCCATGCCAATACATGGGTCCCCACTCCTTCAAACCCCAATGCCTGTGCCAGGCTGAGTCTCCTCGATGCCAATGCCTCCTACACTTTCGCAGAAGTGGGGCATCCCGGGAAGCGAAGACGTCCGTCTCGGGCACTTCAGCTCCCAGCGTCTGAATCATCCTGGCGTACACTTGCGGCGCCATTCCATACTCCGTGAGCCGAACTCCACGGTCTCCTCTGGACTTGGCACCCACAGCTTGCACCGCTTGGACGATCCGATCCTCTTCCTCAGCATTCCATTGGGATGATCCGCATGCATAGTCCGTGGACAGCCATGTTAGGCATTCATCATCCTCCCGGACCAGCGTTGCACGATGGGGAAGGGCTCCAATGGCATTTGCCAGCATGAAGTCATACCCCATGATCATATCCCAATCGGTAATGTCGGCCACACAGAAGTTCCCGGATAGAGTGCTCCTCTTCGCCTGATCAGGGCGGTTCAAGCGCTCATGTTCCCAGAATTCCATACTGATAGTGGCCTCATGGGTGCCACAACCCATGATCTCTCCATTGGCGACCTTCAGGCGGACCGGTCTCCGGCTGGGCTGCAGGAATTCCTCCTTGAACAACCCTCTCCGGACCAGGCTCACCTGGGCACCCGTATCCACCAACACATCCACCACCTTCTCCTCTCGTCCGCACCGTACTCGCACTTTCAAGTGCAACTGCCGCTCGTCGCCATGAGGTGTATGGACGACTCTCAGGGCATGCAACTCTAGCACGTCCGGATGCATCAGGACTTCAAGGGTATGGTCACGGATGGTGTAGATCTTGGGTTGGTCCTGCCCGTCCACGGGGCTCTCCGTGGTCGCTCCTTCCTTCTTGCCATGTCCCGTACCCACATGTACTTCCCTTGGCAGGGCGCTCCAGGGGTTGGGAGCGGCGAAACTCAGTGGTTTTGGCTCTTCCGGAGCCTTCTTCGGCACCCGATGTGCCTTCGCTTTCTCTGGGATTCCACTGATTTTCGGAGGAGAGACCTCCGAGGTCCCACTCCCGTGGGGGCTCCTCTAGACTTGGCTTCCCGCAGCCCCTTCCGGCTGCGATGCGCCAGGACTTTGTCCACCACGTTGCTGGGCTTTGAGTTCCTCCAACGTCCTCAACATGTCCTCAGCAACCTCCTCGATCGACCTCACTCGTCGGTCTTGGCCAGGTCCACCACCATAGCCTCTTCCTCTGCCTTTTCCTTGGCCTTTGCCTTGGCCTTTTCCCCCGTCTCCGCCCTTCGCCTTCCAATCAGAAATCCGCTGCTCCTTGGGCTTCTTCTCGGGATGGGCGGCGAAGTAGGCCTTCTTGTCCGCCTCATACACCTTGCACTGACGGTGGTCGTGTGCATGGTTGTTTCCCTTGCCATAACAGACCCAGCACCCGTCGTGCTGAGACCTGTACTCTCGGAACGAGAGCGGTGGGTTCCCGATCCTCCTTGGTCCTTCTCTGTTCTTCCTGGGTCCCACGTGGCTCCATCTGGACCAATCCTGCCCATGGTTCCTCACGTTGTGTGCCACAAACGCGAAGAAATGGGCCTCCTCGTGATCCTCCCGGGACCAGTGGTCTTGGCCACTCCCACTACCATCCTCCGCGTAGTTGGCCTTGTCCTCCTGGATCTCCCGATGATGGCGGTCTTCTCGGTGGCCTCGTTGTCCATGACCATGTCGATCCTGCACGTGGGCCTCGTTCTTCGCATTGAGCTTCAACTCCACCGTGATGTACTTCACGATCTCGTCAAGGCTCATGCGGGCGAAGATGACTTGCATCCTCAGCGGCTCCCCGCGCCTCCACTCCACGTTGTTGAGGCGCAGCAACCTTTGCCCCATGGAGTCTCCAAACACCTCCACGTACACGGCGTTCTTCAGTCCCAACATCCGGTTGGGTTCGCCCAGGTTCCTCCTGAAGAACTCCATGATACCCGCATGGGTATCCTCCGCCGCCATAATCCTCACCGCCACGCGCTTCTTCGCCCTCTTCTTCTCCTCGTCCTCCACTCTCCTCTTCCAGTTGCCGGGGAGGACGTCCTTCAGCAAGTGGCGGATCTCACTGGCCTCGTTCCATTCTTCCACCAGCTTGAGGCATCTGCGGTATTTCCGCAGATACCGGTTCCACTCCCGGACCCGCAACTCACCGCGGTCCAGCGGCAGTGGAATGGACCACAGGTGCTCCAGCTTTTGGTTCGGAGCGTCCACCCGCTCCTCATCCTCCAACCACTGGAGGCAGGCCTGCTTCGTACGGATCAATCCTTCCCGGATCTGATCCCGCAGCTCCTCCTTCAGGTCCTGCGCCAGCCGGTGTGGGAATGTCCGACATACCCACTTGTCCCGCGGCGCTCCCCTCATCTCGCCGACGACCTCCTCGGCGAAGTCCTCCCAATCCAGGATGAAGTTGTCCAGGTTGGAGGGGTTGCCATCATAGTAGGGGATTTTGATTCCCCTGAGGTCGTCGATCCTGATGGCGTCTCCGACGTCCGCAGCCACCACTCCACCGAGACGGATACCACCTGTGGCCGGGGGGTGTGAGTACACTCCCCGTACATCCCTCTCCTCCATGGAGTGCGGTCCAGTTGGGCCTGAACCCATGGGGTTTGGAGTGCGGGAAGGATTTGCTCGATCGGCCGTCCATATCCCCGTATTGGGGTCCTTCGCCCACAGGTTTCCGCCTGGATGACCTCGACCATGACTGTCGGCGATTCCCATGGTTCGCCCCTGCATGGTATGGTTCTCGATCTTCTCTTCCGCATAAACTACCATATTCGTCGTGATCGGTACATCCGGGGCGGCATGGGACATCTGTACCGTCAGGCTCCTCGGGTCCGTGGTTACGTGCCCTTCCCGCATGGACCCAGCCGGTGCCGTGTGTTCCCCGAGCATTGTGGATTCGCTGAACATGGGAACAAACGGCAGCGCACCCGGGTCAACACGCGGAGGCGCGTATGGTGCCTCTGCAGGGCCGCCCATGGGTTTCTCCATGGCGCTCCTGAGGGTCTTGACCTGCTCCACCACCTCTACCGCGGCCGGCTTTGCCGGGAGCTCCGGACCCGAGGCGAGGGGCTGTCGCTCCTCTAGCCTTTTCAGGCGTCCCGACATGTCCTCCACTAAGTGGAGGAGGCTGTCCACCACTTGCTGCTGCTTCTGCAGGGCCAGCTCCAGATTCTCCCGGTACCGGGCCTGATCCGCTCGCAGCTCCTCCATGTGGTTCTCCGCGGCTGACTGGTCGTCCAGGATCCCCGCGACGTCCTCCTCTAGACTGTCCTTGGCGTTGTCCAGGCGGTCAAGGCGATGCACGATGGCGTCCATCCCCATCTTCGGGTACTTGCCCATGAGGAAGGACACGTGCTCGCAGTGGCACGCAGCGTGCTTTCCGCCGGATTCAGCGCCACCCGCGGTTCCCGGCACCTCAGACTCATCGCCCATGGGCGTATCGCCTATGGCGTCCGTCTCTGGTCCCGTGTGCCGGGGCACAGGTGCCGTCCGGGCCCTGGCTGGCCTCTCCAAGCCCTCGGCGTCGTGCTGCAGGGCGGGCTCGTGGGCTGTATGCGCCCTAGCGATCGGCGCGGGCGTTTCCGTCTCCGAAGGTGGCTTGTATGCTGTCCGATAGCCCTCGGAGTGCCCCTCGGATTCCCACAGCCTGACCGGGCTGGGGTCCGTGTCCATAGCCCCGGCGTCCCTTGCCGCGGACTTGGGTGACCCGCGCTTCCGGTAGCGCCGGGCCCGTCCTCCACTGCTGCCTGAATGGCAGGCCTCATCAGAGTCCTCCGCGGCGGAGCGGAGGTTGCATGCCTTTCGGCAGCGACGCTCACACATGGAGACCAGGTCCTCCATGTCACGTCCTCCTCTTCCCGAATGTCGTACTTCTCTTCGGGCTTCAACTTCCGGAGTTCGCCATGCTCTTGAACGTCTCGGTTCTTCTATGGCTCCAACCTCCGGTGTGGTCTCCACCGAGTCGACAATACGCACCCGGGGCGTACTTGGGCAGGGCTCATAAGGGCCCAAGTCCCCGGGTCGGCAGTTGGTAGGGGCAGCAGGTAAGCCTCTGCTACCATAAAGAAGGTCCCTACCAGGACCGGCCCCTGCTGTGCCCCTTCCACCTGTTACCCCTGCTGATTTACTCCGGATCAACGATTGCATTTCTCAAAATCCTCAAAGTCCAGGGTCCAAAATCCAAAAATATAGAAAATGTAATCCTCCTTCAACCCTGAACAGCAACCAGATCCCACAAATACAGCAATAGCCCAATTCACAATCCAAATCAGGCTGCGGGCTTCCGTTCAGCACACTGGTATTCCCACGGTGGCGGGCATGTACAAGAATTGCACCAAGGAAGAAAGCCCTGAAATTGGCATATGAACACAAATGAAGCAACGTTGGGGAGTGAGGTAAACATACACATTCACAGCCATAAACCCCTCATTCCCTGGACTCAAGACCTTCCCTTGACTCACCAACATATTGCCCTGAACCAGGTCAAATGAGATGGCTGAATGCCATGTGTCACAAGTCATTACATAAACCCCAAAAATTTGTTCACTCCCAAGCCTCCCAATCCTAGCCCAATAGGGGAGGTGGCGTGTCATGGCGTAGAGTGGCACTCAGGACCATGCCCTACCCTGACATAACCTTGGATGGACTTGGAGTCGAATGGGCTTAGAGAAATGACCTATGAGTTTGAACTCATGACATGCCAAAAAACTGCCAATTCACACCATGTTGGCCATATATCAAATATATGCTCAAAATTGAAGTTACCACTTATCCGAAGGCTCCAAGCATGCATGGAATTGAAGTCCAGTATTCACGGAGGATAGAAACCAAAGGCCAATGCCCATGTACATCCCCATATTACCCTCGAAACCCCTTCGGATATGGGCGCCACGCACCGCCCAAGTCAGCCCATGATCTTGAGACCAATTCTTGTGATCCTTCGTGCGCCAAGCCAAATGGAGTACGCGATCCGGCATATGGTTGTGTTCAACTCCAAAGCATATGCCAACATATGAACAACATACCATGGTTCGACTCTCCATAGGCTTCTTGCTGTATGCCGACCAGGTAAGTACACAAAATGCAAAAATGAGCAAAAATTGAGGTCAAAAACATGAAAATATGACCAAATACAAAGTTGTCATGATAGTATATCTCTATGCTCACCCATGATATCCGCTCATGGTTCAATACACAAACGATTGGCACCATTTGCGAACAATTCCCCCACTTGGATCCCCAATCAGGCGCATGGAGATACCTTCGCCACTAATATCTACATGCCCCATGAAAATGGGAGTGCACCCATGGATCTCTTTGTCAAACATACCATGAGCAATACATACGCGGTAGACTTGGTCTAGCGCTTTGAATTCCACAATTAGGACATGGGCAAGACCCTTGTCACGTATGGCTCCCCAGCTTTTCGGCCACACGAAGATATATAACATGGGCGTGAGCATATCAAACATATACCATGCATACAACACATACCCTCAAAATATGGCTCCCACCATGATATGCCATGTCCCTCCATTGACATAACTTCACGTTAAAAATACGTAGGAACCCAAGGAAAGTTGCTATGCAACCCCAACACTCATGCGGTACACTCCAAAGTCACAATAAAATGTTCGGTTGCACGGTCCAAGAGTTATATATCACTTTATACCCTCTTGACCATTATCCCTTGCTATATCGGGCATGTGTACACACCGAAGGCGTTTGATGCTTCCTAAATTAACTTGAGACCAAGGCGCATGCAACGCAACTTTTCTTATTCTCCTTCCTCACACTCGCTCGTAGATATGGCCCTTCAAAGTGGTCCCACGATTCACTTTTGTTTCCCTTATATCTCCAAGTCAAATGGGTGGCAAGTATAAGGGAAACCTGATTCAGGCATAGGGAAAAGAGTATGATCACTTGAAGAAGTCCAAATCAAGTGCGGCGATGTCGAAGTCGAAAATCCGATTTCGACATCGCGAAAAATTCAGAATAGAATTTCGAGTGCTTATTTAGAAAATTGCGGAAGCAACGAACCCTTTGCTGATGAAATCTGACCCTTCAACAGAGTATCCGCCAAAATATCTGGAAATAACAGTTAACCAATCGGTTAACGCAAAATCGCGAGCCAACTGACAGTCGCCGATACATTGACCATTAGAAAGAAAGGCTGAAAAATTACGGAAACATCATGATAATAAAACCCTGTTGATTCCTGATATTCTGATATATGAATCTCAGCTGGCGGCGCCTCGGTTCTGAATATGGCCGCTCAGAGCCGGAATGGCCAAACCTATCACACTATCACATCAGGTTAGGTCAGGTGGATGGGAGAGTATGATATCAGCCAATGGCGGCTTGCCGGCACATAGATACACACCCCAAGTGACCCCAAGATGGCCACGGGGGTCCGAACCGGCTTCAATGGCGGCCAGCTATCAACTCGAAGAGGTACAGAACGCGTCAAGAACGACAACGGACAGCGCGGGTGCTGCGGTCTGGAGACCCCTTCCTATGATGGTTCCGCCAACTTCGACTTCCACAATGTTTTCTTCAAGTCCTATGCCAACACCGCACGTCAATCCTATGCCGACTCCAGCTGCGCCTCCAATGGCTTCCACTGTGCCGGAGCCCATGATTCTTGATAAAATTGCCAAGCTTCGAGAAGAACTACACGCCTACATTGGCGAACGTCGAAATGATCGGTTCAATCGCCAAGATGGTTGAGAAACAAGGCGCTGCTACAACTGTGGCGAACAAGGCCACTTGGCTCGCGACTGTTGAAAGAACCAACCGCCATCTCCAGGAAGAGAACGTCGAGAGTCAAGATGAGGCACGCCATGAGGAGATCTGAGTCGAGACAGTAGGGGACGATTTCGATCCCGCACCAAGAGCAGAGAACGGCCCAAGACGGCCTAAAAATCATTTTCGAAGACCTGGTGGTGGACGTCCTCGAGAAGAGCTGAACTCCGCCATCAGTACTAAGAAACCCGAAAAGAATTTGATACTTGGGAGTCTCACCGTCGAATGAACGGAACCTGAGGATGCAACTCTGTTCACGGTTCCAGGGCGCATTTGCGCACGTCCTGACGACTCCTTTGACTCTAGAGTGGAATTGTTAATCTGCTGTGGAGCAACGAGTGACTTCATGTCAATGCAGACTGCAAAGGGGGCACCATCTCCCCTCTATAGACTGACCTACCCTGGACACGTCGTAACCGCCGGAGGTGTCCAAGTCGAGGTGCCATACTACACGAGAATTTATGTGCGAGTTGGAGAGCTCGTATTTCGACATCACTTCAAGGTTTGGAGATTCTACCGGATGTGGTACTTGGCCTACCATGGCTTTGAAGCTACAATCTGACTGTCAACTGGAAGGAACGGTATGCGGACGTACGACATGGTTCGACTTCATAAAGATTGTCCTTCGACGAGTCAAGTCGTTCCACCCAGCTACAGTTCCAAGCCGCTTCGAAGTTGGACCTTCTTTCGACACTTTCATCAAGTACCTGGAGAGCAAGTCCGGTTGGAAGCCCTACACCACCTGCCAAAGAACGCCCTGACCTACACTCGTCAACACGCGCCCAGAGCGGTGCTGACACGTTCGATGAGTCCAAAACAGAAGATGGTATCGCGGATGAGGAGTCCAGCGACATGGAGATGGAGTACATCTCGTTGCCGAAGCTTAAGCGGGAGATCTGTCGGGCTGATCTCACCGGTGATCAAGTGTGTCTGTGCTGCATGCCTCGACCCGCAGTCCCGGTTGATCAAATGTACAAGATGCAAGAAAGCAGTGACAATGACGGGCTTGACCCCGTTCAACGCAAGTTGCCTATTGGAATACATAAATGGGCAGGCCTTTACGATCGGGAGAAAGCGGAGTTCGGAGATTTGCCTCCGCATCGACCTGGGAGAGACCATCGAATACGCCTCGATACAGAAGACAATCCACCGTGGGTACACCCTTACAAAATAGACCCGAGTCAATTAGATGAACTTCGACGACAACTGGACAAGTTACATCGATCTGGCCGAGTTGGACCATCCTGGAGTCCATATGGAGCGGGTTGCCTGCTGGTGAAAACAGCAAATGGTAAATGGTGTATGTGTGTCGACTACCGAGCGTTGAATACGCGAACTGTTCGAGATCAATATCTCTTACCTTCGATCCAATCCATACTGAGTACATTGCAGGGTTCCACCGTCTTTTCGAAGATAGACCTTGTCAGTGGGTTCCATCAGATTCGAGCCCATGACAAGGATGTCAAAAAAACCACCTTCAACACACAATTTGCCGCCTTCGAATGGGTTGTTATGCCCTTTGGCCTCTAAAACGCGCCATCGACGTTCCAACGCGTCATGAACGACGTCCTTCGAGAGCACTTGGGGATTTTCGTGTGGGTGTACATTCACGAAATCCTCATCTTCTTGAAGGATGCTGAGGAACACCAACGACGTCTCGATTTCGTACATGCACTACTACGTCGACACCAACTGTTACCCCGCATTGATAAATCCACGCTCTTCCAGACTCGAATCCGGTTTTGCGGATACATCATCAATAAAGATGGAGTACACATGAACGCTGAAAAGATCAAGGTCATTCGAGGTTCGCCTCCGCCAACGACTGTTCATCAAGTTCGACAATTTATCAGGTTGTGTGGATTTTACCAGCAGTTTGTCGAAGGATTCCAGGCTGTGGCGGCCCCTCTGACCACGATGGTTAAAGCAGACTTTGAGTGGGAGAAGACAGCTGTACACCAAGCTGCATTCCACACGCTGAAGCAAGCAATGATCAATGCGACACATCTGAGTGCCATGGACCCCCAGCAGCCGTATCAGTTGTACACGGAGGCTTTTCAAAGATTGCGTGGGGGCCACGCTAGCACAGCGGTGTGCGCATGGGAAGTACAAGGGACACCTTTGACCTATTGCCTTTATGTTGCAGAAGATGCAACCTGCTGAAACGCGATACCCGATTCGAGCACAGGAGTTGTTGGCCATCGTGCTAGCTCTGAAGCAGTGGTTTCATCTACTTCGAGGACCACAGCAGGTGCCTGTGCACACTGACCACGAAACCCTTCGTTATTTTAAGACGTGTCCTGATCACTGACACCACGACAAGCAAGTTGGTCCCAGTTCCGTGGAGAATACAACCTCACATTGTGGTATGTACCAGGTCTTGAGAACCCAGCAGCGGACGCCTGTTCCCGCCTGACTTTGCGACAGTTGATGGACATCGAGAAAGCTACACGTTCACGGGCTTTTGTGATACCTTTGGTCGAGAACTGGGCTTCACCTAAAGGGGAACCTGTCGATGAGTTCCGAAATGTGCTTGAGGACTCCCTCTCACATCATGAAGTGTGGCCCCAGCCATACGACTACCTGTACGTGTCACTCTGAAGCAGACACTATGTGGGGAAGGGATCTGATGTTGACGGAGACGCCGAACCAGCCCTCCAATTTGACACTGAGCCAGCCTTCGAGCCAGAGGTACTGGAGCCACTGCCGTCGAACAAGGCGCTAGCTGAGGATTCACACCAGTGTGCAGTACATCTCGACAATGCTGGTAATGAGGTACCAGACATGTCGACTGACACTGACGAGCTTCCCGACATAGAGATGGACCGCCCCCTTCGGGGCACCTTTGGCAAAGAACTTCGATATGCCCCGACCTTGACAAAACTGATCCGCTTTCGACGCCAACGAGACGGTACACTACAGCCAGTTTCCGTGCCCAGAGTTGGACCGAACACACCGTACCCTTCGAGTCTCAAAGGTACACACCGTCGAGTACATCGACACTATCAGTGTAAGGATTTGACTTCGACAGCTGTGTGGGCAGCAGCATATCGAGAAGACCCACGTACGAGACACATCTACAAAATCGAGGTTCGAAGCCCTACGGCACGACACCAACTCCAAGACGCCAAGTTGTCCTTCGATGATGGTAAGTTCTTCCATTTGTCGTGTGCTTGTACCTCGAACGTTCGTCACCTCGATTGTGGCAATGTATCACAAGTCCGAGTTTAACGGCCATTCGGGAGTACTTCGTACCATGGCGTTAATCAAACGTGGTTGCGTCTGTTTTAATCTTCGACATTACGTGGAGGGTTACATCTTGAGTTGCGATGTGTGTCAAGCGGCTAAGTTATGGCGAGTGGACACCGCCAGACAGCCTAGACCCCTGCTGGTGCCCGACACCAAGTGCCATAGTGTGTCCGTTGACTGGGTCTCAGGATTGCCGTCGACCACCAGAGGCCATGATGCTATCATGACTGTGGTCGATCAATTTTCAAAACGTGGAATGTTCATCCCTTGCCGCAAAGACATGGCAGCCAACGACCTTGTCTATGTGTTCCTGCGTGACCTGATTTGACTCAAAGGATGCCCCCGACAAATTGTTTTCGAAAAAAACAAGCTGTTCGATTCCCAGGCCTGGAAAGAGTTGGCACAGCATTTTAAAATTGAGATGCACCAAACGGTGGCCAACCGCCCTCGAGGCAACGGCCTGGCGGAGCGCAGAACCAGTCGATCCTTCAACATCTGCGTACACACGGCATCTTCGGTAACAACGAGTGGGATAGCGACCTTCTGTTTGCCGAGATTCAGTTTCACAACCTGACATCCAACAGTCTTTGACTATCTCTGTTCGAGATTGATGAGGGGTGTACACCCCATTTTCCGTTGGATTTTCCCCGAACGACTTCTCACGCGCATGAACCCCCGACCGTGAATGATTACATGCATGGAGCTGAATGTACCTTCGATTCTGTGCCTGCAATGCTTGCTGAGGAACGCCGACGCCAGACGCATGTGTTCCTGCAAATGGACCGACACGTTCGAGTGCCTGAATTGGGGGAGCGATGGTGGGTGTCCGTGCCCGAATATGGACACAAAGAAAAACTCGATGCTGTTTGGTGTGGCCCTTACAAAGTTCTTGAGGAGTTCAACAAGGGCCAGAACGTGAAACTGGACATCCCTGCCCCCTTCGATGTGTTGCGAGTTTTTAATCGCGACAGCATAAAGCCCTACATCCAACGGGGGGACAGCCAGTGTGGAAATTCCTGATGCCGTACGTCAAGACTGGAGCCTCCCCTCGACTTGTTAAGATTCTGGCTAGACGTCGAGTGGGATCTTAAAAGCGCCGCACATTCCTGTACCGCTGTGAATGGGATGACAACAAGTGGTCTTGGGAGTCAAGTAATGCTCCAGAGGAGGATCCAGTGTACCTTGAGTTCCTTCGACTCCACCCTGAGTAACCTCACCTCTTTGCATCCCTGAAGTCCTCGAAGACTCATGCCTGGATCTAGATTGATTGCTGGAGACCCACAGACACATACGACCTATAGCTCAACCCCCGGCACAACCCAGGACCTACCAGTTATACGTTCAATCCTGAAGCCGGTTCGGACCCCGTGGCCATCTTTGGGTCACTTGGGGTGTGTATCTATATGCCGGCAAGCCGCCATTGACTGATATCATCCTCTCCCATCCACCTGACCTAACCTGATGTGATAGTGTGATAGGATTGGCCATTCCGGCTATGAGCGGCCATATTCAGTACCGAGGCGCCGCCAGCTGAGATTTATATATCAGAATATCAGGAATCAACAGGGTTTTTTTATCATAGTGTTTCCGTAATTTTTCCGCCTTCCGTTCTGATTGTCAATGTATCGGCGACTGTCAGTTGGCTCGCGATTTTGCGGTAACCGATTGGTTAACTGTTATTTACAGATTTTTTGGCGGAAACCCCGATGAAGGGTCAGATCTCATCAGTAAAGGGTTCGTTGCTTCCGCAATTTTCATATTATACACTCGCAAAATTCATCTGATTTTTACAGACTTTCAGAATCGGATTTTCGACTTCGACATCGCCGCACTCGATATGATGAATCTCGAGTGGTGATACATTTTTCCCCCATCACGAATCAACCTTCCTTTTGTTGTGCCCTTCATTTTGCTTGGAGTTATAGTCGAAACAAAAGTGATTCGTGAGACCACTTTGGAGAATCATACCTCCGGCTCACAGCGAGGAATATCAATATCGAGAATTGGATTGGAACCGCCTTGGTCTCAACTTAATTTGAAAAGCATCAAACGCCTTTGGTGTGTACACATGCCTGGTGTAGCAAGGGATAATGGCCAAGAGGGTAGAAAGTGGTTTACAATTCTTGGGCCATGCAACCGAATATTTTATTGCGACTTTCGAGTGTACCGCATGAGTGTTTGGGTTGCATAGATACGTTCCTTGGGTTCCCACGTATTTTTAACGTTAAGTTATGTCCATGGAGGGGCATGGCATACCATGGTGGGAGCCACTTTTTGAGGGTATGTGTCATATGCATGGTATGTGCTTTGATATGCTCACGCCCATGTTATATATCTCCGTTTGTAGGAAGATATATGGAGTCATACGTGGTAAGGCCCTCGCCCATGTCCCAATGGTGAACTCCATAGCGCTAGACTAAGTCTACCGCTCATATAGTGCATGTGGGAGGGCTTACTGAGCGACCCACAAGCGCCAATATCAATTTTCCCATTTTCATGGTGCGTGTTGGGAGAAGGTTCGAAGGTGTCCCTATACGTCCATGTCGGGATCCAATGGGGGGATTGTTTGCAAAGGGTCCTAGGCAATTGTGTTTTGAAGCATATGTTGATACCATGGGTGAGCGAAGTTATATACTATTGTAATTATCCTGAATTTGGCATGATTTGCATGTTTTTGACCTCATTTTATGCTCATTTTTGTATTTTATGTGCTCAACTGGTCGGCTAACAGTAAAGTGCCTAGAGATCCGTGAACTATGGTATGTTGCTTATATGTTGGCATATGCTTCAGTGTTGTACCTCACCATATGCCGGATCACGTGGTCACTTTGGCTTGGCACACGAGGCCTCACCAAATTAGGTCTCAAATTCATGAGTTGACTTGTGAAGCATGTCATGTACATAACCGGAGGGGTTTTGGAGCCAATGATGGGATATTCTTGGGCATTGGTCTTTGATCTATATCACCCTTGTAGACTACCTTCAGGTTTGACACATGCATGGAGCATTTGGATATTTGCCGTACGCATTTTTGAGTATATAATTGAATATTGGGCACTATGGTGTGATTTGCCTGATTTTGCCATGTTGTGAGGTCATCTTCATGGGGCAGTTCTTCAAGCCCAATCGACTCCAAGTCCAGCCAAGTTTCTGTCGGGGTAGGGCATGGTCCTGAGTGCCACTCCAGGCCATGACACGCCACCTCCCCTTTGGGCTAGGATTCACCGGCTTGCAAGTGAACACATTTTTGGGGTTTGTGTACTGACTTGTGACACATGGCATTCGGCCATCACATTTGACCTCGTTCAGGGCAATATGTTGGTGAGTCAAGGGAAGGTCTTGAGCCCAGTGAATGAGGGGTTTATGGCTGTGAATGTGTATGTTTCCATCTCTCCCCAACTTTGCTTTATTTGTGTTCATATGCCAACTTCAGGGCTTTCCTCTTTGGTGCAATTCTTGTACATGCCCGCCACCGGGAGACAACCGGTGTGCTGAACGGAGGCCCGCAGTGTGGATTGGATTGTGGATTGGGTTATTGCTGTATTTGTGGGAGCTGGTTGCTGTTCAGGGTTGAAGGAGGATTGTATTTTCTATATTTTTGGATTTTGGACCCTGGATTTTGAGGAAGGCAATCGCTGATCAGGAGCAAGTCAGCAGGGGTGACAGGTGGAAGGGGCACAGCAGGGGCCGGTCCTGGTAGGGACCTTCTTTATGGTAGCAGAGGCGTAACTGCTGCCCCTACCTACCGCTGACCCGGGGACTTGGGCCCCTATGAGCCCTGCCCAAGTACGCCCCGGGTGCGTATTGTGGACTCGATGGAGACCACGCCGGAGATTGGAGCCAGAGAAGAGCCAAGACGCTCAGGAGCATGGCGAACTCCGGAAGTTGAAGCCCGAAGAGAAGTACGACGTTCGGGAAGAGGAGGACTTGACATGGAGGACCTGGTCTCCATGTGTGAGCGTCGCTGACGAAAGGCATGCAACCTCTGCTCCGCCGCGGAGGACTCTGAGGAGACCTGCCATTCAGGCAGCAGTGGAGGACGGGCCCGGCGCTACCGGAAGCGCGGGTCACCCAAGTCCGCGGCAGGGGACGCCGGGGCTATGGATACGGATCCCAGCCCAGTCAGGCTGTGGGACTCCGAGGGGCACTCCGAGGGCTATCGGACAGCTTATGAGCAACCTTTGGAGTCGGAGGAGACGGCCAGACCGCCCACAAGGGCGAACACGGCCCCAGAACCCAGCCTGGAGCATGACGCCGAAGCGTTGGAGAGGCCCGTCAGAGCCAGAACGGCGCCTGTGGCCCGGCACACGGAGCCAACGCGGGATAGCATGGGCGACACACTGATGGCGGAGGAGTCCGAGGCGCCGGGAACCGTGGGATGCGCCGGATCTGGTGGAAAGCATGCTGAGTGCCACTGCGAGCACGTGTCCCTCCTCATGGGCAAGTACCCAAGGATGGGGATGGACGCCATCGTGCATCGCATCGACCGCCTGGACAACGCGAAAGACGGCCTAGAGGAGGACGTCGCCGGGATCCTGGACAACCAGTCGGCCGCGGAGAGAGACATGGCGGAGCTGCGAGCGGAACGGGACCGGTACCGGGAGAATCTGGAGCTGGCCCTGCAAAAGCAGCAGCGAGTGGTGGACAGCCTCCTCCACCTAGTGGAGGACATGTCGGGACGCCTGAAAAGGCTAGAGGAGCGACAGCCCCTGACCTCGGGTCCGGAGCTCCCGGCAAAACCAGCAGCGGCAGAGCTGGTGGAGCAGGTCAAGACCCTCCGGAGCGCCATGGATAAACCCATGGGCGGCCCGGCAGAGGCACCCTACGCGCCTCCGCGTGTTGACCCGGGTGCGCTGCCGTTTGTTCCCATGTTCAGCGAATCCACAATGCTCGGGGAACACACGGCACCGGCTGGGTCCATGCGGGAAGGGCACGTAACCACGCACCCGAGGAGCCTGACGGTACAGATGTCCCATGCCGCCCAGGATCTACCGACCACTACGACTGGCCATGCAGTTTATGCGGAAGAAGAGATCCAGAGCCAGACCATGCAGGGGCGAACCATGGGAAGCGCCGACAGTCATGGTCCAGGCCATCCAGGCGGAAACCTGTGGGCGAAGGACCCCGCTACGGGGATATGGACAGCCGGTCGAGCAAGTGCTTCCCGCAATCCAAACCCCATGGGTTCAGGCCCAACTGGACCGCACTCCATGGAGGAGAGAGATATACGGGGAGTGTACTCACACCCCCCGGCCACAGGTGGTATCCGTCTCGGTGGAGTGGTGGCTGCGGACGTCGGAGATGCCATCAGGATTGACGACCTCAGGGGAATCAAAATCCCCTACTACGATGGCAACCCCTCCAACCTGGACGACTTCATCCTGGATTGGGAGGACTTCGCCAAGGAGGTCGTCGCCGAGATGAGGGGAGCACCAAGGGACAAGTGGGTATGTCGGACATTCCCACACAGGCTGGCGCAGGACCTGAAGGAGGAGCTCAGTGATCAGATCCGCGAGGGATTGATCCAGACCGAGCAGGCCTGCCTCCAGTGGCTGGAGGACGAAGAGCGAGTGGACGCCCCCGACCAGAAGTTGGAGGATTTGTGGTCCATTCCGCTGCCGCTGGAGCGCGGGGAACTGCCGGTCCGAGAATGGAATCGGTACATCCGCAAGTACCGAAGATGCCTCAAGCTGGTGGAGGACTGGAATGAGGCCAGCGAGATCCGACACTTGCTGAAGGACGTCCTCCCCTGGCACTGGAAGAGAAAAGTGGAGGATGAGGAGAAGAAGAGAGCAAAGAAGCGCGTGGCCGTACGGATCATGGCATCGGAGGACACCCACGGCGGAATAATGCAGTTCTTCCGGCGAAACCTCGGCAGGCCCAGCCGAATGTTGGGGTTGAAGAACGCCGTCTACGTGGAGGTATTCGGCGACACCATGGGGCAAAGGCTGATGCGCCTCAACAACGTGGAGTGGAGGCGCGGGGAGCCGCTGAGGATGCAAGTCATCTTCGCCCGCATGAGCCTGGACGAGATCGTAAAGTACATCACGGTGGAGCTGAAGCTCAACGCCAAGAACGAGGCCCACGTGCAGGATCGACATGGTCATGGACAACGAGGCCACCGAGAAGACCGCCATCATCGGGAGATGCAGGAGGACAAGGCCAACTACGCGGAGGATGGTAGTGGAAGTGGCCAAGACCACTGGACCGGGTCCCGGGAAGATCACGAGGAGGCCCACTTCTTCGCGTTTGTGGCGCACAACGTGAGGGACCATGGGCAGGATCGGTCCAGATGGAACCGGTTGGGACCCAAGAAGGGCAAAGAGCCAAGGAGGATTGGGAACCCACTGCTCTCGTTCCGGGAGTACAGGTCTCAGCACGACGGGTGCTGGGTCTGTTCTGGCAAGGGAAACAACCATGCACACGACCACCGTCAGTGCAAGGTGTATGAGGCGGACAAGGAGGCCTACTTCGCCGCCCACCCCGAGATGAAGCCCAAGGAGCAGCGGATTGCCGATTGGAAGGCGAAGGGCGGAGACGGGGGAAAAGGCCAAGGCAAAGGCCAAGGGAAAGGCGGAGGAAGAGGTTATGGTGGTGGACCTGGCCAAGACCGACGAGTGAGGTCGATCGAGGAGGTTGCTGAGGAAATGTTGAGGACGTTGGAGGAACTCAAAGCCCAGCAACGTGGTGGACAAAGTCTGAGCGGATCGCAGCAGGAGGGAGCTGCGGCAGGCCATTCCTAGAGGAGCCCCCACGGGAGTGGGACCTCGGAGGTCTCTCCTCCGAAAATCAGTGGAATCCCAGAGAAAGCGAAGGCACATCGGGTGCCGAAGAAGGCTCCAGAAGAGCCAAAACCACTGAGTTTCGCCGCTCCCAACCCCTGGAGTGCCCTGCCAAGGGAAGTTTATGTGGGCAAGGGACGTGGCAAGAAAGAAGGAGCGACCACGGAGAGCCCCGTTGATGGGCAAGACCAGCCCAAGATCTACACCATCCGTGACCATACCCTCGAAGTCCTAATGCACCCGGATGTGCTAGAGTTGCATGCCATGAGAGTCGTCCATACACCGCATGGCGACGAGCGGCAGTTGCACTTGAGGGTGCGTGTACGGTGCGGACAAGAGGAGTTTGTGGTGGATGTTCTGGTGGATACGGGTGCCCAGGTGAGCCTGGTCCGGAGAGGGTTGTTCAAGGAGGAATCCCTGCAGCCCAGCCGTAGACCGGTACGCCTGAAGGTCGCCAATGGAGAGATTATGGGTGGTGGCACCCATGAGGCCACTATCAGTATGGAATTCTGGGAGCATGAGCGCTTGAACCGCCCTGATTTGGCGAAGAGAAGCACTCTATCCGGGAACTTCTATGTGGCCGACATTACAGATTGGGATATGATCATGGGGTATGACTTCATGGTGGCGAATGCCATTGGAGCCCTTCCCCATCGCGCAACCCTGGTCTGGGAGGATGATGAATGCCTCACATGGCTGTCCACGGATTATGCATGCGGATCATCCCGATGGAATGCTGAGGAAGAGGATCGGATCGTCCGAGCGGTGCAAGCTGTGGGTGCCAAGTCCAGAGGAGACCGCGGAGTTGAGCTCACGGAATATGGAATGGCGCCGCAGGTGTATGACAGGATGATCCAGACGCTGGGAGCCGAAGCGCCCGAGACGGACGTCTTCGCTTCCCGGGATGCCCCACTTTTGCGGAAGTGTAGGAGGCATTGGCATCGAGGAGACTCAGCCTGGCACAGGCATTGGGGTTTGAAGGAGTGGAGCCCATGTATTGGCATGGCTCCCTGGATAACACCAGACGTACGGTGGAGAAGATCGTCGCGGATAGGGCGAAGGAGATCCTGGTCATAACCGGCATAGGATCCACCCCATGTCCGCTGGAAGATCTCAAATCAACGCTGGACTCCATCACCCTGAACGAGATGTCATTCGGGTCAGAGGAGGAGTTGTTCATCGACGCCAAGGGTGTATCAATGCCCTCCCCGGGTCAAGCGTGGGGTACCAAGGCTTTCCTGGTGGATGGGGCGCAAGCCCAGCCCACGGGTGATGAAGCATTCATTCGTAGAGTTGAGGCGGTGCCCATGCGGGTCATGTTTGAGCCCAAGGCGGGGACAGATCAGCCAGTGGATGGCATTGACGTCCTGTCCCATGCCGAGATCGACGACGTCGTCAACTACATGCGGATGGGGATGCATGACCGTGTGGTAGCCAAGAAGAGGCGAGCCATGGTCACATCTCCGCATTGGTGGGATGACAAGATGCTGGTCACCGGCAAGTACGAAAAGGATGAGTTCGTGGCGAGGGTCATGGATCACATCGCGGACCAATACGATGGTCCGGTTGGGTCGGACCCGCCGACGTGGGATTTTCCAAGAATGGGGGTTGGGAGCGACAAGAACCAGCCCGATGCCGCAAATTTCCGAAGATTATCGGTGGAAAGAGCTCGCCACGACGATGAAGACGGCATATCGGACGAGGAGAAGTCGGACTCGGACCCAGAAGAGGCCTACACCGCAGTGCGGTCGGTTGTATCGATACCGAAGCAAGCGGCTGAGGAGGCCCAGGAGAACCCGAAGGTCGCCGAGCTGAAGGAGAGGCTGATCAATGCCTATCCGTGGCTATTCAGTGGCGTCGCCAACAAGAACCCTCCAGATCGTGGGAGGTTTGGTACAGCGAAGATCAAGCTGAAGCCGAACCCCAAGATCTATCGTCATCGGGAGTACCAACTTCAGGGCGATCGGGCCGAGGCCATGAAGAAGTTGTTGGCCGAGTTCATTGAGCGGGGATGGATCGAACTCTCCGACAGTGAGTGGGCCAGCCCAGCCTTTATCGTGCCCAAGAAGGAGAAGGGCGAATGGAGGTTGGTGCTGGATTACAGGGGTTTGAACGAGCAAACCGAGCACAACTCGTACTCGCTTCCTCTGATCGACACCATCCTCCAAAATCAACAGAAAAAGCGGATCTTTACGGTGTTAGACGTGAAGCATGGCTATCACCAGATGCCGCTACACCCGGACTCCAGGCCCTGCACAGCGATGTCGACGCCGCTGGGGCCCATGCAGTGGAAAGTGTTGCCCATGGGCGCCAAGAATGGAAACGCCGCTTTCCAGCGCATGATGGAGGACCTACTCGGTCCTGTCCGGGACTGTGCCGGTCCCTTTGTGGATGACATCATCATCGGGTCCTGCACGGAGGACATGACTGAGGACGAGCTCATCGAAGCGGATGAGAAGGATCTGCGCCGAGTGCTCAGTGAGCTGGACAAGCACAACATGGTGTGCAAGCCCACCAAAGCCTCACTCTTCGTGAAGGAAGTGGAGTTCGCCGGTCACGTGGTTGGTCACGGGCAACGCCGTCCGATGCCTGGGAAGCTGGCGTCCCTGCACCACTGGGAGAAGCTCCAGATCATCAGCGAACTCCGATTCTTCATGGGGTTCTGCAACTACTATTCGGGCTATGTCTGGATGTATGCGGAACTATCGGGGCCGCTGCACAAGATGCTGCAGGTGGGCAAGTTTGATGGCCGAAAGGGGAGCAAGAAGAAGCTTGCCTGGACCCCTGAGGCCGAAGATGCGTTCAGCCGCCTGAGGGAGCGACTCCTGGGGCAGCTGGGGCTATTCCTGGTGGACCCGGACAAGGGATTCGTGCTACGGACGGACGCCTATGCTGTAGGGGCAGTCCTCGAGCAGATCCGGGTCGGCGGGTCACACGTACCCGTGGCGTTTTGGAGCCGGATCCTGGCCGAGGGCCAACGCCGAACCTGGACCGCGAGGGAGAAGGAGACGTACGCCATTGTCTGTGCGCTCGAGAAGTGGTCTGGCCACATTGGATTGCAACCGGTGGTGGTTTGTACGGACCATCAGTCCTTGCAGAGCTGGCACAAGGAGCACGCCGACACCCCCTCGGGACCGGCGGCAAGGAGGGCCCGGTGGCACGAGACGTTCGCCAAGTTCGATCTCAGCGTCGTGTATGTCCCGGGGAAGGACAACACTGTGGCAGATTGCCTCAGTCGATGGGCCTACCCCGCGGGCAAGGCTTGGATGGACATATCCAGCCATGGGGACGCCAAGGAGACCGAGGAGGCCAAGCGCATCATCGAGATGGAGAATGCCATGGAGCAAGAGGGGGTCAAGTGCTTTGTGGTGATGGCAAACCGTACGGACCTGGCCAAGTTCCGCGGCGCCCGAGTCCAAGCTATTCGAGAGGAAACCCTCGAGCAGTGGATGGTGGCCCCTGTAGAGCTAGTCAGGTCGGTGCTCACAGAGGACTGGTCGGATGACTATGCGGCATCCGAGCACTGGAGCAAGTACTGGAATGCCGTGAGCGCCCCGTCGGACGACGAATGGCCTGAGGGCTTGACCGAGGATTTGGACAAACTGTTCCTCAAGGACAAGCTATTGGTCCCTGAGAACCGAGTGGAGGAGCTCATTGACCACTGGCATAACGCCCAGCTCATGCATCCTGGTCGAAACAAGATGCAGCAGGACCTGGAGTGGCGCTTCAAGTTCCCACCGGGGTACTACGCCCTCCTGGACAAGTACTGCAGCGACTGCGCCGTCTGTCGGGCCACGAAGAGCCCCAACCATTCCACAGCGGGCAACCCGGTGTATACGCCTATACCGGAGGCCCCTATGCGGTCAGTGGCCATGGATGTATTCGCCATGCCTGAGGTCACCGTGGAAGGAGAGACCTACGACTGTGTCATCCTGGCGGTGGATAGGCACAGTGGGTATATCGTGGCAGTCCCTGGCAAGAAGTCCAAGAAGAAGGACAAGAAGGACAACCATGGAGTGGGGCTGCAGGCCAAGACCGTCGCTAATGCCATGATCAGGCATTGGCTGACGATTTTTGATGTTCCGGCTGTCATCTGCAGCGATCGGGGCAGTCAGTTTGTGGGGACGTGGTTCAAGACGATGTGCAAGCACATGGTTATTCGGCACGCCAAGACCGTGGCGTACCACAGCCGGTCGAATGGCTGAGCTGAGGTGGCCGGGCGGCAGATGTTCGAAAAGTTCCGCCAGCTGCACATCGACGAACCGGGCCGGAATTGGTATAATTCGCTGTGGAGAGTACTTCAAGCGTATCACCACCTTCCGGGGCCTACGGGACTGTCGCCCCATCGTATCCTGTTCCTACGGGATCGAGTGTCACGCACTCTCCCGTGCTTGAACCATGGCAAAGTGGCCCGGGATGCAAACGCTACGATCGCTGAGGCGGACGACACGGCGGCCAAGGTGTGCAAGGCACTTCAGGACGAGCATGACAAGAGGGCCAAGTACTTCAAGCAGGGAAAAGTCCAGAAGTATGCTCTCCAAGACACCGTGTGGCTGGAGCGGCACCACAAGGATGTCCTGTCCAGGCATCGGCAGGCGTCCTGGTATGTGCTGGGGGTAATCGTGCGGAAGGTCGGGCATGATGTGTATGCGGTTCGTGTGGGGGATAACAAGATCCTGGACCGCGACCATACCCAGCTTCGTCCCCGAGCACCAGACCCCAGCGGACGTCCCGTCACCTTCGAGTTCACGGCCGGCGATGTGGACTCGGACGACGAGGGTGAGGACGACGACTTCACCGCGGAGAAACTCCTGGCGGACAAGCCGGACCCCAGGACGCCTGGGGGGAGGCTTTATAAAGTCCGTTAAAAGGGATTCGCCGCATCCAGGGATTCGTGGGAGCCTCCGAGCAGCTTTGTGCCGAGGTACACCACGGTCTGGATGGACTAGCTGAAGAAAAAGAACATTTCTTTGGATGTCAAGGATGTATTTGTCCATTTGGTAGCTGCTGTAGCACCATAATGGATCCCCCTTGGCATTTTTGTTTGTTTCTGTGCTCCGGAGACGGGTGAGGGCGTTCATCCGGGGATTTTTAGGCCTTGATTGATCATATACCCCCTTCACTCGATCTCCACATATATATTTCATTGTGGTATACTTATTTAGGTCGACCGACGACGTTTCTCTATCTTTGATCCCCTTGGTCCATGTTGTAGATCAAGAGGAGACCAGGAGACCAGGAGACCAGGAGACCAGGAGTGGCGGGGACCGCCCACCACCACCGGCAGCGAAACCCAGCCAGGAGTGGCGGGGAGTAGCACACAAGGACCTCCGCCAGGAGTGGCGAGGGACCAACCACACCACACACCAACCACAACCCCAACAACACACCACCGCCACACGCCACACACCAACCACAACCCCAACAACACACCACCACCACACACCACACACCAGCCCCAACCCCACCAACACACCACCACCACACAGCACACACCACACACCACACACCACACACCACCGCCGCAAGCGGACCCCAGCCAGGAGTGGCGGGGACCGCCCACCACCACCGGCAGCGAAACCCAGCCAGGAGTGGCGGGGAGTAGCACACAGGAACCTCCGCCAGGAGTGGCGAGGGACCAACCACACCACACACCAGCCACAACCCCACCAACACACCACCGCCACACACCACACACCACACAGCAACGCCGCCAACGGACCCCAGCCAGGAGTGGCGGGGACCGCCCACCACCAGCGGCAGCGAAACCCAGCCAGGAGTGGCGGGGAGTAGCACAAAGGAACCTCCGCCAGGAGTGGCGAGGGACCAACCACACCACACACCAACCACAACCCCAACAACACACCACCGCCACACGCCACACACCAACCACAACCCCAACAACACACCACCACCACACACCACACACCAGCCCCAACCCCACCAACACACCGCCACCACACACCACACACCACACACCACACACCACACACCACCGCCGCAAGCGGACCCCAGCCAGGAGTGGCGGGGACCGCCCACCACCACCGGCAGCGAAGCCCAGCCAGGAGTGGCGGGGAGTAGCACACAGGAACCTCCGCCAGGAGTGGCGAGGGACCAACCACACCACACACCAGCCACAAGCCCACCAACACACCACCGCCACACACCACACACCACACAGCAACGCCGCCAACGGACCCCAGCCAGGAGTGGCGGGGACCGCCCACCACCAGCGGCAGCGAAACCCAGCCAGGAGTGGCGGGGAGTAGCACACAGGAACCTCCGCCAGGAGTGGCGAGGCACCAACCACACCACACACCAGCCACAACCCCACCAACACACCACCGCCACACACCACACACCACACACCACCACCGCCAGCGGACCCCAGCCAGGAGTGGCGGGGACCGCCCACCACCACCGGCAGCGAAACCCAGCCAGGAGTGGCGGGGAGTAGCACACAGGAACCACCGCCAGGAGTGGCGAGGGACCAACCACACCACACACCAGCCACAAGGCAAGCGCCAGCCGAGGGAAGGCAAAGGGAGGAACAGCCAGGCCGCCCCCCCCCCCCCCCCCCCAAAAAAAAAAAAAAGGGGGGGGGGCGAGGAAAGGGGGGCCGCGCGAAAAGGGCCCACAGCCACCAAACCGCCCGCCAAAAACACAGAAGGAGGCCAAACCCCCCACCCAGAGGGCACCGAAGACAGGACCCCCAAACAGGCACAGGGGGACCACCCAGCAAAAACCGGCAACACCAAGCCAGGAACAGCGGCCCACAGAGAAAAAGGGCACCGAAACAAGCAGACACCCAAAAAAAAAAAAAAAGCCAGCAGCCCAGCCGAAAAGAAAGGAGACGGGGGGAGAGACCACAAGGCCCGGGACGGGGACACCCAGCAACCGGAAAAGAAAAAAAAAACACGAACAAAAAAAAAAGCGCAAAAAACAAACCCGGACAACCCAGCCAAGAAGGGCGGGGCCCAGCCAAGACCCGGACCCAGCACGCACGCCCACACCGCACACCGGAACCGGCCGAAGCGGGCCGACACCAAAGCCCAACCACGAACACCACAAACAGCCGGCAAAAGAGGGACAACACCACAAACCGAGCCCAAACACACACACCCAAGACCCCAGCCACGACAGGCAGGTGAAAACAAAACCCACGACCAACCGCAACCCGGACCCAACCACCAACGCAAGCCAACAGTAGGAAACCCAGTGCCCACAGCCCGGGCACTGAGGCAGCCCGCGCCATGCAGGTGACCCGGCCAAACGAGATCCGGAGCCCGGGGGTAAGGCTGCATCCTAAGGCCAGCGCTGCTTTGGGACTCGAGGCGGAGCGTGCGACACCCAAGCGCCTCGGAACCCTAGTACCAAGAACATGCATGCATGCCTTGGGAACGGGATACGCCAGGAAGTCCGGTGAACCCCTAGGGTTCCGCCCAAAGGAGGGGACGTGCGCAAGCACGGGGGCCCACCCTCCCGGCGAGACAAGCACGTCACGCTGGCGGCGATCAGCCCTCCCGGTGTAGCCCGGGGCCGCTTTGTTGGGGGCCAAAAGTCAGGGCTAGCAGGATGTAAGCCGCCTCCCCTCTTCACGCGCGGAGCCTCTTCCTGTTCGTCACAGGGGCGACGCCAGGGGGAACCATGGGGCGCCTCTCCACGACCGAGTGCACCTACCTACCTACCTTGATCCCCTTGGTCCATGTTGTAGATCAAGAGGAGACCGGATATGGCGTAGGGCACTGATTATCAGTGTCCTCACCCCTCCCTTGGGGCATGGGGGACGCCTACGACGTGTGTGGGGCCCCCATGTGTCCTTGGGACATGGGGGGGGGCTGTTGGAGCCCATTGGGGTCCTCCCGTCCTCTCTTCAATGACTTCCGAGCGGATACAACGCTCTGACAAGGGGGGTGAAGCCGGTTCGGACCCCCGTGGCCATCTTTTGGGTCACTTGGGGTGTGTATCCATGTGCCGGCAAGCCGCCATTGGCTGATATCATACTCTCCCATCCACCTGACCTAACCTGATCTGATAGTGTGATAGGATTGGCCATTCCGGCTACAAGCGGCCATATTCAGTACCGAGGCGCCGCCAGCTGAGATTTATATATCGGAATATCAGGAATCAACAGGGTATTTTTATCATAGTGTTTCCGTAATTTTTCCGCCTTCCGTTCTGATTGTCAATGTAACGGCGACTGTCAGTTGGCTCCCGATTTTGCGGTAACCGATTGGTTAACTGTTGGTTACAGATATTTTGGCGGAAACCCCGATGAAGGGTCAGAATTCATCAGTAAAGGGTTCGTTGCTTCCGCAATTTTCATATTATACACTCGCAAAATTAATCTGATTTTTTCAGACTTTCAGAATCGGATTTTCGACTTCGACATCGCCGCACTCGATATGATGAATCTTGAGTGGTCATACATTTTTCCCCCATCACGAATCAACCTTCCTTTTGTTGTGCCCTTCATTTTGCTTGGAGTTATAGTCGAAACAAAAGTGATTCGTGAGACCACTTTGAAGAATCATATCTCCGGCTCACGGCGAGGAATATCAATATCGAGAATTGGATTGGAACCGCCTTGGTCTCAACTTCATTTAACAAGCATCAAATGCCTTTGGTGTGTACACGTGCCCGATGTAGCAAGGGATAATGGCCAAGAGGGTAGAAAGTGGTTTACAATTCTTTGGCCATGCAACCGAATATTTCATTGCGACTTTCGAGTGTACCGCATGAGTGTTTGGGTTGCATAGATACGTTCCTTGTTGAAGTTATGTCCATGGAGGGGCATGACATACCATGGTGGGAGCCACCTTTTGAGGGTATGTGTCATATGCATGGTATGTGCTTTGATATGCTCACGCCCATGTTATATATCTCCGTTTGTAGGAAGATATATGGAGTCATACGCGGCAAGGGCCTCGCCTATGTCCCAATGGTGAACTCCATAGCGCTAGACTAAGTCTACCGCTCATATAGTGCATGTGGGAGGGCTTACGGAGCGACCCACAAGCGTAAATATCAATTTTCCCATTTTCATGGTGCGTGTTGGGAGGAGGTTCAAAGGTGTCCCAATGCGTCTATGTGGGGATCTAAGTGGGGGGATTGTTTGCAAATGGTCCTAGGCAATTGTGTTTTGAAGCATATGTTGATACCATGGGTGAGCGAAGTTATATACTATTGTAATTATCTTGAATTTGGCATTATTTGCATGTTTTTGACCTCATTTTATGCTCATTTTTGTATTTTATGTGCTCAACTGGTCGGCTAACAGTAAAGTGCCTAGAGATTTGTGAACTATGGTATGTTGCTAATATGTTGGCATATGCTTCAGTGTTGTACCTCACCATATGCCGGATCACGTGGTCACTTTGGCCTGGCACACGAGGCCTCACAAAATTAGGTCTCAAATTCATGAGTTGACTTGTGAAGCATGTCATGTACATAACTGGAGGGGTTTCGGAGCCAATGATGGGATATTCCTGGGCACGAACCTTCGGTCTTTATCACCCCTGTATACTACTTTCCGGTTTGACACATGCATGGAGCATTTGGATATTTGCCGTATGCATTTTTGAGTATATAATTGAATATTGGGCACTATGGTGTGATTTGCCTGATTTTGCCATGTTGTGAGGTCATCTTCATGGGGCAGTTCTCCAAGCCCAATCGACTCCAAGTCCAACCAAAAATATCTCAGGGTAGGGCATGGTCCTGAGTGCCACTCCAGTCCATGACACGCCACCTCCCCCATTGGGCTAGGATTTAGAGGCTTGGGAGTGAACACATTTTTGGGGTTTGTGTAGTGACTTGTGACACATAGCATTCAGCCATCTCATTTGACCTGGTTCAGGGCAATATGTTGGTGAGTCAAGGGAAGGTCTTGAGCCCAGGGAATGAGGGGTTTATGGCTGTGAATGTGTATGTTTCGGTCTCTCCCCAACTTTGCTTTATTTGTGTTCATATGCCAATTTCAGGGCTTTCCTCTTTGGTGCAATTCTTGTACATGCCCGCCACCGGGAGACAACCGGTGTGCTGAACGGAGGCCCGCAGTGTGGATTGGATTGTGGACTGGGTTATTGCTGTATTTGTGGGATCTGGTTGCTGTTCAGGGTTGAAGGAGGATTATATTTTCTATATTTTTTGTTTTTGGACCCTTGATTTTGAGGAATGCAATCGCTGATCAGGAGCAAGTCAGCAGCGGTGACAGGCGGAAGGGGCACAGCAGGGGCCGGTCCTGGTAGGGACCTTCTTTAATCCACAGCTCCGAGCAAACGGAACGTGTGCAACATGAATTAACGGGAGGCATCATGTATTCGGAAGAGAGATCTAGAGTGGGCTTGATGCTGGAAGAGGGGGCGAGTTGGTGGAAGTCTTACGCTGAAACGTCCGTGCCAGTAACAGCACTTGGCGCAAATGAAGGTCATTGTCGAAACATCTTTGACCTTGTGACGGCACAGGCGGTTTGATTTGCTCTGCAGGACACTCTCGCCGATGGTCAGTATGTGCATCAACACCTCGGTCGACTCCAAGCAAACTCTCAAACAAGCATTCTCAAGATCACTGACCGATATGCCCTCGGTCCTGGGGTCGACGAGGTTAGCCCCATCATGGTTTCTCGGAGAGTTTCGATTGCCAACACGCCGTGGTGGCGAGTCGACACGGGAACTGGTCAGTTCTACCACAGCAGTGCCGCTGGTACCGGTTCTAAGCAAACATACCGATGGACAACCGGTGGAAATGATGTGTTGTCCTTCGAGACCAGCAATCGAATGGATTTGTGGAACCCTGCCATCTACCAGCTGTCGAACCTTTGGGATATCTTCACGACCAAGTCGCAAACATTGGGACCGGGACAGTTTTGAGCTCTTGCCCGTGAGCATGTCTTCGTATTCCAGAGTGAAGTGGACCCACAATCCTAAAGCTCACCGGTTAAAAAGGTATTGACAGATTGACAGATTGATGCCATTTTACTGGCATGCACATCATGAGCTGATGAATGATGATCATGATTGGAATGGTCATTTATACTGATTCCGTATCATTGCAACCCTGTGTCTCTAAGGCTATTGGAGTCGCTTTTTACTACTATTTAACACAGTTTCGAGCTATGCGCCCCTCTTTGAGTGGGAGCCTTTATGGGCTATTGGCACTATTCATTCTTTTGCTCTTGGTAGAAAATACCCATTGTGGTCATATGTGCACAACACAAATAACAAGCAAAGGGCAATAGAGAAAACGAACAAGCAAAGCGTTGTAAAGTAAACAAAGTGACCAGTAAACTGCGAGTGTAATTAAGTCAGCGGTTCGTCACATACTCTCTGTTTGTACAGCCTCAGTGTGATGCAATGACTGAGTCCAAGGTGCAGTGCTTTCTAAGGGGTGCTGCTTAGGGCCTAAATCTTAGTTCCAGTACAAGTGCCCCGTCAACGGCCGGCCTAGGGATCCCAACCTTCCATGGATCAAGCATCGATCTGGTATCCCCATTCAGAAACGTGCCCTCGAGAGCGATGTTCGTCGACACTCTACGGGCCATGACACCTTCAAGTTTATGGGTAGGGTCGAAATGCTGAAGGGGGTGCACGAAGTATGTCGACTTCAGGTGAATGATTCATCCACATTCGTGTGGGAAACGGACTGCTGATTCGACAGTCCGAATGCCAAGAAATGGCTGAGTCGACAGTCAGGATGCCATTAATGGCGTCAACTGCTTGAATATGCCCTGTCGATCCGACAGGTGTACAGTCCTGTTGGTTGTTTTTTTGCTGGGCACTTAGCTTGGATACCTGTGCCCAATGTTACGGTATCTCAACGAGCCCACAGCCTTGCTGTGGGTAGCGCCCGTGCCTGTGCCTGGCGAGGCTGTCTTCTGCAGCTTCCGCTAAGACGCGGTTGATGGCAAAGTCGAACACGGTGCGTGATTGAGGCGCTGAAGACAGGTATACCATACACTCGACCCGAGTCTGTCGGTTTTGGCCACTATTATGCTTCACGAAGCCAGCACATGACGAGGTCCAGAGAAAACCATTTTCCTGGCACATGTCTACTCGGTTTTCGACAGTGTGGCAGCCCAGACGAGTGCGACCTCTTCGAGGTCTCAGGGGGGGGGTAGTAGTATGGTTTGGAGCAGCAGCAGCCCAGCGAGCGTGCGAGTCGCAATCGCACTGCAGTCTGCGAATACATCTGAGGCATCGAGATGCCAGTTGCTGTGAATGAAGTGGTGTATAATACTTCGATATCTTTGAACAGGGCTTTTGGCTTCAAATTTGTGAAGTGTGTACGAATCGCTGCTCCGCCTCAAGATCCTGCGCAGAAAGAGGTTTGTCGTATTTCGTTATTTTCGAGAAACAGGTAAGTTTCCAAGTCAAACCACAACACTTTCTAACCCTTACTCATTGCATTTTGAGAGAATGGGAATGGCTATGGGAAACATGCCACACGTTATCACACAAACCACTTGGTGAAAAATCAGGACAAATGTTTTTGGAGAGTGGTTCATGTCTCTGGGACCATGGAGAACGTGTTTTACAAACGGTAGTTCTTGAGTTCTCAAGAAGCGTTTACTTTGAATTTCTGTGGTGAAGAATGGCTTTTTCGCATTGTGTTTAACTCGGTACATGAAAGCATGTTTTCAATTTTTAGGGCTATGATGCTTACAAGATTGGGTCCTTTCTCAGAGCGTCTGGTGAGTTGCAGAGTCATGAAACCGGTTTTGGACAGGTAGTGGTGTGTAGTTTGCAGATATTCAATCATTGGATTTTATTGATAGTGGGATGACAGTGTAAAAGTTCGATTTCCTGATGGGTTTTTGATGGTTTATCAGCATGTGTTACAAGTGAGATTCATGTGTCTCTCCCTAACTTCTATTTCTCTGAACGTATGTTGAGTTGGGGCAACATCAAATATGTTTCCAAAACCTGAGGACATGCCATACACAACGCATGAAATCATCTCCTGAATCACAGCAACAGGATATAGAAAAATGGTGCCGAAATTGGGCATTTTCAGGGAACAACAGGTTTTTTTAGATCATTGCTTTGCTAAATCATTCGCGAATCTTGGGTCTTCTAACCTTGAATCATTGTATGATATTGTAGTTTGTGATTGTTTGCATCAGTTTTGATTCATTCCAACTAGGCTTAGCCTAGGTAGAGAGGTAGATACCTTAGAATTGCTTTAGACACACAATAAATAGCGAATCATTTTCTTGTCTTTTTGGGCCACAGTTTTTGGTCACATGTGCACAACAGAAATAATAAGCAAGGGGCAATAGAGAAAACGAACAAGCAAAGCGTTGTAAAGTAAACGAAGTGAATAGTAAACTGCGAGTTTAAACGAGTCAGCGGTGCGTCACATACTCTGTGTTTGTACAGCCTCAGTGTGATGCAATGAATGAGTCCAAGGTGCAGTGCTTTCTAAGGGGTGCTGGTTAGAGCCTAAATCATAGTGGTAGCAGAGCGAACGATTCTGAAGGTGTCAACTATACAAGGGCGCCTGATTCTGTCCTTCTCTGTCTGTTCTGTCAGTTCTGTGAACAGTTCTGCCTGTTTGAATCTGAACTGTAATAAACAAGACGAGTGACATGGATCCCCCAACAACAACTGAGGTGAAAGAAAAGGACACCCCTGCAACAACCTCCACAGATGAGTTGCTTGAGACCACCTCAGAGTCTGTGAAAGAATACGGGCCAGAGTTAAAGGAAGCCCTTGAGTCTAAACTCACATCCTCAGAATGCCCTACGCCCAAAAGTCTCAACCCTGATCCAGAGGTAGAGGTACGAGATGCGTCGAGTCCAAGCGCAGAAACAGAGGTGCGCGGAGACGCTTAAGGTGAAAGGCACAAAAGCGTCGACAGCGACTACGCCAAGCATGAGGACAACAACGTAGGCGACCCTGAGGAATGGAAGCAAGCAGTTGACTTTGCGAGGGAACTAGCGAGCGAGGGTAAGCTAGAGTGGTTTAGGACCATGATGGCTGGGATGCAATCAGGGAGAGTGGACGAGAGAAAGGATGAGGATAGAGAGTCAAGAACAACAGAGCCCGAGAGGTCAAAGGGGAAGAAGCATTACTTAGGTGAGTTCAAGTTTGGAGAACCAGGACCACCTTCCTCACCTCCCACCTCCTCGACAAGTTCTCACACTTCTGGCTCCACAAAGACAAAAAGGTCGACAACCAGTAAACGTACATCAGCTTGCGTCCACAACCTCGAAGCTGAGCCGTGTGACAGAAATCCAAGAGTCATTGTCGAAAATGTTGGAAGAACAGAAGAAAATCTCCCGACGTTTAGACGAGTTGGAGGAGTCTGGGAAAAGTCGCATCGAAAGTGATCTGAACATCTCTGCCCTCACCAAGGTAACAGGACTCCACTGTTAGACGATCACCAAAAAGGCATTTTACCCTTCCTTCCGAGGATCAAGGAGTCGTACCTGCCGGACAAGTTCGCTGTGAAAATCAAGGTGCGTAGCTTGCAGGAAGCGCGCGACAAACATGGGCTAACGGCGCTTGCGCTACTCGCCGTTTCACCTTCGAAGCTGGAGGACAGCGACCTCGACGACAGCAAAGACTCAGGGAGTGGTACGAAGGGCACAGCGACCGGGAAGCTGGAGATACTTCTACCGGTGTTCACTGGAAAGCGTCTCGATCTGTACGCGCGTGATTTAGTGAGGTACCTGAGAATGACAGGACAGAAAGCTGCAGATGAGATGACCCGCGCCGACCTGATCGTGACAGGCTGCAAGAACGAATGGCTTCGACGAGTGGTAGATGACATCCTGACCACTTCGGAGTCGTGGGTACACTTCCTGAAGCAGTTGGAGTCTGCCTTCCCTCACTTGTAGACCGATGCATCTATTCGCGGAGCCTCCCAGAAAGTGCAGAAACTTAAAGAACTCCCAACTCCCGCCTATGTTCGTCAATTCCTGCAGAAGCTCAGACGCCCTATGATCTAGTTGAAGATTCCTATGTCCGAGACCGAGAGACTCCTGTTGCTGACCTGAAAGAGCCAGAAGAAGACTTGGACCGAATGTCGGTCGACCGTGGAAAGGAAGGCGAAGAGGAACACCTATCAAGACTTGGCCGACTTGCTTGAGGAACTCGCCCTCGAACGTATATCAGACCAACATGTTGAAGTTGAACGCGAAGCACAACTTAATTTCCTGAAAGGAGGGAACAAGAACAAAGACCGAAACCAAGAACCACCTTCCAAAGTTAGTCAAGACGAAGAAATCCAAGATTTATACTGGTCAGAAGGACAAAAAGGCAACGGAGGCAAAGGCAAAGAAAAGGGCCATGGGAAAGGTAGCATTCGTGGAGGCGGTCGCGGAGAACAAGGAAAATGGGTATGGCAACCGCCTCAATTGCAGACCGTTGTGTGGTGCGAGTACTGTGGGAAAAAGAACCATGCTCGTGACGAATGCTGGACGAAACAAGCTGACGAAAGAGAGGCCCGCGCTGCAGCCAAGAAACAAGGAGAAGATCCTGGCAAAGGAAGAGGCAAGAGCGACGGAAAAGGGAAAGGCAAAGGCGATGGGAAAGGCAAAGGCAACGTGGAGAAAAGTGGCAAAGGGGAATCCGGCAAAGGACAACCAAGCCAAACAACACCGCCAGCCAACGCGATCCCCTTGCCTGAGTCCACTGAAGGAGAAGAGGGACCAAGCAATCGAAAGGGAAGGAGGTTCCTCAAGCTTGAAGAGAACCTTACCAACATGGCAAAATCCTGTGGACTTGCGTTGACGATGGACGCCAAGCCACTCCCTCCGCAAGACAAGTAGGGAGGCGGCTCTTTGCAAGGGCTACCTGTTGCCAGTCGAAGTGACCGAAGCGTCCGCGATTGAATTTTTTTTTAACGCGGGGGCTAGGAGCAGTATAATGGCGGCGAAACACGTGCCTGAGGGAGAAATGGAGTACCCGCTGAGCGTTCCTATTCGTATTGGCGACGGGAGAATATGCCTGACCGAAGGGAAGTACAAGGGGACGGTGATTCTGGGGAGGAAGGGATTATCGAAAACTTTCTTAGTCCTCAAGACAGACGCATTCGACGCTGTGCTCGGTGGGGACTTCTTCGAGGAGAACCCGGAGATTCTTTACCTGGGCCTTCAGTCACGAAGACACCTCCTAGTACGCACAAACGACGGAGGATGGGAGAAGGTGCACCTCGAAGAGACCGCGGAGATTGTCGAAGGGGTAAACATCTTGAGGGACGTCAGCTTTGACTTGGACACGGAAGTGAAGGTCGAAGGACTACTGCGTTTGGAGAAAGAGATGCTACTAAACCTGGAGACCTACACCTTAGCCACGGAGATGAAGCTACACGCGTAAGAGCAGTCGAACATCGAAGGTGATCCCTGCGGTGACGATTTCATCGAACGCTTCGCTAATCACGCTAACCCGGACAGCGAGCTCTACTGTTGGGGACAAGGTAACAGCGCCTGGCGGTACAGTTGGCGAGACCTAGGGAGATGGAAGTACCTGTACGCCAACCCACCGTTCTCCCAAATGGGGAAAGTCTTGACGAAAGTCGCTTTGGAAGGTGCTCGAGTAATCCTTGTCGTACCTGAAGAAGGGAAATGGATGAAGAAAGCCTGGAGAGAGTTACTGACCAAGATGACAATAACCCAAGTACGACTACCCGATGTTCCTATGTACAACGTTGACTACGGGGTGTAGCTACTGCCCGCTCCCAAGTGGCGAACAAACCTATGCCTTGTTGACGGGTCGCTCAACCCGGTGGCCAATGAGGACTTGAACCCCGAAGTCGTTGAGAAGATCACCAAGAAAAACCGAGAATGGGAAGAAAGCATATGCTACAACACTTCCCTGACCTGAAGAAATCGCAACAAGACCGAAAACGCAAAGACATGAAGGTGACCATCAAAGAACTACCCAAAGGGAACCGAGAACTCCCGGCGGAAGAGAAAAGTGAACTCTCAGAAGAAGTGCATGACAGCCACGGGCTGTCGGAAGCTACTAGTATAAGCACCATCACACCTGTGACCGAAGGGAGCTACCAAACGTCGATGGAGTACGCGGACCTGTTCAACGACGTCCTTTTAGCTTGTTAAAACGAAGAGATGTTGCTCCGACGAACCATCGAGGAGGACCTACAGCCGAAGAGGGAATAGCATGGGTTCCTATACGGGTTCGAAACAGGGAAGCGTAAGACGAATCTAGCCCAACCAACCGCGGAGTCGTGGCTGATGTCAAAGCAGGATCGAGAAGAGGTGAAGGCCCTACTCTGAACGCGCATCGACCAGATTCAGAAAGAGGAGTTGAATGACCTCTGGAAGTCTAAAGTTTATTTGCCTGAGTACAATGACGGAGCAGCAGACAAATCCTCGGAGGTTTTGAACTACACCGATCTGTGCGACCTGTTGGAAGAGTACAGGGAGACTACAGACTACTACGCCCATGAGGAACTCAACACAGGTAGCACGAAGAGATGTAGAAAGAACAAGCGCTATCGGAAGAAAGAACGTACCAAAAGATGTGAACGCGCTCTTGGATTGACTGAAGTTGGGTTACTGGAAGAAGTGAAACCAGACGGTCTCCACAACCAAAAGAAGGATGAGTTCGGGCGAAGCAACCTGCAAGCGAGCGAGGACCTCATGAGCAAAGTAAAGGAACACAACGAGCGTGTGTGAGTCATCTTACACAAGTACCGAGAAGTGTTCGGACCATTGCCATCACCAGGAACCTGCAAAAAGTTGGTACAGCTTGACTCGGAGCTGAAAGAAGAGCACGCCAAGGGTCGAACAAGGTCGAAGCCTTATCTGTGTTCCAAAGCCGACATGGAAGAGATCATGCGGCATTTTTTGGAGTGCATGGAGGCAGGACTGATCGAGGAATACAAGGAGTGAGATTACCCCAAGCATTGTTCCCCTTGTTTCCTAGTGGCGAAGCCAGGATCTACGGCGAAAAGGCTAGTCGTGGACTACCAAAAGCTCAACCGCAAGATCAAGCAGCACAGTGGGTCCCTGCCGTTCATGGAGAAAACGGTGGAAAACGCAGCGGACTGCAAGTTCAAGACGAAGATGGACAAGAGGTCAGGCTTTTGGCAAGTGGAACTGACGGAACGCGCCAAGGACATGATGGCCTTCATCACTCCACAAGGCCGTATTTTCAAGTGGCCAGTGATGCCTTTTGGCATCAGCAACGCCCCAACCTTGTTCCAGGAGATGATGTCCCAAGTCCAGTGCCTCATTAAGAAGAGACCAGCCGTTTCTGAGCTACTCACACTGGGTGCCGTGTTGGAGGCGCACATTGACGACGTGCTGCTAGGGACCAATTCGGTCGAAGACCATTTAGTACTCTTGAGCAAGTTTTTCGAGGTCTGTCAAGAGCAACACTTGAGGATAAAGCTGGAGAAGTGCGAGTTCCTCTGAGGTGAGATGGAGTATCTGGCATTTACGATTGGACCCGGATGGTGGAAGCCAACGGATGCAAAGTTGCGACCATTGCTCGACTTTGACCCGTCCGAAGTCAATGAAAAAGCCAAAGGCGTCAAGAAAATAAACCAGTTTGTGGGGTCGTGTAACTTCTACAGACGACACCTGAAGAACTTCACCTTCAGTAGTGCTCCCCTGACCGACCTCATCAAGAACGGAACCAAGTTGCAATGGACAGAGAAAGAGCACGCAGCACTGGAGGAAATGAAAGGAAAGCTCAAGAACTGCCTGATCCTAGGCGTACCTCGTCCAGTTGGTGAGATGTTACTGGTCACGGACGCGTCGGATGTTGGAGGCGGAGGTACACTCTTCTAGTGGCAGCGCCTGAACAAGGATTTGTGTAAAGAAGTGGACCAAAAGCTTAGGACGCTGGGCGTAAACAGAGACGGAACGCTAAGACACGAGTACAATGAAGACGAGTGGCGTTTGGTCCCGCTGGGCCACTGGAACTGGAAGTGGAATGACGCCCGGAAGAACTACCCAACCTACGAGCAGGAGATCATGAGCAAGGTTCTGTTGCTGGCAAGCCAGACTCGCATCGTGGGATCAAACCCTGTAAGGTGGTTGTCTGACCAGGAACCGGCGCAAACCTTCCTACACAAGCCGCCGCCCGAACAAAAGAGGATAAGGAGATGGTGGACCTTTCTATCACAACTTCGACTGGCGACCTTCCACATCCACGGCGTGACGAATGAGTTCTGCGACTACCTGTCTCGAGGTTCGTTCAACGACTTGCTGGGACGAGACACGGAAGAGCTCGCGAAGGAGGCTCTCGCTAAGATGGACGTGCAGTTGGACCTGTTCGCAAAGGTTACACCCTGGAGATCTACGGAGTGGAAGGTGACAGACCTGCTTCCCGAGTTTCCCATCCTTAAGACGTTGAAGGAGGGACAAAGCTTCGTAGATGACTGAGGAGTCCAATGGGTGCGTACGGCGAGTCACATGTACAGAGAAGAAGTGATATGTGTGCCGTCAACACACATGAAGTCCATGGGTCGATGGGCACAGAAGACGAATGGACATCCTGGAGTAGAACGAACACAATGGTTTTTCGAGAAATTCTTCTACACCACCCTGAGCCAAGAGAGACTGAACGAAGTCTTAAGAGAAGTTTGCACGGAATGCCCGTGCTCGAAGGCCAAGCAAAGCACAAGCGCTGATCAAGGTTTAACAGCGCACTTGCCTGTTCCGAGAATGGTGAACAGCGTGCTGTACCTGGACTTCACGGAGATTCCCAAGTACTCAGGGCACGACTTCGCTCTGCTTGTTACCTGTGGGTTGAGTAGATTCACACGTGCGTTTCCGCTCACGAGGAAATGGGATGGAGAAACTGTCTTGAAAGAGCTGTTCGAAGGTTGGATACAAGCTTACGGAATGCCGAAACGGATACACACCAATAGAGACATCAGATTTACCTCAAGGACTGGCTGGTACACTGGAGTCCTCAAGAACATGGGTGTCGAGGTCGACTCTGGGACACCGAACTATAAGAAGAAGAACACGAGGTGCGAGAGGCAAATCAAAGCATTCAAGACGATTACAAGATTACTACTCGCCAAAGAAAGTGGCCGCAACTGGATTAAGCTGGTGCCGGTATCCGTGTACATGATGAACAATCAGATCTCAAGTCGGACGGGATACTCTCCCACCGAACTGTTATTGGGACGTCCAGATTTCTTTTACGAGTTCTTAACCGCAGACGATTGCAACACAAAAGTGAAAGGATGGCTCCAAGAGCAAAGAGCCATGGCTGAGAAGGCACAAGAGCTGCCGACCAAGGTTCGTAATCGAGAACACCGTCGACAAAACAGAGGGAAATCACACGCCGAGTACAGAGAGGGAGACCGGGTTCTCGTTCATCATACGCGTTTCCCTCGATGGCCACGAAACGGCTTGGATCTGCCCTACTTCGGACCGTACCTGGTGACGGAGGTTGAGCCTGGTACTGTCAAGGTCAAGGCGAGCCCGAGCATGGGAGGATTCGTAAATGTGGGCTACAACCAACTAAAAGGGTACAGATCGGTGGAAGATGACGACCTGGAAGCATGGGAAGAACTGGCGATCAAAGCGGGAAAGTCGAAGATGGCGGCTGACGAGGATGAGAACGAAGGAGTCGTGCAAGAAGGAGACGGGGTACAGCAACTTCCTGAAATGGACGATGAAGAAATGAAAGAAAGGGATTGCTATACCGTGGAGTTGATTCTGCAGCACAAGTACAAACACGGGGGGCGATTTCTCACACGATGGGCTGAGTATGAGGTCAGCGACAGCACGCCGGAACCTATAAGCGCATTCGTGTTGGACAACGGTAACCTGACATACCAGGTTGTCCACTACTGCCGGCTGCTCAACCTCACGGGTATACTGGAAACGGCAAGGAAGATGGCACAAAGGAAGTTGGATCGAGCTCAACGTCGCGAAGAGAAAAGGGAAGAAGCACGGAAACAAGTAGACGATGTGAAAGAACAAGAGGCAGCACCACGGAGGAGCAAAAGGTTACGAGCAAACTGACCTGCATGAAGGGCCACCCACGTAAGGTACATGTTAGCGAAGAAGGCTTGGTGAGCGGCGATGGAGATTGAGTGCAGCACGGCGCAAACCATGGCGGTGGCTGTGCGTTGCTGCTCAGGGCCGAAGCTATCCCCTTCTACCATCGCCTCCACGTCCTCAACCTCCAAGAGGAGTTCCTCTTGGGGGAGAGCAAGGGGCCCATGGAGAGGGGGGATTACCCACTCCTCGGGCACAGAGGCACCGGGGCCCGGAGGCTCCCAAGTCCAGACCCAGCGGATCCCGGCACGGGTGAGCCGGGGGGCGCGCCACATGGAGCGGCGAGGGGCGCCGACGAGCATACCACCTCCTGTCCCAAACCACACGGCGGGCGATGCAGTGGGAGTCTGCAAGATCCAGGTCCCATCGAATGGGATCCACGTCGGCGTCGTCAACTCAGATGGCCGTCCGCGCTCATAAGCCGTGCGGATGTACGATGGCTGCCACGGAGGCGAGTTGGGCGGCAGGCGTGGAGCTGGTGCGAGTGGATGGAGTGGTGGGAGTGGAAGAACTGACACAGGCACTGCAAAGGCTGCAGCTGGTGCAGTCGCTGGAGGGGAAGCCCAACAGCGAGGCACACTCTTCTTCTTAACCATATTGCTGACAAGAAAAAGAAAAGAGGTGAAAGGAAAAGGTTCCGCAAGCCAAAGAGAGTGGTTTGACAAGTTCGATACAAGTCCGGACCAATATCTGAGGCGCGCACGTGCGCAATGTCTGGAACCAGGGGGGAAAGAGAGAAAGACAAAGAAAAAAAGGGAATGACAAGATAGCTCTGCTGTTTGTTGACTGTTTAACCACGGACTGTCTGTTTGCAAAAGACCCGAGAGAAGTTGGAATAGTGGGAGTGTGACTGACTGTATACTGCTGACTGAAAACACTGTTGCGCCTGAGTGTAGCAGATACTGGAAGGATACTTGGTGCTGAGACCTTCAGGTTAGGTTTGTATGGCACTGCCCCGCAGTGGAGTCGCTACCCCAGCAAACCTGTGCGTTCGTCAACCTGCAAAATCATTATATCAGACGGATGCAAAATCGTCGACGCGCTGGGCCAAAATGAAGTAAGTCGAATCTGTGAGACCACCGAAGGAATGGCCAAAGCATCAAAGGGGGGACTATGAAGACTGAAGTCAATGGAGGACTATGACCACTGCTAAGCCTCCGAAGAGATGAGTACTGCAGACTGACGCCCTTCAAAAAGATGCGATCGGCGTGAAGAAGAGCAAGTCGTCCTGCGTCGTCCCCAACGCGCGAAATGTAGGATGAGCAAGGATAAGAACAAGATCCAGCGGAAGTGCAGAAGGGTATGAGGACAGCGTCAACGCGTCTGGAAGAATACTCGAGTACATCGCATAGCTGTGGACCTCAAGCAGGGCAGCGTCAAGCCTTGAAGAGCGAGAGCAACCTGATGGAGGTGCTGGATTGCAGGAGTGAGGAGTCGTCAACAACGACAAGATCGGCGCCAATCACGACACCGCAGCGTCCACGAGCCAGGACGACGCGACGAAGTACGCCTGCGTTGTCTTCGACGAGGGGGGAGTGAGGTGGACCCACAATCCTAAAGCTCCACAGGTTAAAAAGGTTTTGACAGATTGACACATTCATGTCATTTTACTGGCATGCATGTCATGAGCTGATGAATGATGATCATGATTTGGATGGTCATTTATACTGATTCCGTATCATTGCAACCCTGTGTCCCTAAGGCTATTGGAGTCGCTTTTTACTACTATTTAACGCAGTTTTGAGTATGCGCCCCTCTTTGAGTGGGAGCCTGTGGGGGCTATTGACGCTATTCATTCTTTTGCTCGTGGTAGGAAATACCCATGGTGGTCACATGTGCACAACACAAATAACAAGCAAAGGGCAATAGAGAAAACGAACAAGCAAAGCGTTGTAAAGTAAACAAAGTGAATAGTAAACTGCGAGTGTAATTAAGTCAGCGGTTCGTCACATACTCTCTGTTTGTACAGCCTCAGTGTGATGCAATGACTGAGTCCAAGGTGCAGTACTTTCGAAGGGGTGCTGGTTAGAGCCTAAATATCAGTTCCAGTACAAGTGCCCCGTCGACGGCCGGCCTAGGGATCCCAACCTTCGATGGATCAAGCATCGATCTGGTATCCTGATTCAGAAATGTCCCCTCGAGAGCGATGTTTGTGGACACTCTACGGGCCATGACACCTTCAAGTTTATGGGTAGCGTCAAAACGCCGAAGGAGGTGCAGGAAGTATGTCGACTTCAAGTGAATGATTTGTCCACATTTGTGTGGGGCAAGGACTGCTGATTCGACAGTCCGAATGCCAAGAAATGGCTGAGTCGACAGTCAGGATGCCATTATAGGCGTCAACTGCTTGAATGTGCCCTGTCGATCCGACAGATGTACAGTCCTGTTGGTTGTTCTTTTGCTGGGCACTTAGCTTCGATAGCTGTGCCCAATGTTATGGTATCTCGACGAGCCCACAGCCTTGCTGTGGGTAGCGCCCGTGCCTGTGCCTGGCGAGGCTGTCTTCTGCAGCTTCGGCTAAGACGCGGTTGGTGGCAAAGTCGAACACGGTGCGTGATTAAGGCGCGGAGGACAGGTATACCATACACTCGACCCGAGTCTGTGAGTTTCGACCACTATTATGCTTCAGGAAGCCAGCACATGTCGAGGTCCAAAAAAAACATTTTCCTGGCACCTGTCTATTCGGCTTTCGACAGTGTGGCGCCTGCCCAGACGAGTGCAACCTTTTCGAGGTCTCAGGGGGGGGTAGTGCTATAGTTGGGAGCAGCAGCAGCCAAGCGAGCGCGCGAGTTGCAATCGCACTGCAGTCTGCAAATACATCTGAAGCATTGAGATGCCAGTTGCTGTGAAAGAAGTGGTGTATAATACTTTGATATCTTTGAGGAGGGTTTTTATCTTTGAATTTGTGAAGTGGGTATGAATTCGTTCTCCGCCTAAAGATCCTGCGCAGAAACAGATTTGTCGTATTTTGGGATTTTTGAGAAATTGGTCAGTTCCCAAGTCAAACCACAACACTTTCTAACCCTTAGTCATTGCATTTCGAGAGAATGGGAATGGCTATGGGAAACATGCCACACGTTATCACACAAGCCACTTGGTGAAAGATCGTGAACAATGGTTTTGGAGTTTTGTTCATGTCTCTGGGACCATGGAGAAAGTGTTTTACAAACAGTAGTTCTTGAGTTCTCAAGAAGCGGTTACTTTGAATTTCTGTGGTGAAGAATGGATTTTTCGCATTGTGTTTACCTCGGTACATGAAAGCATGTTTTCAATTTTTAGGGCTATGTTGCTTACAAGATTGGGTCCTTTCTCAGAGCCTCTGGTGAGTTGCAGAGTCATGAAACCGGTTTTGGACAGGTAGTGGTGTGTAGTTTGCAGATATTCAATCATTGGATTTTATTGATAGTGGGATGACAGTGAAAAGGTTCGATTTCCTGATGGTTATTTGATGGTTTTTCAGCATGTGTTACAAGTGAGATTCATGTGTCTCCCCCTAACTTCTATTTCTCTGAACCTATGTTGAGTTGGGGCAACATCAAATATGTTTCCAACGCCTGAGGACATGCCATACACAACGCATGAAATCATCTCCTGAATCACAGCAACAGGATATAGAAAAATGGTGCCGAAGTTTGGCATTTTCAGGGAACAACAGGTTTTTTTTAGATCATTGCTGTGCTAAATCGTTCGCGAATATTTGGTCTTCTAACCTTGAATCATTGTATGATATTGCAGTTTGTGATTGTTTGCATCAGTTTTGATTCATTCCAACTAGGCTTAGCCTAGGTAGACACGTAGATACCTTAGAATTACTTTAGACACACAATGAATAGTCAATCATTTTCTTGTCTTGTTCGGCCACAAAACAAACTTGGCCACACCCAATAAAAGACCGTTTGCATCCGCGACATTCACAGTCTAAGCCCTTCCCCTTGATTCCTCACGCTGAGTGGCCAGCTTTGGCTGCGTCCATTGTCATGGGGACAAAGAAGGCGTGGGCCTCCTTGGCCACCAGAAAGTATGGAGGCAATTGACGGGTCTGAGCGGAAGACAGAAAGAAGACTTAATGCAGGAGCACCTAATGTTAACACTAAGTGAAAAATCAAAAGACCGCACTCGACCAAACCATTTGCATTGATCTCTCTCTGGGTCTTTGTGACCATCCTTCAATGAGAGACGCCGGTAATGGTATATGGCCCTGGAAGAAGCTTTCAACACTTACTTACTCTTACGTACTAACTCTAGCGAGCTAGGTAGCTAACTAGGTGGTGTAGGAGATGCATTGACATTTATGATATTATAACCCTAATGCTAACGGTTGAGTCTTAACGCAACTTAATGTCTCTGGTCCTCCCCCTGTAGGGCAGGTCGGTGAAGAGAAGTGTTGCAAGGCGCTGGTACTGTAATAGAGGTAAGCATTCATGTAGGTGCAGGCCGGAATGTTAGCGTGCAATGCCATTGAACCGATTTTCATCTCTTTACCTTTGACCTGAAGTGAGTGCTGGGCAATGGTTGCGTCCCACGGCTCCCCTAACCGACCCATTGCCGACCCACGCATACACACGGCCGAAGATTGCGCTGTGTTGCATTGGGATGTGCTGAACTTGTACAGCCTACGGTTGTCCTATAAGCCTCAGTTTTTGTATATTTGGCTAGCTGTGTGTATCCCATGATTCATTGTTTGATTTGACTGCTTACCTAACGCCCTGACATGGCTCAATGTAGTTCTGAGCACGGTCCGTGCCGGCTCTTGGGTTGCTGAGACTCTGCATAGACTACATGACTTGTGGTCACGGTCCCCCACACATGCGTGTACTGAGACCCTTTCCGGAGGACTGGATTTGTCAAGGTATTTCATTTGACCACAACTGCATTTGAGCTAGGAAGTGATTTGTCCTCATTTCACGCTACCATGCATCTCATCCTTCACTGCATGGCTGTCAAGGCAAGCGTTTGACAAGTGACGTATTCTACTCTCCATTCAGTTTGCATTGGATTCATTTCGTTCGCTGAGGTCACTCATTCATTGCATTTCACTTTGCAAATCTTACATGGTATAATTATTCTTTTACTTCCTTATTGCAAGGGCTTGCCCGTAACCCTCAACGTGCAATATTGTTCGTAATTGATCTGCCCTATGTAGTTCTATGAGCACCTGTTGCTCAATAGACCCCGAGTTTTGGATCGCAGCGACAAACAATCAATTCATATCCCCTCACCTTTTGCTGATTAACTGCAAGTTGTGAGGAATGAAACCCTTTTTCATACCTCGCGATCATTGACCTAGGTCATTTGGTCTAAAGAGCTAGTTTATCCTCAAATTTGCCACCAAACCACTGCGGGTGCATTTCGCCTCGTTAACCTCTGCTGGATCGCCTGGTACAGACTCAATTATCGGGTTCGAGAGTGTTCCATTGAGTGTCTGCAGTAATCAACATTACATTCTCTAGATCGCCTGGTACAGCCTGAATTACCGGGTTTGAGAGTGCTGAATGGAGTGTCCACAGTCTACAATATTACATTCTGTAGCCCCGTGGACCAAACCATCAAATGCATGACAGACCTAATTGGATTTTTTTCGAACATTCCCTCCCTCATCACACCACACATACAACACACACACAAACACATACCATGAGTCATTTGATATCACACTCTGAGGAATTGTTGTGGTACCACTTCCATCAAATTTTTGCTTACGAGCCAGTTTCTAAGACATTTCCTTCGTGTGGATAGGCAGTGTCTGCTTACAGGAGCCGGCATTGGTCTCACCCCGCCACATCTTTGTTGAGAGACACAAGTGAACACGTTTAAGCTTGGTCACTTAGCCTGTGACTTGGCTAATGCATTCCGCGGGGTGTTGGTGCACAGTCCCACGCCGGTAGCCACTGAAACCGGCGGTGCACTACGGTAGGCTCATTGAAAAGGATTATCGAAAGGTATCAAATGCCTACAGTAATGGGCTTCTACCCTCGCGCGGGTAGATAAGTACTTTCCATGCAGTTGGATAGACCGCTTCTCTTGCGGTGGAGATAGATAGATGACGGAGTTAAGCTCCAAGAGCCTGAATCCTGGAATTCAGTTGAGCGGAAAGCACTCTTCATGTAGGAAGACAGGCCCCCGCACGGATGGCTTTGTACACCGTCTGTTGGGCAAGGGGCTCGCCATAATTTGTCCTCCGGTAAGGTACAGAACACGCTTTAACTACGATAGCATTTTTTGGGGACTTACTACTTCTACTTTTCTGCGACAACTTACCAATGATCCATTTCGCGTAGGAGGCAATGGCCACCCTCCAGTTGTGTAGGATATCCGTTACCTCGCATTAGAGCTGAACGGCGTTCTCAGGAAAGATCCGACGTTTCCAAATTTTTTCGCCTATCACTTACGTACTTCGTTTCCAACCAACCCAAGGGGACCAACCCACCCCTACCTGTAAACCCCTCCCCTACATTCACATACCATTCATTTGGTTTTGTCATCTTTAGCATTTGCCACAACCCATACATCCTCTTTCTCCGAATCTACATCATTCGCACATTTCTACATTTTCGCCCCTTCGTGCAGATTGTTTGCAGGGGTGATCTAAGTCATTTAGGAAATTTCTACACAATCACAATTCCTGCTAGCTTCATATCTCAATAGGTTCCTGTGGACTATGTCCTACTGAGGAACATGTTGCATAATTCTGTATGCTACCCGAGAGGATGTCGAAGCATATTGCAACATGCTGCGGTGATGGAATATTGATTCTTTTGTACATGATTTCTAGGCATGTTAGGTAACTGATGTTTCAATTTTTTTTTCGGGATAGCAAGAGAGTATGAGTAAAAGGTAGGTAATGAACAACTTTATCTTTGAACGTTTTCTTTTGTTGAAAAGATGGTATCAATTTCCATACCCCCAGACGGATCCATCCTTTGTATTGATATCTCAAGGTTAAAAAAGAGCAGATCCGGGTTAGATGACATATTTTTGGAATTTGTTGCTCATTCTGACTGCCGTCCCCCACCCTTTGTGTTGGAACCCCCTAAACGAATCAACAGTTAGTCATTACTGATGCTCCCTCGCTTTATCTGTCCATGTATCGGAGGGCAAGAAACCGATTGCATCAAATAGGTACCACAATGCATCCAATCTGTGCATTAGGTGTGAGTACTCCATGTCCATTGAGTAAGGCGGTATATCCTCTCTTTGGATGACATAGACAGGTCATGTCAATAGACAGTTAAGTAAGTAAGTAAGGGCGGCCGCGTCCGCAGCCTCATCTGACATCTCCTTGCTTGTTTTACATGGTGGCCGCCTCTGGCGGGAAGGAGAGCTCTCCACCATCAGTTCCCCTGGCGATCCCTTTCTCATCTCACGGCCGAGAACTTCAACCAGGTTCCCTTGGGGCATGACCGGTGGTAGGTGTCCTTCAGTCGCTGCCCTCACGGTCTCAGCTCGTTCCGGTCACCCATCGAAGGATCCTCCGGCCTTCCCCCCCTAGCACAGCCTTTTGGGCGCCTGCAGGCGGGTTCTCTGTGCATAGCCCTCGCCGACAGCGGAGCATTTCTCTCTGTCAACTACATTCCACCACTCCCCATTCCTCACGGGTTGGTGTACCCACTTGGCTCCCAGATGCACTTGGGTGTCGTCCATCCGCGGCTTGAGGCCAGGGGGCGACCCTCTCTACCTTCCCCCTGGTCCCGCTCACGCGTGAACCGACGTGTACTTAGGCCATTGACCCGGGGACCTCAGGGTCAACTCTCACCCCTGCGGACACCTCACGGCCGTCCTGGAGTTCAGGGCATTTTCCCGACTTCCCGTGGCCAGGCTCCCCATGGTTGGCCCATGGTTCACCACTCCATGGCGACTGGTTTCCCAATCCCACGGGGCTGTTGCTTGGTGCTTTTGGCCTTCCTTCCCATCCCATGACCCGTTCCCCTTCGCCACATACCGTCACCGGCCCAATCCCCGCGTCCCCTGGTTTTCCGATCCCATGGGGCTGTTGTGTGGGCCGTGCCACACCCCTGTCCTAGCCCCGTGCCCCCATCCCATCCCTCATCCCGTGTTTATACCGCACCAGGCAGCCAGCAACCCCCTGGCGCGGGCCCGAAGGATCCTCATCCATCCGGGGACCGTTTCATTCTCTTTGCACGGGTCGCTCCTATCCATTCCCCTTCTTCCGCGCACTCGGCGCGTTCTCCTCCACACTTTCCTGTCCGGGTCGTCTGGCCACTTTTCCCATTTCATAGCACCTTTGGCCCACCCATGTTGTGGCACGAGAACACAGCGTGACCTGGCGGCTGTGGCCTAGCAGGGACCCCACGACACGTACCCCCACTAGGGCTTGGAGGGGAGTTGTGTTCTGTGTTTTGTATGCTTGCACCGCCTGCTGTCTTGCTGTCCTTGACGTCGTCTTGCATACCTCCTATGGCACATTGCCCTTCTGATGATTGTTCCCCGACACTCATGGCCGAAGGTCCTTCTTTCTGCTGTTTCCCCCATACCTGGCTCGGGTGTGCTGCTGTGTGTGTGATCTGCGCCCTGGGTCATGCAGGGTGGGTAGCCCATGTGTTCCACCTGTGTTTCGGACAATAGACCACAGGGTGTGTTTTTTGTGGTTTTGGTTTGCGGCTGTGGCCTAGCAGGGACGCCACCACATGTACCCCTGTTAGCGCTCGGATGGATGGAGTGCCCCGCTGTCGTGCCCCGCCTGCGTCTTGGTGTCCATGTTGATGCCCTCTTTATTGTGTGTGTGTGTCCCCGCCCTTGGTTTAGCTGGGTGGGCGGCTTCGGGTGCACCTCTTCACCCTACTTTTCCCGGTCAAGGGTCCTCCTCACTGCGGCCTGTCCAGCCCAGCTCTTGTGCTGACAGGCTGCCAGCCCCAGATTCCCCAGTCCGGGACGCCAGGCCGCCACTTGTCCCTGGATGATGCAGTCCGGGGGACGGCGGATTCTGCTGCTTGTTCCGCTCCGGATGATCCAGTCCGGGGCGTCTGGTCTTATTTCACCGGTTAATGCTTGCGTCCTGCTTCGGCCATTCCTTCTTGTTTTGCCCTGGATGATCCAGTCCTGGGCACTTCTTGGCCTCGTCTCCGCTTCGCTGCATTACCACGGCCTTGTCCGGGTCTTCGCATCACCGCATCAACAAGGGCTCCTGCTCTTGGCTGCCGCACTGCTTCTCCATGGCCTCGTACTCGTGGCCGCTGCTCCCCTTCACCTCGGCCTCGGCCTCTTGTTGACCTTACTGCATCACCAGGGCCTTATCCTCCCCATGGTTGCACTACCTCTCCGCGGCCTCATCCAGATCTCCGCTTCTGTGCTGTACCCCGGCCTTCTGCTCACGGCTGCTTCTCTGCATCACCCCAGCCTCATCCATAGCTCTGTTTCGCTGCTGCACCACGGCCCTGTCCTCATCTTTGCTGCCCTGCGTCTCCTCGGCCTCGTCCACTTCCCTGCCTTCCTGCATTTCCTTGGCCTTGTCCTTTGCGTTGCTTCCGGTCTTGTCTCCTTCGCTGCACCACCTTGGTCTCGGCCTCCTGTTTCCTTCGCCTCTGGCCGCCTCTTTCCCCTGGACGCTCCAGCCCGGGGGGGTGGGGACCCCTTCTGGTTGATCCGCCCCGGGCATTCCTGCCCGGGGCGGCAAACCATCTTTTGCCGGCCCCAGTGGTTGTGGTCGCCCCTTCTTGTTCTGCCCCAGATGCTCCAGTCAGGGGCATCTGCCCACCACGTGTCCCTCGACTTTCGTGTCGTGGGTGCGATGGCTCCCGCTGCCTGTTCCACCCCGGATGTTCCAGTTCGGGGCATGCCAACCTTTGTCCCCGGGTGATCCAATCCGAGGTGCGGCGGCTCGTGCTGCTTGATCCACCCCGGATGATCTTGTCGGCGGCGTTCGGCCGCCGCTTGTTCCGGGTGTTCCAGTCCGGGGGGAGCCTGTGCTCCTTGTTCCGTCCCGGATGTGCCCGTTCAGGCGTCTGGCAGCCACTTGTCCCCGGATGCCCCCGTCTGGGGGGCGGCGGCCCCTGCCGCTTGATCCGCCCGGGATGTTCCAGTCCGGGGCGTCGGGACCCCTTCCTCCGCATTTTGTTGTCCCTTTGTTCCGGCCGCTCCTTCTTGTTTTGCCCCGTATGATCCAGTCTTGGGTACTCCATGTCTTCGTCTGCTCTTGGCTGCTGGTCCTCGGCCTCGTCGTGGTCTGTTCCTCACTGCATCTCCTCGGGCTCCTCCTCTTTGCTGCTCCACTGCTTCTTCTCGGCCTCGCCCCCTTGGCTGCTCCACCTCATCCCCGCGTCCTTGTCCACTTGTGTGCATCGCTGCATCTCCTGGGCCTTGTCCTCATCTTGGTTTCTCTGCTTCTCCTCGGCCTCGTCCTCCACTCCGCTTCGCTCCATCTCCACTGCCTCGCCCTCGTGGCCGCTTCTCTTGCTCTCTGTGGCCGACGTTCCCGTCCGTGGCGATCGGCCGCCACTTGTCCTCAGATGTTCCAGTCCGGGAGTGAGAACAATTGCCTTTCATTGAGGGTCGCCATATTGTCAGTGTACTCTATATGCTGTGTGAATGTGCTGTGTGCTGTTAAAAGAATTGCGTGTCTCCAGGAGGTGCTGCGCCTCCACACCTCCGGCACCACCCAGCGCATCGGGGTGATCACCCTGGTCCAGGCGGCCACCCTGGGGGAAGGCGTCTGAGACTTCCTCTTCGACGCCTTCCTGCACGTCGCCCCACACGACCGCCCCCCGCTCGCCACCCCAGCCGGCGAGAGCCGGCCCCCCAACGGGAGACCGAGTGTGGGTGCCCCCCAACGACTGGGGGCGACACCTAGTCGGACCCCCCGTGCCGGAGCAGGAGGACACCCAGGGCCGCACCCGCTACCGCGAGCCCAACATGGCCCACCCCCCACCCAGCGCCACCCCCAGCAACACCAAAGAGTGGCAGCGGGAAACATGGGTAGCCCGGATGGCCTCCCTGAGCAACTTCAGGCACCACGTCCCGGGGGACATCGCCACCCCCGACGACCGGCAGCCAGCCCCCTCCACGTACATGACCCTCATGTACAATCTGCACTACACCCTCTCCACCACCCACTACCACGCACCAACTGGCCACTGGGTGGTGCACGGCACCGACCCCCTCCTCCCCGCCGACTACGCCCCCCCCCCCCACACAACCCAGGCCTGGACACGTACGCCAGGGAGGACGAGCCGGACGACCCCCACATCTGGGGCACGTGGGAACGCAAGTCCCTGGACACGCTGCTCTCCATCCGCAGCGGCAACCAGGGCCTTGGTAGGGCGATGTATTGCCTTGCCAAGTGGACTGAGCAGACCTGGAGGATCCCCACGGACGGGTGGCTGTGGAAGGTCACGCTGCGCCCCCAGCAAAGGGAGGCCCCCCCAAACCGCAGGGGACCCGGCCCCCCACGACCCACCACCCTACAGCTCTGCCCATACAGGGTGGCAGCCCGCCTCATGGCGCTGCAGTGGTCGGGCCCCCACAGACGAACCCAAAACTATCCCCACCTCACGGAGGAGGACATGCCCGGCATCCAGGAGCGCTTCTTCCGCACCATCGACTACCTCCAGCAAACGCACCCACTCTTCGTGCAGCAGATATGGACAGCCCCCGGATAACCCACGTGCCCGCACAGCCGAGATAACGCCACCACACCGCCACATGCACGTACACCGGCACCAGCATGCACAGGTCACCAGGGAAAGCGCGCGCACACGCCCGGTGCCCGAACCCGCACCCTCGTTCTCACTACTCGCAGGACCCAGCATCCTACGCCCACCCCCGCAGCCCAGGGCCCTCGGCCGTCCCCCACGGCCCTCTCCTCCCCCTCTGACTCCACAACCTCAACCACCACAACCACCTCATCCACCACCACCACCACATCCTCATCCAGCACTCCACCCCACAAAACGCGGGGGAAACCTCCCAAACGGCATCCAAACCCGTCCCCACTGCAGGCTACCCCGCCGCCACCAAGGCCCACGCCCCGACGAGGCCCGCGCCCGCAGCCCGGCCAAAACCCAAGACCCGCCGCCAAGCAGCCGCCCAAACCCGTCGGCGCGCCGCAGCCGCAACCCGCAGCCAGACCGAAGCCCAAGCCCAAGCCAGGCGCCACGACAGCAGCGCAAGCCCGACCCCCCGAGGACGTCCTCTATGACATTCAGCCCCAGCCATCCCAGGCCTGAAGGCAGCAGCGCCCAGCACGGTGCCCCCCCAACGTCACCGACGCCACCGCCACCACCTTCATTGGGGAGCGCGCCGCGGTCGAAGCGCAACGCACCTCGTCCCACCTCCTCTCAAAGCCCGCACCCAGGGCCAACAGACCGCCCCAGACCGGGCCAGAACGACGCCAGGGTCCGCCAGCAGCGTCCCCGCCCCCCTACCAACCCTCGATGTCAGGCCACATACAGCGCATGCCCCGCTACCACCGCCGCCGCGAGTCCCAACCCAACGCCGAGGCAGAGACCGTGCGCGCACACCCGCGAGTCCACATCCCCTCGCGCCCCCACTCCCCGCGCACCCCCACGCCACAGGACTACGAGGAATCCGCCAGGCCCGCCACCGTCACCAGTCCCCACGACCCCATCACCCACCCATGCCCACTGCTCCGCGCAAGACTGCGGCCCCACCCAGGGACAGTCGTGGCAGCGCTGGACCCACACGCAGCTCTGGGAGCTGCGAAAGTGGGCCCGGGGAGAGCCCTCCCTCGAGGGCCTGGTCCACCGGCCCCGCAAGGGGTCGGTGGAGAACTGCCGCCTCCAGCCGGCGGGGGGGTGGATGCCGCAGGCCGCATGGGGAGCCATGCTGGCCGATGCGCCCCACCCCCTGGGAGGCCAACCCCTGCAGCCTCCCTGCGCCCCAGGACCACCCGTATGTCCTCAGGCGCCTGCAGGAGACCCCCCAGGAGACACAGCGAGAAGGCATCCGCCTGTGGGACATCACCCGAAGCCCAGCCCCGCACACACACACACACCCCCTCACCACCCCACAAGCGTCGGCGCACCGACACCGGCGGCACCCACAGCACCCAAGGAGCCCTGCGCGCCACACAGCACAACGCGCCTGACCCCCCAGCCAGCGGCGCCACCACCTAACCCCGTTACCTAGCAAACGACCACTGCGAAGCGCCACGCCAGGCCACGCCCAGAAGTCACCAAGCAAACCGGAAGCCGAAGGACGCCAACGCACACGACAACGGGCGGCTACACCCATAGGCACCGAACCCAGGCCCGCAACCGTCACAACCGCCTAACCGAGCCAAAGCCCCAAAACAAATCAAACCCATGCCACACTCAAAAAACGCTAACCCTTGACTCCTAACCAGCCCGCCGAGGGAACAACGTTGCCACAGCCCACACCCACAGCCCACACAGCTGCCTAACCAGCCAGCACCAGAAGCAAAGAGGCACCTAACCAAACCCACCCTGACCCATACCCGTGTACATCAGGACGCACGAGCCGCACCCCTGTGGCGGGACCGCCGCCAAAGCACCGACGACACACGGCAGAGGACACAACACCGTTGCACCACTGCACCAGCTGCCCGTGCCTGTGCCTGCAGTGTACGCGTGCCCCTGTTTTTTCTCTTTTCCCAAAAAAAAAACGAAAATTAGGAGGGGAGGAAGAGGGACACAACCACCAATTGCACACGCGCACTGCACACAGCGCGCACACCGTGAACAGGCGCCACGAGGGCCAGGACACCGCAAACGCGCGTGCAGCAAGGGCAACAAAGGGACGGGACACCACGGCCTGGCACACCGGTGAACGGGAGTCAAGAGGCCCAGGACACCGCACACACAAAACAGCACACCGAGCGGGCACATCGGTGAACAGGAGCCAAGTGGCCCAGGACACCGCACAAACAAAACAAAGGACAGAGCAGGCACACCGGCGAACAGGAGCCAAGTGGCCCGGGACACCGCGCGCGCAAAGCACCACAACAAGCGCGCGCACCCGTGAACAGGAGCCAAGTGGCCCAGGACACCGCACACGCAACACAACACACCCAGCGGGCACACCGCTGAACGGGGACCAAGGGGCCCAAGACACCGCACACGCAACACAACACACCGAGCGGGCACACCGGTGAACAGGAGCCAAGTGGCCCAGGACACCGCACAAATAAAACAGAGGACAGAGCAGGCACACCGCTGATCAAGAGCCAAGTGATCCAGGAGACCGCGCACGCAAAGCAACACACGGAGCAGGCGCACCGGTGAACAGGAGCCAAGTGGCCGAGGACACCGCACACGCAACAAAACACACCCAGCGGGCAAACCGGTGAACGGGAGCCACGGGGGCCGGAAGGCCGCACACGCAACCCACCACGCTGGGCACACCGGTGAACAGGAGCCAAGTGGCCCTGGACACCGCAGACACAACAGAACAAACCACGCGAGCACACCGGTGAACAGGAGCCAAGAGGCCCGGGACATCGCGCACACGTAGGGCGGCCGAGGAGAGAACCAACACCCCATCGGTTGGACACACCGGGGCGACCCGGCCGACCCAACGGGCCAGGAGCAGGAGCGGTACTCCAAGGCCACTGATCCGAGCCCGGCCAGGCTGCATCGGGGACCATGGCAAACGTCACCCGGAGCCATGGAATAAGCTGGTGACAGGCGAGCCGGTACACAGTCCAGGAGGGGGTCACCTGCCCGGCAGAGTGGCCCCGCAACTCAAACGACAAGGGTGAGGCGGTCGTACCGTAGACAAGCGGGAGCAATACCCCTTGTGGTGAGGGATACTCCACATGGCTGTGCAGCCCCCAGAGCTGCCCCCCAAAGGAGGGGGCATGTGGCCCTACCCATGGACACATGTGGGGACACCCTCCCACCTGGGAGACATGGACCGGGTGGCCGCGAGAATGCCTTTCCAAGCACATGCGGGAGCGGCTCAGGAGGCAGCTGACATAGGGCAGTGGGAGGGACAGGACGTCCCCTTGGTAAGACCTTCTTCCTGCATTGTCGAAGGAGGCATGCCGAGCTCGCGAAGATACCTACCTACCTACCTCCCCGGATGCCCCAGTCCAGGAAGCGGTGGCCCCTGATGCTTGTTCCGCCCGAGATGTTCCAGTCCGGGGCGTCGGGGCCCCTTTCTCTGCATTTTGTTGTCCCTTTGTTCCGGTCGCTCCTTCTTGTTTTGCCCCGTATGATCCAGTCTTGGGTACTCCATATCTTCGTCTGCTCTTGGCTGCTTGTCCTCGGCCTCGTCGTGGTCTCTTCCTCACTGCATCTCCTCGGGGTCCTCCCCTTTGCTGCTCCACTGCTTCCCCTCGGCCTCGTCCCCTTGGCTGCTCCACCTCATCCCCGCGTCCTTGTCCATTTGTGTACATCGCTGCATCTCCTGGGCCTTGTCCTCATCTTGGTTTCTCTGCTTCTCCTCTGCCTCGTCCTCCAGTCCGCTTCGCTGCATCTCCACTGCCTCGCCCTCGTGGCCGCTTCTCTTGCTCTCTGTGGACACCGTCCGTGGCGATTGGCCGCCGCTTGTCCTGGGATGTTCCAGTCCGGGAGGGAGAAAAATTGCCTTTCATTGAGGGTCGCCATATTGTCCGTGTACTGTGTTTGCTGTGTGAATGTGCTGTGTGCCGTTAACAGAATTGCGTGTCTTCTGTCGCCGCGGCTGTCGCCGCGCTCTGTCCCTATTTGCATGATTATGTCGTCATCTCTGATTTCATTCATGATTAAATAATGTTTGGTGGTAAGTTGGAATTGCGAGGGCGCTTCTGAATGTTTTGGGTTTGTTCCGAAATATTCTTGGTATGTTTTGCACACTTAAATCAAGACTCGCAGTATGGACACATGCTGACCTTGTGTGTTGCGTGTGTGGTTGTGTCCTGCGTGAGTAGCATGCTTGTCCATGACATGTACCTTATCCGCATCCTGTTTTCCTTTGTTCACAGCGCCATGGGTTAGTGGTGCACGGGGACAGGATTAGGGACTAGGTATTAGGACGTAGTATGTCGATTTATGACTTAGTTGAGTGCACGTTAGAGGTAGATCCCAACAATGACTCTTTGTTATTGCATACTTGGCATGGCAAGTGATTCACCTTAGTGAGTCTCGTTGCGGGCTTTGCTTTGCCTTGTTGGTTAGGTTGATTGTTGCATGGTTTTCTTTTTTTTTAAACAAACATTTTTATCTTACATAGACTAATGCCAAAATGGGAGTAAAGGCGTTTTTCTTTCTGGTAGCAGAGGGCATGCAAGCCAAAGCTTGTCCCTTTTGGGATAAATATGGCTCGCCCACCCTGCACCGTCTCCCATGTTTTCCTCTTTTTGCTTGTGGAAAATGGCACGAGAGAAAGGAATGCTAAGCACCACGGACTAGAAACAACATGATACACATGAGAAAAAAATTTATGAGCCCGTTACTTTGTTTCTTGAATAATGTTGTAGTCATCGCAACTTTGAAGCTTGCGTTGTGCTTGCTTTAGTATCAGAGTCCATAGAATAGTTAAGCTTAAAATAGTTGCAATAGCCTAGCCTAGCCTAGTCTAATATCCCCGTGCACCATGAAATTACCCCATCTCCATGGTTGTGTTCAAATGCGCCAAGGAAGACACGATGTTCATCTTGGATTCCTTAGACATTGTGTCCACCAATGTCAACGTCGGCGGATGTTTGGGGTACTTGGAGAACGATACCTTTCGAGAAGAAGGATCTACGAAAATGTGTAGTGATGATGGACACATGATGGTACTTCCTGAAGAAGGATATCTTTCGAGAAGGGGGATCTGCGAAAAGCGTTTGGTGATGATTGATACATGGTGGATTGAGACATGAAAGTATTTCGAGATACAAAGTATGGGTGCGAGAACACTTTGTTGAGATGCTAGACTATTGCATGATGCTCAAGACACGAAGGATGCGTACGAAGAAATTATCAAGAGTATTGATACAAAGATTTCAAGAACATTTGATAGAATGGCTATTCAAGGAAATTTGGAGATCCTTCGAGAGAAAGGCTATTAAAGGAAATTTGGAGAACTTTCGATAGAATGGCTATTCAAGGAAATTTGGAGAACCTTCGATAGAATGGTTATTAAAGGAAATTTGGTGAACCGTGGAGAGAATGGCTATTCAAGGAACTTTGGAGAACCTTCGATAGAATGGCTATTCAAGGAAATTTGGAGAACCTTCGAGAGAATGGATATTGAAGGAAGTTCAGAGAACCTTCGTGAGGTATGCCTCACCCTTGGAGAACTCCATGAGTACTACTTCTTTGAAGGAATTCCTTGTACCATGGACTTCGTTGGTGGGATTCCTATCACGGACAACAAGTCCTATATCAAAGGAGGTCCTTCCCCGAGCGGAAACGATGATAAAAGTGTTGAACGCTTTTTGTCATGAATTTTCGGAGGTCGCGAGCTATATTAGCGAAACGATTATTGGGAAAGGTTTTGAGATGACTTTGCGAAAGGAGTGTCCGAAGATTATCGTGAGAACGTTCGTGAAAGATCGGAAGATGTTCATGGGCTTCAAAAGCGGAGTTGGACAACAAGATTTTGACAAATGCATTATATTCTCATGAACGAGATGTACTTATTATCCTGTATGACATGCTCACGAGTGTCTCAAGCACCCAGCCTGGTGAGGAAGTTCAAACTATCCTTCGAAAGGAGTATTGAGGTCACAGGAAAGTTGGAGACATTTCATCACAAAGTTCGAACCAATCTTCGAAGACAAAGAAGTCTCAAAAATTTCCCCACTCATCGTGAGCACTTTCGAATATTCGTTGAGGGGAGTGAAGCCCCGGAGAGAATGTGTGCGCGGAAAAATTGGGAAGTTTCGTGAGTGAGTTCACAATTTTTATGGAAACGAATGAGATCACGGAAAATTTGATAAGGTTTCGCGAGGATGTTCCTGCTATTCTTCGAAGAGGGTGAAGTCATAGAAAATTTGGAGAAGAATGATACCGGATTTCCCGAAGCCCTGCGTCAGAGAGTTCGGAATGCCGTTGAGAATGCGGATGAGATCGGATTTCTCAAGCTTTGCGTGAGAGGTTTTGTAATACCGTACAGACAAATGAGGAGACTGGTGCACGCCCAGTGTTGGTTTCCTTGCGCCACAGTATATATCTCTGGGGCGTGCTCTGCCCAGGCTTTAGCGAAGTATGCTCCTTCTGTGGCGTGCACTGCCCAGGCTCTGCCGAGGTGTGATACCTTTGGGTTTGCCGAAGGGTGCTACTTTGCTTTTCCTTTGGTTGGGGCTTGTTGGAACGAGGCCTAGCACAACTCAGAACTCACCCTGTTCTTCTCGTACTACTGTGTCCAAGGGAAAAAGACCTTCCCTGTTCATTTCAACCTTGGAGGCCCACTATGGTCAATCGATGATACCCAACTGTGCCATATGCAGGGGCTCCATGTACAATGACACCTTCGCCGTGAATAACACCGCCGTGACCCAGTAGTACAGCGGAGTTGCTGGGCTCTCTGTCTGACAACAACGTTGCTGGCAACCTGAGTAGAGAGCCTAGTAATTATCACTTGTCTGACTCCACGGAGCCGGTGAAGGATCCCGTGTAGTTGGAGAAACACAGCGAAGAAGGAATACTACTGGACCAGGAGGCGAGTACACCGTCCAGAAGACTGGTACAAATGCTTCTCTCCTTCAGGTGATGCCTCTGAGTCCTGAACAGAGAATGCAATCTCCGAAGCCTTTAGGCATGAGAACGAGTCCCAAGAACCTATGGTGGAGGAGAAAAGCTCGAAAGCCCCTGAAAATCCGGATTGGATGCCTTTGAGAGCTCTGGACTTGATCCAGTCGAAACTCCTGCAGAACGGGCAGAGGCCAAGGCTGGCCAGAAGTGTACTCTGGGTGTCTCTGAGAACCCCATGCATCAGGACTAATTTTGTGAGTCAATGGCCTTGGCTGGATGGCTGACTGGATGAAGAACAATAAGAATTCACCCTGCGTGTACCATGCCCTGACGTCCAAATCAAGGACACCCTGTGTGACAGGTGACCTCTGTGACCCTGTGCTCAAGGACACCCACATGACGTCAATTTCCATGCAATTGCACAGGTGTGTGCCTGTGAATGACAAGCCGCTGGTGCTAGTGGATATGGTGTTGCCCAGGCTGCACAACAACCCCGATGCCGGGTATTCGCATGCTAGTACTTTGGTGGGGGCAGTCTGCTGCACCGCGTGAGTGATTTCAAGCAGTGAAGCCCTAGGGCAGAGGATGGCCAGCAGCAAGTGCCTTGGCCCCTGCCCCATGCGGTACACTGCCCTCGAGATCATTGTGACGAGTTGGTACTTATCGACTGTAATGACGGGGAGCAAGTTGAGACGTCATCAGAAATAGAGACGCCGTGAACTGCAAAAAGGTAGCGTATTAACTGCCAGAACTCTGGATGTTTCTTGAATCGTCTTTTGGAAGCTGGTTATGGGTGCTACAAGTATATTGGTTGTGCCAGTGGTATGACCGCTGCCAGTGTCATTCACGGTTGTGAAGAGCTGGTAGGATTGTACTTTTGAAGTTGGCCGGTGAACGCCGTGGGCCCAGGAAGAGAGTTGCCCCGATACACTGTGGGTGAAGCCGGAGGACTCTGGAAATCTTGCTCTCGTCGTGAACACTTTCCTGGGACTTCAGGACAAGATTGGAAAGGGCGGACAGCATCCTTGCGCTGCATAGCCTACGATCCCTGCCCGGAAATGAATTCTAGGAGAGTGTGCGGGCTCTACAGAACAGGGTCAACGAATTGTCGGATTTTCATGAATTATCTAAGTTGGGAGATCTGGAGCCAGGTGACGTTGACGTGATGTACACCTGATATGTTGTCAGCAAGGACAACGACACCCATGTAAGCGTCCTGCCCAGTGAGGGCCAGGGGCGCTGTGGGCCACTCGGTGACAAGGAGTTGGACCTTTTTGACCCTGCCATCCAGATACTGACTTCTGCCAACTATGCAGCGCAGAAAATGCTGGACCCAGGCCAGGCAAAAAGAGAAAGAAAGATGTCCTTGATTTATGCCCTAGATATTTTGATGATATCCTGCAGGTTTTGTAGTTGAAAACCCAAACCTGAGCAGCAAGTAGAGCAAGAGCAGGATGTGGATCGAATCAATGATTGGTTTTGGAATCCAGTGTAACACAGAAGGGCTGCAGATAGACAAAGCAGGTTTATACACAAAGATTCAATCACAAATGGATAATAAAAAAGATTTTATATGAAAATTGGTCTGACTCTTGCCTCAGAGATAGCATTAGGCACTTCATGTGCACTCCTTTGGCTGAAATGGTGCTGGTTGGGAATGTGGGGCATAGATGTCAGGACCACACAGAACATGACTTGGCCAAGCAACCGAATTCAGAGACAGTTACAAAGTAGGACCACAATAAGTGGTAGAAACAATTGAGTATAGGGGTCTTGGGGTGGGAGACCACTAGGCTCAACCTCTAAGGCCTAAAGCATGAATTGCCTATTTTACTTCGGTATATCCTCCATGAAGGAAGGTACCTCCGCTCAGTTGAGTGGTAGGGTGAACTTCATGGGGGGCTAGGGTCACAACCCTAGTTACTTTGAGAAAGTGTACTTTAGGCAACAAAAGAGAGATAAAAACACTTAAGTTTGTCTTAGCATCAACAAAAGGGTTTTAAGGGGGGCTTGGCCTGGATCAAGCCCTCCAAGAAAGACATGGCAGTGACTTTTTCTTACTCCCCCCTGGAGTACTAGTTAGCTAAGCTAGCAGTACCAAGGAAAAAGGCTCAAATATTCCCAAAATTACCTCAGAAAATGCATTAAACTTACCAAAAACATTCTCATCAGTTCATAGAAGCCTATCACACTGTAGGTACCCTTGGAAAACAGTGTGATGCACCGTGAATGATGTCCCTTCAATGAGCCATTCCTCAAAAGTCGCCGGCGTGCGACAAAAGCTTTTGGAAAAAGTTTGAGGGTAGTGGGGTTTGAACCCAGGACTCCCTCCCTAGAGCACATATGCTTGCCCACTAGGGTACAGTCGAATGCTCTAATGCGAACGGCTATCGCTGTATAAACAGCGTTTTAGTAAACGTCCTGACCAAGGGCCAGGGCCAAGCAATACTCCCAATGGAGGACACAAATCTCCAGGAGCTGGAAAAAATAGAAAATGTAACCAAAAGGGAGTGATTCCTGCGGTTTAGCGGAAGGGGTTGCGATTTAGCAAGTGAAATCGTTAAAAATCGACGAAACCACGCGGGAAATCGTCATTTTTACACATAACTCAAAGTCGCAGACAAGCGCAAAGGAAGCGGACTCCAAGAAAAGGGTTGCGCAAGCAAAAACGGCTTTTGAAAAAGAAGGTATGAGCCATAGTTTTTAGAGTTCTAAAGGAAATTTTTGCACACTTGAGTCAAAATTTTTATAAACTTCAGAGAAAAGTATTCAAATTCAACCCACACCACAGAGCAGGTCAACAACCCACCTCTCAGGTAAGTCAGTGTCATCTCACACGCACGCATTGCGTTCGTGTTGGTTGTTTCGTCCAAACGTTAGGGTTGTCAACGCTGTGTTCGTTGGGGGGTCGGGTGTTCCTCTCTCGTGCTCTGCACAGGTCAAAACAGGAATGAAAGGTATGCGATGGGAAGGGAGCGCGCAGCGCGCACGTAGGGTTAGAATATGCGCTGTGCTCGCAATGCATGTGCCTAATCGAGGCAGTGACACGCTGTGACGCTTTCTGTACCCCGATTCACCCTTGTTTTCTCTTCACAGGTAAGTAAAGAAAGTGTATGTTCGTGTGTAGCCGTAGCGTTAAAGTAGGGTTCCTTAAAACGCTTAGGCTTGTTTTGTGTTCGTTTCACTTCGGCATTCACACGATGCATGGTGAGTAAGGTAGGTTAGCCCAGGAGGAGCTCACCTCCTGGTTGAGTCAATGAGGATATGGTTCCGCCGCCCTTCCCTGCGTGCACATGATGCATTAAAGGGTAGGCCACGTGAATTGCGCACGGTAAACCTTGTTTAGGTTACCCAGGGGCTCCTCGGTACGTTCTTTAAGAGAACCTGAGGAGTCTCTTAACGCTTGCTTGCTTGACAGGGGAGCTGATCACAAATCAGCGTGTTTGCAGACAGTGTCTTATAGGTCACACTGAGAAGCGTATAATACGTGGAGTGTGGCTTGGTTCCTCCGCCGCAAGCACCCCTTCATTTGCCTCTGTTGTACAGGTGGGAGAGGTTCAGGGTAATTGGTGCACGCAGCAGCTGCCTTCGGCAGCTATCCCATTTATCTGCTCCAGCAAAACAGGGGCGCTGATCACAAATCAATTGACTGTGCCTCAGCCAGGAGTGGCGAGGGCAGTTCGACCTCATCGACATCCGCGCTGTGCACACAACAAGAGCACCCCTTTCCTCCAAGCCCTAGCAGGGGAAACGCGTTGTGGCGTCCCCTGTTAGGCCACAGTTGCTTAGCAGCGCTGTGTTCTCTTGTCTTCTTCACAGGAGGGTCATTAGGGCCCGAGACACCTTCGACAGCAGCACCCAGTAGCGTGTGTAGGGGTTAGGGTCAGCAGGCCTGGCAGGAGTTGAGTGCAAGTGATGAGTGCTCACCTTGCCTTCGAAGGCCGGTGCTGGCGTTAGTGAGTGTAGTGTAGTGGTGTCTCCTGTTCCGCGTGCTTTTCCTCGTGGGCAGGGGGGTGCGTTAGCTTTTGGCCTGTAGCAAAAATGAGCGTTTTGTATGCCCTTAGCACACTTGGCCACCCCTCCCCTCTAGTAGGTAGGGCTTTTGCCGTCTTCCCCCAAGGATAGGCGCCAGCACAGAAATTGGGCGCCATAGCAGTGGTAAGAGTACCTGATTAGGACCTTCGGTCCGACGTCAGCGAAGCCCGGTCTCCGGGAGCCACGCTGGGGAGAGAAGTGACACACACAAAGACATACGTAGCACACATAGGGGTATGGTAAACCCTGTAAGGAAGGGTAGAACCCCATGGGTCTGGACCAGTCAGGGGTCCTAACTGTGGGCTCGCTTGTCCCCAAGGAGGGAAGACACACCTTGCCTCATAACACCTTGCTTGTCATTCCCCCCTGGTGTAGTAAGCCACCGTTCTTCGTTGGCTCCCCAAGGTCATTACATCAGGGCAGTTCCCATGCAACACATGGTCAACGAGGCATACACTCCCTTGGTGGCTGCAATCCTGATAAGCGGCCACCTGGCTCACGCTGGAAACCATAAGCATGGGTCTGCAGCACACAGACAGGGTCAGTGCAGTGCTCAGTAAGCAGTAGTCTGTGAAAAAACCAATGGCCTTCGGCCAGGGAGTGGTTGTCACGGGGGGCTAATGGTCCTGTCCTGCGATGCAATAGGGGGCAACTGTGACAACTGCTCTTACACCCATACAGAGGCATGTCTGCAGAAGAGTGCTCACTGCACCTGTCAGTAGACTGACACAGGGCAATTAGTTTCGCTTCTTACGCTGGGACATAGTTTCAGCACGGGTTAGGAGCTGCCCCTCGTTGTTCTCAACGAGGTAAGTGCGGAAGATGGGGTTGATACTCCCATCTGGTTGTATGAAGGCTGACGTAGGTTCCCAGGTCACCTCAGAAAACCCATAGCCATCCCAGAGGATTAGGAATTTCCAGCCCTGTTTATACTCGTGGCGAGCAATACCTGCAACCACGTAGTAACCATCGACTGCCATCTCATCGGCAGTCATCTCTTCGAGTTCGTCTGCCTCCTCTGGACTGGCAGCTTTCTCTAGGTCTATACGTTCAACCTCACTCTCGCTGAGGCGCCACTCATCCCAAGACAAGTCGTCAGGGGAGTGATAGTGCCTCAACTGCTTAGGTGCACACAGCAGTTCACTGCCTAGACCTGGACTGCACCTGACATGGATCCTGGATCCATCTATCCTGATGATACGATAGGGTCCAAAGTAAGGGTCCTGTAGGCAGTTACGTGGCCAGGAGGGTAGGCGTGAATGGTGTACCAAAACGAGGTCACCAACCTTGAAGCTGGCAGGTCGCCGTAGGCGGTTCCGTCGGCTCTGTTCAAGGTCACGAATGTGTCTCAGGTTAGTACCAGCCTGGTTAGCCAGAGACTGCTTGTGTTCCAGCAAATCTCCCACAGGGCTCTTGAAGTTCTCAGGAAAGGGGGTTTTGAAGAACCAAGCAGGTCGTTCTCCATGGAACAGTTCGTGGGGGGTGAAACCCGTAGAAGAGCTCCGCTGTGAGTTCATGGTCAGCACTGCCCAGGGCACTAGGCGTACCCAGTCCTTGGTGCGCTCCTGTTTCATCAGGATTCTTAAGTTTTGCTCCACCACACGGTTATGTCTCTCACAGAGAGGGTTAGACGTGTGGGTATAGGGCACACCTGTGGTTACCTCCACGTTGAGGGCATTTAGCACTCGTTTGTACCACTGCTTAGGTGCTCCATATGGTTCGAACCATTGTTCGACCCACATTTTCACAGTCTGTTCACCTGTGATTTTCTTATTGCAAGGGAACACACGGGTGAAGCGAGATAGACCACAGGTGACCATGAGGCAACTATCATAGCCGCCAAAGCGTGGTAGGCCGTGGATGAAATCCACGTAGAGAAGATAGTTAGCACAATAGGGTATGGGTAAGCTGGAGATCAGGCCCCTATCCCTACTGTCGCTCTGCTTGCTGGCATGACAGCCACAAGCATCCACAATGGTCTGCATACGCGACCTCAGTTCAGTCAGGATTAGACTAGAGTAGAAACACTCACGGAAGAAGTCCACTCAGCAATTAGCGCCAGTGTGACCAGAACTGAGATGGGATCACTGTAGGCACCCATCCAGTCGTGCCTCAGGCACCACAATTGGGTCCTCGTAGAAGAGGTACTGATTGTTTTTCTACCACTGGTGCCCGTCAATGACACGGGGTTCGAGACCAGTGCTGAGGGTTTGGAGAATTTCTTCATACTCTGACTGATAGTCAGTTAGACTCCAACCCTCCAGGATTCCAGCAGTGCGCATGGACAGGTCAAGCTGGACATCCATACGCTGGAAAGCCTCTCTGGCGAGCGCCTCAGAGCTCTCACCAATAAGCGCATCGAAGTTGTTGCGCGATATATAGTCAGACAGTTCATTCTTTATCCCCGGGATATGATGCACTGTCAGCCCGAACTGGCTTAGGTAACCCCACCACCGTTTTATCTTTGCTTTCTCTGGTGATGGGCCTTTCTGAAAAAACTTCACAGGCTCCTGGTCACAGAGCCAGACAATAGGGTTAGATCCCAGGAGTCGGGATGGTGACGATAGCACCAACATACGGGCCAGAGGTTCCTGGTCATAGGTGCTGTAATTGGAACGCGCTTGGTTCCATTTCCAATTCCAGTGTCCCAATGGCACCAGTTGCCACTCACTGGTAGGATAGTCATGTTTCAACGAACCATCACGGTTCAGTCCAGTAGTACGATAATGGCAGTGGATTAGTTCAGCGGGGTTAAGCTCCTGCCATTGGTAGATCGTACCTCCCCCCCCTACATCACTTGCATCAGTGATCAGGACTATCTCGCCCTCAGGGCGAGGCACTCCCAGGCAGTTGGAGGAGGCAATCTTCTTCTTCAACTCCTGGAAACACTCTTCCTCTCTGGAGGTCCACCTCCAGGGAGTAGTTTTCTTGATTAGGTCAGTGAGGGGTGCAGAGGAGTAAGTAAAATTGTGGATGTGACGCCGGCCAGGAGTGGCTGGGTGCGAGCGGAGCACGCACACAGCCCAACACCCCAGCCAGGAGTGGCGGGAAGCAGCCGAAACCCAAGTCCAAACACACATACCCACACCGCGCACCCGTGGCGAGGAGTGGCTGGGTGCAAGCGGAGCACGCACACAGCCCAACACCCCAGCCAGGAGTGGCGGGGCGCAGCCGAAACCCGAGCCCAAACACACACACCCACACCGCGCAACCGTGCCAGGAGTGGCTGAGTGCAAGCGGAGCACGCACACAGCCCAACACCCCAGCCAGGAGGGGCGGGGCGCAGCCGAAACCCGAGCCCAAACACACACAGCCACACCGCGCACCCGTGGCCAGGAGTGGCTGGGTGCAAGCGGAGCACACACACAGCCCAACACCCCAGCCAGGAGTGGCGGGGCGCAGCCGAAACCCGAACCCGAACACACACACCCACACCGCGCACCCGTGGCCAGGAGTGGCTGGGTGCAAGCGGAGCACACACACAGCCCAACACCCCAGCCACGAGTGGCGGGGCGCAGCCGAAACCCGAGCCCAAACACACACACCCACACCGCGCACCCCTGGCCAGGAGTGGCTGGGTGCAAGCGGAGCACACACGAAGCCCAACACCCCAGCCAGGAGTGGCGGGGCGCAGCCGAAACCCCAGCCCAAACACACACACCCACACCGTGCATCCGTGGTCAGGAGTGGCTGGGTGCAAGCGGAGCACACACACAGCCCAACACCCCAGCCAGGAGGGGCGGGGCGCAGCCGAAACCCGAGCTCAAACACACACACCCACACCGCGCACCCGTGGCCAGGAGTGGCTGGGTGCAAGCGAAGCACACACACAGCCCAACACCCCAGCCAGGAGTGGCGGGGCGCAGCCGAAACCCGAGCCCAAACACACACACCCACACCGCGCACCCGTGGCCAGGAGTGGCTGGGTGCAACCGGAGCACACACACAGCCCAACAACCCAGCCAGGAGTGGCGGGCGCAGCCGAAACCCGAGCCCAAACACACACAACCACACCGCGCATCCGTGGCCAGGAAAGGCTGGGTGCAAGCGGAGCACGCACACAGCCCAACACCCCAGCCAGGAGTGGCGGGGCGCAGCCGAAACCCGAACCTAAACACACACACCCACACTGCGCACCCGTGGCCAGGAGTGGCTGGGTGCAAGCGGAGCACGCACACAGCCCAACACCCCAGCCAGGAGTGGCGGGGCGCAGCCGAAACCCGAGCCCAAACACACACACCCACACCGCGCACCCGTGGCTGAGAGTGGCTGGGTGCAAGCAGAGCACGCACACAGCCCAACACCCCAGCCACGAGTGGCGGGGCGCAGCCGAAACCCGAGCCCAAACACACACACCCACACCGCGCACCCGTGGCCAGGAGTGGCTGGGTGCAAGCGGAGCACACACACAGCCAGACACCCCAGCCAGGAGTGGCGGGGCGCAGCCGAAGCCCGAGCCCAAACACACACACCCACACCGCGCACCCGCTGCCAGGAGTGGCTGGGTGCAAGCGGAGCACACACACAGCCCAACACCCCAGCCAGGAGTGGCGGGGCGCAGCCGAAACCCGAGCCCAAACACACACACCCACACCGCGCATCCGTGGCCAGGAAAGGCTGGGTGCAAGCGGAGCACGCACACAGCCCAACATGCCAGCCAGGAATGGCGGGGCGCAGCCGAAACCCGAGCCCAAACACACACACCCACACCGCGCACCCGTGCCAGAAGTGGCTGGGTACAAGTGGGGCACGCACACAGCCCAACACCCCAGCCAGGACCGGCGGGGCGCAGCCGAAACCCGAGCACAGACACAACCCGGACCCAGACACAAGCGCCACGCAACAGTAGGAAACCCAGTGTCTATAGCCCGGGCACTGAGGCAGCCCGTGCCATGCAGCTGACCCGGCCAAACGAGATCCGGAGACCGGGGGTAAGGCTGCATCCTAAGGCCTGCGCTGCTTTGGGACTCGAGGCGGAGCGTGCGACACCCAAGCACCTCGGAACCCCAGTACCAAGAACATGCATGCATGCCTTGGGAACGGGATACGCCAGGAAGTCCGGTGAACCCCTAGGGTTCCGCCCAAAGCAGGGGACGTGCGCAAGCACGGGGGCCCACCCTCCCAGCATGACAAGCAGTCACGCTGGCGGCGATCAGCCCTCCCGGTGTTGCCCGGGGCCGCTTTGTTGGGGGGCACCAGTCAGGTCTAGCGGGAAGTAAGCCGCCTCCCCTCTTCACGCGCTGAACCTCTTCCTGTTCGTCACAGGGGCGACGCCGGGGGGAACCAAGGGGCGCCTCTCCATGACCGAGTGCACCTACCTACCTACCTGCAGAGGAGTAAGTAAAATTGTGGATGTGACGCCGATAGAAATTACAGGCGCCCACAAAACTCCTCACATCGTGTAGGCTCTTCTTGGGGTCATCGCAAATCTGCATGTCCTGTAGGGGCTGCATCTTAGACGCGGCTGGTTTCCACCAGCCATACCCCACGTCTAAACCCAAATACTCCATCTCCTCTTTCATAAACTCACATTTTTGGAGTTTGATTCGGAGATGGTTTTCTTGACAGACAATGAAAAAGTCACGGAGGAGAAGGACATGGTCCTCTTTGGTATTAGTACCCAAACTCACGTCGTCGATGTGAGCCTCCATTTCTGCACCCCGAGAAATCAACTCTTGTACTAGAGGCCTGCGCCTCAGTATGTACAAAATTTTGTTCATAAGCTCCCGGAAGAGCGCTGGGGCATTAGCCACCCCGAAAGGCATAACCTTCCACTTGAAGACACGACCCTTAGGGGTTATAAAGGCCAACAGCCCCTGAGCTGCGGCGGTTAGGTCCACCTGCCAGAAACCAGAGCGTTCGTCCATTTTGGTCTTATACCTGCATTTGGCAATACGCTCCAGGGTGTTTTCCATGTTAGAAATACTCCCTGAGTGGTTCTGGGTTTTCTTGTTGACCTCACAATAGTCTACAACAAGACGTAGGGTAGTCGACCCTGGTTTGGCAACAAGGAAACAGGGACTGCAGTGATGGGGATAGTCCCCGTGCTTATACTCTTCAACGAGGCCAGCATCAATGCATTCCTGGATCTGGCGCTCGATTTCTTCAACCTGTTCCTGTGGAGCGGGATAGGGACGACGCCTCACTCGCGTCTTTTCAAATTCTGGTTTCAATTTCAGGTCCATCTGGACCAGTTTTTTACAAGAAAGGTGAGGCGGCAAGGCACCAAACACCTCCTCATAGGTTATCAGTAGTTTCTTCAGGCGGGGGTCAAGGTTAAGACTCTCGAATTTCTGAAGGAAATCCTCCTCAGCGTGGAGGTTGCTTTTTCCATGTTCTTTCTTCTTCTGCCGATCAGCAGTTTCGGCAGGCACAGAACCATCGTCCGACTCAGGGGGACATTGCTCCCCATAGTGCAGAGAATACACTAGAGGTACCTCAGGATCAGGCAGCGTATACGACTCATCGTCCTCCTCAGACCAGATGGAAGATTTCCAGGTCTGTCTGAGGTATTGCAGCCGCTCTTGGCGCTCGATACCTTCGGCCTTCAGGTACAACAGCCGCCGGAGTTCCTGAGTGTCATGCTCAGACAATGGCATGTTTTTAGCAGCAGGCCGCGCCAGAGCATCAGCCCTCCGGGCCACGGGTTCACCTGTGTGCATAGGCTGCATGTGTAGCACTGGCTTCCCAACAGGGGAAGCGGGTTCAGAGGTTGACTCTAGATCTACCTCCTCTAGCAACAGCTGGGCCAGGAAAGCACTATGTTTTAGGTCAACACAGCTGCGATCAACAGAAGGAATAGTGCTGGCGATCTCAGACAGTTGGTCGTCAGCATCCTCTTTTACAGCTGCAGGTTCCAGATAGTCCTCGGGAGACTCACACCCTGTAAGTGTGGCAGATAGGTGCTCAGGAGATCGATTTTTGAGATCATAAAGGGTCAGGCCACGATTTTCGGCCATGACCTCTTTCAGTAGCACCTGGTCTAGGTCACACAGGGGTACAGGATTGAGAGATCCGTTGACGATGGACAGGAAACTGGCCCACTCAGGGGCCTGCATTGCTATGTCTGAGTCCTCGGGCACATACATGGGGCCGTCGGGGAGTTGCACTCCTCCCACGGTCATTCGATCTAGCATACGGCGCCAGTAAGCATGTTCACCAGAGCAACCCCAGTCAGGGGTGCACATAACAACCCTTCCTCCCTCATAAGCGATTTTGGTTAGAACCTTCGCGAGCAGGGAGAAGGGAGGGTTAGCATACGCTAGGCCCATTGCTTTCCAGAAGAAACGGAAAGCATTGTTCAGTTGTTTCGAGCAGTACAATTGCATGATGTGCTGTTGTTGGCTCGCGATTGATTCCACCTGGATCTCATCCAGGTTTACCTGAAGGGCCGCCAGTCTATTTTCAAGAACGTGACGGGCCAATTGGTAGTTTTCAGTACGATAGTTAGTTTTGGATGTGTAGCGCAGCCCAGACTCTTTTCGTTCTGACAGCTCCAAAGGTACGGAGAAGAGCCCACTGCCAAAGTCGCAGTGCAAAGAATAGGGGCGCTGTAGGGACAGCATTTTTACATGGGGGTTTCTTCGTAGGAAGTCAGTACCAATGACGATGTCAGAGGCGTGGGTGTCCAGCACTCTGCAGTGTTGGGTCACGGTTTCGTCGCCCAGACATATAGTCACATCCACCCCCCCCAAGGAATGGATGGTACGCCCATCCCCTACTCTTATGGCCACGGTCTTAGTTTTCTTGAAAGTTTTTAGCAGGCGCCGGGCCACTATGGAAAGTGTTGCACCGGTGTCAAGCACCGCTCGAAAAACCCGATCCCCGATTTTCACGAGGATCCAGAAAACCAAGTCCTCCTCTTCGGAGCCGCCCCCCTACTCCTCATCAGGGTACTTCACATCCACCCCTGCAGCAATGAGGGACTTGGCCATCCAGGCCAAGCGCCTCTTCTTGGAATTTTTCCTCTCAGGGGTAGCGTTATCCCCTTGGGGGCGCTTCTTGGGGTCACCTGCGGCAGGAGCGGGTGTAGCAGCAGGAGTGGGTGTAGCAACGGGTGCTGATGAGCGCCTCTGGGGGTTAGGGGGTCCATTTTTGCCACCCCCCTTGCCACCTCCTTTACCACCTTTATCCCCATTCGGGGGATTTCTGGCGGGCGATTGGGTCTTCTGGCGTTCCGCCTCCTGACGCTTGCGTTCGTCACTCTCGCGTTTCTTGATGTGGCATTCGTCCTAGTAGTGACGACGTTTGCCACAGTAACCACAGGTGATGGTACACCTGAAGTGGTCCTGATGGGTCACAGGTTTCCAATCCTTGGTATGCTGCTGACGTTTCATCTGCAGCATACAGCCACTGCAGAGGTCGCAGTCAGAGGCATGACAAGGTCCCCCCTTGTCATTGACAGGTTTGCAGTAGAACAGGGGTGGTGTACCTGCATCAGGTTTAGCCTCATTCATGGCACGTAGGTTACCCCTTCCTTTACCACCACCCTGGTTGGTGTTAGTGGGATTTTTAGGCCCTTTCCCTTCGCCACGTTCGGGGGTAGGGGTACCACCTCGACCCAAATGCTTCTTGGGGAATTTCTCCATGTGGGAGTCATTCTCTCTCTCAAGAGCTAGCTCAATCAAGAGGTCCACCAGTTCATCGTACGAGTGGGTCCTGCTCTTCCTCTCAGAGGTGGAGCGGCAATCATCCCACGTACGTTGGGGGATCTTACTCATCAGCCACAGGTGGGGCTCAGTGGCTCCGTAGGAGCCCACGTTTATCCTCGAAAACAAGTACTCCAAGTCGCACACATATTCAGAAATTTGCGTAGCGGATGGAAACTCAGGGGGCATAGGTAGCTCCTCAATCTGTGTGCGTACGCTGAGGTCAGTCTCAGAGACTGGGAATGTTTTCCCCAACCTCAGGAGTACCTCTGCCCAGGTAGAACAGGTTTCCACAATCTGTTTCACCTGTTTTTGCAAAAATTTCTTTTTGCATGAGCGTTTCAGCAGTGAGCATTTGGTGGCCACATCCACATGGGATTGGCCAGTCAACAAAAGGAACTCTGCAAATTCTTCTGCCCATTCGGGCAGATTTTTGGGGTCGAACTCCGGCAGTTCAAGCTGGATGTTCGCCTGAAAATAGGTCTGCCCGTCTTCCCGCCCCCCGGAGTTAGGCCTGAAGGCGACACGCCGGCAAGAGGTGCCAGGGCTGACAGCCCTCTTTTCTCAATCTCTGTGACAGGCACGTCCTGTAGTTCAGCCATGGGCACAGTCCTGGCACGAGGGTGAAAGGGGCTGGGGCAGGTGACCTTAGGCAACAGCCTTGAGACTCTCGATCGCTTAAGATCTTCGGCCAGGGTACTCAGTCCTGGAGAGAGAGAGGGCAACTCTGGCTTGGGTAAGGGTTCTGCAATACCCAGTTTAGCCTTAATGGCCTCCGATAGGGCCGTCACATCTGGATCTTCTGATCCAGACAGGAGTTTGGCCAACAGCTCGGCCGTATGGTCCAGGGCACATAAGGTTGGCCTTGGATGAAGTTGTTCTTCAACTCGAGTCGGGCCCACTTCGGGAGCCCTTGGGGTTGGACAACATGCTCTTGAATATTCAGGTCTTGGTCGTCTTGGCAGGGATGCAGTCTCGGCTCTGTCGGACAGCGGGCCAGAGTGCGCGTAGGACCCCTACGTCTGTACGTGGTCTGGATCCATGTACTGCCAATGGCTCCTCTCCATCTTCTCCACGAATGGATTTGTAGTACTCCTCATGGAGGATGTATTCATCCATTTTCTTCCTCAGTTCCTCATACTCCTCAGGGCCTTCAATCGCTGTTGAGGATGAAGCCGGACAGTTGGATCTGGATACTGAGGCTGCTACACGTCTGTGGAGATGACTGAAGCTGTCTCCACCGTGGGCCGCTAAGGCCTCGGTGGTAAGGCCTTTATTTTCTTCCGCCCTTCTGCGTTCTGGATCTCCTTGTGACCGAGATGCGCCACAGAGATGTTGTGGAGCTCGGTAAGGTGGTTCACTCATAGGGTGGGCCATGCTGCCCATTTGCACTTGGACAGTTCTGATGGGCCAGGTCCTGACGCTTGGCGTGGACATGATGAACTTGTTGTTGAGCTTTTTGTGCTGCACTTCTTCTCAGGGTCGGTTCAAAAGGTCACAAGGGACTGTCTCTGCTACCGGAAAGATGTCCTTGATTTATGCCCTAGATATTTTGATGATATCCTGCAGGCTTTGTAGTTGAAAACCCAAACCAAAGCAGCAAGTAGAGCAAGAACAGGATGTGGATCGAATCAATGATTGGTTTTGGAATCCAGTGTAACACAGAAGGGCTGCAGATAGACAAAGCAGGTTTATACACAAAGATTCAATCACAAATGGATAATACAAAAGATTTTATATGAAAATTGGTCTGACTCTTGCCTCAGAGATAACATTAGGCACTTCATGTGCACTCTTTTGGGTGAAATGGTGCTGGTTAGGAATGTGGGGCATAGATGTCAGGACCACACAGAAAATAACTTGGCCAAGCAACTGAATTCAGAACCAGTTTCAAAGTAGGACCACATTAAGTGGTAGAAACAATTGAGTATAGGGGTCTTTGGGTGGGAGACCACTAGGCTTAACCTCCAAGGCCTGAAGCATGAAATGCCTATTTTTTTTTGGTATATCCTCCATGAAGGAAGGTACCTCCGCTCAGTTGAGTGGTAGGGGTGAACTTCATGGGGGGCTAGGGTCACAACCCTAGTTACTTTGAGAAAGTGTACTTTAGGCAACAAAAGAGAGATAAAAACACTTAAGTTTGTCTTAGCATCAACAAAAGGGTTTCAAGGGGGGCTTGGCCTGGATCAAGGCCTCCAAGAAAGACATGGCAGTGACTTTTTCTTACTGAGAAGCTAGCCCGTTTCTGTTTCCAGACGGACGCTCAGAGCGCACTGCGCACTGCCTTTGAAGGATCCCAACCACATTGATCACCCATTCGTAAATTGGGCTCGTGGTTCTTGTTCTGATGGTCGTTACTTGTGACTCAAGATGGATGCCCGCCCTGCAAGAGGCAAACCATACGGGTTGGACGACAGTGGGACCTCGAAGGGGCGTTCAGGATTGGCTGATTTCGTGCGAATGGAGAGGCTTGACGTAAAGATCAGAAGTGCCAAGGCAGTTTGGAGCGTGTGAATGAAACTCCCCTGCTCGTGACAGTCAGAGGCGCGCGTTGAGGCTTTACCATTTCCCCCATCGTTCCCCTGGACTGACAGCTAACAAGTTGACTGAGCGAAGCGGGCAAAGGACTCTGCAAGAGGGGTTCATAGTGCTTGAAGCTGCGGCAGGCGATTGATTGGGAGTTGATTGTTACCCAGACGGAGGAAGTTGTGGTACTATCCCTGAGGATATCAGCCTGTGATGACTGATGCCCAGATCCCCCAGCTGCTGCATGAGCCGCCTCCTCTTGGGCGGGGTATAAACAACAAGACACCTACACGAACACAACCGCTTTCACTTGGGCAGGGTATAAAAACAAAGATCCCTACGCCAGCACCACCGCCTCCACTTGGGCGGGATATAAATGCAAAGACGCCGACATGAACAGATGCACCGACGCAAGCTGCCAGAGGAGGATTTCCGCAACCCCTCTGACAAACTGGGTCCCCTGAGCGATCGAGTGGGACATGCCTCTTCAGACATGCAGTCGAAGGCCAGGAGCCATCGTCGACGGCTGCCCAGGTGAACCTGCCCCTGAGACCGTCCACAGCCCCGTCGGCGCCCCACTGCGGGTCCTGTGCCGGGGGCTGGAGTAGACGCAGGGATTGAGCTGTGATGTGCTGTCTTCTTGTGATTGTACAAGGTTTGGCATATGGCTGTGGGACAAAATTTCCTGGCGGTTTGGTCGGGTGTGTGTGTATGCACACTACGGTTGTATGGTCTGAGGCCTGCAAAAGCACAGGTTAAGCCACAGGTGTTTGGCTGTCTGTTGGCAATGTGATTTATTGGCATTACGGTTAACTCCTGTTCAATGACTCTCTCGCTCACCCAACGGGGCTTTCTGCTTTTCGGGGCAGTCACCCGTGGTTTGGGTCTGTTACCCTCTTTTCTTTCCCATTCTCCTTCTCAAGGTGTTGGGACGTTGGGGACTGTTATGAGTCATTTATTCTTCTACTGATATCTCCCTGCCCTTACTCTTGGGGGCCAGAATTGAAAAGGAGTCTAAACATGCTGGTATGGTTGCCCTGAATAGGCCACAGACCCGAGAAGTGCTTCTTTGTGGGAGTAACAGTTACCATTTTCCCCGTTGCTTGTCTCAATAGATAAGTGACCAATCAGCCCGGGACACACCAGGGCGTGTGACGACGGGAGTGCTTGACATAGGCTTAGCTGATTCACCTTGATTTTGACAAGCGAGTGTGCTCGGATTGATTCAGGAGCAGTAGAGCAAAAGAAGGGTTTCCGAAATTATCACCGGAGATTTGGAGTCAACTCTGGGGGTAAATTGCTGTCGCTGCGAATTTGCCCAAGGGGCGCACCGCTGTGGATCGCCAGCTTGCAGACCGTCCAGTGGGTGCTGTCTCTTGGTGTTGGCAGAATGCTTCGCAGGGCGGGATACTGGGGGCCGCTTGCCACTTTACGGCGGGTCCCTGGGGTCCTCTTGCCCGTAGAGGCTCTGCTCTCACTGATGGACCTGACCCAGCACAGATGCATTTTGTTACCGGTGCTTATTTGTTTTGAAGCGGTCTCAATTCTGGAGGACTCTCCACGACTGCGCGACCTTGTACTGTTTGCCGGACGCCTTGTCGGCTGGAATGCCAGTGGCGAGTTCGCTGCGGCGTTCCCAACGGTGTCTGTGCATGGAGACGTTGTGACCGCGTGAGAAGGCACAACACCTTTCCTGGTCGCTGGGGTGTGTTTGGGTACTGGCTGAATGAGTTTTGTTTTGCTTGTACAACCAAGGAGCGTCCCATCCGGCAACCTTCACTGGGTTATTGTAGCTAAGCTCTATTCAGCGGGTCGGTAAGACTAGACTTGTAGGGGTGACTTCAGTCCCACAAGCACTCTCAAGGTTGCATGCAATCCTGATCTGACCTCCTGTCTCTCCCAAAGCGCTAACTGGGGCGCTATCCACAAAAAACAGTGTGTTGCCCCACTTCTCTCCACTCCCAGAGATGGTATCCCTACCTCAGGTTGCTGTTACAGTTGAAAAGAAGGGGGGGGTCCTGAGCGCTACACCAACAGATAGTGCAGGTGTGGAGGCCACCTCAAGGCCCCTGACCATATATGGCACATCCAGCCTGATGTGACGATCCCCCACAGATAATGCCCCTCGAGTATGATACCCTACGGAGGGCTCTTTGAGCAATGTTTGATGGAGTCTGTGGTGGGGGGGAATATTCTGGGAGGAATCCCTGAATGTCACTTTACTGTACTGACCCGCCTGATTGACGTGCAACCCCGATGAAGTGTGAACGGGAAGTTGGAGGGTTGCAGTCTTCGTGGGTGTACACCCCGGAAGCTCGGTGGCACGGTAGTACCTGATAGGGAGCTGTCCAACTTGCGGCGGTGACATGTCTATGACATGGAACTGTACGAGTTTTGTTGAATTGACCTTGCATCAACCTTTTTGTCTCTTTGCAGAGAGCACCCGAGGAATTGATGCGAGACCTCCTTTTTTCCCTTACAAGGTGGATCACGGAAAGCCAGTCAAGTGATAGAAAACTGCCACCCTCTACCTCAGAGATTGGAGGGTTGGGATGGTACACCCGCATGTCCTGTCGAGGTTAGGACAGGGTTTTGTGGCCCTTGTGTTTTTCCTTTAGGAAATGTAGACCATTGATACCAGGGATATGGTTCTCAGGGACGCCTACGGGCTGGATGATTTCTTTCCTATGGAGTGTGAACAGGTGAAGCGTATGTCTACCTTGGGGTGAAAAGGCAACGTCAGTGCCTATCAACCCCACTCTGAGATCAGGTACTGAGGGATAACCTGAATCTGAAGGCTGTCGGTACAGCGTGTTCCTTCTTTGCTCTCTGTAGGCCCTGCATACCAGTACTGAGGAATGAAGGCGGTGTGATGGAGGCACAGTCCAGAGGTGATATTGCCTGGTCTGAAAGACTTTCGAGGGTGGCTGATAGGATAATTCTTTATATCCATGAAGACGAGACCTTCCCTGATATCTTGCCATAAGAGGTAGGTAGGTATCTTCGGGAGCTCGGGATGCCTTCTTTGACATTGCAGGAGGAAGGTCTTACCCAGGGGACATCCTGTCCCTCCCACTGCCCTATGTCAGGTGCCTCTTGAGCCGCTCCCGCATGTGCTTGGGAAGGCATTGTCGCGGCCACCCGGTCCATGTGTCCCAGGTGGGAGGGTGTCCCCACATGTGTCCATGGGTAAGGCCACATGCCCCCTCCTTTGGGCGGCAGCTCTGAAGGCTGCCCAGCCGTGTGGAGTATCTCTCACCACAAGGGGTATTGCTCCCGCTAGTCTACGGTACGACCGCCTCACCCTTGTGGCTTGAGTTGCGGGGCCACTCTGCTTGGCAGGCGACCCCCTCCTGGATTGTGTACCGGCTCGCCTGTCACCGATTGCTTCCATGGCTCCGGGTGACGTTTGCCATGGTCCCCGATGCAGCCTGGCTGGGCTCGGACCAGTGCCCTTGGAGTACCGCTCCTGCCACTGGCCCGGTGGGTCGGCTGGGTTGCCCCAGTGCGTCCGACCCATGGGGTGTTGGTTCTTTCCTGTCCCTCGGCCGCCCTATGTGTGTGCAGTGTCCTGGGCCGCTTGGCTCCTGTTCATCGGTGTGCCCGCGCGGTTTGCTGTGTTGCGTCTGCGGTGTCCTGGGCCACTTGGCTCTTGTTCACTGGTGTGCTCGCTCGGTGTGTTGTGTTGCGTCTGCGACGTCCTGGGCCACTTTGCTCCCGCTCACTGGTGTGCGCGCTGTGTGCGGTGCGCGTGTGCCATGGGTGGTTGTGTCCCTCTTCCTCCCCCCCTAATTTTTGTTTTCTTTTTTGATGGAAAAAAAAAAGAAAAACAGGTACACGCGTACACTGCAGGCACAGGCACGGGCAGCTGGTGCGGCGGTGCAATAGTGTTGTGTCCTCTGGCGTGTGTCGTCGGTGCTGTGGCGGCGGTCGCGCCCCAGTGGTGCGGCTCGCGCGTCCTGATGTACACGGGCTTGGGCCAGGGTGGGTTTGGTTAGGTGTCTCTTTGCTTCTGGAGCTGGCTGGTTAGGCGGCTTTGTGGGCTGTGGGTGTGGGCTGTGGTTACGTTGTTCCCTCGGCGGGCCTCGTTAGGAGTCAAGGGTTAGCGGTTTCGGGGTGTGGCTCGGGTTTGATTTGTGTTTGGGTTTTGGCTCGGTTAGGCGGTTGCGACGGTAGCGGGCCTGGGTTTGGTGCCTTTGGGCGTAGTGGTGCCCGTTGTCGTGTGCGTTGGCGTCCTTCGGCGTCCGGTTCGTTTGGTGACTTCTGGGCGGGGCCTGGCGTGGCGCCCCGTGGTGGTGGTTTGCTGGGTAACGGGGTTAGGTGGCGGCGCCGCTGGCTGGGGGGTCAGGCGCGTTGTGTTGTGTGGTGCGCAGGGCTCCTGGGGTGCTGTGGGTGCCGCCGGTGTCGGTGCTCCGACGCTTGTGGGGTGGTGAGGGGGTGTTTGTGTGCGGGGCTGGGCTTTGGGTGATGTCCCACAGGCGGATGCCGTCTCGCTGTGTCTCCTGGAGGGTCTCCCGCGGGCGGCTGAGGACATACGGGTGGTCTTGGGGCGCGGGGAGGTTGCGGGGGTGGACACCCAGGGGGTGGAGCGCATCGGCCAGCATGGCTTCCCATGCAGCCCGCGGCATCCACCCCCCCGCCGGCCGGAGGCGGCAGTTCTCCACCGATCCCTTGCGGGGCCGATGGACCAGGCCCTTGAGGGAGGGCTCTCCCCGGGCCCACTTTCGCAGCTCCCAGAGCTGCGTGTGGGTCCAGCGCTGCCACCACTGTCCCTGGGCGGGCCTGCGGTCTTGGGCGGAGGAGTGGGCGTGGGTGGGTGTGACGGGGTCGTGGGGACCGGTGGCGGTGGCGGGCCTGGGGGATTCCTTGTAGTCCTGTTCCGTGGGGGTGCGCGGGGAGTGGGGGTGCGCGCGGATGTCGACCCGCGGGTGTGCGCGCACGGTCTCTGCCTCGGGGTTGGGCGGGGACTCGCGGCGGCGGCGGTAGCGGGGCATGCGCTGTATGTGGGCCGTCATCGAGGGTTGGTAGGGGCGCGGGGACGCTACTAGCGGACCCTGGCGTCGTTCTGGCCTGGTCGGGGGCGGTCTGTGGGCCTGGGGTGCGGGCTTTGAGACGTGGCGGGACGAGGTGCGTTGTGCTTCGGCCGCGGCGCGCTCCGCTATGAAGGGGATGGCGGCGGCGTCTGTGACGGTGGGGGGGCGCCGTGCTCGGCGCTGCTGCCTCCGGGCCTTGGACGGCTGGGGCCGAATGTCATAGAGAACGTCCTCGGGGGGCCGGGCTCGCGCTGCCGTTGTGGCGCCGGGTTTCGACTTGGGTTTGGGCTTGGCTGCGGGTTGCGGTCGTGGCGCGCTGACGGGTTTTTGGTGGCTGTTTGGCGGTGGTCTTGGGTTTCGGCTGGGTCGCGGGTGTGGGCCTCGTTGGGGCGTGGGCCTTGGCGGCGGCGGGGTTGCTCGCGTGGGGGCGGGTTTGGGGGCCCGTTTCGGAGGTGTCCCTCGCGGCCTGGGGGGTGGAGTGCTGGATGAGGACGTGGTGGTGGTAGTGGATGAGGTGGTCGTGGTGCTGGAGGTTGTGGAGTCGGAGCCGGAGGAGAGGGCTGTGGGAGACGGCTGAGGGCCCTTGGCTTCGGCGGCGGGCGCAGGATGCTGGGTCCTGTAAGTAGCGAGAACGAGGGTGCTGGTTCGGGCACCGGGCGTGTGCGTGCAATTTCCCTGGTGATCTGTGCGTGCTGGTGCTGGTGTGGCGGTGTTGTCTCAGCTGCGCGGGCACGTGGGTTACCCGAGGGGTGGCCATATCTGCTCCAGGACGTGCGGGTGTGTTTGCTGGAGGTAGTCGAGGGTTCCGGAAGAAGCGTCGCTGGATGCTGGGCATGTCCTCCTCTGTGAGGTGGGGGTAGTTTTGGGTGGGGGTGTCTGGGCCCGGCCACAGCAGCGCCATGAGGCGGGCTGCCACCATGTATGGGCAGAGCTGTAGGGTGGTGGGGCGTGGGGGGGTGGGTCCCCTGCGGTTTGTGGGGGCTTCCCTCTGCTGGGAACGCAGCGTGACCACCCACACCCACCGGTCCGTGGGGATCCCCCAGGGCCGTTGGGTCCACTTGGCGAGGCAATACATCGCCCTACCAAGGCCCTGGCTGCCGCTGCGGATCGATAGCAGCGTGTCCAGGGGTTTGTGTTCCCACGTGCCCCAGAGGTGGGGGGCGTCCGGGTCGTCCCCCCTGGCGTACGTGTCGAGGCCTGGGTTGTGTGGGGGGCGGGCGTAGTCGGCGGGGAGGAGGGAGTCGGTGCCGTGTACCACCCAGTGGTCAGTGGGTGCGTAGTAGTGGGTGGTGGAGAGAGTGTAGTGCAGATTGTACATGAGGGTCATGTACGTGGAGGGGGTTGGCTGCCGGTCGTCAGGGGTGGGGATGTCCCCCGGGACGTGGTGCCGGAAGTTCCTCAGGGAGGCCATCCGGGCTACCCATGTTTCCCGCTCCGACCCTTTGGTGTTGTGGGGGGTGGCGCTGGGTGGGGGGTGGGCCATGTTGGGCTCGCGGTAGCGGGTGCAGCCCTGGGTGCTGTCCCGCTCCGGCACGGGGTGTCCGACTAGGTGTCGCCCCCAGTCGATGGGGGGCACCCAGATCCGGCTCCCCGTGGGGGGCGGGCTCTCGCCGTCTGGGTTGGCGCGAGGGGGGCGGTCGTGTCGGGCAACGTGGAGGAAGGCGTCAAAGAGGAAGTCTCGGACGCCTTCCCCCAGGGTGGCCGCCTGGACCAGGGTGGCCGCCCGGGAGCGGGTGCTGGTGCCGGAGGTGCGGAGGCACAGCACGTCCTGTTCCCCGAGTCCCCGGAGGTGCTGCCGTACCGCTGCGGGGTTGTGTAGGGCGTAGGGTTCGGCCGGTGCGGCGGCTGGTGGTGCGGGGTGTGATGGGGGGGGTGGTGTTGGTTGGGGGGGGTCGTCGTCGTTGTCGCGCGTGGGGTCCGGTGATGGGGTCTCTTGTGGCGGTCGCGGAAGGGGGGATTCGCGGTGGCGTGTGTTGGCGGGGGCATCGACGTCAATTGGCTGGAGCTGGCTGCCGCGTGTTGCGTCCGTGGCCTGGTCTCGGGGGGGGGCGGGGGGGGGTGGTGTGGGGGTGGCACTGTTGGTGGTGGGGGGGGCGGGGGTTGGTGTTGTGCTGGCTGGGGGTCTGGGCGTCCCTGTGGGTCGTGTGGCTGTTGCGTGTGTGCGCCGTGCGGTCCTTGCGGTTCTTGACTGGTTGTGGTGCCGGGGTGTGGGTGGGAGGCGGCCGCATCGGGGTCCGGGTGGGGCTGTGGTCGGTATGTAATGGGTGGCTGCTGGTAGATGGTGCTCGCTGGTATGGAGTGTGGGTGGGGGGGCTGCTGGTGGTGGTGGGGCGCTCCTACTAGGCCCTGATGTTGCTGGTGTGTGTGCGCGGCTCCCTGCGGGTCCATGGGGGTGTACCGTGGCTCGTGTGTCATGGGCCCGTGTAGCGGGGGCGGCGGGTGGTGCTGGACCGCGTGGTGGTGGTGTTGAGGGTGTGCTGGTTGTGTGTGGTACCGCGGCGTTGGCGGGTGTGGTGGTAGGGGCTGGTGGTGGTGGAATACGTGATGGTGTGTTGCGGTGATGTGTGCCATGTGGGGTGGGTGGTTCGTGGGGACTGGTTGTGCTGGGGCGTGGTGGGGATGTAGCTGGTGGGGGTCGCTGTAGCATTGGGGCATTAGGGGGTAGGGGTTGGGAGGGACGGGGGCGTGGTGGTTGTGTGGGTGGTGCCATTTCCCCTGGCTCTGCGCGTATCGTGGTCCTGGCATGGTGTGGACGTGTGTGGGCGGTGGTGGCTGACTGGGCTGCAGGGTTTGGGTGCTGCGGTACGGTGGTGATGGTGGGCGCTGGCGGGGGCGGTGTTGTTGGTGTGCCCCGGGGGACTGGGCGTGGGGTGGTGCGGTGTGGCTGGACCCGGGCCCTGGACGGGGCGTCGCGCCCTACTGGCGGGCGCGCTGGCGGGCCCCCTGATCTGTCTTGGTCTTCTTGGCCTGGTCGGTGTCGGGGGCGGGTGAACCCCCCTGTCCCCGTGGGGGCGATGGGGAGCGGGCGTGCCAGCGGTGTGCCTCTCGGAGGCTCGTCTCAAGGCCTCTGATGTAGGTGCGCTGGTCCGTGAGGCCCATCCGTGTGGCGGTGGCCTCGTCGGGGGCGGCCAGGTGGGCGTCCCGAAAAGACGCCCAGCCCTCCGGGGGCTTCAGTTGTGCGGGGTGGGGGTGGTGTGCCGGGTCGACGAGTGCGCTGAGCGGGTAAGGTGTTCCCTTCCGTCGGCCGAGGGCGTTGTTGAACCGGCGGCAAATGATTCAGAGGTAGGCTGCTATTTCCTCTGGTGCCGTGTCCGCCCACGCTTCTGCCGTCAGGGCTGCTGCTTGGGGGGCCGGGTGTTGTGGGTCTGGGAGGTGTAGGTCACAGTGCTGGAGGTATAGGGCGAGGAGGATGTGGCGGGCCGCCACGTTCAAGCCGCCTCCGCTGTGGCGTAAGGGTGGGCTGTGGGGGGGCAGGGGTGTGCTGCCCGTGGCCACGGCTATGGTCCATGCGTGGTCCGCCTCGTCCGCCACGTAGTACCCTCCCAGGTGGTCCCGGAGGGTGTCGGTGAGTGGCCCGAAGAAGCTGGGGTGGCTGGCAGGGGGGGGTGCGGCTGGGGCCGCGGGCCGCTCGCGGTGGTGGGGGTTGAGGTCCCCGCAGTGCGGGCAGTGGGTGAGGCGGTGCGCGGCTCTCAGGCAGACCCTGTGGTCTGGGTTGCAGGGCAGGGCCGTCTGTGGTAGCCACTGGCGTACGCAGAGGGGACATGCCGTGGCTGGCGGTCGGTGGTACCTGTGGACGGACGGCGGCGTGGGGGTATGGGGGCTGGTGGCGCGCGCATGCTGGTGGGAGTGTGTGCGGTGCCTGTGGTGCCCGTGTGTGCCGTGCCCGTGTTGTGCTCGGTGGATGGTCTGTAGACGTGGTGGGGGTTCCGTGTTGGTATGTCACGGGGTAGTATCTCATGGTTGGTAGAACAGGAGTTTGAGGAGGTGGGCTTGGTCTGTTTGGGGCAGGGTTGCTGCTTGCTGCAGGTATTTGTGGCTGCTGTATGTGAGCTGCTCCGCTGTCTTGGCAACGGCCGTCCGCTGCATGTGCGCCGCCGTGGCCTGGGGGTCCTCCGCGTGGGTGCGTAGCAAGGTGGAGACGACAGTGGGGACGAGTCCCCTGCGGACCGCCTCGAGTACCTCTGTCTGCTTGAGGACGGTGGTGAGCTGCTGGGTCGCCGAGGACTGCGTCAGCCATCCGGCACGCTGTGCGATGGTGTGGGTTGGGTTCCAGTCTGTGAGGGTGTCCAGTCCTCTGTACAGGGGGCACACCTTGAAGTGGTCCCAGGTTTCTTCTTCCGCGTGGCCACAGATGCATTTGGTGTATCCTGCGGGGAACCGGATCGAGCGGCGCGCATACCATCGGTGGTATCGGGTGAGGAGGGGAAGCTGTTCAAGGGCGAGTTGGAGTCGGGGTTTTTGTAGGTGTGCTGGGAGGCTATCCAGGCGCAGGGCAGAGTAGTAGAGGAGGGTGTGGACGGAGTCCTCGGGGCGTCGGAGGAGTTCGGTGTTCGCTGGGTGGCCCAGTGTGGTGGCTAGTTGCTGGATGGGTGTGGGGTAGTGGTACTGCTTGTCTCAATCTGTGTACGGCGTGTCCTCGGGCATCCATTGGGGGGGCTGTGTGGCCGGGGGTATCGGGGGCAGGTGCTGCAGGTGTCTGTGGTGTGGGGTGTCCAGTCGCACGTGTTCGAGCCCTGGGGTGTGGCTGGTGTTCTGGTGTTTGGCCTGCGTGTCTGCGCGTCCATTGCCGTATGCGTAGCGGTGTGACTCCTGTTGGACGATGTGTAGGGCGTCCCGAGGGTGCATGCCCCTGAAGGCCATCCATAGTCCCAACGCTTGTGTGGTGAGGCCGGACTCGAGTGCCTTGTGGAGGGGCAGGTCCGCAAGGCGCCTGGTGAGGTGGATGTCGACCGTGGCGTCCACGACTACCCAGATGTTGCGGGGCCGGATCGTTGTGGGTGGCGGTGTGGCGTTGATGGCGTCTGCCATGGTGCGCAGTTCGCCGTGGGAGGACGCCCCAAAGATGGTGGCCCCGGTGTGGTGTTCAACGTGGGAGCCGTCCGCGTGCCGGGTGATGCGCACGGAGGCGCAACCGACCTTGGGGGTTTGGACACGTTTTTGTGGCCCTTGTGTTTTTCCTTTAGGGAATGTAGACCATTGAGACCAGGGATATGGTTCTCAGGGACGCCTACGGGCTGGATGATTTCTTTCCTATGGATTGTGAACAGGTGAAGCGCATGTCTACCTTGGGGTAAAAAGGCAACGTCATTGCCTATCAATCCCACTCTGAGATCAGGTACTGAGAATTAACCTGAATCTGAAGGCTGTCGGTACAGCGTGTTCCTTCTTTGCTCTCTGTAGGCCCTGCATATCAGTACTGAGGAATGAAGGCGGTGTGATGGAGGCACAGTCCAGAGGTAATATTGCCTGGTCTGAAAGACTTTCAAGGGTGGCTGATAGGATAATTTTTTATATCCATGAAGACGAGACCTTCCCTGATATCTTGCCATAAGAGCAAGCCACAGCACCCGTGTGCTACGGGACAAAGCACAGGCAAGGGTCCTGATGAGGCCTCAGGTGACAGGGTGAACGCAGTAAATACCCCAGAGGTCCGCTGTTGCCCTACTACTACGTAGCACCGTACATGCTTTTTCTGGTCTACTAAGGCACTGATGATACAGTGATGACACGTCAGTGTGTATACTGTACCGGATGTACATGAATTTCCCTGACGACAGGTGGAAAGCACGCTGGAGAGGCTATGAGCCGTATCTCCACAGCACCCCTCAAGTTACAATTGCTTACTACCACTGAGGGTGTAGAGTAGCCTACTGAGTATTCGACGAGTACCGGGTGTGAAGCTCATGCCGTTATCCACAGGGATAAACAACTGAGACAGCGTCTGAGAAGTTGTAGCCTGTGTGAACTGTATTGAGTATCTTAGGATGGAAGTGGTAGTAACCGGGAGCGTCACAGAAACCGCCGAAAGGTGAGTAACCTCTGGACTCCGGTAAGCATAAAAGACCCTACAGAATACAGTAACATAACCTATTCCACCCGGCTAAGAAACCCTTACGACTGCATGACAGCCTACTGCAGGAATATTGGTGGGGGAGCTGTGAACGCATGACTGAGTAGCAGCCCAATTGAGTGATGGTTATTGGGAATTTTCTACGTAGTGGTGTACGTGTAAGCTAGGAGGCAAGTTTGTCGCGCTCTGAGGTGTTTCCATTTTGCTTCTTTCCTTTATTTCAGGAGAATGAACTGGGATAAGTCAGGGTAGTAAGGCCAGGGGAGAGAAAGCTAGCCGGGTGACACACTGAGAGAAAAATACCCTTTTTCCCTATTCAAGCGACGACGTGGCCAGTCTGCTCAGAGGGAGGGTTATGATTGATTCTTTTTGTGTTAGAGTAGTCATGTATCCAGCCAAGGTCACCAGGCAAGCCAGCACGCCCCCCTGCACCCCAAGTAACCATTCTGACGGAAGTCTGGGAGGCATGTTGAGTGTAACCCTGCAGTTAGCCGAGGGAGTGTTTCAACACCCGGTTGTGGAACTGAAAGTCTGTATGCGCTCCTATACTGGCCCGAAGTATCAAGGTATGTGACTGCAGGAGCCTGATTGAGTGACTCTCTCTTCTCTCTCTCTCTCTCTCTTTCTCACTCTTCGTGAAATGTCAAGGACCGCCCACTGCGCGCCTCAGCAGCAGGGGCTGATTATCATTTGTCTGGGTTGACATTCGTGTAGGAGGGAAATTGAAACTTGTCTTACTTGCTTAGTCAGTGAAATCTTTGAGGGTCAAAATTTCGACCCAGTCCGTCGATGCAATGGCAAAACCTTTGGCAGTAAACACGCCACAGTATTTTGTTTTACTATTGGAGTAGCTGGATATTTTCTGCTCAACCTCCTTAGCTCTTACCCTATTCTCGGGCAGGGAATGGGAACAGGCCGGACCTGCAGGCTAACCCTTTGTTCTCTGGGTATTCCTGTCATGAGTACCCTAGTCTGGAATTTCCTACCCGTCCTTCGCTACAAGCCCGTTGTTATCCTGTCAGGGTACCTGTGCCTCCAGGCGGTACTGACAGTGATTGCTGCCTGTCAGGAAAGTAAGACTTGAGGTAATGGTGCGTGCTGAAGACTAAGGAGGTACGCCAGACTCTTTACATGATGTGAGCATGTCATGAACAGAACCTGGGTCTTCACGTTACTGGTATGTTCCATATGTTTTGAGAAATATTTGTTGACAGACCCCGGCGGCGAACGCACAGGCGCTTTGTATTGATACCAGACAGGTATTGTGTTCTCTATATTCTTTGGGTTTACTCACATCATGATTTCACCTGCCGTGATATGACTGTTGCGGCATGTTCTTGTTCAGGGCCTGCACAGGTGATCTGCTGACCGCACTGCTGTGCAATGTCAGGAAAAGGGGGGGGGGTACCACTGCACCCCCAGAGGGATGATAACACCCCTAAAATTTCTTGGTTAGCAGGCGCCCCCTGAGACACCCAACCCTTGGTGTGGTGTCTTGGGGGGAGTAAGATAAATTGCCTTTCATTGAGGGTCACCATATTGTCAGTGTACTGTGTTTGCTGTGTGAATGTGCTGTGTGCCGCTAACTGAATTGCTTGTCTCCTGTCGCCGCGGCTGTCGCAGCGCTCTGTTGCTATTTGCATAATTCTGCCGTCAACTCTGATTTCATTCATAATTAAATAATGTTTGGTGGTAAGTTGGAATTGCGAGGGCGCTTCTAAATGTTTTTGGTTTGTTCTCAAAAATTCTTGGTATGTTTTGCACACTTAAAACAAGACTTGCAGTATGGACACATGCTCGCCTTGTGTGTTGCGTGTGTGGTTGTGGCCTGTGTGGGTAGCATGCTTGCCCATGACACGTACCTTATCTGCATCCTGTTTTCCTTTTTTCACAGCGCCATGGGTTAGTGGTGCACGGGGATAGGATTAGGGACTAGTTATTAGGACGTAGTATGTCGAGTTATGACTTAGTTGAGTGCAAGTTCGAGGTAGATCCCAACGATGACTCTTTGTTATTGCATACTTGGCATGGCAAGTGATTCACCTTAGTGAGTGTTGTTGCACGCTTTGCTTCGCCTTGTTGGTTAGGTTGATTGTTATATGGTTTTCTTTTGTTTTAAACAAACATTTTTATCTTAAATAGACTAATGCCGAAATGAGAGTAAAGGCGTTTTTCTTTCTCCGGGGGGCGGCTGCCCCTGCTCCTTGTTCCGTCCCTGATGCGCCCGTCCGGGGCGTCTGGCCGCCACTTGTCCTCAGATGTTCCAGTCCGGGGGGTGGCGGCCCCTGCTGCTCATTCCGCTCCGGGTGTTCCTGTCTGAGGCGTCGTGACTCGTTCCTCCGCTTTTTGTGGTCGTTTCGCTTTGGCCGCTCCTTCTTGTTTTGCCCCGGATGATCCAGTCCTGGGCACTCCTTGTCTTCGTCTGCTCTTGGCTGCTTGTGCGTGGCCTCGTCTTGGTCACCCCTACTCTGCATCTCCTCCGGTCACTCCTCGTCGCTGCTCCACTGCTTCTCCTCGGCCTCGTCCCCCTCGCTGCTCCACCTCTTCCCCCCGTCCTTGTCCACTTGTGTGCATCGCTGCGTCACCTTGGCCTTGTCCTCATCTTGTTTTCTCTGCTTCTCCCCCGGCCTCGTCCCGCACTCTGCTTTGCTGCATCTCCACGGCCTCGTCCTCGTGGTCGCTTCTGTGGATCCCCGGGGCGCCTACTGCTTGTTCCGCCCCGATGTTCCAGTCCGGGGGGCGTCGACCGCCACTGGTCCCTGGATGCTGCAGTCCTGGGGGCGGCGGTTCCTGCTGCTTGGCCCGCCCCGGACAATCCAGTCCGGGGCGTCCGGTCTCTCTGGCGCTGCTTGGGTTGATTGTGGTCGTTTCGCTTCGGCGGCTCCTTCTTGTTTTGCCCCGGATGATCCAGTCCTGGGCTCTCCTTGTCTTGAAGCGGGTTCAAAGAGACCGCGATTGCCCGCTAAAGTCGCCGCGCTCTGCTGCAGAACGCAAGCGCAGAATGGCGACATCATATGATTTTCAGAGATCTGCATGGCCTCAGCGCCTGGCAGTTTTACTGCTTTTGGCAAGGTTTTTTATAGTTATTTTTATTAATTTCCGCATATATCGAGTTATTCTGGACAGATTAGACATGTGTCCGTGCACGTGAAGAGCGGCCAAGAGCAGCGCCGCGTATGCATGTAAATACTCGCAAATAGTCTCTATTTACGCCTGTCTGCCCTACATGTGTTTCATGTGCAGGAGACATGGTGCGAAGAGCCGGGCAAGGTTCTTAGAACTGTTTGTCAAAGCATTGCGTGAAAGCAAGAACAACCAAGTGTCTTCGCCGTGTTGCCAGGGAGTTTGGGAGGAGGTCCAGTGAGAAGTTTTGGAAAAGCAGCACTTGACGGTTTTGGAAATCATCGTGGATTTGAAACATCGAAGGATTTTCAATGAAAACCTCACGAGTGCCGTCTAAAACTGGGAGCTCAGCAGCAACTGAAAAAGCGCCAAGACTAGGTGCTAAGGAGCAGACCCAGGTTCCCGCGTCAAAACAGTTCTAATACCAGGACATGTGAGTGTTCCCCCTTGCCTGCCCTTGTGTCTCAGTCGGAAGTCAATGCCGTGCAGTGCTTGTGAACAGGCCGGACGCCACGCTGCTGCGCAGAGTCACGAAGACAGCAACTGCCACGGTGAAGACTGGTTCTGTCAAAGAGATGACCACCTCCAACGCAAGCGCGAGGCGAAGCGAGCGAAGCGTCAAGGAGCCAACTCCAAGCCAGCGAGGTCAAGCAAGCGGAGCCGAAGCCAGAGACGAGCCAGCAAGTGGGACCCCAGCCAGCGCCGACCACGTCCGCGGAGACCAACCCAGCGCAGCCTACCGAGGAAAGAATCGTGTGCGCCGTGGCGGTACTACCGGAGCGTGCAACGGAAAACGTGGAGCGCCTGACCTGGAGTGTCATTGAGGACAATGTGGCCAGGTGGCTGAGGAAGAACCCTGGCGAGGATTTGAAGACCTGGTGGGAGCTACAGCGCTGTGCAGTGGCGCACCGTCAAAAGTACAAGCAGCCCGTGAACTATCCAGTGCCAGGGACGCCGGACTACTTTCCTATGGCTACGGTGAACGCCTTGTATGAGGAGTGGGTCAAGCGTTGAAGCTTTGGCAACCGAGTGGAGACAACGAGAGCTTGCGCGACAGCTTCAGGAAGCGTGGGTCCGAGCAGGCGGACAGCAGAACGCCGAGTGAGCTTGCGCTGCCAGAAGCCACAGAGGCGTCCAGCGTGCCAAGAGCAGAACGCCGAGTAGGAGCTCGCGCTGCCAGAAGCCACACCAACGCTGAACGTGCCGAGTGCAGAAGAACAGGTAGAGGCTCGCACTGCGACAAGCTGGAGGACATAACCACCACTGCGGTAGTCTGAAGACAAGCCGAGGAGTCGTCACAAAGTTAAAAAAAGAAACTGAGGTGGAGACGCCACAAGGGGCCATACGTCTGCCGTATGCGTTTGGAACTGCCGGCCATGGCAAATCTCTTAAGGAGGGGGTGAAGCGGGTTCAGAGAGACCGCGATTGCCCGCTAAAGTCGCCGCGCTCTGCTGCAGAACGCAAGCGCAGAATGGCGACATCATATGATTTTCAGAGATCTGCATGGCCTCAGCACTGGCAGTTTTACTGCTTTTGGCAAGGTTTTTTATAGTTATTTTTATTAATTTCCGCATATATCGAGTTATTCTGGACAGATTAGACATGTGTCCGTGCACGTGAAGAGCGGCCAAGAGCAGCGCCGCGTATGCATGTAAATACTCGCAAATAGTCTCTATTTACGCCTGTCTGCCCTACATGTGTTTCATGTGCAGGAGACATGGTGCGAAGAGCCAGGCAAGGTTCTTAGAACTGTTTGTCAAAGCAATGCGTGAAAGCAAGAACGACCACGTGTCTTCGCCGTGTTGCCAGGGAGTTTGGGAGGAGCTCCAGTGAGAAGTTTTGGAAAAGCAGCACTTGACGGTTTTGGAAATCATCGTGGATTTGCAACATCGAAGGATTTTCAATGAAAACCTCACGAGTGCCGTCTAAAACTGGGAGCTCCGCAGCAACTGAAAAAGCGCCAAGACTAGGTGCTAAGCAGCAGACCCAGGTTCCCGCGTCAGTCTTCGTCTGCTCTTGGCTGCTTGTGCACGGCCTTGTCTTGGTCACCCCTACTCTGCATCTCCGCGCGCTCCTCCTCGTCGCTGCTCCGCTGCTTCTTCTCGGCCTCGTCCCCTTCGCTGCTCCACCTCTTCCCCCCGTCCTCGTCCACTTGTGTGCATCGCTGCGTCACCTTGGCCTTGTCCTCATCTTATTTTCTCCGCTTCTCCCCGTCCTCGTCCTCCTCTCTGCTTTGCTGCATCTCCTCGGTGTCGTCCTCGTGGCCGCTTCTGTGGATCCCCGGGGCGCCTGCTGCTTGTTCCGCCCCGATGTTCCAGTCCGGGAAGCGTCCGCCGCCACTGGTCCCTGGATGCTCCAGTCCGGGGGGCGGCGGTTCCTGCTGCTTGGCCCGCCCCCGACAATCCAGTCCGGGGCGTCCGGTCTCTCTGGCGCTGCTTGGGTTGATTGTGGTCGTTTCGCTTTGGCCGCTCCTTCTTGTTTTGCCCCTGATGATCCAGTCCTGGGCACTCCTTGTCTTCCTCTGCTCTTGGCTGCTTGTGCTCGGCCTGGTCTTGGTAACCCCTACTCTGCATCTCCTTGGGCTCCTCCTCGTCGCTGCTCCGCTGCTTGTCCTCGGCCTCGTCCGTTTGGCTGCTCCTCCTCTTCCCCCCGTCCTCATCCACGTGTGTGCATCGCTGCGTCACCTTGGCCTTGTCCTCATCTTGTTTTCGCCGCTTCTCCCCGGCCTCGTCCTCCATGCTGCTTCGCTGCATCTCCAGGGCCTCGTCCCCGTGGCCGCTTCTGTTGCTCCCCGTGGCGCCTGCTGGTTGTTCCGCCCCTGATGTTCCTGTCCTGGGGGCGTCCACCGCCTCTGGTTGTTGGATGCTCCAGTCCAGGGGGCGGCGGTTCCTGCTGCTTGGCCCGCCCCAGACGATCCAGTCCGGGGCGTCCGGTCTGTCTGGCGCTGCTTGGCCTCGTCGCCCCTTTCTGTGTTGCTCCTTGGCCGTGGTCGTGTGGTTGCCGCGCGCGCTGTACGGGTTTGTGGCACCCGGCGGCCGTTGTTGCTTGGCACCTGTCTGTGTGCCGTGTTTGTGGCTGGGGGGGTGACTCTCTGGCGTGACTCGTGGCCCCGCGTGGTGCGCCGCGCCTCGTCCGGTCCGGTCGCTCTCGGTGCTCCGGTCGGCTTTCCCGACGCCGTCGTGCCTTTCCCCATCCCGTCGGCTTTCGCCCCCGGATTTACTGGCCGGCTGCGCGGGGCACGCGGAGGCTGGCCGAGAACCAGGCTCATTGTGCCTGCCGCTGGCACCCGCCGAGGCAGGGGCGCTGGGCCCGCTCCGCGTCGTACCCGTTTGAGGCCCACGATGGGGTTGTCCCTGGCAGGTCCCTCCGGCGTCGGTCTTGGGCTGCTTGCGCTTCGCTGGTTGGCGTGTGTGGACACGGTCACTGACGCGTCCGGTTTCCCGTACCGTCCGTCGTTCGACGGGGGACTCGGGCGGTGCACAGGGGCTGTTTCATGTGGACGCCGACACCTCCCCTTGCGGGTCGGAGGACGCCAGGCCCGGGTCCCGTGCGTGTGTGTGTGTGTGCGTGTGCTCGTCCTTCCTGGCCGGGTCTGGCGGGTCGGCCTCCCGGGCGCGTTTTGGTGCGCCTCCCCTTCTCCTCTGGCCGCTCTCTCTTTCTGATTTGCTCGGCCCCCTTCCGGCTGGAGTTGCCCCTTTGTTGGTCCTTTGTTTGCCCTCCCCTTGTTGACCCTCCCCCCCCCTTTTTTTTTTGCTTTTTTTTTTCTTCTTCCGCGCGCCCCCTTTGTCTCTTGCTTTCTTTGGTTCCCGGCCCCTGCCGCGTATGGCCTTGGCGCTTTGTTTTTCTTTCCTCCCCCCCCCCCCGGCCTATGGTTTGGTTTTTTTTCCCTTTGTGTGCGCGCCCTTTGTCTCTGGCTTTCTTTGGTTTCCGGCCCTGGTGCCTTGGGCCTTGGCGCTGTGTGCTGTTTGTTTTGTTCGCCTCCCGCTTCTCGGCTGTCCGTGCCCTCTCGACTCGTTTGTGTTTCCCTCCCGGCCTTTGGCTGCTCCCTGGTGGTTGCTGCCCTCCCCTCCCCCTTTCGTGTCTCCGGGTTTTCGTCGTTGCCTCTCGCTGCTCGGTTTTTTTTTTCCCGTTCGTTGTGTGCCTCTGGCTTTTTCTGGTTTCCGGCCCGGGGTGCCCCGGGCCTTGGCGCTGTGGGTTGTTTGATTTGTTGGCCTCCCGATTCTCTGCTCTCCGTGCGCTCTCGCCTTGTTTGTGTGTCCCGCCTCGCCGTTGGCTGCTCTCTGGCGGTTGCTGCCCCCCGCCCCCCCCCCCTTCTGTCGCGCTGTTTCGTCACCGCCGCTTGGTCCTCCGTTTTTTTTTTCGCTCTGTCGTTCCGCGCCCCCGTTGTCTCTGCCCCTGCTGTCTCTGGCTTTCTCTTGTTTCCGGCCCCGGGTGCCCGGGGCCTTGGCGCTGTGTGCCGTTTGTTTTGGTGGCCTCCCGCTTCTCGGCTTGCTGTGCGCTCTCGCCTCTTTTGTGTTCCGCGCCTGGACGTGGGCTGCACCCTGGTGGTTGCTGTTCCCCCCCCCCTTTGTGTCTCGCGGTTTGGTCGCTGCCTCTCGGTGCTCGGTTTGTTTTTTTTTTCGTTGTGCGCCCCCGTTGTCTCTGGCTGTTTCTGGTTTCCGGCCCCGGGTACCCTGGGCCTTGGCGCTGTGTGTTGTTTGTTTTGTTGGCCTCCCGCTTCTCGGCTTGCTGTGCGCTCTCGCCTCTTTTGTGTTTGCCGCCTCGTCGTGGGTTCCCCTCCAGGGGTTTTTTTCTTCCCCCCCCCCTTTTTGTGCCTCGCGGTTTTCGTCGCTGCCTCTCGGTGCTCGGTTTTTTTTTGTGCGCCCCCGTTGTCTCTGGCTCTTTCTGGTTCCCGGACCGGGTGCCCTGGGCCTTGGCGCCGTGTGTTGTTTGTTCCCCGCGCGGCTGTTTGTGGTTTGCTCTGTTTTGCCTCGTCCGGCGTCGTGTCGTGTGGTGCTGCGGTTTTTCGGTGTGTTTTGTGATGTGCCTGGTGTTGTGTGGTGTGCTTGTGTCTGGTTGCGTTCTTGCGCCGTGTTGTGGTGGGTCTTGTTGTGCTGTTTTTGTTGACCTTTGCTGTCGTGCGTTGCTGCGTTCTCTGCTGGTTCTTTTTTTTGCGTTGTTCCTTGCCTTTCCGTGGTGCTCCGGGCTGTTTCGGTTTCTGTCCTCTGCTTGTGCAGTGCGGTGCCGGTGTGCCTGCGGCGTTGCTCTCTGTGTGTTGCTCTTTTGCCCCTGCGGCGCTGACTGGTGTTTTGTCTTGTTGTCTGTTGTGTTTGCGTGTTTGCTGTTGGGCCTGGCTGTCCTCTGTTGTCTGCTGGTGGGTAATGGTGGGTCCTGGTGTCGTGTTTCAGTGGTGTGCTGTGGTGTGTCCCTGGGTGCTGTGCTGCGCCTTGTTGCTGCGTGTCGTGCCGCCTGGCGTTGTGTTGTTGTGCGCTGTGTTGTTTCGTTTTGCTCTGCTTGGTGCTGTCGCGCGCTGTGTCGTTTCCTGGGGCGCTGTCCGTCGCCCTGTGGTCCTGTGCCTTGGGTGCTGTGTTTTGTGTTGTCTCGCCGCGCTGTGTGTCTTTTGCTGTGGTGTGTTGCTGCCTGGTGTTGTTCGCTGCTGCGCTTTGTGCCGTGTGCGTCCTGGGGTGTCGTGCTGTGCGTTCCCTGTCCTCTCCGCCCTGTGCGGTTTTGCTGTGTGTCCCTGCTCTCCCTTGGTGCCCTGCTCCCCTGTGCTGTGCCCCGTGGTGCTGTGCTGCCGGGTGGTGTTGTGGTGTCCTGTCGTGCTGCCTTGTTTGTTTGGTTCTTCCTACTTGTCAAATCGCTGCATATTTGTTTTGAATTAAAAAACCAAAATTCAAATACAATAAAATTATACACTACCCAACGCACGCACACTCGCACACTTGCAGGCAGCAAGACCATGTCTGCTTCACTGCCTTACATGTCACCCCGCGTTGGTGGCGGTGTCCGGGATGGTTTCGCCTTGGTGACCTCGATGTCCTTGTCCTGGACTCAGTTATGGACCACCTGCAGCGAAAAGGGGGCAGAAGAGTCGAGGGTGGGGCACGGGCGGGAGGGGAAGGTGCATGGTGAATAAAAGAGGGCGTGAGGGAGCGAGGGCAGGGGCGTGGCGTGTTACGAAGAAGATTTCGAGTTTTACGCGTTGCTCGCGACGCTGTTTTCTTTGCGTAGACGACGAATCAGGAGACGACGGGCACGGGGTTATGCTCCTATTAACGTTGCGGCGCTTACGGCGCTATTTCTTTTCCTATTTGAGTTCAAAATTTTCCACGTCGTGTTTTAACGCGTTTCGCCGCACACTTTTTGTCCTAGCCATCTTTTAGGCTAATTAGCTTTATTTTCAGCTATTTAGAAAGTTTTTTCGCCGTTTTTTTCTCATCTTTTTATTTCTTTCTGGTGCTGTGGATCAGCGCGCGCAAGGCCTCTCTTGCTGGTATAAATTTCCATACCCCCAGACGGATCCATCCATTATGATGATATCTCAAGGTCAAAAAAGAACAGATCCGGGTTAGATGACAGATTTTAGGAATTTGTTGCTCATTGTGACTGCCACCCCCCACCCTTCGTGTTGGAACCCGCTAAACGAATCAACAGTTAGTCATTACTGATGCTCCCTTGCTTCATCTGTCCATGTAACGGAGGCCAGGAAACCCATTGCATCAAATAGGTACCACAATGCATCAGATCTGTGCATTAGGTGTGAGTACTCCGTGTCCATTGAGTAAGGCGGTATATCCTCTCTTTGGATGACATAGACAGGTCATGTCAAGAGACAGCTTGGGCGGAGCTTGAATTTCCAGTATAACCGCACATGTTGAATTTCATTCTCAATTGTTCTTAATTTTCGGTTTAGCTCCTTGTAATTCATACGTCTACATCCAGGTGCATTACACTTACGCTCAATCTTTGTCTGGAGATTCAGGTTATCATTGTTCATACTTTGTATGCTAGCCTTTTGCTCAGTGTTCATCATGTTTAATTTTTAGCCCTACGATACGTACTTAAGACTTAAGTAAGTTACCCTCCTGGGTAGAGATGAATCTGTACCTCCAGGAAAGGGGTAGTAAGACTCTACATTAGACACTTAGAACATTCAATATGATCGTTCCTTATGCCCATACCCCTCTTTATGTTAGATTATCGGCTTGTTATGAACATTCTTAGTGAATAGGCATGAAGCTGAGGAAGGGGGTGTAATAAGTTGGGGCACTTGGGCCTCTCAGAAGCTCACTGGAGGACCTCTCAGAGCTGCAAGATCCTAGGAGACTACGACATTTGCTCATATTGTGCTTACATTTCCAGCCTACACCTTACTGCTAGAGTCTACTGCTGTTAGGTACACTACAGAGAGCAGAGATCTAGGATACATTAGTAGTCCAACATGAATAATCACATTGTACATGTTTATAATGTGATTTCATAATGTGTTATGCCATTTTAGAAGGGTCTAATGTATTAGAAGCTTTTTTGAAGCTATTTAGAAGCTTCAGATGGCCTGTCCCGACCGTCGCCGTCTTTTGCTGCCGACAGTGATTTACATAACGTTGACAGTGCCTATGCAAGACAGACTACTCAGAAAGTTGATAAAATATAGCTTTTTTTGCTCTATGGCTCCCAGCTATCCGGCCCTGGGCCTCCCGCTCAAATATAGGTTCTATTGCCCTTTTAATGTGAATTTAATGTTACATTACTTTTCTTGTTATTTAGACATGTGAACGAGTGTTACCGGACCAGCCAGTTGGTCCAGCTGAATGTTCGTTCACTTCCTCCCCTTCTTGCTGTTGCCTACTTTGTGCTTGCCAAGATGATCAAATGCAATGCAGCAATACATTGAAAACAATTTGATTTTTAACTGCAAGACAAGGAAAAGGGGTTTTGTTATGCACCTGAAGTTCAAGCATATGATACTCTCCAAGCCCTTGAAACGTTTGGACGGAGTTTTTTTTGCACATGCTGGGAGATGTGTCTATGCTGCATGTCACTTCTGTTTGTATTGCACCAAGTTTGAGCATAGGTAGGTAGGTAGGTAGGTGCACTCGGTCGTGGAGGGGTGCCCCATGGTTCCCCCTGGCGTCGCCCCTGTGACGAACAGGAAGAGGCTCCGCGCATGAAGAGGGGAGGCGGCTTACATCCCGCTGGACCTGACTGGTGGCCCCCAACAAAGCGGCCCCGGGCAACACCGGGAGGGCTGTTCGCCGCCAGCGTGACATGCTTGTCTCGCCGGGAGGCTGTGCCCCCGTGCTTGCGCACGTCCCCTCCTTTGGGCGCAACCCTAGGGGTTCAGCGGACTTACTGGCGTATCCCGTTCCCAAGGCATGCTTGCATGTTCTGGGTACTGGGGTTCCGAGGCGCTTGGGTGTCGCACGCTCCGCCTCGAGTCTCAAAGCAGCGCTGGCCTTAGGATGCAGCCTTACCCCCGGTCGCCGGATCTCGTTTGGCCGGGTCCCCTGCATGGCACGGGCTGCCTCAGTGCCCGGGCAGTGGGCACTGGTTTTCCTATTTTTGTGTGGCGGTTGTGTATGGGTCCGGGTTATGCTTGGGTTTCGGTTCCGGTAAGCCCGTCAGCCTTGGCTGGGGTGTTGGCTGGGTGTGTTTGGGTACGGGTTAAGGTTGCACCCTTCTTTCTCCGGTTGGGGTTTGTTGTGTTTGCAGTTGGGCTTGGGTTTCCTCTGCTACCATAAAGAAGGTCTGTAGGACCAGCCCCTGGCATAGTGCTAGCTCCACCGACTATACCCGATTTCTCCACCCTCTTTCCCGTGATTCCCATCGTCCTTGACCTCACCAGTGCTTCCATGTTTCACCAAATCCAAAGTCCAAAATTCCTGCAAGTACCCTTGGTAACCCCTGACCACAGAATCCAAACAAATCCCGCAGGTACGCCCGTTGGCAACTCTTGCAATAAACGGTCGAGTGAACTTGACCAGTGCAGTCCAAATAATCGATCACCAAATGGAGTTGAGTGTGACCTCATCAATACATGGACATGATCATGGAGAAGGGAACAAATGAGACAATGTCGGGCAAAGGGAGAGGAAGAAACAGAAGTATTGACGCGTTCCCCTGGGGGGCCTGGCCACGGGACGCTGCGGTGGACACGCGCAAGTGAGCAGGCAGGCAAAGCACTACGCTCACAGGGGCATCAATGCGCTCATGTCATGTGACAAAGCGTTTCAGAATCCTTGCCACTCTGCAATGAGGGAACAAAAGTATGTACAGCAACACATCAGGATATGTACACAAGGGGTTAAGACTGGACTGGGGTAAGGGCATCTCAGGACCATAGACACTCAGTCCTAACTCGTATCCCAATCCCAGGTCCGACCCTCTCAGTGGACCGTGGGGGCGGGGGCTCAAACACAACCCATACCCTGCTCAGTCCGGACCCTGAAACCCTGCCCATAGGGGTAGTGTCCCGCCCAGCCACAGGCGAGTTCCTGTTAACCAAGGCTTTCCAAGGCCAACTGACAGTGGCTCCCTATGCTCCCTTGAACGGCAGGTCTCAACTCCCCTCTGAGCCAGAGATATGGCCCCGCCATTATCCCCTAGGAGTTGGTAGCTGAAAATGGGCTCTTTCAGCCCAAACTGATATTAGCTCAAAAATCTCCAAAATCGACCCCTCGTTCGGACCCGCCAGAGGTAGGGACGAGGCAGCTGACTGTATGCCCTTCGAATACCAACTCTCTGGAGCCCTCACCGAACCTGGTTCCCTCTGAGGTCCCGGCATCAGGGCACCACGGGTTCGTCAAGTGGGGTCATGATGCCAAAATCACCAAAATTGGCGTCATTCCCACGCGTGGCTCGCCCGGCCAGGGCAAGGCCGATGGCTCATAGGATAGGAGGCAGGACCTAGGACTTATATCTGAGTGTACAACTTGAAATTGGGTCTGGGCTCCTTGTGGGCATAGACATATGGGACCACCAATTGACCACCCGGGGGGTTGAAATTGGGGTCCAAAAAGGGGGTCATTTTGGCTGCTCGAAATGAGCCAAAATTTGAGGTGCTCCCAATAGTATATCTCCACGCCGGCTTAGAGATCGGATCTGCCATTCCATACGCCATCCACCGGGAGTCGAACTAAGACTCCCATGCCCTTGGCTCTCAAAGATCTCCATGCCACTCGGCGTGGTGACAATCCCAAATGGGTCCACAAATGCCAAAATGGCAAAATTGTCCACACTCACTTTGGGCTAGCACCTTAACGAAGGTTGCTCCGCTTCGCCTACGTGGTGTGTGAACCATCGGGACCAATATACATAACACCCATGTCATATATGGTCCATTGATCCATGCGTCCGGCGTGCACGGGTGGGCTGAACATAGTGCACAGCGGGCAGAAAATGTGAAAAATAGCTCAAAATGGCCGAAAATGCGCACACTCATGGTTCAGGCAAATGAGGCACATGCCCGACTTGGACCAGAGTGTGCCATAGGATTGGTATCAAGTTATATGCGTCCAACATATCTTTTGGGCGTCGCCCAACTCCTCCGGTATTGGGAATGGCAGGGTCGCCAAGTGAGCCCATGATTTGGGATAATCCCAAATCGCCAACATGGCGGCCACGGTATGCAAAGCCCAGGAGGAGTTATTCGCCGGGTCTAAGATATGGTGGGCACCGAAGTATGTACCCTCAAAATATACTTGGGTCATGATGTCAATTGGGCGCAACGTTGAGATACAAGGTCGCCACTTGACACCATGACGGGCAAAAAAACAGCAATATTGGCGAAAAAACACACAAAAATACCTTGAAAGGCAAACAATTATATAATAATATCTTCGGCTTGGATTGAGTAATGGACCAATCCTTCTAAACACAATGACTTGACACCAATGACCTTTGATTCCACATATGTGCTCCACTTGGGCGCTTTGAAAGGTTACGAGCGCTACTTCCCAAGTGGGCACATGAAAATATGGAAAATTGAAAAACACACACCTTGCTCCCAACGCATCGCTTTGGGATCGCCACACAAGCTTCCCTCCACGAAGGTTAGGCTCGCAATTGATCGTGGGGAGTATGGAAAAGGGGCTTGCGCAATATGAGGTCCATTGGCGGGTTTGGCTTGGAGCGATGGACCCGCCAAATGGGCACGCAACACAACACAAGGCACATACTCCATATTGCCCAAAAAGGTAGCTCCCCCCCCGATATGTCATGCCCCTCCAAGGGCATAACTTTGTGTCAATCGCTCATAGGAACTCAAGGAGAGTTCCTATGCAACACCAACACTCGTGCGCTACACTCGAAAGTTATCTTAACGCACGCAATATCGTGGCCAAAGAGTTATAACGCAAACTCTACCCTATTGACCATGATCCATTACGCTAGCGCGCACGTGTGGAGACGCAAGGCGTATAAAGGTTCCTAAATTACGTCGGGGGTATTGTGAATACATCCCACGTTTTCTTATTGCCATTCCTCGCAAGCGGCACGAGATATGACCCTCACAAGTGGCCTCACGAATCAACTTTGTTTTGCCCATATCTCTAAGACAAATGGAGGGCAAGACAAAAGGAAAGTTGATTCGTGCATAGGGAAACACGGAGGTCCACTCGAAAGAGGTCAAATCAAGTGCGGGGATGTCGAAGTTGAAAATCCGATTTCGACATCCTGAAAAATTCGGATTAAGGTTGCGAGTGTAAGATGTGAAAATTGCGGATGCATCAATGCAATTCCTGAAGACTTTAGAGTCTTCGTCACGATTTGCGCTAAAATATCTGTATATAACAGTTAGACTGGCGGTTACGCTAAAGTTGCGAACTAACCGCCAGCTGTCAAAACAGTGAGTATCAGAACGGAAGCGTAAAAGTTGACGGAAACAATGTGAAAAAAAAACCCTGTTGATTCCTGATATTCTGATATATAAATCTCCGCTGGCGGCGCATCGGTTGCCGATGCGGGGCTTTACGGCACGGAACACGCTCCCGCCGGGCGTCTTCCCTTCCGTACATGGGGTTAGTGGACCGGAGACCGGTTGTATGCCGTACCCTAGCCATGGGGTTCTGGGTACCGCTTCACCCCCCTCCTTAGAGCAAACCCTGGGGGGGGCTCGATAACACCCACGCATGGCAGCGGGTACCCAGGACCATTTCTCGAAGGAGGGGGGGTGTCACATCCTCACTTCAGGCTGATTTGCAGGTTAGGCTGCCCAAATCCCACAGTAAGACAGGTACGGTGCTGTAGCTGTTAGTAACTGCAAGTATAGTATCAAGTATCAAGTCCCGGGTCCTGGCGGCGAGTGTTCGGCATCCAAAGGACCCGTTAACCCATACCAGGCGCACCGGGTGCCGGCTGCTACGGTCACCACCACAGTGGCAGTGGCATACACGGCCAACATAGGCGTCACACGACGACCGAGGTGGTCCCACAGGTCGAAAGCGACCACAAAGATCCATCAGGCTACCCCAAGTGCTATTACCACGAAGGCCATACATGAGGGAGCCTCCATGCAGTGTGGGCGGAGGCGTCGACTCCTCAAACCACCAGTTTCCAAGGCAAAACTTCCCCATCCGACTGCAAGTGTGTCTGCGAGTTGGCAGGCTCACACTGGGACTGACAGTGGCGGACCGCTGGGAGTGTAGTCAGGCAACTGGGCTTCCCGCCTGGCGCCATCAGGATCTCCACACATCACAGCGAATAGGGCACACGGTATCACGGGCACTCAAACAGAAGAATCTGTACTTAGGTACTGGTCCAGGCTGTACCCTATGTAATAACATGTAAACGGCGACTCAGGGCGCCTTCGTAGTCGATTCGCATCCCGTCGGGGGGAAAAACAGTCCACACCTCAGTGATGGGCTGACATACAGATGCACATATCCTGGGGAACAGAAAGACAAGCAATAGATGGGGTAATAGGCGTGTAAACACACTCTGGATAGAGTGCCAAACCACGCCCCGGTCAGGATAAGGCAATGCAGGAGGGTGGACAGGAAAACGCCTGAGTTCAGGCCATATATAGTCTCGAGACACACGTCGGCTGGTCTGGATTCCGCAAGTGCCATGGAACCAGACCACACACCAAAAAATCGCAATGCCGATGACAGCGGCATCCGTTGCACAACTTCGTATGGGCTTCAAGGCCCCAAGAGCTCAGAAAATATGAAGGTCAGTCGCCCTACCTGGTTTCCCAAGGATTCAGCAGGTGGGGAGTGACGAATGGAATTGAAAGAGAGGGGCCATCCTCCTCTGGATTCAGCAGGGGGGGGTACATGGCCACTCTGATGGCAGGTCACCGGAAGATGGAAGAGAGCAAGCAAGTGAGGGACGATCCGTCGACCACACAAGCGCTCAAATGCATCAGGGGAGAGCTCAGGGCGCTGATCAGGCACCCCTGGCTGCAATTGCCCGGGTGAGTGCTGCCAAGTCCAAGACATGGTTCTTGGTCTTGTGCTTGCGGATGTACTCCATGAAGGGAGTATTTACCCGCGGCACGAACGAGGAGACGGGTTCCCAGGTATCGTGGGACAGCCCATAGCCTCGCCAACGAACCTTGAACTCCATGCCTCCGGGTGCCGAGGCTTTCGGACGCTGAGCCAGGATCTTCTCGACGGTAAAGTCGTCCTGCTCAGCATAGTGGTCGTCCGATTAAGCCTCATGTGCGGCATAGCTCAGGGACACATGATGGCCACGGAGGTCGGGTTCCCGCACACGGAGTTGACTCTCGTGGCGCTCCCGGAACTGTCCGTGACCCACCTTAATGCAGTAGGTGTCCTCACCAATCCTGCGGACCACCTCGCCGGGTGTGAACCAGGTTTTGGTGCGGTGGGTGCCCATAGGGCGGGGTCTGATCACCCACACCGGGTCTCCCACCCTGAACTTCTGCGCTGTCGAGCTCGGGGCGGACTTCTGACGCTCAGCATGCTCCTTCTCGAGCTGCTGGCGGATGTCCCGCGCCGTTGCCTCTTGCCGCGCGAAGAATTCCTTGGCATCCATGGCCATACCATCACCAGACAAGGGAAGTCCCCGACCCAGGGGGTCCCTGCCAAACAGAATCTGGTGAGGGGACAAACCACCCGGCGTGGGGGTGTCATGATGTGCCTTCAGAGCAGGCCACATCTCCTCAAACCAGTTCCGCCGTGGATTGGTAATGTGAATCTTGCGCAGCTTCTCGAACAGCTGCCGTCCAGCCACTTCAGCACGGCCGTTAGACCGGCTGAGATAGGCGACGCTCTTGGCATGACGTATTCCCATGAGGGAACACATAGCCTTGAACCAGCCACCAGTAAACTGGGGCCCTCAATCACAGCAAATGGTGCGGGGGATGTCAAAGACGGTCAGCCAATGACGAATCATCATGACTGCCATGATATAGGCAAGGCTTCTAAAGAGGGGGTGAAGCGGTATGGGGTACCTCGCCCATACCCGCTGCCCAGCCTGTGGCGCTCTTCGCCAGGCTGGCTCAGGAATTTTCCTGTGCTGATTACGGCATCTCGATTTCTGTGGGATTTCTGTAAAATACCCCAGAAATCGTCTTTTTTCGTCATTTTGGGCTGGCGACGACAGTCGTCGCCTGCGCGACGCAGCTCCAGATCGAAGTTTTATTCTTCGATTTCTGAAGATTTCAATCTATTTTATTATAGATTTATCGTTTTTGGAAATAAAGGAATATAGCGTGACCTTTTTCGCGGCGTTCCGCGAAGGTCAATTTTTGCGAAAAGAGTCACCTTCACGCATTTTTCAAAAAGTCCTGAGGCGATCCCAGGAATCAGCCAGACGCCCATGGCGTGGCCCAACAGTGGGCCTTTTCATATATACGTTGAATTGGGACAGAAACGCGTCGTGTCGGCTACGCAACGCGTTGGGGGGAGACACGCGAAATGATTGTTTTTGGCTCAAAAATCACTTTATTTCACTGTTTTTCGCCCAAAAACCACTGTTTGGCCCAGTTTGGGCAGGATCTCAGTGGAGATCCTGATGGCGACGACTCCTGGCCGTCAGATTTTCTGATGGCGGTGACGCCGCCGCCTTCATTTCGTCCACCTTTTTATGCTATTTTATAGTATAGAAGTGTTACATATACATATTACTTGTCTACATGTTTATATTGTCTACATATACCTTCATCTCTTGCCCAGGACGCCAGATTGTGTCATGGCCGAGGCAAGGATCACAGAATTCTTTGGAGAAACCCAAATTCGAGAGGAAGTCTTGGATTTCATGGGATTGGGGTCGTGCATGCCAAGGGAAGCTTGGAGGTTGCCGTCCCCCCAAATGCTTCAAAAGAATTCTGGTTGTCCTCCTTGTTCTTGTTGTCCGACCTGGGGATCCAGTTCCTCTTGATCTCCTGGATCTCCTTTGCCAACTCGGTCCCCTGCGACATCAGCTTGGAGAGCTCGTCCTTGTCCACCTCCACCTTGGCTTCCCGGATACCCGCGGGTGTACGCTTCTTCAACCCGTGCGCCTTCTTGTAGGCCTCCGTGTCAGCCTGGTGGATGGGGCATGTTCGGTGGTCATGGTTGAAGCCTGTCTTCCTCCCATAACACACGAAACAGCCCTGAGGGTGAGCTTGTATGAACTCCCCAAAGGACAGCGGAGGGTCGCCAATGCGGCGAGGGTCCCTCTTCTCCTTCTTCTTCCAACCCGGCTGCAGGGGCTTCCAGCTTCCCTGTTTGCTCCCCGCGCTCAGGTTGTTGGCCACGAAGGCACAAACGGCCACTTCGGCGGGCTCATCGTCATCGTCATCGTCGACGAGAGTCTCATCGCCGCCAGCTCCCGCTGGGTCCATGGCAGCTTCCCCGCCAGGTCCCTCGCCAACGTAGTTGACGTCGCGGTCGCCGGGCCTCAACCCGCGGGTGTGGTGGAGGTTCCGGTACTCTTTGAGCACCTCCTCTCCAACCCACTGCAGGATCTCGTCACAGCTCATCCGCGCCCGGATAGCCTGCAGACGGATGGTCTGGCCGCTCACGTCACACTCGTCAAGGCGCCACATCGCGGTCTTCTCGCGATCGCCCGAGACGGTGATGAGGAGAGCGTTCCGCAGTGAGTGCCGTTTGACATCCCGGGCCACGTTCTTCCTCGTCCAAGCCACCACGTTGGTATGATACTCTTTGGGGAGCATCATCTTGACCGTGTGGTTGGACTTGGCCCTCTTGGCTTCCTCCTTGGTGACCCTCTTGATCCATGCTTCCGGCAGCATGGAGAGCAGGCGAGCCTGCTCGTCGCCCTCGTTCCAATCCTCCACGTTGCGGCGGAAGAGGGTGTATTGCCCTCGGAAGTCCCGGCAATCCCGTAGGCGGATCTCCCGTCCATCATGCTGAAGCTTGATGGACTTCCACCGCTTGGCAGCCACCTGCGGAGCGTCCACCCGCTCCTGCTCGTTGAGCCACTTCTTGGCTTCCTTGAGGGTCTTGATTTTCCCCTCCTTGGCCGCCACGAAGTATAGGTCTTGGAGCACTTCCGGCAGGCGGTACCTGAACCGTCTGAAGACATACTTCTCCGCATCCGCGGGATGCATGTCCTCAGTGACGGTCACCCCCCCATCGTCCAGCTTCTCCAAGAAGCGGTCGAGGTTGAGGGGGTTGCCATCGTACATGGGGGGCTTGATGTCCTTCAAGTCTTCCCACACGGCGGCATCCGCGGCCTTAGAGACCATGAACGCCGGCCTCGAGGTCGACCGAGGTTCCCATCGGCCTCGCCCACGGACTCCCACGGCCGCCACGTCCATCTCCTCAATGGAATCCCTGTGGCTATGCCGCGGTTCCTCCATGTACGCTGAACCTGAATGTTCATGCTGTACACCTTCCATGTATGCCTCCTCATCACGGTGCCGGCGGCTGCGTTCAGCGGCCTCCCGTCGTACACCACGCGGCGGGCTGATGTCGAATTCCTCCAGGTCCAGATCCAGGTCCTCACCTCCGCCGACATCCCACTCCACGTCTCCTCTGGGGACCTCATCCCTGAGTCCACCATAACGTCCACCAGCCATTGGGATTGGCTCCGGGGCTGGTGCGGGGCGTCGGGGGCGTACCGGTGTCCGCGGTGGAGCACGGCGGTTGTGGTACTCCGCGCTGAGCCACTCATCACGCCAATCCTCACTGCCACTGCCGGGCGGCACGCGCTCGTTGCGGCGGCCCGCGCTGTGGTGAGAGGGGGCGCTGAGAGAGGGGACACTGGCGCTGGGGCGACTCCTGGGGGCTCCGCCAGGGGCGTGGGGTCTGCCTGGACCTGGTCCGGGTCCCCAGCCGTCGTCCGACGAGCCAGACTCCAGGGGTGGGTGGTCGCTGCCGACGCTCCCACGGGCTTCCAGCGCGTCCAGCCTCTGCTGCAGGCCGCTGATGACCTTGTTCAGCGACCTGGTCTCGCCCCTGGCAATGTCCAGCAGCTTCTGGGTGGCGGTGGCGACGCCGGCGCTCTTGACCATCTCAATCTTGAGGATGTCCAGCTCCCTCTGTGCGCGCGCGGCGACCCTGGCAATGCGAGTCATCTCGCCCTTGCCCGTGTCTACCTCGCGCTCGAGGGACTGGACTCTCCGGCGGAGGTGGACAATACACCGCCGGGTGGCATCCGGGTCGCCGTCCCCTGGTGGGTCGTCGGGGTCCCCAGGGGTTCCTCCAGGAGGGCCTCCGCCGGGTCCGCCCGATCCAGGGGGTCCTCCCCCGCGCGGTGGTCCGCCTCCAGGGGGTCAACTTGGTGGGCGTCCTCCAGGGGGTCCTGCTGGTCCTCCGCCAGGGGGTCCCGGTGGGTCTCCGCCGGGTCGCCTCGATGGGTCCGAGGATGGGCGTTTCTTCGTGATGTCGAAGTCCATGTCGTCATCCTCGTCCATGTCGCCCCACCTGGGCGTCTCGGTGTCGGAAGACTCCGAGCTCCGCCAGGGAGGAGGGTTATCCTCATCCTCACCTTCCGGCTCCATCGGGACGTCTCCGCCTCCTCCGCCCGTCCAAGCCACCACTCAGCGATGTCAGCGGCCTCGTTCATCCCGGTCGCTGGCGGTGAGGAAGGGGTCACTGTCGTGGGGGTGTCCACCCGCTGGCCTCCGCGGCCTCTTGGAGGTCGTCCCCTTGCCCTTCCTCCGTCGATGGGCAGTGGGGCCACTGCTCCCACTGCTGCCCGTGTCGGCCTCGTCCAGCGTCATCTTGGAGGAGGCGTCCCCTTTGAAAAGCTTTCGAAGGGTCTCCACTCGTGATCCTCCAGGGGGAGGCTCGCGGTGGAGTTTGGCCTCTGCCTCCTCCATTGCGGCGGCGGTGGCTGCAGCAGCTCGCCTTTCAGCCTCCGCCCGGGCATGAGCCGCCTCGGCTTCCCGGGTCTGCTGCAGCCGCGCCTTCTCCGCTTCCAACGCCGCCAACTCCGCCTCCGTTTTGGCCCTCTCCTCACCGACCTTCCGTCGCGCGGCCTCGATGGCGTCCTTCTTGGCGGCGTCCGCCTGGGCCTTCGCCGTTGCCTCGGCATGGGCCCTTTCCTCCCCCTCCTTCTTTGCCCTCTCTTGGGCAAGCGCCTCTTCCAGCGCCTTCACCTCGGCCTCCTTGCAGGCAATGGCCTCCTGCGTCAGGCGGGCTTCCTCGTCGGCTGCCGCCAGCTCACCGTTGACCTGGGTAGTGGCTGCCCCATGGGCGGCTACGGCCGTGAATCCGGCCGCAATGGCCGCCACGGTCGAGGCGTGGATGGCCATCCCATGCGCCCACTCTGCAGCCTCCTCATGGGCGATGCCGGAGGCGCCCTCCATTGCAGCGTTCTGCTGCATGGCCCGTTGCCGGGCAACCCGAAGGTTGCAGGGCACCCCTCAGGTGCGCTCACAGGCGCGCGCCACGTCCCTTTGGTCGGGAGCGACGCTGCTGCTGGAGCTGGCCTGGTCGGCCGGCATCCTCCCGCGGTGGGCCGGCTCCACGTCGCTGTTGGGGCCTGACTTCCTCAGGAGCAGCGGACGGGGCTTGGCCTTGGTCTGCTTGGCGACTTGGAGGAAGTCGCCAAAGGTGGTGGAGCCGGGCTGGTGACCGCCATTGGCCCGTTGGGGACTGGGGGCTGGGGTTCCGCCCTTGGCGCCTTGGGCGGCTTCGGCCACCAGGGACTCCTGGTACTCCCGCCACTTCCGGTCCCGCTTCCTGTCCCCGGCGGACCGCTTCTCCTTCCCCGGAGACGCGCTGTTGCTGCTGCCCTGCAGCCTGCGCTCGCTCCCCGGTCCCGGGAAGTTCTTCTCGATCATGTCCCACATGGAGACATTGATCGAGGCGCCCGACGGGTACTCGTTGCAGGTCTCGTCCTCCTCAATCCCGTCGGGGCGCAGCCCTTCGCCGGGCCTGTCTGGCCGGGTCCAGGTCCTCCAGCGCCTCTGCTGGAAGCGGAAGGCAAACCCTTCCGCCCGCAGCCAGTCCTCCACGGCTTGCAGGCGGTCGGGGGCCATGTCCGTGCGGATCTCGAAGCTCCCGGGCATGCCGCCTTCGCACTGGGGGTGGCTGTGGCGGTAGTGCTGGTCCCAAACCAACCCACGCAGTAGGCGCACTGCATGGGGCTGGGGCCGCGGCCACGTCTTACCCGCTTCTTGCCAGTCTACCATGGCAGCGGGGGCGTAGTTGGTCTTGAGGTCCTTGGTGTGCACTCGTTCCGCTCAACGAACTGGTCCTGGTGGTGTTTGTTGAGGCGGGTGCTGCAGCACTGGACTGGGAGTGCGGCCGGTGCTGGTCGCCCGGTGGTTGTGGAAGTGGTTGCTGTAGCTGGGAGTGCGGCCTTGCTGGTCGGCCGAGGGAACTCCTTGATGACGGAGTTCTGCTCCCCGCACTTCCTTCACGGTCTCGGCGCTGCTGCCGGGCGGCGCTGCGAGCCGCTGCGCTGCGCTGCGAGCTGCGAGCTGCGAGCTGCTGCGCTGCGCTGCTCGGGGTTGGTGGCCCCGAGTGGCACGCGAGGGATGGGTAACCCCGCGGTGGTGAAACGCTTTTGACGCGTTCCCGTGGGGGGCCTGGCCACGGGACGCTGCGGTGGACACGCGCACGTGAGCAGGCAGGCAAAGCACTACGCTCACAGGGGCATCAATGCGCTCATGTCATGTGACAAAGCGTTTCAGAATCCTTGCCACTCTGCAATGAGGGAACAAAAGTATGTACAGCAACACATCAGGATATGTACACATGGGGTTAAGACTGGACTGGGGTAAGGGCATCTCAGGACCATAGACACTCAGTCCTAACTCGTATCCCAATCCCAGGTCCGACCCTCTCAGTGGCTGGTGGGGGCGGGGGCTCAAACACAACCCATGCCCTGCTCAGTCCGGACCCTGAAACCCTGCCAAAAGGGGGGGTGTTTCGCCCAGCCACAGGCGAGTTCCTGTTAACCAAGGCTTCCCAAGGCCAGCTGACAGTGGCTCCCAATGCTCCCTTAACGGCAGGTCTCAACTCCCCTCTGAGCCAGAGATATGGCCCCGCCATTATCCCCTGGGAGTTGGTAGCTGAAAATGGGCTCTTTCAGCCCAAACTGATATTAGCTCAAAAATCTCCAAAAATCGACCCCTCGTCCGGACCAGCCAGAGGTAGGGACGAGGCAACTGACCCTATGCCCTTCGAATGGCAACTCTCTGGAGCCCTCACCCAACCTGGTTCCCTCTGAGGTCCCGGCATCAGGGCACCACGGGTTCGTCAAGTGGGGTCATGATGCCAAAATCACCAAAATTGGCGTCATTCCCTCGCGTGGCTCGCCCGGCCAGGGCAAGGCCAATGGCTCATAGGATAGGAGGCAGGACCTGGGACTTATATCTGAGTGTACAACTTGGAATTGGGTCTGGGCTCGCTGTGGGCATAGACATATGGGACCGCCAATTGACCACCCGGGGGGTTGAAATTGGGGTCCAAAAGAAGGTCATTTTGGCTGCTCGGAATGAGCCAAAATTCGAGGTGCTCCCAATAGTATATCTCCACGCCGGCTTAGAGATCGGATCCGCCATTCCATACGCCATCCACGGGGAGTCGAACTAAGACTCCCATGCCCTTGGCTCTCAAAGATCTCCATGCCACTCGGCGTGGTGACAATTCCAATTGGGTCCACAAATGCCAAAATGGCAAAATTGTCCACACTCACTTTGGGCTAGCACCTTAACGAAGGTTGCTCCGCTTCGCCCACGTGGCGTGTGAACCATGGGGACCAATATACATAACGCCCATGTCATATATGGTCCATTCGTCCATGCGTCCGGCGTGCACGGGTGGGCTGAACATAGTGCACAGCGGGCAGAAAATGTGGAAAATTGCTCAAAATGGCCGAAAATGCGCACACTCATGGTTCGGGCAAATGAGGCACATGCCCGACTTGGACCAGAGTGTGCCATAGGATTGGTATCAAGTCATATGCGTCCAACATATCTTTTGGGCGTCGCCCAACATCTCCGGTATTGGGAATGGCAGGGTCGCCAAGTGAGCCCATGATTTGGGATAATCCCAAATCGCCAACATGGCGGCCACGGTGTGCCAAGCCCAAGAGGAGTTATTCGCCGGGTCTAAGATATGTTGGGCACCGAAGTATGTACCCTCAAAACATACTTGGGTCATGATGTCAATTGGGCGCAACGTTGAGATACAAGGTCGCCACTTGACATCATGACGGGCAAAAAAACAGCAATATTGGCGAAAAAACACACAAGAGTGCCTTGAAAGGCAAACAAATATATTATAATATCTTCGGCTTGGATTGAGTAATGGACCAATCCTTCTAAACACAATGACTTGACACCAATGACCTCCGATTCCACATATGTGCTCCAGTTGGGGCGCTTTGAAAGGTTACGAGCGCTACTTCCCAAGTGGGCACATGAAAATATGGAAAATTGCAAAACACGCACCTTGCTCCCAACGCATCGCTTTGGGATCACCACACAAGCTTCCCTCCACGAAGGTTAGGCTTGCAATTGATCGTGGGGAGTATGGAAAAGGGGCTTGCGCAATATGAGGTCCATTGGCGGGTTTGGCTTGGAGCGATGGACCCGCCAAATGGGCACGCAACACAACACAAGGCACATACTCCATATTGCCCAAAAAGGTAGCTCCCCCCACGATATGTCATGCCCCTCCAAGGGCATAACTTTGTGTCAATCGCACATAGGAACTCAAGAAGAGTTCCTATGCAACACCAACACTCGCGCGCTACACTCGAAAGTTATCTTAACGCACGCAATATCATGGCCAAAGAGTTATAACGCAAACTCTACCCTATTGACCATGATCCATTACGCTAGCGCGCACGTGTGGAGACGCAAGGCGTATAAAGGTTCCTAAATTACGTCGGGGGTATTGTGAATACATCCCACGTTTTCTTATTGCCATTCCTCGCAAGCGGCACGAGATATGACCCTCACGAGTGGCCTCACGAATCAACTTTGTTTTGCCCATATCTCTAAGACAAATGGAGGGCAAGACAAAAGGAAAGTTGATTCGTGCATAGGGAAACACGTAGGTCCACTCGAAAGAGGTCAAATCAAGTGCGGGGATGTCGAAGTCGAAAATCCGATTTCGACATCCTGAAAAATTCGGATTAAGGTTGCGAGTGTAAGATGTGAAAATTGCGGATGCATCAATGCAATTCCTGAAGACTCTAGAGTCTTCGTCACGATTTGCGCTAAAATATCTGTATATAACAGTTAAACTGGCGGTTACGCTAAAGTCGCGAACTAACCGCCAGCTGTCAAAACAGTGAGTATCAGAACGGAAGCGTAAAAATTGACGGAAACAATATGAAAATAAAACCCTGTTGATTCCTGATATTCTGATATATAAATATCCGCTGGCGGCGCATCGGTTGCCGATGCGGGGCTTTACGGCACGGAACACGCTCCCGCCGGGCGTCTTCCCTTCCGTACATGGGGTTAGTGGACCGGAGACCAGTTGTATGCCGTAACCTAGCCATGGGGTTCTGGGTACCGCTTCAGTATGAGTGAAGCCCTGGAATAGAGTATGCAATTCTCGAAGACGATGTTGCATCCCTACTCCAAGAATCAATTTTATATACCATGCACATTTGAACTACGGACATATGACGCCATGCTAACAACCTCGATTCACCACATTAAGGAAAATGACATTGATTCACGGGGTCATTCGCGACAAAATGACATCAATGAGGTCCATCTGGCACATGGCGGAACACAAAGAAATGATACACGACACAATGGCATCATCGGATTCAACATAAGCGTGGTCCACATGGCCCATCCTCACCCTTGCCTACAAGACGGCAAAAAATGGAATCGAGAAACATGAGCTCCAAATATGAGGAATGTCCCACCGTGGATCAACTGTGACATCATGGCCTCCATGAACACAAAGTACGGCATGGCCACGCTGGCTCAGCTAGCACTACACAATCCCCATATATGGGCCAACTCCTTAAAACCGGTTTGTTTTCTCTGTTTTCTGCTCTTTTGGTGCCCTTTGCTACCTTTCATTGAAACGGGCACCCTCAAAATATACACAAAAGTGGTATTATACATGAAAAATGAAATTTTTGACCTCAAATACCCCCTCCATGGGGTTTGAACCCACACTCTACCAACCTTAGAGTTGTGTTTTTCCTCTAAGCTACGACCTGTCGTCGACGATCTCAGAGCAAACCGTAGTATAATAAAAAATTTGGAAAATCAGTACTCCTTACATGCTCCAACCACTATTAACCTCCCATGCTCTTAAAACCGGTCACGCGCTCACTGAGTTGTTCAACTAGTGATTTGCTGTACCCAGAGCTTTGATTTCTGATGCAATCCAAAATGTTTTAAGGATATAAAATTTTAACAAAATGACAGAAGGAAATGAGACACTGGATTTTCACGAGTTCGTGCTGAAATTGCCGGATTCGGCGTGGAACCTGAGTTCTGAGTCGTTGGAACATGCAGCACAGTTGGCAAAGGAAGGCGCAATCAGTGGTCTCAGTCCTTGGCAGGCAGCGTCACTGTATTCCAAACTTACAGGAAAGAAAACACTGGCCACTGTCAAAGACACGATGGCCTTGGTTCGTGATGCCTTACTCACCTTAAAGGGCGACGACATTGGCAGAACAGGAACGTCGTCGCATCGCGAAGACGTCTTCCTGGCATGCGAAACTTTGAGCAGTCCCAAGGACCACGCTGGCCCCGCGTCGGACAAGGAGTCCACGTTCGTGTGGCGCGATGAGGTTCTGTCGCTTCCTTCACGCTTGTCTGCACTCCTGGAAGAGCGAAAGGTTTTGCAAGACGAGTTTCGCAGAAAAAAGATGTTGAAGCACCTTCCAGTGTTCGGCGAGTTCCATAGGGCAGCTGTTAATAACGCGCCAACGCACAAACATCCAGCGGACGCGGAGAAGCGTCGTTGGGAACAACAGGTAAAAGACGCCATGCGAGTCCCGGGAGTAGTCTTAGCACGCGAAGATGACACAACGGTAGCTCCGGAAGCACCTGTTTCATTGGTACTATGTGAACATTTGTTTGCAATGTTGGGTGCGTTGGACTACAGCATCCAAAGCTCCCGGCGAGTGGCAGTAGATAAACGGTTTGAACAACCTGCGATTGCACCAGAGTTACTCTCGAAGGATGACATGTCACTACTTCAGTCGCGCAACAAATTACAAAAAGACCTGAGAGGCACGCGTTTCTCCCCTTACTCGCATCGTAGTTCTTTCCGTTCGTTTTCAACACGAGGTCGTTTTGATCAACGGAGATCTGGCAAAGGAGGCAAAGGCAAAGGTAAGGGTTTCACCCAAAGATTTGTGCCACGTAACGACAAGTTAGATGAACGACCACAGCAGTAGCTTGACTGTAGAGGATTTATTGGCACCAGCCGTGTGCGTGCCACCGCCGATCCATCCCCACAGGCCACTCTATTTGCGCTGTCGTGCACAATTGCATGAATGGGAAACGTTGAAGGACACATACGCGGCGTCAGTGATTCGCAATGGGCTGCAGCTTGATTGGGTTGACGGTTTTGATCCGGATCGGCCAACCGACGACTTCCGTCCTCGTTCTTCCCACGCAGAGGTAACCGACCCTCAATTGGTAAAACACGTGTTGGATGCAGTGCAACAGGGTTGCATGGAACGCGTCGAGCGAAAAGACATTAAGTGTTGTGCAAGTATGTTCGCAGTGGACAAAGCGTCAGACGAGGCACATCCTGAGGGAGGCCGTCGACCTATCACCAATTTGAAGAACGTGAACCAGTTTGTACAGACCACCTATTTTCGTTTGGTCACTCTGTGGGGCATTTTACCGTTCTTGAGACCCGGTCAGTATGCTTGCAAAATTGACCTGAAAAGTGCTTATTTTCACATGGGTATCCATCCGCGGGATCGACCTTATTTGGGGGTCTACGTCGACGGTGAATTTTACAGGTGGTGCGTTTTGCCGTTTGGATTAAACGTTGCACCACGGGAATGGCAACGCCTCATGCAACCAATTTTAAATGCCGTGCGCGAACGCGGAGCACTCGTTTGGGTCTACTTGGACGATTGGCTCATCATTGGCAATACTTACCGTGAATGTCTCGAACACACACGTTTTTTGGTACAACTTTTGCATCGGTTGGGTATATTGGTCAATGTCCCAAAATCATGTTTGGAGCCGTCTCAAGAAATTATAATGCTTGGTTTTATGCTAAACTTCAGGGAAGGATTCGTCGCGGTACCTCCAAAGCGCCTACAAGCAATTTTTCGGGACGTGAACAGACTGGCACACAGTCACACACCATCAGTGAGGCGATGCGCCTCCGTTCTTGGAAGAATCCGTTCCTTGTTGTTCGCCATGCCCCATATCCGACTCCTCAGCGACGCCCTGGCGGTGCACGTGGCGGTGGCAGTCCAGGCTGGCTGGGAGGCAGACGTGGCGCTCCCGGAGCGCGTGTCACGTCAGTTGATGGATCTGGCGGACGAGTTACACCAGTGGAAGGGACGCACCTTCGTAGTTTCCATGGGTCACGTCAGGGACATGTACTCGGACGCGTCAGATCTGGCGTGGGGCGGAGTCCTTCAAGGGAATGCCCAAGCAGCGTTCGGTTGGTTCCTGAATCGAGAGGAACACATAAACGTCAAAGAGTTCAGGGGAGCCCTACTGACTATTCAAGCGTATGCGCTGAGGGACACCACGCTGCGATTTTTCACCGACTCAATGGTCCTTTACTGGTATCTCCGCAAGTGGGGAGGTCGCAAGCCGCGGTTCAACGCATTGATTCTCCAACTGTGGAATTTTACACAAGCCAATCGCATCGAGATTCAACCGTTTTACGTGCACACCTCGGTGAATCCGGCGGACATTTGGTCTCGGCTTCGTTGGACACCGTCGGAGGCTACCTTCCCGTCGGACGTGTTGACTTGGATCCTGGAGGAGTTCAAAAGTTGGATTCAGCCGGAAATCGATTGGATGTCAAGGAGTTCCAATGCGGTGTGCAGCAAGTTCGTCAGTCCGTGTCCTCAGCCGGGGGCTTACGCCATCGATGTCTTCTCCCAGAATCTAACTTTACTTTCACCGGGGTGGGTCTTCCCGCCGTTCAAGCACATACCTCAGTTGGTCAACAAAGTGTTGGAGTCACCAGGGGTGAAGGTTCTCATGGCTCTGCCGTACAGGCCGCGCGAGGTTTGGTGGAACCTATTGATGAAACACGTGAAGTTCGCAGTGAACACGTCGGAGTTCCGTTTGCAAATGCCAGACGGCACGGAGACACAACCACGTTTCGTGTTGACCTTGGCGTATGTTTGCGTGAATACTATCAATTGCGAGGAGCTACCAACGAAGAGGCGACGCTTATCATCAATGAAATCGGGAAGGACACCTTGAAATGTTACAATTCTGCGTGGCACATGTTTGGTACGTTCTTGTTACAAGACGCGGCGCTTGCTCCACTGTTAAAGGTGGAGCGCTTTGGTCAAATCCCACTGATGACGGTGGCGGTGCAACTTTTAAAGTTTTCACGCACGCATTCTTTAAGTGCTGGGCGTATGGCGTATTCAGCAGTGTGTTTATTCCCGTGCTTTTCGCAACTACGTTTCGAGGGTATGCTACGCAACTTGAAACGTGACTGGTTCGTCAGTGTTCCTCATTATCATCGTTTCTATGATGTACGGCGTCTTATACAAGTCATGCATCAGCAACCTGTGGAGACGGAAGCTCAGCTGCGCTTGCAAGCCATTTTGTCCTTGAGATTCTTTGCCTTGTTCCGAGGCGTTGATCTGGCGCGATCACGTAGGGATATCCAACGCGCTGCTCAGCCTTGGTTCATTTCTGCTAAGCGCAAAGGGAGGAGATACTATGCACGTTATCCTATTCACAATGTTACGCCACCGTCAATTGATCCGCAGCGCTGCTTAGCGCGTTATTTGGAGGCTACTGGTGATTACGAGGGTTCTGATATTTTTGTGTCCCTACGAAAGCCACGGAAGCCTTTATCATCGGATGCCATCAACGGTCTCACTACTCGCTGGTTAAGGAAACACCTACTGGAATTGGGGGAACTGGAGACGGATTCGTTTTCCGCGCATTCTACACGAGGAGCAGCAGCAACTGCACTAATCTATCTTGGCGTGGATCCGCATGTGGTAGCAGCATTGGGTGATTGGTCCTGTTACGATACATTCAGAAAGTTTTACGACAGGACCAGAGCTCTGTTGCGCATCGCGCAAGTTCTGGTCCCTCCTGATCTGGCGACTGGAGAAGCGGCGCGCGCTTCGCGCCTGGCGATTAATTAATTCTTATAAAGGGTTCAGTTCACGGGAGCTCAGTTCTTCCGTTCTGTTGCCCATATATGGGGATTGTGTAGTGCTAGCTGAGCCAGCTCGGATTTACCCGAATAGGTGAGGAGGAAAGAAGAGATGGCGAAGCAATAGCACTACACAAGACACATATATGTCCACCCTGTCCCTCCCTTAAGTTCTTCGCTCACCGTGAAAAGCAGTTGACACTTGGGTCGTCGGTTGCCACGGTTTTAAGAGCATGGGAGGTTAATAGTGGTTGGAGCATGTAAGGAGTACTGATTTTCCAAATTTTTTATTATACTACGGTTTTCTCTGAGATCGTCGACGACAGGTCGTAGCTTAGAGGAAAAACACAACTCTAAGGTTGGTAGAGTGTGGGTTCAAACCCCATGGAGGGGGTATTTGAGGTCAAACATTTCATTTTTCATGTATAATACCACTTTTGTGTATATTTTGAGGGTGCCCGTTTCAATGAAAGGTAGCAAAGGGCACCAAAAGAGCAGAAAACAGAGAAAACAAACCGGTTTTAAGGAGTTGGCCCATATATGTGTCTTGTGTAGTGCTATTGCTTCGCCATCTCTTCTTTCCTCCTCACCTATTCGGGTAAATCCGAAAACATGACTTGTCCACACTCATGAACCACCAATGATCACAAGTAAAGAGCTTGCAATGAGGATCACCAAATATGAGTCAGGAGAGTGACCTCATGGCAATACCTGACACTTGGCGTGTCTGACACAGTCCATATATCATCATGCTGGCAATGCCTGGGTACTTCACACCGGACGCCGGGTGCCTATTACTTAGCAATAACATACACAATGGCGAGCAACTGAATGGACTTGGCGGGTTTACTTGCTGCTCGCGAACAAGACATCAAGAAGGGCCAGCCCACCAAACGTCACCTGTTTAGTGTATGCTGCATACCAATTGCTGGGCTCCTGCGGTTAGAGTATCGCGAACCAAAGGCACGAACAAAATGTAAAGCCAACACACGGCGTAATTCTCATGCCCTCACACCCTTGGACATGCCACTCGGCCCCATCACTTGGTACCTAATTGCTTGGGACCCGATGGCATAGGCAACCACAAGCGTCATGTGCATTAGAAACCATCCACACATGGACATGTGAAACCAATATTGCCTAATTGCATGTTCATGTGACACCAAACTAATTCGATGCATGCTACTTGGAGAGAGATTGGGTAAGAGTGCTTGGATAAGAAGATGCCCCGGGTCACATGAAAAGACCTAGGACCGGCCCGCAGAGAGAGCCCCAGTCCATGCCCTGACAGAGAGACCCTCACCCATCCATGCCAAGAAGAGAGAACCTAACCAATACATGGCCGAAGAGAGATAACCTAACCAATCCATGGCCTAGGAGGGAGAACCTGACGTCACCAAAACCCAATCCCGAGCGCATAGCCTAGCCATGACCCATGGAGCATGCATTTTGAGAGAGACTTTCGCCTAGCCATGACCCATGAAGGCATGCATGCCCTTGAAGTGAGAATCACCAACATAGATTGAGGACTATCCCTACACCCAATTGCCAAATCAAATGAGCTATCCACATGCCATGACATACTTCATGTGGACAAAGGAGGGATAGTGGATCACCAACCGTGTTCGACCAATGATATGAATTCACCGAAGTGTTCAATCAATGCCATGATTTCACCGAAGGTCACCGGAGTAAGACAGCAAATGAGATGTTAAGAACCAGGGCATAAGTGCAATTCTCCCCCTTTAGCATGTTCACCCATTGCACGTGCACACCACATGTTCACCACACACAGTCACCAAAGGTTGACCCTCTTTGATTCCATGATAGATCAAGTTGTCATGACATATGCAAAGCAAACAAATGATAAATCAAAGAATGAAGAAATTGCTTTGCATTGCGGAGCAACAACCGACGTACTTTCTTCCCTTCCGGTGCGCCTACCTATGCTTCCCTCGGTCTCACCTCTCGTCCCCTTTGGAAGACACTCCATGTGACTGGTAGGTTTTGCCGTGACTACTAATACCACTATAGCGGAGATAAGGACGGTCTTGGTTTCCCCGGAGGTACTCCCTCTACACTGCCCACAGAAGCGATCAACGTACGTACTATGGCTGTCACATAGTTCTTCTCCGGTTGGATAACTGATTCCAATTTCCACATGATAGATCTAACACTATTAGCACCCGTTGGGAAGAATTTTCAGACGATCGGCCTGCATTGAGGAACACAGAGCCCGTGCACGCCAACAGGAACACAAGAAGGGCGCGCGCACACACAGCAGGCCTGGTCCGAACAAGAAATGTTAAATCCTCCATCCTGTGGTTTCTAAATAATACAATTTCGGAATTCTCCTGAAATTATATCCCAAATTGCTGAAATCACGGAAATTGCTCAAAAATAGAACACTGCAGTCAAATGGGATCCGAACCGGCTTCACCCCCTTATCCAGAGCGGTGTCAGCTGCTCGGAAAGACAAAAAGAGGACGGGAGAATCCCCAGGCTCTGCCTGCATTGTGGGAGGGTACCACATACACCGTAGCCACCCAACCAAGTAATAGGGGGGAGGAATGAAAGAACTCAGCAGAATGAATTCCCTCCTGTCACCACTAAACCTCAAAGCATAGGCTTGGCAGATCAAAGGATGACAAAGGCAACGTCGTCAACTGGTCTACATGAAAAGAACACAAACAGATCTATGAAGCTTGACATGCACAGCATGAGCCCCTCACATGACCCGCACTCCCACCAACAGACATGAGAGTAATGGACCACCTCCGGGAAACCTTGGCGTTTGGGGGGGGTTATCATGCATCATGACAAGTGTAGACACAAACAATGCAGAGAAAAAAAAATTATGTGTTTTTTTGTTTTTTTTATCGGAGAAGAATTTTCCCGAATTTTTTTTTCAACAATTTGCGGAGTCATCAGACTCCAGGTGCAAGATGAGCTCGAACGGACATCGCCATCCCGTCTGTCTCGCAAAAAAATGGTCGTGGATCTGGTCGGATGGTCCCAAGGTGCCCAAAATGCGGGGAAATCAGAAAAAATGTTTCTACTAAAAATAGTAACATTTGTTACTAAAAATAGCGCAGGCGAAAAATTGAGATCTCCAAACTGAGGGACCGTGGAGGGAAACCCACCTCACCAATGCGACAGGGACAGCTACTCGGACGCTGCGGATTCAAACGAAACGCGAAACAGGGCCAGTATGGTGGAGTCCCAAAAATGGAAATTTTGCAGCTAAGAAGAGCGCAAGTGTTCTAAAAATAGAACGTGGTGTGCTAAAAACAGAAGTAGTAGTTGGCAAGGGATTTAGCACAACCAGTGGTCCCCATTGCGTCCGGCAACCTCCAAATAGGTGCAATCGCTCAGAAAAAAAAAAAGCAAAACAAAGCGACAAAGCAAAGTGGGTGAGGAGATCCAAACAAATAAAATCAACTTCAATTCCCCGTAGACCCTGGGATTACAACCCGGAAATCCACGAACGATCCCATATAGCGGGGGTGTCGCTCCCGCTGATGCACTTACTAAAGGCTCCACCAGAAAAATAGCAAAGATGAGTGGGTCTTGACAATTCTTGATCCGTAGGAATCTCCTGAGCAAGCGGCCACCGATTGTGCACACAAAAAAAATATGAACACAATCCAAGACTGATCATGGTTCTATATGCCCGTCTCATGTCAAGGAACTTGGGGTGGGGGGTACTTGGGAGGTATTGAGCCATGGTATGTGCATCCATGCGGCAAATTAAGCAAAAAAAAACAATCGCGTCAAGGGTGAAGGGAGAAGCACTCAATCCCGTTCGTGCCTGATCAAATGCACCAAGACATCCTTGACATCTAGACTAATCCCCTTTTTCTTGAGGTAGTCCAGCCACACCGTGGTATACCTCGGCACAAAACTGCTTGGGGGCTCCCACGAGTCTCGCGAAGCAGCAAATCCTTTCCAACGAACCTTGTATAGCCTCCCCCCTGGCGTGGCGGGGTCCGGCTTGTCCGTTAGGATTCGCTCCGCGGTGTAGTCATCCTCCTCACCGTCATCGTCGGACTCCAAGTCTGCCGCCGTGAACTCAAACGTCAACGCTCGCCTGCCGGGATCCGGCGCCCGTGGTCAGAGTTGTGTATGGTCCCGATCCAGGATTTTGTTGTCTCCCACCTGGACGGCATACACGTCTTGCCCGATCTTGCGCACGATGACCCCTGGGATATACCACGATTGTTGGCGATGGCGGGTTAGCACGTCCTTGTGATGGCGCACCACCCAAACGGTGTCCTTGAGGGAGTACTTGTGGATCTTGCCTTCCTGGTAGTACTTGGCCCTCCGCTCATGCTCATCATGCAAGGACTTGCACACCTTGGCAGCTGTGGCATCCGCTTCACTCATCATGGCTTCCGCATCCAAAGCAACCTTGCCATGGTTCATCGAGGGAATATTCGAGACACTAGATCCTGTAAGAATAAAATGCGGTGCAGCGACATTCCCGTAGGCCCCGGTAAGTCATGGAAAGCTTGTAAAACGCTCCAAAGAGAGTGAAACCAATTCCTTCCCGGCTCCTCGATGTGCAATTGGCGGAACTTCTCGAACATTTGCCTCCCGGCGACCTCCGCGCGGCCGTTTGACCGGCTATCATACGCCACAGTCTTGGCATGTCGGATACCCATGTGTTTGCACATGCACTTGAACAAGGAGCCCACAAATTGAATCCCCCGGTCGTTGCATATGACAGCGGGGACGTCGAAGATGGTCAGCCAATGCGGAAACATGGCTTGGGTGACGGTCTTGGCTTGAAGACCCACTCCATGCTTGTCTATCTTGTCCTGCTTCTTGAATTTCTTACCCGGAACCGCCACGATATACCCGCTATGTCGGTCCACGGCGGAAATAATACAATCATATTCTTCCCCCTCAACCGTGACCTCAGGCATGGCAAACACGTCCATGGCAATGGAGCGCATCGGTGCCGGGGCGATCGCCGTATGAACCGGGTTTCCCGCTGTGGAGTGGTTCGGGCTTTTGGTGGCCCTACACACGGCACAATCGTTGCAATAACGATTTCGGATTGGGTAGTATCCCGGAGGGAACTCAAACCTCCATTCGAGATCTCGTTGCATCTTGTAGCGGCCCGGATGCATAAGTTGGGCGTTGTGCCAATGGTCAATGAGCGCCTAGACCCGGTTTTTCAGCACAAATAGCTTGTTATTGAGGAAGAGCTTGTCCCCGTCCTCCGTCAAGCCTTCGGGCCACTCATCGTTTGAGGGGGCACTCACGGCGTTCCAATACCTGTTCCAGTGCTCCGAGGCGGCATAATTCTCCGACCAATCCTCCATGAGCACCGACTCCACGTACTCAATGGGCGCCATAAGACATTCCTCCAAAGTCTGTTCCGTCAAAACCCGAACTCGGGCATTCCGTAGTTGACTCAACTCCGCCTTGGATGCCATGACCACAAAGCACTTGGTATTGCTCTCTTCCATGGCGTTCTGGAGCTCAATGATGTGTTTGGCCTCCTCCAATTTCTCGGCGTCTCCATGGCTAGATATGTCCATCCAAGCCTTGTCCGCGGGATAGGCCCAACGACTGAGGCAATCGGCTACAGTGTTGTCCTTCCCGGGGACATAGACGACGCTCAAGTCGAACTTCGCAAAGGTCTCGTGCCATCGGGCTGGCCTTGCTGCTGGAACCGAGGGAGTATCCACATGCTCCTTGTGCCAACTCTGAAGTGATTGATGATCGGTACATACCACTACGGGTTGAAGTCCGATGTGGCCCGACCATTTCCGGAGCGCGCACACAATGGCATAAGTCTCCTTCTCCCTCGCGGTCCACGTCCAACGTTGGCCTTCTGCAAGGACTCGACTCCAAAAGGCCACCGGGTATTGCGTTCCATCGCACCGGACTTGCTCGAGGACTGCCCCCACGGCATAGTCCGAGGCGTCCGTGCGCAGCACAAATCCCTTGTCCGGGTCCACCAAGAAAAGGCCCAATTGACCCAATAGTCCTTCCTTCAAATTGTCGAACGCTTCTTCGGCTTCCGTTGTCCATGCCAATTTTTTCTTGCTTCCCTTGCGACCATCAGACTTGCCCACCTGTAGCATCGTGTGGAGAGGCCCCGAGATATCGGCATGCATTGGTACATATTCCGAATAATAATTGCAAAATCCCATAAAGCACCGGAGTTCACTTATGGTCTGGGGTTTTTTCCAGTGGCGTAGTGCTGCAATTTCCCAGGCATGGGTCGGCGTTGCCCGTGACCAACCACATGTCCAGCGAACTCCACTTCTCTCACAAAGAGTGAGGTCTTTGTGGGCTTGCACACCATGCTGTGCTTGTCGAAGACCCCCAATACTCGGCGCAAGTCCTTCTCATGCGCCTCGATGAGCTCGTCCTCGGTCATGTCCTCGGTGCCCGACCCAATAATGATGTCATCAACAAACAGGTCGGCACAATCTCGAACGGGTTGAAGGAGATCCTCCATCATGCGTTGAAAGGCAGCATTCCCATTCTTGGCTCCCATGGGAACTACCTTCCATTGCATGGGCCTCAGCAGAGTGGACATCGCTGTGCATGGCCTGGAGTCCTCATGCAGCAGCATTTGGTGGTACCTGTGCTTCAGGTCCAACACCGTGAAGATGCGCTTCTTCTGCTGCTTTTGTAGGATGGAGTCAATCAGCGGTAACGAGTACGAGTCATGCTCGGTTTGCTCGTTCAATCCCCTGTAATCGACAAACAATATCCCTTCACCCTTCTCCTTCTTTGGGACGATGAAGGCCGGGCTTGCCCACTCACTATCGGAGGGTTCAATCCAACCACGCTAAATAAACTCCATCAAGAGCTTCTTCATCGCTTCCGCTCGTTCCCCTTGGAGTTGATATTCCCGGTGACGATAAGCTTTCGGGTAGGGTTTCAGCTTGATCTTGGCTGTACCATATTTCCCGCGATCCGGAGGATTCTTGTTGGCAACTCCACTAAATAGCCGCGGGTAGGCTTCAATAAGTCTATCCTTGAGCTCGGCTACCTTTGGATTCTCCTTGGCTTCTTCCGCCGCTTGCCGGGGTATTGAAAATACCAACTTCACGGCGGTGTATGCCTCTTGTGGATCCACGTTCAACATCTTCTCGTCCGATATGCCCTGTTTATCGACGTGGGCGGCCGTTCCCACCGATAATCTTCGAACATTTCGGGCCACGGGCTGGAGTTCGTCGAACTTGTCACCCACTCTTGGAAAACCCCATGTTGGAGGGTCGGACCCTATGGGACCATCGTATTGGTCGGCCTAATGGTCCATAACTCTTGCCACGAACTCATCCTTCTCGAACTTCCCGGTCACCAACTCCCGGTCGTCCCACCAATGGGGTGACTTGGCCTGGGCTCGCTCCTTTGGAGCAGCCACTCGGTCATGCATACCCATCCACATGTAGGCGACAACGCGATTGATCTCCGAGTGAGAGAGTACGTCAACACTCTCCGTAGGGTCACTCTTTTCTTCCAATATGACCCTCATCGGTACAGCCTCTACCCTCCTGATAAACGCTTCATCACCAGTGGGTTGGCATTGTGAACCATCAACCAAGAAAGCCTTGGTACTCCATGCTTGTCCCGGGGCGGGCATTGGTATACCCTCGGCGTTGATAACCAACTGCTCCTCGGGTCCTCATTGCATCTCGTTGAGGGTGATGGAGTCCAAAGTTGGTTTAAGATCCTCCAACGGACATGGGCTGGATCCTATGCCAGTCACGACAAGGATACCCATTGCTCTATCCGCAATAATCCTGTTCACCGTACGTCTGGTGTCTTCTTGAGCAGCATGCCAGTACATGAGCCCCCACTCCTTCAATCCCCAAGGCTTTGACCACGCAGAGTCCCCCTTATGCCAATGCCTCGTACACTTTCTTAGATGCGGGGCATCCCGGGAAGCAAATACGTCCGTCTCGGGTTTTTCGCCTCCAATTTGCTGAACCATGCGATTGTACACTTGTGGCGCCATGCCATATTCCATGAGATGACCTCCGCGGTCCCCATTGAACTTGGTACTCACGGTTTTGACCGCCCGCACGATTCTTTCCTCCTCATCTCCGGTCCACTGAGATAATCCTGCGGCATGGTCTGTGGATAGCCAAGTAAGACGCTCCTTATCCTCTCGAACCAACATGGCACGGTGAGGGAGAGCTCCAATGGCGTTGCTCACCATAAAATCGTATTCCATAATAATATCCGAATCGGAAATATCCGCGGCATAAAAATTCCTGGAAAGTACGATCCGCTTCGCCAAATCAGGTCGGTTGAAGCGATCATGTTCCCGAAATTCCATGCCGATGGTGGCTTCATGGGTACCCCAACCCATAATTTTGCCATTGGCGACCTGCAAGCGCACCGGTCTTCGGCTGGGCTTCAGAAATTCTTCCGAAAATAATCCCTTCCAAACCAAGCTCACTTGGGCATCCGTATCCACCAATACATCGGCAATCACCCCTTTCTTTCCATACCGTACTCGCACTTTCAAGTGCAATTGCCGTTCGTCGCCATGTGGAGTATGAACAACTCTCACGGCATGCAACTCTAGTACGCTTGGATGCATCAATACTTCGAGCGTGTGATCCCGGATGGTGTAGATCTTGGGTTGGTCATGCCCATCCACGGGGCTCTCCGTGGTCTCTCCATCATTTATTTGTGTGCGACCCACATCCATATGTACTTCCCTTGGAAGGGTGTTCCATGGGCTGGGACTTGCAAAGTTCACCTTTTTTGGCTCTTCTGAAGCCCTCTTTGGTACCATGGGTACCTTCTTTCTTTCCATTTTGCTGATTTGTGGCGTAGAGACCTCCGGTGTCCCATCCCCGTGAGTGCTTCTCTATGTCCAGTTTACTGCAGCACCATCATGCTGCGAATCACCTGGGCCTTGACTTCCCATTCGTTCTTGCAAATTTTTGAAGTCCTCCGTGGCTTTTCTTAGCGACTCAGCAACCTCATCAAATTGCCAAATCCGCGGATCGCCACCATGGTTTGATCCCACATGTCGACCTCCATCAGCTTGTCTCTTTTTCCATTCATCAATCCGCTTCTCCTTGGGGACGTTTTCGGGGTGGACTTGGAAGTATTCCCGCTTGTCCTCCTCGTACACCTTGCACGTTTTGTGGTCGTGCTTATGGGATCGCCCTTTCCCATAGCAGACCCAGCACCCACCATGATCCCGCCGGTACTCCGTAAAGCTCAACGGGGGATTTTGAATTCTCCGCGGCTCCTTTCCTTGACGGGGTGGTGCTTTCCTCCACTTGCACTTGTCATCACCATACGCTTTCGTGCTGTGGGCCACGAACGCGAAGCAGTGTGCATCTTCATGATCTTCCCGAGTCATGTACTCCCCGCCGGACGACGTCTTTCCATCCTCGGACCCTGGATCTTGACTTTGATCTCCGCCGACGGTTGGATCGCTTACTGGATGGCGCGATAATTCCGATCGTCGCGGCGCTCGCGATTCCCATTGCCATGACGGTCCTTAATGTGAGCCTCTTTTTTGGAATTAAGCTTCAATTCCACGCTCACGTATTGGACTATTGAGTCCAGGCTCATGCGGGCTGGGCTCATCTGCCTCCTCAGCCTCTCCCCACGTCTCCACTTGACGTTGTTCAGCCTCAGCAAATGTCCTCCGGCCGTGTCCCCGAACACCTCCACGTAGACCGAATTCTTCATGGAGATCATCCGGCCGGGCTCTCCAAGGTTCCTCCAGAAATATTCCATGATACGAGGATGCTGATCTTCCGGCGACATGATTAGTACAGCCAAGCGCTTCTTTGCCCGCTTCTTTTCCTCGTCTTCCACACGCTTCTTCAAGTACGAGGGTAGTACAGCCCGCAAGAGATGGCGAATCCCGCTTCATTCAGATCAATCTTCCACTTGCTTCAAGAGCCGGTGGTACTTTTGGAGATACCTCCTCCAATCCCTCAACCGCAATTCTCCACGCTCCAAGCTGAGGGGTATTGACCAAAGATCGTCCAACTTTTGGTTTGGAGCATCAACCCTTTCTTCTTGCTCCAACCAATCGAGGCATTGCTCCTCCGTACTGATCCTCTTCTTCGGAATTTAATCACGTATATCCGCCTTTAGCTCCGAGGCCAAACGGTGTGGGAAAGTGCGACATGCCCACTTGTCACGGGCATCCTGCCGCATCTCACCCACGACTTCCTCGGCAAAATCTTCCCAGTCGAGGATGAAGTCGTCGAGGTTGGCTGGATTGGCGTCGTAGTAGGGAATTTTCACGGCCCGAAGGTCTTCGAGCCTCACGGCATCCCCAACATCCGAAGCTATGACGCCCCCGAGGCGGATTCCTCCCGAACTCCCATTGCCTGGGGAGTGGGAATATACACCCCTGATTTCCATGTCTTCACGCGGCGGGGGCTCAGCTTCTCCCACGCTCGGACCTCCCATAGTCCATATTCCCGACCGCGGGTCCATCAGCCATGGATCAACCGCTCCTCCATTTGAACCATCTCGGCGAGCCGCTGACCTCGAGGCTTCTTCGTCCACACGTGCCGCATAGGCAGCTCTGGCGTCGAATGTCACCGCAGCTGGAGAACTACTCATGTCAATCTCAACGGTCTCCTCACGGGCATCCTGCTTGGGCGTACCAATACCCGAGCCTTTTTCCGGCGTCTTCTCCCCCAGCATGACACTTGCCGAAAATAGTGGGATGTGCCTCAATAGCGAGGGGTCAACCCGTGGCGGTCCATAAGGCACCGACTCCATGGGACCCTCCATGGGCGCCACTCCTTCTGCCGCTGTCCTCAAGGTCGTCAACCGTCTGAGCAACGACTCTGGGGCAGGATCCCGTGGCAGGTCGGGGCCTAGTCATGGGACGGGCGTTGGGATTCCTCCACGCTTCTCCAACTCCCTCATTCTGTCCTCGACTGTCTCCAAGGACTTGATCATGTTGTCCACCACCCGTTTTTGCACTGAACGGCGCCTTTTGTGGCTGGCCAGGCCGTTGTCCACCACCCGTTGCTGCTGTACCAACATGCTCTCCAACTTGGCGTCGTAGTCCTCTCGATGTGATTGAATTGTCTTCAGATCGTTGTCCAAGATGGCCTGGTCCTCAAGGATTCTAGAGGTGGTGTCATCCAACTTGTCGATTTCCTGAATAAGGGCATCTTTGCCCACCCGGGGATAACTTCCGATCAGGAAGTCCACATGATGGCAATGGCAGTGATCTCCACTCCCCGCTTGCCCGCATGCCGCCTTCTTGATGTCCTCGTGAGGATGACGGTCATCTCCTGCACGATCCCGTGGCAGCTTCCGCGGTCCAGGAGCTCCACGCTCTTCTCCTCCACCCATGACGGTGTCGCCTGTCGCGTCGCCGTCCATCCTCGCCACCTCTTCACTAACGCCCGTGTGCCTCAGGACGGTGGTGGTGGCTGCCCTTGGCGGCAATGATTCCCGTTCTGCGTCATGAGCAAGTTCAGGATTTGGGGCGGTATACGACGCCCCGCCGGGAAATCTGGCTCTGCGCCGGCATCATCCGAAGGGTAACAAGTATGATATCCCTCGGAGTCCGACGGAGCACTGAACATCCGGCGGATGGGGCTCGGCGTCATTTCCATCGCCTTTTCTGAATCCCCCTTGGACGGTTTTGGCGAACCACGTTTGAGGTAGCGCCTAGTCTTTGAGCCGCTGCTGCAACTCGTGACCTCGTCAGATTCTTCCGCGGGTACTCGGAGATGACAACGTTTTCCACATGATCCTTCACAAAAGGTGACGATGTCCTCCATGTCAGTACCCGGTCTTCTCTCCGAGTGTCTTCTTTCTTCTCGGGCCTCAAAAATGGTCACCCGGAGTCCACTTGGGCAGGGCTCATGAGGGCCCAAGCTCCCCAGGTGGCGGTAGGCGGCAGGTACTCCTCTGCTACCATAAAGAAGATCTGTAGGACCAGCTCCTGCCATATTGCGAGCTCTACCGCCTATACCCGGTTTCTCCACCCTCTTTCCCGTGATGGCCATCGTCCTTGACCTCACCAGTGCTTCCATGTTTCACCAAATCCAAAGTCCAAAATTCCTGCAAGTACCCTTGGTAACCCCTGACCACAGAATCCAAACGAATCCCGCAGGTACACCCGTTGGCAACTCTTGCAATAAAATCGGAACACTTGATGAATACGGGCAAGTGAACTTGACCAGTGCAGTCCAAATAATCGATCACCAAATGGAGTTGAGTGTGACCTCATCAATACATGGACATGATCATGGAGAAGGGAACAAATGAGACAATGTCGGGCAAAGGGAGAGGAAGAAACAGAAGTATAAGTGAAGCCCTGGAATAGAGTATGCAATTCTCGAAGACGATGTTGCATCCCTACTCCAAGAATCAATTTTATATACCATGCACATTTGAACTACGGACATATGACACCATGCTAACAACCTCGATTCACCACATTAAGGAAAATGACATTGATTCACGGGGTCATGCGCGACAAAATGACATCAATGAGGTCCAAATGGCACATGGCGGAACACAAAGAAATGATACACGACACCATGGCATCATCGGATTCAACATAAGCGTGGTCCACATGGCCCATCCTCACCCTTGCCTACAACACGGCAAAAAATGGAATTGAGAAACATGAGCTCCAGTTTTAAGAATGTCTCACCGTGGATCAAGTGTGACATCATGGCCTCCATGAACACAACGTACGGCATGGCCACAAACATGACTTGTCCAAACTCATGAATCACCAATGATCACAAGTAAAGAGCTTGCAATGAGGATCACCAAATATGAGTCAGGAGAGTGACCTCATGGCAATACCTGACACTTGGTGTGTGTGACACAGTCCATATATCATCATGCTGGCAATGCCTCGTTACTTCACACCGGACGCCGGGTGCCTATCACTTAGCAATAACATACACAATGGCCAGCAACTGAATGGACTTGGCGGGTTTACTTGCTGCTCGCGAACAAGACATCAAGAAGGGCCAGCCCACCAAACGTCACCTGTTTAGTGTATGCTGCATACCAATTGCTGGGCTCCTGCGGTTAGAGTATCGCGAACCAAAGGCACGAACAAAATGTAAAGCCAACACACGGCGTATGTCTCATGCCCTCACACCCTGGGACATGCCACTCGGCCCCATCACTTGGTACCTAATTGCTTGGGACCCATTGGCATAGGCAACCACAATCGTCATGTGCATTAGAAACCATCCACACATGGACATGTGAAACCAATATTGCCTAATTGCATGTTCCTGTGACACCGAACTAATTCAATGCATGCTACTTGGAGAGAGATTGGGTAAGAGTGCTTGGATAAGAAGATGCCCCGGGTCACATGAAGAGACCTAGGACCGGCCCGCAGAGAGAGCGCATGGAGAGATATCCCGGATTGAAAGAGAGCACATCTCACACATGGTGAGATTGTCCTATCCCAAGGACAGATTGTCACGCCTCCAAGAGAGATGGTCCCACCCCAATCCAGGCCTTGAGAGAGATGGTCCCGCCGCAGTCCATGCCCTGACAGAGAGACCCTCACCCATCCATGCCAAGGAGAGAGAACCTAACCAATACATGGCTGAAGAGAGATAACCTAACCAATCCATGGCGCAGGAGGGAGAACTTGACCTCACCAAAACCCGATCCCGAGCGCATAGCCAAGCCATGACCCATGGGAGCATGCATATGGAGAAAGACTTTCGCCTAGCCATGACCCATGAAGGCATGCATGCCCTTGAAGTGAGAATCACCAACACAGATTGAGGATTATCCCTACACCCAATTGCCAAATCAAATGAGCTATCCTCATGCCATGACATACTTCATGTGGACAAAGGAGGGATAGTGGATCACCAACCCTGTTCAACCAATGATATGAATTCACCGAAGTGTTCAATCAATGCCATGAATTCACCGAAGGTCACCGGAGTAAGACAGCAAATGAGATGTTAAGAACCAGGGCATAAGTGCAATTCTCCCCCTTTAGCATGTTCACCCATTGCACGTGCACACCACATGTTCACCACACACAGTCACCAAAGGTTGACCCTCTTTGATTCCATGGGAGATCAAGTTGTGATGACATATGCAAAGCAAACAAATGATAAGTCAAAGAATGAGAAATTGCTTTGCATTGCGGAGCAACAACCGACGTACTTTCTTCCCGTCCGGTGCGCCTACCTATGCTTCCCTTGGTCTCACCTCTCGTCCCCTTCGGAAGACACGCCATGTGACTGGTAGGTTTTGCCGTGACTACTAATACCACCATAGCAGAGATAAGGACGGTCTTGGTTTCCCCGGGGGTACTCCCTCAACACTGCCCACCTAAGCGATCAACGTACGTACTATGGCTGTCACATAGTCTTCCTTCGGTTGGATAAGTGTTTCCAATTTCCACATGATAGATCTAACACTATTAGCACCCGTTGGGAAGAATTTTCAGACAATCAGCCCGCATTGAGAAACACAGAGCAAGCGCACGCCAACAGGAACACGAGAAGGGCGCGCGCACACACAGCAGGCCTGGTCCGAACAAGAAATGTTAAATCCTCCATCCTGTGGTTTATAAATAATGAAATTTCGGAATTCTCCTGAAATTATATCCCAAATCGCTGAAATTGCGGAAATACTGCAGTCAATTGGGATCCGAACCGGTTCCACTTCTTTCCCCGGTTGGGGTTTGCAGTGCTTGCGGTTGGGCTTGGGTTTCAGCCTCCATCCGACCATTCTTGGTCGAGGTGTTGGGGCGTGCGTGGCTGTGTGCGCGCTCTGCCTGTACTCCGCCGTTCCCGGTTCGGGTGCGCGGTGTGGGCGTGTGTGCTTGGGTTTGGGTTTCGGTTGCGCCCCGCCGCTCCCAGGGGTGGTGTTGGGGTGTGTGTGTTTTTGTGTGCTCTTCCCGCGTGGTCCCCTGCTTCTCCTGGCTCGGGGTGCGGTGCGGGGGGGTGTGCTTTGGTCTGGGTCGCTGCCTCGCCCCGCCAATTCTTGCTGGGGTGTTGGGGCGTGTGTGTGTTCGTGTGGCTGCCCCGCTTGTACCCTGCCATTTCCGGCTGGGGTGTGCGGTGTGAACCTGCGTGCTGGGCTCGGGTTTCGGCTGTGTTCCGTCCCTCTTGGCTGGGTTGTTGGGGTGTGTGTGTGTTAGTGCGGGTGCCCCGCTTGCACCCCTTCCTTCCTGGGGGCCACCTGTCGCGTGGGGGTGTGCGGGTGTTGTCGTGGGTGGGGTTTGCCCCCCCCCTCCCGTTTGGTGTTTGTTTTTTTTTTTTGGGCGTCGTGCCGTGTCGTGTCGTGGCTTTGCCATGTCGGTGGCTGGCTGTCCCGGTCCCGGGTCTCGTGGTGTCCGTCCCCCCTTCCCCTCTCGTTCGGGCTATGCCTTCGTGTGTTTTTTGTTTTTTTTTCCGCCCCAGCGTGGTATGTGTTGGCGTGTTCGGGGTGTCCCTTCTTCCAGTGGGCCGCTGCTCCCGGTTTGGTGTTGCCGGTGTTTGGCTGGGTGGTCCTCGGGTGCCATTGGGGGTCCCGTCCTTGGTGCCGCCTGGTTGGGGGGTTTGGCCGCCTGTTGTGGCGTGGGTGGGCGGTTTCGTGGCTGTGGGCCTTTCTCGTGCCCCCCCCCCCTGCTTTTTTTTTCTGGGGGGATTTGCCTGCTCCTCCCTCTGCCTTCCCTCCACTGGTGCACGCACTGGTCGGCATTCGGTGTGGTCTTCCAGGTTGCTGTTGGTGTGTGGGTTTTGTCAGGTCTTGCCCCGGCCACATGGGTCCGTTGGGTTATGTATACGTTGGGCTCCGCGGCCTTTCTGGTGGGTCAGGTTCTGGCCTTGCTGGCTGGGCGGTTGCGCCAGGCGGCTCCGTGAGGCTCTGGTTTAGGGGGGGTGGGGTTTTCCGTGTCCCTTCGCCCCCGCGGTACCGGCTTTAACTTTCTGGCGGCGGTTTGTGTGGGCGGACCGCTACCGTTGTTGCCGGGCGCGCAGTGGCCCCTTGCTGGCGTGTGGCGGGCTGGTGCGGCGCCTTCTGGGGGTGTGTGTTTTGGTTAGACCCTCGGTCAGCGTTCCTTGCTTTGGTGTTCTGGTGTTCTGTGGTGCGCCCTGCTGCGTCGTGCCGTGATTTGCCGTGCTGCGTCGTGTTCGTCCTTGCTGTGTTGCGGTGCGCCCTGCTGGGCCGCGTCGAGTGGGGCTGTGTCGTGCCGTGGTGTGCCGCTCTGTGCCGTGTCCCGTCTGGCCGTGCTGTGGTGTGCTGTGCCTTGGGGCGTCTTGTCGTGGTGCGTTGCACCGTGGTGCGCTGCGGTGCGGTGTGCCGTGCTGCCCCGTGTTCTGCCGTGGTGGGTTGGTGTAGGTCAGTCCGGCCCGTGTCGTGGTGCGGAGTGCGGGTCGGAGTGTGGCTGGCCGGTGGCCCGGGGGTGCGGTTAGGTGCGGGCTGGCTCGGCGGGTCTGTGCTTTGGGGGTCTGGGTGCGCCGCTTGGGCTGGTGGGTCGGTTAGGTGTCCGTGGGGTTTCCTTCCTTGGGGGCCTCTGCTGTGGTCCCGTGTTCTCTGGGGGTCCTGGCCTCATGCCCTGGCTGCTGTGGCCGCGCCTTCTTCCTCGTCCGGTGTCTGTGAGGTGGCCCTTGCTGTGGCCGGGGTCGTCGCCTGGCAGTGAGGGCGTGGTGATGGGCTGTGTGGCGGTGTTCACGGTGGCTTCCTCTGTGGGTGTAGCCCTTTCTCCCCGTGCAGGTGTGCCCTCCTTTCCCTGTGTGGTTTCTGGTGGCTGGTGGGCGTGAGCGAGTGTGATGCGTACGGCGTCCGCTTCGTGTTTCGGCGGCGTGTGTTCGGGGCGTGCGCCTCCGGGGGTCGTGCGGTGCGCGCTGGGGGTGGAGCGGTGTCGATCCCTCTGTGGTGGCAGCTCTTCCTGCGTGTGGGCCCTGGTGCCCGTCGTTGTGTCCTCTTTCTCTGCGCCTCGGTCTCTGTTCCTTCCCCTTCGGGGCGCATGGGTCGTGTCCTGTTCCCATGTTGTGTCGCTCCCAGTGCCCTGTCCCTGTCGTCACTTTGGGCCCTTCCTTGCCCCCTTGCCGGAGTGTCCCTTTCTGTCCCTTGCCCTCCCCTTGCCCGTGCCCTTTCCCTTCCTGGTGTGGTGGTGGTGGGGTGGGGGGGGGGGCCTGTTGGGCGCCGATGGCCAAGGCCTGGGGCTGGGTGGCCTGGAGCGAATGGCGGAGGGTTTTGGGGGGTGTATTAGGGGCGCAGGCCCTGGACCGCGTCGCGGAGGAGGGCCTCTCACGCCGCCTGCGGCATGGTGGCGTCCGGGGCGGCCTCGTTGGGGTTTGCGTGGGTGTGGGCGCAGATCTCCTCGAAGCTGTGCACCATGTGCACCCCTTCGCGTCTTCCCGCTCCCCAGGCCCACTTCACCCAGCAGCGGAGCTCCTGCAAGGCGGGGGCAGACCACCAGGCGAGGTGGGCGGGGGCCTGGGGGGGAGAGGGGTCTGAGCTTGAGGCCAGGGAGTGGCGGGAGGAGGATGTGGACATACGGCGGTGGCGGGCGTGGCGGCGCCTGGGGAAGCGGGAGCGGCGGTGGCGGGGGCTGGGGGTGGAGGACGGGTACGGGCGGCAGGGGGAAACGGGAAGCCCTGCGGGGCTCGTGAGGGTAGGGGCAGGTGAATATGCGGCGGCGGTGGCGTGCGTGGCGGCGTCCGGGGGAGCGGGAGCGGCGGTGGCGCGGGCTGGGGGTGGAGGACGGGTACGGGCGGCGGGGGGAAAGGAAAGCCCTGCGGGGCTCGTGGGGGGAGGGGGGGGTGGACATGGGGCGGCGGTGGCGTGCGTGGCGATGTCCGGGGGAGCGGGAGCGGCGGTGGCGCGGGCTCGGGGTGGAGGACGAGTACGGGCGGCGGGGGGAACGGGAAGCCCTGCAGGGCTCGTGGGGGGAGGGGGAGGTGTACATGGGGCGGCAGTGGCGTGCGTGGCGGCGTCCGGGGGACGGGGAGCAGCGGTGGCGAGGGCTGGGGGTGGAGGACGTGTACGGGCGGCGGGGGGAACGGGAAGCATTGTGGGGCTCCCGGGGGGAGGGAGAGGTGGACATGGGGCGGCGGTGGCGCGTGTGGCGACGCCCAGGGGAGCGAGAGCGGCGGGAGCGGGGCCCTGGGGGGTCTTGGTGGCGCCTTGGGGAGCAGGAGCGGCGCAAGTGAGCGGCTGAGGCGTGGTGGCGGTGTGGGGAGCGTGAGCGCCGGGGTTTGGTGCGCCGTGCGGGGTGGAGTTGGTGCGCCGCCGTTTGCGGGACCGGGCCTCGTCGTGAGATGAGTCGTGCCAGTCAGGAGGTGTCGGGGGGTCTTGGGGGGCCTCGCGTAGCGCCGCCTGGTACTGAGAGGGGGGGGAAAGTCCCCCGCCCTCCATGGATCCGCCGCGTAGGGGTGCGGCGGCGGTGGCGGCTTGTGGTACAGGTCCTGTGACTGTCCCCGGTGGCATTTGGCCCGGGGGGCCCCTTCGGCATGGACCTGGTGGCCGGGGGGATACGGTTCCTGGTCCGGGGGGGGTGGCCCCTGCTGGTAGGCGAGGTCTGGGGGTGGAGCGCCCGGTTGCTGCCATCCCATACGCTGGTGCTGCTCGTGCACAGGGGGTGGTGGCCTGGTGGGGTAGGGTAGTAGGCAGTGGTAGTGGTGGAGCTGGTGGTAGTGGTGGCGGTGTTGGTGGTGGTGGGGCCGTTGTTGGTGGTGGTGCTGGTAGTGGTCGGGATGATGCCGCGGGTATGGCCCTAGGACTCCTTGTGGATATTCGGGTCCCCCTGGTGGGGGTGGGGGGTCGGGCATCGTGCGCAAACCCTGGGGCCGTACTGTTTGGTGGGTAGCGGGGGCGGGTCGGGGGCCGGGCTTAACGGTGACTGAGGTTGAGGGGTCCCACGTCCCTGGGTCGGTCTGGCCGGCAGCGGTGGTTGTTTGTGGGGGGTGGATGACGGGGCGCTTGGAGATGGGGATGTTGACGAGGATCTGGACGGCACCGTGTTCGGTGGCCGCCTCTGTGGTGGCGGCGGCCGCTGGGGGTAGGGGGACTTGGGTTGTGGGGGGCGGGGGGTCCTGGTTTGGGTTAGGGTTTGGGTCAGGGCGGTGTCGCTTGATTTGCTTTCTTTGCGTTTGTGGTGTTAGGGGGCTGCGTGGGGTTGTGTTGGTGGTGGTGCTGTTGCTGGTGGTGTGATCGTTTGGGCGCCTGTTTGGGTTTGAGATCGGGTTTCGGGTTGGGGTTCGGTTCGAGGTTGAGGAGGACCTCGGTCCGGAGGTGTGAGGGCGCCGGCGCCGGGTGGGGGGGCTTCCCGGTGTGCTGCCGGGGTGCCTGGGTTGCCTGTGTGGGGGTCGGGGGGGCCCTGGTTGCCTTGGGTGCGGCTGCAGCTTTGGCTTTGGCTGTGGCCTTGTGGATGAGGTCGACGGGGAGGGGGGGGTCGGAGGATGAGGCGGAGGACGTCGATGAGGATGAGGACGAGGTGGAAGTGGTGGTTTTGGGGGATGCTGGTTGCCCTGTGATGCGGGCGGTTGCGGGTCTTTGGGCGGTGGCTTCTGCTGCGGCCACAGCGGGGAGAATGGAGGGCATGTCCTCGGGCTGGAGGTTGGGGTTGGGTGGCTGGGGAGGCCCGGCCGTGACCTGGCGGCCCGGCACGCCGATCTGGTCGGCAGCTGTGGGGGAGGGAGGCGCAGGGCTGCGGTCTTCGCCTTCTGGGCTTGGCTGGGCCGGGGTCCTGCAAGGTGTGAGGTTGTGTGGATTGGCGTCCGCGGGGGGGAACAGTTCCCGTGGGCTGCATTCGGGGGCCGGGGGAGCTGCGCCTGGGTTTTCTGGGGTGTGTGCGGGGGGCGTGTGCGGGCCACTTGGCGGGCTGGGCGTGCTGTGGGGCGCGGGGCTCCCCGCGGTGCGTGTGTGCGGGTTGTGGTGTGTGGCAGGTGGTGAGGGGTGTCCGGCGCGTGGGTCCTTGGCGGGCGTGTGCTGTTGTTTGGGCAGGCGGGGGGGGCCCGTGTCGCGGGGCCCGGGGGTGCGCGCGTTGGTGGGCGTGTGTGGGCCGGCGGCTGGAAAGCGGGGGGGGAAGGGGCATGGGCGGGGTTTGCGCGGGGGGGGGGGGGTGTTGTGTCGGTGTATGTGTCCGCTTGCAGTGGCGCGCTTGTGTGGTCAGTTGTGGGCCGGGCGTCTTCCGCGGCCGCGGCAAGAATTTCGCAGACACGCATGCGTATTCGGTGCACCTCCTGGTCAGTGGTGGGAAGAGGGTACGCTAGCTCTGGGCCAAGGCTCACGCGGCGGAGGATCCTGTGGATTGCGTGGTACCCGCAGGTGAGGGAGTGCTGTGGCCTGGGGGGGGGGTCCTTCCGCGTGTCTGGGCCTGCCTCCATTTGTGTGTGGGCGGTGGGGATGGCCCAAATCCAGGGCACGGTCCCCGCGGATGGCCAGCGGCGCTGGATCCATTTGGCCAGGCAGAGCATGGCCAGTCCCAGAAAGATGTCCTTGCTTTATGCCCTAGATATTTTGATGATGTCCTGCAGGTTTTGTAGTTGAAACCCAAACCAAAGCAGCAAGTAGAGCAATAAGAGGATGTGGATCGAATCAATGATTGGTTTTGGAATCCAGTGTAACACAGAAGGGCTGCAGATAGACAAAGCAGGTTTATGCACATAGATTCAATCACAAATGGATAATACAAAAGGTTTTATATGAAAATTGGTCTGACTCTTGCCTCAGAGGTAGCAATAGGCACTTCATGTGCACTCATTTGGGTGAAATGGTGCTGGTTAGGACTGAGGGGCATGGATGTCAGGACCACACAGAAAATGACTTGGCCAAGCAACTGAATTCAGAAACAGTTACAAAGTAGGACCACAATAAGTGGTAGAAACAATTGAGTATAGGGGTCTTGGGGTGGGAGACCACTAGGCTTAACCTCCAAGGCCAACAAGCATGAAATGCCTGATTTATTTTGGTATGTCCTCCATGAAGGAAGGTACCTCCGCTCAGTTGAGTGGTAGGGGTGAACTTCATGGGGGGGCTAGGGTCACAACCCTAGTTACTTTGAGAAAGTGTACTTTAGGCAACAAAAGAGAGATAAAAACACTTAAGTTTGTCTTAGCATCAACAAAGGGTTTTAAGGGGGGCTTAGCCTGGATCAAGCCCTCCAAGAAAGACATGGCAGTGACTTTTTCTTACTTCCCCCTGGAGTACTAGTTAGCTAAGCTAGTACGACCAAGGAAAAAGGCTCAAATATTCCCAAAGTTACCTCAAAAAAATGCATTAAACTTACCAAAAACATCCTCATCACTTCACAGAAGCCTATCACACTGTAGGTACCCTTGAAAAACAGTGCAATGTACCGTGAATGATGTCCCTTCGATGGGGCATTCCTCAAAAGTCGCCGGCGTGCGACGAAAGCTTTTGGAAACAGTTTGGGGGTAGTGGGGTTTGAACCCAAGACTCCCTCCCTAGAGCACATATGCTTACCCACTAGGGTACAGTCGAACGCTCTAATGCGGACGGCTATCGCTGTATAAACAGCGTTTTAGTATACGTCCTGACCAAGGGCCAGGGCGGAGCAATACTCCCAATGGAGGACACAAACCCCCAGGAGCTGAAAAAAATAGAAAATGTAACCAGCAGGGAGTGATTCCTGCGGTTTAGCGGAAGGGGTTGCGATTTAGCAAGTGAAATCGTTAAAAATCGACGAAACCACGCGGGAAATCGTCATTTTTACACATAACTCAAAGTCGCAGACAAGCGCAAAGGAAGCGGACTCCAAGAAAAGGGTTGCGCAAGCGTAAACGGCTTTTGAAAAAGAAGGTATGGGCCGTAGTTTTCAAAGTTTTAAAGAAAATTTTGCACAGTTGCATCAAAATTTTTATAAACTTCAGACTCAAGTATTCAAATTCAGCCCACACCACAGAGCAGGTCAACAACCCATCTCTCAGGTATGTCAGTGTCACCTCACACTCACGCATTGCGTTCGTGTTGGTTGATTCGTCAAAACGTGAGGGTTGTCCACGCTGTGCTCGTTGGGGGGTCGGGTGTTCTTCTCTCGTGCTCTGCACAGGTAAAAACAGGAATGAAAGGTATGTGATGCGAATGGAGCGCGCAGCGCGCACGTAGGGTTAGAATATGCGATGTGCTCGCGATGCATGTGCCTAATCGAGGCATCCACACGCTGTGACGCTTCACCTGTATCCCTAATTCACCCTTGTTTCCTTCTTCACAGGTAAGTAAAGAAAGCGTTTGTTCGTGTGCGGCCGTGGCGTTAAAGTAGGGTTGCTTAAAACGCTTAGGCTTGTTTTGTGTTCGTTTCGATTCGGCATTCACACGATGCATGGTGAGTAAGGTAGGTTAGCCCAGGAGGAGCTCACCTCCTGGTTGAGTCAGTGGTTCAGCCTCCCTTCCCTGCGTGCACATGATGCATTAAAGGGTAGGCCACGCGAATTGCGCACGGTAAACCTTGTTTAGGTTACCCAGAGGCTCCTCGGTAGGTTCTTTAAGAGAACCTGAGGAGTCTCTTAAAGCTTGCTTGCTTGACAGGGGAGCTGATCCGTCAGCGTATTTGCGAACAGTGTATTATAGGTCACACTGAGAAGGGTATAATACCTGGAGTGGCGGGGAGTAGCACACAGAAGCGAGGGACCAACCACACCACACACCAGCCACAGAGCAAGCGCCAGCCGAGGGAAGGCAAAGGGAGGAACAGCCAGGCGGCCCCCCCCCCCCCCCCCCAAAAAAAAAACAAAAAGGGGGGGGCGGGGGCTGCGCGAAACAGCCCACAGCCACCAAACCGCCCGCCAAAAACACACAAGGGGGCCAAACCCCCCACCCAAAAGGCACCGAAGACAGGACCCCCAAACAGGCACAGGGGGACCACCGAGCCAAAACCGGCAACACCAAGCCAGGAACAGCGGCCCAGCGGGAAAAGGGGCACCAAAACAAGCAGAAAAAAAAAAAAAAAAAGAAGCAAGCAGCCCAGCCCGAAAGAAAGGAGAGGGGGGGAGAGACCACAAGGCCCGGGACAAGGACACCCAGCGACGGGAGAAAAAAAAAAAAAAAAAAAAAAAAGCGCAAAAAACACAACCCGACAACCAAGCCAAGAAGGGCGGGGCACAGCCGAGACCCGGGCCCAGCACGCACGCCCACACCGCACAGCGGAACCGGAAACGGGGGGGGCAAGGGAAACGCGCACGAAACCACACAGGTCCCGAAAGCAGGCCGACACCAAGGCCCAACCACGAACACCACAAACAGCCGGCAAAAGAGGGACAACACCACAAACCGAGCCCAAACACACCCACCCAAGACCCCAGCCACAACGGGCAGGGGCAAACAAAACCCACGACCAACCGCAACCCGGACCCAACCACAAACGCAAGCCAACAGTAGGAAACCCAGTGCCCACAGCCCGGGCACTGAGGCAGCCCGTGCCATGCAGGTGACCCGGCCAAACGAGATCCGGAGCCCGGGGGTAAGGCTGCATCCTAAGGCCTGCGCTGCTTTGGGACTCGAGGCGGAGCGTGCGACACCCAAGCGCCTCGGGACCCTAGTACCAAGAACGTGCATGCATGCCTTGGGAACGGGATACGCCAGGAAGTCCGGTGAACCCCTAGGGTTGCGCCCAAAGGAGGGGACGTGCGCAAGCACGGGGGCCCACCCTCCCGGCGAGACAAGCACGTCACGCTGGCGGCGATCAGCCCTCCCGGTGTAGCCCTGGGCCGCTTTGTTGGGGGCCAACAGTCAGGTCTAGCGGGATGTAAGCCGCCTCCCCTCTTCACGCGCGGAGCCTCTTCCTGTTCGTCACAGGGGCGACGCCAGGGGGAACCATGGGGCGCCTCTCCACGACCGAGTGCACCTACCTACCTACCTCCACGTAGACGGCGTTCTTCAATCCCAACATTCGGCTGGGCTCGCCGAGGTTTCGCCGGAAAAACTCCATTATTCCGGCGTGGGTGTCCTCCGATGCCATGATCCATACGGCCACGCGCTTCTTTGCTCTCTTCTTCTCCTCGTCCTCCACCCTCTTCTTCCAGTGGCCGGGAAGGACGTCCTTCAGCAGGTGTCGGATCTCACTGGACTCATTCCAGTCCTCCACCAGCTTGAGGTTTCTTCGGTACTTGCGGATGTACCGATTCCATTCCCGGACCCGCAACTCCCCGCGCTCCAGCGGCAGCGGAATGGACCACAAATCCTCCAACTTCTGGTTGGGGGCGTCCACTCGCTCCTCGTCCTCCAGCCACTGGAGGCAGGCCTGCTCCGTCTGGATCAATCTCTGGCGGATCCGATGCCTGAGCTCCTCCTTCAGGTCCTGCGCCAGCCTGTGTGGGAATGTCCGACATACCCACTTGTCCCTTGGCGCTCCCTTCATCTCGCCGACGACCTCCTCGGCGAAGTCCTCCCAATCCAGGATGAAGTCATCCAGGTTGGAGGGGTTGCCATCGTAGTAGGGGATTTTGATTCCCCTGAGATCATAAATCCTGATGGCGTCTCCGGCGTCCGCAGCCACCACTCCACCGAGACGGATACCACCTGTGGTCGGGGGGTGTGAGTACACTCCCCGTACATCCCTCTCCTCCATGGAGTGCGGTCCAGTTGGGCCTGAACCCATGGGGTTTGGGATGCGGGAGGGACTTGCTCAACCGGCTGTTCATATCCCCGTAATGGGGTCCTTCACCCACAGTTTTCCGCCTGGATGGCCTCGACCATGTCCGTCGGCCCTTCCCATGGTTCGCCCCTGCATGGTCTGGATCTCCTCTTCCGCATAAACTGCATGGGCAGTTATAGCGGTCGGTGAATCCTGGGCGGCATGGGACATCTGTACCGTCAGGCTCCTTAGGTCCGTGGTTGCGTGCTCTTCCCGCATGGACCCAGCCGGTGCCGTATGCTCCCCGAGCATTTTGGATTCGCTGAACATGGGAACAAACGGCAGCGCACCCGGGTCAACACGCGGAGGCGCGTAAGGTGCCTCTGCAGGGCCGCCCATGGGGTTCTCCATTGCGCTCCTGAGGGTCTTAACCCGCTCCACCAGCTCTGCCGTTGCCGGCCTTGCTGGGAGCTCCGGACCCGAAGCGAGGGGTTGTAACTCCTCTAGCCTTTTCAGGCGTCCCGACATGTCCTCCACCAGGTGGAGGAGGCTGTCCACCACTTGCTGCTCCTTCTGCAGGGCCATCTCCAGCTTCTCCCGGTACCGGTCCTGCTCCGCTCGCAGCTCCGCCATGTCTCTCTCGGCTTCCGACTGGTCATCCAGGATCCCCGCGATGTCCTCCTCTAGGCCGTCCTTCTGGTTGTCCAGGCGGTCGAGATGCTGCACAATCGCCTCTATCCCCATCTTTGGGTACTTGCTGATGAGGAAGAATACGTGCTCGCAGTGGCACTCCACGTGCTTTCCATCTGATCCGGCGCATCCCACGGTTCCCTGCGCCTCGGACTCCTCCGCCATGGGTGTGTCGCCCATGTTATCCTGCTTTGGCTCCGTGTGCCGGGCCACAGGCGCCGTTCTGGCTCTGGCACGCCTCTCCAACGCCTCGGCGTCATGCTCCAGGCTGGGTTCGGGGGCCGTGTGCGCCCTTGTGGGCGGTCTGGCCATCTCCTCCGACTCCGAAGGGAAAGCAGTCCGATAGCCATCGGAATGCCCCTCGGAATCTGCAGCTGACCACAGCCTGACCAGGCTGGGATCTGTCTCCATCGCCCTGGCTTCCGTCGCGGGTTTCGGGGACCCCTGCTTCCGGTAACGCCGGGCCCTGCGGTTGCTGCCAGTCTCCTCCAGCTCCTTCGCAGCAGAGCACAGATTGCAAGCCTTTCGGCATTGCGTTTCACACATGGAGGCCAGGTGCTCCATGTCTAGCCCATGTCCTACAAGGGCTCTCCGTTCTGAGCATCTTCCGTCTTCTCGGGCTTCCAAGTCCGGCGTCGACTCCACGGATTCCACGATTTGCACCCGGGGCGTCCTTGGGCAGGGCTCATGAGGGCCCAAGTCCCCGTTGCGGCGGTAGGGGGCAGGTAATACTCTGCTACCATAAAGAAGGTCCGTACCAGGACCGGCCGCTGCTGTACCCCTTCCACCATTTCCTGTCCCTCCTATGGTCTTGCTTCTCACCAGGTTCTGCATGATCTTGCCCTATCCTGCACAATTTCCCACAAAAAATAGTAAAATATGGCTCCTTCACACAAATCCTGATCCCTTGCAATAACCAACTCCCAAGTACAATAGCTCCAAACCAAATGATCCACACTGAGGGCTTCCAAGGGTGTTTGAGGTCCCGCGTTGACACTCAACAACTCCTTTCAACACGCCGGTCGTCTCACGGTGCACACGGAGACACAGGCGTTGGGCATGTACATAGAATTGCACCAAAACCAATAAAGAAGCCCTGAAATTGGCATATGAACACAAATCAAGCAGAATTGGGGAAAGATGGAAACATACACAATCACAGCCATAGACCCCTCATTCCCTGGACTCAGGACCTTTCTCTGACTCACCAACACGATGCCCTGAACCAAGTCAAATAAGATGGCTAAATGCAATGTGTCAAAAGTCACTACACAAACCCCAAAAATGTGTTCACTCCCAAGCCTCTAAATCCTAGCCCAAAGAGGGAAGTGGCGTTTTTTGGCCTAGAGTGGCACTCAGGACCATGCCCGACCCTGACATAACTTTGGTTGGACTTGGAGTCGATTGGGCTTGGATAATTGCCCCATGAAGATGACCTCACAACATAGCAAAATTAGGCAAGTCACACCATAGTGCCCAAAATTCAATTATATACTCAAAAATGCATACGGCAAGTATTCAAATGCTCCATGCATGTGTCAAACCGGAGAGTAATATACAAGAGTGATATAAGCCAAAGGTCCATGCCCAAGAATATCCCAACATGGGCTCCCAAACCCCTCCGGATATATACATGCCATGCCTCACAAGTCAACTCACGAATTTGAGACCTAATTTTGTGAGGCCTCGTGTGCCACGCCAAAGTGACCCCGTGATCCGGCATATGGTGAGGTGCAACGACAAAGCATATGCCAACATGTAAGCAACATACCATAGTTCACGGATCTCTAGGCACTTTACTGTTAGCCGACCAGTTGAGCACATAAAATACAAAAATGAGCATAAAATGAGGTCAAAAACATGCAAATATTGCCAAATTCAAAGTAATCACAATAGTATATAACTTCGCTCACCCACGGTATCAACATATGGTTCAACACACTATTGTTTGGAACCATTTGTGAACAATCTCACCACTTGGATCCCCAAATGGACGCATGAAGACACCTTCGAACCTCCTCAAGACACGCACCATGAAAATCGGAAAATTGATAATGGCGCTTGTGGGTCGCTCCATAAGCCTTCCCACATGCACCATATGTGCGGTAGACTTAGTCTAGCGCTATGGAGCACACCATTAGGACATGGGCAAAGCCTTTGCCACGTGCGACTCCATGTATCTTCCTACAACCGGAGATATATAAAATGGGCGTGAGCATAGCAAATCACATACCATGCATATAACACATACCCTCAAAAGTGGCTCCCACCATGGTATGTCATGACCCCCCATGGCCATAACTTCACGTTAAAAATACGTAGGAACCCAAGGAAAGTTTCTTTGCAACACCAACACTCGTGCGGTACACTCGAAACTCATATTAAGATAGTCGGTATCATGGTCCAAGAGTTGTAAAGCACTTTCTACACTCTTGACCATGATTCTTTCATACCACAGGCAGGTGTGCATACCAAGGGCGTTTGACGCTTCCTCAATTAAGTTGAGACCAAGGCAATTCCAGCCCAAGTCTCAAAATTGGAATTCCTCGCAGTGAGCCGGAGATATGATTTTTCAAAGTTGTCTCACGAAGCAATTTTGTTTCGCCTATATCTCCAAGAAAAATGAAGGAGACAACAAAAGGAAGGTTGACTCGTGATCAGGGAAAAATGTAGGACCACTCGAAATTCATCATATCCAGTGCGGCGACCTCAAAATCAAAAATCCGATTCTGAATGTCTGAAAAAATCGGATTAATTTTGCGAGTATGTAACATGAAATTTGCGGAAGCAACGAACCCTTTTCTGATGAAATCTGACCCTTCATCAGGGTTTCCGCTAAAATATCTGGAATAACAGTTAACCAATCGGTTATCGCAAAATCGCGAGCCAACTGACAGTCGCGAATACATTGGCAATCAGAATGGATAGCTGAAAAATTACGGAAACATTATGATAAAAAAACTCTGTTGATTCCTGATATTTTGAGTAAGTAAGTAGTAAGTAAGTAAGGGCGGCCGCGTCCGCAGCCTCATCTGACTCCTCCTCGTTTGTTTTACATGGTGGCCGCCGCTGGCGGGAAGGAGTGCTCTCCACCATCAGTTCCCCCGGCGACCCCTGTCTCACCTCACGGACGAGAACTTCAACCAGGTTCCCTTGGGGCATGGCCGGTGGTAGGCTCCCTTCAGTCGCTGCCCTCACGGTTTCAGCTCCTTCCGGTCACCCTTTGAAGGATCCCCCGGCCTTCCCCCCCTAGCACAGCCTATTGGGCGCCTGCAGGCGGGTTTACTGTGGATAGCCCTCGCCGACAGCGGAGCATTTCTCTCTGTCAACCACATTCCACCACTCCCCATCCCTCACGGGCTGGAGTACCCACTCGGCTCCCGGATGCACTTGGTTGTCGTCCATCCTCGGCTGGAGGCCAGGGGGCGACCCTTTCCACGTTCGCCCTCCCCCCGCTCACGGGTGAACCTACGTGTACTCAGGCCATTGACCCAGGGATCTCAAGGTCAACCCTCACCCCTGCGGACACCTCACGGCCGTCCCGGAGTTCAGGGCATTTTCCGGACTTCCCGTGGCCAGGTTCCCCATGGTTGGCCCATGGTTCACCACTCCATGGCGACTGGTTTCCCAATCCACGGGGCTGTTGCTTGGCGCTTTCGGCCTCCCTGCCCTTGCCATGTCCCATTACCCTTTGCCTCATCCCGGCAGGGGCCCGTTCCCAGCGTCCGGTGGACTCCCTACCCCTTCGGGCCGTTGTGCGGCCCTAGCCGCACGCCCTTCCCCGCCCCGTCTCCTTGTCCCTGCATCCCGTGTTTATACCCCACCGGGTTGCCTGCTACCCTGTGGCGTTAGCCCACTGGGGCCTCTTCCATCCGGGGGCCGTTTCGTGCGCCTAGCACGGGTCGCTCCCTTCCCGCCCCCGTCCCTTTCCCCTGTGCCGCGGCCCTGGCCTAATCCCCTGGGCTGTCTTGCGGCCCCATCCCATCCCTCATCCCATGTTTATACCCCACCGGGCCGCCAGCAACCTCGTGGCGCGGGCCCACTGGATCCTCATCCATCCGGGGACCGTTTCGTGCGCCTAGCACGGGTCGCCCCCTTCCTGCCCCCTTTCCCCGTGCCGCGGCCCCGGCCTATTCCCCTGGGTTGTCGTGCGGCCCCATCCCATCCCTCTTCCCGTGTTTATACCCCACCGGGCCGCCAGCAACCCTGTGGCGCGGGCCCACTGGATCCTCATCCATCCGGGGACCGTTTTGTGCACCTAGCACGGGTCGCTCCCCTCCCACCCCCGCCCCTCTCTCCTGTGCCGTCTCCCTAGCTGTCCTTGTCACCTGGGGCCGTCGCGTGGCCCTAGCCACTCGTCCTTTTCTGTCCCGCCTCCTTGTGATGCTGCGGGGTGTTGTCCGCGTTTGTTTCCTTTTTTTTTTGTGCTTTTTTCCGCTTGGTTCCCTCCTCCCTGCATGCACGCACAACAACACTGCATCGCCATCTGCCTGGGTTCTGTTCGGTGCTCATGTCCAGTCCCTCCGCCATCCTGTGGCGTTGCCCTTGGCGGTCCCCGGCCATGCCGGGCGACCCAGTCATTTAGCCCGCGTTGCTGTACATGTATCCGCTCTCTCTCCTCTCTACCCTCCCCTCCCCTCTGTCTCCTGCCCGCCCTCTTAGTGTTGTTCTCTTGCTCCGTGTGCTCGCCGCTGGTCGTCTCCGCGCCATGTTTGTATCTCGCGCGCCCTCACGCGCCTCAGGGCCTCCGCCCTGTCTTCCACCCTGTAGGCCGACCTGGGCGGCCTCCCCAGACACCCCTTCGGGGGGACTCCCCCGTCGTCCCCTGAAGCCGGTTCGGACCCCCGTGGCCATCTTTGGGTCACTTGGGGTGTGTATCTATGTGCCGGCAAGCCGCCATTGGCTGATATCATACCCTCCCATCCACCTGACCTAACCCGATGTGATACTGTGATAGGTTTGGCCATTCCGGCTATGAGCGGCCATATTCAGTACCGAGGCGTCGCCAGCTGAGATTTATATATCAGAATATCAGGAATCAACAGGGTTTCATTGTCATAATGTTTCCATAATTTTTCAGCCTTTCGTTCTGATGGTCGATGTATCGGCGACTGTCAGTTGGCTCGCGATTTTGCGGTAACCGATTGGTTAACTGTTATTTCCAGATACTTTGGCGGAAACCCCGATGAAGGGTCAGATTTCATCAGTAAAGTGTTCGTTGCTTCCGCAATTTTCTCAATATGCACTCGAAATTTTAATCTGAATTTTTCGCGATGTCGAAATCCGATTTTCGACTTCGACATCGCCGCACTTGATTTGGTCTTCTTCGAGTGGTCATACTCTTTTACCTATGCCCGAATCAGGTTTCCCTTACATCCGCCACCCATTTGACTTGAAGATATAAGTGAAACAAAAGTGATACCTGGGACCACTTTGAAGGGCCATATCTACGCGTGAGTGTGAGGAAAGAGAATAAGGAAGGTTGCGTTGCAATCGCCTCAGCCTCAACTTGTTTTTAGTAGGGTCCAACACCTTGGGTCATCACACACACTCGTTGTATCATAGGATCATGGTCAACATGGTAGAAACTTGTTTATAACTTGTTGACCATGTGTCCGGACTTGATATTATGACTTTCGAGTGTAGCGCATGAGTCCTGCGGTGGCATAGCATCTTTGATTAGGTTCCCACGTCCATTCAACCCAAAGTTATGACCATGGAGGGGGATAGCATACCATGGTGGGAGCCAATTTTAAGGGCTATGTGTGATATGGGTAGTATATGTCTTGATATGCTCACACCCATGTTATATATCTTCGTGTGGCCGAAGAGATGGGGAGCCACACGTGACAAGGGCCTTGCCCATGTCCCAATTGTGGAATTCAAAGCGCTAGACCAAGTCTACCGCGTATGTATTGCTCATGGTATGCTTGGCAAAGAGATCCATGAGTGCACTCTCATTTTCATGGGGCATGTAGATATGAGTGGCGAAGGTATCTCCATGCGCCCGATTGGGGATCCAAGTGGGGGAAATGTTCGCAAATGGTTCCAATCATTTGTATATTGAACCATGCTCGGATATCACCGGTGAGCATAGAGATATACTATCATGACAACTTTGTATTTGGACATATTTTCATGTTTTTGACCTCAATTTTTGCTCATTTTTGCGTTTTGTGTACTTACCTGGTCGGCAAACAGCAAGAAGCCTATGGAGAGTCGAACCATGGTATGTTGTTCATATGTTGGCATATCCTTTGGAGTTGAACACCACCATATGCCGGATCGCGTACTCCATTTGGCTTGGCGCACGAAGGCTAACAAGAATTGGTCTCAAGATCATGGGCTGACTTGGGTGGTGCGTGGCGCCCATATCCGAAGCGGTTTTGAGGGTAAAGTGGGGATGTACATGGGCATTGACCTTTGGTCTCTATCCTCCATGAATACTAGACTTCGATTCCATGCAGGCTTTGAGCCTTCGGATAAGTGGTAACTTCAGTTTTGAGCATATATTTGATATATGGCCAATGAGGTGTGAATTGGCAGTTTTTGGCATGTTGTGAGTTCAAACTCATGGGGCATATCTCCAGGCCCATTCAACTCCCAGTCCAACCAAGGTTATGTCAGGGTAGGGCACGGTCCTGAGTGCTACTCTAGGCCATGACACGCCACCTCCCCTATTTGGCTAGGATTTAGAGGCTTGGGAGTGAACACATTTTTGGGGTTTGTGTAGTGACTTTTGACACATGGCATTTAGCCATCTTATTTGACTGGGTTCAGGGCATCATGTTGGCGAGTCAAGGGAAGGTCTTGAGTCCAGGGAATAAGGGGTCTATGGCTGTGATTGTGCATGTTTCCATCTTTCCCCAACTTTGCTATATTTGTGTTCATGTGTCAATTTCAGGGCTTTCCTCTTTGGTGCAATTCTTGTACATGCCCGCCACCGTGGGACGACCGGTGTGCTGAACGGAAGCCCGCAGAGTGGATTGGATTGTGGATTGGGTTATTGCTGTATTTTTGGGATCTGGTTGCTGTTCAGGGTTGAAGGAGGATTTTATTTTCTATATTTTTGGATTTTGGACTCTGGATTTGAGGGATGCAATCGTTGATCAGGAGCAAGTCAGCAGGGGTGACAGGCGGAAGGGGCACGACAGGGCCCGGTCCTGGTAGGGACCTTCTTTATGGTAGCAGAGGCGTACCTGCTGCCCCTACCTACCGCCGACCCGGGGACTTGGGCCCTTATGAGCCCTGCCCAAGTACGCCCCGGGTGCGTATTGTGGACTCGGTGGAGACCACGCCGAAGATTGGAGCCATAGAAGAGCCGAGAGGCTCAGGAGTATGGCGAACTCCGGAAGTTGAAGCCCGAAGAGAAGTACGACGTTCGGGAAGAGGAGGACTTGACATGGAGGACCTGGTCTCCATGTGTGAGCGTCGCTGCCGAAAGGCATGCATCTTCCGCTCCGCCGCGGAGGACTCTGAGGAGACCCGCCATTCAGGCAGCAGTGGAGGACGGGCCCGGCGCTACCGGAAGCGCGGGTCACCCAAGCCCGCGGCAGGGGACGCCGGGGCTATGGAGACGGACCCTAGCCCGGTCAGGCTGTGGGACTCCGAGGGGCACTTCGAGGGCTATGGGACAGCCTATGAGCAACCTTTGGAGTCGGAGGAGACGGCCAGACCGCCCACAAGGGCAAACACGGCCCAAGAACCCAACCTGGGGCATGACGCCGAGGCGTTGGAGAGGCCCGCCAGAGCCAGAAGGGCACCTGTGGCCCGGCACACGGAGCCAACGCGGGATAGCATGGGCGACACACCCATGGCGGAGGATTCCGAGGCGCCGGGAACCGCGGGATGCGCCGGATCAGGTGGAAGGCACGCTGAGTGCCACTGCGAGCACGTGTCCTTTCCAATGGGCAAGTACCCAAAGATGGGGATGGACGCCATTGTCCATCGCCTTGACAGCCTGGACAACGCGAAGGACGGTCTAGAGGAGGACGTCGCGGGGATCCTGGATGACCAGTCGGCAGCGGAGAGAGACATGGCGGAGCTGCGAGCGGATGAGGCCCGGTACCGGGAGAATCTGGAGCTGGCCCTGCAGAAGCAGCAGCAAGTGGTGGACAGCCCCCTCCACTTAGTGGAGGACATGTCGGGACGCCTGAAAAGGCTAGAGGAGCAACAGCCCCTCACCTCGGGTCCAGAGCTCCCGGCAAAGCCGGCAGCGGCAGAACTGGTGGAGCGGCTTCAGACCCTCAGGAGCGCCATGGATAAACCCATGGGCGGCCCTGCAGATGCACCCTACGCGCCTCCGCGTGTTGACCCGGGTGCGCTGCCGTTTGTTCCCATGTTCAGCGAATCCACAATGCTCGAGGAACACACGGCACCGGCTGGGTCCATGCGGGAAGGGCACGTAACCACGGACCCGAGGAGCCTGACGGTACAGATGTCCTATGCTGCCCAGGATCTACCGATCACTACGACTGCCCATGCAGTTTATGCCGAAGAGGAGATCCAGAGCCAGACCATGCAGGGGCGAACCATGGGAAGCGCCGACGGACATGGTCGAGGTCATCCAGGCGGTAACCTGTGGGCGAAGGACCCCAATAGGGGGATATGGACGGCCGGTGGAGCAAGTCCTTCCCGCATTCCAAACCCCATGGGTTCAGGCCCAATTGGACCGCACTCCATGGAGGAGAGGGATGTACGGGGAGTGTACTCACACCCCCCGGCCACAGGTGGTATCCGTCTCGGTGGAGTGGTGGCTGGGGACGTCGGAGACGCCGGTCAGGATTGACGACCTCAGGGGAATCCAAATCCCCTACTACGATGGCAACCCCTCCAACCTGGATGACTTCATCCTGGATTTGGAGGACTTTGCCGAGGAGGTCGTCGGTGAGATGCGGGGAGCGCCGCGGGACAAGTGGGTATGCCGGACATTCCCACACGGGCTGGCGCAGGACCTGAAGGAGGAGCTGCGGGATCAGATCCGGGAAGGACTGATCCGTACGGAGCAGGCCTGCCTCCAGTGGTTGGAGGATGAGGAGCGGGTGGACGCTCCGAACCAGAAGCTGGAGGACTTGTGGTCCATCCCGCTGCAGCTGGACCGCGGTGAGTTGCGGGTCCGGGAGTGGAACCGGTACCTGCGGAAGTACCGACGGAGCCTCAAGCTGGTTGAGGACTGGAACGAGTCCAGCGAGATCCGTCACCTGTTGAACGACGTCCTCCCCGGGCACTGGAAGAGGAGAGTGGAGGACGACGAAAAGAAGAGAGCGAAGAAGCGCGTGGCGGTGAGGATCATGGCGCCAGAGGATACCCATGCGGGTATCATGGAGTTTTTCAGGAGGAACGTGGGCGAGCCCAACCGGATGTTGGGGGTTAAGAACGCCGTGTACGTGGAGGTATTTGGAGACACCATGGGGCAAAGGTTGCTGCGCCTCAACGACGTGCAGTGGAGGCGCGGGGAGCCACGTAGGATGCAGGTCATCTTCGCCCGCATGAGCCTGGACGAGATCGTGAAGTACATCACGGTGGAGTTGAAGCTCAATGCGAAGAGCGAGGCCCACGTGCAGGATCAACGTGGTCATGGACAACGAGGCCACCAAGAAGACCGCCATCATCGGGAGATCCAAGAGGACACGGCCAACTGCGCGGACAATGGTAGTGGAAGTGGCCAAGACCACTGGACCTGGTCCCGGGAAGATCACGAGGAGGCCCACTTCTTCGCGTTTGTGGCGCACAACGTGAGGGACCATGGGCAGGATCGGTCCAGATGGAGCCGGGTGGGACCCAAGAAGGGCAATGACCCAAGGAGGATCGGGAACCCACCGCTCTCGTTCCGGGAGTACAGGTCTCAGCACGACGGGTGCTGGGTCTGTTATGGCAAGGGAAACAACCATGCACATGACCACCGTCAGTGCAAGGTATATGAGGCGGACAAGAAGGCCTACTTCGCCGCCCACCCCGAGAAGAAGCCCAAGGAGCAGCGGATTGACGATTGGAAGGCGAAGGGCGGAGACGGGGGAAAAGGCCAAGGCAAAGCCCAAGGGAAAGGCGGAGGAAGAGGCTATGGTGGTGGACCTGGCCAAGAGCGACGAGTGAGGTCGATCGAGGAGGTTGCTGAGGACATGTTGAGGACGTTGGAGGAACTCAAAGCCCAGCAACGTGGTGGACAAAGTCCTGGCGGATCGCAGCCGGAAGGGGCTGCGAGAAGCCAATTCTAGAGGAGCCCCCACGGGAGTGGGACCTCGGAGGTCTCTCCTCCCAAAATCAGTGGAATCCCAGAGAAGGCGAAGGCACATCGGGTGACGAAGAAGGCTCCAGAAGAGCCAAAACCACTGAGTTTCGCCACTCCCAACCCCTGGAGCGCCCTGCCAAGGGAAGTTTATGTGGGCAAGGGACATGGTAAGAAGGACGGAGCGACCACGGAGAGCCCCGTGGACGGGCAATACCAACCCAAGATCTAGACCATCCGTGATCATACCCTCGAAGTCCTGATGCACCCGGACATGCTAGAGTTGCATGCCGTGAGAGTCGTCCATACACCGCATGGCGACGAGCGGCAGTTGCACTGGAAGGTGCGTGTACGGTGCGGACAAGAGGAGTTGGCGGTGGATGTTTTGGTGGATACGGGTGCTCAGGTGAGCCTGGTCGGGAGAGGGTTGTTCAAGGAGGAATCCCTGCAGCCCAGCCGTAGACCGGTACGCCTGAAGGTGGCCAATGGTGAGATTATGGGTGGTGGCACCCATGAGGCCACTATCAGTATGGAATTCGGGGAGCATGAGCGCTTGAACCGCCCTGATTTGGCGAAGAGAAGCACTCTATCCGGGAACTTCTATGTGGCCGACATTACAGATTGGGATATGATCATGGGGTATGACTTCATGGTGGCAAACGCCATTGGAGCCCTTCCCCATCGCGCAACGCTGGTCCGGGAGGATGATGAATACCTCACATGGCTGTCCACGGACTATCCATGCGGATCATCCCTATGGAATGCTGCGGAAGAGGATCGGATCGTCCGAGCGGTGCAAGCTGTGGGTGCCAAGTCCAGAGGAGACTGCGGAGTTCAGCTCACGGAGTATGGAATGGCGCCGGAGGTGTATGACAGGATGCTCCAGACGCTGGGAGCCGAAGCGCCCGAGACGGACGTCTTCGCTTCCCGGGATGCCCCACTTTTGCGGAAGTGTAGGAGGCATTGGCATCGAGGAGACTCAGCCTGGCATAGGCATTGGGGTTTGAAGGAGTGGGGGCCCATGTATTGGCATGGCTCCCTGGATAACACCAGACGTACGGTGGAGAAGATCGTTGCGGATAGGGCGAAGGGGATCCTGGTCATAACCGGCATAGGATCCACCCCATCTCCGCTGGAAGGTCTCAAGTCGACGCTGGACTCCATCACCCTGAACGAGATGTCATTCGGGCCAGAGGAGGAGCTGTTCATCGACGCCAAGGGTGTATCAATGGTCTTCCCGGGTCAAGCGTGGGGTACCAAGGCTTTCCTGGTGGATGGGGCGCAAGCCCAGCCCACGGGTGATGAAGCATTTATCCGTAGGGTGGAGGCGGTGCCCATGAAGGTCATGTTTGAGCCCAAGGAGGGGACGGATCAGCCAATGGATGGCATTGACGTCCTGTTCCACGCCGAGATCGCCCACGTCATCAACTACATGCGGATGGGGATGCACAACCGTGTGGCAGCCAAGAAGAGGCGGGCCATGGTCACATCTCCGCATTGATGGGATGACAAGATGATGGTCACCGGCAAGTACGAGAAGGATGAGTTCGTGGCGAGGGTCATGGATCACATCGCGGACCAATACGATGGTCCGGTTGGGTCCGAGCCGCCGACATGGGATTTTCCAAGAATGGGGGCCGATACAACAGTAATCAGCCCAACGCCGCAAATTTCCGAAGATTATCGGTGGGAAGTGCACCCCACGACGATGAAGACGGCATATCAGACGAGGGGAAGTCGGATTCGGACCCGGAAGAGGCCTATACCGCAGTGCGGTCGGTTGTATCGATACCGAAGCAGGCGGCTGAAGAGGCCCAGGAGAACCCGAAGGTCGCCGAGCTGAAGGAGAGGCTGATCAATGCCTATCCGCGGCTATTCAGTGGCGTCGCCAACAAGAACCCTCCAGATCGTGGGAGGTTTGGCACAGCGAAGATCAAGCTGAAGCCGAACCCCAAGATCTATCGTCATCGGGAGTACCAACTTCAGGGTGATCGGGCCAAGGCCATGAAGAAGTTGTTGGCCGAGTTCATTGAGCGGGGATGGATCGAACCCTCCGACAGTGAGTGGGCCAGCCCAGCCTTTATAATGCCCAAGAAGGAGAAGGGCGAGTGGAGGTTGGTGGTGGATTACAGGGGTTTGAACGAGCAAACCGAGCACGACTCGTACTCGCTTCCCCTGATCCACTCCATCCTCCAAAAACAACAGAAAAAGCGGATTTTCACGGTGTTAGACCTGAAACACGGCTATCACCAGATGCCGCTACACCCGGACTCCAGGCCCTGCACAGCGATGTCGACGCCGCTGGGGCCCATGCAGTGGAAAGTGGTGCCTATGGGCGCCAAGAATGGCAACGCCGCTTTCCAGCGCATGATGGAGGACCTACTCGGTCCTGTCCGGGACTGTGCCGGTCCCTTTGTGGATGACATCATCATCGGGTCCGGCACGGAAGACATGACTGAGGACGAGCTCATCGACGCGCATGAGAAGGATCTGCGCCGAGTGCTCAGCGAGCTGGACAAGCACAACATGGTGTGCAAGCCCACCAAAGCCTCACTCTTGGTGAAGGAAGTGGAGTTCGCGGGTCACGTGGTTGGTCATGGGCAACGCCGTCCCATGCCTGGGAGGCTGGCGTCCCTGCACCACTGGGAAAAGCCCCAGACCATCAGCGAACTCCGATCCTTCATGGGGTTCTGCAACTACTATTCGGGCTATGTCCGAATGTATGCAGAACTGTCGGGGCCGCTGCACAAGATGCTGCGAGTGGGCAAGTTCGATGGTCGGAAGGGGAGCAAGAAGAAGCTTGCCTGGACCCCTGAGGCCGAAGATGCGTTCAGCCGCCTGAAGGAGCGACTCCTGGGGCAGCTGGGACTATTCTTGGTGGACCCGGACAAGGGATTCGTGCTACGGACGGACGCCTCGGACTATGCTGTAGAAGCAGTCCTCGAGCAGATCCGGGACGACGGGTCACACGTACCCGTAGCGTTTTGGAGTCGGATCCTGGCCGAGGGCCAACGCCGCACCTGGACCGCGAGGGAGAAGGAGACGTACGCCATTGTTTGTGCGCTCAGGAAGTGGTCTGGTCACATCGGATTACAACCGGTGGTGGTTTGCACGGACCATCAGTCCTTGCAGAGCTGGCACAGGGAGCACGTCGACACCCCCTCGGGACCGGCGGCAAGGAGGGCCCGATGGCATGAGACGTTCACCAAGTTCGACTCCAGCGTCGTATACGTCCCGGGGAAGGACAACACTGTGGCAGATTGCCTCAGTCGATGGGCCTACCCCGCAGGCAAGGCTTGGATGGACATATCCAGCCATGGGAACGCCGAGGAAACCAAGGAGGCCAAGCACATCATCGAGATGGAGAAGGCCATGGAGCAAGAGGGGGTCAAGTGCTTTGTGGTGATGGCAAACCGTACGGACCTGGCCAGGTTCCGGGGTGCCCGCGTTCAAGCTATTCGAGAGGAAACCCTCGAGCAATGGATGGTGGCCCCCGTAGAGCTAGTCAGGTCGGTGCTCACAGAGGACTGGTCGGATGACTACGCGGCATCCGAGCACTGAAGCAAGTACTGGAATGCCGTGAGCGCCCCGTCGGACGATGAGGGGCCTGAGGGCTTGACCGAGGATGGGGACAAACTGTTCCTCAAGGACAAGCTACTGGTCCCTGAGAACCGAGTGAAGGAGCTCATTGACCACTGGCACAACGCCCAGCTCATGCATCTTGGTCGAGACAAGATGCAGCAGGACCTAGAGTGGCGCTTCAAGTTCCCACCGGGGTACTACGCCATCCTGGACAAGTACTGCAGCGACTGCGCCGTGTGTCGGGCCACGAAGAGCCCCAACCACTCCTCAGCGGGCAACCCGGTGTACACGGCTATACCGGAGGCCCCTATGCGGTCTGTGGCCATGGATGTATTCGCCATGCCCGAGGTCACCGTGGAAGGAGAGACTTACGACTGTGTCATCCTGGCGGTGGATAGGCACAGTGGGTATATCGTGGCGGTCCCTGGCAAGAAGTCCAAGAGGAAGGACAAGAAGGACAAGCATGGAGTAGGGCTGCAGGCCAAGACCGTCGCTAATGCCATGATCAGGCATTGGCTGACGATTTTTGATGTCCTGGCTGTCATCTGCAGCGATCGGGGCAGTCAGTTTGTGGGGACGTGGTTCAAGACGATGTGCAAGCACATGGGTGTTCGGCACGCCAAGACCGTGGCGTACCACAGCCGGTCGAATGGTCGAGCTGAGGTCGCCGGGCGGCAGATGTTCGAGAAGTTCCGCCAGCTGCACATCGACGACCCGGGCCGGAATTGGTATAACTCGCTGTGGAGAGTACTCCAAGCGTATCACGACCTTCCGGGACCCACTGGACTGTCGCCCCATCGTATCCTGTTCCTACGGGATCGAGTGTCACACACTCTCCCGTGGTTGAACCATGGCAAAGTGGCCCGGGATGCGAGTGCTATGATGGCTGAGGCGGACGACACGGCGGCCAAGGTGTGCAAGGCACTTCAGGACGAGCATGACAAGAGGGCCAAGTACTTCAAGCAGGGAAAGGTCCGGAAGTATGCTCTCCAAGACACCGTGTGGGTGGAGCGGCACCACAAGGATGTCCTGTCCAGGCATCGGCATATTGGTATGTGCCGGGGGTAATCGTGCGGAAGGTCGGGCAGGATGTGTATGCGGTTCGTGTGGGGGATAACAAGATCCTGGACCGCGACCATACCCAGCTTCGTCCCCGAGCACCAGACCCCAGCGGACGTCCCGTCACCTTCGAGTTCACGGCCGGCGATGTGGATTCGGACGACGAGGGTGAGGACGACGACTTCACCGCTGAGAAGATCCTGGCGGACAAGCCGGACCCGGGGACGCCTGGGGGGAGGCTTTATAAAGTCCGTCGGAAGGGATTTGCCGCATCCAGGGATTTGTGGGAGCCTCCAAGCAGTTTCGTGCCGAGGTACACCACGGTCCGGATGGACTATCTGGAGAAAAAGAATATTTCTTTGGATGTCAAGGACGTGTTGGTCCATTTGGTTGCTGCTGTAGCACCGTAATGGATCCCCCTTGGCATTTTTGTTTGTTTCTGTGCTTGGGGAACGGTTGAGGGCGTTCATCCGGGGATTTTTGGGCTTTGATTGGCCATCTACCCCCTTCACTCGATCTCCACATATATATTTCGTTGTGGTATACTTATTTAGGTCGACCGACGACGTTTCTCTATCTTTGACCCCCCTGGTCCATGTTGTAGATCAAGAGGAGACCAGATATGGCGTAGGGCACCGATTATCAGTGTCCTCACCCCTCCCTTGGGGCGTCGGGGACGTCTACGACGTGTGTGGGGCGTCCATGTGTCCTTAGGACATACGGGGGGGGGGGTTGGAGCCCATTGGGGTCCTCCCGTCCTCTCTTCAATGACTTCCGAGCGGTAACCACGCTCTGAGAAGGGGGCTGAAGCCGGTTCGGACCCCCGTGGCCATCTTTGGGTCACTCGGGTCTGTGTATCTATATGCCGGCAAGCGGCCATTGGCTGATATCATACTCTCCGATCCACCTGACCTAACCTGATGTGATAGTGTGATAGGTTTGGCCATTCCGCCTATGAGGGGCCATATTCAGTACCGAGGCGTCGCCAGCTGAGATTCATATATCAGAATATCAGAAATCAACAGGGTTTCATTATCATAATGTTTCTGTAATTTTTCAGCCTTTCGTTCTGATGGTCGATGTATCGGCGACTGTCAGTTGGCTCGCGATTTTGCGGTAACCGATTGGTTAACTGTTATTTCCAGACATTTTGGCGGAAACCCCGATGAAGGGTCAGATTTCATCAGTAAAGGGTTCGTTGCTTCCGCAATTTTCTAAATATGCACTCGAAATTTTAATCTGAATTTTTCGCGATGTGGAAATCGGATTTTCGACTTCGACATCGCCGCACTTGATTTGGTCTTCTTCGAGTGGTCATACTCTTTTCCCTATGCCCGAATCAGGTTTCCCTTACATCCGCCACCCATTTGACTTGAAGATATAAGGGAAACAGAAGTGATACCTGGGACCACTTTGAAGGGCCATATCTACGCGTGAGTGTGAGGAAAGAGAATAAAGAAGGTTGCGTTGCAATCGCCTCAGCCTCAACTTGTTTTTAGTAGATTCCAACACCTTGGGTCATCACACACACTCGTTGTATCATAGGATCATGGTCAACATGGTAGAAACTTGTTTATAACTTGTTGACCATGTGTCCGGACTTGATATTATGACTTTCGAGTGTAGCGCATGAGTCCTGCGGTGGCATAGCATCTTTGATTAGGTTCCCACGTCCATTCAACCCAAAGTTATGACCATGGAGGGGGATAGCATACCATGGTGGGAGCCAATTTTAAGGGCTATGTGTGATATGGGTAGTATATGTCTTGATATGCTCACGCCCATGTTATATATCTTCGTGTGGCCGAAGAGATGGGGAGCCACACGTGACAAGGGCCTTGCCCATGTCCCAATTGTGGAATTCAAAGCACTAGACCAAGTCTACCGCGTATGTATTGCTCATGGTATGTTTGGCAAAGAGATCCATGAGTGCACTCTCATTTTCATGGGGCATGTAGATATGAGTGGCGAAGGTATCTCCATGCGCCCGATTGGGGATCCAAGTGGAGAAATTGTTCGCAAATGGTTACAATCATTTGTATATTGAACCATGCGCGGATATCATGGGTGAGCATAGAGATATACTATCATGACAACTTTGTATTTGGACATATTTTCATGTTTTTGACCTCAATTTTTGCTCATTTTTGCGTTTTGTGTACTTACCTGGTCGGCAAACAGCAAGAAGCCTATGGAGAGTCGAACCATGGTATGTTGTTCATATGTTGGCATATGCTTTGGAGTTGAACACCACCATATGCCGGATCGTGTACTCCATTTGGCTTGGCGCACGAAGGATAACAAGAATTGGTCTCAAGATCATGGGCTGACTTGGGTGGTGCGTGGCGCCCATATTTGAAGGGGTTTCGAGAGTAAGGTGGGGATGTACATGGGCATTGACCTTTGATCTCTATCCTCCATGAATACTAGACTTGGATTCCATGCATGCTTTGAGCCTTCGGATAAGTGGTAACTTCAATTTTGAGCATATATTTGATATATGGCCAATATGGTGTGAATTGGCAGTTTTTGGCATGTTATGAGTTCAAACTCATGGGGCATATCTCCAAGCCCATTCAACTCCAAGTCCAACCAAGGTTATGTCAGGGTAGGGCATGGTCCTGAGTGCTACTCTAGGCCATGACACGCCACCCCCCCTATTGGGCTAGGATTTAGAGGCTTGGGAGTGAACACATTTTTACGGGTTTATGTAGTGACTTTTGACACATGGCATTTAGCCATCTTATTTGGCTGAGTTCAGGGCATCATGTTGGCGAGTCAAGGGAAGGTATTGAGTTCAGGGAAAAAGGGGTCTATGGCTGTGATTGTGCACGTTTCCATCTTTCCCCAACTTTGCTTTATTTGTGTTCATATGTCAATTTCAGGGCTTTCCTCTTTGGTGCAATTCTTGTACATGCCCGCCACCGTGGGACGACCGGTGTGCTGAACGGAAGCCCGCAGAGTGGATTGGATTGTGGATTGGGTTATTGCTGTATTTGTGGGATCTGGTTGCTGTTCAGGGTTGGAGAAGGATTTATTTTCTATATTTTTGGATTTTGGACCCGGGATTTGAGGGATGCAATCGTTGATCAGGAGCAAGTCAGCAGGGGTGACAGGCGGAAGGGGCACGACAGGGGCCGGTCCTGGTAGGGACCTTATTTACCCCTCCCGCCGGCCGCCCCTCCATCAGTTCCCTGATGGCCCGGCAGGGCGGGCGGTACGGTTCTATGCGGGTCTTCGGCATGGTGCCTCTCTGTGAGACAATGTGTTCCTTTGCGCCCTCGTTGGCCCCCTGTTCCCCCCACCTCCCGCGCCCTGCCTCCTCTATGTGCCCTTCCTGTGTGTCCGCCTGTCCTGCCGTTGTTTTTTTTTCTGTTTTGTGCTCGCGCTCCTTGCTGCTCCCGCACGCCCTGCGTGTGCCCTCTGCTCTTCTTCGTGCTACCCTGATCCCGCTGCCCTGCGCCCCCTCTCTCGCCTGTCTCCCCTCCCTTTCTCCTTCTCGCAGTCACCCCTGCCTGCACGTCTGCCCTCCCTGTCCGTGCAGCGCTGGCAGTCGTGTCTGCCACTCGCGTGCTCTACCCCTGCCCCTCCCCCTTGCCCCTACCCCTTCCCCTGGGTGCTCCCTCGGTCCCCGCCTCTCACCCCTTCCTGGCTGCCTGGCGCCCTGTGTGGGGGGGCGGGGGGGTGTATCTGTGGTCTGGACTGTGGCCCTGTACCCCCTATGCGCCGGAGACGCTTGTCGAATTCCCGCCGCTGCATCTGCATTGTGGAGCCCGGCCACCAAGGCCTGGCGTGGTCAACCCCTCTGAGCATGGCGCACGTAAGCTCAATGTTTTCAATGCAGCACCTTCCTGCCACGCAGAGTGCTTTGCCGCCATGTACAAAGTCGGCGGATAGCCCGCACACCCCGGCTGCCAGCCCACTGGGGCGCCACCGTGACGTGGCTCCACTGCACCGGATTCGAGTACACCTGCACTGCCATCTGCCCATCCCAGCAAACCCTCCGATCACACCATTCGCCAAGACCCTGGCATATTGGATGTGTCTGCCCGTTCGCCTCTCCTGCAAATCAGAGCCCTGGCGCCGTGCTGCACCCGAAGGGCACAGCGCTGCTCCACACCTTCGCCATGTTCTCGCCAGTTAGGACCTCGCGTTCTGCTGCGTCACTGTACCACATTCCGATACGGCTTCCCGTCTGCTGTCCGTTCTGCCCCACACTGCTCGCCGTACCCACAATACATCTCGCATCCCACTGCCCTTTTGCTTCCTCCGCACTCGCCTGCGCCCCCGTACTCCGCCGCCCCATCTCCCCTCCCCCCCGCCGCTGGTCCTGTGCTCTCCGCTTGGGGTTCTCGTCCGCGTCCTCCATCACCACATCCCCCTCCACTTTCAGCCGTGTCCCTGTCCTCCTCTGCGCACCTGCACCTCTCTGCTCCCCTCCTCCTCTCCTCGTGTCCGCCACATCACCTCCTCACCCTCCTCCACCTCCGCCGACCCCCCGTGTCCGCCTCCTCGCATCCCGACTGCCCGTCCCTCCGCACGCCCCTGGCCCCCTACCCCTAGCGCTCCCCGTTCCTGCTCCTGCCCTGCCCTACGCGTCGCCACCGTACCGCCCCTCCCGCTGCGACAGCTCTCGCAGCACCTGAACCCTGGGCTTCTTCCCCCTCTCCTGGGGACAGTCCAGGCGCACCCCCGGGAGCGCCGCCCCCAGCATCCTCCTCCACCGCCACTCTTCCATCTCCGGCCCCCTTTCCCTGGGCCTCCCCGCCCTGCCGACCAGGTCAGTGAAGCGGCGGAGCCCCCCTCTTCTCCCGCCTTCCCCTCGTCTTCCCCGCCAACTTCACGTAGCGGGCCAGCTCCGCCACGTCCCCCTCCGTCCACCCCGCGACCGTCCCGGGTCTCTTCCGCACCGGCGGCGGCGCATACTGCCGCGGTGGCGGGGACTCCGAGTCCCAGTCCGTCGGCGCCGGCTTCCGACTGGGGCTGGCCGGCCGCGGTGCCCCCTCCCCCTCCGCTGCCCCTCGCTCCTCCCTCCTGCGCCGCTTCCCCTTTTTCTGCCCTGCCTCCTTGTCCTCCTCCCTGGCCCTTTTCCCTGACGGCGACTGCCCCTCCACATCCGTGGAGGGGGTGTCCCCTTCCGGATACGGGAGGACCCAGTGGGCCCTCCCGACCACCGCCTCCTCCTCCTCCCGCACCGCCACCTCCCTATCCCTGTCCGCCACCCTCGCCGCCTCCCCCCTGATCCGCCTCCATGCCCTCTCCTGCATCTCTCCCTCTTGCTCCGGTGGGATAGCCGGCCGTCGGAACGGCACCAGCAGGGTATCCTTCCGCCCCCTACCCTCCTCTTGTCGTCCTCCCTCCCGTCCCGCCCTCTCAACCCCCTCCTGCCTCCTCCGACGGTCTGCCCACGCCCCCTGCAGCTCCTCCACTGCCTGCGCTTCCCCTCCCTGCGGCCTGTCGGTCCCCTCCATCCTCCCCTCCTCCGTTGCGCCCACCTCACCCTTGACTCTGGCCTCCCTCTCCCGCAGGCTCCTCTCTGCCTCCCGGACCCTCTCCCACGCCCTCCTGTGCTCCTCTTCCTTCCCTCCCTGCGCTCCCCACGCTGTCCCACCAGCCTGCTGGTGCTGCTGCATGTGCGCCTGTGGCTGCATGCCCGGGTACGCCGGCAGGGGCGGGTACATCATCCCCATCGCCGGGTATGGTGGCGGCGGGAATGCTGGGACGATTGGTGGGACGGCTGGCGGGACTACACCTCCCCATCATTTCAATCCCGTCCCTGGGAACACCGGCGAGCCCATGTACCCAAGGCCACCCCCCTTCCCCTGCCCTTTGCCTTGTTGCCCCATCACCCCGCGTCCCTTGCCGCCTACTCCGTGGAGTTCCCCCCTCCCCTGTCCCTTCCCCTGTAGCCCTTGTTGCCCCCCCCCTTTCCCCTGCTTGCCCCTGCCGGCCTCTACCTGTTCCGCACCACTGCCCTGCACCGCTGCGCTGCTCTGCTCCGCCTGCCCCCCCCTCATCCCCGTCCTCCCCGGCTCCATCTCCAACTGGTAGATGGTGTCCGGCCCTTGCTCTGGGGGCTGGCGGCGACAGCGCTGGTGCTCCACGTGCCCCAGCGCCTCGTACCGCGCCGCCTGCTGGCGGCGGGCCTCCCTCTCCTCCTCCGCCCTTACCCCCGCACTGACCCCTGGGGGCGACCTCGGCGGCGGCTGCCTGAACGAGCGTGGGGGCTGCGGCCACTGTTGCCCCCGTCCACTCCCTTTTCCCCCCTTTCATGCCAGGTGTCCCTTCACGTGTACAGCCCCGAACATCCCTGCCTGCCCTTTCCCTCCCTTGCCCGTCCGCCCTCTCCTTCCGGTGCTCACGCTGCTGTCTCCGCTCCCTGCCGCTCCCGCCTCCAGCTGCCCTCGTCCGCCCTTGCCTTCCTCCTGCCGCGGCACCTCCGGGAGGATGGACTTCATGGCAGCCGCCGGCACATTGGGCGCCGACGGCTGTCCTGGGCCTCCCTCCACCGCCATCCTCCCCGCCCCCTCCCCCTCATCCTCCGACACCTCGAGGATGTCGGCGATTACCGACTCCCTCCGACTCCTCCACTCCCTCCATCTCATATCCATGCCCGCCCTCACATCCAGGACATTGAACGGGTCCGCCCCTGGCCCTTCCGCTGCCCTTTGCCCCTGCCCCTCCCCTTGCCCTTCAGCCCCTGCCGCCACCCCCTCTGCCCCGCCCTTCCCCGCCTCCGCCTGTCCTCCCTTTTCCCTCCACTCTCCCATCCCCACCACGGCTCCTTCCCCCCTCTGTCGCCCTGTAGCCCCCGGCCCTTCCTCCCTGACCGTCTCCGGGCTCTGCGGAGACGAGGGCGACGACACGTCCGCAGACGTCGCCGAGGTTGCCGGCGAGGGGGGCCACAGGGCTGCGCCGGCCTGCATGCGGGCCACTTCTGCCCGCACGGTCGGTGGCTGGCTGGGCTGTGGGTCAGGCATTTGTGACATTGCGCTGCACATGGGATCACGCCTGAGCCCTGCGCCCTGTCGCCGTTTTCCCCCACCTCCCCCGCCCTTACCCCCGCTGTTCGCGCGCCCTACGTGTGGGGTGCTCTGTCATATTCTCCCCGCTGCCTCGGACGCTCCAGTCCGTGGCACCGGGTTCACTTCCGGACGGTCCAGTCCTGGGGCTAGTGCTGTGCTTCTTTCCGCCCCGGATGCTCCAATCCGGGGCGCCTTTTTTTTCTTCTTCTTTTTTCTTTTTTTTTTCGTATTCTCTCAGTTGCCTCGGACGCTCCAGTCCGTGGCACCGGGATCACCCAGGGACGTTCCAGTGCGGGGGCTAGCGCCGTGCTTCATTCCTCCTCGGCTCCTCCAATCCGGGGGGTCTCGTTGTCGTACTTTCTCTGCCGCAGTCTGCACTGTACCCGTCCTCGTCCCCACTTCGTTGTCCCCGCTTCTTGCTCCGCCCTACGACTCTGCGTGCCCAGTCCCGGACGCTCCAGTCCATGCGACGGGCGCTTCTGCTGTCCCTTTCCCTCCAGTCCCCTTCCTGACGTCCCCCTGCGCGGTGAAACTGTACACCCTTCCTGCCCTCATATCTGCCGGATTCTCTTTCGTCTGCGTGGCATCAGGCGGTCCCTCTGCTCGTCTCCCTCTCTGTCCTCCATTCCCGTCTCTCCCCCTGACCGCCTTGGCTGCCAATCTGGCCGCCTCCGTACTCCCATCTCTGTGATTTTTGGGTTGTACCTGATCAACGCCATCTCCACCCGCTTGGTGACTGGATCACGCATGTCGTCCGCCCGCGCCTGCAACTGCGTCTCTCTGCACGCCATGCGTTCCTGGAGATGTTCCACCATACGCCGCAACAGCCTGTGCGCCATGGCCTCCGGTGCCACTGTATGCTCCTGGAGTGCCCGCCACAGCGGTTTTACTATCACCATGTGCCATAGTCCCTTGCGGTGCCCTTCTTTCCCCAGCTCTCTCTCCACCGTGCTTCTGCCTCTCGCACCCTTCTTGAGTAACGGGACGTCCTGATCCCGAACCAGTGGTTCCTCGATCCCTTTATACTGTGCAAACAGCATGAAGTGCTCGTATGTTTCTTGCCCTTGGCCACAGTGGCACCTCATGTACTCCTCCGGGAGGTCCATACCCTTATGTCTGTACCACCTCATGATCGTTTCACGCACCAGCACCTGCCCCGTGATCGCCTGCAGCCTTCTGTTTTTCAGCCTTTTGGGCAGGAATTCCGGCCTCAGCACATTGGGGTAGTGGACCCCCTGTCCCACCTTGCCCTCCAAGTACTCGTTCAGCTCCACCACCTCCGGCCCCCCTCGTACTTGGGCTAGCATGTGCACCGGCTGTGGATACACCCTTAGTTCCTGCTTGCCTCTGTCCTCCTCCACCACCCACCTGGCCTTCTCCTCTTCCCCGACCCTTGGAGGTATATGCACCAAGTGGAGGTGCTCTTTGCTCTCTGGCACCCTCCACTCTGGTTGCTGCTCCTTATCCACTGCTTGCGCTGCCCCATCCGCCTCATGATTCCCCACTCCCGCCCTGTGTGACTCCTGTTTCACAAAGTGTATGACGGGGGGCATTTCCTTCATCTCCAGCCCGTGCCATATCGCGTACACCTGTGACGACAGTCCTGTGCCCAGGGCCTCATGCAGTGGCCTGCTGGCCAGTCTCCTGAGGGACGCCATGTCCGCCTCCGCGTCTGCCACCATCCACACTTCCCGTACGTCCTCTGCTATCTCCCCAACCACATCCGCCACCGCCTGCACCTCTCCATGGGACGCTGCTCCGTACACCATCTTTTCCACCACACTCTCCGTCACCTGTCCCACCCCCTTGACCCTTACCGCCGCTGCCCCCGCCATGGGCGGCTGTCCTTCCACCCCGGACCCGTCCAGAAATAGCACCACCCTCTCCTTCGTGGGCTCCAGTATGCGCACCACCTCCCTCGGGTAGTGGCAGTACACTTTGTGCTTCCCAATGCCATACTCGCGTACCCCATCCCCGATGCCCAGCTCTCTTACCCCTCTGTACACCGCCCACTTATTGTCCGTCCTGGCCTTCTATCCCTTCGTCACCACCACTCCGTGGCACCATGCCCTGTCCCCTTTCGCCCTGCCCTGCTCTAGGTATGCCTGTACCAGAACCAGGTACCATACCCTGTCTGCTGGCAACCCGTGGACCGTCAGCCTGATCCTCCTCGCACTCTCTCTACACTTGTGGCCCACGGGCACTATGGGCGCCTCCTCGTCGGGCCTCCCCGTGTCTGTCATCCGGAAACTCACCACCACCCCATCATCCTCTTCTTGTAGTCCCCGCACTGTGTCCCATCCAAACTGGACCCCTGTTTTTTTCCCCTCCTTTTCCTCTCCCCACCAGACCTCCACGTCCCCCTGGGCCTCCTCATCCTCCCGCACCTCCTTGGGCAGCCGCAGCACCGGCCCCAACCACTGCCCCCTGGTGTCCGTAGTGCGCATGGTCGCGTTCGGGAACGCCCACGCCCTCATTCGTAGGACTGGCCACGGGATTTGCCCCGCCTCCTTGGTGCACGTCCAGCACTGGTCCCCCTGTCCTGCCCCTTCCGGGATGTTGTCTTTTCGGAACATATCTGCATGGACATCATACCACTGCCCGGCCGCACTCTGTACCTTCCCCCTCGGTCCTTTGAGTCCCAGCGGCGCACACAACAGTATGCCCGGTCTGGCCTTGTCACTCTCTCCCCTGTCCAGCACCACTCTCTCTTGCTGCGCCCCCTCTTCTCTCCCGCATCTTGGCTCCCTCTGCTGGATCCCCCACAGCGCTACCCACTCGTTCCACATCGGGCGCATCCTCCTGCTCGACCGTGCGCGGTCCTCATGTCCTCGTGCTCTCCTCATCATCCACCTGTATATCCCGCATTCCACCACCCTGGTGTCCCGATAGAACTCCGCATGGTGCAGCCCCGCCTTCTTGTATTCCTTCATATCCTTCCTGCGCACGTGCAGCACCTCCATGCTCACTCCTTCCTTCCTGATCCACCGCACTGTCCCATGTACCGCCCCCCCGAAGTCCGTGTCCAGGACCAGGATTGGTCCCCGCCTACCGCACGTCCGGTTGGTTGCCAGCATGTGTTCTTCCCCCGGTAACACTGCCTGTAGGGCGCGCCACATGCGCTCCTTCTTCCCCGCCGACAACCGTCTGCGCCGGTGCCACACATAGCGCGGGCACATGTTCTCCTCCTTCTGAACCTCTGCAACCGCGTGATAGCACACCCGTCTCACCACCTCTTCCTGATTGTGGCACATCCTGCTCAGCGTCCTCGCCGTGTGTGCCTTGTACGCCTCCCCCGCCGTGGGCATCCCTTCTCCATAGTAGGCCGTCGGCGACCGCAACACGCACCACGGAACCTCTGTGGGTATCCCCTCATACCCTCTGATGAGCCTCCGCACTTCTCCCTCCACCTCCTCCAGCTGCTCCCTCGGGTACGGGAGGTGCATCCCCTGGTACCCTACCGCCGCATTGAGCACCGTCCGCAGGTAGTACAGGGTCGTCTGCACTGACGGGGGGTGATGCCGCAGGACCACCAGCATCGCCCTGAACCCCCGAACTAATTTGTCAGGTAGCCTGACCCCCCTCGCCTCCATGGCCTGCACATGTCCCAGCACCACCGCTTCCTCTGCCCTCTCCAGCCATGGCACTCCGTCTCCTACATCCAGCGCCATGCCTTCCTCTCCACCCCTCCTCAGAACCGCCGACTTCTCCGCGCTCCAGACTAGGTGTTTATCCCTCACGTACCTCTGCATCAGGTCCTGCACCACCTGTTGGGCCTTTTCATCCCGCGCCATGGGTACCGCATCATCCACATACGCCTGCGCCGACGACGTGTGTGGCGCCCGCGCCAGTTGTGGATATTCCCACGCTATACAACTCATCAGGGGGAGCATGGCCAGCAAGTGCAGGAATGGACCCTCCGACCCGCCTTGTGGCACCCCGCTGCCTGGGGTTACCTACTCGGTACACCCCTTCCCCGTGGCGACCGTGTACCTCCTTGAGCGCAGGTACTTTTCCACAAAGTCACCATATGGGAGTCCCAGCTGTCGCCACACCTCCTCTATGAGCCTATGCGCGTGTTGGGGAACGCCCCCCTCACGTCCACAGACGCCATGAACGCCTCTAGGTCCTCATCATCGAGGTACATATCGTACAGGAAGCTTGCTTCCTGTGTGGACATACCCGGCACTGACCCCCACATATTGTCCGGTATGACCCCCGCTGCATACAGCCGCCGCTGTATCGTCCCGAAGATCACCATCCAGACCAGCTTGGCCTCTGTGACGGCACAGCATATTGGTCTCCAGTTCCCCGGCCTGAGGTGATCCCCCTCCTTGTACAGGGTCCGCACCTTGCCCCCCCGTTCCGCTGGGGGCTCGCCTGCGCGCAACACCTCCGTGACCCTCCCCGCTAGACCATCCAGCTCCGACGCCTCCAGGTGCTGGTACGCCTCCGCCACCAGCTGGTCCACTCCCGGGCTCTTTTTCCCCTTGAGAGCCTTCACTGCTTCTTTAATTTCCCCTAGCGTCACCCTGCTGCGGTGTATGTCCTCGCTCTGCTCCGCTGTGACCACCCGCGGTAACGCCCTTACCATTCTCCTTGTGATCCAACTTAGATCCTGCTGTCCCTGGTTGTGCTGTCTCCTGAAACTCTGCGCCACCTCCTCCAGCCCTTCTTTTTTGTTGCCAGTGACCCTGCCACACTGCAGTCTCACCGCCCTGATTTCCTTTGGTTTTCCAGCCTCAGCGAGCTCTCTGATGTACCGTAGCGACTTGTACGGCATGGCCCTTTCCATGTATCTCTCATGCTCTGCCACCACTTCCTGGTATATCCTCTCGTGTTCCTCCTCCACAGGCCTCCTCGCTTTTCGCACCCTCTTCTTCACCTGTGTCACCTCCGTTAGCCACTCCGTCCCCTCTTCCCACGCCCCTGCCTCGACCTCCTCGTGCTGCCGTTTCCTCAGTGTGGCCACCAGCCTTTGCAGCTTGGGCTGTGCCTGCGACTCCCCCCCTTGCTTGGTAAACCCGCACATCCGCGCTGCCCTCCTCATGGCTTGATGCAGTTGTTTCCCCTGCCTCATTTCAGCGTGTACCCGCTGCCCCCGCTGTTGTCACCTCTCGTCCCCCTCTTCCGGCCACTTCACCATTGGCGGCAGGCTGACGCCTTCCTCATCCGACCCCTGCTCATCCTCCTGTTGGTCCCTGGGCTCCCTCACCTTCACGTCCACAGTCACCATCATGGGGCAATGCCCTTTCCTGTCCTGCATTTCTTCCGGCCCCACGATGTATCCCGCCGTCACCCCCTTGACCCAGCTGGGGTCCGCGTACACCGCGTCTATCGGCGACGGCGCGCTGCCTTCCGGTGCCGGGTAGTGTGAGGGGCCCGGCGCTCCACTGTACGACACGTCCTGCAGCCTCATTTCCTCCACAAACTTAGGCACCTCGCGGTCCACCTCCGTCTCCGCGCCCCTCCTCCGGGGATCGTAGTTGAAGTCTCCAACCACGATGACTGGCCCCCTCTCCAGCGCCCTGACGTACTCCATCCTCAGCTGCGCCACATACTCCTTGACCCTCCTCCCATGTGGGACATGGCAGTTGATGATGACTACCTGTCCATGCTCCGTCGCCACATCATACACCGCCCTTTCTCCTCGCTCCCACCTTCTTGTCCTGCACAACGCTGAGCCCTCTGCGCACCAACAGCGGCACCCCCTGTGCCCACTCCCGCTGGTACTCTCTCCCCTCCTTGTCGTACATCTGCGCGCACACGACATTGTCCTTCCCGGGCGACCTTATCTCCTGGTACGCCACCACGTTGGGGTCCGCCTCATGCAGCTTCATCTGCTGCCACGCTGCCTTGTCCGCCCGATACAGTGCCGCGGGGTCATTATGGGAGTACAACTTCATGCGTTGCCACCTGCCCTCCCCATCCACTCGTGGATTGCCGTCGTCTGTCGTGCCTTTTTCCTCCCCTTTGTTCCTTCCCCCCTGTCTTCGTCTCGCTTCTTTCTTCTTCTTCCCGGCGGCCCCCCGCTTCATTAATTGTCACTTCCTCTTCTTGTTCTTCCACCCCGTCGACACCTCTTCTCCTTCCAACTCTCTCGCCTCCTGCTCCGGTACCAGCTGCCCGTGTATTTCCATCTCGCTACCTTGCGGGCATACCTGCAACCTTTCCACCGGGTACGGCAGTCCCTCCTCATCCCCCTCCCCCTGATCCTCCCACTGCACGATGGCTGCCCTCGTCACATGTCCCTTGCGATCTTGTTGTTCGATCATCTCCTCCACTGTTCCCACATACCTCCTCCACTTCCCACTCAGTTTGTGCGGACCATACACTGTCATCCCTTCCCGCACCGCCCCCTGCTCTTCACGGCCCCGCTGCTCCTCCCCGTACCTGACTCCCCTCGCCCGTTTCCTTCTTGACCTCCCTTCCCCTTCCCCCTCCTGCTGCTGCTCTACTTGCAGATCCGGCTCGTCCGCCTCTCTCCCCCGCTTGCCGCCCTCCCTCTCACTTCCCTCTCTTGTCCCCTCCCCATTGCTCCCCTCCTCCAACCTGTCTCCAACAGCACCCTCCTGCCCTCCTCCCTCCGCTTCTCCCTCTTCCACCCCTGCTTCTCCCTCCTCTCTGTGTTCCCGCCCGCCTGCTGCCAGTCCCGGCTCCCGGCCTTCCACTCCCCGCGCTTGGTCCTGCCCCCTTTCGTCTCGTTCCTCCTCGCCATCCCCATCCCCCACTATGAACCGCATTTGTCCCCCTCTCCCCCTCCGCATCCCCCTCCACCTACTTGGCCTCTCCCCCCCCTAATTGTCTTCCACCTCCAGGCTTGGCTTCCTGGCCCCTCCGTGAGCCTTCTCGCTCTCTCCAATGCCTCCTTCCTGTGCCCGTCCTCCGTTCCGGGTGCCACGATCCACCTCCGCTGCTCCCCTCCCCTGCTGCTGGCCACCCACTCCAATGCCAACCGGATCTGTTCCCTGATATCTTCCGCTTCTTCCGCCTCCGCACACCTATCCATTTGCAACTCCAACGCCCTTAGGACGGCCATCTCGCGTACCTCCTCCGTTCTTTCAACCCTCGCCTCTTCCACCTCCCCGACCCACCGCATGAGCGGGTGCTCCACCCTTTTCAACGGCGCCGCCGTATACACCACCGCTTGGCGCCTATCCCCCCTGGGTTCCACTACCAACCACGTGTGTCCGTCCTGCACCAGGTCCGTGACCCCTTGGTCTGCAGCCCCTGTGGCACTCGCCTGTGGAGACACTACTTGTATTGTGTGCCCTTTGGCCCTCCTCCCCGCCGCCTCGTCATAGTCAACCATGGTCATAACCTTGCGCATCCGGTGCATTTCTGTGTTTTGGTCCCATGCTCCGGCCATGCCCCTGCTGCGCCGCACTGTCTCCCCAACGTACAGCGCCATGGCCAGGACCTGCCTCGTGGGCCCCCAAAACCTCTACTGTTCTGCTCGTGCTGTCCACACACGCCGCTACCTGCGCATCCCGCTGCATCTGCATCCACAGCACCGCCTGTTTCGTCTCCACCTTCTTCGCCGTGAGGATCTGCGCCTTTGCTTGCCTCTCGCCCGCTTCCTTCTCCTCCCCCACTGTTCCGCTCCGACCATCCGCATATCCCACCCACATGTGCTTGACTTGGTGGAAGTACACCAGCGGCGCCCCTTCCTCTTCCCCCATCTGCAGCCACATAGGCCCTTGTCTCCTGGGCTGCCTTACTCGGATCCCATGGTATCCTCCCTTGGGCTCCTGTGGTCCGTCCAGCCTGCAAAGGCACCTGGCCAGCATGCACTCTGGCCTGCACTTGTCCTCCACCGCCTCCGCTCTGGCCTTCAGGTGGTACCTAGCCTTGCTCACCATCTGCCGTACCTCTTCACCCCTGCATCCTTTGATGCGGTCTTCGAGCCCTGGCTGTGCCTCTCCATTTTCTATCAAGACATTCTGACCTGCCGTCGCCTTGCCCCTCAGCCTCTGCGCCCACTTCTGCAGCATGTCCTTCCTGTCCCTGCCGCTCCCCAGCATGTCCAACCCTTCGGCCGCCGCCTCCTTCTGGCGCTTCTCCTTTTCTTTCTCCGCTCTGTCCAGCTCAGCAGCGTGCGCCCCGTCCGCCTTTCCTCTCCCCACCTGGCCCTCGGGATGCAGCGGCTCCCCCCACGCGGGCTCCGCCATCCATTGGATCGCCGGCTGTCCCTCCCAGTGTCCCATGGTGTACACCTGCACCGCCTGTCCCTCCCGGGCGAGGCCCATCCAGACCTCCATACCCGCTGCCGCTGCTGTGGTGACCACCACGTTTGGGATCAGCACATCGTACTGGTACCTGGCCCCTTGTCCGTGGCGTACCCCGACTTCCAGCATCCCCCTGCTTCCCACCCTGTCATCCGGGAGGATGATGTGGACTGCCTGTCCCCTCCACTGTGCCGCTGCCGGCCCCTTCGTCGCCACGGGGAATATCGCCTTTGTGTCCTCCTGCGTCATCCATTCTCCCCTGCGGTACCTCGCACGCCGAATGGCCCCCACTGCCCACATCTCTTGCTCCACTCCTCCCGTCTCCCGCACCCATTCTTCTGCCACCCCGGCAAGGGCTGATATCTCTGCACCCTGCCTCTCACACTCCGGCATTGGCGCTATACTCTCCATGCCGTCGTCCCCCGGGAAAGCGTATTGCCACGTGTCCCCCGTGTGTGGGTGCACATGGTACGTGCGGTTGGCCATGCACGCCGTCCTTTCATCCAGCACCATTTTAATGGCCTCCGCCGCTTTCAGCGTCATCTCCTCTCCGAACGTATACACCAAACCCTGCCCCCTGTGTCCCTGTGTCGTGGGTGCCGGAGTCAATGCCGCCCTAGTGAACTGTGCGCGCACGCTACTCGCCTCCTGTCCTCCTCCTGGCAGCTCTCCTCCCCACTCATTCCTGACTGGGACCCCCTCCCCGTGGTCCGCTCGCCACGTCATATGCCAACCCCACCACCGGCGTCCCCCCGCCGCCACCCTGTACCTCCCCTTCCATCCCGGCTCCAGCCACACCGCTCTGTCCGGCCGTATCTGGACCGCTCTCTCTGCCCCCCACACGGTCCCCACATCCTCCCTGTGCTGCAGCTGCAACACCGCCTCCCCCCCCCCCTGTGACCCACACGTCCACCCCCCCTGCCTGCCTCCTGTGCCACTCCCCTTTCCCCGTACCCTCTGGCACTTCCATATACTCCATCTCCTGTACTTGCACTCCTAGCACCCCTTCCCATCCCGCCCGTAGCTTTCTGTCTCGCGCTGTACCCCCCCCAACTCCCCTTCTCTCCCTCCCGGGGCCCTCCTGTCCCTGGTACCTCCACCTCTCCCCCCCCTCCTGGATCGGTATTTGATGCACATCCCGCCACATGTGCTCTCCCGTCCGCTCCCTTTGCCCCCGCCCTTCTCCGGTCCTTCTTCTGCCAACTCCTCCTCCATTGTCACTTCTGCGTCGCCTTTCGACTCTGTCCCTTCTTCTGCGTCCGCCCCCGCCACTGCCTCCGCATCTTCTTCCCCCGGGGGCCACAGCAGCTCGTAGTGTACCCCTCCTCGTCTGCTCCACAGGAGCGCTGCTGCCGTTCGCTTTCCTTCTCCCACTTCTGCCATCTTCCGATACACCCCCTGCGGTCCCCACTCCTGGTACATTGCCACTCTGCATCCCTTGCTCTGCGCCCACCTCCCAACTTCACATGCCCCTCCCCATATCTCTCCCCTGCGCACCGTGTCCAGGTACTGATCCCACGTGCGCGCTCCCACATCCCTCACGACTGTCCGCGCCCAGCCCGACTCTGGGGGCCGCGCCATCTCCCCCTCCATGAGCGCTTCGCGCACCTCTTCTGCTGCCGCCCGCCCCCCCGCTCCGTCCACCGCGCTGAGTGCCCAATACAGGCACTTGCCATCCGCTGGTTTGACCTGTCGCCTCGCCCCCTCCGGCATTTCCTCCGGCCATTCCTGCCCCTCTTGCGCACTGTCCAGCACTCTTTGCACCGCCGCCGCCACGTCTGCCGCGTCACTCCTTCGACCTCTGACACCCTACAGAACCGCATAGGTTCTTCGCTTGGTCCACAGGATTCCCGCATCCAGCGGGGTTCCTTCCCCATACTCCACCAACTTTCTGTATCCCTTTCCGCTTTTTGTCTCCTTGTAAACCGCCACCTTGTACCCCCCCTCCGCTGCCCATGCCTCCAGCTCCGGTGGCCCCCCCATCCTCCTCCACTGCCTAGTCCGCTGTATGTACCTCTGCCACGATACTTCCTCCTGTGGCAGGCACTCCTCCATTTCTCCCATATTGTGTCTACTCTCCACCCTGGTAGCCACTCCTTGCCTTATCCGCTGTACCTCTTCTTCACTGTTCGGTCTGCCCTCCAGTGCACACAACACCTTCCACAATGTGTTGACATCCTTCACGTACATGTGCTCTACGAGCACCCCTTCCTCTGCTCTCTCCCTCGCCCCCTCCAATGCACCCTCCCGCCTCTTCCACGCCCATGCCGCCTTGCTTTGCTGTTCCTCTTCGTTCCCCGCCGCACTCCCCACACTCCCCGTTCCACACGTCGATGGCCGACTCTCGCCCGACGCAACACTGTGTCCTCGTTCGCCTCCCGCGCCCACCCTAACCTGTGCCCCCCCGCCTGTGCCTGCTCTTCCCGCCTCTCCTGTTGTACTGCCTTCCCCCGTCTCTTCGTGCTCCCACACCACCTTGTACACTCTCGTCTTCCTCCACAGGATTCCTACCGTCGTCCCCTTCTCCCTTCCATACTCCTACATCTGCCTGTAGCCCTCTCCATCCTTCGTCTCCCGGTACACTTTCACTCTGTATCCATTCTTCACCGCCCACGCCTCAACCTCCGGCGGTCCTCCCATCCTTCTCCCTTGTACCAGCTTCCGTACGTACTCCTTCCATCCCGTCTCCCCCTGCGGCAGGGGCTCCTGCATCACCCCTGCCTGTAACCTCTCCTGGACCGCAGCGACTACCCTTGCTCGCACTTCCTTCGCTTCCTCATTTGTGCCTTGGCCTCCTTCGATAACACTCATAGCTCTCCACAAGGAGTCCACTCCGTCACCCTCCATACCCTGTGTCACCACTCCCGCATGGATTCAGTCTTGTTCCCCTTCGAACGTTCTTTCACTCCCGGTCCATGCGCATGCCGCTCTTCTCTTTCGTGTCTCACTCCTCGCACTCTCCATTAACTCCCTGCTCCTTTCGCTGGCCTCCTCTTCGGTCGCGTACATTGTGTGTCCCCTGTGTACACAGTGTATGCATCTCCTCTACTGCCCCTCTTGGCTACCTTCCTCGTCCCTTCCACCCTCCCCTCTTGCACACCTCGCTTCAGGCGTAAAGGCATCCCCGGCATCCGGGGCTGTTTGCGTTCTTCATTGGCCCCTCCAGGGCCTCAAGCACGTTCTACCGCCCCAACCCAAGCGCGATGCTTGCCGTCAAGTGTGCCCGTCGAGCGCCGTTATTTTACTGGGCATCTAACCGCTGGTACTCTCCGGCTGAATCCTTTCCCCACTGCTTTGCCTTCCTTCCTTTCGCCCCCTCTTTGTTGTCCCCTGGGTCTCCCCCTCTGCGTCTTGGCGCTGCCCCTCCCCCTCCCCCCCTCCCTCCATCCATTCCCCCTGCCGTAGCCCCTTCCCGGCCCATGCGATCGCCTTTTCCTCCTGCCGTCGCCGTCTCCTCCCCTTGATGCTGCCCCGCAAACTCCATACCTTCTCCCGGCGTTCCTGCCTCATGCTTCCGTCCTGGATTTTCCACCTTGGGTGTGTGTTTTCCTTGTTGTCCCGGCCCTGCTCCTCCTGGGCGGTGTTCCCGGCCGCCGGTGTGCACGCTCTGTGTGTGGTGTTGCGTGTACGGTGTCCTGGGCCTCCTGGCTCCTGTTCACCGGTGTGCTCGCTCCGTGTGTGGTGTTGCGTGTACGGCGTCCTGGGCCTCCTGGCTCCTGTTCACCGACGTGCACGCCCTGTGTGCGGTGTTGGGTGCACGATTTCCCGGGCCTCCTGGCTCCTGCTCTCCGGCGTGCACGCTCTGTGTGTGGTGTTGCGGGTGCGGTGTTCTGGGCCGCTTGGCTCCTGTTCACCGGCGTGCACGCTCTCTGTGTACTGTTGCGTGCGCGGTGTCCTGGGCCGCTTGGCTCCTGTTCACCGGTGTGCCTGACTGTGCTCTGTGTTCAGTGTTTGGGTGTAAGAGCAGTTGTCACAGTTGCCCCGCATTGCATTGCAGGAAAGGACCGTTAGCCCCCCGTGACAACCACTCCCTGGCCGAAGGCCATTGGTTTTTCACAGTCTACAGCCTTGCCTATGGTTTCCTCTGCCTCGGTGCGCTGTGTCGTGTGTACGGTGTCCTGGGCCCCTTGGCGTTGTGTGCGGTGTTGTATGTGCGGCGTCCTGGGCCTCCTGGCTCCTGTTCACCGGTGCGCGTGCTCGCTGTGTGCTCCTCGCTTGCTTCCTATCCCCCTCCCTCATCCTCGCTTGTTCTTGTGCATGCTCTCCGTGACCGCCCTCCTGCTTTTTTCTTCCGTCGCCTTCTCGTCCTCTGGCATCCGCATTCGTGTCTCCGTCTGTGTTAGTCCGCTCTTTCGACCTCTCCTTCTCTTCTTTCCCCTGGCTCGTGTCCTCCTTGTCCTCTCTCCCCACCTCTCCTTGCTCTTACCTCTCCTTTCGACCATCGTGTCCCCTCCGCTCTGGTCCTTCCGGTCCGGGCTCCATGTGCCCATGTGCCCATGTGCCCATCCGCCTCCCCTTCTTCTCCTTCTCCCCTCTTGCTCTTTCTCCTCCCGCTTCGCGTCTTCTCTCCTTCTTGTCCTCTGCCTTCTGTTCCTTGCTCTTGTTCTTGTTCTCCTCTCCGTGTTGCTCCGCCGCCGTCTCCTTCTCCTTGTTTGCTGCCCCGGACCTTCCATTCCCGGGCCGCTGCGTCCCCGGATGTTCCAGTCCGCGGCACCGGGCGCACCCCCGGACTTTTTGCCGTATTCCCTCTGTTGCCCTGGACGCTCCAGTCCTTGGCACCGGGTTCACCCCCGGACGATCCAGTCCGGGGGCTCGGGCCGTGCTTCATTCCGCCCCGGATGCTCCAATCCGGGGCGTCTTTCTGTCTTCTTCTTTCCGTTGCCTCGGACGCCCCATCCCATGGCACCGGGTTCACCCATGAAGATCCAGTCCGGGGGCTAGTGCCGTGCTTCGTTCCGTCTCGGATGCTCCATTCAGGGGCGCCTTTTAATCGTATTCTCTCCTTTGCCTTGGACGCTCCAGTCCGTAGTACCGGGTTCTCCCCTGGACAATCCAGTCCGGGGGCCCGGGTTGTGCCCCACTCCGCCCTGGATGCTCCACTCCTGGGAGTCTTTTTGTCGTATTCTCTCCGTTGCCTCGGACGTTCCAGTCCGTGGCGCCGGGTTCACCCCCGGACGATCCAGTCCGGGGGCTTGTGCCGTGCCTCTTTCCGCCCCGGATGCTCCAATCCGGGCCGTCATTTTGTCGTATTATCTCCGTTGCCTCGGACGCTCCAGTCCGTGGCACCGGGTTCACCCCCGGACGATCCAGTCCGGGGGCTAGCGCCGTGCTTCATGCCGCCCCGGATGCTCCGATCCGGGGCGTCTTTTTATCGTATTCTCTCCGTTGCCCCGGACGCTACAGTCCGTGGCACCGGTTTCACCCCGGGACGATCCAGTCCGGGGGCTAGTGCCGTGCCTCTTTCCGCCCTGGGTGCTCCAATCCTGGCCGTCTTTTTATCGTATTCTCTCCGGTGCCTCGGACGCTCCAGTCCGGAGACCGGGTTCACCCCCGGAAGATCCAGTCCGGGGGCTAGTGCCGTGCTTCTTTCCGCCCCGGATGCTCCAAACCGGGCCGTCGTTTTATCGTATTCTCTCCGTTGCCTCGGACGCTCCAGTCCGGGGGGTCTTTTCATCGTATTCCCTCCGTTGCCCCGGACGCTCCAGTCCGCGGCAGCGGGTTCACCCCCGGACGATCCAGTCCGGGGGCTAGCGCCGTGCTTCATTCCGCCCCGGATGCTCCAATCAGGGGCGTCCTTTTGTCATATTCTCTCCGCTGGCTCGGACGCTCCAGTCCGTGTCACCGGGTTCACCCCTGGACCATCCAGTCCTGGGGCTAGTGCCGTGCTTTTTCCGCGCCGGATGCTCCGATCCGGGGCGTGTTTTTATCGTATTCTCTCCGTTGCCTCGGACGCTCCAGTCCGCGGCACCGTGTTCACCCCCGGACGATCCAGTCCGGGGGCTAGCGCCGTGCTTCATTCCTCCCCGGTTGCTCCAATCCGGGGGGTCTTTTTGTCGTACTCTCTCCGCCGCCTCGGACGCTCCAGTCCGTGGCGCCGGGTTCACCCCCGGACGATCCAGTCCGGGGGGCTATCGCTGTGCTTCATTCCGCCCCGATAGCTCCATTCCGGGGCGTCTTTTTGTCGTATTCTCCCCGTTGCCTCGGACGCTCCAGTCCGTGGCACCGGGTTCGCCCCCGGACGATCCAGTCCGGGGGCTCGGGCCGTGCTCCCACTCCCCCCGGATGCTCCAATCCGGGGCTTCATGTTTCTTTCTCTCCTTGCTGACTTCGGTGTTTGCGTGCCCGGTGCTTTGGTGTTTTGTTTGTTTTGTTGTTGTTTTTTTTTGTCGCACGCCCATCGTCGTTGCTCCTCCCCCGCTCTTCCCGCCCCGCTTTGCTTTCCCCGCCCCTTCCCCTCCCTCTCCGCCCCCGGTCCTCTCTTCCCCTGCTCCCTATCTCCCCCTTTGTGGTCGCTTTGCTGGGGCACGCACTCAAGCTCCTAGCGTCTACGCGCGCATGTTGCTATGTTTTGGGGCGGGCACACACGTTTATTCTTCTTCTCCCTTTCCTGCCTTTGTTCTCGTGCATTGTTCCTCCTTTCGTCCAGTCCCTTGTCGCATGCACTTTGTGTTGCATTTGCCTACCTCTTGTCCTCTCCTCTTTTGTTTGTTTGGGGCACGCACACAAGCTCCTACTCCTACGCATGCAATTTGCCACCATTCTCATCACCCATTCATTCATTCTTTTTGCACTCCTGCCGCACGCCATTTATGTGTGTCTTCACGTGTAGACACCGTGGGGGACGCCGCGGCGAACTCACCACTTGCATTCCTGCCTACGGTGTCCGGTTTCCTATTGTGTCTTTCTTTTTTGTCCTGTCTTGGCCTCATTGCTTTTTTGGCGTCGTCCTTGCTTAGGCGTGCTTGCTTTATGCATTCATGGCATGCTATGCTACTTATTCGTCATGTCATGGACTCTTTGTTTTTTGCGACGCCCAAGAGTAAGCGTGTCTTATTGCTTGCTTGGCGGCACACTACTTACTCAACGGCGTACGGACTCTTTGTTTTTTGTGACGCCCAAGAGTAAGCGTTTTTGCTTAATGCATTCCCCTCCTGTTACTTTTGCCCTTTGTCTTGGACTCTTTGTTTTTTGCCACGCCCAAGAGTAAGTGTGACTTAATGCATACATGGGGGTATTTGTTTCTAGCTCATCGGTTAGCGGTCTCAATGTTTTTTTTTTTCGTCTCCCGTGTGTTGGCGTGTTTGTTTAATGCTTGCATGTCTCCCTTGTGTTTGCGCGTGGTGTCCCTGCAACCTTGTCTCTTGCTATTTATTTGTCCTTCCTTCCCCCTTGTGTGCTCTTTGTGCGTTGTTGACGCGCACAAGCCGCCTAGCTCCTATGGCACGCACATTGCTAGGTGGTTTGGAGCACGCAACGTGCATTTCCTTCGTCTTCGCGGCACGCTTGCTCTTGGTGTTCGCCTCTATTCCTCTTCCTTGTTGTTGGAGCGTGCACAAGTCCCTAGCGCCTAGGTCACGCACTTTGCTAGGTGTTTTGGGGCAAGCAACGCTCAACTTCGTCGCCGTCGCGACTCTGTTGTTCTTCTTTTTCTGTGTGTGTCCTAAATTTTGCAACCTCGCCAAACAGCGGCGTAAAATTTATGTGGGGGTTTCTGAGGTCGGAAAATTCGATTTTTCGCTTTATTTTTTCTGGTTGTGCGTCTTTCTCTACATTGTGGAAGCCGCGATGAAGAACTTTCACTGCATTCTGTGCTACTGCTTTCTGTTGAACACTTCAGTTCTGCCTTGTGGACACACGATCTGCACGGATTGTGCAGGGAGGACCAGCCTTCGCCCAGTCAGAAGCACATTTTTAAAAAAAATTATAGTCATCTCTCGATTTTTAAATCAAGAAATTCCTACGCATAAAAAGGCGGCGCGCAGGAGCGGCTCCCTGTTGATTCCTGATATTTTGATATATAAATCTCAGCCGGCGGCGCCTCAGTATTGAATATGGCCGCTCAAAGCTGGAATGGCCAAGCCTATCACACTATTGAAGCGGTACCGTGGGGCCTCGCGGAGCGTGAGGCCTTCGACCCTTGAGACCCAAGGGACGCTGCGCTGAACTTGTTTCTTTGATCTTGAAACTCTCTGCCTTGCACTGATTTTCCCTTTCTTGATCCACTGTTTTGTCTGCCATTTTGCTATACCAGCTTGTCTTGGCCTTGCTCTGCTTTGACGTGAGAAAAACAAGCCTTGCTTCGCTTTGACGTGAGAAAAACAAATGCTGATCCCTTGGTTTTGCATTCTTTGCCGCCGCACTCTTGGTCCTGCCTTGCTTTCACGTGAGAAAAGCTGACCACAGACTGATTTTAATAATAAAATATCCTGCTGCTCCTGCAAAGATACAAACCCTTGGATCGTCCAAGCCTTGCTGGCACCCAATAGCAAACGCAGCGCACCAAACCCACAGGAGGTCTAACTTGTATCGAGGGTTTCTTCATTGAATCCATCATAGGCTGAGACCCTCCAGTTTTCAGCTTCCACGATGCTGAGCGCCATAGGCCAGTAGCCGTAGGCCCTCAACCAGGGCGCTCTTGCCACGATGCTAAGCGCCACCGGCGTATTCCACACCTTTGGCCCTCAACGAGGGCGTACTCTGCGTCCACGATGCCCTGGCATGCTGCCCCAGGACGAGGGATGCGGCGTTCAGGCCAGTGCCGGCCTACAAATAAGTCTGAGAACCTTTGATGGTCCTCCCATATGACACGAACCTGAACGTCAACGACAAACAGATTCCGTAACAAACAGAATTAACATACACGACGCAAATCGTATACATTAAGCTACAGAATTTAACTATATAAAAAATAAATGCCAAATAAAAACACGTAACGGCAGCAATTGGCTGCCTTCAGTCAATCTCCTGACGATGAATTGCGTCATTTGTGTGACTTCGCGCTATGCGCCAGAAGCCTTCGCGACGCTAAGCTCTGCTACAAAAGTGCAAACGCGGGGATCGTTACCGATTCCGCTTCACGCCCCTCCTAAGAGCTTAGCCAGGTTGCCGGCCGCGAAGACGGGCTTCTCCAACGTTACTTGGCGACTCTCGCTGAGACCTCGAAGGTTGAACGAAGGCCTGCTTCGACGTTGTCTCCTCCGACGCATCATGGCTTCCGTGCAGCACCGATGCTGGTCTTGTGCACCTTTCTTCACCACGCGTTGTAACTGTGGACCATGGTCGGGAGCACCCATACTTCGTACACGCTGGCACGGAACGTGTACCCCTCGAAGGATTCGGGAATCTTCAGTTTTGTTGTCCACTCCACATGCGGCTGCTTGCAACACATGATCGGACGCGTCTAAGGCGGCTAGACGCTCCTTCAGACTTATTTTAAAGCGGTACCGTGGGGCCTCGCGGAGCGTGAGGCCTTCGTCCCTTGAGACCCACGGGACACTGCGCTGAACTTGTTTCTTTGATCTTGAAAATCTCTGCCTTGCACTGATTTTCCCTTTCTTGATCCACTGTTTTGTCTGCCATTTTGCTATACCAGCTTGTCTTGGCCTTGCTTTGCTTTGACGTGAGAAAAACAAGCCTTGCTTCGCTTTGACGTGAGAAAAACAAATGCTGATCCCTTGGTTTTGCATTCTTTGCCGCCGCACTCTTGGTCCTGCCTTGCTTTCACGTGAGAAAAGCTGAGCACAGACTGATTTTAATAATGAAATATCCTGCTGCTCCTGCAAAGATACAAACCCTTGGATCGTCCAAGCCTTGCTGGCACCCAATAGCAAACGCAGCGCACCAAACCCACAGGGGGTCTAACCTGTATCGAGGGTTTCTTCATTGAATCCATCATAGGCTGAGACCTTCCAGTTTTCAGCTTCCACGATGCTGAGCGCCATAGGCCAGTAGCCGTAGGCCCTCAACGAGGGCGCTCTTGCCACGATGCTAAGCGCCACCGGCGTATTCCACACCTTTGGCCCTCAACGAGGGCGTACTCTGCGTCCACGATGCCCTGGCATGCTGCCCCAGGACGAGGGATGCGGCGTTCAGGCCAGTGCCGGCCTACAAATAAGTCTGAGAACCTTTGACGATCCCATATGACACGAACCTGAACGTCAACGACAAACAGATTCCGTAACAAACAGAATTAACATACACGACGCAAATCGTATATATTGGGCTACAGAATTTAACTATATAAAAAATAAATGCCAAATAAAAACACGTAACGGCAGCAATTGGCTGCCTTCAGTCAATCTCCTGACGATGAATTGCGTCATTTGTGTGACTTCGCGCTATGCGCCAGAAGCCTTCGCGACGCTAAGCTCTGCTACAAAAGTGCAAACGCGGGGATCGTTACCGATTCCGCTTCACTATCACATCAGGTTAGGTCAGGCGGAAATGGAGAGTATGATATCAGCCAATGGCGGCTTGCCGGCCCATAGATACACACCCCAAGTGACCCAAAGAAGACCACGGGGGTCCGAACCGGCTTCATGGTTAACTGTTATTTCCAGATATTTTAGCGGAAACCCCGATGAAGGGTCAGATTTCATCAGAAAAAGGTTTGTTGCTTCCGCAATTTTCATGTTATATACTCGCAAAATTAATCCGATTTTTTCAGTCATTCAGAATCGGATTTTCGATTTCCAGGTCGCCACACTGGATATGATGAATTTCGAGTGGTCGTACATTTTTCCCCGATCACGAATCAACCTTCCTTTTGTTGTCTCCTTCATTTTTCTTGGAGATATAGGCGAAACAAAATTGATTCGTGAGACCACTTTGAAAAGTCAGATCTCCGGCCCACTGCGAGGAATTCCAATTTTGAGACTTGGGTTGGAACCGCCTTGGTCTCAACTTAATTTAGGGAGCGTCAAACGCCCTTGGTATGCACACCTGCCCGTGGTATCAAAGGATCATGGTCAAGAGGGTAGAAAGTGCTTTACAACTCTTGGACCATGATACCGAATATTCTAATATGGGTTTCGAGTGTACCGCACGAGTGTTGGTGTTGCATAGAAACTTTCCTTGGGTTCCTACGTATTTTTAACGTGAAGCTATGGCCATGGGGGGTCATAACATACCATGGTGGGAGCCTCTTTTGAGGGTATGTGTTATATGCATGGTATGTGATTTGCTATGCTCACGCCCATTTTATATATCTCCGGTTGTAGGAAGATACATGGAGTCGCACGTGGCAAAGGCTTTGCCCATGTCCTAATGGTGTGCTGCATAGCGCTAGACTAAGTCTACCGCACATATAGTGCACGTGGGAAGGCTTACGGTGCGACCCACAAGCGCCATTATCCATTTTCCCATTTTCATGGTGCGTGTCGTGAGGAGGTTCGAAGGTGTCTTCATGCGTCCATTTGTTGATCCAAGTGGGAGGATTGTTCACAAATGGTTCCAAGCAATAGTGTGTTGAACCATATGTTGATACCATGGGTGAGCGAAGTTATATACTATTGTGATTGCTTTGAATTTGGCAATATTTGCATGTTTTTTGCCTCATTTTATGCTCATTTTTGTATTTTATGTGCTAAACTGGTCGGCTAACGGTAAAGGGCCTAGAGATCCGTGAACTATGGTATGTTGCTTACATGTTGGCATATGCTTTGTCGTTGCACCTCACCATATGCCGGATCACGGGGTCACTTTGGCGTGGCACAAGAGGGCTCACAAAATTAGGTCTCAAATTCGTGAGTTGACTTGTGAGGCATGGCATGTATATATCTGGAGGGGTTCGGGAGCCAATGTTGGAATATTCTTGGGCATGGACCTTTGGTATATATCACCCTTGTATATTACTTTCAAGTTTGACACATGCATGGAGCATTTGAATACTTGCCGTATGCATTTTTGAGTATATAATTGAATTTTGGGCACTATGGTGTGACTTGCCTAATTTTGCTATGTTGTGAGGTCATCTTCATGGGGCAATTATGCAAGCTCAATCGACTCCAAGTCCAACCAAAGTTATGTCAGGGTAGGGCATGGTCCTGAGTGCCACTCTAGGCCATTACGCGACACCTCCCCTATTGGGCTAGGATTTAGAGGCTTGGGAGTGAACACATTTTTGGGGTTTGTGTAGTGACTTTTGACACATGGCATTTAGCCATCTTATTTGACTTGGTTTAGGGCATCATGTTGGTGAGTCAAGGGAAGATCCTGAGTCCAGGGAATGAGGGGTCTATGGCTGTGATTGTGTATGTTTCCATCTTTCCCCAATTTTGCTTGATTTGTGTTCATATGCCAATTTCAGGGCTTCTTTATTGGTTTTGGTGCAATTCTATGTACATGCCCAACGCCTGTGTCTCCGTGTGCACCGTGAGACGACCGGCGTGTTGAAAGGAGTTGTTGAGTGTCAACGCGGGACCTCAAACACCCTTGGAAGCCCTCAGTGTGGATCATTTGGCTTGGAGCTATTGTACTTGGGACTTGGTTATTGCAAGGGATCAGGACTTGTGTGAAGGAGCCATATTTTACTATTTTTTGTGGGAAAATGAGCAGGATAGGGCAAGATCATGCAGAACCTGGTGAGAAGCAAGACCATAGGAGTGACAGGAAATGGTGGAAGGGGTACAGCAGGGGCCGGTCCTGGTAGGGACCTTCTTTACAAGGTTTCAAAAGGTAAAAAAATACAAAAAACTGTGGGAGGCCGGACAGCTAGGCAGTTGATGCCCTGAAGAGTTTCGCAACCCTTGCTGTTTCACCTCTAGGGGAAAACCTCAGAAGCCGACTCTCGTTGCACGTGAGCAAAACTCAAGGTTTTTGGTGAGTTGCCGAAATAGAAGGGTGACATTGTCTCGGGGTCAAAGAAAACAGACAGTGGGTAATAGGCTGGCCTGCTTACTGAGACCGCTGAGTCACGAAATGTATGGGCCCCTTATGGTGAAGAAGGGACGACGGTGGCGAGGTCGTCAGCTCGGCGGCATCCAAGAGCAGAGCTTAACGCGTTATTCCAGGTTGGGTTCCCACGAGGAGGAGCCGGTGTTCCAGTCGTAGAGGTATGATAGGTCGCGATTCCACCCGGGGGAGTACTCCTGCCAGCTATCGGGGGCGATCTCTTCTGGAGGCCTAGGCCTTGGCCTGTGAGGGAGGTATGGCACGGATATATGAAGCTTTTGTTGATTGCGTAGTGAAGCGGTACCCAGAACCCCATGGCTAGGTTACGGCATACAACCGGTCTCCGGTCCACTAACCCCAAGTACGGAAGGGAAGACCGGTCTCCGGTCTACTAACCCCATGTACGGTAGGCGCCCGTTGACGCCCGGTGCGAGCCCGGCGGGAGCGTGTTCCGTGCCGTAAAGCCCCGCATCGGCAACCGATGCACCGCCAGCGGAGATTTGTGTATCAGAATATCAGGAATCAACAGGGTTTTATTTTCATATTGTTTCCGTCAATTCTTACGCTTCCGTTCTGATATTCACTGTTTTGACTGCTGGCGGTTGGATCGCGACTTTACCGTAACCGCCAGTTTAACTGTTTATAATGGAAATTTTAACGCAATCCGTCACGAAGGCTCCAAAGCCTTCAGGAACTGCATGGATGCTTCCGCAATTTTCACATCTTACACTCGCAACCTTAATCCGAATTTTTCAGGATGTCGAAATCGGATTTTCGACTTCGACATCCCCGCACTTGATTTGACCTCTTTCGAGTGGACCTACGTGCTTCCCTATGCACGAATCAACTTTCCTTTTATCTTGCCCTCCATTTGACTCAGAGATATGGGCAAAACAAAGTTGATTCGTGAGGCCACTTGTGAGGGTCATATCTCATGCCGCTTGCGAGTATTGACGATAAGGAAACGTGGGATGTATTCACAATACTCCCGACGTAATTTAGGAAGCATTATATGCCTTGCGTTTCCACACGTGCACGCTAGTGTAATGGATCATGGTCTAGAGGGTAGAGTTTGCGTTATAACTCTTTGGCCATGACATTGCGTGCATTAAGATAACTCTCGAGTGTAGCGCGCAAGTGTTGGTGTTGCATAGGAACTCTCCTTGAGTTCCTATGAGCGATTGACACAAAGTTATGCCCTTGGAGGGGCATGACATATCGTGGGGGGAGCTACCTTTTGAGCAATATGTGGTATGTGCCATGTGTTGTATTGCGTGCCCATTTGGCGGGTCCATCGCTCCACGACAAACCCGCCAATGGACCTCATATTGTGCAAGCCCCTTCTCCATACTCCCTACGATCAATAGCAAGCCTAACCTTCGTGAAGGGAAGCTTGTGTGGTGATCCCGAAGCGATGCGTTGGGAGCAAGGCATGTGTTTTGCAATTTTCCATAATTTCATGTGCCCACTTGGCAAGTAGCGCTCGTAACCTTTCAAGGCGCCCCAAGTGGAGCACATACGTGGGATCGAAGGTCATTGGTGTCAAGTCATTGTGTTTAGAAGGATTAAGTGATTGCACGATCCAAGCCGAAGATATTATAATATAATTGTGCACCTTTCAAGGCACTTTTGTGTGTGCTTGTGCCAATTTTGCCGTTTTTGGCCCGTCATGATGTCAAGTGGCGACCGTGTATCTCAACGTTGCGCTCAATTGACATCATGACCCAAGTATGTTATGAGGGTACATACTTCGGTCCCCAACATATCTTGGACCCGGCGAATAACTCCTCTTAGGCTTGGCATACCGTGGCCGCCATGTTGGCGATTTGGGACTATCCCAAATCATGGGCTCACTTGGCGACCCTGCCATTCCCAATACCGGAGGAGTTGGACGACGCCCAAAAGATATGTTGGACACATATGACTTGACACCAATCCTATGGCACACTCCAGTCCAAGTCGGGCATGTGCCTCATTTGCCCCAACCATGAGTGTGCGCGTCTTTGGCCATTTTGAGCAATTTTCTACTTTTGCTGCCCGCCGTGCACTATGTTCTAACCCTCGTGCACGCCGGACGCATGGACCAATGGACCATATATGACATGGGTGTTATGGGTAATGGTCCCCATGGTCCACGCACCACGTGGGCGAAGCGGAGCCACCTTCGTTAAGGTGCTAGCCCAAAATGAGTGTGGGTAATTTTGCCATTTTTGCATTTGTGGACCCAGTTGGGATCGTCACCACGCCAAGTAGCATGAAGATCTTTGGGAGCCAAGGGCGTGGGAGTCTATGTTGGACTCCGGGTGGATCGGGTATGGAATGGCAGATCCGATCTCCAAGCCGGCGTGGAGATATACTATTGGGAGCACACCGAATTTTGGCTCATTTCAAGCAGCCAAAATGACCCAATTTTGGGACCCCAATTTCCCCCTTCCGTGTGGTCAATTGGCGGCCCCATTTCTCTAAGCCCATAGGGAGCCTGGACCTAAATTCAAGTTGTACACTCAGATATAAGTCCCAGGTCCTGCCTCCTACCCTGTGAGCCATTGGCCTTACCTTGGCCGGGCGAACCATGCGTGGGAATAACGCCAATTTTGGTGATTTTGGCATCATGACCCCACTTGACGAATCCGTGTAGCCCTGATGCCGGGACCTCAGAGGGAACCAGGTTGGGTGAGGGCTCCAGGGAGTTCGTACTCCAAGGGCATAGGGTCAGTTGCCTCGTCCCTACCTCTGGCAGGTCCCGACGAGGGGTCAATTTTGGAGAGTTTTGAGTTAATTTCAGTTTGGGCTGAAACAGCCCATTTTCAGCTACCAACTCCTGGGTGATAATGGCGGGGCCATATCTCTGGCTCAGAGAGGAGTTGGGACCTGCCGTTAAGGGAGCATAGGGGGCTATCGTCGGTTGACCTTGGAGCCCTTTTGGTTCCCAGGAACTCGCCTGTGGCTAGGCGGGACACCTCTCCCATTGGCAGGGTTTCAGGGTCCGGACTGAGCAGGGCATGGGTTGTGTTTGAGCCCCCGCCCCCACCAGCCACTGAGAGGGTCGGACCTGGGATTGGGATACAAGTTAGGATAGAGTGTCTATTGTCCTGTGATGCCCTTACCCCAGTCCAGTCTTAACCCCATGTGTACATATCCTGATGTGTTGCTGTACATACTTTCGTTCCCTTGTTGCAGAGTGGCAAGGATCCTGAAACGCTTTGTCACATGACATGAGCGCACTGATGCCCCTGTGAGCGTAGTGCTTTGCCTGCCTGCTCACTTGTGCGTGTCCACCGCAGCGTCCCGTGGCCGGCCCCCCACGGGAACGCGTCAAAAGCGTTTCAGCGCCGCGGGGTTACCGAGCCCTCGCGTGCCACTCGGGGCCACCAACCCCGAGCAGCGCGTCGCAGCAGCTCGCAGCTCGCAGCTCGCAGCGCAGCGCAGCAGCTCGCAGCGCAGCGCAGCGGCTCGCAGCACCGCCCAGCGACAGCGCCGAGTTCGTCACGGAGCCCGCAGCGCCGTCCAGAGCATCGCCCTGACCGCGCAGCGACCGTGAAAGAGGTGCACAGACCAGGACTCCTGCATCAGCCCCATCGGCCGACCCGGAGTCCCATCGGCCGACCAGCAAGGACGCGTCAACCACCTCCACAACCACTGGCTGACCAGCACCAGCCGCACTCCCAATCCAGTGCTGCAGCACCCGCCTCAACAACCACCACCAGTTCGTTGAGTTGAACGAGTGCACACCAAGGACCTCAAGACCAACTACGCCCCCGCTGCCATGGTGAATTGGCAAGAAGCGGGCAGGACGTGGCCGCGGCCCCACCCCCATGCAGCGAACCTACTGCGTGGGTTGGTATGGGACCAGCACTACCGCCACAGCCACCCCCAGTGCGAAGGCGGCATGCCCCGGAGCTTCGAGCTCCGCACGGACATCGCCCCCGACCGCCCGCAGGCCGTGGAGGACTGGCTGCAGGCGGAAGGGTTCGCCTACCGCCACCAGCAGAGGCGCTGGAGGACGTGGACCCAGCCGGACAGGCCTGGCGAAGGCCTGCGCCCCGACGGGATTGAGGAGGACGTGGAGCCCAACGTGTACCCGTCGGGCGCCTCGATCAACGTCTCCATGTGGGACGTGATCGAGAAGAACTTCCCGGAACCGGGGAGCGAGCGCAGGCTGCAGGGCAGCAGCAGCGCGTCTCCGGGGAAGGAGAAGCGGTCCGCCGGGGACAAGAAGCGGGACCGGAGGTGGCGGGAGTACCAGGAGTCCCTGGCCGCCGAAGCCGCCCAAGGCGCCAAGGGCGAAACCCCAGCCCCCAGTCCCCAACGGGCCAATGGTGGTCATCACCCCGGCCACGCCACCCTCGGCGACTTCATCCAAGTCGCCAGGCAGACCAAGGCCAAGCCCCGTCAGCTGCTCATGAGGCCCCAGCAGGCCTCAGCAGGCCCCAGCAGCGACGTGGAGTCGGCCCACCGCGGGAGGATGCCGGCCAACCAGGCCAGCTCCAGCAGCAGCGTCGCTCCCGACAGGGACGTGGCGCGCGCCTGTGAGCGCGCCTGTGGGGTGCCCTGCAACCTTCGGGTTGTCCGGCAACGGGCCAGGCAGCACAGCGCTGCCGTGGAGGGCGCCGTCGGCATCGCCCAGGAGGAGGCTGCGGAGTGGGCGCATGGCATGGCCATCCACGCCCAGACCGTGGCGGCCATTGCGGCCGGACTCACGGCCGTGGCCGCCCATGGGGCAGCGACTGCCCAGGTCAACGGTGAGTTGGCGGCAGCTGACGAGGAAGCCCGCCTGACGCAGGAGGCCATTGCCTGCAGGGAGGCCGAGGTGAGGGCGCTGGAAGAGGCGCTTGCCCAAGAGAGGGCAAAGAAGGAGGCGGAGGAAAGGGCCCACGCCGAAGCGACGGCCAAGGCCCAGGCGGACGCCGCCAAGAGGCACGCCATCTAGGCCGCGCGACGGAAGGTCGCTGAGGAGAAGGCCAAGACGGAGGCGGAGCTGGCGGCGTTGGAAGCGCTGAAGGCGCGGCTGCAGCAGGCCCGGGAAGCCCAGGCGGCTGGTGCTCGGGAAGAAGCCGAAGTGCGGGCTGTCGCAGCCACCGCCGCCGCAATGGAGGAGGCAGAGGCCAAACTCCGCCGCGAGACTCCCCCGGGAGGATCACGAGTGGAGACCCTTCGAAAACCTTTCGAAGAGGACGCCTCCTCCAGGATGACGCTGGACGAGGCCGACACGGGCAGCAGTGGGAGCAGTGGCCCCACCGCCCGTCGACGGAGGAAGGGCAAGGGGAAGACCCCCGAGAGGCCGCGGAGGCCAGCGGGTGGACACCCCCACGACAGTGACCCCTTCTTCACCGCCAGTGACGGGGATGAACGAGGCCGCCGACATCGCCAAGTGGTGGCTTGGACGGGCGGAGGAGGCGGAGACGTCCCCATGGAGCCGGAAGGTGAGGATGAGGATCTCCCTCCTCCCTACCGGAGCTCGGAGCCTTCCGAGACCGAGACGCCCAGGTGGGGCGACATGGACGAGGATGACGACATGAACTTCGGCATCACGAAGAGGCGCCCATCCTCGGACCCACCGAGGCGACCCGGCGGAGACCCACAGGGACCCCCTGGCGGAGGACCATCAGGACCCCCTGGAGGACGCCCACCAAGTGGACCCCCTGGAGGTGGACCACCGGGCGGGGGAGGACCCCCTGGACCGGGCGGACCCGGCGGAGGCCCTCCTGGAGGACCCCCTGGGGACCCCGACGACCCACCAGGGAACGGCGACCCGGATACCACCTGGCGGTGGATTGTCTACCTCCGCAGGAGAGTCCAGTTGCTCGAGCTGGAGGTAGACACGGGCAAGGGCAAGATGGCTCGCATCTCCAGGGTCGCCACGCGCGCGCAGAAGGAGCTGGACATCGCCAGGGCCGAGACCAAGTCGCTGACCAACGTCGTCAGGGGCCTGCAGCAGAGGCTGGACGCGCTGGAAGCCCGTGGGAGCGTCGGCAGCGACCACCCACCCCTGGAGTCTGGCTCGTCGGACGACGGCTGGGGACCCGGACCAGGTCCAGGCAGACCCCACGCCCCCGGCGGAGCCCCCAGGAGTCGCCCCAGCGCGGGTGCCCCCTCTCTCACCGCCCCCTCTCACCACAGCGCGGGCCGCCGCAACGAGCGCGTGCCGCCCGGCAGTGGCAGTGAGAAATGGCGTGATGAGTGGCTCAGCGCGGAGTACCGCAACCGCCGTGCTCCACCGCGGACGCCTGTACGCCCCCGACGCCCGGCACCAGCCCCGGTGCCAATCCCAATGGCTGGAGGACGTTATGGTGGGCTCAGGGACGAGGTCCCCAGAGGAGACGTGGAGTGGGATGTCGGCGAAGGTGAGGACCTGGACCTGGACCTGGAGGAGTTCGACATCAGCCCGCCGCGTGGTGTACGACGGGAGGCCGCTGAACGCAGCCGCCAGCGCCGTGATGAGGATGCGTACATGGACGCAGTACGGACCAGGTTAGGGTACATGGAGGAACCGCGGCGTAGCCACAGGGATTCCATGGAGGAGATGGACGTGGCGGCCGTGGAAGTCCGTGGGCGAGGCCGATGGGAACCTCGGTCGACCTCGCGGCCGGCGTTCATGGTCTCTAAGGCCGCGGACGCCGCCGTGTGGGAAGACTTGAAGGACATCAAGGCCCCCATGTACGACGGCAACCCCCTCAACCTCGACCGCTTCTTGGAGAAGCTGGACGATTGGGGGCTGACCGTCACTGAAGACATGCCTCACGCGGATGCGGAGAGATATGTCTTCAGACGGTTCAGGTACCGCCTGCCGGAAGTGCTCGGAGAGCTATACTTCCTGGCGACCAAGGAGGGGAAAATCAAGACCCTCAAGGAAGCCAAGAAGTGGCTCAACGAGCAGGAGCGGGTGGACGCTCCGCAGGTGGCTGCCAAGCGGTGGAAGTCCATCAAGCTTGAGCATGATGGACGGGAGATCCGCCTGCGGGATTGGCGGGACTTCCGAGGGAAATACACCCTCCACCGCCGCAACGTGGAGGATTGGAACGAGGGTGACGAGCAGGCTCGCCTGCTCTCCATGCTGCCAGAAGCATGGATCAAGAGGGTCACCAAGGAGGAATCCAAGCGGGCCAAGTCCAACCACACGGTCAAGATGATGCTCCCCAAAGAGTATCATTCGAACGTGGTGGCTTGGGCGAAGAAGAACGTGGCCCGGGATGTCAAACGGCACTCCCTGCGGAACGCTCTTCTCATCACCGTCTCGGGCGATCGCGAGAAGACCGCGATGTGGCGCCTTGACGAGTGTGAGTTGAGCGGCCAGACCATCCGTCTGCAGGCCATCCCGGCGCGGATGAGCTGCGACGAGATCCTGGAGAGGGTTGGCGAGGAAGTACTCAAGGAGTACCGAAACCTCCACCACACCCGCGGGTTGAGGCCCGGCGACCGCGACGTCAACTACGTTGGCGAGGGACCTGGCGGCGAAGCTGCCATGGACCCAGCGGGAGCCGGCGGCGATGAGACTCTCGTCGACGATGACGACGACGATGAGCCCGCCGAGGTGGCCATTTGTGCCTTCGTGGCCAAAAACCTGAGCGCGGGGAGCAAACCGGGAAACTGGAAGCCCCTGCAGCCGGGTTGGAGGAAGCAGGAGAAGAGGGACCCTCGCCGCATTGGCGACCCTCCGCTGTCCTTTGGGGAGTTCATACGAGCTCACCCTCAGGGCTGTTTCGTGTGTTATGGGAGGAAGCGAGGCTTCAACCATGACCACCGAACATGCCCCGTCCACAAGGCCGACACGGAGGCTTACAAGAAGGCGCACGGGTCGAAGAAGCGTGCGCCCGAGGGTATCCGGGAAGCCAAGGTGGAGGTGGACAGGGACAAGCTCTCCAAGCTGGTGTCGCAGGGGACCGAGTTGACCAAGGAGATCCAGGAGATCAAGAGGAACTGGGTCCCCAGGTCGGACAACAAGAACAAGGAGAACAACCAGAACAACCAGAACAAGGACAAGGACAAGAAGCCTACTCGTAGTGAGAGGAGGAAGAAGGGCGTCAACGACGTTGAGGCCGAGGAGAACACCCCCTCTTCCACAACCGACGCCCCCTAGCGGAGCCCCTGCAGCCAAGGGCCCCAGCTAGGGCGGTCGCAGAATGGTGACGTGGGAAGCGCCGAACCATCCCAGTCGGGAGTCTATAAGCACAAGGGGACTGCCGCGGGCGGAAGGCACGGTCCGACGCCCAGTCGCGGAGGCGGGGTGAGGGCAAGTGAAGGCACGAACCCTTGCACCCGTCCGTCCTTCGCGACCAAGAATGTGTTTGATGTACTACAGGATCTATCCGAGAGTATCGGAGGATCACCCGGACCGCAGCTGGATGCTGCAGATGGACAGCCTGAGCCCATTGTCCACGACCTGCACCAGTCGCTTGTGGAGCTTCTGGAACGGCCGGAGATCCTGAGTTTGCACGTGGACACCCCCTCAGGTCCCGCCTCCCGACGGGCAAGATGGCACGAGACCTTGGCCAAGTTCGACCTTACGGTTGTTTATATTCCTGGAAAGGATAACACCGTGGCGGACTGTCTCAGCAGGTGGGCCTATCCCGCCAGCAAGGGCATGCAGGATATCTCTGCCCATGGCGATGAGGCTGAGACCGCTGAAGCCAAGAGGATCATCGAAATGGAGCGCCTGATGGAGGAGGAGGGTGCTAAATGCTTCGTCGTCATGGCTGCGGATGCCCCCCTCGCGTCGAGGGTGAGCAGAGCGGTCAGAGTACTCGCCCCTCAGGGAGCCGAGTCCGACAAGCACCTCTTCCCGGGGTCTTGCCTCCAGGACGACTGGACCGACGATTACGCCAAGTCTGAGGCCTTTGCGGCCGAGTATAGGGCTGTGACCGACCCTGACGACGAGCAGAAGTTGCCAAAGGGGCTGACTGAGGAAGATGGCAAGCTCTACCGGAATGGTAAGCTGCTAGTACCAGAGTCCCGGGTGCTCGAGCTGTGTGAAGCTTGGCACCACCACATGCTGCACCCAGGGGTGAAGAAGCAAGCTCTTGACATGCAGCGTCGGTTCGAGATCGACCATATCGTTCTCTACACCGCCATCAAGAAGGTCAGGAAGGGTTGCTCGGTCTGTCAGGCCTGCAATCCCGATAACCGGAACGTCAAGGGGGAACCCCAATGGACCCCGGTTCCTGACCAGCCCATGGAGAGCGTGGCCATGGACGTCTTCTCCATGCCCGAAGTGCACATTGGCAAGGAGACCTTTGACTGTGTGGTTCTCTGTGTGGACCGCCACAGCGGCTACGTTGTAGCCGTTCCGGCACGCAAAAAGGGGTTGCTTGCCATGGAAGTGGCAGTCATGATGATTCGTCATTGGCTGACCGTCTTTGACATCCCCCGCACCATTTGCAGTGAACGAGGGCCCCAGTTTACTGGTGGCTGGTTCAAGGCTATGTGTTCCCTCATGGGGATACGTCATGCCAAGAGCGTCGCCTATCTCAGCCGGTCCAACGGCCGTGCTGAAGTGGCTGGACGGCAGCTGTTCGAGAAGCTGCGCAAGATCCACATCACCAATCCACGTCGGAACTGGTTTGAGGAGATGTGGCCTGCTCTGAAGGCCCATCATGACACCCCCACACCGGGTGGTTTGTCCCCTCACCAGATTCTGTTTGGCAGGGACCCCCTTGGTAGGGGACTTCCCTTGTCTGGTGATGGCATGGCTATGGATGCCAAGGAATTCTTCGCGCGGCAAGAGCAAACGGCGCGGGACATCCGCCAGCAGCTCGAGAAGGAGCATGCTGAGCGTCAGAAGTCCGCCCCGAGCTCGACAGCGCAGAAGTTCAGGGTGGGAGACCCGGTGTGGGTGATCAGACCCCGCCCCATGGGCACCCACCGCACCAAGACCTGGTTCACACCCGGCGAGGTGGTCCGCAGGATTGCCGAGGACACCTACCGCATCAAGGTGGGTCACGGACAGTTCCGGGAGCGCCACGAGAGTCAACTCCGTGTGCGGGAACCCGATCTCCGTGGCCAACATGTGTCCCTGAGCTACGCCGCACATGAGGCTGACTCGGACGACGATTATGCGGAGCAGGAGGACTATACAGTCGAGAAAATCCTGGCTCAGCGTCCGAAAGCCTCGGCACCCGGAGGTCTGGAGTTCAAGGTTCGTTGGCGAGGCTATGGGCCGTCCCACGATACCTGGGAACCCGTCTCCTCGTTCGTGCCGCGGGTCAATACTCCCTTCATGGAGTACATCCGCAAGCACAAGACCAAGATCCACGTTTCGGACTTGGCAGCACTCACCCGGGCGATTGCAGCCAGGGGTGCCTGATCGGCGCCCTGAGCTCTCCCCTGATGTGCTTTGAGGCGCTTGTGAGGCCGACGTATCGTCCCTCACTTGCTTGCTCTCTCTCATCTTCCGGTGACCTGCCATCAGAGTGGCCATATACCCCCCCCTGCTGAATCCAGAGGAGGATGGCCCCTCTCTTTCAATTCTATTCGTCACTCCCCACCTGCTGAATCCTTGGGAAACCAGGTAGGGCGACTGACCTTCAATTTTCTGAGCTCTTGGGGCCTTGAAGCCCATACGACGTTGCGCAACGGATGCCGCTGTCATCGGCATTGCGATTTTTTGGTGTGTGGTCTGGTTCCATGGCACTTGCGGAATCCAGACCAGTCGACGTGTGTCAGCTGACTATATATGGCCTGAACTCAGGCGTTATCCTGTCCACCCTCCTGCATTGCCTTATCCTGAACGTGGCGTGGTTTGGCGCTCTGTCCAGAGTGGGTTTACACGCCTATTTACCCGGATTATTGCTTGTTTTTCTGCCCCCCAGGATATGTGCATCTGTATGTTAAGTGTCATCAGCCCATCGCTGAGGGATGGACTGTTTTTCACCACGAATCGGGATACAGAGGCGCCCTGAGTCGCCGTTTACATGTGCATACACAGGGTCCAGCCTGGACCAGTACCGCATTACATATTCTTCTGTTTGAGTGCCCGTATACCGTGTTGCCCTATTCGCTGTGATGTGGAGATCCTGATGGCGCCAGGCGGGAAGCCCAGTTGCCTGACTACACTCCCAGCGGTCCGCCACTGTCAGTCCCAGTTTGAGCCTACCGATTCGCAGACGCACTTGCATTCGGATGGCGGCCTCCGGTGCTCCTGACCTCGGTCAGTCTGCCTGGGAAACTGGTGGTTTGAGGAGTCGACGCCTCCGCCCACACTGCATGAGGACTCCCTCATGTATGGCCTTCGTGGTAATAGGGCGAGGGAAAAGACGGCCTTGATGCCCGATCCCTTAAGGAGGAGCTCCCTTAAGATCTGGGGTTCTTAAGGAGTTCGACTATGGCACTCTGGACTCGCGTCGTATGGATATGGACATGGTGCGCCCGAGGAAGGACCCGTGGGGACTCTCCCCAGTCGGCGGGCCTTGGGAAGCTTGGGGTAGCCTGATGGATCTTTGTGGTCGCTCTCGACCTGTGGGACCACCTCGGTCTTCGTACTCGCGGAAAGCGAGCACCAAGAGCCTAACGCGGACGTGGCGTGGCCAGAGCCCTTACGCCCCCGGCCCCACGCGCCGACGCCGTTGTGGCTGGTGACCACGGACGACCAATGGACCCAAGCGACGGGGCAAGCGCAGCTCCGGGCCGAGTGGGTAACAGTGCAAGTGGGGGCAGGCCAGCCCGAACCCCCTGGGCTCCCCCGTGGCACCGCCCTACTGGTGGCTACGGGGGTGCCGCACGACCCACACATGGCGGTGCACGCGCTGGAGGACCGTCCAGAGGACACAGGACACCTGGTGGTGCACCAGCGCGGGGGCCCGGCGTGGCTCAAGGAACATGTGACGGCGCTACGGTCCTGGGCAAGCACGGTCGCCGGAGCGGAGATCCGACTGCACGACCACCCGGCGATCAGCCCAGGCGACACCAGGGCGCTGAGCGTGGACCAACTGACCCCCAGCCACCCCGACGTCCGGTGGCACTCCACCGACCTCAACGCGGGGTGGCTCAGCCCCACCGGATACTACTGGATCCCGGAGGCCTGGGCACACACCTCCTCTGACGCGTCCGGGGGCGGACCCTGCAAACACGCCACCAGCGTCGCTCTCGCCGCCGACCTCACCCGCACGTGGGCGGTGGCCATCTCGGGCACGGTGCCCGACGGGGAGGGGGTGGCCGCCTCCCTCCCCCTACATTACGGTGCACACAGACCATGGGTCCACACGGTGGACGCCGAAGTCATCCTCCACCTCCTGCGGCACGCAGATGGCGAGCGAACCACGGGGGTCCCCGCGGGCGCAGCGAAGGTGGTCAACCAGATGCCCCTGAGGTGGCTCCGGGACGGCCTGTGCGCGCGGGGGCAACACGCCGGGCACCCGTTCTGGTACGTCCGAGCCACCTCGCACCACAGTGACGCCCCACTGCACAAGGCGGACTGGGCGGCGTCCCAGGACACCGTCTTGCAGAATACGCCCCCGGACCCTGGCCACGCCCAACTCATTGTCGCCGGCCGTGACGGCCATCTCGATCTACAGCCCCCCACGATGCGGGTGCTCGGCGAGGTCGCGCAACGGGCGCAGACGGACCATGCGCTGACGCACCGGGGGCACACACCTTTGGGCGCGGCCCACGCCACGGCCTACGTCCACGCCCGGGACCTCACCGCGGCGGCCACCAACCGCCGGGCGCTGCGGGCCCGAGACGGCCACACGCCGGTGCAGCGCAGGCTCCGCGTCCGGAAGGAGCGGCTCTCCGGCGTCGCCATCGTCCCGCAACCGTGCCTTTTCTGCGGCGGCCCGGAAGAGACCCCGGTGCACATGCACGTGGGTTGCACCCACTCGCGGCTCCTCTGGCCCCACTACCGCCAGGCGGTACACGAGGCGGCCCGCCACCTCCCACCAGGGGACAAGGCCCTGTGGGTGGCCTCGTGGCGCTCCGCAGGCGCCACGTGGACGGAGGTGTTCTGCTCCGGACTGGTGCTCGAGGACGCGGAGGCGCAGCTCCGCGCCATAACCCGATACGACCCGCCGGGAGGGACCTCAGTGGACAATTTCCTCCACCACATGCTCCGGCTGGGGGACTTCGCGTGGGAGCTTCGCAACCACCGGCTGGAGCAGCTCCTCCACGAGCCCCTAAGCGCGGCGGCCCGGGCGCACCGGTGGCTCACTGCGGCGGAGGGCGACCACCCTCCCCCTCCCCCGCGCCCTGACAAGGACTTCGTAGCCTCCCTCCGTGTTGTGAATGGCACTCTGGAGTGCCCACCCCAAGAGAGCCCCCACCCGTATCAGGACCTGCCGGGGGGGTTCTCGAGGCACCTACAAGACGCCCTCTTCCCACCGTGGATCATCGGGCGCGGCTCCATGACCGCATGGGAGGCGCGCATCGTGGGGGAGGAGTGGGCGCGGGAGTGGGGCCGGTGGTGCGCCGCCACGCGCGCCCCGGAGACCCCTGCGCAACGATACGCCGCCATCCCGCTCCGGGGGTGGGGGCCGGACACCCGGCCGAGACCCACCATGATCCGCGGGGCGGGGCCTGACCACCCGTGGGACGCGTCGACGGGGGAATGGCTGCAGGCGGCCCCGGGGCCGCAAACGGGATGGACTGGGGACGTATCCTCACTCGTCAGGACGCCCGTCCCGCCCCGCATCGTCCTTCACACCGCCAACGTGCTCCGGGCCACGGAGATACGCACGTGGGGACACGCTGCGGCCACCGTCCGGTGGCACCCCCCAGAGGACGGGGCCACCCAACTCACCGTGGCGCACTTCAAAGCTGGGGGGCCGGTATACGACGACGCCCTGTCCCGGCTGGGCAACACCCAGGGGCCCTTGCTCCTCATGCTCCCCACCGGTATCGCAGCCGCGCTGCGCCAGGAGCTAGACGGCTGCGAAGGGCTGCGAGTGGGGTGGGAGGCAGTCGCGGACGGCACCCTGCTGGCCCTCCTCCACAGGGACACCGCGAACGGGTGCCAATGGGACGCGCTGACGCTCCACCTCACCAGGCGCCACGTGTACATGGCGAGCCCCCCCCAGGGGCACCCCCGCCCGACGTGGGACGACCTCATCGCCGCCTTCCACGACCACGGAATCCTCCCCGGCGACACGTGGCAGGAGGTCCAGCGGAAGACGCTTGGCAAGGACTACCGGCGCCGCGTCCACGCCCGCCTGCTGGAGATCCAGGACCCCCTCCGACAGAGGTGGGACGACCTCTGGCTCCGCCATCTCGACCCTTGGTCGCCGCCCTCCCACCTCCCACACACCTGCCGACTCTGCGGAGAATGTGACACGGTGTCCTCCGCAGCATCGACAGGCGCCAACAGGTGCGCGCGGTGCACCCAGGTAGCCGCGTGCCCCTGGCCCGAACCTCCCGCAGGCCCGCGCAGGCACACGGAGGAGGAGGCCTTGCGCCGGCGCATCGAGGGGGCACACACCCCCTCGCACGAGCAAGCGGGCCCCGCGGGCGCTGCCCTTCTGTGGATCCACGTGCACCTGCGGGACCCCACATCCGTTGCGCATCTGTCGCACGTGTTGGCCCCCTAACCCCCACCCGCCGCCGCCCTTTGCAGAGCCGGCAGCACCATGCCACGCCGACGGGGGGATGGGCCGGGGCACACCAGGGCCCGCCGCAGAGCGCAGGAGGCGGCCGTCCGGGGCCTGGTGGCGGAGGCGGTGGCGGAGGCAGAAGAAGCGCACGCTGCCGCACGGTGCGACCTGGAGGGCAGTGCGAGGGCCTTCCTCAACGAGACCGCCCTCCCGGCCGTCCGCGCCCTGAACGGAGCCGGGGCCGCTACGCTGCTCCCGGCAATGCACCGGATCGTGAACGCCATCCGGCCGGGGCTCATCAGCCCGGAAGCGGCCCTCTACGGGCACTGGATGGAGTGGCGCGAATCCAATCGGTCGGGCCGGCCCCTGTCCATGGGGGACACCCTCCGGCTGACGGGAGCGGGGTCTGCCATGTCCCTCCGCAGTAGCGCCCCAGCCCTGCTGCACGCCCTCAGGACGCGCTACCCCGGGGACGCGGCCCCGTACCTGAACCAGGCGCGGGCCACATACCCGGGGGGAGTGTCCGAGCTGGATGCGGCGCTCCACCTTCTACACCCGCCGGACGAGGACCTGGAGGTGGGCGAGGTCACGGTGTTCGTGGAAGGCGCGGACGAGGCGTCCGCCCGCCCCCGGCCGACCAACCCGCTGTATGACGGCACCGGGCCTACCCCCCCGTACGCCGTCGTCTACGAAGCGTTCCCCAGGGAGCCCACTTGGTGCCCCGCCCTCCCACCGGCGACGCACGCGCCCCGCAGCTGGGCTAACCCAGACCTGCCCCCCCCCCTCTCCAGGACCAGGGGTGCCCACCACAGGGGGCAGGTCCTCTGGCAAGAGTGCCCTGGCACCCCCCTCCTCCTCCTCGTCGTCGCGACCCGCGGGGGCCCGGGGCGGATCCTGGGGATCACCCCCACCCACCTCTATGGGGCCACACCCGTACCCCGCCCCCTCCTCCCGGCGCCCGCGGCGCGGGACGGAGTACACACCTTCCTGCGCACACAGGAGGTCACCGCCGTTACGGGGGTCCACCTGGTGCGGCTGCCCCCGACACCGCTCGACGACCCCCGGGGGCCCAGGGCCCTGGGCCCCGCCCCAGACTGGAAGCTGTGGCGCGACGCGTGGGCCGCGTGGCTCCCCCGCCTCCCCCCCCGATGCCGGTGGATGGCCGCGGACCCCCGGCCGTGCGGGGCTGACGCCACAGCCGGCCCCCCACCCCCTCCCCCCCTCCCCCCCGCAGAGCACCACACGGCACTGCCCACGGCACGGCACTGATGCACCAGAAGGTAGTGGGAAGGGCGCGCCTGCCACCACGCATGCCTACCAGAGTAACAGTGATGGCAGACTCCGATGGGTCCCTCCAGCGGGACGACCGCCACCACCGCCGGTCCCGCTCCCGCTCCCCCGTCTCCTCCCCGGAGTGGACGGGGGAGACCCTCGCGGAGCGCGAGGAGCGGAGGCTGGCGGAGGCGGCGGTGGTCGGGCCGCCGCCGCCGGCCCGGGAACCTGGGCCAGCCGAGACGGCCGCCCCCGCCACCCAAGCGGCCAGCCCCGCCGCCCCGCCCCGCCCAGACGCGCAGGAGGCGGAGACCGCGGCGAGCCACGCCGCGGCCCCGGCCGCGGCTCCCGGCACGCCGCCGACAAGGGGGGCAGCCCCGGCGCAGGAGCCGGACGCATCGCCGAGGGCTGCCGCAGCCGCGCAGGAGAGCAAGAAGGGCGCGCGAGGGGTTGCGACGGACCCCGCACGGGCCGTGGGCGCCTCGCCGGCGGCCGCCGCGGCAGCAGAGGAGAACGAGGAGGGCGTGCGAGGGTTTGCAACCGCGGCCATGGGCGCCTCGTCGGCGGCCGCCACAGCAGAGAAGGAGAGCGAGGAGGGCGCGCGAGGGGCTGCGGCCCCCGGCACGCCGCCCAAGCGGGGGAAGAACCCCGCACGGGCCGCGGGCGCCTCGCCGGCGGCCGCCGCAGCAGCAGCAGTGGGCAGGGAGAGCGCGAAGTACCGCGCCCACGCCAACCCCGCCCACACCCACACCAGCCCCCCCAAGCCGTACCCCCCCATGCCCTTCACCCCGGGGCGGGAGCGGCACGTCCGCCCCCCGACGCGCGAGCGCTCGCCGCCGGGCGTCACGCTGCCGCAACTGCAACGGCAGCGGGACGCCCGGCGAGTGGTCCAGGAAGGGCGCAGCGGCGGGGGGAAGGGGAGCAGCGGACGGCGCGACAGGCAGGGGGCAGGGGAGGGGTCAGGGCACGGGAAGGGCGCGCAGGGGCGCGGGCAGGGAGCCCAGGTGCAGGGGGCGGGGCGAGGGGAGGTGGGAGAGTGAGCGGGCCAGGGCGTGGTGGACGAGAGGCGGGACCCGCGACACGGGCAGGGGGCCGGGGAGGGGCCAGGGCACGGGAAGGGTGCTCAGGGGCGCGGGAAGGGTACCCACGTGCAGGGGGCAGGACGAGGGGGGGTGGGAGAGCGAGCGGGCCAGGGCGTGGGGGACGAGAGGCGGGACCCGCGACACGGGCATGGGACTGGAAAGGGGCCCAAGGGCAAGGGCAAGGGCAAGGGCAAGGGCCCCAAGGGACAGGAGGGACGGGGCATGGGAGCCCAGGGAGGAGGGCGGGGCGAAGGGAGGGGGGCAGAGGGCGGAGCGCCCCCGCAGCGGGACGTGCAGCCGGTGAGGTGCATCCCCCCCGGCATCCAACAGATGCCGGCACACCACACCCACCACCACCACCACCACCACCACCACCACCTCTACAACATCGACCCTGACGCCGGCGAGCTCGTCCCCCCCAACCCCCACGACGCCAGCACCAGCAAGCCCGCCCCGCGCCGAGGGCGGAGCCGGCACGGATGGCCTCGGCGGAGGGGGGACGGGGCGCGGCATCGGCGCCGCAGGCGCAGGGGCAGCGAGGGGGGCCGGCACGGGGGGCGGAGGAGGGCCGGCCATGGGACCGTGACTGGGGCGCAGTCCCGGACCCGCTGGGGGGGGAGACCCTCCCCCTGGTGGGGGAAGTGTACGGGTGGTTGCGCTGGGCCAACCAGGGGACCTCCAGGAGGTCGCGGAACCGGCCCTTCGATGCCGTGCTCCTCCGGAGGGACGGAGGAAACCGAGAGGCACCCCCGGGGGGGTGGGCGGCCCCAGAGGACCACGAGAGGGTCCTCAGGTCAGTGATCCGGGCGGCGTGGCCCGACAGGGAGCCGACGTGGCCGGCCTTCCTGGAAGGGGGAGCGGTGCTCCGCATCACGGATGCGGACGCCATCAACTGGCTCCCCCGCGCTTTGCGTAGCGCCCTCGCCCACTGGCGCTACCGCCGGCACAACCCGCCGCCGCCGCAGCCCCAGCCCCCACACAAGCGGCGGCGCAAGTGAAGGCCCAGACGGCGGGTACGGGAGGGTTGGGGGGGGGGGATGGGCCCCCTGACCCACGCCCCCCCCACGGTATGGCACGACGTGCGAGGGCGCGCCACCTCCCGCGGGAGGGAGTGCGGAGACAACGAGCGCGGGGAGGAACCTGCTGCCCCACAACCCGCTAACCACTGACCGCTAACCCTCACGGCCAACCCCGGCCGGCCAGCGCCGCGCGACAACGGCCGGGGGATGAGGGGCCCCGGCGAGGGCCCGCGCGAGCATCCGGCTCTCGATAGGGGGGGCGGGTGAAGGGCGCGACCCCCTGGCCGATGGCTGGCCCCCGGGACCAGGACCGCCATGCCGCCCCCGCCCCTCCCCCCCGGGCGACGAGAGGCATCGCCAGGGGGCCAAAGGGCCCCCCCCAACCCACCCCCCCCCCGCACAGACCCGAGGGCGGGCGGGGAGGCGGCCCCCCCACCCCCCCCCCCCGCACCCACCACAGCAGGGGAGCCACAGGCGCGGCCCTCCGCCCCCCCAGGGCCGGGGGGGCGCCCCCCCCTCGGGGGGAACGGCGGCGCGATAAGGGCAACAGCGGCTGGGCCTGCTGTCGCGAACCCACACCGGCGTGCCGGAGCAACGCGCACAACGGAGCAGGAAGAAGGCCGCGCCCCACATAACCCTCCCGTAACCACAGCCCAATCCGAGGTGACAGAGGGGGGGTTTCAAGTCGGATGGGGCCCCCAGGGGGGCGGTCCACGGGCCGCCCCTCACCCCCCCCACCCCGGGGCGGCACTTCAGCCCCGACCGCACGCGCGCGCCGGAAGGGAGCGCGCCGGCGACACGGAGAGAGCCAGGAAGGAGTACCACAGGCCGCCGCCTGGAACGAGAGCAGGGAGGCCGCGGCGCGACACCCCCCCCCCCCCCCGCCCCCCCACCGGCCCGCCAGCCGCGGGGGCCCCGGCCCCCACCCCCCGAGGCAGAAGGGATGGACCCCCCCCGCCAGAGAGGGGAGCCGGAGCGTGACCCGCCCCCCCGCCCCAACCGCCAGCTCAAATGGGGGCCGCGAAGAACAAGTGGGCCCACGCCTGCGCACCGGGACGCCACGCAGATCGTGCCCAGAGAAGCCGGGTGGGCGCGAACCGGAATGGTATGGGGGGCCACGCCCCCCATGGACAGCACGACACCAGTGACGCCCGCTTTGTTGCCTACCCAGGGAAAGTGGCGCGCCACCTCCCGCGGGAGGGAGTGCGGAGACAACAAGCACGGGGGGAAACCTGCTGCCCCGCAACCCGCTAACCACTGACCGCTGACCCTCACGGCCACCCCCGGCCGGCCGGCGCCGCGCGACAACGGCCGGGGGATGAGGGGCCCCAGAGAGGGACTGCGTGAGAATCCGGCTCTCGGTAGAGGGGGGCGGGGGAAGGGCGCGACCCCCCTGGCCGATGGCTGGCCCCCGGGGCCGGGACCGCCAAGCCGCCCCCCCCCCCCCCCTTGGCCGACAGGAGGCACCGCCAGGGGACCGAAGGCCCCCCCCCACTCCCCCCCCCCCCTCCCACACAGGCCCGAGGGCGGGCGGGCCCCCCCCCCCCCCCCCCCCCCCGCACCCACCCCAGCTGGAGAGCCACAGGCGCGGCCCTCCGCCCCCCCAGGGCCGGGGGGGCGCCCCCACCCACAGGAGGAACGGCGACACGGTAAGGGCAACGGCGGCTGGACCTGCTCCCGCGAACCCACACCGGCGTGCCGGAGCAACGCGCACAACGGAACACCAAGGAGGCCGCGCCCCGCATGACCCTCCCGTAACCACAGCCCACTCCGAGGGGACAGAGGGGGGGTTTGCAGGTCAGCTGGGGCCCCCAGGGGAGCGTTCCACGGGCCGCCCCTCACCCCCCCCCATCCCGGGGCGGCACTTCAGCCCCGACCGCACGCGCGCGCTGGAAGGGAGCGCGCCAGCGACACGAAGAGAGCCAGAAAGGGGTACCGCAGGCCGCCGCCCGGAACGAGAGCGGGGAGGCCGCGGCGCGACACCCCGCCCGAGGCAAGGGGGATGGGCCCCCCCCACCCGAGAGGGGAGCCGGAGTGTGACCCGCCCCCCCGCTCCGGCCGCCGGCCCACATGGGGGCCGCGAAGAACAAACGGGCCCACGCCTGCGCACCGGGACGCCGCACAGATCGTACCCAGAGAAGCCGGGTGAACACGAACCGGAGTGGTATGGGGGGCCACGCCCCCCATGGACAGCACAACGCCAGTGACGCCCGCTTTGTTGCCTGCCCAGGGAAGGCAGAGGGACGGAAAGAGGCAGAGCGACCCCCCGCCCTACAGTCAGTCGGCGATCCGGCGGTGCTACTGTCCGCCTCTTACCCCTGTGCACGTCAGTCGGCGATCCAACGGTGCCGCACCCCACCCAGCCCCCTCCCCCCCTGTCCCGACCCCGTGCACGTGGACTGGGGCCTCCCGGCACGAGCAACACGCTTCACCACGCACAGCCCCACCCTCAGGACTGGATTCATAGCCGACGACACCCCTAAGTCGCATAAGAGACTCCCGCGGCCCAGTAGTGAGAGCGTCGGTCTTCAATCGTCCAGTGCGGGGGTTCGATCCAAGGCGTTGGTGCTCCTGGGATCCCTGCACGTAGAGCTCTCTAGTTGGCGACGTGGGAACCACCCCCCCCTCCAGCAACTCGCGCCACCACCGATACCGGTGGATCGGGTGGAGGTCTCGTTCGTTTTACCCCCCACCCAAGAAAAACAAAACACATGGGAGCCACCCACCCCTGCAGCAGTGCGCACCGTCACCTGTACTCGAACAGGTCGATGGGAGGCCTCGTCCGGTATTCGAAGGGATCGGTGGGAGACCACCGATCCCGGGGTTCGAACCAGCTCCTTCGCGGCGCGCACCTGGTGCGCTACCTCTGGGGCGGCTGCCTTCTGAGATACACTGGCACCCGGGTCACAGAACAAACGCGCCCGCAAGCCCCTCCCCCTGTGCTAAGAGTAAGCCCGCGGTAGGGGTGCTCTGCTGGGCCATGAACCGGAACATTGGTGCACCACTCCAGCCACGGTCACCCCAACCCCCCCACGCATCCCGCAGGGCGAAGCTCCGTGCGCATCAGGCTCGTCATGGGAATCCGGCGGGCCGGCGCCTGGACACCAAGTCGACACCTCTCTCCCCCCCCGCAAGAACAGAGCGGGGCCCCCACAACCGCACGCCCGCGCCCACAACGCAGACCCCGACAGCCCACCCAGTGGACGGGCAGTCGGGGGAAGAGGAGCGCAAGACCCAGAACGCCCCACGCAACGGTCGAAGGCACCCCCCCGGGGACGCCCTGCCGCCGCCCCCACAACCCCAAGCCAAGTAGGGGGGAACCGGGACCGGACCGCCCCCCCCCAAGCACGCCAGACGGAGCACGGGACCGGGGCAGGACACGCGGAGGGGCACGGACCACATGGAACGGCCCTACCAGCGCCCAGTGCCGGGACCACGCGAGATGCGCGCGCCACACCACCCAGCGGGGAGCGGACACCGCGAGAGCGCGAGCGCACACACACGAAAAGGACACGCGGGGACCACCAGAAGGGCAACCGGACCGAGCGCGCGGAACGCACAGACCGCATGGAATGGCGTACCAGCGAGCGAGGATAAGGGACACCCGGACGGGACGGCCCGCCACACGCAGCGCGGAACACGCGGGGCGGGAAGGGGGAAGAAGGGGAGACACAACACCAGGTACCGACCCGAACCCCCCCGAACCGGCCGCGAGCGCCGCGCACACACAGACGGGACACTGCACCCGCCAAGGCAGTAGTGGCGCACAGCGCCACGCCCCAACCCCTAGGCTAGGCAGCCTCCGCGCCAGCCCAAAGGGGTCCCACTGGTGACAAGCCAGTAGCACGGGCCCGGCGGCGCCGGTGCCCCGGGCGACCACGCATTAGGGGGGCGACGCAGTGGGTAAGCGCCCGCGGCCACGGCTGCGAATTGATGCACTGACCGGGGAGTGGCGAAACGGGGACGCCGGGGAAGGACGGGGCTCCGAGCTCTGTGAACCCAGGGGAACTCCGCCACCAGGCAGCAGGTGCGTCTTGGAGGGCCCCCCACTAGGGCCCGGTGGGGAGGATATCACCTGGCCCGACCAGGTGGCCCCCCGGGGCCGAAAGGCGTCTAGTACCCGCAAAATCAAACCCCAAACCCCAAATCCCAGCGGTCCGCCACTGTCAGTCCCAGTGTGAGCCTACCGATTCGCAGACGCACTTGCATTCGGATGGCGGCCTCCGGTGCTCCTGACCTCGGTCAGTCTGCCTGGGAAACTGGTGGTTTGAGGAGTCGACGCCTCCGCCCACACTGCATGAGGACTCCCTCATGTATGGCCTTCGTGGTAATAGGGCGAGGGAAAAGACGGCCTTGATGCCCGATCCCTTAAGGAGGAGCTCCCTTAAGATCTGGGGTTCTTAAGGAGTTCGACTATGGCACTCTGGACTCGTGTCGTATGGATATGGACATGGTGCGCCCGAGGAAGGACCCGTGGGGACTCTCCCCAGTCGGCGGGCCTTGGGAAGCTTGGGGTAGCCTGATGGATCTTTGTGGTCGCTCTCGGCCTGTGGGACCACCTCGGTCGTCGTGTGTCGCCTATGTTGGCCGTGTATGCCACTGCCACTGTGGTGGTGACCGTAGCAGCAGGCACCCGGTGCGCCTGGTATGGGTTAACGGGTCCTTTGGATGCCGAACAATCGCCGCCAGGACCCGGGACTTGATACTTGATACTATACATGTGCTACGAGCTTGTCCAGCATCATATTGTACTTGGGAGTTGGTTATTGCAAGGGATCAGGATTTGTGTGAAGGAGCCATATTTTACTATTTTTTGTGGGAAAATGAGCAGGATAGGGCAAGATCATGCAGAACCTGGTGAGAAGCAAGACCATAGGAGTGACAGGAAATGGTGGAAGGGGTACAGCAGGGGCCGGTCCTGGTAGGGACCTTCTTTACAAGGTTTCAAAAGGTAAAAAAATACAAAAAACTGTGGGAGGCCGGACAGCTAGGCAGTTGATGCCCTGAAGAGTTTCGCAACCCTTACTGTTTCACCTCTAGGGGAAAACCTCAGAAGCCGACTCTCGTAGCACGTGAGCAAAACTCAAGGTTTTTGGTGAGTTGCCGAAATAGAAGGGTGACATTGTCTCGGGGTCAAAGAAAACAGACAGTGGGTAATAGGCTGGCCTGCTTACTGAGACCGCTGAGTCACGAAATGTATGGGCCCCTTATGGTGAAGAAGGGACGGCGGTGGCGAGGTCGTCAGCTCGGCGGCATCCAAGAGCAGAGCTTAACGCGTTATTCCAGGTTGGGTTCCCACGAGGAGGAGCCGGTGTTCCAGTCGTAGAGGTATGATAGGTCGCGAGTCCACCCGGGGGAGTACTCCTGCCAGCTATCGGGGGCGATCTCTTCTGAAGGCCTAGGCCTTGGCCTGTGAGGGAGGTATGGCACGGATATATGAAGCTTTTGTTGATTGCGTAGTGAAGCGGTACCCAGAACCCCATGGCTAGGCTTGCTATTGATTGTAGGGAGTATGGAGAAGGGGCTTGCACAATATGAGGTCCATTGGCGGGTTTGTCTTGGAGCGATGGACCCGCCAAATGGGCACGCAATACAACACATGGCACATACCACATATTGCCCAAAAGGTAGCTCCCCCCGCGATATGTCATGCCCCTCCAAGGGCATAACTTTGTGTCAATCGCTCATAGGAACTCAAGGAGAGTTCCTATGCAACACCAACACTTGCGCGCTACACTCGAGAGTTATCTTAACGCACGCAATGTCATGGCCAAAGAGTTATAACGCAAACTCTACCCTCTTGACCATGATCCATTACACTAGCGCGCACGTGTGGAAACGCAAGGCATATAATGCTTCCTAAATTACGTCGGGAGTATTGTGAATACATCCCACGTTTCCTTATCGTCAATACTCGCAAGCGGCACGAGATATGACCCTCACAAGTGGCCTCACGAATCAACTTTGTTTTGCCCATATCTCTGAGTCAAATGGAGGGCAAGATAAAAGGAAAGTTGATTCGTGCATAGGGAAGCACGTAGGTCCACTCGAAAGAGGTCAAATCAAGTGCGGGGATGTCGAAGTCGAAAATCCGATTTCGACATCCTGAAAAATTCGGATTAAGGTTGCGAGTGTAAGATGTGAAAATTGCGGAAGCATCCATGCAGTTCCTGAAGGCTTTGGAGCCTTCGTGACGGATTGCGTTAAAATTTCCATTATAAACAGTTAAACTGGCGGTTACGGTAAAGTCGCGATCCAACCGCCAGCAGTCAAAACAGTGAATATCAGAACGGAAGCGTAAGAATTGACGGAAACAATATGAAAATAAAACCCTGTTGATTCCTGATATTCTGATACACAAATCTCCGCTGGCGGTGCATCGGTTGCCGATGCGGGGCTTTACGGCACGGAACACGCTCCCGCCGGGCTCGCACCGGGCGTCAACGGGCGCCTACCGTACATGGGGTTAGTAGACTGGAGACCGGTCTTCCCTGCCGTACTTGGGGTTAGTGGACCGGAGACCGGTTGTATGCCGTAACCTAGCCTTCGTGAAGGGAAGCTTGTGTGGTGATCCCGAAGCGATGCGTTGGGAGCAAGGCATGTGTTTTGCAATTTTCCATAATTTCATGTGCCCACTTGGGAAGTAGCGCTCGTAACCTTTCAAGGCGCCCCAAGTGGAGCACATACGTGGGATCGAAGGTCATTGGTGTCAAGTCATTGTGTTTAGAAGGATTAAGTGATTGCACGATCCAAGCCGAAGATATTATAATATAATTGTGCACCTTTCAAGGCACTTTTGTGTGTGCTTGTGCCAATTTTGCCGTTTTTGGCCCGTCATGATGTCAAGTGGCGACCGTGTATCTCAACGTTGCGCTCAATTGACATCATGACCCAAGTATGTTATGAGGGTACATACTTCGGTCCCCAACATATCTTGGACCCGGCGAATAACTCCTCTTAGGCTTGGCATACCGTGGCCGCCATGTTGGCGATTTGGGACTATCCCAAATCATGGGCTCACTTGGCGACCCTGCCATTCCCAATACCGGAGGAGTTGGACGACGCCCAAAAGATATGTTGGACACATATGACTTGATACCAATCCTATGGCACACTCCAGTCCAAGTCGGGCATGTGCCTCATTTGCCCCAACCATGAGTGTGCGCATCTTTGGCCATTTTGAGCAATTTTCTACTTTTGCTGCCCGCCGTGCACTATGTTCTAACCCTCGTGCACGCCGGACGCATGGACCAATGGACCATATATGACATGGGTGTTATGGGTAATGGTCCCCATGGTCCACGCACCACGTGGGCGAAGCGGAGCCACCTTCGTTAAGGTGCTAGCCCAAAATGAGTGTGGGCAATTTTGCCATTTTTGCATTTGTGGACCCAGTTGGGATCGTCACCACGCCAAGTAGCATGAAGATCTTTGGGAGCCAAATGCATGGGAGTCTCCGTTGGACTCCCGGTGGATCGGGTATGGAATGGCGGATCCGATCTCCAAGCCGGCGTGGAGATATACTATTGGGAGCACACCGAATTTTGGCTCATTTCAAGCAGCCAAAATGACCCAATTTTGGGACCCCAATTTCCCCCTTCCGTGTGGTCAATTGGCGGCCCCATTTCTCTAAGCCCATAGGGAGCCCGGACCTAAATTCAAGTTGTACACTCAGATATAAGTCCTAGGTCCTGCCTCCTACCCTGTGAGCCATTGGCCTTACCTTGGCCGGGCGAGCCACGCGTGGGAATGACGCCAATTTTGGTGATTTTGGCATCATGACCCCACTTGACTCATCCGTGTTGCCCTGATGCCGGGACCTCAGAGGGAACCAGGTTGGGTGAGGGCTCCAGGGAGTTCGTACTCGAAGGGCATAGGGTCAGTTGCCTCGTCCCTACCTCTGGCGGGTCCGGACGAGGGGTCAATGTTGGAGATTTTTGAGTTAATTTCAGTTTGGGCTGAAACAGCCCATTTTCAGCTACCAACTCCTGGGTGATAATGGCGGGGCCATATCTCTGGCTCAGAGAGGAGTTGGGACCTGCCGTTAAGGGAGCATAGGGAGCCACTGTCGGTTGACCTTGGAGCCCATTTGGTTCCCAGGAACTCGCCTGTGGCTAGGCGGGACACCTCTCCCATGGGCAGGGTTTCAGGGTCCGGACTGAGCAGGGCATGGGTTGTGTTTGAGCCCCCGCCCCCACCAGCTACTGAGAGGGTCGGACCTGGGATTGGGATACAAGTTAGGATAGAGTGTCTATTGTCCTGTGATGCCCTTACCCCAGTCCAGTCCTAACCCCATGTGTACATATCCTGATGTGTTGCTGTACATACTTTCGTTCCCTTGTTGCAGAGTGGCAAGGATCCTGAAACGCTTTGTCACATGACATGAGCGCACTGATGCCCCTGTGAGCGTAGTGCTTTGCCTGCCTGCTCACTTGCGCGTGTCCACCGCAGCGTCCCGTGGCCGGCCCCCCACGGGAACGCGTCAGTAGTACAGCAGTGACATGATACTCAGGGGCTTGTGTAGGCCGAGGATCTGGATTCAGCTCGTCGGCTTCGTCAGGAAATATTGTTAGTGTAACTGATGTGTCATCCTCTAGCCAGTTCACGTCTTCTTGTACGGTTGTTGCTCCGCCTCGTGCCCAATACCCGGACGGAGGGAGGCACGGAGAAGCCTCACTGGTGGTAGACGAAGGCGCGCTGGACGAACTCCAGATGCGGCATTCCAGGCGGTCTGGCGGTGAGGAGCAAGAGCTTGAAGAACTGTGTAGCGACGGCATTCCATCGTCAGAATCAGAGGCCTTAGACTGATGTCCTAGTACGTCACGGACTTCTCCAGAACTTGGACTCGGTGCGCTGATTTGCTGTTCGGATTGTGAGCCGGGCGAATGCTCAATCACCGAGGAGGAGGAGCTTGGTGGCTCGCTTGTACGCGTAGGCTCTGGCGAGGAGACGGGTTCACTTGCTGGGTGGTTTTTTTTCCATACGGCCGAAGGTGGAGCTATAATGTTGTGTTCCCTTACTTTTGGACTACTGGCTGGTTGTGAGCGGCAGAAAGCCGTTCCCTTCTTTTTGTGACGAGGGTGTTTGTTGGCGCTCACCATGATTCTGCGTTGCCGTGTTTGACTGGCATCATATTGACCCCACTTTGGCTTCGTGGATAAGACAGAAAACGGGTTGTGCGACGCAAACCTTCCAGTATCAAGCATCAGCGATCCGGACTTGCGTTCAATAATGTGGCACCACTGTTCGTCACTTGGCTCCGGGCGGTCTTGATAGTTGGGACGTGGCTTCTCTTACAATTGTGACTGCGGCTGCTGGTTGGGCTTTTGTACCATTCCTTGAATTGGAGTTGGGAGGAGTACATCTTCCAGAAGGGGGACCAGGCCACGGTGAAAGCATTTTCTACAGCTTTCTATCGCTGGCGAGCACTGCTGTACTTGAGCATGTTCGCTGTTGACGGCAAAGTGGCAAGGAGACGTGCGGGAATGCTGGTTCTTGGCATCCCCTGTAGACTGAGTTGCATTAACTGTAGAGCGGGGAGACTGTTGGACGAACTTGCCGTATTGCGGCGGCCGTGACTGGTCTATTGCGGGTTTATAGCAACTCTGAAAAGACTCAGATGGTGTTCGCGGAAACTGCGGCAACGCTGTAAAAAGGCCGAAGAACTCCTGTTCTCTCAACAACGACCGTTGTAGTTGAACTTGAAGGGTGAGGCAAGTCGTGAGCAACTGCACGACGACTTTTGGCTGTCGGTAAATTGTTCGTGAAGTTGCGGGGTCTTCTGTGACGGTGGCGAAATGACGATCTGGCAGGTTGGACCTCAGGGTGTGGGGGCCTAGACTACGGTTTCAACAAATGGGTGCAGTTTTTGGTGATGGGTCAAATGCATGGCACTTCTATTGAAATCGAAAAAAAATCGACACTCAGAAAGTGTCTGTCCTTCTTTCTCTTGTGCTCCTTCTTCGTCTTCTTCGTCACCTTCTTTCTCCCTTCATCTTCTCCCCTCCTGTTCTTCTTCTCCTTCTTCGTCACTTGCTTCTTTTGTCGCCCTGCACACGCAAAACAAACAGAAAAAATCAACCACACAAAATACAACTGAGCAGTTGTAAGTTGCATACCTGTGAACTATTTTCTTCACATCGCGATCGCGGATGGCGTTAGGGATTACCCGCCGGCTTCCTCGGTGCTAGCTATTCACTTAAACCATCAGTATGTGAGAACCCTGTTGTCTGCTTTTCTTCCTGTCTTACCCTTTGTTGGTGTGTTTATGCATGTAGGTAGAGAGGGGCGAGGGATAAGGACAAAGGCCAAAAGGTGGCGGTGTGAAAAAGGGTAGTGGGCAAAAGGGAGTTGGGGCGAAAAATGGGAAGGTAGAGGTAGCAAACGGAAATGAAGCAAAAGGAGTCAGGGCCAAAAGTGAAACGAATGGATAGCTAAAGGGTGGGGGGCTGAAGGTAGTGGTACCAAAAAGGTAAACGGCTAAAGGAGGTTAGGACAAGAAACCAAAAAGACAGAGGTAGCAAAAAGACAGAAAGCAAAAGGTGGGTGGACCAAAAGCAAAACAATGGGTAGGTAAAGGGCTGGGGGCCAAGTTCACAGGCCCCTTTAATCTTCTTCAGTGTCTGACTGACACACACCACAGACGTTGACCTTCGGCAAGTAAAAGCTCAAAGGTTCACTGTGTACACCTTGGGTCGAAGCCTCCAGGTCCACGATGTGGTTGAATTTCCGTCTTTGTGTATATGGTGTGCATATGTCTTAACTAGGCTAACGGAGGACAGTACAAGAAAGGACGAGAAAGCGAACAACAAGGTACAATTGGTAACGGGCAGAGAACAGCAGGGAAGGACAACGGACGACAAGGAAGGAAACAGCATGAATCGGCAGTTATTAATAGGGAACAGCACGAAGTGGCAGGGAACAGCTGAGAGTAGCACGGAATGACAGGCAGCAGCAGGAAATAGCAAGCAGTGGCAGGCAATGGCAGTAATCAGCTGGGAGCAGCAAGGAACGGCAGGTAGCAGCAGGGAACAGCAAGGAGTAGCAGGGAATGGTAGGGAGCAGCAAGAAATAGCAGTGGGCAGCAAGGAGACAGCAGTGAGCGGCAGGGAGCAGCAGGGTGATCAAATCAACACTGATGAGAGGATAACAACAAGGCGCCATCATGACACCAATCTTATGGAAAAGGGTGACTTCATTTTCGACCTATTCATTTCATGACCTAACTTGGAATGTCCATGGAGAAACACTCTCATGGGGTTTCCATTCGAACCTCGATCAATCTTGCACTGCATGGTCCGTACTTTGCATATATGGTGGGGTTTGGAACGCGCTCTAGCGTGTTTGCTCGCTTTTGTTCAATGTGTGCGCGCCATTTTGAGTAAAATTCATGCTTAGGTAAAATTGCGCAGCATTCATATCTAATTTCTCCCCGTGTATGTTCTCAAAACTCTACGCTTTTGTTGACTTTGACCCTAAGCCACTGTTCCTCTGAAAGCCAAGACTCTCTGCTGCTAATATCCAGTTTGTATGTTGAATTGTGAGCCGTTAGCCTCTCACAGTATCCGGATTGCTGAAACGTTTTTGAGATCGAACATTTTGTGTGTACACTCCACGGATTCGGTTGGTTGGGCTCTTTGGGTCAAAATCCCTTGTCCCATGACCCTCATTGATACCAAGGTGTCTGCTTTGGGTATTTAGACTTGTTTGTGTATGCTTAATCACATACCCAAATTATGTGAACCAATTTTGCCAAGCATATGGCATAGTGGTTTTACATGGCTCCAACCAAGTCTATGGAGAGCCTTGAAAACCACACTATTATGTGGTCACTTCACATGCTAACAGTAAAAACCTATGAGGAGTTACACCTCGGGGTCTTCTCCTATGCCGAAATGGTGCTCTCTACTTTGCATTGAGCATTTACTTGAAGCTCACTGGTAAATAGGTGCACCACTTTGAAATTTCCCAAGAATTATGTCACAAATTCCTCATTTCATGTTGTCACTTCAGGTCCATGGCGAAGCTAGGGCACACATCAGTTATGGCCCCCTCTTTGTCCATGGCCTACCAACAGTGTCAATGTGTCACATTCGGGTCATGGGGCTCTTGCCCTGTCCTTGAAGGACCGGTCCATGTCCATATGTCTGTTCAATTTTGACTCCAATCCTATGTGTAAAACATGTTCATGGAACCTTTTTGAGGTTACTAAAAGTGACCTAAAAAATGTGTACTGGAGATTGCTCCTTTGCTCCAAAGCCAAGGAGAGGTAGGGTCAATCCTTCTGCAACAATCAACTCCTTCCCAAATCCTTTGTGCATGCCCTTCATCGGACCTTAGGCTCACACTATGTCGGATTTTTTCGCATATTTTTCTTCCATATTTTTCACTATTTGGGAATTTCACCAAAGTGCGCAGCCTATCACACTAGATACAGTGTCCTGATATCGATGAATATACTCGGATATTTTGTGATCATGTTGGTGGACTGTTGTTCTTTAGATGCTTCACACAGAGTCTTTTGCAACCCCCGGAATGGCTCGGGAGCAATTGAATGTCAGTGACCTTTGATTTCTTGTTTCTCCTGCTTGTGTGCCCCGATGCCCGTGATAAATCTCAGGGCACCCGTTGAGTTTTATCCTGCCCCCCTATGTGTGTCAGGGTGAAAGTCCTAGGTTCCTCTAATCACCCTACCTTCTGTATGGAACCCTGTCCAATTACTTTGACTCCCTTCGTGTCAATGAGTCTTGTGTACATATTGTTTTTGTGGTTGCATGATGTATCTCTTTTCGTTCTTTTACGTACGAAACAGCTACTTTTGTGATTGCGGCGCTCACAGCGAGGTTGCAGCCTTCTTGTCTAGTGTTGTGCCTTCGCTTGTATCTCGTTCGGCTAAGGGAAGCGCGCCCGTACCTGCCCCGCTTACTCACAAGAGGGTAAGGGCCGCAAGACCATTACGCCGGCGGACACCACCGCCGCCGGCGGGTCACAGGCCGGCCGCCCCCGCGGGCGGCCCTGCCTTTGGGACAGGAAAACGTGGACGACGCGCAGTCCGAAAGGGACGCCCACCACCCCAGCGCGGAGGCGGAATGCGCAGCGGTCTGTGACCTGGATCCGTGGATCCCCCGAACCTACGACACGGAGCTCCTCACCCACCAGGTCAGGGGTGTTTCAAGGGGCAAACTCCCCACTCAGTGATGTGTCACTTTTTTATACCCCCAAAAGGATGGAGGGACCTGGGTCAGGATTTCAAGTCTTGGGGAAGGATCGGTTTTACAAAGTTCCGCACAATCTCTTGTCGTAAATGAATCGCTAAGTGAAACCAAAGGTACCTGTTAGCCGTCGGGAGTAACCGTAGTTAACCTCTGAGTACATGCCTGAGGTAACTCCGAAATGGGATGGCGTACTCTGCGTACGCCATCCCATGAGCAGATTTTTTCTGTTTAGTTTTTATATATGCTTTGATTTTCTATGGGCATGTTTGCCCATATATATGAGTATATAACACATTCTCAAACACTTGGCAGTGTCTTAGGAGGTGGATCTAATGGGCACGCGTGCGCAGGCTGAGAGCATAGCTCATGCGGATTAGGATGCGTCGCCTGTGTGCAGAAAAAGACAATTTTCCCTTCATGAAAAGTGCCTCAATACGATCATGTAAATGGCAGTTAATTGTAGATTAATGGACAGAATCATTGTGTTTTCTTTGAAAGTATTTTACCCCAAGAAAGATAATGAGATTCTCGAGGTCTAAATAGTTTTTTTGGTATTCGTGCTCGTGGTCGTTGGCTTCCGTGCATTTGGCATTGAATCCGGAGTTGCCTCTTACAAGTAGTAAATTTCAAACCTACTCCATGGTTAGGGTAAGGCACCAAAGAAAGCACAAGCTGGGGTCTGGACAGCATCAAGGTCATGGTAGATTGATTTGAAATCGGTTCGGCGCTCTTGCTCTCCTGATCCCAACTTGTGCTCCCTTTTGTGCCTTACCCTAACAATGGAATAGGTTTGTAATTTACAACCCCTCTTAACTTTTAACCCCAAAAATTTTGTGTTATATTTGTCATTGGACCTCGATCTGTATCACCATGGAGGGCGGATAACCCTGGTACAAGAATTCCTACGCCACAAGCGAACCAATGTCGTCGTGATCAAACGGCTTCTTGGTGCTTGTGCATGGTTGGGATGTTGAGATGGAGTTCCTGATTGATGGTTGACTTGGAAACCAACTCCCTCCTTGCCATATGCATCAACAGCGTCAAAGACTTTACTTCATATCTGCCATCATGTCTTCACTTCTCCCTGAAATGTACCTCATTTTCAACCAAAGCATGGTTTGCTATCGCTCGTACATACGTTTACATGTCTTTTAACTTATTTTTGTATCTTTTCGTCATGTGGATTATTCGTCACTCCTTATTTTCTTTCATTTCACCCGAATCCCGCTAAATTCACCCGCAATTCAGTCCAATTCAGCACAAGTTGGACAAATTTTGTCTCATTGTGGCTACATTAGTAGGCAGTTTCTATTTTTGTCTCGGACTTAACCTCATTACGGTCTTTGTTGACCCAACGACATACCCTAGTGTATTTTTTGAGAGTGTGTATAAGTGCGGCTAACCTCCATTGGCCCAAATCTTCACAAATCTACACCCAATTGGCTATTTTTCCGGACATGGGCCCTTTCATTCACCTAGGACATCCGTTGCACAAAGCCACTCAGCCTCCGCCTCCTCCTAAACCTACACCATCATCTATACAAGCTTCCATACAAGGTTAAGTACTATTTTTTCTTGAGGAGGCAGCAAGTTGCTACTCACTTGTTGTATGCTCGGTCCACATGAGGTGAACAATTTTCGCTAGGTGAGTTGGATCAATGTATAGAGCGCCTGCATTAGTGCGCTTGGGTGTCGAACAATTAAGGACTGTATGAGGGTTTTTCCTTCCACCACTTTTCGGGTACGGCGCCCACCTGGCTCCGCGGTACCACAGAGAACCAATCGGAAAGTCGCCTGGGACATCCGGCTTACGCCGTCCGGTAGTATAAACTTTAATTTGAAAAATGATGTGCGTGGTTTGGTTCCATTCAAGACATTTGTGAATTTTTTGGGCGCTCAACAGCGTTAAGCCTACTTCCTGCCCAGCAGTACGAACAGCTTGGATCCAAACAAGGTCCTTGCCAACAGCACACCCCTGGGGGCTCCTGACAATGCAGATAGCACGTACCGCTCGCTCCGCGGCTTGCAATGAAAAATCTTGCAAATAAGAGCGCTAGGAATGTCACGCTGCAATCGTGGAGCATGTTCAACGCGGTGTTGGTGGGTTTTAGGTGGAGTTGTGCCACTGTCATGTTATGGTTCGATAGTCTGACAGTCTCCCGCGCTCCGCGCGTTGCTGGTTTCTCGCGGGCAAGCAGGCCCACCTGTTTGGTTCGTTAATAGCCACAAGGCAGACCGAGCCTGCGCACGTCGTTGAGTCGGGCTGTGTTCTGTATTACAGACCCTGAATTTGAGCTTGCAAGATGTTAGGTAATTCAACTGAGCACTCACTGCACGCCACCGAGAAATTCAGGCGGGGAGAGCTCGTTCAAACTTCATGACTGTTTGCACGTCAGCGTTCCATAGTGCGGACCAACCGCGACTTGCGCACGAAGTGCTGCAGTTCCGACGCTGCCCGTTATCAGATGTTGTCTGCACCGAGTGGAAGTTCACACGAGAACCGTTCAAAAAACAAACCTGCCGCAAAAAACAAAGCGAAGCGCGCACCACCAACCTGCCAACCACGCACCTCTAGAGCATTGTGACCGCCTTTTTTGGCTCGGTGCTGGGCTGGGAACCGAGCAAATGTGCAACAGGTTGGTATGGGAAGTTTGTGTATTTTGTGTTTTGCAGGGACCCTCTTCGTAGCAGCCATGGGAAAGCCTCGCGGAATTAACACTGCCCGCAAGCTGCGGTTCCACCGCCGAGACCAGCGTTGGGCCGACAAGGACTACAACAAGCGTCATTTGGGTACCACTTTGAAGTGCAGTCCGTTCGGAGGAACGTCTCACGTGAAGGGTATCGTGCTCGAGAAGGTCGGAGTTGAAGCTAAGCAGCCCAATTCTGCCATTCGAAAGTGCGTCCGTGTCCAGCTGATCAAGAACGGCAAGAAAATCTGCGCATTCGTTCCCAAGGATGGTTGCCTGAACTTTGTTGAAGAGAACGACGAAGTTTTGATTGGCGGTTTCGGTCGTAGTGGTCATGCTGTCGGAGATTTGCCTGGTATTCGTTTCAAGGTCGTCAAGGTGTCTGGTGTTGGTTTGATGGCGCTTTTCCGTGAGAAGAAGGAGAAGCCCCGTTCGTAAGCACAGAACAATTCACCGCTCTACCGCCGTTGGTCCCCAGTGCACTCTGTTGCTTTTGTGCTTTCTTGCGGCCTTTGTGAGAGGATCCACATAGACAGGGATTGCAAAGACGGGCAAGCACTTGAGTGAACAAAGTGGTTGGTTGGTAAGTTGGTGACGGCCCACATACCTCACCCCACCCCAGTCTTGGTCCCATCACTCAATGCTGTCTTCTACCACTGCTGTGTGTGGATGATGGGTTTGGTCACCTGGCAAAAAGAGTGTGGGGTGCAGCAGTTGCTTATAGCAAGAAAATTTCATAACGTGCCACAAGACGCTCACCAAGTGTACAGAGAGGTCAAGTGGCGCTGCTTCTTGCAGTTCACGATAGAACCTGCAGGATTGCCATGTTGTCAATTGAATGTGATGGACCCAAACATCCTCAGCAGTCTCACATTTTCACCACAAAAACTCTCAAATCGGGGGATTGAGCAGTCGGATTCATGCCTGCGTTATGCAAAATGCCCCACGGCGTGGGGTTTATTTGGATTTGAATCCGTTTTATTGTCTCAAGGAACCAGGCGACACTTTTTTTTTTTGGCACACAATGCCCGTATCTGGCTCCCGGGCAGATTTCAAAGAGGCTGTGGCTCTGAATGCATAGTTTTCCCTACGTTCAATTTTGGATTCCTGTCTCACGTTGCAGTAACTGTAAGTATACACATCCATGTTCAATTGGTGTGAAAAACCGATTGCAGTAACTGTAAGTATACACATCCATGTTCAAATGGTGAAAACCTGATTGCTTGGAGAAATATGCACAAATGACAATTGCACGGCGGAATTGTCAGTCAAATTCAAGGCCATTCAGAAGCGAAAGATGAGAAAATCAAGTTGAATTATGGAGAGGAAGATCAATCCAGGATGTGAGTAAGTCAGAACAATGGCGTTCGCCTCGCGCTGCAGATTTTTTTCCTTTACATGCCACGCGCTGTAAAAAGGTGTGCTTCGCGCTACAAAATTTTCCTGAATTTTTTGTAGGAATATTGCACCCTCATATTGCTGTTTTTTCTATTTTTTCAGCTCCCTGTGTGTGGATTTGGCAGGGTGTAGGTTTCAAGACTCATTTTTTGGGTGAGTAAAACTGAGATCTAGAGAGGACAGACCCCCCCCCCCTTGGAATACGGTTGAATATGCATCTGTCCACGGTGGCTGAAAGTCTGAACGAGATGGGGCTCTGTGATGGCTTTTCTTTTTCCGGAGTTGTTCCTTTTTGCGAAACGAAGCCTTCATTGCCCCGCAAATGGCTTTGTCCAATGGCTCGATGACATCTGTTCAATGGGGTCTACTATGGCTTCATTTTTTGAAGCCCCACTAGTGTCAACGGTGTTTTGCCGCCATCTACCAGTAACGAAAAGCATTTATGAGGGTTGCTCAGTAGTTGTGTTTCTGTAACGAGTACTGTTTCCATCCACTCCAGGAAGACCTCCTGAGAGGACCACTTGTTAGGCGTTTTGTTTTTAGTGTCACTGCAGACTTGGCCCGCGAGAACATGTCGCCGCTTATTTTTTTGGTGTTCCGGGTGATGGTTTTGTGGCCTTGCTGTGTGCATTAACAGCAATCATGGCTGTGATGTGTTTCCGCTGTGAGCCACGGCGCCGAGCCACAGATTTTCTTGCCTCACCCACACACGGTGTCCCACGGTGGAGAACTAGCAAAAAACCGTGACTCATCTTCGTTGTAGGTGTGGTATGGGTGTAGGCAACTTTTTCTCAACCTGGTATTAAATGATTAATAAAAAACTTTGTGTACTGCTGAGGGTTCAAACGAGCACAGGCACCCTGCGATTCAATATTTTGAGCAAGTTTTCAAACAAAGGCACTGTTGCGACGCTTGAACAACGTCCCCCATGTCTTACCAAACTTACGAGGGAGAGGAGGGTTCTGCACACTCGTCTCTTATCCGCCATGGCTTGAGCTTCATCTCTGACCTCGGACAGTGTAGGGCACACCATTTGGTCCGCACACTTATCCATCCACGTTGTGAAGGCCTCCTCAACCAGACAGGGCTTTGGACCCTTCTTCACGTCACACGACTTGTAGTGACTGCAGCAAAAAGAAAAAAGCAAAAGGTGCGACGCCCGTCACCATGTCTTCTTCTGTGCCTCGCGTCCTGTCTGATACGCGTCCACGTTCAAGATTGCGTTACAAGTAACACTGCACACGTCATTCGCCCCATCGCGTCACTTAGAGTCTAGCGGTGGACTCCCAACCCAGCTGCACCTTTGCGGACGCTCTGGGCTTTAATATGGCACTCGGCGGCGACGCGTTCCATGTCTAACGGCTTTTCCCATAGTGGAAGGATGTATAGGACCTGGGAGGGAGGCTTCAGGACCGCGGTCTTGTGGCGCATGCTTCCTCTACCTGGTTTTTTGGTTTTTGTTACCTCCGCAATACATTGGCGTGCCCGTCTATTGCCGTCACGCATCTCAACACATCGATCCACAGACAAATAAATCTCGCAGCTTTCTATGTAATTCATTTTGAATTTCGTCGCAAAATACCTGAGATCTTCTTGGTTCTTTGTTGGCACAGAAACAGGCGCGACCGCGATGTCTGCGCGGCACCGTCCGGCATCGTTTTCTGCAACACCAGTCCGATTTTGCATGTTGAACCAAAAACATTTAAAAAACTTCAGGATTTGACCTAAAAGGTTACCAATTTATAGCTGCTGGCTTTAATTGCGGCGCGTACCTTTAATAGCATTGATCTGGTACACTAATTGGCTACTTTACCTTAAAATGCCTCAGCGAGTTGTGAAAAAGCAGCATTGACCTTTAACCCAAATCAAATGAAATTCGGCAACACATCACCGAAGCCCTTGCACCACACTTTTGCCCGGAAGTATACCCATCGAACATTGTCAAATAATGGTATTTGCCAAATCTACTACCTACTTGCTCGTTCAAAAACCATTTACATAACCATTTCTCGACAGCCAATGAGCCATGCAGCCAAGTTGATGGCTCAAATTCATGGGTATATCTTTTTCGGGTGCAGCAACATTACTGTTCCATTTTTTGGGGCTACCAGATGCATGTTTGGAATTATGTGTTCAAAAAATTGTTTTTGTGTTCTTCATGTTAGAAATGTTTTTTGCAAAGGGATGAATGAACTAAATGACCGGACACTTGAGGTCCACATGCAGGGAACCTTATTGATCCACCTTTCACCATCATATGGCCATGCATGCGTGCGCCACAAAAGTCTCCACTCATCATTTATGGTCACAAAAACATGTAGTGTATTGATTTTGCCACACCCGCTGCCTTGTAACTTGGTAACAGCACTATACAGCACTAAGATGCTGCTCATGTGGCATACTTTCATCTCGCGGTTGCAGAACACCAACTGGGCTGATTTCAATTTGCCGTCCACCAAAAGATCATGATTGATTTGGTCATATCACTGAAATAATCAACACACAAAACTTGAATTTGAACTTCAATAGCAAACTTCGGGCTGCTTGTTGAACTTGGTTACACATAGATGGGGAAACATGGGCCATGTGTGGATCTCACGAGATAGCCAACGCGTCGCCAAAGACGGAAGTTGCGCAAACCACTGGCGGGAAAATGTGCACAGTAACCTCCATTGGTGGCCTACACTTTGCCTGGATATAGTCAATCCATGTTCAACTTCCCGCTTTTCATCTTGGTTTGCTCTACCATAGGCAGCCGGATCAGGCACCCGTTGGTAGGACACTCTGTACTTTACAGTCTCAATTTTTTACAGCTGTTACTGATTTTTTCCTGTGCAAGAGGGCCAATTTTCTTCCTCCACCCGTGGGTGGGGCACGCATTTGCAGCTGCAACGCAGGCCTGCATCGGCCAGTTCCACAGCCCATGCGTGGCGCCCTATTTCTGGCTGCAGCTAGTGCCTAGCCTCCGAAATCTCTCAGACTTTACTCCAGAATTTTTTTTTCTGATGTCACTGTTTACTGTTTTTCACCTCAGGATAATTTCCTGGTTACACTGTTAATCTGATTTCTTTATCATACTACTTCCTTACCCTTCTTGATGGTCAGAGGTTGCTTTCCTGGAGCTGCAGCAACCTCTTAGGGAGGACGGTGATGCGTAGGGGGGTCCATACCCTTCATACTAAGGTCAAGAATTCAGGTTTCCGGCTGCCAATAGGACAAAATGACCCAGGGCAGGGCCAGAACTAATTTGTATGTAATAATCAGACCCAGAAATGCCCTTTTCTAACCCAAAAAACACTGTTTTCTGTGTGTGTGCGCAAGCGACGACTGTCGCCGTCGCCTGTGTTTCTGCGAGAATTTAAAATTTTATTTCTCAATTTTCTAAGAGTTTAATGGTTTTAGTTCCAGGAGTATGAATTTTACGAATATGCGGATGTCACGGCACCATTCCGGCGCCGATCCGCGAAGGTCCAATTTTGTGTTAGAGGGTTAGTTGTAGATTTTTATAAAATCGCTAGATCGCTTTTAGGAATAAGTGTTAGGAACACATTGTAGGGCAACACTGAGTGCGTGCACACATACGTTAGTTGCGCTGTAAGTCGACGCGTAACGGCATCGCCGCGTTGAGGAGGGAGCGACACGAATAATTTTTCCTTGAGCCGAAATGGCTCTATGTCACTGCTTTTCTCTCCCCTAACCCTTAGGACTGTCCCTCCACCCTGACGACCGTCTCTGAGCTCGATAGGATGCGTCGTACGGCGTCGCATTTCAGGACGTCGTCGACGCGACATCGTCGCTTTAGCTCAATTTTTGTGACCTTTGTTGCCTACTTGAGCCTCACCCTAACCATGGAGTGGTTTTGAGACTTTCCAACCTCCTTTACCCTTAACCTATTACTTATTATTGTATATTTCTGTTTTCAGGACTGACTGAGAGTTGGGTAACCTCTTAGAATCATTTGTAGTCATGTAAACGCATTCTTTTTGTGCTTGCATTGCCAAGGAAGGGACAAGGAGTGAACAACTATTTATTGAAACAGTTATTCCGGACTAGATAACGTAACCAATCCCACGGCCACTTGAGCCTCAAATCACGCATCCAAGGATGTCTCTTGCGGTCTGGGTGGTCCTCTAGGCCTGCTTAAGAACCGCGAGCAACGGCGTCGCAGGCCTTGTGTCCCGTAGGGGTCGCTTGGGTCGTTGTTGTTGCTGCTGGAGGTGGCTGTGGCGCACCTCCGGGTCCGGGCTTCCACAGCCCTGAAAATACGGGGCGTTTGAGGACTCCTTCTCCCTGGTGGGGCCCTGCACGCTTGATTGTCGCGGAGGTCGTCGCTAGCTTCGCTAGCGTCATCTCTGCGGCCTGCGGCATCTCCTCGGCCTTCTCCTCGGTGGTAGGCCGCCTGCTGCGTAACCCAGTTTTTGTATTGCTCATGGGAGGAGCGGCTGGATCGCGGCGACCGCAGCGCCTCGGCCCCGTCTTGCATTCACGGCGGTGTAGAGGGCAATCGGCAGCGGCTGGGCGTCCGGGGGACGGGGTCAGTGTCGGTGGCGCTGCTGCGGCTGCGGCTGGACCATGCGATGCATCCCACGTACGCCTCCTCGTCGTTAGACATGAAGAGGCGGGCTGCGGGGGGGATGGACCTTACTGATGGACACCCCAATTTGTCCGTGTCTGTGAGCAAGATGGATGTTAGAATTATTTTGAAGCGTATTCCAACGGTGTGTGTGTGTCCTCTCTAGGTTTCAGTTCTACTCACCCAAAAAATGAGTTTTCAAACCTACACCCTTCCAAGTACACACCCCTTGTCCCATCCTTGGCCATGTCAGCACAAAAACAATGCGTTTACATGACTACAAATAATTCTAATAGATGATCCACCTCTCAGTTAGTCCTGAAAACATAAATAAACAATAATAAATAATAGGTTAATGGTAAAGGAGGAGAGGACAGTCTCACAACCACTCCATGGTTAGGGTAAGGCTCACGTAGGCAATAAAAGTCACGGAAAATGAGTCAAAGCGAGGATGTCGCGTCGACGACGTCCTTAAATGTGACGGCGTACAACGCATCGTATCCAGCTTACGACTGTCGCTAGGGTGGGGGGACAGGCCTGAGAATAAGGGCACAAAAAAACAGTGAAATAGAGGCCTTTTGGCTCAAGGAAAAACTTTTTCGCGTCGCGCCCTCCTTGACGCGTCGACGCCGTTACACGTGGACTTACGGCGCAACCAACGTATGTGTGAACGCACTGAGTGTTGCCCTACAATGTGTGCCTAACACTTATTCCCAAAAGCGATCCAGGGATTTTATAAAAAATCGACAACTAACCCTCTAACGCACAATGGAACCTTCACGGATCGGCGCCGCAATGGTGCCGTAGCATCCGCACATTCGTCATAATAATATTCCTAGAACTAAATCCTTAAACTCTTAAAAGAAAAGAGAACTAACGTTTTGAATTCTCGCAGAAACACAGGCCACGGCGACAGTCGTCGCTCGCGCACACACACAAAAAACAGTGGTTTTTGCGTTGGAAAAGGGCATTTCTGGGCCAGATTATTACATACAGATTAGTTCTAGCCCTGCCGCGGGTCATTCTGCCCTATTGGCAGCCCGAAACCTGAATTCTTGACCTTAGTATGACGGGTATGGACCCCCATACGCATCAATATGTTGATGAAGTGAAACCACGAAACATTGTGTCACGCTTTAGGTCATCTGGAATGAGCTGGTTTGACCCGCAATATTTCTTGGAACATTGTACCCCTGAGCGCACTCAGCACAAGGGCCTCCCTGCCTACCCTGCAAGCACTGCTCACGGCAGTGATGCATCGCAAGATTGTTCGCAAAAGTCTTCCTTTTTGGCAGCTCCTTCCCAGGTCTCAACGAAAAGGCATGCTTTAACACAATGCAGTGGCAAGGCCATCGATGCGGCCACGCGGGACAAACCTTTGTCGCTGCGCCTCGGGGGCTTTGTGACAGCCTAGGTTTTTTTGTATAAGGTAAGTGAGAAATAGAATGGTGCTGCCGCAAAACCATCACCCAAACGGAGGGCACGGCGGATGGGAAAGCCTCAAGGATGTAATCACAGGCCTGCATCAGAATGTCTAGCCAAACCAGGGTCATGCCTAGCCCCAAAACTCAGAGCGGAGAAGCGCCGAAGGGTTAATGACCCTGCCGAAGAAGCAGTCCCTGGTCCCGACGAAGCCCTGTCAACCTTTGACGAAGGAGATGGTGCACGAGATGTGTTTGATATGAATGCTAGCTACCAAAGTAGTTGTTAGTGTCTTTGGGTCGGAAAGTGTTTGTGAACGCGGACCAGCCAAATAAAGTGATGCAAAATGAACCCGGATGAGCCTAAAAAAAGGTGCAACAACTGTGCATTGGCAGTGCAATGGAAGAGATTGATAGTGCAAAGAGAAACATACCATCTTGCCTAGCAGCATTAAGGCTACCATAACTTAAGTACAAGTATATTTGGGGTCAAATCAATTTGAAATAACGAATCGTATGGTGTAATATTTTTCGTCCTTGTTTTTTCATTGAAAAATAGCAGTCTTTTCTTATGTGAGTGTGCCTTGGTTGGCGTTTCCATATCCAACTTTTCCATAATGGTAATGGAAACTAGGGAATAAACCTTGACGCCCTAGATTGTCGTTTTAAGGTCAAAACCGTTCTACTCAACTCAATCATGTCTACTCAAATTGAATACCATAGATTTCAATTGAACAACTACTTTTCACCATGTCTCATTCCCATTTAGTGGCACCTCATGTGGTTTCAGATTTCCAAAACCATGACAACCATTTCACAAAATGTATGTCAAATACCTACCATTGATTTTTAAACCCTTGCGACCCTTGCATATCCTTTTTCATGCATTTTTCTCACAATTGATGGAGTTGAAAATTGCATTGAACAACAAGAGGATCAACACGCACAATACGATGGAATGAACACTATCATAAAAAAGTGTGAAGACCATGTATTGATGAATTGATTTGTCCTACACCTTGGCATCGGCCTTGTATTGCACCCTCCGGGCCTCCGCCTCCTCATATGTCTTTTCACAATCAATTTTTTTTACCGCCACGAGGCTAATGTCATCTTCCCCTGGTAGTTGCGGTTGCATGATGAGCATTCGCCAACCGGGACGGGTGGCCTTTGTCCATTCACTCCTCGGAGCATCATCTAACTCCGAGCCACGCAAAAGCATGGCATCGTACCCACAACAAACAACCAACTCCTTATCACACTCCGAATCCTTTTCCATTTCCAATTGCATGGGAACCCAAAATTTATCTAGGTCTTTAAGACGTAGAGAGGCCCTTGTTGGAGGGACCCCATCTTCCTCAACCACTCTCTCTACTTCCTTGCATTCCTCTTCCTCATGCGCATCATCGGCTGGTTCCTGTTCCTCGTTTGGGTCATCCAGAATCATTGGTTGGTTCCTCTTCCTCTTCCTCTTCCTCCTTTTTTGCTTCCTCCTCAACGTTGCTTGCCACGGCTCCTTTCAAACTCACTTTGAGGCTCTAGAGAGAGAGGGCCACACCAACGGACAAAAGCAAAGGAAATATCCATTCACATGCATGCAATACCACATAAGTAAGTAAAAGCAATGACTCACATTGTTCAAACTAACGGAAATGCAAGGCTCCCCAATTGCTCAACATCCGCTTCCCGCATGTGTTCCGGCAATGCACGCGTGTAAAACACGAGTGCCAGCCTCGACCACGCCATTGCCATTGGCCATGCAATGCATGTGAATCAAAGATAACGCCATGTTGTTGGGCGTCACACAAGTACCCCTCAACGAGGGATCCATCCTCACGCGTATCCATTGTGGGGATTGCCTTTCCTTCGTGGTGGATGATCCCCCCCTTCTCCACAAAAAAAGCCCCCCCATGGCAATCTCCCTCCTCCCCCGTCAACACGCAAACGCCCCAAAAACGGTGCTCACCGTGTTCCTGGCAATGCAATTGCATTGGTGAATGGCCGTAATCGTAAACTACGGCTATGGCATTCCAATGGAAGGGGTGTGCGCGGAATTCTGCTTGGGCATATTGGTTCAATCGGCTCACCAAAGTTAAATAATCTTCCGTGCGACTGGTGATTTTTATGTTTTTAAATGTGGGAAATTCCACCATTGCTCCAAAGATGGTCTTGCGGAACTTGGCACCATACCGCCTCTTGTAGGACCACTTCATCTTCATGATGTCTTGGAATAGCCCTTGTCGACAAATCTGACGAAAGGAATTACAAACCTTTCGTTCCACTCTCTCCTCGCTCCTTGAGGTCAATTCGACAATCTCATCCTTCGGTTCTACCGCGGGCTTGGGTGTTGCCATCTTGGGAGCATCCTTCCCCTTCGGTTCTTCGGAGCACCCATGGCCTTTTTGTCCCCCTTTGTGGGCATCTCCTTGGGTTGTAAGGCGGCCAAATTCTTCAAGGCCTTTTTGCTCAAGCGCGCACCCACGAGCAAACGAAGTGGATGTGCACCAAGTGGATGCCCCCTTGTTCAATTGAAGTAAATTTCATTCTACTTGGTCAATTGGCCATGTCGAAAGTCAATTGAACACACCTGGGATCTCTTCGGCGGTGTCTTTTGCATGCTTTGCCTTTTTCGATTTCTTCTCCACCACCTCATCTTCTTCATTAGGGTGACACTTCTTCCCCTTTTTGTGGGACTTGCGATTGGAGGGGTCGTTGGAATGTGGGCCTTGGTGCATGATGGACTCCGGATCTTGGGGCTTGATAGACTACGCATCGATGGGGAGTGGTTGGACATCACTCAAGGGCCTCCACCATCAACTCTTCGCAAGGGGTCGCTTGTTGCGTTTTTCCCATTGGCTCACGCCTACTTTCCGTTCTTTGACGTGTTCCGCCAATGCCGCATGAATGCGTAGTCCCCAACTTGGGTTCGACAATAGTGTTGCTTCGAGATCACCAAGGTCCACGAGGGTCGCCGCTTCACGAGGGCGCTCAAGGAGGCTTTGCACGCCCCGCGGCGAAACCGCCCAATCTGACACGACCCAATGCGGGTCCGTGGCATCCCGAGGGGCAGTGGCGGCGCTCGTATAGGTCTTTTGCGGGGAGGCTGCGTACGCTGCCATTGGGCTTGCGGCTCCATGACCTTCATGACCTCCACGTGGTGTCTTCAAATGCGGGGCCAATGTAACACCTTGGATCCGGCCTTGGTACCGGTGTGCGCACTCTTCTTTGTACCACGTTCGCGGCGCACTAGGGAACTCAAAACTCCCAGGGCTTCGTGGCCCGTGGCCGCCTCCAGGTGTGTGTGTCCCGAGGCTATAGTGATCCCAAGCGCGATATATGGCGCATCATACATCGACGCCTGGGTTTTGTAACCTTTGAGTGTAAATATTTTTTTGAGGGAGGCTTCCTTCTCTTCAATTGGGGGCGTCGTTGGCCCCCACGGTCTTCCTTCTCTTCAAGTGGGGGCCACGTTGGCCCCCACGGTCCGTAGGCGTTGAGCATTTTTTGATAACATCGTTGGTAGATAAGGAGAAGCGTGAGATGCGAGCCATGTGGTACATGGACAATTGCGGTGTTCGGATGCGACCATTGGGCCCGTCGCATTGCACTTGTGAGTGGGAAGGCAAAAGGTGGCTCACCCATGAATTTCGGTTGCGGCGCTGGTGGTAGTTGCGGCGCGTGCGGTACTTGCGGTGGTTGTGCTAGTTGTGTGGGGTCTGGCACGCACTCTGTTGATTTCATTTCGTCCTCTCCCTTGACTTCACCAAGGCCCGTTTCAAATGCATCCTCAAAGACGATTGCATCTTCCGGGTAGTAGGTTGCTTGCGCTCCCTCATCTTGTGGTTCCACCGATTCCGGTTGCGAAAATTGAGGTTGCGGGAAACCTTCGTCGTGGTCCATGGGGGAAGGGTGGGAGCTTTGGGAGGCTTGACTGCGGGGTGGGGATTGGAGGGCGCGGATTGCTTGCAACAACTAAAAGACGTACACTAACGATGAGACAATGAGCAACAATGAGCAACACACAGACAAAATCCGCGACGAAAATGCAAGGCACCGGCACCGCACTGTTCAATTGACAAAATTGAACCTCGTTTGTTCGATTGAATGTTAAATTGACTATATTGAAGTTTCAATTGAACAAAGTGCTAACCAAACCGCTACACACATGCTTGCATGCATTGCGTCATGAAATTTTGGGCGTTACACACACGCATGAAACATCGCCATACGTACTGATACGCACGAAATATTGCCATACCCACATGCATGAAACATCGCCATACGCACACGCACGGAACATCCCCACACACCTGCTGCCGTTGTGGAGACTCCGCGGACCCCAATAGTGCTTGGGCTAGCACTTGCCCAAGCATGTCCATCATGTCAGTTCCAAGAGAGAATGCAATAGCTTAAATTATATATCCTACACCCACTCACTCCTGCACTTCATCCTCCGATTCACTGTTATCTGCATCGAACCATGCATATACAGCATCCACAATTTTTTGGTTCGTGCATTGCGCCCAACGCGTCTCGTTGCGTGCAATAATCGGAACAAAAAAATAGAGAAATATATATTGAAGAGTTTGCTTCATTTCCAAACTCTCTCTATGAAAACGATCCGCTACACCAGGAGGGAGTGTAGTATCAACTTGCGTTGCCCCTCCGCGGTTAGTCATGGCTAGTAAAATGCTTTTCAAAAGGTGGTTCAGGGACTCGGCACTTTATTGACAAAATGGGCCAAGCCAAAACTCACCTAGTTTAGGGAGTAGTGTGGGGCACACAAACTGAAAAAAATACAAATAGTGCGATGCACTTGTAGGAGCAATATGGGTTCTCAAGTTAGCAACCACACGTTGACAATGATGAATGGCTTCATCATTTTTTCATGTGCTATATAAGTGGCATGGGACCCAACACATGTCCTCAACACTCTTGTCGGCACGAGTGCCAACTATACCAAGCCATTGTGCAATAAGAGGCCATGCATGTAGCATGACCCTCCATGTACACTCATCAGTAGCCTTGGGGGTCCTGCCTAAGGACCACCGTACTCTACACGTTTTCAAATTTTGTTGATAGCAATGCCCTTACTATCATGATAGTTCTCAACGGAATCCTCTATATGTGTACAAATTAAACGACCTATGGCCATGAGGCCATGGAGTATACATTGTACAAATCGCCAACGGTCCAAACGAATGAGTGGTGGCCTCATACAACCACGTCCTTGCATACAAGGACCACCACCCGTTCGGTATGTGGCTTCCGCGGCATTGGTACGCCAAATGGCATCGGTGATGAATTTACGTTCCGCCCTTTGCCAAATGGCAAATGCAGATATACTAGCGATCTCCCAATATTCCAATAATCCCAACCAATGCCGCAACCACGGCTCGTCACACCCGAACCAGACTTCGCAACGCTCCTTCTTCCCGAACCACTCAAGTGTTGCACCGTCAATGAGAGCTTGCAACAACTAGAAAGAGAAGAAGGTGCATTGTAAGTTGCAATGTTCAATTGAAAGAGTTGAAAGTTCAATTCGTCAATTGAACAATCGGATGTGAATAACCACAAAGGACTCATCCTAACACATACCTTGATATTTGTTTCCCAAAGGTTGGCAAGGATTGTACCATCCTTGTCATCGCAATATGCCACACCAATGATGAATTGGTGTGACGAGTTCCGGGCCAATTGGCCCCAATTAGCAAATGTTATGCATCATTGGGACCATTGAGTGCCCGCAACGGGGAATGCGTCCCCACGGACAATAAGGGTCAAAGGCATGGAAGTATCCCATGCACTATGTAACACCTCATGTCGTTGTATAAATTCCACGACCTGTAGGATACTCCATGATATCCCAAAAGCTCAGTCTTGTGTAGTAAGTTTTGGAGGCTCTAGCCGCATTTCACTACACAATATCCTCCACTTGTTGTTGACGGAGTTCAACGAAGGTAAGTGTGGAGACCTTTGTACACGGAGCTTTTGGGTAAATTTGTGACAAAAGTCACTTATGAACTCTTGTAGGATAGAATACCTCGTACGTCGCATCCTGAAATCCGCAATGAGCTCTACCGCACGTATAGGTGTGCAAATAAGTGTACTATGGTCGTTCAACGCTTCTTGTGTACAACGTTGAACGATATTACCACCATGGGCCGTATCACACACCTTCTTTAGAAGGTTGCGGTATCGTGGTGTTGGTATGAAAAGGTTTGCAAGCACGTCAACAACGTCATCATCAAAAATGGAAGTTGCACGTGTTGCATTTAATGGGAAATCATGGAGTCCATGAAGGTCATAGATGGTGCGAGAGGCCATTATCTACACATAAAAATTGAACATGAGTAGCGCGCACCACGGTCAATAGTGCGCACAGCTATTTCGGGCAACACACAATTAACCTACATGGACAGGATTGTATTTTATCACCACACACTGTGAAATCCTCAACTTTTATGAGCTTTGAAGCTGTCTGTGGCTGCACATGACGTCAATTTGCGTCTTTTTGACTGCACGCGCGAGCGCAAAATGTGGGCGCGCTCTGTGTTCAATTTTGTCAACGTTCAATCTTATTCAATTCTGTTTAATTGACAGATTGAATAGGGTTGAGTTGAGTAGAACGGCTTTGACCTTAAGACGCTAATCTACGGCGACTACCTTCTTGTTCAATACTTTTTAATCGGGAGCTCTGGTTTTAGAGGGCCGGGCAATGGGGACCCCGCCGTTTTCTGAACGTTTAACCCGTTTTTTTTTGTGAGAGGCAGCAAAACGGTCAAAAGGTTTTTTTTCAAGAGACCACCAAAAATTTACCTGAAGCATTCGAAACAGCCCCCCTGCCCTTCTTGACATTTGAACACTTCGATGACATGTGCGAGAGTGCAAGCCCATCCACAGAACACGGCTTTGATCGTACATTTATGTATCCTTTTTGGATATATCCAACATCAGTTCAAAAGTTTTTACACGGGTGGTGCACAATTTTTACCACACAGAAACTCTTAGAAGAATAACAAAAGCCCAGAACACTTCCGCCATTCAACAAAGCAAAGTCTATGATTCAAAAAACATATATTCCAATTTAACTCGTCAATGCCATGTACAAAGTTTTGGAAAGGTTTGTCACCACCTCTCCTTCATAATCTACAAATGAGTAGAAACTGCTCTTTCTCACACCATTTCGAGATCTACCAAATAATGGAACTTCTGATCACATAAACACAATGATATGTGATGCGGAGCTGCAGCCAAAGACGTACCATATGTATTTAGGTCGGCAGAAGTCATTTTATGTGGTACCTTGTGGAATACTGTTCGGCTCGCTGAAATAATATCGCATTCCGGAACCGCTATTTCACTTAATACAGTGGTTCTTTTCGTATCGTAGAGCCTCGTCAGCACCAAACAACTTTGCATTGTCTAACACTTTGTACTTGGGAGGTTTGAGGCAAGGCTGCTCAAAGTGTGCCATTTTCTTCGCCATTTACATCGATCTGGGTCTGAGATATTTGCAAAGGCTGTCTTAGCATTCATTGATAATATTGCTATGCGGCCAACATCGTTACAAGCAAATGAACGAGCGCTTCAAGAGTTGTTTCAAATTGGAAAGCAGTGGGGAGTTTCTTTTAACTACGACAATCAGAGGAGATACCAAAAAGTGGCCAGATCTTCTGACCCTTTGACCTACTCATGGAACAAGGAAGAGTTTTCTTACTAATATGTGGGAGCTTATTTTTTGAAAACACATCGGAACACTTTCATGTTCTAGTCCTTCACGGGTGCTCAAATAGTACCCCATGCTGACATTACCTGGTGCGGACAACAAAGTGGATGCTATTTCACGTGGGCTGAACTGCGTTCAAAGCGCCTTGCTTACCTTGAGTGGCTTTTAACTTGTGTCCTTTCTGTTGTCTTATATGAAATTCTGTTACTTCGAAAAAAGTTTGCATTGCTTTATGCAAATGCACCCATTTTGGTTAAATGGGCACCGTCAGGAAGCTGCAAAGCCTCGATGCTGCACCCTAGAGGGGCGTCTGCAGAAAAGAGCAAAGCGTCTTATAGAGACTGTAGCACTGCCCGTCATAAGAAATATGAGACACCTAGGCGAGCGGAACTGGCGGAACTAGTCATGCTACGAGAATGCCGTGGCCGTGCACCTTGTCAAAAAGGCTTGGTACAACCATTTGCGCTTGAAGCACGGCAAAGACACACCACCAAAGCAAACAATGTGAAGTGGTAGACGCTAACTGCACGAAACACATGAGCATCAGCCTCTACGTGAACTGTGGCGACCCCAAACAAGGATGGCAGTTTGAGGAGGCCGCTGTTGTGAAGTAGATACACACATAGATCAAGGCATTGCAATGGACATCAGAACATTAAGGCGATGTATAGCGGCATGCGACGCGATTTGGTGCAGTGCAACATACCAATACTGAATTGCCATACGACACGAAATTTGACGGGCAACAACCCCTGTTGGTGGTCTTCATGTGCACAGACTGGCAAAAATTGTTCTACAATTGTTATGTTCGGAGAATGAGACCCGTTGCGTGCCCCCACTTGGTTGCTAACCTTCCGCGCGCAACATGGCATCACTAATCTGAGGTGAACTGTGAAACAATTCTTGCTGCGCTGCCAACCGTTTACTGATCTGCATGTCACGCCACCTTCGTGATAGACGTGCCCGTTGGTTCTCTGTCACTTCACGTCACATCATGCGCTCTTGGTCATTGTGTCTCCCACTCGCTCCCTACATGAGCCGCTCCCTGCCTGCATGTAGTGCTCGCTTCCTCTGGTGTGTGCATTGTGTTTTGTAGAGACGTCACCACAAAGCGACTCCCATTAAGTGAGCTAGAACAGATCAATAACAGCCAATGCGACAGCTGTTCACAGAGATCATACAATGACCAGCCGATAATGGAATCGGTAGCAGCAACGCAAATAATGGCATCCCTGTGAAACACCCTGCTCGTTCTGCAATGGGCTCTACATGTCACTCCTTTGCAGCACTGCCTTAAGGAAAGGAGGATGCACGTGGCATACTATTCCAAGGAAGTCTGCCTAATGACGAGCAATGACGAGAGGCACTTGATAGCAATACGCTGTTGTACCCCAAGTGGTAAGGCTGTTTGCATGCAGATCATTATCAGAATGAAGACAGCAGGGTCATACGCTCCCATTCCCCCAGGTTGCCTAGTGCAGGATGGAGTGCACCAAGAGCACAGTGCATAACAGGTCCACAATGGAGCATCTTTTCCTGGCCTCTTGAGGATGTTCGCTGAGAAGGCACACTGCATCCGTGAACACCATCACCTAATAGAAGACTCGCCAGTGATCACCATCATGCACCAGGTTGCCTTTCGAAGTCAAGAAGTCCATACTAAAATTGAGGGGCATCTGGATCATTGCAAGAACCACCTTTCATAGTATATCTATTTCGGAAGAAAGACACAATCCCACATTCCGAATCCGCCAGACCAGCTGATCAACCCCTCAATGAAAAGATTTGTTGAGGTGTCGTCGTGCAATAGGATGGTCAAAATTATCATGAGAATCCGGAACACAGAGATTCTGAGCAGCACACCACTCAGAATGTCCGAGATACTAATGGAACCCGTGCTTGTCCAGTGCATCACATGGTGCAAGGAAAAAAAAGAGCACAGCAAATAGTGACGTCATGGAAAATGCTACTTCGAAAGGTCCTCGTTATTAACTCAGTAAATGCCATATTCAAACCGCGACTTGCGATTCTACCTGGACTCACTGAAGAGGATGCTCTTGCCATTCCCTTCAATGTCATTGAACCAGCGGAAAAAGCAAATGATAATCAACGAGAACCACCGGCTCTTGCTGCACCTGAAGCCCCTTCAACACTTGCACCTTTTGCACGACCGTAGAGGGCAAAGTTGGCCAGTTTGCCATCAAGGAGCCAGAGGCGTAGCCGATTGTAGGGTGCGGGCTGCACGTGCAATGCCTTACTGTGTGGTTCCGATGACTCTGACAGCAGTGATCTTTTTGCATAGCTTTAGGTGTACGTCAATGTCAGTTACTCCCAGTCACAAGACAGCTGCTTCGATAAATAGTATTGCGCATTTTGTTTTTTCTGGACACGTGGTCTTCAGCATTTGACCTATTTTTGTGAACCTGTGGCACTTTGGCAATCAGCTGGCTGAGGCACCTCCCAAATGAGCCCAGCAGACTTGAAGGTCCTGCCAAGTGGCATGGCGTTGGGACACTCAGTGCACTCAGTGTAGTGTTCAGAGGGTCTGCAGCCAATGTGAATTGTTCACAACAGAGTAGGGATTCAGGCTGCATTGCATGGTTTGAGCCTGGGCAAAGCATCCGTTTTTTGTTTCATACCAATTACAATTTTCTGTTTCAAAAAAGAAAGGAGTAGTGCAATGAGTCTTGGTACAAGCATGCAAGGGTTGAGAGGCAAAGGTACAATTATTTTTGGATTTCACGAGCAAATGAAACGAAACAATTAAAAATGATGTTTTGCACTTCGCAAAAAAAAACTACGAGGTGTTGCATTGTAATGCCAAAGATGGTGCAGTTCAAAAGATTTTCTCAAAGAAGAAGGAACCATTGCAAATCGTTGTAAAAAGTAGATAACATTTCGTAAAAAAGAAGAAAAGTTTGGACAAGATTCGGCATTTTTCAAAGTATTTGGGATTATTTTTTTTTGGTCAAAACTGAGCTAAGAGCATTCTGATGTCCGCTAAAAAAAGATGCCCAGTATCAAATTTTGGTGACAAAATTGGCAGTTTGAGAGCTATCTGCTTTGAAATTTTGGTGCTGAAGCCGGAAAAAATGGCAAGGTGCCTAAATTGAAAGCACACTAAATTAATGCCTATCCTAAATGGGCAACCTCAGAGAGATGACAATCAACAAAACACCCATTTCAGACTCCATCTTGGCTTTGATATCGCACCTTTGCATCCATTTCTCTCAGCTCGTCACGCTTGCACCTGCTGATGCGCCCCTGGGGTACTCGCTAAGTGTCTTCGTTCTGGACCTCTACACTGTACCATAGGGATAGCTTCCCTCGTAGGTGATGAGGCCGCTTCTGAACCATGCCCTTTATGTCCTTTCCCCTGCCCAGTATTCCCATATTCTCCGTCTTTGCTACTTTGCTTGCTTTGTCTTTCCCCTTGTCTCCTCTGTGCAGCTCCACCATGTCCTGTCTCCCATCTTCTACCTGATCTCCCCGCACGTTGGTGTGCATCTGCCCTCCCCATATTGGTCCCCACTTCCAGGGCATCGCCGCTTGTCCGTCCTAGTGGCTCATGAAGTGCTCTTTTACTGCTTGTCCTTGCCGTGTTAGCCTTATTAGGACCTCCATGCCGCTCGTCGCCGGCTTTTGAGTTGATCGAAAATTTGTTTCTGATTGTGCTCTGTTTTGTCCTCCTCTTTCCACATTTTCTGTTCATAGACCTTTGCAGCTATGAACATGGTTTTCGTGATCTCACACATTGTTGGTACTATGGAACTGCCCATTTGAGGTGTTTGTGGCCTTCCTCCTCTAATTGTTTCTCAAAACGAAATCACGCAATTTGCATAGATAAATGGCAGATCAAAGAGTGAGACATCAATAATGGGCATGCTTGAGAGCCACAAGATGGCGAAAGGCAAGGCAAAAGGAAACCATCACAACAGCAACAGGGTCTCTTTTTTCTTGGACCAAAAAGCCCCGAAACGTCGGGAGGCAGGCGACAAGAAAGCGGCAAGGACGCGACAGGTAGGCGACAGGCAGTCGCCATGAAAGCGACAAGCAAGCCACAGAAAAGCAATAGAGGAGCCACAGAGTAACAAATTAGATTCAGGTAGCCTCGCTCCCCTATCGCTGTCCTGTCGACTGCACGTCGCCTCTTTGTCGCTTTTTCGGCACGTTTGGCCCTATGTCGCTTCTCTGTCGCTTCCTTGTCGCTACCCTGTTGCTGATGTGTTGCCCCACTGTCGCTCCCATGTTGCTCCTGTGTCGCTTTCTTGGCGCCTTGGTGTCCCTTCCGGTTGCTTTGTGTCCCTTCTTGTCCCTATGCTACTTTTTGCCTGCCGCCTTCGGGTTGCTCTCGTGTCGCTTCCTGTTGTTTTTGTTTTCGTGTCTCCCTCTTGTTGCTATTTTATGTTGCCTCCCTGCCATTCTCTTGTTGCTTGCCTTTCCTCTTCCTGTCGCTTCCTTGTCGCCTCCGTGTCGCCTCTGTGTCGCATCCGTGTTGCCCAACATGGTCCTCTGTCGATCTCTTGTCACATGCGTGTCGCTTGCTTGTCGCCTTCTTGTCGCCTTCCTGTCGCCTGTCTATCCCCTCCATGTCACCTCTCTGCCGCTTCCCTGTCACCTAATAAATTCCGGCTGTGCAAAGCTGACGACGATGAAATGGGGCAGCAAGCAACAAGAAGGCAACACAGTGGTAATAGGAAGACGGCAGAGTGGCGCCAAGAAGACGACACGAAAGTTGCGAAAAAGCGGCAAGGAAGCGACAGGCAGGCGACGCGAAGGCGACAGGGGAGCTGCGACAAAAGGGCAACGTGAGGGCGACAGGGCGATGATACGGTGGTGACAAGGAGACGGCAGGGAAGCAACAGGAAAAAATTCATAGCGACAGGATGAGCGACAGGAATGCGAAAATAAGACGACAAGAGGGCGACAGGGCTAAGAGCGACACGGAAGGGACTTGGAAGCGACAGGAGAAAGCGGCAGGAGGTCAACAACAGAGTGATAGAAGAGCAATCGGACAGTGACAGGGTGTTTTTTTATGACAAGAAGGCGACAAGAAGGCAACAAGGGTGCGAAAGGAGAGCAACAGGCTTCTCGACGACGACAAGGGAGACAAAATAGTACATAGATTGGTATGAAGGTAGATATATGCAACAAAAACGGGAACCAATGTTTTACATTTATTTGGATTCTTATTAAGATATCATTTCACCATTACATGGGCGAGCTTTTAGCGTTTGGTGAATTTTAATCTTTTTTGGAATCAGAACCTTCCACACGTAGATTTCACCTGAAACTGAAAGCTACACGATCAAGATAAAGATAAGTGACAATTGCAAACTGTCCTAATGGAAAATGGTCCCGACAACAGGAACTCGTCCCGACAGCAAGAACGTTTATCTTTGCAAGCATTTCATTGAGGTATTGCTTTTACCTTAATCCAAAACTCGTTTCTCATTGAGTTATTTGCTGGGGAGGGCGTTTGAAGTAAATTTTGATTGCGCTATCTTCAGTAAGAAAAAGTCACTGCCATGTCTTTCTTGGAGGGCTTGATCCAGGCCAAGCCCCCCTTAAAACCCTTTTTGTTGATGCTAAGACTTACTGAAGTATTTTTATCTCTCTTTTGAAGCTTAAAGTACACCTTCTTAAAGTAACTAGGGTTATAACCCTAGCCCCCCATGAAGTACACCCCTGCCACTCAACTGAGCGGAGGTATCTTCCTTCATGGAGGTTATACGGAAATAAAATAGGCATTTCATGCCTAAGGCCTTGGAGGTTAAGCCTAGTGGTCCTCCACCCCAAGACCCCTATACTCAACTGTTTCTACCACTTATTGTGGTTCTAGGTTTTGACTGTTGCTGAATGCAGTTGCTTTGCCAAGTCATATTCTGTGTGCGGCCTAATTCCTTTACCCCATATTCCTAACGAGCTCCATTTCATCGAAAAAAGTGCACATGAAGTGCTTGATGCTAACTTGGGAGCTAGAGTCAGGACAGTTTTAACTTCAAATCACTTGTTTTATCCATTTGTGATTGAATCTTTGTATTTAACCCTGCTTTGTCTATCTGCAGCCCTTCTGTGATACACTGGATTTCACAACTATTCATTGATTCGATCCATATCCTGTTCTTGCTCCACTTACTGCTTTGGTTTGGGTTTTCAACATCAAAACCTGCAGGATTTTGTCAAAATCATTAGGGCAGTAATCAAGGACATCTTTCCAGTAGCAGAGGCAACCCTTGAGAACCTTTCGAACCGACTCTGAGAAGTACATAGGCCAAAACCAGAAACAAAATGTCCACACCATCAGTACAGATGTCTGCCAGGTTCTGGCCAATTGGGAGTGTACAAGTTCAACTTGGCAACAGTGGGCCCATCTCATTGAGTGAGCTCAAGCTCAGAGCTGCATCTGGGTCTCAAGAAGATCCAGTTCACAGAAGGGCGGAACAAGAAGCGCCCAGATTAACCACAGAGGCTTAGCGGGCCGTGGTGACAGCCTGCAGCATCTCCGCCGAAGAGTTGCTGCGTCTATCTCCCGATCTGTTTGCTCTGCTTCTTCTTCAACAGCTATTCCATTTGGAGGACCTGAGGAACAAGGCGAATTTAGAAGGAGAATCAACGAATATATTCTCCACGAGGAGTACTACAAGTCCGTCACAGGCGAAGATGGAGAGGAACCACTAGACGCCTTGGGATCCCCACCGTACAGGGACATGGGTTCCGACCCTTACTCCGGCCCACCTACGAACCTGGCGGACGCAATGTCTTTAACCAGGCAACCGAGAAGGCCAGTATGGCGTCCGGAGCTGCCAATCACTAGCAGGAGCCCTGTGAAGGATCCCCATATCCCAGAGCCAACTTATGGGGCCCTGGATCGTACGGCCGAACTACTGGCCAAAATACTGTCTGGGTCTGAAGACCCTGATGTGACAGCCCTTTCTGAGGCTGTCAAAGCTCAATTGGGTATCACTGAACCCTTACCCCAGCCAGCACTGGCCTCACCCTCACCCGGACTGAGCACGCTGGCTGAAGATCTCAAAAGATCAAGGTTGTCCAGGTTGCTACCCAAGGTCACTTGCCCCAGCCCTTTTCATCCTCGCGCTAGGACAGTCCCTATCGCTGAACTACAGGACGTGCCTGTGACAGAAACTGAGAAAAGAGGGCTGTCAGCCCTGGCACCCCTCGCTGGCGTACCTCCCCCCCCTTCAGGCCTAACCCCAGGGGGTGGGAGGAGTGGCAGACCTATTGCCCAGGCGAACATCCAGCTGGAATTGCCGGAGTTCGACCCGAAAAATCTGCCCGAACGGGCAGAAGAATTTGCTGAGTTTCTTTTGCTGACTGGCCAATCCCATGTGGATGTGGCCACTAAATGTTCACTGTTGAAACGCTGATGCAAAACAAAATTTTTGCAAAAACAGGTGAAGCAGATTGTGAAAACCCTTTTCAACATGGGCCGAGGTGCTCCAAAGACTGGATAAAACCTTCCCGGTCTATGAGACTGACCTCAGTGTGCGCACACAGATAGAGGAGCTACCTATGCTCCCTGAGCTTCCTTCCGCTGCGCGAGTCTCTGCATACGTGTGCGACCCAGAGTATCTGTTTTCACGGAAGAACGTGGGTTGCTATGGAGCCATAGAGCCCCACCTGTGGCTCATGAGTAAGATCCCTGCCCGTACGTGGGCTGATTGCCGCACTACCTCTGAGAGGAAGAGTTGGACCCACACGTACGACGACCTGGTGGACCTGCTGATCGAACTAGCCCTTGAGAGGCAGAATGACTCCCACATGGAGAGCTTTCTCAAGAAACACCTGGGTCGAGGTGGTACCCCTACCCCCAAATGTGGCGAAGGGAAATGACCTAAAAATCCCACTAACGCCAACCAGGGTGGTGGTAAACCCAGGGAAGATAGGCGCCAAGCGGTGGTGTATACGGCGGCGCCGTTGAAAAGGGTGGAGCACCCGCTCATGCTGTGGGTCGGGGAGGTGGAAGAGGTGAAGGTTGAAAGAGCGGAGGATGTACGCGAGATGGCCATCCTACGGGCGTTGGAGTCGAAAATGGATAGGTGTGCGGAGGCGGAAGAAGCGGAAGATATCAGGGAACAGATCCTGTTGGCATTGGAGTGGGTGGCCAGCGGCCGGGGAGGGGAGCAGCCGAGGTTGATCGTGGCACCCGGAACGGAGGACGGGCACAGGAAGGAGGTTTCGGAGAGAGCGAGAAGGCTCACGGAGGAGGCCAGGAAGCCGGGCCTGGAGGTGGAAGACGATCCGGGGCGGGAGAGGCCAAGTAGGTGGAGGGGGATGCGGAGGGGGATAGGGGGACAAATGCGGTTCATAGTGGGGGATGGGGCTGGTGACGAGGAACGGGACGAAAGGGGGCAGGACCAAGCGCGGGGAGAGGAAGGCCGGAAGCCGGGACTGGCAGCGGGCGGGCGGGAAGACAGAGAGGAGGGAGAAGAAGGGGTCGAAGAGGGAGAAGTGGAGGGAGGAGGGCAGGAGAGTGCTGTTGGACACAGGGTGGAGGAGGGGAGCAAGGGGGACGGGACAAGAGAGGGAAGTGAGAGGGAGGGCGGCAAGCGGGGGAGAGAGGCGGACGAGCAGGATCTGCAAGCAGAGCAGCAGCAGGAGGGGGAAGGGGACGGGAGGCCAAGAAGGAAACGGGCGAGGGGAGTCAGGTACGGGGAGGAGCAGCGGGGCTGTGAAGAGCAGGGGGCGGTGCGGGAAGGGATGACAGTGTATGGTCCGCACAAAGTGAGTGGGAAGTGGAGGAGGTATGTGGGAACAGTGGAGGAGATGATCGAACAACAAGATCGCAAGGGACATGTGACGAGGGCAGCCATCGTGCAGTGGGAGGATCAGGGGGAGGGGGATGAGGAGGGACTGCCGTACCCGGTGAAAAGGTTGCAGGTATGCCCGCGAGGTAGGAAGATGGAAATACACGGGCAGCTGGTTCCGGGGCAGGTGGCGAGAAAATTGGAAGGAGAAGAGGTGTCGGCGGGGGGGAAGAACAAGAAGAGGAAGTGACAATTAATGAAGCGGGGGGCGGCCGGGAAGAAGAAGAAAGAAGCCAGACGAAGACAGGGGGGAAGGAACAAAAGGGAGGACAAGGGCACGACGGACAGCGGGGATCTACGAGTGGATGGGGAGGGCAGGTGGCAACGCATGAAGTTGTACACCCATAATGACCCCGCGGCACTGTATCGGGCAGACAACGCAGCGTGGCAGCAGATGAAGCTGCATGAGGCGGACCCCGACGTGGTGGCGTACCAGGAGATAAGGTTGCAGGGGAAGGACAACGTCGTGTGCGCGCAGATGTACGACAAGGAGGGGAGAGAGTACCAGCGGGAGTGGGCACAGGGGGTGCCGCTGTTGGTGCGCAGAGGGCTCAGCGTTGTGCAGGACAAGAAGGTGGGAGTGAGGGGACGAAGGGCGGTGTATGATGTGGTGACGGAGCATGGCCAGGTAGTCATCATCAACTGCCATGTCCCACAGGGGAGGAGGGTCAAAGAGTATGTGGCGCAACTGAGGATGGAGTACGTCAGGGCGCTGGAGAGGGGGCCAGTCATCGTGGTTGGAGACTTCAACTACGATCCCCGGAGGAGGGGCGCGGAGACGGAGGTGGACCGCGAGGTGCGGAAGTTTGTGGAGGAAATGAGGCTGCAGGACGTGTCGTACAGTGGAGCGCCGGGCCCCTCACACTACCCGGCACCGGAAGGCAGCGCGCCGTCGCGGATAGACACGGTGTACGCGGACCCCAGCTGGGTCAAGGGGGTGACGGCGGGATACATGGTGGGGCCGGAAGAAATGCAGGACAGGAAGGGGCATTGCCCCATGATGGTGACTGTGGACGTGAAGGTGGGGGAGCCCGGGGACGAACAGGAGGATGAGCAGGGGTCGGACGAGGAAGGCGTCAGCCTGCCGCCAATGGTGAAGTGGCCGGAGGAGGGGGACGAGAGGTGGCAACAGTGGGGGCAGCGGGTCCACGCCGAAATGAGGCAGGGGAAACAAGTACATCAAGCCATGAGGAGGGCAGCGCGGGTATGCGGGTTTACCAAGCAAGGGGGGGAGTCGCAGGCACAGCCCAAGCTGCAAAGGCTGGTGGCCACCCTGAGGAAACGGCAGCAAGAGGAGGTCGAGGCGCGGGCGCGAGAAGAGGGGACGGAGTGGCTAATGGAGGTGACACAGGCGAAGAAGAGGGTGCGAACGGCGAGGAGGGCTGTGAAGAAGGAACACGAGAGGATATACCAGAAAGTGGTGGCGGAGCATGAGAGATACATGGAAAGGGCGGTGCCGTGCAAGTCGCTGCGGTACATCAGAGAGCTCGCTGAGGGTGGAAAACCAAAGGAAATCAGGGCGGTGAGACTGCAGTGTGGCAGGGTCACTGGCAACAAAAAAGAAGTGCTGGAGGAGGTGGCGCAGAGTTTCAGGAGGCAGCACAACCAGGGGCAGCAGGAGCTAAGCGGGATCACAAGGAGAATGGTAGGGGCGTTACCGCGGGTGTTCACAGCGGAGCAGAGCGAGGACATACACCGCAGCAGGGTGACGCTAGGGGGAATTAAAGAGGCAGTGAAGGCTCTCAAGGGGAAAAAGAGCCCGGGAGTGGACCAGCTGGTGGCGGAGGCGTACCAGCACCTGGAGGCGCCGGAGCTGGATGGTCTAGCGGGGAGGGTCACGGAGGTGTTGCGCACAGGCGAGCCCCCAAAGGAATGGGGGGGCAAGGTGCGGCCCCTGTACAAGAAGGGGGATCACCTCAGGCCGGGGAACTGGAGACCAATATGCTGTGCCGTCACAGAGGCCAAGCTGTTCTGGATGGTGATCTTCGGGACGATACAGCGGCGGCTGTATGCAGCGGGGGTCATACCAGACAATATGTGGGGGTCAGTGCCGGGTAGGTCCACACAGGAAGCAAGCTTCCTGTATGATATCTACCTCGATGATGAGGACCTAGAGGCGTTCATGGCATCTGTGGACGTGAAGGCGGCGTTCCCCAACACGCCACATAGGCTCATAGAGGAGGTGTGGCGACAATTTGGGACTCCCATATGGTGACTTCGTGGAGAAGTACCTGCCCTCAAGGAGGTACACGGTCGCCACCGGGAAGGGGTGTACCGAGTGGGTAACCCCAGGCAGCGGGGTGCCACAAGGCGGGGTGGACGGCCCGTTCCTGTACTTGCTGGCCATGCTCCCCCTGATGAGTTGTATAGCGCGGGAATATCCACAGCTGGCGCGGGCGCCACACACGTCGTCGGCGCAGGCGTATGTGGATGATGCGGTGCCCATGGCGCGGGATGAAAAGGCCCAACAGGTGGTACAGGACCTGATGCAGAGGTACGTGAGGGATAACCACCTGGTCTGGAGCGCGGAGAAGTCGGCGGTTCTGAGGAGGGGTGGAGAGGAAGGCATGGTGCTGGATGTAGGAGACGGAGTGGCATGGCTTGAGAGGGCGGAGGAAGCGGTGGTGCTGGGACGTGTGCAGGCCATGGGGGCGAGGGGGGTCAGGCTACCTGACAAATTAGTCAGGGGGTTCAGGGCAATGCTGGTGGTCCTGCGGCATCACCCCCCGTCAGTGCAGACGACCCTGTACTACCTGCGGGCGGTGCTCAATGCGGCGGTAGGGTACCAGGGGATGCACTCCCCGTACTGGAGGGAGCAGCTGGAGGAGGTGGAGGGAGAAGTGCGGAGGCTCATCAGAGGGTATGAGGGGAGACCCACAGAGGTGCCGTGGTGCGTGTTGCGGTTGCCGACGGCCTACTATGAAGAAGGGATGCCCACGGCGGGGGAGGCGTACAGGGCGCACACGGCGAGGACGCTGAGCAAGATGTGCCACAATCAGGAAGAGGTGGTGAGACGGGTGTGCTATCACGCGGTTGCAGAGGTTCAGAAGGAGGAGAACATGTGCCCGCGCTATGTGTGGCACCGGCGCAGGCGGTTGGCGGCGGGGAAGAAGGAGCGCATGTGGCGCGCCCTGCAGGCAGTGTTGCCGGGGGAAGAACACATGCTGGCAACCAACAGGACGTGCGGTAGGCGGGGGCCAATCCTGGTCCTGGACACGGACTTTGGGGGGGCAACACATGGAACGGTACAGTGCATCAGGAAGAAAGGAGTGAACATGGAGGTGCTGCACGTGCGCAGAAAGGATATGAAGGAGTACAAGAAGGCGGGGCTGCACCATGCGGAGTTCTATCGGGACACCAGGGGGGTGGAATGGGGTGTATACAGGTGGATGATGAGGAGAGCAAGAGGACAAGAGGACCGCGCCAGGTGGAACAGGAGGATGCGTGCGATGTGGAACGAGTGGGTGGCGCTGTGGGGGGCCCAGCAGAGGAAGCCAAGAGGCGGGAGAGAAGAGGGGGCACAGCAAGAGAGAGTGGTGCTGGACAGGGGGGAGAGGGACAAGGCCAGACTGGGAATACTGTTGTGTGCGCCGCTGGGACTCAAAGGACCGAGGGGGAAGGTACAGAGTGCGACCGGGCAGTGGTATGATGTCCTAGCAGATATGTTCCGGAAAGACAACATCCTAGAAGAGGCAGGACAGGGGGACCAGTGCTGGAGGTGCACCAAGGAGGCGGGGCAAGTCCCGTGGCCAGTCCTACGAATGACGGCGTGGGCGTTCCCGAACGCGACCATGCGCACTACGGACGCCAGGGGGCAGTGGTGGGGGCCGGTGCTGCGGCTGCCCAAGGAGGTGCGGGAGGATGAGGAGGCCCAGGGGGACGTGGAGGTCTGGTGGGGAGAGGAAAGGGAGGGGAAAAAAACAGGGGTCCAGTTTGGGTGGGACACAGTGCGGGGACTACAAGAAGAGGATGATGGGGTGGCGGTGAGTTTCCGGATGACAGACACGGGGAGGCCCGACGAGGAGGCGCCCATAGTGCCCGTTGGCCACAAGTGTGGAGAGAGTGCAAGGAGGATCAGGCTGACGGTCCACGGGTTGCCAGCAGACAGGGTATGGTACCTGGTTCTGGTACAGGCATACCTAGGGCAGGGTAGGGCGAAAGGGGACAGGGCATGGTGCTATGGAGTGGTGGTGACGAAGGGATGGAAGGCCAGGACGGACAATAAGTGGGCGGTGTACATAGGGGTAAGAGAGCTAAGCATCGGGGATGGGGTACCAGAGTATGGCATTGGGAAGCACAAAGTGTACTGCCACTACCCGAGGGAGGTGGTGCGCATACCGGAGCCCACGAAGGAGAGGGTGGTGCTATTTCTGGACGGGTCCGGGGTGGAAGGACAGCCGCCCATGGCGGGGGCAGCGGCGGTAAGGGTCAAGGGGGTGAGACAGGTGACGGAGAGTGTGGTGGAAAAGATGGTGTACGGAGCAGCGTCCCATGGAGAGGTGCAGGCGGTGGCGGACGTTGTTGGGGAGATAAGGGAGGACGTACGGGAAGTGTGGATGGTGGTGGACGCGGAGGCGGACATGGCGTCCCTCAGGAGACTTGCCAGCAGGCCACTGCATGAGGCCCTGGGCACGGGACTGTCGTCACAGGTGTACGCAATATGGCACGGGCTGGAGATGAAGAAAGTGCCCCTGGTCATACACCTGGTGAAACAGGAGTCACACAGGGCGGGAGTGGGGAATCATGAGGCGGATGGGGCGGCGCAAGCGGTGGATAAGGAGCAGGATCCAGAGTGGAGGGTGCCAGAGAGCAAGGGGTATCTCCACTTGGTGCATATACCTGCAAGGGTCGGGGAAGGGGAGAAGGCCAGGTGGGTGGTGGAGGAGGACAGAGGCGAGCAGGAACTAAGGGTGTATCCACAGCCGGTGCACATGCTGGCCCAAGTACGAGGGGGGCCGGAAGTGGTAGAGCTGAGCGAGTACTTGGAGGGCAAGGTGGGACAGCGGGTCCACTACCCCAATGTGCTGAGGCCGGAATTGCTGCCTAAAAGGCTGCAAACCAGAAGGCTGCAGGCGATCACGGGGCAGGTGCCGGTGCGTGAAACGATCATGCGCTGGTACAGACATAAGGGTATGGACCTCCCGGAGGAGTACATGCGATGCCACTGTGGCCAAGGGCAAGAAACATACGAACACTTCATGCGGTGTGCACAGTATAAGGGGATCGAGGAACCACTGGTTCGGGATCAGGATGTCCCTTTACTCAAGAAGGGTGCAAGAGGCAGAAGCGCGGTGGAGAGAGAGCTGGGGAAAGAGGGGCACCGCAAGGGACAATGGCACATGGTGATAGTGAAACCGCTGTGGCGGGCGCTCCAGGAGCATACAGTGGCGCCGGAGGCCATGGCGCACAGGCTGTTGCGGCGTATGGTGGAGCATCTCCAGGAACGCATGGCGTGCAGAGAGACGCAGTTGGAGGCGTGGGCGGAAGACATGCATGATCCAGTCACCAAGCGGGTGGAGATGGCGTTGATCAGGTACAACCCAAAAATCACAGAGATGGAAGTACGGAGGCGGCCAGATTGGCGGCCAAGGCGGTCAGGGGGAGAGACGGGAATGGAGGACAGAGAGAGAGACGGGCAGAGGGACCGCCTGATGGCACGCAGACGAAAGAGAATCCGGCAGATATGAGGGCAGGACGGGTGTACGGTCTCGCCGCACGGGGGGACCTCAGGAAGGGGACCGGAGGGAAAGTGACAGCGGAAGCGCCAGTCGCATGGAATGGAGCGTCCGGGACTGGGCACGCAGAGTCGTAGGGCGGAACAAGAAGCGGGGAAAGTGAAGCGGGGACGAGGACGGCGACAGTGCAGACTGCGGCAGAGAGAGTGCGACAAAAAGACGCCCCAGATTGGAGCATCCGGGAGGAATGAAGCACGGCGCTAGCCCCCGGACTGGATCGTCCGGGGGTAAGCCCGGTGCCACGGACTGGAGCGTCCGAGGCAACTGAGAGAATACAAAAAAAAAAAAAAAAGGCGCCCCGGGTTGGAGCATCCGGGGCAGAAAGAGGCACGGCATCAGCCCCAGGACTGGACCGTCCGGGGGTGAACCCGGTACCACGGACTGGAGCGTCCGAGGCAACAAAGAGAATATGACAGAGTCCCGCACGTAGGGCGCGCGAACGGCGGGGGTACAGGGCGGGGGAGGTGGGGGACAACGGCGACAAGTCGCAGGGCTCAAGCGTGATCGCATGTGCAGCGCTATGTCACAAATGCCTGACCCACAGCCCAGCCAGCCGCCGATGGTGCAGGCAGCAGTGGCCCGCATGCAGGCGGGCGCAGCCCCGCGGCCCCCCTCGCCGGCATCATCGGCGACGTCTGCGGGCGTGTCGTCGCCCTCGTCTCCGGAGAGCCCGGAGACGGTCAGGGAGGAAGGGCCGGGGGCTACAGGGCGACGAAGGGGGGAAGGAGCCGTGGTGGGGAAGAGAGAGGGGAAGGAAAAGGGAGAACAGGCGGAGACGGGGAAGGGCGGGGCAGAGGGGGTGGCGGCAGGGGCGGAAGGGCAAGGGGAGGGGCAGGGGCAAAGGGCAGCGGAAGGGCCAGGGGTGGACCCGTTCAGTGTCGGGGATGTGAGGGCGGACGTGGAAGTGAGGAGGAGGGAGGGGAGGAGTCAAAGGGAGTCGGTAATCGCCGACATCCTCGAGGTGTCGGAGGATGAGGGGGAAGGGGCGGGGAGGATGGCGGTGGAGGGAGGCCCAGGACAGCCGTCGGCGCCCAATGTGCCGGCGGCTGCCATGAAGTCCATCCTCCCGGAGGTGCGGAGGCAGGAGGAAGGCAAGGGCAGACGAGGGCAGCCAGAGGCGAGAGCGGCAGGGAGTGGAGACGGCAGCGTGAGCACCGGAGGGAGAGGGCGGACGGGCAAGAAAAGGAAAGGGCAGTCAGGGACGACGGGGGCTGTACACGCGAAGGGACACCTGGCAGAACAGGGGGGAAAAGGGAGTGGATGGGGGCGACAGTGGCCGCAGCCCCAACACTCGTTCAGGCAGCCGACGCCGAGGTCGCCCCCAGGGGTCAGTGCGGCGGTAAGTGCGGAGGAGGAGAGGGAGGCGCGCCGCCAGCAGGCGGCGCGGTACGAGGCGCTGGCGCACGTGGAGCACCAGCGCCGTCGCCACCAACCCCCAGGGCAATGGCCGGACACCATCTACCAGTTGGAGATGGTGCCGGGGAGGACGGGGATAAGGGGGGAGCAGGCGGAGCAGAGCAGCGCAGCGGTGCAGAGCAGTGGTGCAGAACAGGTAGAGGCCGGCAGGGGCAAGCAGGGGAAAGGGGCGGGGCAACAAGGGCTACAGGGGAAGGGACAAGGGAAGGCGGGACTCCACGGAGTAGGCGGCAAGGGACGCGGGGCGACGGGGCAAAAAGGCAAAGGGCAGGGGAAAAGGGATGGCCTTGGGTACATGGGCTCGCCAGTGTTCCCAGGGGCGGGATTGAAATGGTGGGGAGGTGTAGTCCCGCCAGCCGTCCCACCAATTGTCCCACCGTTCCCGCCGCCGCCATACCCGGCGATGAGGATGATGTACCCGCCCCTGCCGATGTACCCAGGCATGCAGCGGCAGGCGCACATGCAACAGCACCAGCAGGCCGGTGGGACAGCGTGGGGAGCGCAGGAAGGGAAGGGAGAGGAGCACAGGAGGGCGTGGGAGAGGTTCGGGGAGGCGGGGAGGAGCCTGTGGGAGAGGGAGGCCAGAGACAGGGGTGAGGTGGGCGGAACGGAGGAGGGGAGGACGGAGGGGACCGACAGGCCGCAGGGAGGGGAAGCACAGGCAGTGGAGGAAACGCAGAGGGCGGGGGCGGATCTTTGGAGGAGGCAGGAGGGAGATGAGAGGGCGGGAAGGGAGGGAGGACGACAGGAGGAGGGTAGGGGGCGGGAGGATACCCTGCTGGTGCCGTTCCGACGGCCGGCTATCCCACCGGAGCAAGAGGGAGAGATGCAGGAGAGGGCATGGAGGCGGATCAGGGGGGAGGCGGCGAGGCTGGCGGACAGGGACAGGGCGGTGGCGGCGCGGGAGCGCAGGGTGCGGGAGGAGGAGGAGGCGGTGGCCCGGGGGGCCCGCTGGGTCCCCCGGATCCGGAAGGGGACACCCCCTCCACGGACGTGGAGGGGCAGTCGCCGTCAGGGAAAAGGGCCAGGGAGGAGGACGAGGAGGCAGGGCGGGAAAGGGGGAAGCGGCGCAGGAGGGAGGAGCGAGGGGCAGGGGAGGCGGAGGGGGCACCGCGGCCGGCCAGCCCCAGTCCGGAGCTGACGCCGACTGACTGGGACTCGGAGTCCCCGCCGCCGCGGCAGCATGCGCCGCCGCGGAGGAGACCCGGGACGGTCGCGGGGTGGGCGGAGGGGGACGTGGCTGAGCTGGCCCGCTACGTGAAGTGGGCGGGGAAGACGAGGGGAAGGCGGGATAAGAGGGGCCCCCGCCCCTTCAGTGACCTTGTCGGCAGGGCGGGGAGGCCCGGGGACAGGGGGCCGGAGATGTAAGAGTGCCGGTGGAGGAGGATGCTGGGGGCGGCGCTCCCGGGCTTGCGCCTGGACTGTCCCCAGGAGAAGGGAAAGAAGCCCAGGGTTCAGATGCTGCGAGAGCTGTTGCAGCGGGAGGGACGGTACGGTGGCGACGCGTAGGGCCGGGCAGGGACAGGAGCGGGGAGCGCTAGGGGCAGGGGGCCAGGGGCGTGCGGAGGGACGGGCAGATGGGATGCGGGGAGGCGGACGCAGGGGGTCGGCGGAGGTGGAGGAGGGTGAGGAGGGGATGTGACGGACAAGAGGAGGGGAGGAGGGGAGCAGAGAGGTGCAGGTGCGCGGAGGAGGACAGGGAAACGGCTGACAGTGGAGGGGGATGTGGTCATGGAGGACGCGGACGAGGACCCCAAGCAGAGAGCACAGGACCAGTGGCGGGGGAGAGGGGAGAAGGGGCGGCGGAGTACGGGGGCGCAGGCGAGTGCGGAGGAGGCAACCAGGCAGTGGGACGCGCGACGTATCGTGGGTACGGCAAACAGCGTCGGGCAGAAAGGGCAGCAGACGGGGAGCAGTATCGTGGTACCGTGACGGAGCGGAGCGTGAGGTCGTGACAGGCGAGAACGGCCGGCGAAGGCGGGGAGCAGCGCAGCGCCAGGGCTCGGACTTGCAGCTCTCTGCGTGGCAGGAAGGTGCTGCGTTGAAAACAATGAGCTTACGGGCGCCATGCTCAGAGGGGTTGACCACGCCAGGGCTGCAGCGGCGGGAATTCGGCAAGCGTCTCCAGCACATGGGGGGTACAGGGCCACAGACCAGACCACAGATACACCCGGCCCCCACCTACTCCGCCAGGCCACCCTGCATGCACCAGCGCACACACAGACTGCACATGCAGGCGCCCAGGCGCTGCCCACACCCCTCCCCTGTGTGGCTGTATGTTGACCTCCGAAAAGCCAGTACCCACTGGGGTTTTTGAAATCCTAAGGACCTAAATAACCCAGGGCCGGTGGCAGCGGCCCACAAGGGTGACTCTGACCGCCCCACCCCCCACGACCAGGTGACCCGGAAACACAGGTGTGTGACCGAGGGGGGCCAGCGCCACCGAGCATGCCAGTGCGAAGGAGGAAGCCAACGTGGGACACATCAAACGCTACGTCCCAACCTCGGTCCGAAGGCGACAATGCCCTGAACCCTGAAGAAGCAGCCCGACTCTTACCCCATCCAGGGACGAGGAAAGGGACGAACTGTCTGCGTGACACGGACAATCGTGGATCTGAGTAGGCGATGAGGGTCGTGAGGCAGGCGCGGTTGGAGCACAGTGGCGGGTACACACCTGACCAATTGAGCCCTCCCCCCCCACACAGGGCGCCAGGCAGCGAGGATGGGGTGAGAGGCGGGGACTGAGGGAGCACCCAGGGGGAAGGGTAGGGGCGAGAGGGAGGGGCAGGGGTAGGGCCGACGAGTAGCACACACGAGTGACAGCGATGCACGGGCAGGGAGGGTAGACGTGCAGGCAGGGTTGACTGCGAGAAGGAGAATGGGAAGGGAGAAAGGCGACAGAGGGGGCGCAGGGCAGCGGGACCAGGGTAACAAGAAGAAGAGCAGAGGTCACACGCAGGGCGCGCGGGAGCAGCAAGGAGCGCGAGCACAAAAAAAAACAACGGCAGGACAGGCGGACACACAGGAAGGGCACAAAGAGGAGGCAGGGCGCGGGAGGTGGGGGGCACAGGGGGCCAACGAGGGCGCAAAGGAACGCAATGTCTCTCACAGAGAAGCACCATGCCGATGACCCGCATAGAGCCGTACCGGCCGCCCCGCCCAACCATCAGAGAACTGATGGAGGGGCGGGCGGCGGGAGAGGATGACGGGGGAGTCCCCCCGAAGGGGTGTCTGGGGAGGCCGCCCAGGTCGGCCTACAGGTCAGAAGACAGGGTGGAGGCCCTGAGGCACGTGAGGGCGCGCGAGATACAGCCTTGGCGCGGAGACGACCAGCGGCGGGCACACGGAGCAGGGGAACGACACTAAGAGGGCGGGCAGAAGACAGAGGGGAGGGGAGGGTAGAGAGGGGAGAGAGCGGAAACTTGTACAGCAACGCGGGCTGAATGGCTGGGTCGCCCGGCATGGCCGGGGACCGCCAGGGGCAACGCCACAGGATGGCGGAGGGACTAGACGTGAGCACCGAACAGAAACGAGATGGCGATGCAGTGATGTTGTGCGTGCATGCAGGGAGGAGGGAACCAAGCAAAAAAAAAAACAAAAGGCGGAAAAAAAATAAAAAAGGGGGAAACAAAAGCGGACAACACCACGAGGAGGGGGGGCAGAAAAGGACGACTGGCTAGGGCCACGCGACGACCCCGGGTGACTAGGACAGCTAGGGAGACAGCCCAGGAGAGAAGGGCGGGGGAGGGAGGGGAGCGACCCGTGTCAGGCGCACGAAACGGTCCCCGGATGGATGAGGATCCAGTGGGCCCGCGCCACGGGGTTGTTGGCGGCCCGGTGGGGTATAAACACGGGATGAGGAATGTGATGGGGCTCCAAGACAGCCCGGGGGCTTAGGCCAGGGCCGTGGCACAGGGGAAAGGGACGGGGGCGGGAAGGGTGCGACCCGTGCTAGGCGCACACAACGGTCCCTGGAAGGAAGAGGCCCGAGTGGGCCAGCGCCACAGGGTAGCAGGCGACCCGGTGGGGTATAAACACGGGATGCAGGGACAAGAGGACGGAGCGGGGAAGGGCGTGTGGCTAGGGCCGCACAACGGCCCGAAGGGGTAGGGAGTCCATGGGACGCTGAGAACGGGCCGGTGCCGGGATGAGGCAACGGGGAATGGGACATGGGAAGGGCAGGGAGGCCGAAAGCGCCAAGCAACAGCCCCATGGGATTGGGAAACCAGTCGCCATGGAGTGGTGAACCGTGGGCCAACCATGGGGAGCCTGGCCACGGGAAGTCGGGAAAATGCCCTGAACTCCGGCACGGCCGTGAGGTGTCCGCAGGGGTGAGGGTTGACCTTTCAGATCCCTGGGTCAATGGCCTGAGTACACGTAGGTTCACGCGTGAGCGGGACCAGGGGGAACGTGGAAAGGGTCGCCCCCTGGCCTCCAGTCGTGGATGGACGACAACCAAGTGCATCCGGGAGCCGAGTGGGTACTCCAGCCCGTGAGGGATGGGGAGTGGTGGAATGTGGTTGACAGAGAGAAATGCTTCGCTGTCAGCGAGGGCTATCCACAGGCAACCCGCCTGCAGGCGCCCAATAGGCTGTGCTAGGGGGGGAAGGCCGGGGGATCCTTCAAAGGGTCACCGGAAGGAGCTGAAACCGTGAAGGCAGCGACTGAAGGGAGCCTACCACCGGTCCTGCCCGAAGGGAACCTGGTTGAAGTTCTCGGCCGTGAGGTGAGACAGGGGTCGCCAGGGGAACTAATGGTGGAGAGCACTCCTTCCCGCCAGAGGCGGCCACCATGTAAAACAAACAAGGAGGAGGCAGATGAGGCTGCGGACGCGGCCGCCCTTACTTACTTACTTACTCAATTGGGTATCACTGAACCCTTACCCAAGCCAGCACTGGCCTCACCCTCACCCGGACTGAGCACGCTGGCTGATAATCTCAAAAGATCAAGGGTGTCCTGGTTGCTACCCAAGGTCACTTGCCCGTGCCCTTTTCATCCTGGCGCTAGGACAGTCCCTATCGCTGAACTACAGGACGTGCCTGTGACAGAAACTGAGAAAAGAGGGCTGTCAGCCCTGGCACCCCTCGCTGGCGTACCTCCCCCCCCTTCAGGCCTAACCCCAGGGGGTGGGAAGAGTGGCAGACCTATTGCCCAGGCGAACATCCAGCTGGAATTGCCGGAGTTCGACCCGAAAAATCTGCCCGAACGGGCAGAAGAATTTGCTGAGTTTCTTTTGCTGACTGGCCAATCCCATGTGGATGTGGCCACTAAATGTTCACTGTTGAAACGCTGATGCAAAACAAAATTTTTGCAAAAACAGGTGAAGCAGATTGTGAAAACCTGTTCAACATTGGCCGAGGTGCTCCAAAGACTGGATAAAACGTTCCCGGTCTATGAGACTGACCTCAGTGTGCGCACACAGATAGAGGAGCTACCTATGCTCCCTGAGCTTCCTTCCGCTGCGCGAGTCTCTGCATACGTGTGCGACCTAGAGTATCCGTTTTCACGGTAGAACGTGGGTTGCTATGGAGCCATAGAGCCCCACCTGTGGCTCATGAGTAAGATCCCTGCCAGTACGTGGGCTGATTGCCGCACTACCTCTGAGAGGAAGAGTTGGACCCACACGTACGACGACCTGGTGGACCTGCTGATCGAACTAGCCCTTGAGAGGCAGAATGACTCCCACATGGAGAGCTTTCTCAAGAAACACCTGGGTCGAGGTGGTACCCCTACCCCCAAATGTGGCGAAGGGAAATGACCTAAAAATCCCACTAACGCCAACCAGTGTGGTGGTAAAGGAAGGGGTAACCTGCGTGCCATGAATGAGGTTAAACCTGAAGCAGGTACACCCCCTCTGTTCTACTGTAAGCCTGTCAATGACAAGGGGGGACCTTGTCCCGCCCCTGACCGCGACCACCGCAGTAGTTGTATGCTGCAGATGAAACGACAGCAGCACACCAAAGATGGAAAAACTGTGACCCATCAGGACCATTTCATGTGCACCATCACTAGTGGTTACTGTGGCAAACGTCGTCATTACGAGGAGGAATGTCACATAAAGAAACGAGAAAGTGACAAACCCAAGCGGCAGGAGGCTGAACGCCAGAAGATCCAAACACCCACCAGGACTCCCCAGAATGGAGATAAGGGCAGTAAAGGAGGTGATAAGGGGGGTGGCAGGGGTGGAACCCCACACGCCCAGAAGCGCTCATTATTGCCCGCTACTTCTCCCTCTCCTGCCGAGGGTGAACCCAAGAAGCCCCCACAGGCAGATAACTCCTCCCCTGAGGGGAACAACTCCAAGAAGACGTGACTGGCCTGCATGGCCAAGTTTCTCATGGCTGCAAGGGTGGATGTCAAATTCCGTGCTGAGGAGTAGGGGGGCGGCTCCGAAGAGGAGGAATTGGTTTTCTAGATACTCGTGAAAATCGGGGATCAAGTGTTTCGAGCAGTGCTTGACACCGGTGCAACACTTTCTATAGTGGCCCGGCGCCTGCTGAAGACTTTCAAGAAAACTAAGACAGTAGCCATAAAAGTAGGGGATGGGTGTACCATCCATTCCTTGGGGGGGGTCAATGTGACCATTTGTCTTGGCAACAAAACTGCGATCCAACACTGCAGAGTGCTGGACACCGACGCCTTTGACATCGTCATTGGTACTGACTTCCTACGAAGAAACCCCCAGGGAAAAATGCTGTCTCTCCAGCGCCCCTATTCTCTGCACTGCGACTTGGGCAGTGGGCTCTTCTCTGCACCCTTGGAGCTGTCAGGACAAAAAGAGTCTGGGCTGCGCTACGCAGCCAAGACTAACTATCGTACTGAAAACTACCAATTGGCCCGTCATGTTCTTGAAAATGGACTGGCGGCCCTACAGGTAACCGTGGATGAGATCCAGGTGGAATCAATCGCGAGCCAACAACAGCACATCATGCAGTTGTATTGCTCGAAACATTTGAACAAAGCTTTCCTTTCTTCTGGAAAGGAATGGGCCTAGCGTATGCTAACGCTCCCTTCTCCCTACTCGCGAAGGTTCTAAGCAAAATCACTTATGAGGGAGGAAGGGTTGTCATGTGCACCCCTGACTGGGGTTGCTCAGGTGAACACGCTTATTGGCGCCGTATGCTAGACCGAATGATCGTGGGAAGAGTGCAACTCCCCGACGGTCCCATTTACGTGCTTGAGGACTTAGACACAGCTATGCAGGCCCCTGAGTGGGCCAGTTTCTTATCAATTGTCCATCGATCGCTCAGCCGGCGGCGGAACGCGACCGACTGGATCATCCGGGGCGGATCAAGCAGCAGGAGCCGCCGCACCCCGGACTGGATTATCCGGGGACAAGGGGTGGCCTGACGCCCCGGACGGGAACATCTGGGCTGGATCAGGCAGCAGGAGCCAACGCACCCACGACGCCAAAGTCGATGGACACGTGGCAGGCAGACGCCCCGGACTGGAACATCCGGGGCAGAACAAGAAGGAGCGGCTACAACCCCCGGGGCCGGGGAAAGATGGTCTGCTGCCACATGCAGGATTGCCCGGGGCAGATCAACCAGAAGGGGTCCCCACCCCCCGGGCTCGAGCGTCCAGGGGAAAGTGGCGGCCAGAGGCGAAGGAAACAGGAGGGCGAGACCAAGGTGGTGCAGCGACGGAGACAAGCTCGGAAGCAACGCAAAGGACAACGCCTAGGAAATGCAGAGAGGCAGAGAAGTGCACGAGGCCGAGGAGACGCAGGGCAGCAAAGATGAGGACGGGGTCGTGGTGAAGCAGAGAAACAGACCTATGGATGAAGCCGGGGTGATAAAGAGAAGCAGCTGTGAGGAAAGGGCCGTGGTACAGCAAAGAGGCAGAGGTGAGGACCCGGCCACGAAGAGGTAGTGCAACCATGGGGAGCACAATGCCGTGGTGATGCAGAGAGGTAAACAAGAGGACGAGGCTGAGGTGATGGGGAGCAGCAGCCAAGAGGAAGAGGCCATGGAGAAACAGTGCGGCAGCAAAGAGGAGGAGCCCGTGGTGATGCAGTGATGCGAAGACCCGGGCTGGTCCGTTGATCCGGGTATAGCAGGCCAGACGTGGGTGCTGGCAGCTACGCCTCTCCGCACCCCCCCCATGCATGAATCACCGGTTCCGCAGGTGGAACACATAGGGTGCAGTGGTGCACCCAATGCTGCCCACCCAGCTATACCGAAGGCGGAGAGGCACACACAACAAGGATGCCATCAACATGGATACCACGTCGCAGGCGGGGCACGACAACAGAGCACTCAATCCTTCCAAGCCCTAGCAGGGTTACGTGTAGTGGCGTCCCTGCTAGGCCACAGCCACAGAAAAAAAACAAAGCGCGCTGTGTTCTTGTGCCCAAACACAGGTGGATCACATGGGCTGCCCACCCTGCATGATCCAGGGCGCGGATCACACACACAGCAACACGCCCAAGCCAGCGATGGGGGGGAGCAGCGAAAAGAAAGACCCTCGGCCATGAGTGGCGACCGACAAACATCAGAAGGGCCTTCTGCCATGTGAGGTCTGAAAGACGACGTCAAGGACGGCGACACCACATGCGCCGCAAGCATACAGATCACAGAACACACCTCCCCTCCAAGCCCTAGTGGGGGTACGTGTAGTGGCGTCCCTGCTGGGCCACAGCCACCTGGAAAGGCTGTGTTCTCGTGCCAATACACAGGTAGGCCAATGTATTCAGGACTCGGGACAAGTGGCCAAGCGCCCCAGGATGGAACATGCGGAGGAGAACGCGCCGAGTGCGCGGAAGAAGGGGATACGATAGGAGCGACCCGTGCAAGGAGCACGAAACGGTCCCTGGATGGATGAGGATCCTGTGGGCCCGCGCCACTCGGTTGCTGGCGGCCCAGTGGGGTATGAACACAGGATGAGGGATGGGATGGAGCCGGGGGCTGAGAAAGGGGTGTTGCGCGCGCCCCACAACAGCCCCGTGGGATTGGGAAACCACGGGACGCTGGGAGTGGGCCGGTGGCAGGATGTGGCATAGGGGAACGGGACATGGATTGGGATGGGAGACCGAAAGCACCAAGCAACAGCCCCGTGGGATTGGGAAACCAGTCGCCATGGAGTGGTGAACCATGGGCAGAACATGGGGAGCCTGGCCACAGGAAGTCGGGAAAATGCCCTGAACTCCGGGACGGCCGTGAAGTGTCCGCAGGGGTGAGGGTTAACCCTGAGGTCCCTGGGTCAATGGCCTAAGTACACGTAGGTTCACGCGTGAGCGGGCCCTGGGGGAATGTGGAAAGGGTCGCCCCCAGGACTCCAGCCGCGGATGGACGACAACCAAGTGCATCCGGGAGCCGAGTGGGTACTCCAACCCGTGAGGGATGGGGAGTGGTGGAATGTGGTTGAGAGAGAGAAATGCTGCGCTGTCGGCAACGGCTATCCACAGGAAACCCGCCTGCAGGCACCCAAAAGGCTGTGCTAGGGGAGCAAGGCCAGAGGATCCTTCGATTGGTGACCGGAAGGAGCCGAGACCGTGAGGGCAGAGACCGAAGGAAACCGACTGCCGGTCATGCCCCAAGGGAACGTGGTTGAAGTTGTCGGCCGTGAGGTGAGACAGGGGTCGCCAGGGGAACTGATGGGGGAGAGCTCTCCTTCCCGCCAGAGGCGGCCACCATGTAAAACAAGCAAGGAGACGTTAGATGAGGCTGCGGATGCGGCCACCCTTACTTACTTACTTACTTAAGACAGTGGTCATAAGAGTAGGGGATGGGTGTGACATCCTTTCCTTGGGGGGCTGGATGTGACCATTTGTCTTTGCAACGAAACTGTGACGCAACACTGCAGAGTGTTGGACACTGACGCCTTTGACATCGTCATTGGTACCGACTTCCTACGAAGAAACCCCCAGGGAAAAATGCTGTCTCTCCAGCACCCCTATTCGCTGCACTGCGACTTTGGCAGTGGACTCTTCTCCGTACCCTTAGAGCTGTCAGGACAAAAAGAGTCTGGGCTGCGCTACGCAGCCAAGACTAACTATGGTACTGAAAACTACCAATCGGCCCGTCACGTTCTTGAAAATGGAATGGCGGCCCTACAGGTAATCTTGGATGAGATCCAGGTCGAATCGTTCGCGAGCCAACAACAGCACATCATGCAGTTGTATTGCTCGAAACATTTGAACAACGCTTTCCGTTTCTTCTGAAAAGCAATTGGCCTAGCGTATGCTAACCCTCCCTTCTCCCGTTCGCGAAGGTTCTAACCAAAATCGCTCATGAGGGAGGAAGGGTTGTCATGTGCACCCCTGACTGGAGTTGCTGAGGTGAACACGCTTATTGGCGCCGTATGTTAGACCGAATGACCGTTGGAAGAGTGCAAATCTTCAATGGTCCCTCTTACGTGCCCGAGGGCTCAGACACGGCTATGCAGGCCCCTGAGTGGGCCAGTTTCCTATCCATTGTCGATGGATCCCTCAATCCTGTACCCCTGTGTGATCTGGATCACGTGCTACTGAAAGAGGTCATGGCCGAAAATCGTGGCCTGACCCTTTCTGATCTAAAAAAACGATCTCCTGAGCACCTATCTGCCACGGTTACGGGTGTGAATCTTCCGATGGCTATTTGGAACCTGCAGCTGTAAAGGAGGATGCTGACAACCAACTGTCTGAGATCGCCAGCACTATCCCTCCTGTTGATCCCAGCTGTGATGAGCTAAAACACAGTGCCTTCTGCCGCAGCTGTTGCTGGAGGAGGTAGATCTAGAGTCAACCTCAGAACCAACTTCCCCTGTTGTGAAACCAGTGCTGCACATGCAGCATATGCACTCAGGTGAACCCCTGGCCCAGAGTCCTGATGCTCTAGCGCGGCCTGCTTCTAATAATATGCCACTGTCTGAGCATGACACTCAGGAACTCCGACGGCTGTTGTACCTGAAGGCCGAAGGTATTGAGCGCCACGAGCTGCTACAATACCTCAGACAGACCTGGAAATCCTGCTTCTGGTCTGAGGAGGACGATGATTCCTACACGCTGCCTGACCCTGAGATACCCCTAGTGTATTCTTTGCCCTATGGGCAGCAATGTCCCCCTGAGTGGGACGATGGTTCAAAACCTGCCGAAACTGCTGTTCGGCAGAAAAAGAAAGAGCATGGAAAGAGCAGCCTCCATGTTGAGGAGGATTTCCTGCAGGAAATTGAGAGTCTTAACCTTGACCCCCGACTAAACAAACTGCTCCTAACCTATGAGGAGGTGTTCGGCGCCCTGCCGCCTCGCCTTTCCTGTAAAAAACTGGTCCAGATGGACCTGAAACTGAAACCTGAATTTGAGAAGACGCGAGTGAGGCATCGTCCCTACCCCGCTCCTCAGGAACAGGTTGAAGAAATCGAGCGCCAGATCCAAGAATGTATGGATGCTGGCCTCGTGGAAGAATATAAGAGAGGGGACTACCCCCATCACTGCAGTCCCTGCTTCCTGGTTGCTAAAACAGGATCGACTGCCAGCGTGCGCTCTTGCGAGCCGGCGTGTCGCGCGCGCTGGCGCTTCGCCAGAATGCAAAATAAAACGAGAGTAAAACACAACGAAACAACTTTCTAAATAGCTGAAAATATAGCTAAATAGCATAGAAAACGCCTAGGCAAAAAAGCGCGCTGCAAAACGCGTAAAAACGCGACAAAAAAACTTTCGGCCTCAAATAGGTGAACAGTAAACACCGTAAGCACCGTAACAAAAGTACGAGTAGAACACCGTGTCCCTTGCCCTCTAACACGCCGTATACGTAAAGAAAAACGCTCCGCGAGCTCCGCGTAAAAACCGAAAAATATTTTTCTAAGACACTATGCCTCTAAACTCACGCCCTCTCGCTTTGTTTTCTTCTCCATGTACCTCCCCTTCCCGTCTCTGCCCCACCCTCGCCGTGTTTGCCCTCCGTTTTGCTGCAGGCAAGCCAAGTCGACGACGAACAAGACGACTTCATCAAAAACAACGCGGCCTAAATCAGAAATCAAGCGACGAACGGCGAGACCAGACTCTCCGACTGGGTGCACCAACGACACAGAGACGGGCGCGGGGTAACACAGGGTAATAATCAGTGTTTTTCGTGCGTGCCGGCAGGTAGGGAAAGGGCACCACAGCACGCAGACACCACCACCGGGCAAACAACAGCACAGACAACCAACAGCGCAACACAGCACAGCACGACAGGCCACAGGAGGGCAAAGCAAGCACCGACAACACCGCAAAACAACAGCAGAGCACAACAGCACAGCACCACGGGACAGCACAGCACCACAGAACACGACACAGGGAGGCAGGGCACCACAGCAAACCACACCAACCACAGGGAAGGAGACCACACAGACAGACAGGGACACCGACACCGAAACACACCGCCAGCAGACAACCACGGGCCACAAGGCCCGGCACCACACCACAGAACACCAGAGGAAACAGCGCAACACACAGCAGCGCACCACCGCACCAAACGCTAACAACAGCGCGCACCACACGAACAGCAGAACACAAGCGCACCAGCACAAGGAAGCACAGCACCACACAGAGCGGGGAGGACAGGGAACTCACAGCACAACACCCCAGGACACACACAGCACAACGCACAGCGGCGAACAACAGTGGGCACCAACACGCCACGACAAAACACACACAGCGCAGAGCACACAGCGCGGGGGAACACCACAAAACACCGCAAAGCACAGGGCCCCAGGGCGAAGGGCAGCACCACAGGGCGCGACACAACAAGCAGCGGCACCAAAACGAGCGGAACAAAACAGCACAGGACACAACAGCACAACAACGGACGGCCCAACGCGCCGCAGCGCGCAGCAGCACCGCACCCAGGCACACACAGCACAGCACAGCACACGGCACACAGCACTGAGCGGCGGCGACGAAAACCGCGAGACATGAAAGGGGGGGGGGGGGGGGGCAGCAGCCACCAGGGAGCAGCCAACGGCCAGGCGGGAAACACAAAACAGGCGAGAGCGCACGGAGAGCCGAGAAGCGGGAGGCCAACAAAGCAAACAACACACAGCGCCGAGGCCCAAGGCACCCGGCGCCGGAAACCAGAGAAAGCCAGAGACAGCGGGGGAAGAGACAACGAGAGGAAAAAAAGAAAAACAAGCACCAAGCGGCAGCGACGAAAACCGCGAGACACAAAGGGGGGGGGCAGCAGCAACCAGGGAGCAGCCAACGGGCAGGCGGGAAATACAGAACAGGCGAGAGCGCACGGAAAGCCGAGAAGCGGGAGGCCAACAAAACAAACAACACACAGCGCCGAGGCCCAGGGCACCCGGGGCCGGAAACCAGAGAAGGCCAGAGAAAACGGGGGCGCACAACGAGAGGGGAGAAAAAAAAACAGAGCACCAAGCGGCAGCGACAAAAACTGCGAGACACAAAGGGGGGGCAGCAGCCACCAGGGAGCAGCCAACAACCGAGCAGGAGACACAAGAGAGGCGAGAGCGCACGGAGAGCCGAGAAGCTGGAGGCCAACAAAGCAAACAACACACAGCGCCGAGGCCCAGGGCACCCGGGGCGGGAAACCAAAGAAAGCCAGAGACCACGGGGGCGCACAACGAGAGGAGAAAAAAAAACGGAGCACCAAGCGGCAGCGACGAAAACCGCAAGACACAAAGGGGGGGGGGGGGGGCAGCAACCACCAGGGAGCAGCCAACGGCCAAGAGGGAACCACAAACGAGGCGAGAGCGCACGGAGAGCCGAGAAGCAAGAGGCCAACAGAACTAACAACACACAGCGCCAAGGCCCAGGGCATCCGGGGCCGGAAACCAAGGGAAGCCAGAGTCAACAGGGGCGCAGAAGGAAGGCAGAAAAGCAAAAAAAAAAAAACCAACACAGGCCGGCGAGGGGGGGAGGAAAAGATAACAAGGCGCCAAGGCTGAAGGCACCCGGTGCCGGAAACCAAGGAACGCAAGAGACAACGGGGGCGCGCGGAACAAAAAAAACAAACCAAGAAAGGGGCAACCCCAGCCCGGAGGGGGCCGAGCAAAGCAGAAAGACAAAGCGGCCAAAAAAAAAGGTGAGGCGCACCAGAACGCGCCGGGGAGGCCGGCCCGCCCGACCCGGCCAAGACGGACGAGCACACGCACACACGCACAAGACCCGGGCGTGTCGTCTTCCGGCCCGAAAGGGGAGGTGTCGGCGTCAACACAAAACAGCCCCGGTGCACCGGCCGAGTCCCCGTTGAAAGACGGATGGTACGGGAAACCGGACGCGTCAGTGACCGGGTCCACACACACCAACCACCGCAGCGCACGCAGCCCAAGACTGACGCTGGAGGGACCCCCCAGGGAAAACCCCATCACGGGGCCCCGAACGGGTACGACACGGAGCGAGCCCAGCGCCCCTGCCTCGGCGGGGGCCAGCGGCAGGCACAATGAGCCCCGTTCTCTGCCGGCCTCCGCGTGCCCCGCGCAGCCACCCAGTAAAGCCGCGGGCACAAGCCCCCGGGGTGGGGAGAGGCACCACGGCGTCGGGAAAGCGGACCGGGGCACCGAGAGCGACCGGATTGGACGAGGCGCGGCGCACCACGCGGGGCCACGAGGCACGCCACAGAGGCACGCCGCCGGCCACACCCAAGGCACACGGACAGGTGCCAAGCAACAACGGCCGCCGGGTGCCGCAAACCCGGAGAGCGCGCACAACACGCAGCGAACCACGGCACAGGAACAGGTGCTAAGCAACACCAGCCGCCGTCCAGATGGACGAGTGTGGGCCCTGAGGGTACCCAGCCCCTGCCGGCTACGAACAGCCGCTGTCCGGATGGACAAGTGCGCACGCAGAGGGTACCAAGCCCCTGCCGGCTACGAACAGCCGTAGTTCGGATGGACGAGTGAGCGCCCCGCAGCGACGCCCCGCACACGCAACACCGCACGCGTAACCCAAAGCACATCACACAGAGCGAGCACGCTGGTGAACAAGAGCCAAGCGTCCCAGGACACCGTACACGCACCACGACACACGGAGCGGACACAGCGGTGAACGAGAGCCAAGGGGCCCAGGACACCGCACAGGCAATGAAACCCACCGAACGGGCGCACCGGTGAACAGGAGCCACGTGGCCCAGGACACCGCGCACGCAAAGCAACACACCGAGCGGGCGCACCGGTGAACAGCAGCGAAGTGGCCCAGGACACCGCACAAGCAAAGCAAAGGACGGAGCGGGCACACCAGTGAACAGGAGCAAAGGTGCCCAGGACACCGCACACGCAACACAACACACCGAGCGGGCACACCGGTGAACAGGAGCCAAGTGGCCCAGGACAACACACACGCAACAAAACCCACCGAGCGGGTACACCGGTGAAAAGGTGCCAAGTGGCCCAAGACACCGCACAAGCACAGCAAAGGACGGGAACGGCGCACCGGTAAACAGGAGGCAAGTGGCCCAGGAAACCGCACATGCAAAACAACACACCGAGCGGACACACCAGTGAACAGGAGCCAAGTGGCCCAGGACACCGCGCATGCAACACAACACACCGAGCGGGCACACCGGTGAACAGGAGCCAAGTGGCCCAGAACACCGCACAAGCAAGGCAAAGGACGAAGCGGGCGCACCAGTGAACAGGGGCCAAGTGGCTCAGGACACCGCACACGCAACACAACGCACAGGGCGGGCACACCGTTGAAGGGGAGCCAAGTGGCCCAGGACACCGCACACGCAAAGCAACGCACCAAGCGGGCACACCGATGAACAGGAGCCAAGTAGCCCAGGACACCGCACAAGCAAAGCAAAGGACGGAAGGGGCTCACCTGTGAACAGGAGCCAAGTGGCACAGGACACCGCACACGCAACACAACACACCCAGCGGGCACATCGGTGAACAGAAGCCAAGTGGCCCAGGACACCGCACACGCAACAAAACCCACTGAGCGGGCACACCGGTGAAAAGGACCCAAGTGGCCCAGGACACCGCACACACAACACAACGCATCGGGCGGGCACACCAGTGAACAGGAGCCAAGTGGCCCAGGACACCGCACAGACAACACAACGCACCGGGCGGGCACACTGGTGAACGGGAGGCAAGTGGCCCAGGACACCGCAAACGCAAAGCAGCGCACCAGGCTCGAACAACGCTGAACAGGAGCCACGTGGCCCAGAACACGGCACAAGCAAAGCAAAGGATGGAACGTGCACATGGGTGAACAGGAGCCAAGTGGCACAGGACACCGCACACGCAACAAAACACACCCAGCGGGCACACTGGTCAACAGGAGCCAAGTGGCCCAGGACATCGCACACACAACACAACACACCGAGCGGGCGCACCGTTGAACAGGAGCCAAGTGGCCCAGCACACCGCACACGCAACACAACAAACCACACGCACACGCCGGTGAACGGGAGCCACGTGGCCAAGGACATCGCACACGCAACACAACCCACCGAGCGGGCACACCGGTGAACAGGAGCCAAGTGGCCCAGGACAACGCACACACAATACAACACACCGAGCGGGCGCATCGGTGAACAGGAGCCAAGTGGCCAAGGACACCGCACACGCAAAGCAATACACCGAGCGGGCGCACTGGTGAACAAGAGCCACGTGGCCCCGGACACCGCACACACAACACAACACACCGAGCGGGCGCATCGGTGAACAGGGGCCAAGTGGCCCAGGACACCGCACACACAACACAACACACCGAGCGGGCGCATCGGCGAACAGGAGCCAAGTGGCCCAGGACACCGCACACGCAAAGCAACACACCGAGCGGGCGCACCGGTCAACAGGAGCGATGTGTCCCAGGACATGGGCACGCCACACAACACACCGAGCGGGCGCATCGGTGAACAGGAGCCAAGTGGCCCAGGACACCGCACACACAACACAACACACCGAGCGGGCGCATCGGTGAACAGGAGCCAAGTGGCCCAGGACACCGCACACACAACACAACACACCGAGCCGGCGCATCGGTGAACAGGAGCCACGTGGCCCAGGACACCGCACATGCCACACAACACACCGAGCGGGCGCATCGGTGAACAGGAGCCAAGTGGCCCAGGACACCGCACACACAAAGCAACACACCGAGCGGGCGCACCGGTGAACAGGAGCCACGTGGCCCAGGACAACGCTTACACAACACAACACACCGAGCGGGCGCACCGATGAACAGGAGCCACGTGGCCGAGGACACCGCACACGCCACACAACACACCGAGCGGGCGCATTGGTGAACAGGAGCCAAGTGGCCGAGGACACAGCACACGCAACACAACACACCGAGCGGGCGCATCGGTATCAGGAGCCAAGTGGCCGAGGACACCGCACAAACAACACAACACACCGAGCGGGCGCATCCGTGAACAGGAGCCAAGTGGCCCAGGACACCGCACACGCAAAGCAACACACCGAGCGGGCGCACCGGTGAACAGGAGCCAGGTGGCCCAGGACACCGCACACGCCACACAACACACCGAGCGGGCGCATTGGTGAACAGGAGCCAAGTGGCCCAGGAAACCACACACACAACAACAACACACCGAGCGGGCGCATCGGTGAACAAGAGCCACGTGGCCCAGGACACTGCACATGCCACACAACACATCGAGCGGACACACCGGTGAACAGGAGCCAAGTGGCCCAGGACACCGCACACACAACACAACACACCGAGCGGGCGCATCGGTGAACAGGAGCCAAGTGGCCGAGGACAACGCACACGCAAAGCAACACACGGAGCGGGCCCACCAGTGAACAGGAGCCAAGTGGTCCAGGACACCGCACACGCAAAGCAACACACTGAGCGGGCGCACCGGTCAACAGGAGCGATGTGGCCCAGGACACTGCACATGCCACACAACACACCGAGCGGGCGCATCGGTGAACAGGAGCCAAGTGGCCCAGGACACCGCACACACAACAGAACGCACCGAGCGGGCGCATCGGTGAACAAGAGCCAAGTGGCCAAGGACAACGCACACGCAAAGCAACACACGGAGCGGGCACACCGGTGAACAGGAGCCAAGTGGACCAGGACACCGCACACGCAAAGCAACACAACGAGCGGGCGCACCGGTGAACAGGAGCCAGGTGGCCCAGGACACCGCACACACCACACAACACACCCAGCGGGCGCACCGGTGAACGGGAGCCAAGTGGCCCAGGACACGGCACACACAAAGCAACACACCGAGCGGGCGACCGGTGACCAGGAGCAACGTGGCCCAGGACACCGCACATGCCATACAAGACACTGAGCGGGCGCATCGGTGAACAGAAGCCCAGTGGCCCAGGACAACGCATACACAACACAACACACCGAGCGGGCGCACAGGTGAACAGGAGCCACGTGGCCCAGGACACCGCACACGCAAAGCAACACAACGAGCGGGCGCACCGGTGAACAGGAGCCAGGTGGCCCAGGACACCGCACACACCACACAACACACCCAGCGGGCGCACCGGTGAACGGGAGCCAAGTGGCCCAGGACACGGCACACACAAAGCAACACACCGAGCGGGCGACCGGTGACCAGGAGCAACGTGGCCCAGGACACCGCACATGCCATACAAGACACTGAGCGGGCGCATCGGTGAACAGAAGCCCAGTGGCCCAGGACAACGCATACACAACACAACACACCGAGCGGGCGCACAGGTGAACAGGAGCCACGTGGCCCAGGACAGCGCACACACCACACAACACACCGAGCGGGCGCATTGGTGAACAGGAGCCAAGTGGCCCAGGACACCGCACACGCAACACAACACACCGAGTGGGCGCATTGGTATCAGGAGCCAAGTGGCCCAGGACACCGCACACACAACACAACACACCGAGCGGGCGCATCGGTGAACAGGAGCCACGTGGCCCAGGACACTGCACATGCCACACAACACACCGAGCGGACACACCGGTGAACAGGAGCCAAGTGGCCCAGGACACCGCACACACAACACAACACACCGAGCAGGCGCATCGGTGAACAGGAGCCAAGTGGCCGAGGACAACGCACACGCAAAGCAACACACGGAGCGGGCCCACCAGTGAACAGGAGCCAAGTGGTCCAGGACACCGCACACGCAAAGCAACACACTGACCGGGCACACTGGTGAACGGGAGGCAAGTGGCCCAGGACGCCGCAAACGCAAAGCAGCGCACCAGGCTCGAACAACGCTGAACAGGAGCCACGTGGCCCAGAACACGGCACAAGCAAAGCAAAGGATGGAACGTGCACATGGGTGAACAGGAGCCAAGTGGCACAGGACACCGCACACGCAACAAAACACACCCAGCGGGCACACTGGTCAACAGGAGCCAAGTGGCCCAGGACATCGCACACACAACACAACACACCGAGCGGGCGCACCGTTGAACAGGAGCCAAGTGGCCCAGCACACCGCACACGCAACACAACAAACCACACGCACACACCGGTGAACGGGAGCCACGTGGCCAAGGGCATCGCACACGCAACACAACCCACCGAGCGGGCACACCGGTGAACAGGAGCCAAGTGGCCCAGGACAACGCACACACAATACAACACACCGAGCGGGCGCATCGGTGAACAGGAGCCAAGTGGCCAAGGACACCGCACACGCAAAGCAATACACCGAGCGGGCGCACTGGTGAACAAGAGCCACGTGGCCCCGGACACCGCACACACAACACAACACACCGAGCGGGCGCATCGGTGAACAGGGGCCAAGTGGCCCAGGACGCCGCACACACAACACAACACACCGAGCGGGCGCATTGGCGAACAGGAGCTAAGTGGCCCAGGACACCGCACACGCAAAGCAACACACCGAGCGGGCGCACCGGTCAACAGGAGCCAGGTGGCCCAGGACATGGGCACGCCACACAACACACCGAGCGGGCGCATCGGTGAACAGGAGCCAAGTGGCCCAGGACACCGCACACACAACACAACACACCGAGCGGGCGCATCGGTGAACAGGAGCCAAGTGGCCCAGGACACCGCACACACAACACAACACACCGAGCCGGCGCATCGGTGAACAGGAGCCACGTGGCCCAGGACACCGCACATGCCACACAACACACCGAGCGGGCGCATCGGTGAACAGGAGCCAAGTGGCCCAGGACACCGCACACACAAAGCAACACACCGAGCGGGCGCACCGGTGAACAGGAGCAACGTGGCCCAGGACACGGCACACGCAAAGCAACACACTGAGCGGGCGCATCGGTGAACAGAAGCCCAGTGGCCCAGGACAACGCTTACACAACACAACACACCGAGCGGGCGCACCGATGAACAGGAGCCACGTGGCCGAGGACACCGCACACGCCACACAACACACCGAGCGGGCGCATTGGTGAACAGGAGCCTAGTGGCCCAGGACACCGCACACGCAACACAACACACCGAGCGGGCGCATCGGTATCAGGAGCCAAGTGGCCGAGGACACCGCACAAACAACACAACACACCGAGCGGGCGCATCCGTGAACAGGAGCCAAGTGGCCCAGGACACCGCACACGCAAAGCAACACACCGAGCGGGCGCACCGGTGAACAGGAGCCAGGTGGCCCAGGACACCGCACACGCCACACAACACACCGAGCGGGCGCATTGGTGAACAGGAGCCAAGTGGCCCAGGACACCACACACACAACAACAACACACCGAGCGGGCGCATCGGTGAACAAGAGCCACGTGGCCCAGGACACTGCACATGCCACACAACACATCGAGCGGACACACCGGTGAACAGGAGCCAAGTGGCCCAGGACACCGCACACACAACACAACACACCGAGCGGGCGCATCGGTGAACAGGAGCCAAGTGGCCGAGGACAACGCACACGCAAAGCAACACACGGAGCGGGCCCACCAGTGAACAGGAGCCAATTGGTCCAGGACACCGCACACGCAAAGCAACACACTGAGCGGGCGCACCGGTCAACAGGAGCGATGTGGCCCAGGACATGCACACGCCACACAACACACCGAGCGGGCGCATCGGTGAACAGGAGCCAAGTGGCCCAGGACACCGCACACACAACAGAACGCACCGAGCGGGCGCATCGGTGAACAGGAGCCAAGTGGCCAAGGACAACGCACACGAAAAGCAACACACGGAGCGGGCACACCAGTGAACAGGAGCCAAGTGGACCAGGACACCGCACACACGAGACAACACACCGAGCGGGCGCATTGGTGAACAGGAGCCAAGTGGCCCAGGACACCGCACACGCAAAGCAACACAACGAGCGGGCGCACCGGTGAACAGGAGCCAAGTGGCCCAGGACACCGCACACACCACACAACACACCCAGCGGGCGCACTGGTGAACAGGAGCCAAGTGGCCCAGGACACGGCACACACAAAGCAACACACCGAGCGGGCGCACCGGTGACCAGGAGCAACGTGGCCCAGGACACCGCACACGCCATACAAGACACTGAGCGGGCGCATCGGTGAACAGAAGCCCAGTGGCCCAGGACAACGCATACGTAACACAACACACCGAGCGGGCGCACCGGTGAACAGGAGCCACGTGGCCCAGGACACCGCACACACCACACAACACACCGAGCGGGCGCATTGGTGAACAGGAGCCAAGTGGCCCAGGACACCGCACACGCAACACAACACACCGAGAGGGCGCATTGGTATCAGGAGCCAAGTGGCCCAGGACACCGCACACACAACACAACACACCGAGCGGGCGCATCGGTGAACAGGAGCCACGTGGCCCAGGACACTGCACATGCCACACAACACACCGAGCGGACACACCGGTGAACAGGAGCCAAGTGGCCCAGGACACCGCACACACAACACAACACACCGAGCAGGCGCATCGGTGAACAGGAGCCAAGTGGCCGAGGACAACGCACACGCAAAGCAACACACGGAGCGGGCCCACCAGTGAACAGGAGCCAAGTGGTCCAGGACACCGAACACGCAAAGCAACACACTGACCGGGCACACTGGTGAACAGGAGCCACGTGGCCCAGGACACCGCACACACAACACAACACACCGAGCGGGCGCATCGGTGAACAGGAGCCATGGGGCCCAGGACACCGCACACACAAGACAACACACCGAGCGGGCGCATCGGTGAACAAGAGCCAAGTGGCCAAGGACAACGCACACGCAAAGCAACACACGGAGTGGGCACACCGGTGAACAGGAGCCAAGTGGCCCAGGACACCGCACACAAGAGACAACACACCGAGCGGGCGCATCGGTGAACAGGAGCCAAGTGGCCCAGGACACCGCACACGCAAAGCAACACAGCGAGCGGGCGCACCGGTGAACAGGAGCCAAGTGGCCCAGGATACCGCACACACCCCACAACACACCGAGCGGGCGCACTGGTGAACAGGAGCCAAGTGGCCCAGGACACCGCACACACAAAGCAACACACCGAGCGGGCGCAACGGTGAACAGGAGCCAAGTTGCCCAGGACACCGCACACACGTAGGGCGGCGGAGGGACAGGAAAGAACCGACACCCCATAGGTCGGACGCAGTGGGGCGACCCAGCCGACCCACCGGGCCAGTGGCAGGAGCGGTACTCCAAGGCCACTGGTCCGAGCCCGGCCAGGCTGCATCGGGGACCATGGCAAACGTCACCCGGAGCCATGGAAGCAACCGGTGACAGGCGAGCCGGTACACAGTCCAGGAGGGGGTCGCCTGCCAACAGAGTGGCCCCGCAACTCAAGCCACAAGGGTGAGGCGGTCGTACCGTAGACAAGCGGGAGCAATACCCCTTTGTGGTGCGAGATACTCCACACGACTGGGCAGCCCCAAAGTCTGCCGCCCAAAGGAGGGGGCATGTGGCCCTACCCATGGACACATGTGGGGACACCCTCCCACCTGGGACACATGGACCGGGTGGCCGCGACAATGCCTTCCCAAGCACTTGTGGGAGCGGCTCAAGAGGCACCTGACATACGGCAGTGGGAGAGATAGGACGTCCCCTTGGTAAGACCTTCTTCCTGCATTGTCAAAGGAGGCATCCCGAGCCCCTGAAGATACCTACCTACCTATGATACCCCTAGTGTATTCTCTGCGCTATGGGCAGCAGTGTCCCCCTGAGTGGGACGATGGTGCAGTAACTGCCGAAACTGCTGATTGGCAGAAAAAGAAAGAGCATGGAAAGAGCAACCTCAATGCTGAGGAGGATTTCCTGCAGGAAATCCAGAATCTTAACCTTGACCTCCGACTAAACAAACTGCTCCTAACCTATGAGGAGGTGTTCGGCGCCCTGCCGCCTCGCCTTTCCTGTAAAAAACTGGTCCAGATGGACCTGAAACTGAAACCTGAATTTGAGAAGACGCGAGTGAGGCATCGTCCCTACCTGGCTCCTCAGGAACAGGTTGAAGAAATCGAGCGCCAGATCCAGGAATGTAAGGATTCTGGCCTCGTGGAAGAATATAAGAAGGGAGACTACCCCCATCACTGCAGTCCCTGCTTCCTGGTTGCTAAAACAGGATCGACTGCCCTACGATTTGTTGTTGACTATGGTGAGGTCAACAAGAAAACCCAAAACCACTCAAGGAGTATTTCCAACATGGAAAATACCCTGGAGCGTATTGCCAAATGCCGGTACAAGACCAAAATGGACAAACGGAGTGGTTTCTTCCAGGTAGACCTAACCGCCGCAGCTCAGGAACTGCTGGCTTTTATAACCCCTAAGGGTCGCGTGTTTAAGTGAAAGGTCATGCCTTTCAGGGTGGCTAATGCCCCAACACTCTTCCAGGAACTAATGAACAAAACTTTGTACATACTGAGGCACAGGCCTCTAGTACAGGAGTTGATTCCTCCAGGTGCAGAAATGGAGGTATACATCGATGACGTCAGTTTGGGTACTAATACCCAAGAGGACCATGTTCTTCTCCTCCGTGAATTTTCCATTGTTTGTCAGGAAAACCATCTCCGAATCAAACTGGAAAAATGCGAGTTCATGAAAGAGGAGCTGGAGCATTTGGGCTTCGACGTGGGGTACGGCTGGTGGAAACCAGCTGCGTCTAAGATGCAGCCCCTACAGGACATGCAGATGCGCGATGACCCTAAGAAGCGTCTACACGACGTGAGATGTTTTGTGGGCGCCTGTAACTTCCATACGCGCCACATCCACAATTTTACCTACTCCTCTGCCCCTCTCACTGACCTAAACAAAACGTCTACTCCCTGGAGGTGAACCGCCAGAGAGGAGGAGTGTTTCCAGGAGTGGAAGAAGAAAATTGCCTCCTCCAACTGCCTGGGGGTACCCCGCCCTAAGGGCGAGATAGTCCTGATCACTGATGCCAGTGATGTATGGGGGGGGGCGGGCGATCCACCAATGGCAGGAGCTTAACCCAGCTGAACTAACCCACTGCCATTATCGTACTAGCGGACTGAACCGTGATGGCTCCTTGAAGCATGAGTATCCTACGGGTGATTGGCGGCTTGTGCCACTGGGACACTGGAACTGGAAATGGAACCAAGCGCGTTCAAATTACAGCACCTACGACCAGGAACTCCTGGCCGGTATGTTGGTGCTCTCATCGCAGTTCCGACTATTGGGATTTAATCCTATTGTCTGGCTCTGTGACCAGGATCTGGTGAAGTCTTTTCAGAAGGGCCCGTCACCGGAGAAAGCGAGACTAAAGGGGTGGTGGACTTACCTGAGCCAGTTCAGGCTGACAGTCCATCACATCCCTGGTATCAAAAATGAACTGTCTGACTATATATCGCGCAATAACTTCGATGCGCTTATTGGTGCGAGCTTTGAGGCACTCGCCAAACAGCCTTTCCAGCGTATGGATGTCAAGCTTGACCTGTCCATGCGGACTGCTGGAATCCTCAAGGGTTGGAGCCTAACTGACTATCAGTCAGAGTATAAAGAAGTTCTCCACACCCTCAGCACTGGACTCAAACCCCGTGTCATTGACGGGCACGAGTGGTATAAAAACACCAGTACCTCTTCTACGAGGACCGTATTGTCGTGCCTGAGGCCCGACTTGATGGGTGCCTACAGTGGTCCGATCTCAGCTCAGGTCACACTGGCGCTAATCGCTCAGTGAACTTCTTCCGTGAGTGTTTCCACTCTAGGCGAACCTTGACTGAACTGAGGTCTCGTATGCAGACCATTGTGGATGCTTGTGGCTGTCATGCCAGCAAGCAGAGTGACAGTAGGGATAGGGGACTGATTTCCAGCTTACCCATACCCCTTTGTACTACCTCTCTTCTTTATGTGGATCTCATCCACGGCCTACCTCTCTTCGGCGGCTATGATAGTTGCCTAGTGGTCACCTGTGGCCTGTCTTGCTTCACCCGTGTGTTCCCTTGCAATAAGAAAATCACAGGTGAGCAGACCGTGAAAATGTTGGTCGAACAATGGTTCCAACCCTATGGAGCACCTAAGCAGGTGCACTCTGATGAGGATGTACGCATCCGCAGTGACACTGGATGGTACAAACGAGTGCTCAATGCCCTCAACGTTGAGGTAACCACAGGTGTGCCCTATACCCACACCTCTAACCCTCTTTGTGAGAGACAAAACCGTGTGGCGGAACAGAACCTGAGAATCTTGATGAAACAGGAATGTATCAAAGACTGGGTACGCCTAGTGCCCTGGGCAGTGCTGACCATGAACTCTCAGAGGAGCTCTTCTACGGGTTTCACCCCCCACGAGCTGTTTCATGGAGGACGACCTGCTTGCTTCTTCAAAACCCCCTTTCCTGAGGACTTCAAGAGCCTGGTTGGGGATTGGCTGGAAAACAAGCAGTCTATGGGTAACCAGGCTGGGACTAACCTGAGACCTATCCGTGACCGTGAGCTGAGCTGACGGAATCGCCCACGGCGGCCTGCCAGTTTCAAGGTTGGTGACCTTGTTTTGGTGCACCATTCACGCCTACCCTCCTGGCCACGTAACTGTCTACAGGACCCTTATTTTGGGCCCCATCGTATCATCAGGATAGATGGATCTAGGATCCCTGTCAGGTGCAGTCCACGTCTAGGTGGTGAACTGCTTTGTGTGCCTAAACAGTTGACGCACTATCGCTCCGCTGACGATTTGTCCTGGGATGAATGGCGCCTCTGCGACAGTGAGGTCAAGCGTATCGACCTAGTGAACACTGCCGGCCCAGAGGAGGTGGACGAACTCGAGGGGATGACTGCCGATGAGATGGCAGTCGATGGCTACTACGTGGTTGCAGGTATTGCACGCCACGAGTATGAGCAGGGCTGGAAGTTCCCAACCCTATGGGATGGCTATGGGCTAGCTGAGGCGACCTGGGAATCCATGTCCGCCTTTATACAGCGAGATGGGAGTATAAACCCCATCTTTCGTTCTTACCTCGTCGAGAAAAACGAGGGACAGCTACTAACCCGTGCTGAGACCCTGTCCCAGCGGAAAAAGAAAAACTAATCTCACTGTGTCAGTCTATTGACTGTTTCCTAACCTCCGATGGGGCGGTGAGCACTCTTGTGCAGAACAGCTAGACCTACTCAGTGTGTGCCAGGACAGGCTCAGAACTCCTGTAGAGCTGCAGTTACAGTGAACGTATTAACTCCCACCCTCAATCGGGTTCCGCGCTCCAAACACCTACACATCCGCTGCTTGCGGTGCACTGTTCCTGCCCTGGCTGTGCCCTGCAGTCCCATACCTATGGTTATCAGCGTGAGCCAGATGGCCGCTTAACAGGTTTGCAGCCACCCAGCGAGTGTGTGCCTTGTTGACCATGTGTTGCATGGGAACTGCCCTGATGTAATGACCTTGGGGAGCCAGCAAAGAGCGGTGGCTTATTACTCCGGGGGAGAATGACAAGCAAGGTGTTATCAAGCAAGTTGTGTCCACCCTCCTTGGGGACAAGCGTGCCCACACTTAGGACCCCTGACTGGTCCAGACCCATGGGGTTCTACCCTTCCTTACAGGGTTTACCATACCCCTAAGTGTGCTACGTATGTCTGTATGTGTCTCACTTCTCTCCCTGTCGTGGCTCCCGGAGACCGGGCTTAGCTGACGTCAGACCGAAGGTCCCAATCAGGTACTATTACCACTCCTATGGCGCCCAGTTTCCGTGCTGGCGCCTAACCTTGGGGAAAGATGGAAAAACCCCTACCTACTAGAAGGGGAGGGTTGCCATGTGTGCTAAGGGCATACAAAACGCCCATTTTTCTAAGGGCCAAAAGCTAACGCACTCCCCTGCCCACGTGGAAAAGCACGCGGGACAGGAGACACCACTACACTACACTCACTAACGCCAGCATCAGCCTTCGAAGGCAGGGTGAGCACTCAGCACTTGCACTCATCACCTGCCAGGCTTGCTGACCCTGGCACCTACACACGCTACTGGGCGTTCATGTCAAAGAGGTCCCTCCTGTGAAAGAACAAGAGAACACAGCGCTACTAAGCAACTCTGGCCTAACAGGGACGCCACTACGCGTTTGCCTGTCAGGGCCTGGAGGAAAGTAGTGCTCAATTTGCGTGCACAGCGTGTATGTCGAAGATGTCGGACTGCACTCGCCACTCCAGGTTGAGTTGCAGTTTGTTGATTGTGTGATCAGCGCCCGTTTCAGCTTGGGCAGAAAAGTTCAAAGTTGCCGAAGGCAACTGCAGCTGCACCAATCACCCTCACCTGCCCGCCTGTAAAGCAAAGGCGGATGGACCTGGCAGGTGGCGAAGGAACCAAGACAGCCTCCACGTATTATACGCTTCTCAGGCTGCCCTATAATACACTGTCCACTGACCAGGTTACGGGCAAGCAAGCTTAAGGAATTCCATCCGTCACTTAAACAACGTATGGTGGTGTCCCTGGGTAACCTAAACAAGGGTTTAACCGTGCGCAACACGCGTGGCCTACCCTTTAATGCGCAACATGCATGCACAGGTATGCACAGGTTTAGCATTTCTCCTAATCTTACCCATAGCAACCAACCATAGCTTGACTCAACCAAGAGGTGAGCTCCTCCTGGGGTTACCTACCTTACTCACCACGCATCATGTGAATGCCGGAGGTAACACGAGCACAAAACGACCCTAAGCGTTTACACAAGACTACGGCGATTTATAAACAACCCTAAGGGATTCATGCATTGGGTGTCATGCACGCTCTTCTTACTTTGTTCCCTGCTGAAAGAGGAGAGAGAATGGCGTGCTGCACAGCGCAAAACAAGTCTACGCGTTTTAAGCAGCCCTATTTTAGCGCTACGACAACACAAACACGAGCAAGCACTTTCTTTTCCAACCTGTGAAGAGAAGACAAGGGTGGATTAGGGCACAGGGAAAGCAACACAACGTGTAAATGCCTGAATTAGGCACATGCATCGCGAGCACAGCGCTTACCCTAACCCTACGTGCGCGCTGTGTGCTCCATTCGCTTCGCATACCTTTCATCTCTGTTTTGACCTGTGCAGAGCAAAGGAGGTGAGCGCCCAAACCCCCAAAGAACACAGCGGTGACAACCCTAACGTTTTAACGAAGCAACCAACACAAACGCAATGCATGCGTGTGAAATGACACTGACACACCTGAGAGGTGGGTTGTCCACGTGCTCTGTGGTGTGGGATTCTTTTCAATACTTTTTCCTACAGTTTATAAAACTTTTGATGGAGCTGTGCAAAAATGTCTTATACAACTTCAAAAACTACGGCTCATACCTTTTTTTCTAGAGCCGTTTACGCTTGCGCAACTCCTTTTCTGGAGTCCGCTTCTGTTGCGCTTGTCTGCGACTTTAGGTTTTATTCTTAAAATGACGATTTCCAACGTTGTTTGGTCAATTTTTAGCGGTTTGACTTCTTAAATCGCTACATTCTTCGCTAAACCACAGGATTCACTCCCTGTTGGTTCCATTTTCTTTTTTTTTCAGCTCCTCGAGATTTGTGTCCTGCATTGGAAGTATTGCTCCGCCCTGGCCCTTGGTCAGGACGTTTTCTAAAACGCTGTTTATGCAGCGATAGCCGTACGCATTAGCGCGTTCGACTGTACCCTAGTGGGCAGGCATGTGTGCTGTGGGGAGGGAGTCCTGGGTTCAAACCCCAACGGCCCGAAATTTTTATCAAAAGTTTTCGTCGCACACTGGCGACTTTTGAGGAATGCCCGATCGAAAGGACATCATTCACGGTACATTACACTGTATTTTAAGGGTACCTACAGTGTGATAGGCTTCTAGGAACTGATGGGAATGCTTTTGTTTGGTTCAATGCATTTTCTGAGGTAATTGTGGGATATTTGAGCCTTTTTCCTTGGTCCTACTAGCTTGATCAACTAGTACTCCAGGGGGGAGTAAGAAGAAGTCACTGCCATGTCTTTCTTGGAGGGCTTGATCCAGGCCAAGGCCCCCTTGAAACCCTTTTTGTTGATGCTAAGACTTACTTAAGTATTTCTATCTCTCCTTTGAAGCTGAAAGTAAACTTTCTTAAAGTAACTAGGGTTATAACCCTAACCCCCCATGAAGTACAACGCTGCCACTCAACTGAGCGGAGGTATCTTCCTTCATGGAGGTTATACCGAAAAAAAATAGGCATTTCATGCCTAAGGCCTTGGTGGTTACGCCTAGTGGTCCCCCACCCCAAGACCCCTATACTCAACTGTTTCTACCACTTATTGTGGTTCTACCTTTTGACTGTTTCTGAATGCAGTGGCTTGGCCAAGTCATATCCTGTGTCTGGCCTAGCTCCTTTGCCCCGTATTCCTAACGAGCTCCATTTCATCCAAAAGAGTGCACATGAAGTGCTTGATGCTAACTTGGAGGCTAGAGTCGTGCCAGCTTTCACTTAAAATCATTTGTTTTATCCATTTGTGATTGAATCCTTGTATTTAAGCCTGCTTTGTCTATCTGCAGCCCTTCTGTGATACACTGGAGTTCAAAGCTATTCATTGATTTGATCCATATCCTGTTCTTGCTCTACTTACTGCTTTGGTTTGGGTTTTCAACATCAAAACCTGCAGGGCTTCATCAAAATCATTAGGGCACTAATCAAGGACATCTTTCTTCTTCCGTCTTCTGTGTGTCCTCTCTTCTTTTTACACTTTGTCTTCATAGGCTTTTGCAGCTATGAACATGCTCTCCGGGCTCTGGTACAAGGCGTCAAGGGACACTGCAACGGTAATGAGGACAGAAGAAAATATAAGGGGAAGACAACGAAAAGAAAAAGAAAACAAAGAAGAACAAACAAGAAAGAAAAGGCACTTGTGTGTTTGTGTGTTTGTGTGTGTTTATGCTTGTGTGTATTTGTGTGTGTGTGTGTGCTTACAACTTAGCACCGCACGGCACAACACAACCAAATTTCAGACCGCAAGGCACAACACAGCACCGCTCAGCACTGCTCGGCACAGCACAGCACCATTCAGCACCGCACAGCACAGCACAGAACAACCCAACACCACACGGCACAACACACCACAATTCAGCACCGCAAGGCACGACACAGCACAGATCAACACCGCACAGGACAGCACAACACTATTACACACCGCACGGAACAGCACAGCACAATTCAGCACCGCAAGGCACAACACAGCACAATTCAGCACCGCATGGCATAGCACAGCACATTTGTGTGCCGAAGGGCAGAGCACTGCACAATTTCACACCGCAAAGCACAGCAGAGCACCATTATTCACCGCAGGGCACGGGAGATCACCATTCGGCACCGCAAGGCACAACACAGCACACTTTAGCACCAGACGGCACATCACAGCACCATTTAGCACCGCACGGCACACCACAGCACCATTCAACATTTGTTGTTTCATTTTCACTGCAAGGATCCAAGAAGTAGAAACAAAAACAAAAACACAACGAAAAACAAAAGGAAAAAATACTTTAGGGCACAAAAGTGCTTCCCTGCAAGGGTGCAAAAAAAGGGCAACACAAACATAACCAAAGAACGAAAAATATGTTTAGGGCACAAAAGTGGTGACATGGAGAGATGAGGAACACGTTCCATGTCTATGGTCTACACGTTGCAGCCTGACCCATGTCCCCGGACGCTCTCCAAACAAGGGATCTCCAGGGGCTGGAGGCCCATTCACAAGGGCCAGGCATTGCTGGGGTAGACATATAGGCATAACACAAATTCCTAGAATTTTCGAAGTCTTAGGGCACAAATTCAACAAGACAGATCTTGAACAATGCAGTGTTTGGAAAAAGTGTACAACGTTTCAAACGTTGTTGCAAAAGAAATAGATAACATGTTGGGTAGTACAAACCAAATGGTAGGGTAACAATCACATGACATCCTTTTTTTAGTACATTTTGTGTTAAAAGGCCTTAGTAGAGCAGAAAGCAAGTAGCATTTATGTGGGTTCAAATGGGATGGGCAATACAAGAGCATAAAACCTTTGAAACCAATTTCGGAAAAGCATACGAAGGCTGTTGTACGTATCACCTAGGCTTTTGTGGTAGGAAAACTTCCCTGAATACCTCCTTTACACCCTTTTTCAGCTTTTAGACTCGAAACATGAGTCCAATCAACACTGCTTGCTTGCATTGCAATACGTCTTGACACTACGGCCAGTATACTGGTCGTAACCTTGTCTTTGTGCATCAATATGTGGATCCTTCTTGCAGAAATGAGGATGGAACGTACGGTGGCAAGCATTTACCGCCCAAGGTACTTGCCGACAGACATGTCTACCATGCAACGACCAAGGGGTGCTTCCGGAACCTCAATTTTGGCCGCATGCAAACTTGCTCCATGTACCTGGTTAGTGGCCCCTTCGTTCGCCATGGATCCTTGGATGCATACAAAGCGTGTACCAAAGCCAAATTGGCACGTCCTGTGGCAGGAAAACGCTTCCCAAGTCACAGAATGTTGTATTTTGCTTTCTGACAACTAACTACATTGAAGATGCACATGATCAGAACTAGGCTAGGAAATTATAATATCCATAGGGTAGGGTTGTTCAGCTGTCCTTCCAAAATCTGGGAGATCACGACATGAAGGCCTGTGGCACGCAAATGCGTCCCACAGGCCCTGCCAGCAAACACGCACGCACCCCGTAAAATTGGCCAGATTGGGGCCTCAGTACAAGATTTCAAAATGACTGGAACAAACAAAAGTATGTGGGCTGCTCATTTGCAAAAATCCTGAATATGTTATGCTGGCACGTTCTGTGACACACAATTGCATCCCACTTCCTGTGCTTGCTTCAGGGTGTGCAACTGCAGAACGACGCTCGGAACAACCTTCCGGACAATTCATTGCACAGAGAAGCGTCACCGGTAATGTCCCTTGTTGATTGCTCGCCAAAATCCGGATTAACTATGCATTTAATTTCGCTGTGATGCGCCGTCGCTAGCAGTAGCGCCCCAAGCAGCGGCGCGGCGATTCTGCAAAATACAGGTAATTGCACTGTGTCACATTGCACGATCGATACAGAACAACGGTTGTCGATGGCATTTAGGAATAAGGGGAGCGCGGATCGCTGCAGCTGCATGCTCAACTGACACCTGGTCGCTCGTTGTCTCGCATTTGTGTTCCACAGAGCGGCACAATCATTGTGGGATGATGAACACCCTTTTTCTGTTGTATGCAGTCATCAGACCAGCGCGATCGTTTGTCTTCTGCTTTGCAGTCAGCAGACCAGCGCGATTTATTAGCGAGCGACACCGGCAGCCAACGAGAAGGTTCAACTGAGGTTGTGTTGCATTGTGTTGTCTCACATTTGCGTCCCACAGCACGGCAGAATCAGTGTAGGATGACGAACACCCTTGTTGTGTTGTCTCCAGTAATTAGACGAGCGTGATCTGTTGTGTTTTGCTTTGCAGTGACCAGACGAGAGCGATGGATCACCGACAGACACCAGCAGCCAACGAGGAGGTTCCACTCAGGTTGTGTTGCATTGGGTTGCAAGGTTTGTCACAATTGCTTCCCAAGGCACCAAACAAAGAAACAATCATCACTTGCTACTGTACGCCAACATGTGGCTGCCTGTACTGTTACAGAGATCAAGCAAGAGATCAAGCAAGAGAGCACAACTGGATGAGACTCCTGAAGTTGGCCTTGGGGGGGTAGTTACTTCACAAGGTGGTGAAAGACAAACTGACGAGGATTCAGCTGCAGAGGACGAGGATTTTGAAGAGTTTGAAGAGGAACGGTCCCAGGATGATGATGAAGCAGCAGGCCTTTTTGTGCTCCTTGCAAAAGGTGAACGTAAAAAACTGCAGGATGCGGAAAGTTAACTCTTTGACACACTCAGGAGAGCAAAATCTGATAGAGGGTCTGAACTCTGTACCCGGGTAGTTGTGTCTGATGGAAGGACTGAGCATGTTCCGGGTTATGCCCGTCTTAGTGTAGATGATGGTGACATGGGATCATGCCTGGTTGCCCGTTTCACTTATGGCCTTCGAAAAACACACCATGTAACAATCACTGTGGTCCCTGAGAAGTCACCTGTGCTCTGTTTTGGGATAGGTGTAGAGCGCTGTGTTGGTGTGCAGCAGCCAAAAACTGCACTGTACGTTGACATTTTGCCGCTGCATCCTGTTTTGCGTCTTGGTAATGAGTATCACTTGCAGGTTAAGGGGAACCAACGTGCCTACTCATTTGTCTTGTTTTGGTCCACACAAAACGGTGCACGAATGGAGCTGCAGCAGCCAGATAATGGTGATGAAGGGGAGGTTACTCCACTGCATGGTGCCCAATTCCTTACAACAGTGAGAAAAAATGTGTCGGAATGGAAGCAGCGAGTGGATGCCTTGCACAGGAAGCAAGAAGAGGTACAGCAGGGACAAGAAACAATATTGTCAGAGTTGAGAAGATTAAATGGTCTTGTAAGTTCGCTTTGCAACGATGTGAATGAAGTGAAGCGCCAGAGGACGCAAGGTTAGCCAGACGTAGCACTTGGGTGGCGCATGGGGCGTACTCAATACGCGACGCAATGATTGTGAAAGTCCAAGACTAGGTGTCCTGTTGTTTTTCTGTTTCGTCCTGTGTCCTCTTTTTTTTTGGACCAAATCAACCACACTGCACACTGTTGCGCAGGAAGGAGCACTCCAAACATTGTGAACGCTTGGTTGGCTTGTCGAATGGGACAACATTTACTTGCCATTTTTCACAATCCTCAAAGGGCCCCACACAAAGTTGCATTGAACCCAAATCACAGTGAATGATGGAAATCTGTACTGGGTAACCGATTTTTGCTCAATCAAATGAATGCTAAGACTCCCACAGTGCGGCTCGCAATTGGCCGGTAGAATGGGACACCTTTTGCGTGCCATCTGACTCGCCACATTCTCATATTCATGAAATGGTCCAGGAGGAAACATGATCCATGAAGGTTGAAAGCACACCCTGGAAGCCTGTACCACATGGTAAGTGTGTTGGCCATCATTGAGTAACAGAATCGCTTCATCTATGTGCTATAGGTGCAATACAACTTGGCAAGTAGCATGGAATGCAAATTTTCTGCCACACTACTTACCAATTTCTTTATCTCAAAAAGGCAGAACATATTGTTTGTACTTGTAAAAAAGGATTTTTGCACATGCTATACGAGCCATTGTTTTTGGAAAACAATCAGCGCTTCAGCAATGTAGGCCGAGGTTCGCCACATTAAGTGGATTCAGGGTCACTTTGGGAAATTGACCCACCCTAAAAGCCTAGATGATTGATGGCAAGTAGTAAACAACAACATCTAGGTCAACAATTGAAATATCGGACATGCACCTCGAAAAAGGTTGAGATACAAAAAATTCAAAAGTTTCCAAACAAAGAACCAAGCACTACAAAAGTAATGAGATACCATGCTGGAGGAAAGCAGCCCTCATCATAGCTTGTTGGGTTTTTTTAGGTGCTACCCTTTTCACAACCTTAAGGAACTGTATTTTCTTCACACACGGGCAATCCCAACCTCCAACTGTTCTTTGGTGCAACCCTTTTTCATAGCTTTCAGACACTGTTTTTTCCTCCACACACGGGTTAGACTCATGGCCGGAGCGAAGGTTATTTTTCTTCTAAAGGGGTTTCTCTGACCTGAATCTTTACTGTATTACAAAATTGTGAGGTTCTTGTCTAAATTCCCAGACCAGCTGTGAATTAACTAAGCACCAACTTTACCCTTTGACTCTTTCTTCGTAAAGGAAGGATGGCCTTGTCCCGGTCACCCTTGGATCAACACCACAACACTGCAATGCACCAAGAACCAGAAGTCTTCAACCTTGAATCTCAATCCAAGTATCAAGAATAATACAAATAAGAAATAGACATCCCCTGAGAGGAAGGCAGGAACAATAGATAAAAATGAACACAGGACCTCATACCTGACCTTCATGCAAATAGGCAGTTTCCGCTCTCCATTGGGTATGGGGATACAGTGTCGGGAAGTGCCCTCAAAACACACAAATTCAGCAATTCAATTATACAATAACATGTCCCAATGGACTGTTAACAGGACTGCCCACAAGGTCCCACAGCAAAGGCAAGAGAGCAATGGGCACTCAGGACTTAGGCCTTAAACGTCCACCAATAGTGCATCCATGGGGACGTCCATAAGGGTGCATCAAAGACTTCATAACCTACCCCATGGGGGGGATTCTCCATACCTCATACCGAGACTTCGATAGAAAGCGGGGGTCATGGCCGCTACCTAACTCCACCTCTTTGATGACTCCATGGCTGCCCTCTTGGTGGTCCATTATCCTTAGTCCATTGTTGCCCTACGCAGGTGTGCGGGCTCTGGCGTGCCGTAGGCAAGGCGGGACGCGCAAAACATACCAGGTCAAAACTGCAAATTTGGCCAAATGGGCTCACCAAGTCTGTCTGACCAGAGTAGGAAATCAGGCAAGGGATTCAAAACCGAGCACATATACTTACAACTCAAGGTCATATCAAAACACATGCACAAGGGTTTGGTAAATGGGCCCATTGGGGAACTGCTGTAGGCCAAGGGAATGCTCCCGCAGATGGGGCCCATATCCCTAATTCTGCAACATGACACAATCATGGGACTCACCATATGTGCAACATCTCTGGCTCACGTAGAGGAGCAAATACGGAGTTCACATATGATAGGCCAATCCTTATGTGCTTCGATAATGGCCACTTACCTTGGTCCAACTCCCGTGCCCCTTGGAGGAACTAAAATTAAAACATGTTCCAAATAGTGAAAAAAGGTGAATTTGGGCCAAAATGCCATCTTTCCCCAAAAGGTAGAACTCCATGTGCTCGGAGAGTTGGAACGACTCCAAATGCAATATGAGTACATGAGACTTAGGTCTCAATATATGCAACAGATGGGACTTATTTGAAGCCTCTAGCTATTTTTCCAACATACAGAAAAATGGCATACGAACAGGGCAAAATGGAAACACACCCCACATGGGGTGACCCATGGCTCTTCCATCCCCCAGTGAGGAGAATGGGGGACATAGCCTATTCGCGGCAGCTGAATGTCCCCTTTTCAAATCGACCTTACTCCTGGATATCGGGCGCACACAAGCCCGGGACGAACATTAAGGGGGAGATGGGGTTGTAACTCTTTCTGGCCAAAAACGTGAAAAATGACGTAAAAGATGGTTCCCCCGGTCTTCGGTCCAAGGAACCCAGGTAGAGGCGAAGCCTAAGACTTCAACACAATACATCTCAACACACCACGTCGCGAATGAGCCACTTACCGCATTAGAAGAGGTGAGAAAACGAATTTTTGCAACCTCAATTCGTGACGTGCACAAAACAAGTGAAAAATAGCAATATCGGCCAAAAGTTCAGAGTTATAACTAAGGTACCTTAATTGACTAATGGTTTGACTTATAGACCAATCAAAGATACCATAGTAGGCCTTTACAAATTTACTTAGGTAGGTAGGTAGCCTCCTCCGACAATGCAGGAAGAAGGTCTTACCAAGGGGACGTCCTGTTCCTCCCACTGCCCTATTTCAGGTGCCTGTTAAGCCGCTCCCGCAGGTGCTTGGGAAGGCAGTGTCGCGGCCACCCAGTCCAGGTGTCCCGGGTGGGAAGGTGTCCCCACAGGTGTCCATGGGTAGAGCCACATGCCCCCTCCTCTGAGCGGCAGCTCTCGGGGCTGCCCAGCCGTGTGGAGTATCTCTCACCACAAAAGATATTGCTCCCGAGAGTCTACGGTGCGACCGCCTCACCCGTGTGGCTCGAGATGCAGGGCCCGCTGCTTGGCAGGCAACCCCCTCCTGGACTGTGTACCGGCTCGCCTGTCACTGGTTGCTTCCATGGCTCCGGGTGACGTTTGCCATGGTCCCCGATGCAGCCTGGCCGGGCTCAGACTAGCGGCCTTGGGGTACCGCCCCTGCTGCTGGCCCGGTGGGTTGGCTGGGTCGCCCCAGTGCGTCCGATCCATGGGGTGTGGTTTGTTGTTGCCCGCCCCTCGGTTGCCCTAGGTGCGCACGTGTGTGCGGTGTCCTGGGCCACTTGGCTCCTGTGCACGGGTGTGCCCGTTCGGTGTGTTGCCTTGCCTGTGCGGTGTCCTGGGTCACTTGGCTCATGTTCACCGGTGTGCCCGTTTCGTGTGTTGCGTTGCCTGTGCGGTGTCTTGGGCCACTTGGCTCCTGTTCACCGCTGTGCCCGCCCGATGCGTTGTGTCGCGTGTGCTGTCCCCTGGGCCACTTGGCTCCTGTTCACCGGTGTGCCCGCTCGGTGTGTTTTGCTCGGTGTGCGGTGTCCTGGGCTACTTGGCCCCTTTTTCGTCGGTGTCCCTGCTCGGTGTGTTGCTTTGCATGTGCGGTGTCCTTGGCCACTTGGCTCCTGTTCACCGGTGTGCTCGCTCGGTGTCTTCTGCTGGGTGTGCGGTGTCCTGGGCCACTTGGGCCCTTTTCCGCGGTGTCCCCGCTCTGTGTGTGGTGTTGCGTGTGCAGTGTCCTGGGCCACTTGGCTCCTGTTCACCGATGTGCTCGCTCGCTGCGTTGTGTTGTATGTGCCGTGTCCTGGGCCACTTGGCCTCTTTTCACCTGTGTGCACGCTCGGTGTGTTATGTCGCGTTTGCGGTGTCCTGGGCCACCTGGCTGCTGTTCACCAGTGTGCTTGCTGGGTGTGTTGTGCTGTGTGTGCGGTGTCCTGGGCCACTTGGCCCCTTTTTCGCCGGTGCGCTCGCTCGGTGCGTTGTGTTGCGTATGCGGTGTCCTGGGCCAGGTGGCTCCTGTTCACAGGTGTGCTCTCCCGGTGCGTTGTGTTGCGTGTGCGGTGTCCTGGGTCACTTGGCTCCTGTGCACTGGTGTCCCCGCTCCGTGTGTTGCTTTGCGTGTGCGTTGTCCTTGGCCACTTGGCTCCTGTTCACCGGTGTGCTCGCTCGGTGTCTTCTGCTGGGTGTGCGGTGTACTGGGCCACTTGGGCCCTTTTCCGCGGTGTCCCCGCTCTGTGTGTGGTGTTGCGTGTGCAGTGTCCTGGGCCACTTGGCTCCTGATCAGCGATGTGCTCGCTCGCTGCGTTGTGTTGTATGTGCGGTGTCCTGGGCCACTTGGCCTCTTTTCTACTGTGTGCACGCTCGGTGTGTTGTGTTGCGTTTGCGGCGTCCTGGGCCACTTGGCTGCTGTTCACCAGTGTGCCCGCTGGGTGTGTTGTGCTGTGTGTGCGGTGTCCTGGGCCACTTGGCCCCTTTTTCGCCGGTGCGCTCGCTCGGTGCGTTGTGTTGCGTATGCGGTGTCCTGGGCCACTTGGCTCCTGTTCGCAGGTGTGCTCTCCCAGTACGTTGTGTTGCGTGTGCGGTGTCCTGGGTCACTTGGCTCCTGTGCACGGGTGTGCCCGCTCGGTGCGCTATCTTGCTTGTGCGCCTTTGTGGGCCAGGTGACTCCTGTTCACTGTTGTGCTCCGTCGGTGCGTTGTGTTGCGTGTGCGGTGTCCTGGGCCACTTGGCTTCTGTTTTTCGGTGTGCGTGCTCGGTGCGGTGCGTTGTGTGTGTGCGCTATCCTCTGCCACTTGGCTCCTGTTCACCGGTGTGCGCGGTCCGTGCCGTGCGTTGCGTGTGTGCGGTGTCCTGGGCCACTTGGCTCCCGTTCACTGGTGTGCGGGCTCCGTGCATTGTGTTGCGTGTGCCGTTTCCGCAGCCACTAGGCTCCTGTTCACCGGGGCTCACCCAGTGTGCTCGCGCCTCGTGTTGTGTTGCATGTGCAATGTGCTGGGCCACTGGGCTCCTGTTCACCGGTGTACTCGCTCGGCGCGTTGTGTTGCGTGTGCGGTGTCCTGGGCCACTTGGCTCCTGTTCACCGATGCGCCCGCTCGGCGTGTTGTGTCCTTTGTGCGATGTTCTGAGCCACCAGGCTCCTGTTAACCGGTGTCCTCGCTCGGCGTGTTGTGTTGCGTGTGTGCTGTCCTGGGCCAACTGGCTCCTGTTCACTGGTGTGCCCGCTCGGCGTGTTGTGTTGTGTGTGTGGTGTCCTGGGCCACCTAGCTCCTGTTCACCGGTGCGCACGCTTGGTGTGTTGTGTTGCGTGTGGGGTATCCTAGGCCAATTGGTTCCTGTTCACCGGCGTGTATGCTCCGTGTGTTGTGTTGTGTGTGCCGTCTCCCGGGCCCCTTGGCTCCTGTTCTCCGGTGCGCTCGCTAGGCCTGTTGTGTTGGGTGCGCGGTGTCCTCGGCCACTTGGCTCCTGTGCACCGGTGTGCTCGCTCGGTGTGCTGTGCTGTGTGTTGTGTGTGCGGTATCCTGGGCCACTTGGCTCCTGTTCACTGGTGTGCGCCCTGGGTGTGCTGTGTTGCACGTGTGGGGCGTCGCTCCGGGGCGCGCACTCGTCCATCCGGACGGCCGCTATTCGTAGTCGGCAGGGGCTGGGTACCCTGCGGGTGCACACACGTCCATCCGGACGGCGACTGGTTCGTAGCCAACAGGGGCTGGGTACGCTGCCGGGCGCGCACTCCTCCATCCTGACGGCGGCCCTTCCGTAGCCGGCAGAGGCTGGGTTCGCTGCCGGACGCGCACACGTCCATCCGGACGGCAGCTGGTGTTGTCTGGCACCTGTTCGCGTGCCGTGGTTCGTTGCGAGTTGTGCGCGCTGTCTGGGTTTGCGGCACCCGGTGGCCGTTGTTGCTTGGCACCTGTCCGTGTGCCTTGGTTGTGGCCGGCGGCGTGCCTCTCTGGCGTGCCTCGTGGCCCTGCTTGGTGCGCCGCGCCTTGTCCGGTCCGGTCGCTCTCGGTGCTCCGGTTGGTTTCCCGGCCGCCGGGGGGCCTTTTCCCACACCGGGGGCTTTCGCCCCCGGATTTACTGGGCGGTTGCGCGGGGCACGCGGAGACCGGCCGAGAACCGGACTCATTGAGCCTGCCGCTTGCCCCTGCCGAGGCAAGGGGGCTTGGGGCGCTTGGCGTCGTACCCGTTCGGAGCCCCACGATGGGGTTGTCCCTGGCGGGTCCCTCCGGCGTCGGTCTTGGGCTGCGTGCGCTGCGGTGGTTTGCATGTGTGGACCCGATCACTGACGCGTCTGGTTTCCCGTACTCTCCGTCTTTCGACAGGGGACTAGGCTGGTGCACCGGGGCTGTTTTGGGTGGACGCTGACACCTCTCTTTTCGGGTTCGGAGGACGCCACGCCCGGGTCCCGTGCGTGTATCCGTGTGCTCGCTCTTCTTGGCCGGGTCGGGCGGGCCGGCCTCCCGGCCGCGTTTTGGTGCGCCTCACCTTTCCTGTGGCGGCTCTGTCCTTCTGCTCTGCTTGGCCCCCTCCGGGCTGGGGTTGCCCCTTTCGTCTCCTTACGTTTGCCTTCCTTTTTTTTTTCCCCCTCTCTGCGCTTCCGCGGTCGCCGGCTTTTTCTGGTTGCCGGCCCCGGGTGTCCAGGGCCTTGGCACTCTGTGCCCCCCCTGCCCCCCCCCCCGCCTTACTTTGTTCCGTGTTTTTTCCTTCGGCATGCTTGGTTTGGTGTTTGTTTTCTTCTGCCCTGCTTTTCCTCTCCCCCCCCCCTCTCCCTTTCTTTCTTTCTTTTCTTTTTTTTCTTTTTTTTCCGCTTTTTCTGCCCCCCCCCCCTTGTTTGTTTTTTGGGTCTCCGGCTGCTCGGCTCTCCGTGTGCTCCTTTTTTTTCTTCGTCTTTTTTTTTCATGTTTTGTGCTGTGCTGTTGGGCCGCTGCATATCGTGTCGTGTCTCTGGTCCTGTCGTCGTGCGGCATTGTTTTGGTCTGCGGTGCCGTGTGCTTTGCCGTGCTGTGCTGTCCTGTGTCCCTGGGTGCCGTGCTGCGCCGCGTTGCTGCGCGTCGCTCCGCCCGGCGTTGTGCTGTTTTGTGCCGTGAATTGTTGTTTCCTCGTTTGGTGCTGTTGCTTGCTGTGTTGTGCCCTCGGGGGCTGTCTGTTGCCCTGTGGTACTGTGCTTTCCGGCGCTGTGTCTCCTGGTTTTCCCCTGCGCTGTGTCTTTGTGCTGCGTCTGTCTTGCTGTGGTGTGTTGGTGCGTGCTGTTGTTTGCCGCTGTGCTTTGTGTTCTGTGTGTGTGCTGTGTGTCCCCTGTGGTGTCGTGCTGCGCGTTCGCTGTCCTCTCCGCTCTGTGCGGTGCTGTGCCGTGCTGCGCTGGTGTGCTTGCGCTGTGCTATTCTGGTGGTCTGCGCTGTTTGTGGTGCCTGGTGCTGTGGTGTGTTGCTGTGTGTTGTGCCGTGTCCTGTGGTGTTCTGTGGTGCGGTGCTGGGTCGGGTTGCCCGCGGTTGTCCTCTGGTGGCGTGTGTCGGTGTCGGTGTCCCTGTCTGCTCGCGTCGCCTGCTTCCCTGTGGTCGCTGTGGTTTGCTGTGGTGCTCTGCTCCCCTGTGTTGTGTTCTGTGGTGCTGTGCTGTGGTGTGGTGCTGTGCTGTCGTGCGCTGCTGTCTTATTGCGGTGCTGTTTGTGTTTGCTCTTTCTTTTGCTGTGCCTCCCTCGGGCGCTGTCCGTCCCCCTGTGGTCCTATGCTTTCCGGCGCTGTTTTTTGTGGTTTTCCCCCGCGCTGTGTGCTCTGTGCTGTGTCTGTGTTGCCGTGGTGTGTTGCTGCGTGCTGTTGCTCTCCGCTGTGCTTTGTGCTCTGTGTGTGTGCTGTGTGTGTCCTGGGCTGTCGTGCTGCCCGTTCCGTGTCCTCTCCGCACTCTGCGGTGCTGTGCCGTGCTGCGCTGGTGTGCTTGCTCTGTGCTGTTCGTGTGGTCTGCGCTGTTTGTGGTGCCTGGTGCTGTGGTGTGTTGCTGTGTGTTGTGCTCTGTCTTGTGGTGTTCTGTGGTGCGATGCTGGGTCTGGTTGCACGTGGTTGTCCTCTGGTGGAGTGTTTCGGTGTCGGTGTCCCTGTCTGGCCGCGCGGCCTGTGTCCCCGTGGTTGGTGTGGTTTGCTGTGGTGCCCTGCCCCCTGCGTTGTGTTCTCTGGTGCTGTGGTGTGGTGCAGTGCTGTTTGTGTTTGCTCTTTCTTTTGCTGTGTCCTGTGGTGCTGTGCTGCCTTGTGGTGCTGTGATGCTGGACTGTGCTGTGTGTTGTCCTTTGCTGCGTGTGTCTGTCCACCTTTGAAAATATGCTCTTGGTGGTCGATTATCCATCGTCTACTCCTGCCTCACGCAGGTTTGCAGGCTCCGGCGTGCCGTAGGTAGGGCGGAGCGCGCAAAACATACCGTGTCAAAACTGCAAATTTGGCCAAATTGGCTGACCAAGTCAGTCCAACCAGAGTACGAAATCAGGCAAGGGATTCAAAACCGAGCACATATACTGACAACTCAAAGTCATATCAAAACACATGCACAGGGGTTTGGTAACCGGGCCCATTGGCAAACTGCTGTATGCCAAGGGGATGCTCCCATAGATGGGGCCCTAATCCCTAATTCTGCAACATGACACGATCACGGGCCTCACCATATGTGCAATATCTCCCGCTGACGTAGAGGAGCAAATACGGAGTTCACATATGATGGGTCCATGCATATGTGCTCCGATAATGGCCACTTACCTTGGTCCAACTCCGGTGCGCCATGGAGAAACTTAAAATTCAAACATGGTCCAAATAGTGAACAAAAGTGAATCTGGGCCAAATTAACATCTACACCCAAAGGTAGAACTCCATGTGCTCGGAGAGTTCAAACGAACCCAAACACAATATGAGTACATGAGACTTAGGTCTCAACATATGCAACAGATGGGACTTTTTTGAAGCCTCTAGCTATTTTTCCAACGTACGGAAAAATGGCATACGAACGGGGCAAAATGGAAACACCCCCCACATGGGGTGACCCATGGTTCTTCCATCCCGGAGTGAGGAGAATGGGGGACATAGCCTATTCGCGGCAGGTGACTGTCCCCTTTTCAAATTGCCCTTACTCTTGGATATCGGTCGCACACAAGCCTGGTACGAACATCAAGGGGGAGATGGGGTTGTACCTCTTTCTGGCCCACAAGGTGAAAAATGACGTAAAAGGTGGTTCCCCCCGTCTTCGGTCCAAGAAAACCAAGTAGAGGCGAAGGCTAAGACTTCAAAACAATACCCCCCAACACATCAGGACGTGAATGAGCTACTTACCTCATTGGAAGAGGTGGGAAAACAAATTTTCCAACCTCCATTCGTGACGTGCACAAAACAAGTGAAAAATAGCAATATCCGCCAAAGGTTCAGAGTTACAAGCAAGGTACCTGAAACGACTAAGGGTTGAACTTAGAGCCCAATCAAAGGTACAATAGTAGGCCTTTACAAATTTAGTTACGACATATTAAGTCATACTTGAGTACCAAGATCAAAGGGCCGTCAAATGAACACGTGCGAATAATTGCAAAACAGGACGCGTGTTCACTTTGGAGGCCTATGAAAAAAAGAGAGTGAGATCGGAGAAATATACTAACCCACTCACATTCGAGTAGAAGGTCTCTACGTTTCATATTACCGTGACATTGGGTCTAACGCGCCATGAGCTTGGAGAATGAAGCGCAATGATAGAGCCATTTTGACTCAAAATTGTCAAAGAAGAGTGCCAGCGTCACAATAAATTTACAGGCACTTTCACTAAGAAAAATAATGCGTGGATACAATCTTGAGTTGAGACAAAATTCGCAAAAACTCTCGGGCGTTTGGTCTTAGGAACAACATACTCGCGTACGGTTGTTCATAGTCACCTTGCCACAGAACTAGCGTTTGCGCACGCAAAAAACTGATAAGAAACAAATGCTGTGTAGCACCCCGTTTCTAGATATACTTGGTCTATAGGGTTCGGAAACGGCTTTGGTAATCAATCAGAAAAACCGGTTATCGGCAATACTCGGAGGTTTATATCAAAACAATCGGCACAACCGGCTATTTTGAAAACTGATTTAAACCAATTAATCGGAATGACTCCAATTTTGTCGGGTTCTTTTCGGCAGTGCATTATGTCTCATTCTTGCACTAAACAGAGGCCTTGGTAGAAATCAACAATGGCCGATGGTGACTTACACGTTTTCACGTACTTTTGATCATGGTGCTCCGACTTGTATGGGCTTTCTTCTGCCGATGGCAAGAGTTCGGTTAGTAAAGGGCAAAAAATTGGAAAAACAGGTTAGTTTGAAAACTATGGATCGGCGAAACCGTTTATTATTGTAAAAATAATTGTTTAAAACCGGTCATTTTCAAAACTACCAGGGTCGAAACCTTATTGGTATATCAGGGGAAACAAGCTACAAACTCTATGGACATGATGCATGAGTGCCAAATGCCGTGCAATAGGAGGTTTGGGGGGAGACAACGGCGTCGTGGTTCCCCACTTTGAATTCTTTGGCCACGCGCCGAAAAAACCTTTCTTCAGCGATTTTCTCCAAACTGGAGCGCTGAAAATTCTGGTTATCATACCAGGTGAAAAGTATAGTAAAATACCTTCAGATTCAGCTACTCCGGGTATTTCGAATCTCACAGGTACAGGAGAAACTCCCCAAAACAAAACTCCCCACGGAAACTCCAGCAAACCCCGCGCGCAGGTTACGACAGGCGGCATTTTGCCAGAGCTCGGGAATTATTCGAAAATGATGGAATTTCGATGAAATTGGATCATCTACATATAACTGTTGCAATTCCTGATTGACTGATGCCACTCACGGCAATTAACGACAACGCCGGGAATCGAATCGTCTTGCCGTCAATCTGCAACAACTGCAGAGAAGTAAAACTTGGTATCTCAGCATAGGAAGGGAGATACCTCAGGGACGTTGTAAGGGTGCCCATGGGGGCCAAAGAGGCGGCCCTCACAGGCTGGTCGATGCCAAAACACTCCCCCCACAACACACAAGTAGGGCTTGTGTCTGGAAGGACCATTTTGTAATGACCCAGCAGAAATGCACAATAGGGAGAGAATAGGGGGTGTTCCAATTCCCAAACCAGCTGCCAATTACCTAAATACTCCCCTCATCAGGCCCAAGTATTCCTGAAAGGCGTACTCGGGCGGAACATACCTTAGAAGTTGAGGAATTCACCCTCACCAGCCCAAACAAGCACTCTGCATACAAACAGGACAAACATGGAACTGAACCATCGCAGACGACGCCCGCATATGGCACGCAGCAGTGCACACTGCAGTGACGACAGGAGACAAAACAGAAACTACACACATATCACTTGGGGTTAGACCCCAAAAACAGACTGGTAACCTGGAAACAAAAATGACTGGCTGGGATTCAGCCCAAAGGGTGCCGCAGCTTGGTTATCGCCCCCCTGCAGGGGACCCTCTGGCGCTCGAGGTTCCCGGGGCGTGATCACCCAGGATCTGCATATTTGTGGCATGACATACCTTCCCCCAGCCTCGGCAGCTACCTTATCTGCACTAATCGGCCAGTGCCGTTTTTCTGGTCCCTTTTAACCCGTATTTGTGGGTGAAGAACAAGGTTCACCCCCACGTACAATGTGGGTTAGGTCTGTATAATTCTCCTAAAATCAGTTCAATTCAGGATTCGAGTTCCTGTAACCGCACCCACGCAACTCAGATTCAACACTCAGCGAACCACAGGGCTCGCTGTAACAGCACTCTGTAATGTGCCATCCACCTGTCACTGCACAATACACAAATGACATCCACTGCCCGCTGTGACGGTCACTCCTGAGGAGGGGAAACAGTCAATGGCGGTTGAACGGTGTGTTAACGGGGCGGCAAGCCAAGAAAAGTGGAGAGACAAGCAAGGAAGGGCGGAGGGTAACTAAACAACATAACAAAGAGACACATACGGGGGTCCACGTCTTGTTGCACACTCGTGACAGCGGTGCACACCCACACTCTCTCCATGCCGAAGCACGTCGCAGCGTCATAGGCTGTTGTAGCCAGAACAGGCTGTGCCGGGGGCACACAATCGGTCTCGCCTGCGCACACGGCGCCTGTCTACTAGGCTGATCAGGAACTAAGCCATTGTGAGACGACGAGTCGCAGACCGCATCTCAGCCGGTCGACGATGTGTGTCTCTGCGTGCACTCCTGGCTTTGGCAACTGTATTGCCCTATAGACTGTCCAGGAGGATGTAAGTCGACGTAGAAACAGGGACGGAGTTTTGACGCCATGTGCTTACCCTGTTCTCAGCTGCACACCCTTCCAAGGGCAAATACCATCTGCACCTTGGCGACGTGGCGGCTGCTGGTTTCCGTCGCATCTGCTGCGCGCAGACCATCTTGGCCAGACTTGTCTCCTAGGCCACAAGCAAACTGAGGTTCTGGCCGGTTGTGACGGCTCACCCACACAACCTACAAACCACAATGATGAGAAACCTGATGACAACTGACCCAAAAAGCTGTACAAAAGGGTGCTTCCCACTGCCGAATCCCGGGAGGGCCCACGTGCAACAGTGGGTGAAAAAAATGAAAACAGCATTGGGGCTCAGATCAGTCAGTCAGCAAGCAGAAAAAAAAACAGGGTCAGCAGAAGTAGGCACAACCCTGGGTCCGGTGAACTTATCATTACATCAGGATCGTGTCAGGGTACAGCGACAGAAACGGCGATTCACCACCATTTGCAGCGTGAACTGCTTCATCATCCCTCTGGTAGGGTCCTCCATTCCACAGATTCTGGATGGTATCAACTAAAGATTTCCCCTGAGACTCAGACTGAGGCTCAGGCTCAGGCTCAGGCTCATGCTCAGGCGGCCGAAAGTAAGGAAGATTGACCCCTAGTCCCCATTTCAATGGAGAATCGTCCACTTGGACCCTTTGCACATTAAAGTGACTGAGGTTCACGTGGAGTCCATGCTGCATATTATATTTCATCCACGTACTGTTGATGTTGTGGAGAAAATTGGTGGCGGGGTGCTATTTCAGGTGGGCATGATCTCAAAATTTGCATACCAACAGGGCTTGGCACCGAGAAAACGTTGGCGGGCGCGTTTTTGGCGGCCATCGGCCCCTTTTGCACGCATTCATGCCTGTCCACCCCCCCTACCACGTACGAATCGTCGTGAATCTCACGACCAGCCGCATAGTAATGCAGTGGTGGCTGACGTCCGTCATGGAGTTTCGCAAAGGGCTTCAGCCGTTCAACTAATGGGTCCTGCTCCGCCATATTATGGTTAACCTTGTAAACGGAGTCAGAGATCCTGTCAATGATCTCAGCGGGTCCCTGCAATGCTCTACAGAGCTTTTCTCGTTCTTCACCTCGGTTCTGGACCCATACCCGGTCACCGGCAACGAAAACACAGGGAGGGTGTTCCTTTGGGAACTTGTCCAACTGTTTTTTGTGTATTGCCTCCAGGTTTTCTTGTACCAATTCCCTCTTCGCAGCCACCCTCTTAAAAAATGGGTGGCCTCCTCACAGCCCTCACTGTCCACTACCGGGGGTAGGTCGCCCACCCCTATGGGGTCACGACCAAACACCAGCCGGTCGGGAGAGTAGGGTGCCACTGCCCGGAGAAGGTCGGTGAGACCCCATAGGGCCAGCGGCAACGCCTCCAGCCAACTCATCTTCCTGCTGAGGAGGTACTGCCGCAGAGTATAGACAGTACTCTGCACAGCCCTCTCAGGACTGCCATTGCACTTAGGTCTATACATAACAGACTTGGCCTGTTCAATGCCGGCAAGATTGCACAGAGCATTGAAAAAGCTGCTGCTGATGATCGACTGATTGTCAGCTTGGAGTTCTCTGGGTAAGCCCATGAAAAATCCACACTGATGCAGGAAGAGCTCAGCACCCTTACGACTGGTGAGCCGCTATCTACAGCAGGCAATGGCCATCACATATCCTGTCAACCAACAAACTATGACCATGGTGTAGTTGGCCAAAATTCCAGTCTTGGTTGACTGGTTACAGACTTCAGGTAAATCCACGGAGTCTATGGCCACTGAGCTGAAAGGAAACGAGGGTACGGGAAATGGTGTGCAGGAGTCAGAATGTGGGCCGCGACTAGCGTTTGCTTGTGCGCAAACGACACAGTCCGACAATGCCTTGTTCACTGTTTCCGGTAGCCGGGCATAGGGCATATCAGCGTGAAAACGCCGTAAAAACAGCTCCATGGTCTTTGCCTGACCCAGGTATGCACATGCATGTATTGCCCGGATGACCTGACGTACAATGGACTTCAGGACACAAATTTCACCATCCCAAGGAATGTGGGGATGACTCCACTGTGGTCCCTTGGCCCAGAGGTATCCATCCATGGAAACCTGATTCTCCAGACCCCTATCCAGGAGTCGTGTGTACGCTCTGTCCGCCCTGTAGTGCGGCATCCAGTCCTCGTACAGTATTTTGGTCTCAGGCGGCACGTGGACCTCAGTGAGGTTCCAAAAGAGGCTAGAGGCAACCCAGATAGGATGTCTCTCAGTGTAGCACAGTGGGATGCATCATCCATCTCATCCAACACATTCCAGATGGCCTCATCAGGGCCTACACTGGATTTCGCTTCAGACGAAGAGTCCTCCTCGAGGCTCATACGCACCTGACTGAAGCAAGGCGGACTGGGGCAGCAGTGTTCACAGTGGTCAGACACGCTCCGGACAGCATCCACTGCGGGGTTGTCCCGGAGGGAACTGCGGTCATAATTTACACTGCTTTGCAGCCTGTTGACCTGCAACAGCAAGTAATCGCGCTCCCGCTGATCCTGCACGTCCTGTGGTGAGGGACGTCCCTTAGGGGCTCTGACCTGCAGCCTTTTGCGAGGAATACGGTCTGCTGTGATGAGCTGTTGCTCCTTTTCGCGCTCCGAGGCCTCCCACTGGGTTACCCCTTCCAGATCGGCGTCCAAACCGTGAAAGTTCGTGTCATCCGCCCATCCAGCTGGCTAGGCCCAGCGGGACATCTCGTCGGCGGCATCGTTTTCCACTCCCGGTTTGTAGATGACTACAATGTTACACCGGGAGAGGAATTCGTGCCACCGGCCGCGACGTCCCAATGGACCAGCCATGGTACAACGCCCTTCTTTGTACCATGACTCCAGGGACTTATGGTCAGTGAAAACAGTGACCTGGCGCCCTGATGTCCAGCTTTTGAACTTCAAAAGACAGGACACCAGGGCGTAAATCTCCTTTTCCCTCACTGACCATTCTCTCTGGCCCATATACCCGAGGACGTTCCCGTCAGCGTTGTATTTGACGCTGCCCTGGAGTTTTTGACTGAAAAACGCACAGGGACGCCCTTTCTCTGGTCGTCGTTCTGTTCCAGGACAGCGTTAATGCTGTGGTCCGGCGCATCCGTATGGATGGCAAATTCGCCTTGGTCACTGGGTCCATATAGGCTACATGCCTCACATAGAGATGTATTTATCTTCTCGAACTTCTCATGCATCAGATCAGTCCAACTGATGGTTTGCCTATGCGCTGGGACCTTATTGGTGCGTTTATCAGGATTGTACTTATACTTTCCAGCAAGGGAATCCATGTGCAGCGCCGCCAGTGACACGTAGTTCGGGATATGAATCCGATTCCAATTGCAGATGCCGAGGAAGCTCTTCATCTGATTTGGCCTCCGAATCATATTCTGGGACAACTCGCGCACGGCGGCGACCTTCCCAGGTGCCAGAGAACGCTGGCCTTCATGCAAAATGTGGCCAACTTACTTCACCTGAGTGTAGAAAAGGAAACATTGTTCCGTTTTAACTTGCAAGTGGCACTCCTTTAATAATTTGAACAATTCACGCACAAGTTTATAATGTTCTATTATGGCTTGCGAATCGAGGAGTTTTCCTTTGCCACTGCAAGTGGATCGCGTGCCTACTGGAATGTCTTCTATGTAGGCCTTTTTTTTTCTACGTAGACAAGTTCGAAACAATGTTCAGGGCCGGGGCACCACCCCATGCAAAGTACGTAGGAAGGGGTATAACATACAAAAAGGGAGGTGAGTTCGCGGGTCAGGGGTCATGCATGGTTGTAGAGTGTGCGGTTAGCCCTGTCCTTTCTTTGTTCCCTTTTTGGGTGGCTCTGATATGGGGTTTAAGGCGGCCAACACACAAGCTCACAAGGCGCTGAGAAGCCTGTGGCCCAACCTTAACCCACATGGGCAGGACCTTCCACTCAAATGTCCAGGCGGGAGTGCAAAAGGCGGTTAGGTGCCTGCACTCCTCCAACAGGGGCATCTGGTCGAAGCCATCTTCCAAATCGAGAAGGGTCCGGAGATGGGTTCCAGCCTGCCCTTGGAGAAGGCCTTCGATCACCGGTAGTGGGAACTCATGTCCTTCGAGACACGAGTACAGGTACCGGTAATTGATGACCAATCTCCATTTGTTGGTTCTTGGTTTTGGAACCAGGAACCCTCTCGCGACCCAGGCACTGTGGGAGCCGACTATCCATTCTTTATCAAGGAATCCTTTGATTTTTTTGTTCATCCCCTCTTCCCTGATTCCCACAGCCCGTATGGGGCTGCATGCTCGGGGTTGAGAGCCAGGCTTCAACTGCAATTTGCAGAAACTCACGTCCTTTGGACCTCGCTTCAAGGCACTGGCCTCGATTGTCGAGTATTCTTTCCCTGTAGGGTCGAACACCGAATCTGCGAAGTCCTCGTAGATGTGGTTGCAAAGCCCGGTGGCCAATTCACCAAGGAGCTCACCATCAGCTTCGCTCTCTGATCTAACACTACCCTACGTGCTCATTTGGATCAGGTACTTCAGACAGTGGTTTTACCCGGTTTTACCCGGTTGAACATGGAAGTGGCGCGGTTGAACTGCTGAACCGCGGTTGAACTGCGGTTGAACCACCGCCATCGCTGGCGGCGGCGGCTGCGCCAGCGGCGCGCTTTTCTGAACAAAATATTTGCATAACCACTTGAAACTGACGTGTGATAAACCTTTTTTAAAAAATGTCCCACCACTGGCTGCAAGTGCTGAACGACCACTACAGCGGCTGGGGGGACCAACAGCTGGTGGACGACTTGTTCACCTTTTTTTGCACAAACGGCACGACAAAACGCCTATGGAAACAACCCGCTGACCGAATTGGTAACACACAGAGGGCTTCCAAACAGCCAAAAAGGGCTACAAAAAAGGTTTTCACAGGATCCGAGGCTGTGCGCCTCATTTTGGACCTTGGGATGCCAAAGCGAAGGTATGTGGCATAATGCACACGTGCCTACAAGTGGTTCAACGTGGTTCAACGGTGCCGTTGAACCCTTATCAGAAATGAACAATTTTGATTCTGCTTCATGACAACGTTTGCACGGCAAAATAATCGCTTAACGTTGCCCAAAGCATGAACATACGAGTTGCAACGTGTTGCCCACGTCACAAATGTGAATACTTTGTGGTTTGTACCATTGGACGCTTTTTGGTGCCATGACGGCAACCCATTCAGCCGCAGGTTCAACCGCGCACTTCATCCAAATTTCTCGGTTCAACCGTACCTAGGTACAGAAAACTTATTTCGTGGGCCGATGCCAAAGAGAAGAAAACCCGTGCAAGCACCGTCCCGTGGACACATTGCTTTCTGTCGTATGCAACGATGGATAAAGCTTGGTCCACGTTAAGTGAGAGACAAGTACTAAAAAGGACCATAAAGGATGGAAGAGTTGGGGTTTGTTGGGATGTGGATGATTGGATACAATATATAGGTGATCAAAGGGATGTGCTAGAAGAAATGCACTTCCCAAGATTTAGGGATGATCACCCCTATGTACTTATAGTGCGTGGTGATGGGTTTCCATGTGGAGCAAGGTCATGGTGCCAAGTTGCATGTGGTTTTGCAACCCACATGCAAAAAGCACGAACTTTGCTCTACAATTGGACCCTTGACCTTGCTCTCGTAAGTGAGCATGAAACGGATCTTGTGCGTGTCCTCTTTGGAGAGACACCACAAAAATACAACAAATTATTGACCGTGACTACATGTTGCTCCGAGGGTTTTGGGTGCGAACGGTTGTCATTATTGGAGGCGATAGCCCTTGGCTTCGTCATATACTTGGTCTATCAACATTTTATGAAATTGGTTCAATTTACTCTTTTGCGACATGGTCTAGGGAGAATGAAAGATGGGTAGGGTGTGAATGGCGACGAAGTACAAGACTTGAAGCAAAATTCCTAAAGTATAGGAAACAAGGAGTTAGTTGTGTCGGTGCAAAAGGGTGCATCGAAAGTCCACTATTGAAAGTGGATGACCGTATAGGGTGTGTCATCATGTGTGTTCTTCATCTTGTGATACGATGCAGTGAATACTTAACAATGTTTGTGCGCACACGAGCCACAATGTTGACGGTACCACAACGATCCAAGGTTCAAAGCTTCCTAAAGGACGCTAAGACCAATGTTTCCTGGAAAGGCCGGTCCTTCCCCGATGGGGAAGAGACATGGCAGTTGTTTGCCAATTGGTTGCCCATTGCAAAGAGTTTGCGTCTAACACCACATGTCACCACTACCGTTGAGGACATGGGAAAATTGCTAACCGCTATCTATCAGTGGACATATGATCCATTCGTCAAAGGGTGTGCACAAATTGCAAAGAAGTGTCAAAACACTATATGTCCCCATAAACGATCACCCTACTTGCTTTGGCTCCGCAACGTGGGGGCCATCGTATTGGGTAATTTGCAACCTTGGGGGGGGGGGCATGTTTTGTGGCGACATTGTTGAGTCGCTTAACTATTTCTTTACAGACAACTTTCTAACCACAACTTCCCGGGGTGGTGGTCGTAAGGCTACCAAGGAGGAAAAGGATGAGGCAATGCTCCGACATGCGCATGAGCGCACCTACCGATGGGGAAGAAACATGGCAGTTGTTTGCCAATTGGTTGCCCATTGCAAAGAGTTTGCGTCTAACACCACATGTCACCACTACCGTTGAGGACATGGGAAAATTGCTAACCGCTATCTATCGGTGGACATATGATCCATTCGTCAAAGGGTGTGCACAAATTGCAAAGAAGTTTCAAAACACTATATGTCCCCATAAACGATCACCCTACTTGCTTTGGCTCCGCAACGTGGGGGCCATCGTATTGGGTAATTTGCAACCTTGGGGGGGGGGCATGTTTTGTGGCGACATTGTTGAGTCGCTTAACTATTTCTTTACAGACAACTTTCTAACCACAACTTCCCGGGGTGGTGGTCGTAAGGCTACCAAGGAGGAAAAGGATGAGGCAATGCTCCGACATGCGCATGAGCGCACCTTCCTCTACAAGGAGATGCCTCAATGGGACGGGCGGCGGCGACGGGAAGATGAGCGTGTAGTGCATGCTCAATTGGAAGTTGGCAACTAGGAGGTGTGTGTGTGGTTCAACCGTGGTTCAGGAGGTTCACCAGTGCGGTTGAACCGGCTTCCCCACGGTTTCACCCCTGCTTCTCCCAGGTGCCTTTGCGCCATGGACCCTGAGTCTTTGGGGAAGGCCTTGCAGGACTGCCTGCCGGCACTAGCTAGGCGCCGATCCACCTGCCGCGCCAGCGCCACAAGCAGCGGCAGCGCCTCCAGCTCCCCACCTGGTCGACAAGTTCCCGCTGAAGGAAGAAGTGGTGGTGCACAACACCTGCAACCCCGACACCACCCTGGCGCCCGAGACGCCTGAGTGGCGGTGGCTGGCTTACGTGACGCCGAAGTACGTGTTCCGCCGTGCCCTGACGCTGTGGATGAAGAAGTACCGCCAAGAAGACAAGGATGGGGTCCAGTCCTACCCCTGGGAGACGAAGTGCCTGAGCGCCGGGGAGTTTTCGGAGTGGAAGATGTGTGTGTGAGCGTGTTTTGGGGTTGTTGTGTTGGTCTGCTGTTCCCTTGTTGTTTGCTAGTTGATTGTGCTGGTGTTTTTTGGTCTTTTGGTAGATGTTTTGATATGACGCATGCAGCGTTTCGTTGCTGTGTGTTGTTGTGTCTATGAATGTTCTGTTATGCATTTGTGTGGTGCGTTTTCTGATTGTAGGTGCTGCGTGTGGGCCTGTCGAGCGACCTCCAAGGCCACATGTCCCTGGACGAACCAGGTCTGGATGCCCTGTTCATAATATGGGCCACTGCGGGGTGCCGTGTTTACAGGAGCGCGTCCCGGTTTGGCGCGGATTCCGTGGGCCGGAGCGGTGGTCACAGCGCAGGACACGATCCACGCTTCTTCTTCAAGGCCCCGTTGGAGTTGCCACCAGGTTGGTTCGACGAATCGGAGGTCAAGCGGTACACGGCGACTCCGAGCAGCATGCTGGCTATGGGCGCCACCATCTCAGTTGGGGGAAAGCACAAGAAGCCCAGGGCAAGCGCCACGACGGCAGCAACGGCGCCAACGGGAATGGCACCATCGCCATTCGTGCAGCCAAGTGTGGTTCAAGCGATCCAAGGGGTGCAACAGGTGTGCAGTAGTTCCACCGTCGTTTCAGCGGGTTCAACCGTGCGACTGAACCGCCTTCACCGTCTTCAACTGTGCACAGTTGAGCGTCACCTTCCTACACACTGAATCGCGTTCCCCCACTTCTGCGGTTCACCTGCCTCCTTGCTTTCTCTGCAGTTGACCGCCAGTGATGTGCCTGAGCACTTGTTCGTGGTGGATCGGCGTGGCCCTGGCATTGTGGTCCGCGGGCGATGGCCACCCATGCCCATGGTGGAGTGGTGGGAATTGTGGTATCGGCAGATCCCTGGCGCCGCTCAAGTGGTCGACCGCATGAGTCGTGGCGTGCAGTGGGGCTTGCGGGAATCGAGCAATGCCGGGCAAGGCAGTCCTGCGCCAGAATGGCAGAGGTCAACGCCCCTGGAGTCCAGTCCAGCCGTCACCACCGCGCCCCAACCAAGTCCTGTGAGAGAGAGCTTTGAGGAGTTCTACAAGAGTGTGTGGGACCGCCCACTTGGAGCAGGTGCAGCATCCGAGAGCAGTGGAAAGGCCCCCAAGCCTCAACGTCTTCCAGCACCACCGCCACCAGAAGAGACGAGCACCCCCGGCAGCAAAGTGGTTCCGAAGTACCTGTTTCAGTCCGCCCAGAAGGAGCTCCGGAAGGAGAAGCGGACAAGTGTAAAGGCTGAAGCATCGCCCGCGAAAGCCCAAGTCGCTGGCGACAGGAAGCTGAAAAAGAAAGCCAAAACTGGCAGCGGTGCTTCCTCCAAAAAGCGGGAAATCGCCCCGGACGACAGTGAGACGGAAGAGACACATCCCCTTTTTGAAGAGCACGAATGGGTCCCAGCCGCAAAGCATATCCCAAAGAAGAAGAAGAAGAAGGTAGTTCAGGCCCCCAGTTCCGAGAGTGACTCCGGCAAGCTCCCCAGCGACAAGTTGCAGGATGTGAAGGCCCTGGCAACTGAGTTGGCTGCGGGTCGAAGGATGGCGACGAGGAGAAAGCGATCAGGGCAGAATCGGCGCATGTGTCAGCTCTGGAGGTGTGCACGGTTGAACCGGTGAAGTGTAATTCAACCGCACGCTTGAACCGCCTGAACCACGGTTTCACTATTTTTTCCTTTTTGCAGAGGCTGGATCAAGCCCAACAACGACGACTGGCGGTTGAGGACACGCGCAAACAGCTGCCACAGCGGTTCGGATGGGCGGCCAACACGCCGATTCAATGAGTCATTGTGGACGGTCCTGATGGCGAACCACGTCTGGCCGTGGGTACCCCGGGGAAAGCCACGAAGGGGACCCCCTGGCCCAAAAAGGGGGAAGAATTGGTCTTCCTTCCCCCGCAGTGGGAGTAGGAGGGCGATGCAGCTGGGACAACGTGGCCAGTTATTGCAGTCAAGGACAGCACAAGCTTCAGTAACCCCCACGCTGCCAAGGAGGCGTTGAAAGAGCGCCGCGCCCAGAAACAGGAAGCGATCGATGAGGAGGGCAAGAAGACAATGGAAGACCCTCCCTCGTACAGTCCCCTTGAGGAGAAGGAGATCACTCCCGCGCCGGAAGCTGAAGCGGAGAAGGACAGTGACAATGGGGTTTCTGTGCCGACGCCGCCCGTGATTCCACAGCCAAAGGACACTGAGAAGCACATTCCTGTGCCTAGTCCGCCAGAGGTGCCAGAGCCAGAGGGGAGTGAAGAACAGGTGGTCAAAGAGGAAAAGGTTGAGTCTGCTGGTCCAGGGGTGCAGGAGCACAGGGACAGTGGGGAGGACTCGCCTGCAGCCCTGGTTGGTCAAGAGGAGATTGAGGAGGTTTGTGGAGCGCCAAAGGACGAGGAAATGCCTGCATGTAAGCAGGAAGATAACCAAGAGGCAGCCCCAGAGGTTGGTGCACCAGTGCCTCACGTGAAGGAAGAGCCACTCCCAAAGGACTGACTTTTCACGTACCTCAAGGGAATGAGGGGGTGGCAGTGGCGGGAGCGACATGGAGCACGGTACCGTAGGCAGTTGTGGGGGGCCGTAATGGTGCAGGGGCATCACCGTGTGCAGGTTGCAGTGCAAACGAGGAGAGATCCGGACCTGGTCCGGCGCGTGAACGCACACATCCGAAGTGTACTCCCCCAACTAACCTACACTGCGCTCGCAGTGGTCCATGGGGTGGGCGATCATCCATTGCTTGTACATACACATCCAAAGGATGACAGTCCCCTTACGGGGGAAATAGCCCTGAGGGATTTTGTGGGGGGGGAACTGTTTACCAGTGCCCTACTTTGTGGAAATGGGCCTTCTCGTCCTGCATGGATACGTTGGGGGCGTGATTTATTATGGGGACACATTGTGGAGCCTCGATATGGGGTCATGTTTAACGCTCTTAGGCCCCACATGCCTCTGGCGTGGTCTGGACAGCGCATTGTGCTCGTACCGTAAACAGGCATTGCATGGGGACGTCTGCCTGTGGCGATGCAGAATGAACTGGTCACGTTTGGCCTTCCAGGGTGCAGATGTGTTTTTTGTGTAGCGCTTCGTGCAACAGCGGTTGAACCGGTGAAGCCGGTGCAACCGCGCGCCTGTCCAGCGGTTGAACCACCTTGAAAGCTGGTTACATTTTAGTGCAATCCATGAGAAAACAAGCTTCTGACAATCAAGTGTAGGCTTGCATGTAATTGTTGTTCACTAAAAAGGGTCCAAAGTCCTAAAGGGAATCCAAACAAGGTGCAGGGGTGTATGTCACCACCCCTAACAAAAAGTTGATGGTGAAGTCGTGCGGTTTCACCAATACAGCCGCCGCCACTGGCACCTACACCACGACCGCCGTGAAATATGATCCAAGAGAAATAGGTGTCCAGTGTTTTGCACCAATGAGGTAAGAAGGTTCTCAAAAACATTCTTTTTAGGGGGTGTGGCATCTCTTGCAGGGCTGAAAAATAGCGGTTTTCAGGTTGCTACTTAGCAGTTTGTTGCTGTACCGCGATAGGGGTTCAACCGTGGGAAAGCCGTAATGAAAGTGCGCGGTTGAACTCGGTTGAACCACGGTTTCACTTGGGTAATTCAAGGGTACCTGATCCAAATGAGCATGTAGGGTACGTTCTCTGTCCTGAAACAAAGCGGTAAGGGGAGCCAAGTTGCATCCCATGAGCGGTATGGGCTCTCTGAGTATGGGATCCACCTTGGTGCGCCACTGAGAAACCTTTTCGCATGACCGTTCGTGCCTATGAAGCGACAGGCCATGCTTGGTCACCTCGGCAAAGGAGCGAACCATCCAAGCAGGTCGGTAAGTTCTCGCCTGCATGTCTGGTTCTGTGGATGTACCCTTGTCGGGAACCACACTCTGACCATCAGTGGAGCAGATTTGGGTTAGTTTTGCTGAGGCCTCCTGAAATTGGTCCAGGGCCTTTGTCTGGGCTAGCTCACTGATTTTATAGCGGGCATTCATCTCCTCAGCTTGGAGCTGGACCAAGGGTTTCGGCATTAGTGGGCGACTCTCCTCGGCCAACTCAGGGTCTGGCGCATCCACAGGGCCCTGTCCGAGGAGTGCCAACTTGTGGCACCTGAGCCTCAACCGTTTGCGGTCCGTACCCTTGGGCCTTTTCCCAAACAGGTTAGAACGTTGCCGAGGAGAATATTTTGCCCTTTGTGGGACGTCGGGGCTCCAATGACCTCCTGGAACCCTCCCTCAGAGTCCAGATTATACCCGGGACGGCGCTTCCAATAATCAGGATTCACGTCTTTCTGGTGGTCACCCAAGCAGTCGAAGGCTATGGCCCGACACTCAGTATCGGGCTTCTGCATATGTTGTCCCCCGTGGACAACCTGAAAAATTGGTTTAACCCGGGGAAGGTCCCACCAATTGACCGTAACCTCCCCTAATGACCAGAACCAAGTTTCTTTGGTTCTGACCAGGACAATGATTACTCCCCTTGCGCCATCCCATCGGCATTTTTTGACGATGCCGGCAATCTCCGACTCCTTGGGATGCAGAAACAACGTTTGGTCACTACAGAGTACAAACAAACCCATGGGGTGACTGTTTTGGTCACAGGTCGGCATTCACATACGTATTTTCTGCTGTGGCCTCCTGGTCCGCATCATCACCGTTTATATTCAGATCCTGACTCTGTAAATGGGGTGCATTTGACACTCCATGAACCTGAAAAATGGGGCTGGATTCAGCCAACTGATCCTCATTCTGCACCTGAAAAGTGGGATTGGATTCAGCCAACTGATGCTGATCCATCAGGTTCTGTACTTCAGGCTCCACACGTGAATTCTCGTCGTCAAAGTCAGCTGAGGGCTCATCTGGTATGTGCTCCTCGCGCGCGACATCATCAAACACAAGGGAACCTCGTGCGGGACTCAGTGTAAGGCCATAACGTGCAAGAAAAGGGTATCCCACCAAAGGCCAGATGGACAGTGACTTGCACACACTTTACTGTCACATACCTCCTATCGTGCGAAACTGGCAATGACACGCTGCATTTCACCGCTTGTCTGCCACCAGCCAATTTGTTCTTGCCGGCGTCAACCAAGCGGATGGGAAACTCTGTTCTTGTATAGTTCTTCGCATCAAAAATTTCCCACCCCGCAACGGCCAATACCTCGCATCCCGAGTCTATGAGGGTTGCAATATCACGGAGGACATTTTCAGGTGTATTATCTATAGTATATGCACCTGAAAGTATTAGTCCTTTCCGCGACCTTTTGGAATTGCCCGGTCGGGGATCCCTCAGCCAAACCGGCTCACCATTGATGAAGTTGCCCGGTACACAGGCGGGCTCGTTTTAGACCCAACACGAAGTCCACTTTCAAAAGTAGCTTCGTAGCATGGGCCCCTGGCGTCACTTTACCAGGCTGCTGACACGCCTAGGACTTGGTCCCGTTCGCTGCTCTCTTTGCTTCAAATTCAGCCTTGAGGTGGGGGTGCTTCTTCCAGCACTGATCCACCATGTGGCCTTTCATTTTGCAATGGGAGCCTTCCTTGGGCGAACCTGTGCCCTTGCGCCTCGGGCTTCCTGGTCCTGTTCTTGACTTGGGCTTGCCGGATTTGAAAATCAACGGCTTTCGGAGGTGTTGGTGCCTTTTCCAACACTTATCCTCCATATGCCCCGGGAAACTACAAAAAGGATATTTAGGCCCTTTCTTGGGGACCGGTTGGGCTATGGCATTCACATACCATTCCTCCCACTCGTCAGGTGGTTCAAAGACCTGGGCATCAGTCGCGTTAGGCGAAGCCTCGGACTCCGCAATTGCATTCACCTGTTCGTCCACGGGCTCGGCACCCATGAAATTCAAAGACGCCACATTGGGGCGCTTATCCAAGGGCAACGATCGCCATTTCTGGTGAACCTGATGACGCTTGACACCGTCTTTCTGTCTGAGTTCCACGTGACAGAAAAGGTACAAGGTCAGGTAGGTGAATTCAAATCCTCCCTACTTGCTCTCCTCATTACAAACTTTCTAAATGAGGCCGTCATGGGGGATCAAAGTGTCCAAGAACCTCTGTCAGACATGACCAAATGTAACCCCATCTCATACTTGACTGCCCCAGTAAAACAAATCCTCCATGAAGTTGGAGAGCTCACCTACCGAACAGTTCTTGGGAACGGTTAGCCCCTGGAAAACATGGTCGGGGACATTTCTGTTCACCCGGCAGTTGACTTCCCGCAAAACACCCTCTTTCACTTGGGCATAACTCAGGTTCCTACGGATCACCCTCTTGTCGATCGGGTCTGCAACGTCTTTTGGGATTGCTCCCAAAAGCATTTTGATAAGGTTTCCTTCGCCAAGCGCGTCCCCCACGACTCGCTCCCACCTGGCATAGGACAGAACACAGTCCTGTGCCTTCACCCCGTCGCCGTCCCAAGTGGAAACAACGTCCCGGACTTGTGCATCCTTCAGGGCACGGACCCAAACACTGAACACAGAGCACAGTCAGGCACACCGGTGAACAGGAGCCAAGCAGCCCAGGACACCGCGCAGGCAACAGCACACAGAGAGCGTGCACGCCGGTGAACAGGAGCCAAGCGGCCCAGGACACCGCACCCGCAACACCACACACAGAGCGTGCACGCCGGAGAGCAGGAGCCAGGAGGCCCGGGAAACCGTGCACGCAACACCGCACACAGGGCGTGCACGGCGGTGAACAGGAGCCAGGAGGCCCAGGATGCCGTACACGCAACACCACACACGGAGCGAGCACACCGGTGAACAGGAGCCAGGAGGCCCAGGACACCGTACACGCAACACCACACACGGAGCGTGCACACCGGCGGCCCAGAACAAGGCCAGGAGGAGCAGGGCCGGGACAACAAGGAAAACACACACCAAAGGTGGAAAATCCAGGACGGAAGCATGAGGCAGGAACGCCGGGAGAAGGTATGGAGTTTGCGGGGCAGCATCAAGGGGAGGAGACGGCGACGGCAGGAGGAAAAGGCGATCGCAGGGGCCGGGAAGGGGCTACAGCAGGGGGAATGGAAGGAGGGAGGGAGGGAGGGGGAGGGGCAGCGCCAAGACGCAGAGGGGGAGACCCAGGGGACAACAAAGAGGGGGCGAAGGGAAGGAAGGCGAAGCAGTGGGGAAAGGATTCAGCTGGGGAGTACCAGCGGCTAGACGCCCAGTAAACTAACGGCGCTCGACGGGCACACTTGACGGCAAGCATCGTGCTTGGGTTGGGGCGGTAGAACGTGCTTGAGGCCCTGGAGGGGCCAATGAAGAACGCAAACACCCCCGGATGCCGGCGATGCCTTTACGCCTGAAGCGAGGTGTGCAAGAGGAGAGGGTGGAAGGGACGAGGAAGGTAGCCAAGAGAGGCAGTGGAGGAGATCCATACACTGTGTACACAGGGGACACACAATGTACGCGACCGAAGAGGAGGCCAGCGAAAGGAGCAGGGAGTCAATGGAGAGCGCGAGGAGTGAGACACGAAAGAGAGGAGCGGCATGCGCATGGACCGGGAGTGAAAGAACGTTTGAAGGGGAACAAGACCGAATCCATGCGGGAGTGGTGACACATGGTATGGAGGGTGACGGAGTGGACTCCTTGCGGAGAGCTATGAGTGTTATCGAAGGAGGCCAAGGCACAAATGAGGAAGCGAAGGAAGTGCGAGCAAGGGTAGTCGCTGCGGTCAAGGAGAGGTTACAGGCAGGGGTGATGCAGGAGCCCCTGCCGCAGGGGGAGACGGGATGGAAGGAGTACGTACGGAAGCTGGCACAAGGGAGAAGGATGAGAGGACCGCCGGAGGTTGAGGCGTGGGCGGTGAAGAATGGATACAGAGTGAAAGTGTACCGGGAGACGAAGGATGGAGAGGGCTACAGGAAGATACAGGAGTATGGAGGGGAGAAGGGGATGACGGTAGGAATCCTGTGGAGGAAGACGAGAGTGTACGAGGTGGTGTGGGAGCACGAAGAGATGGGGGAAGGCAGTACAACAGGAGAGGCGGGAAGAGCAGGCACAGGCGGGGGGGCACAGGTTAGGGTGGGCGCGGGAGGCGAACGAGGACACAGTGTTGCGTCGGGCGAGAGTCGGCCGTCGACGTGTGGAACGAGGAGTGTGGGGAGTGCGGCGGGGAACGAAGAGGAACAGCAACGCAAGGCGGCATGGGCGTGGAAGGGGCGGGAGGGTGCATTGGAGGGGGCGAGGGAGAGATCAGAGGAAGGGGTGCTCGTAGAGCACATGTACGGGAAGGATGTCAACACATTGTGGGAGGTGTTGTGTGCACTGGAGGGCAGACCGAACAGTGAAGAAGAGGTACAGCGAATAAGGCAAGGAGTGGCTTCCAGGGTGGAGAGTAGACACAATATGGGAGAAATGGAGGAGTGCCTGCCACAGGAGGAAGTATGATGGCAGAGGTACATACAGCGGACTAGGCAGGGAAGGAGGATGGGGGGGCCGGCGGAGGTGGAGGCATGGGCAGCGGAGGGGGGGTCCAAGGTGGCGGTTTACAGGGAGACAAAAAGCGGAAACCGATACAGAAAGTTGGTGGAGTATGGGGAAGGAACCCCGCTGGATGCGGGAATCCTGTGGACCAAGCGAAGAACCTATGCGGTTCTGTGGAGTGTGAGAGGTCGAAGGAGTGACGCGGCAGACGTGGCGGCGGCGGTGCAAAGAGTGCTGGACAGTGCAAAAGAGGGGCAGGAATGGCCGGAAGAAATGCCGGAGGGGGGGAGGCGACAGGTCATACCAGGGGATGGCAAGTGCCTGTATTGGGCACTCAGCGCGGTGGACGGAGCGGGGGGGCGGGCGGCAGCAGAAGAGGTGCGCAAAGCGCTCACGGAGGGGGAGATGGCGCGGCCCCCAGAGTCGGGCTGGGCGCGGAGAGTCATGAGGGATGCGGGAGCGCGAACGTGGGATCAGTACCTGGACAAGGTGCGCAGGGGAGAGATATGGGGAGGGGCATGTGAAGTTGGGAGGTGGGCGCAGAGCAAGGGATGCAGAGTGGCAATGTACCAGGAGTGGGGACCGCAGGGGGTGTATCGGAAGATGGCAGAAGTGGGAGAAGGAAAGCGAACGGCAGCAGCGCTGCTGTGGAGCAGACGATGAGGGGTACACTACGAGCTGCTGTGGCCCCCGGTGGAAGAAGACGCGGAGGCAGTGGCGGGGGCGGACGCAGAAGAAGGGAGAGAGTCGAAAGGCGACGCAGAAGTGACAATGGAGGAGGAGTTGGCAGAAGAAGAACCGCAGAAGGGGGGGGGGGGAAAGGGAGCGGACGGAGGAGCACATGTGGCGGGCTGTGCATCAAATACCGATCCAGGAGGGGGGGGAGAGGTGGAGGTACCAGGGACAGGAGGGCTCCAGGAGGGAGAGAAGGGGAATGGGGGGTCGTACAGCGCGAGACAGAAAGCTACGGGCGGGATGGGAAGGGGTGCTAGGAGTGCAAGTACAGGAGACGGAGTGTATGAAAGTGCCAGAGGGTACGGGGAAAGGCGAGTGGCACAGGAGGCAGGCAGGGGGGGTGGACATGTGGGTCACAGGGGGGGGGGGGGGGCGGTGTTGCAGCTGCAGCACAGGGAGGATTTGGGGACCGGGTGGGGGGCAGAGAGAGCGGTCCAGATACGGCCAGACAGAGCGGTGTGGCTGGAGCCGGGATGGAAGGGGAGGTACAGGGTGGCGGGGGGGGGACGCCGGTGGTGGGGTTGGCATATGACATGGCGAGCGGACCAGGTGGAGGGGGTCCCAGTCAGGAATGAGTGGGGAGGAGAGCTGCCAGGAGGAGGACAGGGGGCGAGTAGCGTGCGCGCACAGTTCACTAGGGCGGCATTGCTTCCGGCACCCACGACACAGGGACACAGGGGGCAGGGGTTGGTGTATACGTTCGGAGAGGAGATGACGCTGAAAGCGGCGGAGGCCATAAAAATGGTGCTGGATGAAGGGACGGCGTGCATGGCCAACCGCACGTACCATGTGCACCCACACACGGGGGACACGTGGCAATACGCATTCCCGGGGTACGACGGCATGGAGAGTATAGTGCCACTGCCGGAGTGTGAGAGGCAGGGTGCAGAGATATCAGCCCCTGCCAGGGTGGCAGAAGAATGAGTGCGGGAGACGGGAGGAGTGGAGCAAGAGATGTGGGCAGTGGGGGACATTCGGCGTGCGAGGTACCGCAGGGGAGAATGGATGACGCGGGAGGACACAAAGGCGATATTCCCCGTGGTGAGGAAGGGGCCGGCGGCGGCACAGTGGAGGGGACAGGCAGTCCACATCATCCTCCCCGATGACAGGGTGCGAAGCAGGGGGATGGTGGAAGTCGAGGTACGCCACGGACCAGGGGCCAGGTACCAGTACGATGTGCTGATTCCAAATGTGGTGGTCACCACAGCAGCGGCGGCGGGTATGGAGGTCCGGATTGGACTCGGCCGGGAGGGACAGGCGGGGCAGGTGTACACCATGGGACACTGGGAGGGACAGCCGGCGATCCAATGGATGGCGGAGCCCGTGTGGGGGGAGCCGCTGCATCCCGAGGGCCAGGTGGGGAGGGGAAAGGCGGATGGGGCGGACGCTGCTGAGCTGGACAGAGCGGAGAAAGAAAAGGAGAAGCGCCAGAAGGAGGCGGCGGCGGAAGGGTTGGACATGCTGGGGAACGGCAGGGACAGGAAGGACATGCTGCAGAAGTGGGCGCAGAGGCTGAGGGGCAAGGCGACGGCAGGTCAGAATGTCTTGACAGAAAATGGAGAGGCACAGCCAGGGCTGGAAGACCGCATCAAAGGATGTAGGGGTGAAGAGGTACGGCAGATGGTGAGCAAGGCTAGGTACCACCTGAAGGCCAGAGCGGAGGCGGTGGAGGACAAGTGCAGGCCAGAGTGCACGCTGGCCAGGTGCCTTTGCAGGCTGGACGGACCACAGGAGCCCAAGGGAGGATACCATGGGATCCGAGTAAGGCAGCCCAGGAGACAAGGGCCTATGTGGCTGCAGATGGGGGAAGAGGAAGGGGCGCCGCTGGTGTACTTCCACCAAGTCAAGCACATGTTGGTGGGATATGCGGATGGTCGGAGCGGAACAGTGGGGGAGGAGGAGGAAGCGGGCGAGAGGCAAGCAAAGGCGCAGATCCTCACGGCGAAGAAGGTGGAGCCGAAACAGGCGGTGCTGTGGATGCAGATGCAGCGGGATGCGCAGGTAGCGGCGTGTGTGTGTGGAGAGCACGAGCAGAACTGTAGAGGTTTTGCGGGCCCACGAGGCAGGTCTTGGCCATGGCGCTGTACGTTGGGGAGACAGTGCGGCGCAGCAGGGGCATGGCCGGAGAGTGGGACCCAGACACAGAAATGCACCGGATGCGCAAGGTTATGACCATGGTTGACTATGACGAGGCGGCGGGGAGGAGGGCCAAAGGGCACACAATACAAGTAGTGTCCCCACAGGCGAGTGCCACGGGGGCTGCAGACCAAGGGGTCACAGACCTGGTGCAGGACGGACACACGTGGTGGGTCGTGGAACCCAGGGAAGATAGGCGCCAAGCGGTGGTGTATACGGCGGCGCCGTTGAAAAGGGTGGAGCACCCGCTCATGCGGTGGGTCGGGGAGGTGGAAGAGGTGAGGGTTGAAAGAACGGAGGAGGTACGCGAGATGGCCGTCCTAAGGGCGTTGGAGTCGCAAATTGATAGGTGTGCGGAGGCGGAAGAAGCGGAAGATATCAGGGAACAGATCCGGTTGGCATTGGAATGGGTGGCCAGCACCAGGGGAGGGGAGCAGCCGAGGTGGATCGTGGCACCCGGAACGAAGGACGGGCACAGGAAGGAGGCATTGGAGAGAGCAAGAAAGCTCACCGAGGGGGCCAGGAAGCCAGGCCTGGAGGTGGAAGACGATCAGGGGGGGGAGAGGCCAAGTACATGGAGGGGGATGCGGAGGGGGAGAGGGGGATAAATGCGGTTCATAGTGGGGGATGGGGATGGTGAGGAGGAACGAGACGAAAGGGGGCAGGACCAAGCGCGGGGAGTGGAAGGCCGGGAGCCGGGACTGGCAGCAGGCGGGCGGGAAGACAGAGAGGAGGGAGAAGAAGGGGTGGAAGAGGGAGAAGCGGAGGGAGGAGGGCAGGAGGGTGCTGTTGGAGACAGGGTGGAGGGGGGAGCAATGGGGAGGGGACAAGAGAGGGAAGTGAGAGGGAGGGCGGCAAGCGGGGGAGAGAGGCGGACGAGCAGGATCTGCAAGCAGAGCAGCAGCAGGAGGGGGAAGGGGAAGGGAGGCCAAGAAGGAAACGGGCGAGGGGAGTCAGGTACGGGGAGGAGCAGCGGGGCCGTGAAGAGCAGGGGGCGGTGCGGGAAGGGATTACAGTGTATGGTCCGCACAAAGTTAGTGGGAAGTGGAGGAGGTATGTGGGAACATTGGAGGAGATGATCGAACAACAAGATCGCAAGGGACATGTGACGAGGGCAGCCATTGTGCAGTGGGAGGATCAGGGGGAGGGGGATGAGGAGAGAGTGCTGTACCCGGTGGAAAGGTTGCAGGTATGCCTGCAAGGTAGGGAGATGGAAATACACGGGCACCTGGTACCGGAGCAGGAGGCGAGAGAGTTGGAAGGAGAAGAGGTGTCGACGGGGGGGAAGAACAAGAAGAGGAAGTGACAATTAATGAAGCGGGGGGCGGCGGGGAAGAAGAAGAAAGAAGCCAGACAAAGACAGGGGGGAAGGAACAAAGGGGAGGAAAAAGGCACGACAGACAACGGGAATCTACGAGTGGATGGCGAGGGCAGGTGGCAACGCATGAAGTTGTACTCCCATAATGACCCCGCGGCACTGTATCGGGCGGACAAGGCAGCGTGGCAGCAGATGAAGCTGCATGAGGCGGACCCCGGCGTGGTGGCGTACCAGGAGATAAGGTTGCAGGGGAAGGACAACGTCGTGTGCGCGCAGATGTACGACAAGGAGGGGAGAGAGTACCAGCGGGAGTGGGCGCAGGGTGTGCCGCTGTTGGTGCGCAGAGGGCTCAGCGTTGTGCAGGACAAGAAGGTGGGAGCGAGGGGACGAAGGACGGTGTATGATGTGGCGACGGAGCATGGACAGGTAGTCATCATCAAATGCCATGTCCCACATGGGAGGAGGGTCAAGGAGTATGTGGCGCAGCTGAGGATGGAGTACGTCAGGGCGCTGAAGAGGGGGCCAGTCATCGTGGTTGGAGACTTCAACTACGATCCCCGGAGGAGGGGCGCGGAGACGGAGGTGGACCGCGAGGTGCGTAAGTTTGTGGAGGAAATGAGGCTGCAGGACGTGTCGTACAGTGGAGCGCCGGGCCCCTCACACTACCCGGCACCGGAAGGCAGCGCGCCGTCGCGGATAGACGGGGTGTACGCGGACCCCAGCTGGGTCAAGGGGGTGACGGCGGGATACATGCCGGGGCCGGAAGAAATGCAGGACAGGAAAGGGCATTGCCCCAAGATGGTTACTGTGGACGTGAAGGTGGGGGAGCCCGGGACGAACAAGAGGATGAGCAAGTGTCGGATGAGGAAGGCGTCAGCCTGCCGCCAATGGTGAAGTGGCCGGAAGAGGGGGACGAGAGGTGGCAACAGTAGGGGCAGCGGGTACACGCTGAAATGAGGCAGGGGAAACAACTGCATCAAGCCATGAGGAGGGCAGCGCGGATATGCGGGTTTACCAAGCAAGGGGGGGAGTCGCAGGCACAGCCCAAGCTGCAAAGGCTGGTGGCCACACTGAGGAAACGGCAGCACGAGGAGGTCGAGGCAAGGGCGCGGGAAGAGGGGACGGAGTGGCAAACAGAGGTGACACAGGCGAAGAAGAGGGTGCAAACAGCGAAGAGGGCTGTGGAGGATGAACACGAGAGGATATACCAGGAAGTGGTGGCAGAGCATGAGAGATACATGGAAAGGGCGATGCCGTACAAATCGCTACGGTACATCAGAGAGCTCGCTGAGGCTGGAGAACCAAAGGAAATCAGGGCGGTGAGACTGCAGTGTGGCAGGGTCACGTGCAACAAAAAGGAAGTGCTGGAGGAGGTGGCGCAGAGTTTCAGGAGACAGCACAACCAGGGACAGCAGGAGCTAAGCGGGATCACAAGGAGAATGGTAGGGGCGTTACCGCGGGTGTTCACAGCGGAGCAGAGCGAGGACATACACCGCAGCAGGGTAACGCTAAGGGAAATTAAAGAAGCAGTGAAGGCTCTCAAGGGGAAAAAGAGCCCGGGACTGGACCAGCTGGTGGCGGAGGCGTACCAGCACCTGGAGGCGCCGGAGCTGGATGGTCTAGCGGGGAGGGTCACGGAGGTGTTGCGCACAGGCGAGCCCCCAGCGGAATGGGGGGGCAAGGTGCGGCCCCTGTACAAGAAGGGGGATCACCTCAGGCCGGGGAACTGGAGACCAATATGCTGTGCCGTCACAGAGGCCAAGCTTATCTGGATGGTGATCTTCGGGAGGATACAGCGGCGGCTGTATGCAGCGGGGGTCATACCAGACAATATGTGGGAGTCAGTGCCGGGCAGGTCCACACAGGAAGCAAGCTTCCTGTACGATATGTACCTCCATGATGAGGACCTAGAGGCGTTCATGGCGTCTGTGGACGTGAAGGGGGCGTTCCCCAACACGCCGCATAGGCTCATAGAGGAGGTGTGGCGACAGCTAGGACTCCCATATGGTGACTTTGTGGAAAAGTACCTGCGCTCAAGGAGGTACACGGTTGCCACGGGGAAGGGGTGTACCGAGTGGGTAGCCCCAGGCAGCGGGGTGCCACAAGGTGGGGTGGAGGGCCCATTCCTGTACTTGCTGGCCATGCTCCCCCTGATGAGTTGGATAGTGCGGGAATATCCACAACTGGCGCGGGCACCACACACGTCGCCGGCGCAGGCGTATGTGGATGATGCCGTACCCATGGCGCGGGATGAAAAAGCCCAGCAGGTGGTGCAGGACCTGATGCAGAGGTACGGGAGGGATAACCACCTAGTCTGGAGAGCGGAGAAGTCGGCGGTTCTGAGGAGGGGTGGAGAGGAGGGCATGGCGCTGGATGTAGGAGACGGAGTGGCATGGCTGGAGAGGGCAGAGGAAGCGGTGGTGCTGCGACATGTGCAGGCCATGGAGGCGAGGGGGGTCAGGCTACCTGACAAATTAGTCCGGGGGTTCAGGGCGATGCTGGTGGTCCTGCGGCATCACCCCCCGTCAGTGCAGACGACCCTGTACTACCTGCGGGCAGTGCTCAATGCGGCGGTAGGGTACCAGGGGATGCACCTCCCGTACTGGAGGGAGCAGCTGGAGGAGGTGGAAGGGGAAGTGCGGAGGCTCATCAGAGGGGATGAGGGATACCAACAGAGGTGCCGTGGTGCGTGTTGCGGTCGCCGACGGCCTACTATGGAGAAGGGATACCCACGGCGGGGGAGGCGTACAGGGCACACACGGCGAGGACGCTGAGCAGGATGTGCCACAATCAGGAAGAGGTGGTGAGACGGGTGTGCTATCACGCGGTCGCAGAGGTTCAGAAGGAGGAGAACATGTCCCCGCGCTATGTGTGGCACCGGCGCAAACGGTTGGCGGCGGGGAAGAAGGAGCGCATGTGGCGCGCCCTACAGGCAGTGTTGCCGGGGGAAGAACACATGCTGGCAACCAACAGGACGTGCGGTAGGCGGGGACCAATCCTGGTCCTAGACACGGACTTCGGGGGGGCGGCAGATTGGACAGTGCGGTGGATCAGGAAGGAAGGAGTGAGCATGGAGGTGCTGCACGTGCGCAGGAAGGATGTGAAGGAATACAAGAAGGCGGGGCTGCACCATGCGGAGTTCTATCGGGACACCAGGGTGGTGGAATGGGGTGTATACAGGTGGATGATGAGGAGAGCACGAGGACAAGAGGACCGCGCAAGGTGGAGCAGGAGGATGCGTGCGATGTGGAACTAGTGGGTAGCGCTGTGGGGGATCCAGCAGAGGGAGCCAAGATGCGGGAGAGGAGAGGGGGCGCAGCAAGAGAGAGTGGTGCTGGACAGGGGAGAGAGTGACAAGGCCAGACCGGGCATACTGTTGTGTGCGCCGCTGGGACTCAAAGGACCGAGGGGGAAGGTACAGAGTGCGGCCGGGCAGTGGTATGATGTCCATGCAGATATGTTCCGGAAAGACAACATCCCGGAAGGGGCAGGACAGGGGGACCAGTGCTGGAGGTGCACCAAGGTGGCGGGGCAAGTCCCGTGGCCAGTCCTACGATTGACGGCGTGGGCGTTCCCGAACGCGACCATGCGCACTACGGACACCAGGGGGCAGTGGAAGGGGCTGGTGCTGCGGCTGCCCAAGGAGGTGCGGGAGGATGAGGAGGCCCAGGGGGACGTGGAGGTCTGGTGGGGAGAGGAAAAGGAGGGGAAAAGAACAGGGGTCCAGTTTGGATGGGACAGAGTGCGGGGACTACAAGAAGAGGATGATGGGGTGGCGGTGAGTTTCCGGATGACAGACACGGGGAGGCCCGACAAGGAGGCGCCCATAGTGCCCGTGGGCTACAAGTGTGGAGAGAGTGCGAGGAGGATCAGGCTGACGGTCCACGGGTTGCAAGCAGACAGGGTATGGTACCTGTTTCTGGTATAAGCATACCTAGAGCAGGGCAGGGCGAAAGGGGACAGGGCATGGTGCCACGGAGTGGTGGTGACGAAGTGATGGAAGGCCAGGACGGACAATAATTGGGCGGTGTACAGAGGGGTAAGAGAGCTAGGCATCGGGTATGGGGTACGCTAGTATGGCATTGGGAAGCACAAGGTTTACTGCCACTACCCGAGGGAGGTGGTGCGCATACTGGAGCCCACGAAGAAGAGGGTGGTGCTATTTCTGGACGGGTCCGGGTTGGAAGGACAGCCGTCCATCCCGGGGGCAGCGGCGGTAAGGGTCAAGGGGGTGGAACAGGTGACGGAGAGTGTGGTGGAAAAGATGGTGTACGGAGCAGCGTCCCATGGAGAGGTGCAGGCGGTGGCGGACGTGGTTGAGGAGATACGGGAGGACGTACGGGAAGTGTGGATGGTGGTGGACGCGGAGGCGGACATGGCGTCCCTCAGGAGACTGGCCAGCAGGCCACTGCATGAGGCCCTGGGCACGGGACTGTTGTCACAGGTGTACGCAATATGGCACGGGCTGGAGATGAAGGAAGTGCCCCTGGTCATACACCTGGTGAGACAGGAGTCACACAGGGCGGGAGTGGGGAATCATGAGGCGGATGGGGCGGCGCAAGCAGTGGATAAGGAGCAGGAACCAGAGTGGAGGGTGCCAGAGAGCAAGGAGCACCTCCACTTGGTGCATATACCTCCAAGGGTCGGGGAAGAGGAGAAGGCCAGGTGGAAGGTGGAGGAGGACAGAGGCAAGCAGGAAATAAGGGTGTATCCACAGCAGGTGCACATGCTAGCCAAAGTACGAGGGGGGCCGGAGGTGGTGGAGCTGAACGAGTACTTGGAGGGCAAGGTGGGACAGCGGGTCCACTACCCCAATGTGCTGAGGCCAGAATCGCTGCCCAAAAGGCTGCAAACCAGAAGGCTGCAGGCGATCACGGGGCAGGTGCCGGTGCGTGAAACGATCATGAGGTGGTACAGACATAAGGGTATGGACCTCCCGGGTGAGTACATGAGGTACCACTGTGGCCAAGGGCAAGAAACCTACGAGCTCTTCATGCGGTGTGCACAGTATAAGGGGATCGAGGAACCACTGGTTGGGGATCAGGACGTCCCGTTACTCAAGAAGGGTGCGAGAGGCAGAAGCGCGGTGGAGAGAGAGCTGGGGAAAGAAGGGCACCGCAAGGGACTATGGCACATGGTGATAGTGAAACCGCTCTGGCGGGCACTCCAGGAGCATACAGTGGCACCGGAGGCCATGGCGCACAGGCTGTTGCGGCGTATGGTGGAACATCTCCAGGAACACATGGCGTGCAGAGAGACGCAGTTGGAGGCACGGGCGGACGACATGCGTGATCCAGTCACCAAGCGGATGGAGATGGCGTTGATCAGGTACAACCCAAAAATCACAGAGATGGAAGTACGGAGGCGGCCAGATTGGCGGCCAAGGCGGTCAGGGGGAGAGACGGGAATGGAGGACAGAGAGAGAGACGGGCGGAGGGACCGCCTGATGGCACGCAGACAAAAGAGAATCCGGCAGATATGAGGGCAGGACGGGTGTACGGTTTCACCGCGCAGGGGGACGTCAGGAAGTGGACTGGAGGAAAAGGGACAGCGGAAGCGCCCGTCGCATGGAATGGAGCATCCGGGACTGGGCACGCAGAGTCGTAGGGCGGAGCAAGAAGCGGGGACAACGAAGTGGGGACGAGGACGGGTACAGTGCAGACTGCGGCAGAGAGAGTACGACAACGAGACCCCCTGGATCGGAGCAGCCGGGGAGGAGTGAAGCACGGCGCTAGCCCCCGGACTGGAACGTCCGGGGGTGAACCCGGTGCCACGGACTGGAGCGTCCGAGGCAACTGACAGAATACGAAAAAAAAAAGAAAAAAAAAGAAAAAAAAAAGGCGCCCCGAGTTGGAGCATCCGGGGCGGAAAGAAGCACGGCACTAGCCCCAGGACTGGACCGTCCGGGGGTGAACCCGGTGCCACGGACTGGAGCGTCCGAGGCAGCGGGGAGAATATGACAGAGCACCCCACACGTAGGGCGCGCGAACAGCGGGGGTAAAGGGCGGGGGAGGTGGGGGAAAACGGCGACAGGGCGCAGGGCTCAGGTGTGATCCCATGTGCAGCGCAATCTCACACATGCCTGACCCACAGCCCAGCCAGCCACCGACAGTGCGGGCAGAAGTCGCCCGCATGCAGGCCGGCGCAGCCCCGCGGCCCCCCTCGCCGGGGACCTCGGCGACGTCTGCGGACGTGTCGTCGCCCTCGTCTCCGGAGAGCTCGGGGACGGTCAGGGAGGAAGGGCCGGGGGCTACAGGGCGACAGAGGGGGGAAGGAGCCGTGGTACGGAAGGGAGAGGGGAGGGAAAAGGGAGGACAGGCAGAGGCGGGGAAGGGCGGGGCAGAGGGGGTGGCGGCAGATGCTGAAGGGCAAGGGGTGGGGCAGGGGCAGAGGGCAGCGGAAGGGCCAGGGGCGGACCCGTTCAATGTCGTGGATGTGAGGGCGGGCATGGAAGTGAGGAGGAGGGAGTGGAGGAGTCGGAGGGAGTAGGTAATCACTGACATCCTCGAGGTGTCGGAGGATGAGGGGGAGGAGGCGGGGAGGATGGCGGTGGAGGGAGGCACAGGACAGCCGTCAGCGCCCAATGTGCCGGCAGCTGCCATGAAGTCCATCCTCCCGGAGGTGCGGAGGCAGGAGGAAGGCAAGGGCGGACGAGGGCAGCTGGAGGCGGGAGCGGCAGGGAGCGGAGACAGCAGCGTGAGCACCGGAGGGAGAGGGCGGACGGGCAAGGGAGGGAAAGGGCAGGCAGGGACGTTGGGGGCTGTACACGCGAAGGGACACCTGGCAGGAAAGGGGGGAAAAGGGAGTGGACGGGGGCGACAATGGCCGCAGCCCCAACGCTCGTTCAGGCAGCCGCCGCCGAGGTCGCCCCCAGGGGTCAGTGCGGCGGTAAGTGCGGAGGAGAAGAGGGAGGCGCGCCGCCAGCAGGCGGCGCGGTACGAGGCGCTGGCGCACGTGGAGCTCCAAGGCTGTCGCCGCCAGCCCCCAGAGCAAGGGCCGGACACCATCTACCAGGTAGGTAGGTAGGTATCTTCGGGAGCTCGGGATGCCTCCTTTGACTTTGCAGGAAGAAGGTCTTACCAAGGGGACGTCCTGTCCCTCCCACTGCCCTATGTCAGGTGCCTCTTGAGCCGCTCCCGCATGTGCTTGGGAAGGCATTGTCGCGGCCACCCGGTCCATGTGTCCCAGGTGGGAGGGTGTCCCCACATGTGTCCATGGGTAGGGCCACATGCCCCCTCCTTTGGGCGGCAGCTCTGGGGGGCTGCCCAGCCGTGTGGAGTATCTCTCACCACAAGGGGTATTGCTCCCGCTTGTCTACGGTACGACCGCCTCACCCTTGTGGCTTGAGCTGCGGGGCCACTCTGCTTGGCAGGTGACCCCCTCCTGGACTGTGTACCGGCTCGCCTGTCACCGGTTGCTTCCATGGCTCCGGGTGACGTTTGCCATGGTCTCCGATGCAGCCTGGCCGGGCTCGGACCAGTGGCCTTGGAGTACCGCTCCTGCCACTGGCTCGGTGGATCGGCTGGGTCGCCCCAGTGCGTCCGACCCATGGGGTATTGGTTCTTTCCTGTCCCTCGGCCGCCCTACGTGTGTGCTGTGTCCTGGGCCGCTTGGCTCCTGTTCACCGGTGTGCCCGCGCGGTCTGCTGTGGTGCGTCTGCGCTGTCCTGGGCCAGCCGGCTCCTGTTCACCGCTGTGCTCGCTCGGTGTGTTGTGTTGCATGTGCGGTGTCCTGGGCCACTGGGCTCCTGTTCACCGGTGTGCGTGGTGTGTGCGGTGCGCGTGTGCCATTGGTGGTTGTGTCCCTCTTCCTCCCCCCCTAATTTCCGTTTTTTTTTTTTTAGTTTTTTTTTTTTACTTGTTTTTTTTTTTTTGGAAAAAAAAGAAAAAACAAAAAAGAGAAAAACAGGGGCGCGCGTACACTGCAGGCACAGGCACGGGCAGCTGGTGCGGCGGTGCAATAGCGTTGTGTCCTCTGGCGTGTGTCGTCGGTGCTGTGGCGGCGGTCGCGCCCCAGGGGTGCGGCTCGCGCGTCCTGATGTACACGGGTATGGGTCAGGGTGGGTTTGGTTAGGTGTCTCTTTGCTTCTGGTGCTGGCTGGTTAGGCGGCTGTGTGGGCTGTGGCTGTGGGCTGTGTCTACGTATTTCCCTCAGCGGGCCTGGTTAGGAGTCAAGGGTTGACGGTTTCGGGGTGTGGCTCGGGTTTGATTTGTGTTGGGGCTTCGGCTCGGTTTGGCTTGGGTCAGGGTGGGTTTGGTGAGGTGTCTCTTTGCTTCTGGAGCTGGCTGGTTAGGCGGCTGTGTGGGCTGTGGGTGTGGGCTGTGGTTTCGGTGTTCCCTCGGCGGGCTTGGTTAGGAGTCAAGGGTTAGCGGTTTTGGGGCGTGGCTCGGGTTCGATTTGTGCTTGGGTTCTGGCTCGGTTAGGCGGTTGCGCGGGGCCGGGCGTGTGGGTAGCGGCGTCCACGGGGTAGTGCGCCCGAAGCGAGTGCGGGGTGGTGCGTGCGGGCCGGCCGGTGGCCGGTGGCCTCACTGGGAGTCCCACACGGAGGGGTCGACGGGCGTGCCGGGGGCGTACGCAGCGTGCAGGTTGGGCAGCAGGGGGCGCACGTGCAGGGTGTCGGCGTGCCCGATGAGGCCCTGACTGAGGACCGAGGGGTTGGCGGCAAGCAGTATGCGATGCCCGGGAGGGGTGGCGGCGAGGAGCGGGAGGATGTCCGCGGCCCGCGACGTGGGGGCAAACACGACGTGGGCCGGGTGCGGCCCCGGGAGCGGTGCCGGGGGGAGCGGGACCACAGGACGGCGGTCTACTGTGAGGTGCCAAGTGGCGCGATGGTGGAGGAGCCGGACTAGGGCGATGCTGTGGCGCAGTGTGTGGGGCTGGGTGCTGGGCGGCGTGGGGACGTGCGGCGGGAGGGGGGGGGGGGGGGCGGGGCGGTGGCGTGGGAGGTGGCACGGCGGAGGAGTGACGCCAGCGACGTGTGTGTCGTGCTGAGGGTGGAGAGGAGCCCACGGTAGCGGGCCTGGGTTCGGCGCCTTTGGGCGTAGTGGTGCTCGTTGTCGTGTGTGTTGGCTTCCTTCGGCGTCCGGTTCGTTTGGTGACTTCTTGGCAGGGCCTGGCGTGGCGCCCCGTGGTGGTGGCTAGCTGGGTAACGGGGTTAGATGGCGGCGCCGCTGGCCGGGGGGTCAGGCGCGTCGTGTTGTGTGGCGCGCAGGACTCCTGGGGTGCTGTGGGTGTTGCCGGTGTCGGTGCGCCGACGCTTGTGAGGTGGTGAGGGGGTGCGTGCGTGCGGGGCTGGGCTTTGGGTGATGTCACTCAGGCGGATGCCGTCTCGCTGCGTTTCCTGGAGGGTCTCCCGCAGGCGCCTGAGGACATACGGGTGGTCCCGGGGCGCGGGGAGGTTGCGGGGGTGGACTCCCAGGGGGTGGAGCGCATCGGCCAGCATGGCTTCCCATGCGGCCTGCGGCATCCACCCCCCCGCCGGCCGGAGGCGGCAGTTCTCCACCGACCCCTTGCGGGGCCGATGGACCAGGCCCTCGAGGGAGGGCTCTCCCCGGGCCCACTTCCGCAGCTCCCAGAGCTGCGTGTGGGTCCAGCGCTGCCACCACTGTTCCTGGGCGGGCCTGCGGTCTTGGGCGGAGGAGTGGGCGTGGGTGAGTGTGACGTGGTCGTGGGGACCGGCGGCGGTGGCGGGCCTGGGGGATTCCTCGTAGTCCTGTTCCGTGGGGGTGCGTGGGGAGTGGGGGTGCACGCGGATGTGGACCCGCGGGTGTGCGCGTACGGTCTCTGCCTCGGGGTTGGGCGGGGATTCGCGGCGGCGGCGGTAGTGGGGCATGCGTTGCATGTGGGCTGTCATGGAGGGCCGGTAGGGGGGCGGGGACGCTGCTGGTGGACCCTGGCGTTGTTCTTGCTTGGTCGGGAGCGGTCCGTGGGCCTGGGGTGCGGGCTTTGGGAGGTGGCAGGACGAGGTGCGTCGCGCTTCGGCCGCGGCGCGCTCCGCCATGAAGGTGGTGGCGGTGGCGTCGGTGACGGTGGGGGGGCGCCGCGCTGGGCGCTGCTGCCTTCGGTCCTGGGACGGCTGGGGCCGGATGTCGTAGAGGACGTCCTCGGGGGGCCGGGCTCGCGCTGCCGTCGTGGCGCCGGGTTTGGGCTTGGGTTTGGGCTTGGCTGCGGGTTGACCCTTGGGTTTGGGTGGCCGTTTGGCGGCGGTCTTGGGCGTCGGCTGGGTCGTGGGTGTGGGCTTCGTCGGGGCGTGGGCCTTGGCGGCGGCGGGGCTGCTCGCGGTGGGGGCGGGTTTGGAGGCCCGTTTGGGAGGTGTCCCCCGCGGCCTGGGGGGTGGGGTGCTGGATGAGGACGTGGTGGTGGTGATGGATGAGGTGGTCGTGGTGGTGGAGGTTGTGGAGTCGGAGGCGGAGGAGAGGGCTGTGGGAGACGGCGGAGGGTCCTGGGCCTCGGGGGCGGGCGTATGATGCTGGGTCCTGTAAGTAGCGAGAACGAGGGTGCAGGTTCGGGCACCGGGCGTGTGCGCGCGTTTTCCCTGGTGATCCGTGCGTGCTGGTGCTGGCGTGGCGGCGTTGTCTCGGCTGCGCGGGCACGTGGGTTACCCGGGGGGTGGCCATATCTGCTCCAGGACGTGCGGGTGTGTTTGCTGGAGGTAGTGGAGGGTCTGGAAGAAGCATCGCTGGATGCCGGGCATGTCCTCATCTGTGAGGTGGGGGTAGTTTTGGGTGGGGCACCGGGGCCCGTCCATAGCAGCGTCATGAGGCGGGCTGCCACCATGTACGGGCATAGTTGTAGGGTGGTGGGGCGTGGGGGGGTGAGTCCCCTGCGGTTTGGGGGGGCTTCCCTCTGCTGGGGGCGCAGCGTGACCACCCACACCCATCGGTCCGTGGGGATCCCCCAGGTCCGTTGGGTCCACTTGGCGAGGCAATACATCGCCCTACCAAGGCCCTGGTAGCCGCTGCGGATGGAGAGCAGCGTGTCCAGGGATTCGGGTTCCCATGTGCCCCAGATGTGGGGGTCGTCCGGGTCGTCCCCCCTGGCGTACGTGTCGGGGCCTGGGTTGTGTGGGGGGGGGGTGTAGTCGGCGGGGAGGAGGGAGTCGGTGCCGTGTACCACCCAGTGGTCTGTGGGTGCGTCGTAGGTGGTTGTGGAGAGGGTGTAGTGCAGATTGTACATGAGGGTCATGTACGTGGAGGGGGCTGGCTGCTGCTCGTCTGGGGTGGGGATGTCCCCCGGGAGTGGTGCCGGAAGTTGCTCAGGGAGGCCATCCGGGCTACCCATGTTTCCCACTCCCACTCTTTGGTGCTGTCGGGGGTGGCGTCGGGTGGGGGGTGGGCCATGTTGGGCTCGCGGTAGCGGGTGCGGCCCTGGGTGCTGTCCCGCTGTGGCACGGGGTGTCCGACCAGGTGTCGCCCCCAGTCGATGGGGGGCACCCAGATCCGGCTCCCCGTGGGGGGCGGGCTATCGCCGTCTGGGGTGGCGCGTGGGGGGCGCTCGTGTCGGGCGACGTGGAGGAAGGCGTCGAAGAGGAAGTCTCTGACGCCTTCCCCCAGGGTGGCCGCCTGGACCAGGGTGGGACAAGGGCCGGACAACATCTACCAGTTGGAGATGGAGCCAGGGAGGACGGGGATGATGGGGGGGGCAGGCGGAGCAGAGCAGCGCAGCGGTGCAGGGCAGTGGTGCGGAACAGGTAGAGGCCGGCAGGGGCAAGCAGGAGAAAGGGGCGGGGCAACAAGGGCTACAGGGGAAGGGACAGGGGAGGGTGGGACTCCACGGAGTAGGCGGCAAGGGACGCGGGGCAATGGGGCGACAAGGCAAGGGGCAGGGGAAGGGGGGTGGCCTTGGGTACATGGGCTCGCCGGTGTTCGCAGGGACGGGGTTGGGATGGTTGGGAGGTGTAGTCCCGCCAGCCGTCCCACCAATCGTCCCACCATTCCCGCGCCGCCATACCTGGCGATGGGGATGATGTACCCGCCCCTGTCGGCGTACCCGGGCATGCAGCCACAGGCGCACATGCAGCAGCACCAGCAGGCCGGTGGGACAGCGTGGGGAGCGCAGGAAGGGAAGGGAGAGGAGCACAGGAGGGCGTGTGAGAGGGTCGGGGAGGCAGGAAGGAGCCTGCGGGAGAGGGAGGCCAGAGTCAAGGGTGAGGTGGGCGGAACGGAGGAGAGGAGGACGGAGGGGACCGACAGGCCTCAGGGAGGGGAAGCGCAGGCAGTGGAGGAGCTGCAGGGGGCGTGGGCGGACCTTCGGAGGAGGCAGGAGGGGGTTGAGAGGGCGGGACGGGAGGGAGGACGACAAGAGGAGGGTAGGGGGCGGGAGGATACCCCGCTGGTGCCGTTCCGACGGCCGGCTATCCCACCGGAGCAAGAGGGAGAGATGCAGGAGAGGGCATGGAGACAGATCAGGGGGGAGGCGGCGAGGGTGTGGGACAGGGGTAGGGAGGTGGCGGCGCGGGAGCGCAGGGTGCGGGAGGAGGAGGAGGTGGTGGTCCGGGGGGCCCACTGGGTCCTCCCGGATCCGGAAGTGGACACCCCCTCCACGGATGTGGAGGGGCGGTCGCCGTCAGGGAAAAGGGCCAGGGAGGAGGACGAGGAGGCAGAACAGGAAAAGGGGAAGCGGCGCAGGAGGGAGGAGCGAGGGGCAGGGGAGGCGGAGGGGGCACCACGGCCGGCCAGCCCCAGTCCGGAGCAGACGCCGACGGACTGGGACTCGGAGTCCCCGCCGCCGCGGCAGTATGCGCCGCCGCCGGTGCGGAGGAGACCCGGGACGGTCGCGGGGTGGACGGAGGGGGAAGTGGCGGAGCTGGCCCGCTACGTGAAGAGGGCGGGGAAGACGAGGGGAAGGCGGGAGAAGAGGGGGCCCCGCCCCTTCAGTGACCTGGTCGGCAGGGCGGGGAGGCCCAGGGAAAGGGGGCCGGAGATGGAAGAGTGGCGGTGGAGGAGGATGCTGGGGGCGGCGCTCCCGGGGGTGCGCCTGGACTGTCCCCAGGAGAGGGGGAAGAAGCCCAGGGTTCAGGTGCTGCGAGAGCTGTTGCAGCGGGAGGGGCGGTACGGTGGCGACGCGTAGGGCAGGGCAGGAGCAGGAACGGGGAGCGCTAGGGGCAGGGGGCCAGGGGCGTGCGGAGGGACGGGCAGACAGGATGCGGGGAGGCGGACGCGGGGGGTCGGCGGAGGTGGAGGAGGGTGAGGAGGGGATGTGGCGGACACAAGGAGAGGAGGACGGGAGCAGAGAGGTGCAGGTGCGCAGAGGAGGACAGAGACACGGCTGAAAGTGGAGGGGGATGTGGTGATGGAGGACGCGGACGAGAACCCCAATCGGAGAGCTCAGGACCAGCGGCACGGGAGAGGGGAGATGGGGCGGCGGAGTACGGGGGCGCAGGCGAGTGCGGAGGAAGCAACGGGGCAGTGGGACGCAAGACGTATCGTGGGTACGGCGAGCAGTGTGGGGCAGAACGGGCAGCAGACGGGAAGCCGTATCGGAATGTGGTACAGTGATGGAGCAGAGCGCGAGGTCGTGACTGGCGAGAACGGCCGGCAAAGGCGTGGAGCAGCGCTGTGCCCTTGGGGTGCAGCACGGCGCCAGGGCTCTGACTTGCAGGAGAGGCGAACGGGCAGACACATCCAATATGCCAGGGTCTTGGCTAATGGTGTAATCGGAGGGATCGCTGGGATGGGCAGATGGCAGTGCAGGTGTACTCGAATCCCGTGCAGTGGAGCCACGTCACGGTGGCGCCCCAGTGGGCTGGCAGCCGGGGTGTGCGGGCTATCCGCTGACTTGGTACATGGCGGCAAAGCACTCTGCATGGCAGGAAGGTGCTGCATTGAAAACATTGAGCTTACGTGCGCCATGCTCAGAGGGGTTGACCACGCCAGGCCTTGGTGGCCGGGCTCCACAATGCAGATGCAGCGGCGGGAATTCGACAAGCGTCTCCGGCGCATGGGGGGTACAGGGCCACAGTCCAGACCACAGATACACCCACCCCCCCCCCCCCACACAGGGCGCCAGGCAGCCAGGAAGGGGTGAGAGGCGGGGACCGAGGGAGTACCCAGGGGAAGGGGTAGGGGCGAGGGGGAGGGGCAGGGGTAGAGCACGGGAGTGGCACACACGAGTGACAGCGCTGCATGCACAAGGAGAGCGCGCGTGCAGGCAGGGGCGACTGCGAGAAGGAGAATGGGAGGGGAGACAGGCGAGAGAGGGGGCGCAGGGCAGCGAGATCAGGGTAGCACAAAGAAGAGCAGAGGACACACGCAGGGCGCGCGGGAGCAGCAAGGAGCGCGAGCACAAAACCAAAAAAAAAAAAAAACAACAGCAGGACAGGCGGACACACAGGAAGGGCACAAAGAGGAGGCAGGGCGCGGGAGGTGGGGGGAACAGGGGGCCAACGAGGGCGTAAAGGAACACAGGAAGACCCGCATAGAGCCGTACCGGCCGCCCCGCCCGACCATCAGGGAACTGATGGAGGGGCGGCCGGCGGGAGGAGACGACGGGGGAGTCCCCCCGAAGGGGTGTCTGGGGAGGCCGCCCAGGTCGGCCTACAGGTCGGAAGACAGGGCGGAGGCCCTGAGGCGCGTGAGGGCGCGCGAGATACAACCATGGCGCGGAGACGACCAGCGGCGAGCACACGGAGCAGGAGAACAACACTAAGAGGGCGGGCAGGAGACAGAGGGGAGGGGGGGGTAGAGAGGAGAGAGAGCAGATACATGTACAGCAACGCGAGCTAAATGGCTGGGTCGCCAGGCATGGCCGGGGACCGCCAAGGGCAACGCCACAGGATGGCGGAGAGACTGGACGTGAGCACCGAACAGAACCGAGACAGATGGCGATGCAGTGTTGTTGTGCGTGCATGCAGGGAGGAGGGAACCGAGCGGAAAAAAGCACAAAAAAAAAGAAAAAAACGCGGACAACACCCCGCAGCACCACAAGGAGGCGGGACGGAAAAGGATGAGTGGCTAGGGCCACGCGACGGCCCCAGGTGACAAGGACAGCTAGGGAGACGGCACGGGAGAGAGGGGCGGGGGCGGGAGGGGAGCGACCCGTGCTAGGCGCACAAAACGGTCCCCAGATGGATGAGGATCCAGTGGGCCCGCGCCACAGGGTTGCTGGCGGCCCGGTGGGGTATAAACACGGGAAGAGGGATGGGATGGGGCCGCACGACAACCCAGGGGAATAGGCCGGGGCCGCGGCACGGGGGAAGGGGGCAGGAAGGGAGCAACCCGTGCTAGGCGCACGAAACGGTCCCCGGATGGATGAGGATCCAGTGGGCCCGCGCCACGGGGTTGCTGGCGGCCCGGCGGGGTATAAACACGGGATGAGGGATGGGATGGGGCCGCAAGACAGCCCAGGGGCTTAGACCAGGGCCGCGGCACAGGGGAAAGGGACATGGGCGGGAAGGGAGCGACCCGTGCTAGGCGCACGAAACGGTCCCGGGATGGAAGAGGCCCCGGTGGGCCAACGCCACAGGGTAGCAGGCGACCCAGTGGGCTATAAACACGGGATGCAGGGACAAAGGGACGGGGCGGGGAAGGGCGTGTTGCTAGGGCCGCACAACGGCCCGAAGGGGTAGGGAGTCCATGGGACGCTGGGAACGGGCCGGTGCCGGGATGAGGCAAAGGGGAATGGGACATGGGAAGGGCAGGGAGGCCGAAAGCGCCAAGCAACAGCCCCGTGGGATCGGGAAACCAGTCACCATGGAGTGGTGAACCATGGGCCAACCATGGGGAACCTGGCCAGGGGGAGTCGGTAAAATGCCCTGAACTCCGGGACGGCCGTGAGGTGTCCGCAGGGGTGAGGGTTGACCTTGAGATCCCCGGGTCAATGGCCTGAGTACACGTAGGTTCACGCGTGAGCGGGACCAGGGAGAACGTCGAAAGGGTCGCCCCCTGGCCTCCAGCCGAGGATGGACGACAACCAAGTGCATCCGGGAGCCCAGTGGGTACTCCAGTCCGTGAGGGATGGGGAGAGGTGCAATGTGGTTGACAGAGAGAAATGCTCCGCTGTCGGCGAGGGCTATCCACAGGAAACCCGCCTGCAGGCGCCCAATAGGCTGTGCTAGGGGGGGAAGGCCGGGGGATCCTTCAAAGGGTGACCGGAAGGAGCTGAGACCGTGAGGGCAGCGACTGAAAGGAGCCTACCACCGGTCCTGCCCCAAGGGAACCTGGTTGAAGTTCTCGGCCGTGAGGTGAGACAGGGGTCGCCAGGGGAACTGAAGTTGGAGAGCACTCCTTCCCGCCAGCGGCGGCCACCATGTAAAACAAACAAGGAGGAGTCAGATGAGGCTGCGGACGCGGCCGCCCTTACTTACTTACTTACTTCAGGGCACGGGGGTCCAGGAGGGGCTTGGCCATGGTGTTATACACCCCCGGGTCATACCATGGGATTCCACCCCACACCGGAATATACATCCACGGGAGTGGGGTTTAGTGATGGCATTGGGGCGTAGGCGCCTCTGACAATGCAAAACCAGGCAAAGGACCCATAGTAGGTTTAACCTTGGGCAGTTGTTCGCCCTTGGGGAAATCTTCAATTGCTCCAGATTTAAACTTACCCTTGTCATAAAAAATCCTGAGACCAATTCCCCGACAATGCCTGAAATCGGCATTGGGGTCTCGGTTTCTGGTCGGTGGCATGCCATCATGGGTTGATACCCGATGGTCTGAGACTCCATCGGATCGATGCGTCTCATGATGGAAACCATCAGGCCGGTTCCGCTGTGGAGGTATGAAGGGATTGCTTGGCGCTGCATCAGACACCTGTAAGGGTTTGAAGAAATATCCCCCAAACGGTCCTCGTGGGGCCCATTCCCCTCTGTCAGGGTAATAACCTCGGTCCATGGGGTTAACCCCCCTGGGCCTGAGGTCTTCCTCCTGCAGTTGGGCCATCAGGGCGTTCATATTTTGCCCCGATGTCCTTAATCGCCCCTCGAAATACGACTTGACCTGACCTAGCTGCCATGCCAGATGAGCTACGGCGTTTGAGTCAAAGCCTTCGGGCAGCCCTGGGGCTGGGGATGTCTTCGGGCCTGCAATGTTCTGCGCCAGGCCCTCCAACGCTTGTACCCGCACTTCTACCTGGCCAACCTGGTCTCCAGTGTTCAGTCCTCCAGAGTGTTCTTCAGTTTTCAGGATCTTCATTCCCAGTTGGACAACCTGGTCTTGAGTTTCTCTGTGGACTTCTTCATGACGTCGCTGTGTGTTGGTGGTGGCCCCCTTGTACTGAGCTTGTTCCTGTTCAATTCTGGCCAGGACCTCCAGCAACACATTAACCTGGCTGGGATCCGCGTTTCCGCAGCTTCGTTGGTGGCACCCAAGGCCTCTAGTCGACTCAACGGAGTCTCTATGGACTTGATTTCCTCCATCTGCAGCTGGAGTTGTTCCGCTTGAGCCACTACGGTTGCGGCGGTTTGGACCATCTTGCTGCTGATCACTTTCAGCTGATCGGGCGCCGCTCTGACCGCTTCGTCGGCTTGATCCGCCTTGGCGTTGATGGACTGCACCCCGGCCTGAACTTCTCCTAATCCATGTGGGTGATCCCCTTGTGTCTGGGTTAGGCCTGCGATCTCCTGTTCGAGGGTGGCCAAACCGGACTTGAGGACCTCCAGTTGATTCTGCATAAAGTGGATCCCGTTGTCCAGGCCAGAGCGTCCAGGGGCTTGGGCTCCAGATAGCGTCTCCACCTGACGCATCACCCTCTGCCCCTTATCCTTCAGTTTGGCAACTCAGAGATGAAGTCGATGTCCATCCGACCAATTCAAATCAAAAGATTGCATGGTGGTTTGCCGCCCCCTTCCGTCAGCTGCCATAGCTGATGGATGGCCATGATTGTCTCGTTGTTGATCTCCTCCATGGTGGACCGATACCCGGCGAAGGTCTCCCTCAGGCCCGTAGTTGGGTCATTGCCAGGGAGGCATCCATCTGGAAGTCTACAACCATTACTCGGCGCACTCGGCTGCCATCAATCGCCGTCCACTCGACGGCATCCATCAGGCGGCTTCAGTTGGGGTCCGCCTGGGCGCAGGTTGACCTGCCGAAGCCTTCTTCCATCCGCGGCTCATTTGCCGGGTGCTGTTGCGTAGTCAGGGGCCTATACATACGCCCTACCAACGCATCGGCAGCCTGTGGGCTGCCGTAGGTCAACCTCAGCCGTCAGCTTCAAGCTGGGCATATGCTCGTCGGAAGATGAGTCCGACCGATGCCCACGCATGGGATGGGCACGTGTCCTCAGTGGCATCGGTCCCATCTCGCGAATGAAGTTCAGGTCCTCAAGTGTGGGCTGGTTGGCGTCGTCCATGACGATAGATCTTGTTGTTGTTCTTCTTGTTGTTCTTCTGCTCTGCAGCTCATGCTTGAGCTCCTCTTGTACTCTTGGTGCTAGAGGAGCAAAGAACTGCCTCTGCTACCAAGTTTTACCCTTCGACTCTTTCTTCGTAAAGGAAGCATGGCCTCGTCCCGGTCACCCTTGGATCAACACCACAACACTGCAATGCAACAAGAACCAGAAGTCTTCAACCTTGAATCTCAATCCAAGTATCAACAATAATACAAATAAGAAATAGACATCCCCTGACAAGAAGGGAGGAACAATAGACAAATATGAACACACGACCTCATACCTGACCTACATGCAAATGGGCAGTTCCCGCTCTCCATTGGGTATGGGGATATAGAGTCGGGAGATGCCCTCAAAACAGGCACAAATTCAGCAACCATATTTTTCAATAACAGACCACAATGGACTGCCCACAAGGTCCCACGATGAAGGCAAGAGAGCAATGGGCCCTCAGGACGTAGGCCTCAAAGATTCACCAATAGTGCATCCATGGCGGCGTCCATAAGGGTGCATCAAAGCCTTCACAACGTACCCCATGAGTGGGATTCTCCATGACTCATACCCAGACTTCTATAGAAAGGTGGGGTCATGGCGGCTCCCTAACTCCACGTCTCTGACGACTGCATGGCTGCTCTCTTGGTGGTCCATTATTTTTAATCTACCCCTGAATCACGCAGGTTTGCGGGCTCTGGCGTGCTGTAGGCAAGGCGGGGCGCGCAAAACATACCGAGTCAAAACTGCAAATTTGGCGAAATTGGCTCACCAAGCCAGTCCGACCAGAGTAAGTAATTAGGCAAGGGATTCAGGACCAAGCACATACCCTGACAGCTCAAAGTCATATCAAAACACATGCAAAGGGGTTGGGTAAACGGGCCCATTGGCTAACTGCTGTAGGCCAAGGGGATGCTCCCATCGATGGGCCCCAAGTCCCTAATTCTGCAACATCACACAATCATGGGCCACACCATATGTGCAATATCTCCAGCTCACGTGGAGGAGCAAATACCAGATTCACATATCATGGGCCCATGGTCATGTGCTTGGATAATGGCCACTTACCTTGGTCCAACTCCGGTGGTCCATGGAGAAACTAAACCTGGAACATGGTCCAAATAGTGACAAAAAGTGAATTTGAGCCAAAATGACATCTACCCCCAAAGGTAGAACTCCATGTGCTCGGGGATTTGGAACAAATCCAGATGCAATATGAGTACACAAGACTTAGCTCTCATGGTATGCAACATATGGAAGTGATTGAAGCCTCTAGGCACTTTTGCAACTTACGCAAAAATGGCACACGAACAGGGCAAAATGGAAACATATCGCACATGGGTTAACCCATGGTTCTTCCATCCCCGAGTGAGGAGAATGGGGGACATAGCCTATTCCAGGCGGGTTAATGTCCCCTTTCCAAATTGCCCTTACTCTTGGATATCGGGTGCACAAAACCCGAGGACGAACATTAAGGGGGAGATGGGGGTGTACCCCTTTCTGGCCAAAACGGTCAAAAATGGCCTATAACGTGGTTCCCCCCGTCTTCGGTCTAAGGAACCCAAGTAGAGGCGACGCCCAAGACTTTAACTTTCCAACGCAACACGTGCGAATGAGCTACTTACCTCATTAGAAGAGGTGAGAAAACGAATTTTCCAACCTCAATTCGTGAGGTGCACAAAACAAGTGAAAAATAGCAATATGACCAAAAGTTGACAGTTATAACTAAGGTACCTTAACCGACTAAGGGTTTGACTTATAGCCCAACTAAAAGTACCATAGTAGGCCTTTACAAATTTAGTTACGACATATTAAGTCGTGAGTACCAAGGTCCAAAGGGCCGTCGTAGGAGCACGTGCGAATCATTGCAAAACACGACGCGTGTTCACTTTGGAGGCTTATGTACAAACGAAAGTGAAATAAAAAAATATGGCAACCCACTCACATTGAATTAGAAGGTCTCTACCTCTCATATTACCTTAGTATTGGGTCTAACTCGCCATGAGTCTGAAGAACGAAGTGAAATGGTAGAGCCATTTTGACCAAAATTTGCCAAAGAAAAGTGCCAACGTCACAATAAATTTACAAGGCACTTTCACTAAGAAAATGGCCTGGCCAGCCACAAAAGGCGCTGTTCAGTGCAAAAAACTTTCACTAAGAAAATTAATGCGTGGATACAATCTTGTGTTGAGACGAAATTCAAAAAAGATCTCGGGCGTTCGGTCTTAGGAACAACATACTTGCGTATGGTTGTTCATACTCACGTTGACACTGAACGAGCATTTGCGCACACAAAAAACTCATAAAAAGCGGATGCTGTGTAGCATCCCCTTTCTAGATATACTTGTTATATCAAGGGAAACACGCTGCAAACGCTATATACATGATGCATGAGTGCAGAATGCCGTGCAATAGGAGGTTTGGGGGGAGACAACGGCCTCGTGGTCCCCCAGTTTGAATTATTCCGCGACGTGCCGAAAAAACCTTGCTCAGCGATTTTCTCCAAACTGGAGCGCTGGAAAATTCTGGTTGTCAGACCAGATGAAAGTATCGTAAAATACCTTCAGATTCAGCTACTCAGGGTATTTCTAACCTCACAGGTACAGGGGAAATTCCGCACACAAAACTCCCAACGGAAACTCCGGCAAACCCCGCGCGCAGGCGACGTCGGGCGGCAGTTTGCCAGAGCTCAGGAATCGTTCAAAAATGATTGAATTTTGATGAAATTCGATCATCTACATAGGACTGTTGCAAATCCTGTTTGACTGATGCAACTCATGGCAATTAACGGCAACGTCGGGAATCGAATCTTCTTGCCGTCAATCTGCAACAACTGCAGACAAGGGAAAACTTGGTATCTCAGTGGAGGAAGGGAGATACCTCAGGGACGTGGTAAGAGTGCCCATGGCGCCAAACAGGCGGCCCTCACAGGCTGGTCAATCCCTAAAAAATTCTGTTTCATTTGAAAAATGGTTGCGAGCCTATAGCTGAGCAGCCATGCAAATTTGCATAGTAGATCACCAAAAGTGTTAGAGATTTAGGATTGTGAAACGATGCAAAGGATTGGAGCATTCAACAGCGATTTGTATCATTGTTTTGCAAACCTTTGGGGAGGTCCGGTAAAGCGCAATGAGGCAGTTTGGATTGAACAAGGAACAATTTTGTTACCAGGGAACTGCCCATTTGAGGTGTTTGTGGCTTTCCTCCTCTAATTACTTTTCACAACGAAGTCATGCCGTTTGCATAGATGAATATGGGAGATCAAGGAGTGCAACAAAGATAATGTGGGTGTTTGAGAGCCCCATGATGATTAAACGCAAGGCAAAAGGGGAAGATCACAAGCGTGACAGGGTGTGTTTTTTCTCGGAGCAAAAAGAGCCAAAAAAGGAAAACGCGGGCGACAGGAAAGCGACAGGCAAGCCACATTAAAGCAGCAGAGGAGCAACAAAGTAACAAATTGGGCGACAGGGAAGCGGCAGGGAGGCGACATGGAGGCGACATGGAGGCCACAGAAAGGCGACAGGAAGGCAACAGGCAAGCAACAGGCAAGGGACAAGAGAGCAACAGGGTACCACGTTGGGCAACAGGGAAGCGACACGGAGGCGAAAAGGAGGCGAAAGGGAAGCGACAAGAAGATCACAGGCAAGCGACAGGAGGGTGGCAGTGAGGCAACAGGAAATAGGGACAAGAGAGCAACCTGAAGGAACAAGAGGAGAGGGACAAGAGACCGACAGGATGGTAGCACGCAAAAAGTAGCACAGCGACCAGAAACCACAAGAAGCGACAGGAAGCTACAGGATAGCGACAGAAGGGCGGCGGGAAAGCGACACTAGGGCGACAGGGGAGCAGCATGGAAGCAACAAGAGAGCGATAGGTAAGCAACAGGGAAACGACAGAGGAGCGAGCGGGGCCGAAAAGTGCGGAAAAAGCGACGGGGAGGCGAAAGGCCGGCAACACAATGGCGACGGGGAACCAAGGCCACCCCAACTTACTGGGCTATGATTTCATGGTCAGTGATTATGCCGGAGCATTGCCACATCGTGCCACTAATTCGTGCAGCAAACGAAGTGCTTTTATAGCTAACGACCCATTCTCCCCCTGGTGGATCCCAATGGACTGGAGAGGAAAAGAAGCAAAATGTAGGTGTGGTGAAAGTAGCAGGAATCAAGTCAAATGATAGGAACTGCGAGCAACTTTAGGATTAGGGTCTATCCGGGGAAGCTTGCGGTCGAATGATGGAAGTTTTGGGTACAGAAACACCATTGACGGATGGTTTCGCATCACAAGGTTTGAGGTTTGAGGTTTGATTTTGCGGGTACTAGACGTCTTTCGGCCCCTTGGGGCCACCTGGTCGGGCCAGGTGATATCCTCCCCACTGGGTCCTAGTGGGGGGCCCCTCATGACGCACCTCCTGCCTGGTGGCGGAGTCCACCGGGTTTTCAGGGCTCGGAGCCCTGTGTTTCCCCGGCTTCCCCATTTCGCCACTCCCCGGTCAGTGCATCACTTAGCAGCCGTGGCTGCGGGCGCTTACCCACTGCGTCGCCCCCCTTATGCGTGGTCGCCCGGGGTGCCGGCCTGCCGGGCCCGTGCTACTGGCTTGTCGCCAGTGGGATGCCCGTTGGCTGGCGCGGAGGCTGCCTAGCCGTGGGGCTGGTGCGTGGTGCAGTGCGCCACTACTCCCTTGGCGGGTGCAGTGCCCTGGTCGTGTGTGCGCGGCGCTCGCGGCCGGTTCGGGGGGGCTGGGGCCGCTGCTGGGTGTTGTGTCTTCCCCGTTTCCCACTTCCCGCCCCGCGTTTCCTGCGCTGTGTGTGGCGGGCAGTCCCGTCCGGGTGTCCCTTATCCTCGCTCGCTGGTACGCCATTCCATGCGGTCTGTGCGTTCCGCGGGCTCGGTCCGGTTGCCCTTCTGGTTTTCCCCCCGTGTCCTTTGTGTGTGTGTGCGCTCGCGCTCTCGCGGCGTCCGCACCCCTCCCCCCTCTCCCCGGGTTGGTGTGGCGCGCGCACCCCCTGGGTCCCGGTGCTGGGCGCTGGTAGGGTCGTTCCAGGCGGTCCGTGCCCCTCCCCGTGTCCTGCCTCGGTCCCGTGCACTGTTTGGGTTGCTTGGGGGGGGGGCGGCCCGGTCCCGTTTCCCCCTACCTGGCTTGGGGCTGCGCACTCCCCGCGGGGTGGGTGCGGGGGTGGGGACCCATCACCAACCCCACCGCGCGCGCTCTTGCCAGCTGGCTTTGCGCGCTGCGGGGGCGGCACGAGGGTGCCCGGGGGGCGCGCCTCTTGCCTGGGTGTAGGGCGTCCGGTGTCGGGTGCTCTCCCAGGCCCGACCGCTCGTCCCTTCGGGCGTGCGGCCGGGGCCCACTGCCCACTGGCTGTGGGTGCGGGGGGTGCGGGCGTGGGGACCCGTCACCTACCCCACCGCGCGCCCTCTTGCGAGCTGGCTTTGCCCGCTGTGGGGGCGGCACGAGGGCGCCTGGGGGGGGCGCCTCTTGCCTGGGTGCGGGGCGTCCGGGGTTGGGCGGTCTCCCACCCCCGACTACTCGTCCTTTCAGGCGTGCGGCCGGGGCCCACTACCCACTGGCTGTGGGTGCGGGGGGTGCGGGCGTGGGGACCCCTCACCAACCCCACCGCGCACGCTCTTGGGAGCTGACTTTGCGCGCTGTGGGGGCGGCATGAGGGTGCCCCGGGGGGGGCGCCTCTTGCCTGGGCGTCCGGGGTCGGGCGCCCTCCCACCCCTGACCGCCCGTCCTTTGGGGCGTGCGGCCGGGGCCCACTACCCACTGGCTGTGGGTGCGGGGAGGGCCGGCGTGGGGACCCGTCACCAACCCCACAGCGCACGCTCTTGCGAGCTGACTTTGCGCGCTGTGGGGGTCGCATGAGGGTGCCCCGGGGGGGGCGCCTCTTGCCTGGGCGTCCGGGGTCGGGCGCCCTCCCACCCCTGACCGCCCGTCCTTTGGGGCGTGTGGCCGGGGCCCACTACCCACTGGCTGTGGGTGCGGGGGTTGCAGGTGTGGGGACCCGTCACCAACCCCACAGCGCGCGCTCTTGCGTGCTGGCTTTGCGCGCAGTGGGGGCGGCACGAGGGCGCCCGGGGGGGGGCGCCTCTTGCCTGGGTGTTTGGCATCCTAGGTCGGGCACTCTCCCACCCCCGACCACTCGTCCTTTTGGGCGTGCGGCCGGGGCCCACTACCCACTGGCTGTGGGTGCGGGGGCTGCGGGCGTGGGGACCCGTCACCAACCCCACAGCGCGCGCTCTTGGGAGCTGGCTTTGCGCATTGTGGGGGTGGCACGAGGATGCCCGGGGGGGGCGCCTCTTGCCTGGGTCTGGGGCGTCCGGGGTGGGGCGCTCTCCCGCCCCATACCACTCGTCCCTTCGGGCGTGCGGCCGGGGCCCACTACCCACTGGCTGTGGGTGCGGGGGGTGCGGGCGTGGGGGCCCGTCACCAAACCCACAGCGCGCGCTCTTGCAGGCTGTCTTTGCGTTCTGTGTGGGCGGCATGAGGGAGCCCAGGGGGGGCTCCTCTTGCCTGGGTGTGGGGCGTCCGGGGTCGGGCGCTCCCCCACCCCCGACAACTCGTCTTTTCGGGCGTGCGGCCGGGGCCCACTACCCACTGGCTGTGGGTGCGGGGGATGCGGGCCTGGGAACCCGTCACCAACCCCACAGCGCGCGCTCTTGCGAGCTGGCTTTGCGCATTGTTGGGGCGGCACCACAGCGCCCGGAGGGGGGCGCCTCTTGCCGGGCGTCCGGGGTCGGGCGCTCACCCACCCCCGACCACTCGTCTTTTCAGGCGTGCAGCCGGGGTCCACTACACACTGGCTGTGGGTGCGGGGGGTGCGAAAATCGGGACCCGTCACCAACCCCACATAGCGCGCTCTTGCGAGCTGGCTTTGCGCATTGTTGGGGCGGCACCAGGGCGCCCGGGGGGGGGCGCCTCTTGCTGGGCGTCCGGGGTCGGGCGCTCTCCCAGCCCCGACCACTCGTCCCTTCGGGCCCGCAGCCGGGGTCCACTACACACTGGCTGTGGGTGCGGGGGCTGCGAACATCGGGACCCGTCACCAACCCCACAGCGCGCGCTTTTGTGAGCTGGCTTTGCGCGCTGTGGGGGCGGCATGAGGGAGCCCGGGGGGGGGCTCCTCTTGCCTGGGTGTGGGGCGTCCGGGGTCGGGCGCTTTCCCACCCCCGACCACTCGTCCTTTCGGGCGTGCGGCCGGGGCCCACTACCCACTGGCTGTGGGTGCGGGGGATGCGGGCCTGGGGACCCGTCACCAACCCCACAGCGCGCGCTCTTGCGAGCTGGCTTTGCGCATTGTTGGGGCGGCACCAGGGCGCCCGGGGGGGGGCGCCTCTTGCTGGGCGTCCGGGGTCGGGCGCTCTCCCACCCCCGACCACTCGTCCCTTCGGGCGTGCAGCCGGGGTCCACTACACACTGGCTGTGGGTGCGGGGGATGCGAACATCGGGACCCGTCACCAACCCCACAGCGCGCGCTTTTGTGAGCTGGCTTTGCGCGCTGTGGGGGCGGCATGAGGGAGCCCGGGGGGGGCTCCACCTGTTTAAGTGTGGGGCGTCCGGGGTTGGGCGCTTTCCCACACCCAACCACTCGTCCCTTCGGGCGTGCGGCCGGAACCCACTACCCACTGGCGGTGGGTGCGGGGGGTGCGGGCGTTGGGACCCGTCACCAACCCCAAAGCGCGCACTCTTGCGTGCTGGCTTTGCGCGCTGTGGGGGCGGCATGAGAGTGCCCGGGGGGGGCGCCTCTTGCCTGGGTGTGGTGCGTCCGGGGTCGGGCCCTCTCCCACCCCCGACCACTCATCTCTTCGGGCGTGCAGCCGGGGCCCACTACCCACTGGCTGTGGGTGCGGGGGCTGCGGGGCTGGGGACCCGTCACCAACCGCACCGCGCGCGCTCTTGCGAGCTGGCTTTGCGCGCTGTGGGGGCGGCATGAGGGTGCTCGGCAGACCGCGCCTCTTGCCTGGGTGTTGGGCGTCAGGGGTCGGGCGCTCTCCCACCCCCGACCACTCGTCCTTTCGGGCGTGCGGCTGGGGCCCACTACCCACTGGCTGTGGGTGCGGGCGGTGCGGGCGTGGGGACCCGTCACCAACCCCACAGCGCGCGCTCCTGCGAGCGGGCTTTACGCGCTGTTGGGGCGGCACAAGGACGCCCCGGGGAGGGCACCTCTTCCCTGGGTGTAGGGCGTCCGGGGTCGGACGCTCTCCCACCCTCGACCACTTGTTCTTTTCGGGCGTGCGGCCGGGGCCCACTACCCACTGGCTGTGGGTGCGGGGGTTGCAGGTGTGGGGACCCGTCACCAACCCCACAGCGCGTGCTCTTGCGAGCTGGCTTTGCACGCTGTGGGGGCGGCATGAGGGTGCCGGGGGGGGCGCCTCCTGCCTTGGTGCCGCGCGTCCGGGGTCGTGCGATCTCCCACCCCCGACCACTCGTCCCTTCGGGCGTGCGGCCGGGGCCCACTACCCACTGGCTGTGGGTGCGGGGGGTGCGGGTGTGGGGACCCATCACCAACCCCACACCACGCGCTCTTGCGTGCTGGCTTTGCGTGCTGTGGGGGCGGCATGAGGGCGCCCCTGGGGGGCACCTCTTGCCTGGGTGTGGGGCGTCCGGGGACGGGCGCTCTCGCACACCCGACCTCTCGTCCGTTCGGGCGTGCGGCCGGGACCCGCTTCCCACTGGCGCTGGGTACCGTGTGCGGGCATGGGGCCCCGCTGTCCTTGGCACTTTCTCCCGTGCCGCAGTTCCTCGTGTGTTGTGCACGCTTCCCGGGTTCGCGGCACCCGGTGGCCGTTGTGGCTTCGCACCTGTCCTCGTGCCGTGGTTGTGGTCGGTGGCGTGCCTCTCAGGCGTGCGTCCTGGCCCTGCGTTGGTACGTGGTGCCTCGTCCGATCTGGTTGCTCTTGGTGCTTCGGTCGGCTTTCCCGACACTGTGGTGCCTTTTCTATCCCGGGGGCTTGCGCCCCCGGTTTTACTGGGCGGCTGCGCGGGGCACGTGGAGGCCGGCCAAGAACCGGCCTCACTGTGCCTGCCGCTGGCCCCCGCAGAGGCAGGGGCGCTGAGCTCGCACCGCGTCGTACCCGTTCCGGGCCCCGCGATGGGGTTGTCCCTGGCAGGTCCATCCGGCGTCGGTCCTGGGCTGCCTGCGCTGCGGTTGTTTGCGTGTGTGGACCCCGTCACTGACGCGTCCCGTTTCCCGTACCGTCCGTCTTTCGACGGGGGACTCGGCCGGTGCACCGGGGCTGTTTCGTGTGGACGCCGACACCGCTCCTTTCGAGCCTGAGAACGCCACGCCCGGGTCCCGTGCGTGTGTGTATGTGTGCGTGCTCTTCTTGGCCGGGTCGGTCCGGCCTCCCGGGCGCGTTTTGGTGCGCCTCACCTTCCCCTGTGGCCTTCCTTGATGCGCTCCTGGTTTGTTCGGCCCCCTCCAGGCTTGGGTTACCCTGTTTGTGGTTGTTGTTGGGTTTTTGTTTTTTCCTTTTTCCTCTTTTTTTTTTCTCCCCTTTTTCCCTTGTTGCGCCCCCGTTGTATCTGGCGTTCTGTGTTTTCCGGCCCGGGGTGCCTCCGGCCTTGGCGTCTTGTGGTCCCCCCACCCCGCCCCCCCCCCCCCTCTTTTTTCCTCCCCCCCCTTTTTTTTTCCTCGTGCGCCACCTTGTCGATGGTTTCCGGCCTGTGGTGCTGTGGGCCTCGGCGCCCTGTGTTCATCCCGCTCGGTCCCACTGTTTGTTTTTCCCTCCCCCTCCCCCCCCTCCCCCCCGGCTTTTTTTTTTCCCCTGCTGCTCCTGTTCCTTGCTTGTTTGCTGTTTTTGTTCTTTTGTTTGTTTCCCCTTCTGCCTTGTTTTTGTTTTTGTTCTTTTTTTTTTTTGCCTTGGTGTGCCGGTTCTCCGGTGTCTTGGCTGGTTTGTGTGTCCTGCGCTGTGGGGTGTGCCGGGGTGTGTTGCTGTGGGCCTGTTGCCCCGGCGGGGGCCGGTTGGCGCTTATGCTGTGTCATTGGTTGCTCCCTGGTTGTGCCTGTTCTGTGTGTGTTGTTGCCTGTCTCATGGCGGTGTTGTGGTGTGTTTTGTGTTTTGCCCTCGCTGCTGTGTGGCGTGCGTGTGTTGGGCTTGGTTCTTTCCTCGGGCTACTGCCCCCTGTTGCCGTTGCCTGGTCCCCTGTCGTGGCCCGTGGTCGTATTCCTCCTGGGGTGTGGTGCTGCATTGCTCTGGTGGTGGTCTGTCGTGCGGTGTGGTGCTGTCTGCGTCATGTCTTGCTGGTGGTGCCGTGTTGTGTGGTTCGCGCCGGCTGCTGATGTGTGTTGTTCCCTGTGGTTGCCCGCTGTTCGTTGCTGGGTCAGGTTACCTGCTGTTGTTTTCCGCTGGCGTGTGTTGTCGCGGTTGCTCCTGCCTGGCCGCGTGGCCTGCCGCCCTGCTGTGTGCTGTGGTTTGTTGTGGTGCCCAGCTCCCCTGTGGTGTGTCCTGTGTTCTGTGGTGGTGTGTGGCCGTGTGATGCCGTGCTGTGCCGCCCTGCTGTCCTTTGCTGGTGGTGTTCGTTTGTGTCCTTTCCCTGTGTGTGCGGTGCTGTGTTGCGCTGTGCGTCGTGTTGTTCGGTGCCGGTTCGGTCTGCGCTGTTGTTGGTGCCTCGTGCTGTGGTGTGTCGCTGTGTGTTGTGGTGTCTCCCTTGGCGCTCCTTGGCTTGGTGGTGCTGCTCTGGTGTGTCGTGGTCTCTTGCTGTGCCGTGCTGTGTGCTGTGGTGCTGTGTCGCCCTGTTGTGCTGTGCTGCTGGGGTGTGCTGTGTGTTGTGCTTTGCTGCGGGTGTTCCTTCTTTCTTTAAAAACCATTTTTTGCTTTTTGAAAATAAAAGTAAAAAAAGATAAAAAGAAAATTCTACTCTACCCTACGCACACACGCAGGCAGGCAGCAAGTACATGTGACTTACATGTAACCCCGCGGCCTCAACGTTGACGGCGTCGTCTTTGTCGTTGTACTTGAGCTGTAGTTGGCAAATAGGTCGGCTTTCATTGCTAGGGGTTGACCGCTTTTCCCCCAGGGCCGCCTGAGCTGCAGGGCAAGGGGAGTGACGGGCACAAGGGTGTGCACAGGGTGAGGAGGGAGGTACATGGAGAGGAATCAGAAAAAGCGGCAGGGGGCGTCGTGAGGGGCCGTGGCGTGTTACGAAAAATTTTGGAGTTTTACGCGCTGCTCGCGACGCGGATTTCTTTGCGCCTATAGGGAGTTAGACGACGGCAGGGACAGCGTTAGGTTTCTACGAGCGCTACGGTGCTTACGGCGTTAACTATTCACCTATTTCACGCCGAAAAACTTTTCGTCGCGTTTTTACGCGTTTCGCAGCGCGCTTTTTGGCCTAAACGTTTTTTATGCTATTTAGCTTTATTTTCAGCCATTCAGAAACCTTTTTTGTCGTGTTTTACCCATCTTTTTATTTCGTTCTGGGACAGGACCCCAGCGCGCGCGACCCACAGGAGGCTTTGGCACAGGTACGGGAGAAATTCCCCAAACAAAACTCCCAACGGAAGCTCCGGCAAACCCTGTGCGCAGGCGACGTCGGGCGGTAGTTTGCCAGAGCTCAGGAATCATTCAAAAAAGATTTAATTTTGATGAAATTTGATCATCTACATAGGACTGTTGCAAATCCTGATTGACTGATGCAACTCACGGCATTTAACGGCAACGTCGGGAAGCGAATCGTCTTGCCGTCAATCTGCAACAACTGCAGACAAGGGAAAACTTGGTATCTCAGTGGAGGAAGGGAGATACCTCAGGGACGTGGTAAGAGTGCCCATGGCGCCAAACAGGCGGCCCTCACAGGCTGGTCAATCCCTAAAAAGTTCTGTTTGATTTGAAAAATGGTTGCGAGCCCATAGCTGAGCAGCCATGCAAATTTGCATAGTAGATCACCAAAAGTGTTAGGGATTGAGTATTGTGAAACGGTGCAAAGGATTGGAGCATTCAACAGCGATTTGCATCATTGTTTTGCAAACCTTTGGGGAGGTCCGGTAAAGCGCAATGAAGCAGTTTGTATCGAACAAGGAACAATTTTGTTACCAGGGAACTGCCCATTTGAGGTGTTTGTGGCTTTCCTCCTCTAATTGCTTTTCACAACGAAATCATGCCATTTGCACAGATGAATGGGAGATCAAGGAGTGCAACAAAGATAATGTGGATGTTTGAGAGCCCCATGATGGTTAAACGCAAGGCAAAAGGGGAAGATCACAAGCGTGACTAGGTCTCTTTTTTCTCGGAGCAAAAAGAGCCAAAAAGGGAACACGCAGGCGCCAGGAAAGCGACAGGCAAGCCACATTAAAGCATCAGAGGAGCAACAAAGTAACAAATTGGGCGACAGGGAAGCGGCAGGGAGCCGACATGGAGGCGACAGGGAGGCGACAAGAAGGCAACAGGAAGGCAACAGGCAAGCAACAGGCAAGCGACAATAGAGCAACAGGGTACCACGTCCGGCAACAGGGAAGCGACACGGAGGCGAAAGGGAGGCGAAAGGGAAGCGACAGGAAGACAACAGGCAAGCGACAGGAGGGTGGCAGTGAGGCAACAGAAAACAGCGACAGGAGAGCGACCTGAAGGAACAAGAGGAGAGGGACAAGAGACCGACAGGAAGGAAGCACGCAAACAGTAGCATAGCGACCGGCAGCGACAGGAAGAAACAGGAAGCGACAGGATAGCGACAGGAGGGCGGCGGGAAAGCGACAGGGAGGCGACAGGGGAGCAGCATGGAAGCAACAAGAGAGCAATCGGTAAGCAACAGGGAAACAACAGAGGAGCGACCGCCGGTGAAAAGTGCCGAAAAAGTGACGGGGAGGCGAAAGGCCGGCAACACAACGGCGACGGGGGACCGAGGCCACCCGAACGTACTGGGCTATGATTTCATGGTCAGTAATTCAGCCGGAGCATTGCCACATCGTGCCACTAATTCGTGGAGCAAATGAAGTGCTTTTATAGCTAACGACCCATTCTCCCCCTGGTGGATCCCAATGGACCGGAGAGGAAAAGAAGAAAATTGTACGTGTGGTGAAAGTAGCAGGAATCAAGTCAAATGATAGGAATTGCGAGCAACTTTAGGATTAGGTTCTATGCAGGGAAGCTTGCGGTCGAATGATGGAAGTTTTGAGTACAGAATGACCATTGACGGATGTCCTCGCATCACAAGAAGCACCCAAACTGTAGAAGTACGCCAGGAACTGGCACAACGGTGACTCGGCGTGGGACAAACATTGGGGCGCAGAAAGATGGGGACATCTGTGTGTAACAGAGCCCAACGAGATTCGGAACGAATCGTCAACACAATCATTGCCGATAGAGAGAAAGGAATCTTGGTGCTTACCCGACTGGGTCAATGGGATGCCCATGGCGAATATTTGAGATCCAAGATCGATTCCATCGCTTTGAACGAATTTGTGTTTGCGCCAGATGAGGAGATATTCATGGACGCTACAGAAATCGCTTTGCCTTCACCGGGACAGGCATGGTCCAGCCGCGCGTACTATGTGGACGGTGCACAAAGGAGTATAGGGTACCCGGATTGTTTTTTTGTGGAATATTTATCTGGATAGACTAGAAATATTACGGGTACTGGAATATGAAAACCTATTAGACTAGAAATATTCCGAAGGCTGACTAAATATTCCGGGGGGAAGGGCGGAATATGTAGCCCTAGAGATTAGAAATATTCAGGGGTCTGCCTAAATATTCCGGGGGGGGGGGGTGGGGCACAATATTTTCTACTACACCCTGGAATATTCAGTCTACCACCTCCATTTTATTCCGTGGCTAAAAATATTCCGCCCCAGCCGGACTATTTTGACTCTATAGACTAACTGTTCCGCCCCCCCCCCCCGGAATATTTATACCCTAAAGCCTAGATATTCCGCCCCTAACCCCCCCCCTCAGAATATTTGTACCTACAAAATAAACCATTGGAGAACCTGTTTTGTGCACAAAAGAACCGGCATTTGAGCCAATTTTTAAGTGACAAATGGTGTTTCTTTGGTGCACGAATGCCATAAATACTTGTTATCTGATTTGCAATCGGAAAGATATATGTGTTTTGGAGTCCAGCACCCTCAAAAAAGGGTAGGGGGGCCTTCATGTGACCGCCAAGGCCCGAAAAACACCGTTTCAGGGCAGAAGAAGGCCATTTTTGGCATTTTTTGAGCAAAAAATGGCTGTTTCCAGGTGCTGGCGGGCCTGAAACACTTGTTACGAATCTTCTAATTGATGTAACACATGCGCTTTTGAGTTCAGCACCCTGAAAATATGGTAGGGGGCCGGCAGGTGACGACCCAGGCCCAAAACACACCGTTTGAGGGTAAAAAAAGCCGTTTTTGGCATTTCTTTGAGCGAAAATGGGTGTCTTTAGGTGCTGGCGGGCCTGAACCACCTGTTACGAGGCTTCTAACTGACGGAACAAATGTGTCTCTGCGTGCAGCACCCTTAAAAAAGGGTAGGGGGGGATGCAGGTGACCACCCAGGCCCAAAGAATACCATTTCAGGGCCAAAAAACACCATTTTGGCATTTTTTGTTAGCAAAAATGGCTGTTTTTTACTGTTGGTGGCCCTGAAGATCTTGTTATACGGCTTCCAATTGACACATGTGGCTTTGACTCTGGCACCCTGGAAATAGGGTAGGGGGACCTGCAGGTAACCACCCTAGCCCAAACCACACCCTTTAAGGGTAAAAAAATCCGTTTTAGGCATTTTTTGAGCAAAAATGCCTGTTTTTAGGTGCTTGTGGGCCTTAAACACTTGTTAGGAGGCTTTTAACTGAAGAAATACATACATTTCTGAGTCCAACACCCTTGGAATAGCGTAGGGGGGGCTGCAGGTGACCAGCCAGGCCAAAAAAACACCATTTCAGGGAGAAAAGAAACCCTGATGGGGGTTTTTTGAGCAAAAATGGCTGTTTTTTGGAGCTGGTGGGCCTGAAGACCTTGTTATACGTCTTCCAATTGACGAAACACATACCTGTTTGAGTCCAGCATCCTCAAAATAGGGTAGGTGGCCTGCACCTGTCCACGCAGGGCCAAAAAACACCCTTTCAGGGCAGAAAAACGCCATTTTTGGCATTTTTTTGTGCAAAAATGGCTGTTTTCAGGTGCTGTCAGGCCTGAAACACTTATTACGAGGCTTCTGATTGACGAAGTACATGCGCTTTTGGGTTCAGCACATTCAAAATAGGGTCTTGGGGCCTGTAGGTGACCACCCAGGCCCAAAAAAAACCGTTTAAGGGTTAAAGAACGCTGTTTTTGGCATTTTTTGAACAAAAATGGCTGTTTTCAGGTGCTGGCGGGCCCAAAACACTTGTCACGAGGCTTCTAATTGACTGGACACATGCGTTCTTGAGTCCAGCACCCTTAAAATAGGGTTGGAGGGGCTGCCTATTTCCTACAGCACAACGGTGTATCAGCCAATTCTGGATGCAGGCTTACCGCGATTACTATTATCATTATTGTGGGTTTTTATTGTTATCATTATTTTTGACAACCCAAGCCGCACCTAACTCGGTGGGACACATGCCGTGGGGAGTGGGACACGTGCCGTGGGGAGTGGTTGACGTGCTAGATGTGCATGCAAGGGTGGGATTGGTGGGGTGTGGTATTGTGTTGTTAAATCCGTGAATGATCAAGATGGCTCATGCATTGTTGTTGAGCGGAAAAAAAAGACACAACTGCATTTATTCAAGAGGGCGATTCACCCGAGTGACCTGCTCCATGGGTGCACGCTCACACCGGACTCTAAGAGTGACTTCCTTCTGGTCCCGACAAAATCGGAAGTGACCAACTTTCCTCCGGTGCAAACATAGGGTTGACGAGATAAATCAACAAAGGACACAAATCATGTGATGTTTGGGCAAAGCATGTCCAGAGTCACATGCATGCGTGCAATGAATGAATTTGACAATGCAAGAAAACTTCGCTGATGAGATCACAGCACAAGTCAACAAAGGCAAAGACTTCTTGCACCTGCTATGCATATGACATTTACATGCCACCAATGCGGAGAATCCACCGGCTTCTCGCCTCTTTGGCTGCCACGCGGTCATGCATTCCATCCTTCATGTAGTGTGCAACACGAGCAATCTCGTCAAACAACAAGGTCCTGACTTCTGCTCTAAGGTCGGTGCTGTCCTGAAACACGACCCTCATTGGCACAGCCTGTATCCTCCGGATTAAAGCATCATCACCTGTGGGATGGCATTGTGCAGAGGGTTTTGTACACAGCATATTTTCTTGTTCAATATTCATCTAGATAGAATAGAAATATTTCGGGTACCCAATTATAAAAACCTAATAGACTAGAAATATTCCGGGGGCTGACTAAATATTCCGGGGGGGGCGGAATATTTAGCCCTAGAGATTAGAAATGTTCCGGGGTCTGACTAAATATTACGGGGGGGGGGCGGAACATTATTTACTACACCCCGGAATAAAAAGTCTACCACCTGCATTCTATTCCGGGGGTGAAAAAATATTCTGCCCCCCCGGTGAGTTTTGACCCTATCGACTAAATAGTCCCCCCCCCCGGAATATTTTTACCCTAGAGCCTAAATATTCCGGCTCCCCGGAATATTTGTACCCTATAGCCCAGGTATTCTGCCCCCAACCCGCCCCCTGAATATTTGTATCGCAGCCCCCTGTTTTTGTGGATCATTGTACCAACATTGTGACGCGACCCGTCGCTTTTCACTAATTTGGCAATTAGTAATTTTACCGTCACCTGGATAGATGTTTAAGCACCGTGGTTAAATTTTGTCGCCTTCTTGTGTGCGCGCGCCCCGCGGCTGGGCCTGTTGCTTGCGCCTGCTCTCTTCTGCTTTGTCTTCTCGTAATGCGGGCCGAGGGACTGAAAAATCCTCCCAACGGGTGCTAACAGTGTGAGAACTATCTGGTTGCAGCCACTGACACGAATCGCACCCTAACGGGAAATCCGGCAGAGATGACAGATCCTAAAGGTAAACCCTGGGTTGCCACGTGCAACCGGCCGGCCGGCGATGCTCCCATGTGCCTTAGCATGCCGGGGTGCCGCTTGGACGGGTGCACTTTGCCGCTGCAAGTGCATGGGGGCTCACGAGGCTCTTGAAGCCGGATGGAACCTTAGGGGAAGGGGAATGGAAGTGGAGGTGGCTTGAGATAGGCGCACGGGAAGGGAGGAAAGTAAGTTGGTTGTTGCGCCGTGTGTATTTTTGTTTGCACTTATCCTTCAGTCACATGTCGTTTGTGCTTATTTTTGGAGAAAATTATGTTATGCACTTGATGGATATGCTTCGGGGTTGGGCTTCAATTTAATCTGTGCGGTGTCAAACAGGTGGATTTTTGTCGGCCACACCGCCAAACAACCGTGGATAATCCTTCACCAATCTTTCCCACAGCTCATCCACTCTTGGAATTCCCCTTGCTTCGTGGGCCGCAGCTGTCGGCACCTTCACCACTGACCGAATGGCCCTGTAGCTTTCCTCTGGATCGTACTCCGAAATTTCCTCATTCGTCGTACCCTCTTCAACATCGTGGGTGTCACCCCAGCCGATAATATTCTGAATTCCTCAATATTGAATGGGGTGTCGGGCTTTGATCCGATACCCGAGCGTCGGAATTTCAACGTTGGTGGGTCAGAGCCCGCAGGCTCATCGTGATCAGCCATGTGGTCCATCACCCTCTTCACGAACTCGTTCTTGGTGGATTTCCCTGTAGTCAGATTTGGATTGTCCCCCATCAAAAATATCAGGTTCAAGGTGATCGGGCGAAGGGCATGAAAAAGCATTTCAAGGAAATCATGGAGCGCGGATGGATACAACCTTCAGACAGTGAGTGGGCAAGCCCGGCATTCATTGTGCCGAAGAAGGAGAAGGGCGAATGGCGGTTAGTTGTTCATTATTGCTGTATTGAGTATTGAATCAGCATGATTCATACTCTCTTCCCTTAAACGACATTATCCGGCAAATACATGCCCAAAAGGGCATCTTTGGGGTGTTAAACCTCAAACATGGTTATGACCAGATGCCGCTGCATGAGGACTTCAGGACCTGTACAGCGATGAGTACGCCACTCAGCCCCATGCAATGCACAGTGGTGTGGATGGGAACAAAGAATGGCAACGCAGTATTTCAAAAGCATGATGCAGGATCTGCTAGGACCTGTGCGGGATTGCGCCGACCCGTTCGTGGATGACATCATTGTGCGGTCTGGCACGGAAGACATGTTGGGGGATGCGTTGATCAAGGCCCACGAGAAAGACTTGGGACGAGTGCTCCACGTCCTAGCTCTACACCCAACGGTATGCAAGCCGACGAAGGCATTCTAATATTTGAAGGAGGTTGAGTTTGCAGGACACGTGGCTGGTCATGGGCAACGCAGGCCAATGCCGGGCAAGTTGGTGGCCTTGGACCATTGGGAGCGACCCACCACCATCAGCCAGAGGCGGTCCTTCATAGGATTCTGCACTCATTATTCGGGTTATGTACGAATGCCGCAGGCCAAAATTATCGGGACCATTGCACAAGATGCTGCAAGTTGAGACGTTTGATGGGCGCAAGGGGAGCAGGAAAAAGCCGGCTCGCACCACGGAGGCGATGAAGGGACCCACACGTTCAAGAGAACTCTCCTGAGAAGGTTGGGATTACTCCTCAGCCATCCGGACACAGGACTTCTGCTCCACACCAATGCATCGGATTATGCCAGGGGAACAGTCCTAGAGCAGGTCCGAGGGGATAGTTCTCATGTCCCAGTGGCCTTTTGGAGTAACGTTTTGGCGGAGGGGCAACACCGCAATTCGACTGCAAGGAAAAAGGAGACATATGCCTTCATCTGCGCTTTGCGCAAGCCGTCCGGGCATATTGGTTTGCAGCCCAGTGTTGTATGCACCAACCATCAGAGTCCGCACAGTTGGCACAAGGAGGCCGTTGACACCCCCTCGGGTCCGGCAGCCCGACGAGCCCAATGGCTGGAGACGCGAGCCATGTTTGACTTGAGGGTAGTGTATGTGCCTTGAAAGGACAACACTGTGGCAGACTGCCTCAGTCGTTGGGCCTCACCAGCCGAGAAAGCATGGATTGACATATCCATGCATGGCAACGCCAAGGAAACAGCGGAGGCCAACCGCATCATCGAGGCGGAGCGTCTCCTACAAGAAGAGGAGGCCAAATGCTTTGTGGTGGTGGGATCCCGCGCCGAGCTGGGTAGAGCCTGAGACGCCGAGGTGCAAGCGGCTGAGGCCCAAATGAGGGAGGAGGATATGGTACGAGCCAATGAAGGAATGCAATCGGTTTTGATGGAGTATTGGTCAACTGAATATGCAAGCTCGGACCATTGGCTGAAGTATTAGAATGCGGTGAGTGCGCCATCTAACGATGATCCGCCGGAGGGATTGACGGAAGAAGGGTACAAGCTCTTTCTCAAGGCCAAGCTTTTGGTTGCCGGAAACCAGGTGGAGGACCTGATTGACAATTGGCACAACGCCCAGTTGATGCATCCGGAACGCAGTAAATTGCAGCAGGAGCTAGAGTCGAGTTTTTTGTTCCCTCTGGGTCATTATGTAGTGCTTAATCAGTATTGCAAGGCCTGTGCTGTCTGCAGGGCCACCAAGCATCACAACCGTTTGACTGCTGGAAACGCCGTGTACAAGGCCATTCCAGAGAGTCGCATGGGATCTTTTTCATGGATTTCTTTGCAATGCCGGAAGTCACTGTGGAAGGCGACCTCTTTGACGGTGTCATTTTGGCAATCGACTGCCAGAGCGCACACATTGGGCTCTTCCGGGGACAAAATCCAAGAAGGGCGACAGGAGGGACATGCACGGATTGGGGCTGCAAGCCAAGAACGTAGCGCAAGCAATGATCAAGCATTGGTTGACGGTATTTGTTGTCCTAGCCGTGATATGCAGCAACAAGTGTACACAGTTCGTTGGCGCATGATTTGCACAATGTGCAAGTACATGGGCGTGAGGCATGCCAGGACAGTGGCATATCACAGCCGCTCGAATGGAAGAGCGGCGGTGGCCGGCAGGCAATTGCTCGACAATTTCTGGCAATTGCATATTGAGGAGCGTGGCAGAAATTGGTATCATTCTCTTTGGAGGCTTCCGCAGACATGGCACAATTTTCCCAGACCGTGTGGTTTGTGTCCCCATCCCCATGTGCTCTCCCGCGAATGAACCATGGTAATTTGGCAAGGGAGGCCAATGCCATGAGTCCCGAAGCGAATGACACGGCTAGGAAAGTGTGTGATGCCATGGTGGCGGAACATGTGACGAGGGCCGAGTACTTCAATCCGGGGAAGTTCACAAATACCGGCTCAAGGACACTATGTGGGTGGAGCGGCACCACAGAGATGTCTTGTCCAGCCGTCATGGTACGTACCGGGTGTCTTACTGCGGAAAGCTGGGCAAGATGTGTACGTGGTCTGCGTGGGGAACAACAAAACGGTGGAGCAAAGTCACACTCAGTTGCTCCCGCGAGAACCGGATACCCATCGTCTTTGCCGCTACCGCGGACACCTTCGACTCCGTCAACGACAGAGAGGAGGACCAGTACAGTGCCCAGCGCATCCTCTGGGACAAGCCTGACGCCAGCACACCAGGGGGGGGGCTATACAAAGTTAATGGAGGGCTTTTGCTGCATCGAGGGATTCGTGGAAAATTCCGAGCAGCTTAGTGCCGCGGTACAGGTCCGGGTGGTCGGACTACCTCAAAGCCAAGAACATCAAGTTGGATGTCAAGGATGTGCTGCTCCACTTGGTCTTTGGCGACCGAGATTGAGGCCATCACTCCTTATGCAAATTAATGTGCATCGACATATTTGCATTTCATTTCTTTGCTGCACTAATGCACGTGACACGGCTCAGCACCATCCAAGTACCCCCCGTTCCAATTTACTTGAGATGAGACGAACATTTGAAACCAGGATCAGTCTTCCTGTTGTGTTCACATTTGTTCTGTGTGCACAATCCGTCGCCGCTTGCTCATCGGACTCCCAGGAAACGATGGTTGTCAAGAAGCCTTCATCTTTCCCATTTTTTTTGGTAGAGCCTTTGGTAACCCTTCGTGCTCATTTTGACCAAAAGGTTCAGTTGAACCAGGTGGAAGCGTGGTGAAACATGGTGAAAGGTGACAGCTTCACAATGCGTGAATAGGTATGGCAATAAAGATGTCTACTGTGCTTCAGAATATGGTTTCTAGAACCGGGTGTCATCCTTATTTGCCTTCCGTATCATGCTACATCTTTACACGTAAAGCTAGCTGCTACACATTTCCGGTGCAAAGTGTCAGAATGTACCACTTGAACCACTTGAACTGGTCAAACGGTGGGTAAACATGGTGAAAGTAGCTTTTGCATGTTGTGTCAAAAATCAGCACCAAGGGAAGCGCATCGGCGGGAGCGAACCTCTACTATATGGGATCGTTTGTAGACTTTGAAGTCGGAATTTGAGCGTCTGCGGGGGACATGAAGTTGTTATTCTTTGATTTGATCTTGTCACCCACTTTGCTTTGGTGCTTTGTTTTCACCAGTCTTTGGAGCAACTGCACACCTTCGGAGGTTGCCGGACGCAATGGGGACGGCCCATTGTGCTCATTCCCTCCCCAAGTGCTAATTCCAAATTTAGGACACCAGGTTCTATTTTTAGCACACGTGTTCCATTCTTAGTAGCAAAATTTCTAACTTTGGCAGTCCACCATACCGGTGTTAACACCGGCCCCCTTTCGCGTTTCGCCTGAGTCAGCAGCCCACCGATATGTGTCGCGGTCGCGTTGGGTTCCCCCAAGGTCGCTGAGTTCAGAGATTGCAGTTTTGTGCCTGAGCTATTGTTGGTAACAAATGTTACTATTTTTAGTACAACAATATTTGCTCATTTCTCCGCATTGTGAGCACCTTGGGACAATCTGATGAGATCCACGACCATATTTTTGGGAGCCAGACGCAATGGCCACGTTCGCTTGAGCTCATCTCGCGCCTGGAAACCGCATTGGGAAAATTGCCCCCCCTCCCCTGAAAAGAAACATTCAAAAAATAAGTTGGAACAAAAAAATTCTTCACTGTTCGGTTGTACGCTTGTCATGGTGCAGTGTCATCCCCCCCTCCCCAAAGTGCCAATGTCTCTTGCAGGTGATCCAATGCTCGCAGGTCTGTTGGTGGGAGTGCGGGTGGAGCAAGGGGTTAATGCTGGTCATGGCAAGCATCATATACCTGTTTGTGGTCTGTTATGCAGACTAGTCGACGACGTTGCCTTTTGTGTATCTTTGATCTGCGGAGCCTATGTCTTTAGGTTTAGTGGTGAGTGGAGGGACCCCATTCCTTTGGGTTCTTTTCCTACCTCCCCTCAATTACTTTGGCGGGTGGCCACCCTGTATGTGGTAGCCCACAACAATGAGGGGAGTGCCAGCGGAGCAACCAGGATCCGTCTGTACTCTTTATGTCTTCCAAGTAGGTGATAATGCTCTAGATAGGGGGGTGAAGCCGGTTTGGATCCCATTTGGCTGCACTATATCCTACACCTCACCGATTTCCGCAATTTTGGCTAGAATTTCAGGGGAATTCAGAATTTGTACTACCTATAATCCACAAGATGGAGAATTTGCTATTTCTGGCTAAGATCAGGCCTCCTGTGTGTGCGCGCGCTCGTCTTGTGTTCCTGGTGGCGTGCGTGTGCACTCTGTTCTTCAATGCAGGCCCACTGTCAGGAAAATCTTCGCAACGGCTGCTAATAGTGTTAGATTCTATCCTGTTGCTGAAATGGATGCAAATCACACGCTACGGCAACTCCAGTTGATGATAGAAGGCGCAGAATTGTGATCCGGCTAAACTATGGTGTGATTCCTCCACGCACACCCGCAGCCCCCGCAAAAAGGGATGGTTACGCGTGAATTGGCGCATTTGCTTCGGCTTTTGCCATGCCTAGGCGTATGGGGGATCAGTAGTCCCTTGAAGCTGGAGAAAGTAAGAAAAAGTCACTGCCTTGTCTTTCTTAGGGTACTTGATCCAGGCCAAGCCCCCCCTAAACCTAAGGAAGTTGTGTAGGCTAACACTTAATCTTTTTGTTTTGGAGTTTTAAGTACATTTTTCAAAGTAACTACTGTCGTAACGCTAGCCCCCCCTCAACTTCACCCCTACAACTCAAGTGAGGGAAGGTATCTTTCTTCATGCGGGTAATACCGAATTAAAATAGGCACTTCATGCCTTGGGCCTTGCAGGTTAAGCCTAGTGGTCGCCCACCTCAGGACCCCTATACTCAATTGTGGCACCTACTTATTGTGGGCCTACTTTTTAACTGTTTCTGAATTCAGTTGCTTGGCCATGCTGGCCAAGCCATATCTCGTGTCTGGAGCAACCTACTTGCCCCAGACTCCTAACCAACTCCATTGCATGTAGAAAGGTGCACATGAGGTGCATGGGACTATCCTTGTGGCTAGACGTATGCCAGCTTTCACTATAAAATCATATGTTTTGTGCATATGTGACTGAAGCATTGTATCTAAGCCTGCACTGTCTATGTGCAGCACGACTTTGTTACACATGTTTTGATTGTGGAGGGATTTATCCTGATTTCATTGATCCGGTGCCTGGACGTGCTCTACCTTATCTGTGTGCGGAACTTATTTTGACTTGGCAAAAAATCATCAAGGTTTTGAAATACAAGGAACAAGCACAAGTGTGGAGAAACCAGAAACCCTTTCTGGTGGCAGAGAAAAGCTCTAGAAGACTAAAGCAAAACACGAAGAACACCAAGAAACACGTGTATTCTGAACTGACGAGATGTCTGCTAAAACTGTACTGAACACAAGCACCAAATCAAACACTGGTGATGTGAGAGCTGGCCCTTCATCTACAAGTTGATATGGACCTTGCAACGTAGACACGTCAGGGTAGCCTCAGGATGGCGTCAGGATATCGTCAGGATGGCGTCAGGATGGCGTCAGGATGGCGTCAGGATGGCGTCAGGATGGCGTCAGGATGCGTCAGGATTGCCGTTAGGATGCTGTCAGGATGATGGGTAGTTTGGCGTCAGGATGGCGTCAGGTTGCGTAAGAATGCATCAGGATGGCGTCAGGAAAACGCCAGAATAGCATCACGATGGCGTCAGGGAGTGGCAGGGTGGCATCAGGATGGGGTCAGGATGGCCTGAGGATATCATGGTGGCGTCAGGAGGGCGTCAAGATAGCTTCAGGATAGCGTCAGGAAAGCGACAGGATGGCGCAACCAGGACCTGATGCCATCTCAGGGTGTTAATCAGGCCTCCAGGGTTGATACTTACCCGAAACAGGTTACACAGAAAAGATAAAATGTTGTATAAGGTACAAACCTGATGAGATGTTTTGAACATCGTTTGGAAGGCTTTAAGGCAGGAAATGCCGAAAATTGTTTCTTCAACCGAAAAATATCTTTGCTCTCTGACATAATGATGGTTTAATGGAATAGCTGGTCGCTACAGCGATGACCCGACGCGTACTCCCGAAACCCCATCCGCAGTCCGGATATGAAAGAAATGGTTTACAGGTATGCAATTAACAACTGTTCAGTTTCATTGTGTGTTTGTTCCGTTTGATCAAGATTAGTGGTTGAATTTTTCCGTCTGTTCTGTTTGTGCAAGGCAACAGAAGAGGCAAGTGAAGAAGAAGGAGAAGAAGAACAGGAGGGAAGAATATGAAGAGAGAAAGAAGGTGACGAAGAAGACGAAGAAGGAGCACAAGAAGAAGAAGGTGAGAAGAGAAGAAAGAAAAGAAAAGAAAAGAAGACGGAGCCGAAATCCAAGGTCTGCTTGCCGCTGCTGCTGCTGAAGCTGCCGCTGCCGCCGTGCTGCTGGATCTGCTGCTGCTTGCTGCTAGTGCTGATGCTGCTTGCTGGTGGTGGTGCCGCAGCAGCTTGCTGCTGCGGCGGGTGCTGCTGCTGCATGCTCCTGGTGCTGCTGCTGCTTGCTGGTGGTGGTGCTACAGCTTGCTGCTGCTGCTGCTGCTGCTTGCTCTGTATGTTATTTGAGTGATCCTGCGTGCTGTGAGTGTCATTTGCGTGTCGGCGCGTGCTGTCAGTGTCATTTGCGTGTCGGCACGTGCTGTGAGTGTCACTTGAGTGTTCGCGCGTGCTGTGAGTGTCATGTGAGTGTCAGCGCGTGCTGTGAGTGTCACTTGAGTATTCTCGCGTGCTTTGGGTGGGTTAGGGTGTCGACGCGTGCTGTCAGTGTCATTTGAGTGTCGGCGCATACTGTGAGTGTTGTTTGAGTGTTGTTGGAGTGTTGTTTGAATCGCAGCAATGGTCTCTGATGCGCAGGGTGTCAAGGCCAAGATCGCAACGAGACTGAATGAGAAGATGAGCGAAGTGAGTAACCAATATCATCGACTCTTCGGCACTACAATGCTGGAGGGCAGTACTCCGTTGCTCTTCTCTCCCGAGTTGCCGTCTCACTGCAACAGCCCATTAGACTTGAGCCCGAGGTGGGGACCTGTCGATAGTCCCTTGCTCTCCAGCTGTGGTTTAACGCAGCAGTGGAACATGATTTTGCGGCTGATTTCGAGTCCATTTCCACCGACCGCAATATCCTGTGTCGTTCCTCACTCGGCTGCTCACAGGGTTCAAGACTGGTGTCGCATTCAGCGTTTTACTGGGCCAGCTGAGTGCATCTCCGATCCCTTGCAGTTGTCCATATTTGTGCTCCTTGACCCTCTGCTCAATGTGCCTGCACGCATTTGGTAACTCTGCAACACCATTGAAACCCTCCCCCAGACGCTTCCACAAGCTCACAAAACAATTGCCTCCTATTGTCCACACACACCACTGTGTTGTTTGAAAGCCCTGGTGTGAAGAAGTTATGATTCTTAATCAAACCTGCATTCTCCCCACTAGGGGTTCTTTGGTTGTTTGATCCATAGTTTCAAGTGGTCCATGCTCATTCAGAACCTTTCCAAGTCCCTGGTCACCCTGTTGCTGTTGTTGTACAGTGCAGACGCGCTGCTGTTTTCTGTCAACTGCTGTTTCAGGTCTCTCCGGTTGTTCTTTCACTCCATTTATTTTGTGCATGCAAGTGGTGTTCAACCGGCTAGATAGAGTGTTCACTACTGGTCCTGTCTAGGGTCGTGGCTCTAACTAGGAGGGGCTAGAAAGAGGTGTTCACCAAAACAATGTATAAAATGGCGTTTTGACTTCATCTGTGTGGTTCTTTTTGTCTTGTGCGAAAGAAAAGTGGTCCAACACGTCTTCCAACGATTAGAAGGGCAGGAAAGATTGTTGAGCGCTGGTGTTTTTTCAGCCTTCTCAAGAACAAGGTTGCCCAGTTTTGAAGGTGATACTGTGCGGGATGAGGGACTTCTGGCAACCATGTGTTCTTTGCAGTGCATCATCCAGATGATTCACGAGTCCGCCCTGGGCACTGTGAAGCTCTCCCTCAGTTATTGTTGGAGAGATCATTACTGTCAATGCTGCAGTTTTTTTCACTTGAAATCGGACAGCATTCCAGACTTTTCAACGCGTGCTGAAAATTCCGAAAGAGCACAATGGCTCACCCCATTGTCAGTAATTCTCCAGCGTCAGGATGGCGTCAGGATGGTATCAGGGAACGTTAGCATGGCGTCGGGATAGCGTCAGGACGGCGTCAGAATGGCGTCATGATGCGTCAGGATGGCGTCAGGCAGGCCTCACAGGTGTGTCAGGGTAGAAGTGTAGGCGTCAGGAGCGTGTCAGGATGCGTCAGGATGCTTCAGGAAGTCGTCAGGGTGGTGTTAGGAAGGCGTCAGGATAATGTAGCGTCAGGAAGACGTCAAATGAAGTCGGGCCCAAATCAAGTGGTTGGTCCTCTAGGAGAACATGCAGAACCAAGAGGGGCGGAAGAGAAGGACGAAATATATACAGAGAAGTCCGTTCGGGTGCTGAGTTGAACTTCAGACGCCTCGAAGACAAAGACCCCGTGGCAGCCGTGTATAGCAAAGAAGTGCAACCAAGTCATGTTACGTAATGTATCCTACATAAGGACTACATGGCCACCTCTTCCAAGGTGCTGGGTGGCTTAATGTGAGCCCTTTAATCAAACAAGAAGGCCAAAAAGGTTCAAAAAGGGCTTTTTTTTGTCAAAAACCCGAACGAAGGTTGGATCTGGGGAAATGTCCATAGTAAGATCTATAGACGCGCTACGATCAATACTATTTGGCAATTCACTGCTACTCTCCCAGTGGCAGACTTTGCGAAAATGGCATTTCTTTGACTTTCATTTTGCAGCGATCAGTGCCGCGGCAGTTGCATGCGGGTACAGTCCGGCTCTGGGGATGGAACTCAAAACACAGTGATTTAGCCAATAAGAAACCGACGATTGTTTCCCCGATATTCTCGACAGTCACCTCAGGACTGACGATTTGAAACCGAAAAAAGTGCATTTCTGAATCTACAGACAAATTGGAAATTGAAAACCTATGTGTAGCTTCCGTCGTGTCCTCATTGCCCCCGTCCAGCACCACGCCTATTCCAGGGGTTGAAGTGGCCAGTGCCAAGGTCAAAGCCTGGAGAAGGGCAGCAATGAAAGGAAAAGGGAAACGACACAACCATACGACACCACGAGGCCGAACACAATCCTACGCAACACGACAGAACGACACGTGGCAAGACGCAGCGCCACACAACCAACGGCAACATTCTCCAACAACAACTTGGCACAACCCGCCACGACATGACACGACGCAGGGCACCACCTACGTCTACCCCGTATGCCGCAGCTCTTGCGCATGGCAGACCGGCCCCAAGGCCTGGAATATGGGGCGCAGCGGAAAGGAAGAACAGCGCCGAGACCAACAAGCTCCACTACAGGGGAAGGACAGAACCGAGGCGACATCAAAGCCAAGACAGAGGCCAAGGCCAAGAGGTATGCCACCTTCCCGCCCCGTATGTCGTACACACGCACATGTAGCAGCACACAGCATGAGGTGCACGCACATGCAGCACCTAAGCGCCCAAGTACATGGCTCACAAGAAAGCCCACACACACAAAACAAACATTGGACATGATGGAGCAGGAGCACCAGGACGACGCCCAGGGGGAACCCACAACGCCTACGCCGAGCACGCCGACAACAACAACCACCCGGAAGGGGGGACAACACCCGGCCGACCCCAACAACCTCGGCAGCCCAAGCAACGGGAGCCGAGGACAAGCACCAGGCGAACACACCCCAAGCCCCACCCACACGGTGTACAGAGCGCACCGGGGAGCAACAACCCAATGCCAGACGGGCCATTACCCCAGCACCACCGACACAACCGGGTCTCAAGGGGGGTGGGCGACAGGGGAGGGAACGACAAGACGGCAGCTGGTGGACCCGGAACCAGACCACGCCCCATCACAACGTACGGACCACAGCGCCACAGACCGAACCGCAAGCACCACATCACGCCAGTGTACCCCGAGCCTGGACCGCACGGAGTATAGCACCCAAAACACGGACTACAGTCACATACCGCGGCGCGACACCAACGACCACGAGAGCCCCAGCGATAGGAGCCGAGGACGAACACCAGGCACACACACCCCAAGCCCCACCCACACGGTGTACAGCACACAGCGGGAAGAACCCCGATCTACCCGTGCAACGACCCAAGGGCACACCGACCACTCCCCCGGGACAACCGACTCAGCCAGACTCCACGGGTAGAGGGCGACCGGAGGGCAGAGAGCACAGCAACGACTAGACACGGAACAGAACCACACCCCATCACGACGCAACTAGTACAGCGGCCGAGCCGCAAACGGAACCACAAGCACCACACCACATCGGCGTACTCCGAGCATGGACCGCACGGAGTATAGCGCCCAAAACAGGGACCACTGCCAAACACCTCAACACAAGGCGCAGCACCGCAACAACGGGGACAATGTCCCGGGGCCAGATACACAAACGGCGCCGTTGACCATGGAGGCAACGCAGCCACGCATACCAGAGGAACACACACACGAAGCCTCACTATCCGTGTCCAGTGGAACATCCAGCACCGCCGGTACCCCACTCCCAAGTGTCAGCCCCTGCCGAAACCACTAACCCGCCCCGAGAATCATTACCCAGTGGCCTTGAAATCCCCTTGAACCACGAACCCATGGACCTTGACTACGATCCACTGCAGGACAGCATCCAACGCGTACTGCAGGCGGCGACCGCCGCGCACCAACGACCCACAAAAAGCTTGTGTCCAGCACTTAGCGAAACGGACCAACGGATAACGGGAACAGAAGAAAACCGAGACCCAGGGGCGTACATCCAGGAGCTGCGACAGGACATACAAAACGCCCGTCAAGGGTCACCGGAAGGAATGGTGGTGCAGGGACTGGTATCCAAAACTGGAACCTGGACGAACCTTGCAGAGTCCCCACACGCGCAGGAAGCCCTGACCATCATTCAAGAATCCGACGCCCCACCGCCAGCAACCTAGGAGGAAACAGCGGCGGCTCTTGTCCTGACCCTGCACAGCTGGACTTGAAGCCAAACCATTGTCCTACATGACAAAACAGGGCCCCCCTATGCACGCACCGCAACAGGCCGACCGACCAACGCGTCCGCGGGTGAAGCCCACCTGGAATGGACACCCGAACGAGAAGGTGACGAATACACCCTGGTGCACGCCACCCACCACGGGAAGAGGGTTGCCCAGAGGAAAGAGCCCGGACCCGAACGGACCACAACCTTCCAAGGGAGACCAGCTCCCCGACAACGGACCCTATACAAACAACTGGCCCATGCCCGCACCCTAGCGGAGCACAGTATCCAACCGTACAGGGACGATGCGTACGTGGAACGCATGCTACAAGACTGGACCAAGTACGAAACGGAGATCCTGGAGCGACACACAGGGCCGTCGGATACCAGAACCCCGTACAACATGTGACAGCGTAGTGCCACACAGAGACATTGGGGCGCTGACTACGACCCTTCCAGCCCCGTTCGAAGACCGTTCAACACCGGATCACCCGTTCGGGGACGACTACAACCCCGCCATCACGAACGCCATCCTGGCCTACCACAGCTGGTCCACCCAGCAAAGCATCCACCTCCACACCCCGCACGAGGACCCACGCGAGTGGCACCCTGTTGGGCCACCAGCGCTGAAGTTCTAGCTGCACGAAGACGCAGACACCGGGGCACACAGCATCATCAGCCTTCGGCCGACGGCACCGCAACCGATACCGGAACCACACATACCCCCCAGCCAAAGAAAACCCCACACGCCCCCGCAGACCAACTCCCCACAAAGAGGACAAAGCCCACTGGCCCACAAAGGAACAGAACCTCTCAGCGCCACCGCGACCGTCCGACATCTCGCCGGGCCCCTCGCCACACACCACGTCCCGGATAACTACCAACTGCCATGAGAGGGGAACCACACCAGGAGCACAGCAACAGCATGGCGATTACCAACGGGCAACATCGAGTGGAAGAAGATCCTCCCGGGAGTAACACCGATGGAAGTCATGCACCTCCTCACCCGGAACCAGGTACAGCTAACACAGGCCGTGCACCTTTTCATAGCCACCCAGGGCACGGCCACCATTGAAGGCACAGCCCTGGGAGACGACGACCAAATACCCCAGGCACCACCAACACAACCTGTCTGGGTAAACGCGACAGCGAACACCGACATTGCCGCTGATCCCGACCCGGAGTAGACAGCTGTCCACTATACCCTGCACTGCGCCGACACCGACCCCGCGCTGACGGACTGTCGGACACGGTGGCCCACTGAAGTTGACCGCCTGGAGGACGTCAGCCTCGACAACACCCTCACGCCGCATACCATGGAGCCCGTGGGACGCGCCGCCCGTACACACCGGGGCGCCACCATGCACACCCCCTGGCACTACCCTACCACCATACACCCAGAGGCAGTAACCCAAATCAAAGAGGCACTCTCTCTAACCCTCCCGGACACCCACAACACCCAGCAAGCAGGGATGTTCACAACATACTGGAACTTGCTAACAGACACCGGCATGGTACCCCAGATCGCCGAACTCACACTGCCGCCCACCGTCACGGCGCTCGCCAAGGCAGCCCAAGCCATTGCGCACAGGGATGGTGCCCCACAGGATTGGACGCCGAACGTCCTCGTCGAGCAACGCGCCCACCACAACGCCAACAAAGCACAGCAGACAGGGCGCCAAACACACCCGCCAATGCACGACAAAGACAGCAACCTTCAGCCCGACAGCCCATGGATGGGACACTTCGTCCTAGAAGACCACGGGGACAATCGGAAAGGCACAGAGGTACAAATCAGACACGCCCTGGCGTACACACACCTCCACTACACCGTCCCCACCTCAAACATACTTGTCACCTACGGCGAAGCACAGACGTCCACGTACCGATTGCTGGCCGACACCGAAGGCACAGCATACACGATATACCCCTGGGCACGATACGGGGACCTGCCAGCCCCCATTTGGCATCCGGACCCATCCCTTCACCAACCCCTTCAAGGGAGGCGTGTGCCCTGTCAAGGCATCACACCCGTGGGGAGCAATGCTACCGGTGTCCACAGCAACCCGCCCACCAACATCATTAACTCCGCTCTCGCAAACGCCAGGATGCCGCTCATCCATACGGGGTGCACGACCCCAGATGACACCACCCACCGCAGGACGTGGGGCACCATCAGAAGGGCCCTGCACCACAACATTGACCGAGACCAAGCCACCTGGCTCGACCAGGGCTCGGTCACCATCAGGGCGGGTGGATGGTTGAACAAGCTGAACCCTCAAAAACTGCGCAGGGTGGCGGGGCCCTGCATACTATACCCCCTGCCCCACGGCATGGATGACCACTGCCCAGTGCTCCGGGCCGGGGACCCCCCCTGCGGGCACCCCTGCCCCCACGCCCTGTTCGAACCATTACCAGCACAGCCCGCCCCACTCCCAGGTATATACCTCAACACGGTAGCAAGCGCCAAGGGAGTGTACCTTACGGCGGGAGACACCGCGGGCCAAGCCGGCCCCCTATATCAGGTGCACCGAATTGCATGGGACCACGACTGTCCAACACCGACAAACCACGTCACCTGTTGGCGAGGCGCGGCGCATGCGACCCCAGGCTTGCGGACCCGAACGCCCCGGGCCCCGACAGAGCGCTGCTGCACCTCACCATGAAACACACGGCCCAACTCCCAACCATCCTGGCGGGAGAAAAGCACTTTATCGTGGAAGGCCTAACAGACGATGTCATCACCCTAGCGGCCAACACCCTGGCGGCCACCACAGACACGTGGGAGGATGCCTTGGGATACACGACCGCGCGTAAGGACAGGGTGCAGGAAAAGGAAGACGGCCTGATGCCGGACCTTGTGGACCACCTGGTGCAGCTAACCAGCCCACCAGAGCAGCACAACCAAAAGACCGAAGGTCTGAAGGTCACTGACTGGACGACCTTTATTTACAAGCCTCGAGACATCCCCACGGTGACACAAACGTGCCACCAACACACGTGATGGGTCCCACAATAAAACGCCACAGGCACAACGGACAGAGTCCACACATTCACACCAGAAACAACAACAGCAACCCCACTGGAACTGGGGGACCGTTTTAGCCACTCAACCCACCACACCGACCACCCCCTGGTGCACTGGTTGGCCCTCAAGACGGCTATGCACTTGACGGTAGATGCCCCAAACAAAGACACCACACTACCCACGACATTGTTCACGCTCACTCGCAACCTGGCATCCTACATACGCAAACACGGGACATCACAGGCGGAACGCTGGATGTCCTGGCCCACGGACACGGAACAAACTCTCAAACGTCGCACCACCAACCTGCAAGAACACGCGAACAGTCTTTGAGGTATGCACCGACCGCGGGAGGGGCAGGGACGGGCATACAGCATCTTCCACAACTTTCACAACCGCAGTGCGCCGAAGCCAGCCCCCAAGCTGGCGCCAGAAAAAGCCCAGCCCAAGCCAAGGCCTCGTCCTGAGGGGGCGGGCGTCCCGGCCCGCCGGGCCAAACGACCCACGCCGGCGCCGAAAGCGGCCCCGTTGCTGCCGCCGCCCGAACCACAGCCGAAGCCAAAGCCCCAGGCGTGCCCTCTCTTCACAGTGTCAGAATGTAACGCCATGCAACCCAAATGGCCAGACCGCGCAGAAGTAAAAGGGGTATTCGGAGCCACGCTCAAACCACGACCAAAGCAATTCGTGTGGTTCAGGGGCAAGATAAAGGGCAGACTGGCCACGCCAGGCCAACATGGCAACCTACAGCTGAAGATCACATGGCAAGTGCTCCCGGACTCGGGCGACAAGGCGGAAACCCAGAACCTCGAACTCTAGCACGACAGTCCGTTCCCGGAATGCCCGGTACAGCTCCGCACACCCACCAACCAAGTACCACCGGGCACCGTCTGGACAGGTGACGTGCCACAGGCATGGCTGGAGGAGCCGAATATACACGAGGAGCAACAGGTGACGACAGCGATCAACCTCAAACTACGCCTGGGACAATGACTACTACCACGCCGCGCAAAGGGCCCCCCAGGGGCCACCAGGGCGCACACCTATGAAGTCGTCAACGCGGTCATCACCCTCATGTCCCTCAATGAACCAGGCGCCTTGTACGACGCAGCCACAGCTCTGGTCCTGCAAGAAGTACCTGTCATGGCGAGGTGTCACCCAGACGCCATGTTGTGGCAGGAACAGGCCCTCAAAACCCAAGTGACCCACCCCAGCCTCACCCCCATCGTCGCCAGGACAGGACACCAATACCGCACCTCATGGGTCAAGGGGGTGCCCATATCCCACAAAAGTGAGTTCCAAGTTCATGTCGACCACCACCTGGGCGTAAAAGGCCGCCTGGCACCGTACGAACTGGACGGCCCGATGTGGCAGCTTAACGTCATCAACGTTCATGTCCCCTTTGGGGACGCCACGGAGACGTTCCTCGAACACCTCATGGAGGCCTACCGGCAACTCCCCATGATGGGGCCGACGGTCATCATAGGAGACTTCAACGCGGCCCCATCGGTGAACAATCGCGGGGGGCGACAAACACCCGAGGATACAGCGGTGCAAATGGCCATGCAACACATGGGCCTACAGGACCTCACAGCCTCCCTACGAGGCCAATCCTCACACTGACCACCGCAACGAGGCTCGCCAGATTCCCGCATCGACCTCTGGTACGCGGGTCCGGCACACGTCGAGGTAACGCGGGCGCGATACCACGACCTGCCGTCCAAGATCACCGGACATCGACCCCTGGAGGTACAAATCAAGGGGGTTCAAGTGCCTCCGGCGTCCACGGAAGACATGGTCCATGACGAACAACCACCTATTAGACCAGCAGACGAACATGACACATACAAATGGATGGCGTACTACCGCATGGTGCAGCGCATCCTGGGCTAACAAGACTAGGCAGACCTCAACCTTGCCATGCGACAAGCGGCCACGGCGTGCGGCCTCCACGGAGGACACCGGTGCACACAAGACAATGCCACTCCGCATCAGGACCTGCGATCCATGATGGCCGCCATATGGCGCCACAAACGGGCACTACATACAGCGATACACTCCCATGACCCGCAGGCCCAGCATGACGCCAAGAACAATGCCGCACAGCTGGATACCACACGCCAGCAAGTCAGGGAGTGGCACGTTCGCCGGGCGAAGGAGCTGGCGCAAGAACAGCAACGCTGCTTTGAGAACCCCAAGCCCTACAAGTCCTTAAAGCACATGGACAAAGTCCTGGGGGAAACCGGCCACCGAGGCATCAATGCGGCACGATTGCAAAACAGCACAGTGATCAACCACCCTAAGGTGGTCGTGGAAGAAGTCCTCAACAGCTTTCAACGCGAACACAACACCGAGGACGAGGAGTTATCCGCGTAAACAGAGGAATTGATATCAGATTTGCCGAAACTCTACAACTGGACACAGCGACGAGACATGCACGGCACCCCGTTCACCATTCGGGAGCTGGATGAAGTACTGTACAAACTACGACCAGGAAAAACCCCGGGGGTAGACGGCCTCCCGGCGGAACTGTACCGCAGGCTCCCACAGAACCTAAAGAGACACTTGGCTGCGCGCCTGTGGGATATCGCCATCGGGAAAACAGACGTACCACCCGACTGGGCAAACCTGGTACACCCGCTGTACAAGGAAGGCAACTGGGCGAATCCAGACAACTAAAGGCCCATAGTATGCGCCACCACGGAAGCCAAACTCATCTGGATGCTCATCCCAAAACAAGTGTCCCCGGCAGTATACCGCGCTGTATCGCCCACGATGTGGGGAGCCATACCGGGTAGGTTGCCGCTGCAAGCCATATTTATGTCAGACACCGTGGTAGACATGGACCCGATCAGCCTCATCATCACATCCCTGGATGTCAGGGGGGCCTTCCCCAACACCCCACATTGCCTGCTACGAGCCGTCTGGAAACACATGGGACTCCCCCTCCAAGGCTTCCTACAAGCATACCTTGCCACCCGCATGTATGCAGTGAAAACAGATGTGGGCACCGCCCCATGGGTCCAGCCAACCACTGGGGTCCCACAAGGAGGTGCGGCGGGTCCATTCCTCTTCCCTGCTCGTCAGCTACCTGCTTGCCTTTTACATCCGACGCACATACCCGGACGTGGCACCATACCCCCTACGGACCACGCTCCTAGCATTTGCGGACGACATGGCGGTGGTAACCGCCACCGCCTGTCAGCCCCTACCTACCACCTTGGACACCACCCGGGCCACCAAAGTACTCCATGATGTCACCAACTACCTGAAAGGGCAACCAGCTACTGGTCCACAACGTCCAATCTGCCACCATGGTACACAACGCACCATCGCTGCCCCTCCGCCCTGGAGACCCACCCATGAACCGAGTAAGCACGGCCACCTACCTGGGGGTCCAACAAGCGGCGACCACCAACGAGGTCACCCTACCACCAAACCTGATACGGCAGTTGACACGGCCACTGGTCATAGCACGCATCATGCCGCTCTCCACCCAGGCCCTGGCATACTTCCTCCAACCTGTACTCAACGCAGCCATGGGGCTCCAGGCCCTGCACCTAATGCACCCCCAACAAATGCTGCACTAGGCCGCTGCCACGGTACGACGAGCGTGGACCACCCACGGCCAGCGACTCACGTCACTACCTGCGGAGTTGCGCGCAGCTTCACCACCATAGTATGGGGACAACACTGATCACCTCGTCCGCAACGCATACACGGCTCACACCGCGTCCCACCTACACGACCTCATGCACAATCATGAACCGGATCTGAGGGAGGTCTTCACGCTGACGCTACGAGAGGCCCAATGCCATCGCAACACCTGTCCCCAGTACATATTTTATCAACGAGGCCTCCCCACCAAGGTAGGGACCCACATATGGAACCACCTACAACTCCTGCTACCCCACCACCAACATGTCATCCAAACAAACCATCCGTGCAGGGAGACCGGCCCTGTGGCAATTTTACACTCTGATGTGGGTGGAGGATCAACAGGGAGCACCACCACTCTGGACCTGGTGGGCACCACCCTACACCTAGTACGAGTCACCCCGAACCAGATGCGGGCCCTCCAACGAGAGGGCACACACCATGTCCCCTTCCTGCAGCACCCGGAGTGGCCCAACAAGTCAGTCCTGGAAAGTGACATGCGAAGAGCGGCGGCACAAACCGGACACCCCCAGCCGAGCGGTTGAAAAGTACGTGAGGCATACGGTCTGTTTTGGAGCACGCACAAACGGCCGCTACCACGGGCCCCACCACGCGGGAACCAGGCCCACCAGCGACCGCCGGAACAAGTGGAGTATGTACCAGGCACCACGGTCCCAGCGGTACTCCTCCTGGCACCCAACGGACTCAAAGCCACATTGCGACCTGGCAGAGCGCATGGCAACTTGTTGATGCTACCGCCGCCCACGGCACGCAACTTCTGTCCGCCGCCGCTGCCGCAGGACGTGCTGACGGGCACCCCCACCACTTGCTGGAGATGTGGGCCCCAAGTGCTAGCCACCCCATGGCCCCTCCCCCAACTGCTGGCACGCTACCACCACACACCAACGGCCCACGCTACCCCGGAACAACACCGGTGGCTACACACACACTTCGAACAGGCTTTGGCGGAAGACACGGCCACCGTCGCGTGGGGACGTAGCACCGCGGCGGAAAAGAGGTTCCACCGGGGAACGTGGGACATCAAACACCAAACCATTACCTTCCCTGTGCTGGCCAAACACCGCAGCACCACACCAGAGGCTTCTGGCTACCTGGTTAAACACTGCTGCTCCCAAGTCCAGGACTGGCAGACAATGGAATGGACCACATTCCACCCACAGATGGCGTACCTGCTCCAATATATGTACGGCTACCTCACGCAAGGCCACGAAGGGAACAACGACTATGTACGCATGAGGCCAGCGGCCACCGAGATCATCGACCAGGGAGTAGGCGTCTACGCTACCGGAAGGCTCCATCCAGCCACCACCACGCCGTGGGCCACCGCGGAACAGGGGGCACGCGTCCACGCCTACCAGCCGATGACGCCGTGCCGCCTGCCATGCCCGGACGACTGCAACACTGTCATCTTTGCGGATGCTTCGGGCACCACGAACCTCACCCAAGCGGCCGGGGGCCAGCTTTGGAGCTGCAGACAGACGCGGTGGGCCGACTATGCCAACACCACGTCACAGGGGCCACCTCCTCTCACGGGGAACGCAAGACGCTGCCGATCCTCGTGGACGCCGTCAATGACGCTCACCAACAACCGCCGGACCGACGCCTACAATGTGTGGGTCGTAGTAGACGCAGCGGTCGACTTCCAGATCGTCCGCAAACTGGCCCGACAGCCCCTACACAAGGCAACGGACTCCAAACATTTTCACTCAACATTTCACTGAAACAACTTCAGTGAACACATCCACACACCCTGCAGTGACCACAGCGAGTACCAGCCACATTCTAAGTTTCCTTTTGTGTACACTCGTGTACAAGAAAAACCTGAGCCTTTGGTTTCTATCAGTTAGTGCTCAGCACCTCAGGGTTTTATATAAAACATTGGGAAATGTACACAGCGGCCGTCCTTCGAGGAACCTCGCAGTGTGAGCAGTGAATGTGTTTTTTCGGCGGGGGACCGCCATGCCTAAAAAAAAAAGGCAACCGACTCCAGCCTGGGCAACGAAGCCCTACACCGCTGGGTGGCTTTAAGACGCCTCTGCAAGCACGTCGGGTTACACCTCGTCAAACAAGAGTCCCATCGGTACAGCCTGGGCAACGGACACACAGACTTACACGCTCACAACCAGCTTGCCGAGCATATGCCGGACGGCGAGGACCCCCCGCTACAGGACCACATGCACACACACCTTCAACACCTGCCGCCAATCCCACAGCCCGGGGAGCCGACGGCCTGGATACCAGATGACCGGATCTACAACGACACGGGACAGGCGTACCACTACCCGCAACCCATCCGCACTATGACACACATCCGAGGCAGCCACACCGACAACACTCTTATGAACTGCCTCCACCATGGGCTGCAAACCGCGTTATACTTCCCAGCTCTCAACCCATCCCTGCTACCGGTACACCTACAAACACGATGTGCCCAACTCCTGTTTGAACAACTCCCCCTCTTGGACAGGGTGGCACGCTGGTATGACCGACGAGGTATAGACATACCCCCAGAATACACCATATGCCCCTGCCACCTCCAACAGCCGGAGACGTGGGAACGGTTCAACCAGTGCCGGCTGGCTCAGGGAGGCAACCACCTGGCCACGTGGAAACCGGAGGACACCATAGTACAACACACTGGATGGGGCCCGACCGCGCCGCCGGCGAATGAACTCTGGCGCCTGATGCGGCAACCGGAAATCAAGGAAGCGCTGCTCAGGGGAGCGGTACCACTCCAGATCTACAGGGTCATCGCCGACCACGCCCCGGAACCCAAAGCCGCAGTACGTCACATGCAACTCGCCGCCGTCAAAAGGGCAGATGCACAGCTGCAGCACCGCATCCAGCCGTAAACACGGGAAGCACAACAGACCTCCCATGACCGCCGTATGTATTACAACCTCCTCATCCATTACCAGCCCGCGCAACCCAGTGACTAGCCACACACACTGACACACGGCAACCCTGCAAAACTGCAAACGCACCACCCACCAGACCGCACTGCACGAAGGCGCGCACATTACCATAAAGTAACCCGATTGTCCCACGACCTGTACCTCTCCTCAGGATGCCCGCCAGTGAAGTCCAACATCCGCAGGGGCCTGGGACCCCGTGCAACGTCTGCTGAGAAAGAGTGGACGACAACGACGCCCGGCTCCTTGGGCATGACCTCGGCTGCGGCAGCGCCGAGCAGCTGCACTGGTTCTGCAGCCAGTGCATGGCACACCTGCATGCCTGCCCACTTTGCCGACGACCGCACCCCCTCTGCACAGCTCCGCCGCCGCGCGAAACCAAAACCGACGACCTCACGCTCCACACACTGCGCACCCTGATTTCCCAGAATGTCTGGGCAGCTGACGGAGGGGACAGCCCCGATGTTACGTGGTTGGACGTCCTCGACGAGGAGGACCCGGCGGCACCGCCACTCCGCCCTGCCTGGCGCGCACCAACGTGGGCGCTGCCAGACGGGCAGGAAGACACCACGATCTGGGTTCCAGACTAGAAACATTACAGCGGCGTGCCACGGGGCGGCCTACCCCCCGTTTACAATGTGCTGGACAGTTCGGGCCCCATTGGCCCCATGAACCGCGACGAGTGGCGCGCCACCGTCCTCATCCTTACCACCCGCCTCCCGTTCACCTTCGGCTGGCTGGGAAGGGACACGGAGTGGGCCATGGGGATTGTTTGCGGCGCCCATCGCAACGACTGGGGGGATTTTTTCCGCCGCAGGGGGGGCCTGCTCGAAGGGGCACCCGAGGGGTTGATGGCGGCCTACCTCACGTGGATGGGGATACCCCTCCCCCGCAGACTCGTGCCAGTGGCGCTGCGCGCCGGACAACAACTCGTCCCAGCGCCGCAGTCAGGCACGTACGGTGATGCGGCAGTGGCCAGGATGAGGGCCGGAGGTGCCAGACACCACAGCTCCTCCACCTTCACCCGGAGAACCGCGACCATCACCACCCAGCCCCGGTCGCGCGCCACAGCAGCAACCAGGGCCACAAATGTGCGCGCCCTGGCACCATCGGGGGCCGGCGCCCGGCAAAGCCCAACAACCTCCACGTCCTCGAGCCAATCCACTTCCACCTTCCGGGCGACCGTCCACTCACCACACCAGCCCGAGACCACAGGCGCCACACGGACTACGGGCGTTCCGGCGCCATCGGGGGCCGGCACGCCACAAAGTCCCCGGCAAGAATGTGCATCCAAACGGGCGGGGCAACAACACCAGCCGCAGCACCAGGCAGCCACAGCGATCCGGGAGCGCCAGACATCACCTGCCGGGAGTAAAACCATGCCGAGCCACACGAATACGGCGACCGCAAGCGCCCAGCCCGAGCAACCCCTCGGCACCATGCGCCCGCAAACGGGCCCAGGTCTGGGCCCCGCCGGCGACCCGGGTCCACAACCCCAAACACCACCTGACGCGTCCACACGCGGCCACAGGCCAGCAGCCCGAACAGAGGCCAACCCGGAGCCCGACCCGCACCACAGCCCGCCAGTCTGACCAACAGCAAGTCCCACACACACACCAGCGGAAAACAACAGCAGGCAACCAGACCCAGCAACGAACAGCCGGCAACCACAGGCAACAACACACAGCACCAGCCGGCGCGAACGACACAACACGGCACCACCAGCAAGACACGACCTACACAGCACCAGACCGCACCACAGACGACCACCAGAGCAATGCAGCACCGCACCCCAGGGGAGAACACGACCACGGGCCACGACAGGGGACCAGGCAACGGCAACAGGGGGCAGCAGCACGAGGAAAGAACCAAGCCCAACACACGCAAGCCACACAGCACCGAGGGCAAAACACAAAACACACCACAACACCACCACAAGACAGGCAACAACACACACAGAACAGGCACAACCAGGGAGCAACCAACGACACAGCACAAGCGCCAACCGGCCCCCGCCGCGGCACCAGACCTACAGCAACACACACCAGCACACCCGCCAGCGCAGGACAAAAAAACCAGCCCAAACACCGCAGCACCGGCACACCAAGGCAAAAAAAGAACAAAACAAAAAACAAACAAAAAACAGGAGCGTAAGGGAAAAAAAAAGCCGGGGGGGAGGGGAGGGAAAAACAAACAGAGGGACCGGGCGGGAGGAACACAGGACAAGGTGGCGCACGAGGAGAAAAAAGGGGAAAAAAAAGAGGGGGGCGGGGCGGGGCGGGAGGACCACAAGACGACAAGGCCCAAGGCACCCCGGGCCGGAAAACACGGAAAACCAGAGACAACGGGGGCGGGACAAGGAAAAAAGGAAAAAAAAAAGGAAAAAAGGAAAAACAAAAACCCAACAACAACGACAAACAGGGCAACCCCAGCCCGGAGGGGGCCGAACGAACCAAAAGCGCACCAAGGAAGGCCACAGGAGAAGATAAGGCGCACCAAAACGCGCCCAGGAGGCCGGCTCGCCCGACCCGGCCAAAGATAGCACGCAACCACACAGACACACACACACACGGGATCTGGGCGTGGCGTCCCTCGGCCCGAAAGGGGCGGTGTCGGCGTCCACACGAAACAGCCCCGTTGCAGTGGCCGAGCTCCCGTCGACAGACGGACGGTACGGGAAACTGGACGCGTCAGTGACCGGGTCCACACACGCAAACAACCGCAGCGCAAGCAGCCCAAGACCGACGCTGGAGGGACCCGTCAGGGCCAACCCCATCGGGGGGCCCCGAACAGGTACGACGCGGAGCGAGCCCACCGCCCCTGCCTCGGCGGGGGCCAGCGGCAGGCACAATGAGACAGGTTCTAGGCCGGCCTCCACGTGCCCCGCGCAGCCGCCCTGTAAAACCGGGGGCACAAGCCCCCGGGACGGGGAAAGGCACCACGGCGTCGGGAAAGTCGACCGGAGCACCGAGAACGACTGGACCGGACGAGGCGCGACACACCAAGGCGGGGCCACGAGGCACACCAGAGAGGCAGGCTGCTGGCCACAACCACGGCACGAGGACAGGTGCCAAGCCACAACGGCCACCGGGTGCCGCGAACCCGGGAAGCGCGCACAACAAACGACAAACCGCGGCACGGGAGAAGGTGCCATGGACAGCGGGGCCCGACGCCCGCACACCGCAGCCACCGCCAGTGGGAAGCGGGCCCCGGCCGCACCCCCCAACGGACAAGAGGTCGGGGTTGGGAGAGCTCCCGTCCCCGGACGCCCCACACCCAGGCAAGAGGCGCCCCCCCGGGGCGCCCACATGCCGCGCCCACAGCGCACAAAGCCAGCTCGCAAGAGCGCGCGCTGTGGGGTGGGTGACGGGTCCCAACGCCGGCACCCCCCGCACCTACAGCCACTGGGTAGTGGGCCCTGGCCGCACGCCCGAAAGGACGAGTGGTCGGGGGTGGGAGAGCGCCCGACCCTGGACGCCCCACATCCAGGCAAGAGGCCCCCCCCCGGGCACCCTCATGCCGCCCCCACAGCGCGCAAAGCCAGCTCGGAAGAGCGTGCGCTGTGGGGTTCGTGACGGGTCCCCACGCCCGCGGCCCCCGCACCCACCGCCAGTGGGTAGTGGGCCCCGGCCGCACGCCCAAAAGGACGAGTGGTTGGGGGTGGGAGAGCGCCCGACCCCGGACGCCCTACACCCAGGCAGGAGGAGCCCCCCGCCGGGCTCCCTCATGCCGCCCCCACAGCGCGCAAAGCCAGCTCGCAAGAGCGCGCCCTGTGGGGTTGGTGACGGGTCTTCACGCCCGCGACCCCCCGCACCCACAGCCAGTGGGTAGTGGACCCCGGCCGCACGTCCGAAAGGACGAGTGGTCGGGGATGGCAGAGCGCCCAACCCCGGACGCCCCGCACCCAGAGGAGAGGCGCCCCCCCCCGGGCGCCCTGGTCCCGCCCCCACAGCGCGCCAAGTCAGCACGCAAGAGCGCGCGCTGTGGGGTTGCCGACGGGTCCCCACGCCTGCATCCACAGGCAGTGGGTAGTGGGCCCCGGCCGCACGCCCGAAAGGACGAGTGGTCGGGGGTGGGAGAGCGCCCGACCCCGGACGCCGCACACCCAGGCAGGAGGCGCCCCCCCCGGGTGCCCTCGTGCGGCCCCCACAGGGCGCAAAGCCAGCACAGAAGAGCGCGCGCGGTGGGGTGGGTGACGGGTCCCCACGCCCGCACCCCCGCACCCACAGCCAGTGGGTAGTGGGCCCTGGCCGCACGCCCCAACGGACGGGCGGTCGGGGGTGGGAGAGCGCCCGACCCCGGACGCCCCACACCCAGGCAGGGGGCGCCCGCTCCGGAGCGCCCTCGTGCCGCCCCCACAGCGCACAAAGCTCGCTCGCAAGAGCGCATGCTGTGGGGTTGGTAACGGGTCCCCACGCCCGCATCCCCCGCACCCACAGCCAGTGGGTAGTGGGCCCTGGCCGCACGCCCCAAATGACGGGCGGTCGGGGGTGGGAGAGCGCCCGTCCCCGGACACCCAGGCAACAGGCGCCCCCCCCGGGGCACCCTCATGCAGCCCCCACAGCGTGCAAAGCCAGCACGCAAGAGCGCGCGCGGTGGGGTTCGTGACGGGTCCCCACGCCCGCATCCCCCGCACCCACAGCCAGTGGGTAGTGGGCCCTGGCCGCACGCCCCAAATGACGGGCGGTCGGGGGTGGGAGAGCGCCCGTCCCCGGACACCCAGGCAACAGGCGGCCCCCCCGGGGCACCCTCATGCAGCCCCCACAGCGTGCAAAGCCAGCACGCAGGAGCGCGCGCGGTGGGGTTCGTGACGGGTCCCCACGCCCGCATCCCCCGCACCCACAGCCAGTGGGTAGTGGGCCCCGGCCGAACGCCTGAAAGGACGAGTGGTCGGGGGTGGGAGAGCGCCCGACCCCGGACGCCCCGCAGCCAGGCAAGAGGCGCCCCCCCCGAGCGCCCTCGTGCTGCCGCCACAGCGCGCAAGGCCAGCTCGCAAGAGCGCGGCCGGTGGAGTTGGAGACGGGTCACCACGCCCACACCCCCCGCATTCACAGCCAGTGGGCAGTGGGCCCCGGCCGCACGCCCGAAATGACGAGTGGTCGGGGGTGGGAGAGCGCCTGGCCCCGAACGCCCCAAACTCAGGCAAGAGGCGCCCCCCGGGCACCCTCGTGCCGCCCCCGCAGCGCGCGAAGCCGGTTCGCAAGAGCGCGCGCGTTGGGGTTGGTGACGGGTCCCCACGCCCGCACCCACCCCGCGGGGAGTGCGCAGCCCCAAGCCAGGTAGGGGGAAACGGGACCGGGCCGCCCCCCGTTCCCCCAAGCAAGCCAAACCGAGCACGGGACCAAGGCAGGACACGCGGAGGGGCACGGACCGCGTGGAATGGCCCTACCAGCGCCCAGCACTGGGACCGCGCGAGGTGCGTGCGCCACACCAACCCGGGGAGGGGGGGGAGGGTCGCGGATGCCGCGAGAGCGCGAGCGCACACACACACAAAGGACACGGGGGGAAAACCAGAAGGGCAACCGGACCGAGCCCGTGGAACGCACAGACCGCATGGAATGGCGTACCAGCGAGCGAGGTTAGGGGACACCCGGACGGGATGGCCCGCAACACACAGCGCAGGAAACGCGGGGCGGAAAGGGGGAAACGGGGAAGACACAACACCCGGCACCGGCCCCAACCCCCCCGAACCGGCCGTGAGCGCGGCGCACACATGACCAGGGCACTGCACCCGCCAAGGCAGTAGTGGCGCATTGCGCCACGCACCAGCCCCGAGGCTAGGCAGCCTCCGCGCCAGCCCACGGGGGTCCCACTGGCGACAAGCCACCCATGAGACCCACTGCTGGGGGTATTTTCTTCAAACAAAACCTTCCAACGAAGATTATTTCTTCGAATGAAGAAAGTTTTTGAACCGTCCGAACGCCTTTGAGTGGCTGTTTTGCTGCAAACATTCTGATAAAATGCTCAACACAGGTATTTTTGAGGGTTCGGTTCTTTGGTTTCAGCCCGCAACCACCTAAATGCCCTGAAAATGTGTATTCGAAATGTGGTGGACGTTTCTTTGAACGAACCTTCGAATGTTCAAACGAAGATATTTTTTGAAGAAAACGACGCGGCGTTTACAAATGCACATACAGGCAACAACAGAACCGCACAACCACCAGTGTCCCTGTCCAATGTAGCTTTCTGAGTCCTGGCTCACGACTCACTGCCTGACACTTGTACTGCAACCTCGTCTTTCTTCTCCGTATCCTCTTTGTCTCCCTCTCCGGCATCTTCTTCTTCTTGCTTGCCACCACTCTTCGTTGGCGTCTTCCTCTTCTTCTTTGGCCTCTTTGCCTTCACTTTCTTCTTCCTGGCACTTGAAGCTGGCATGCCACCGGTTGCCGACGCCACTGCCGCCGCGTCTTTGCACTCCTCCTCCGTTGCGTAGCTTCGGGCCGCAACACAATACTCCCCCACGGAATGCCACACAGCAGACTTGTAGTCTGCAGGGACCCAAGAGCTTGTACCGGCACGGCCCAGTTTGGTCTTCTGCTGCAGGATGTCTCTGGGTATCTCTGTTCGCCAGGGACGCAACTTCGAAATCGGCACTCCTCTCCAAGCTCCCCACTGGTCCTCTTGTTGGAGGGGAAGCCATGCCCACGGCAGTGCCCCTCGGTGTGAAATCTGTGTCTCCTGAGTTTCCTCTTCATCGCCATCATCTCCGGAAAGCGGCTCCTCCTCATCTCCAGAATGCGGCTCCTCCTCCTCATCTTCTTCAGTCTTTCCGAACCCCTCACTCTCCGAACTCTCACCCGGCAGCAGCTTTGCCTTTTTCTTTGGAGGTTGCTTAGCCGCTGGCGACAAGCCAGTAGCACGGGCCCGGCGGCGCCGGCACCCGGGGCAACCACGCATAAGGGGGGCGACGCAGTGGGTAAGCGCCCGCAGCCACGGCTGCTAAGTGATGCACTGACCGGCCTCCCACTAGGACCCCGTGGGGAGGATATCACCTGGCCTGACCAGGTGGCCCCCCGGGGCCGAAAGGCGTCTAGTACCCGGAAAATCCAACCTCAAACCTCAAACCCCAGTGACTAGCCACACACACTGACACACGGCAACCCCGGGAAACTGCAAACGCACCACCCACCAGACCGCACTGCAAGAAGGTCGGGGCTGGGAGAGCGCCCGACCCCGGACGCCCCACACTCAGGCAAGAGGCGCCCCCCCCGGGCACCCTCCTGCCGCCCCCGCAGCGCGCAAAGCCGGTTCGCAAGAGCGCGCGCGTTGGGGTTGGTGACGGGTCCCCACGCCCGCACCCACCGCGCGGGGAGTGCGCAGCCCCAAGCCAGGTAGGGGGAAACGGGACCGGGCCGCCCCCCGTTCCCCCAAGCAAGCCAAACCGAGCACGGGACCAAGGCAGGACACGCGGAGGGGCACGGACCGCGTGGAATGGCCCTACCAGCGCCCAGCACTGGGACCGCGCGAGGTGCGTGCGCCACACCAACCCGGGGAGGGGGGGGAGGGTCGCGGATGCCGCGAGAGCGCGAGCGCACACACACACAAAGGACACGGGGGGAAAACCAGAAGGGCAACCGGACCGAGCCCGTGGAACGCACAGACCGCATGGAATGGCGTACCAGCGAGCGAGGTTAGGGGACACCCGGACGGGATGGCCCGCAACACACAGCGCAGGAAACGCGGGGCGGAAAGGGGGAAACGGGGAAGACACAACACCCGGCACCGGCCCCAACCCCCCCGAACCGGCCGTGAGCGCGGCGCACACATGACCAGGGCACTGCACCCGCCAAGGCAGTAGTGGCGCATTGCGCCACGCACCAGCCCCGAGGCTAGGCAGCCTCCGCGCCAGCCCACGGGGGTCCCACTGGCGACAAGCCACCCATGAGACCCACTGCTGGGGGTATTTTCTTCAAACAAAACCTTCCAACGAAGATTATTTCTTCGAATGAAGAAAGTTTTTGAACCGTCCGAACGCCTTTGAGTGGCTGTTTTGCTGCAAACATTCTGATAAAATGCTCAACACAGGTATTTTTGAGGGTTCGGTTCTTTGGTTTCAGCCCGCAACCACCTAAATGCCCTGAAAATGTGTTTTCGAAATGTGGTGGACGTTTCTTTGAACGAACCTTCGAATGTTCAAACGAAGATATTTTTTGAAGAAAACGACGCGGCGTTTACAAATGCACATACAGGCAACAACAGAACCGCACAACCACCAGTGTCCCTGTCCAATGTAGCTTTCTGAGTCCTGGCTCACGACTCACTGCCTGACACTTGTACTGCAACCTCGTCTTTCTTCTCCGTATCCTCTTTGTCTCCCTCTCCGGCATCTTCTTCTTCTTGCTTGCCACCACTCTTCGTTGGCGTCTTCCTCTTCTTCTTTGGCCTCTTTGCCTTCACTTTCTTCTTCCTGGCACTTGAAGCTGGCATGCCACCGGTTGCCGACGCCACTGCCGCCGCGTCTTTGCACTCCTCCTCCGTTGCGTAGCTTCGGGCCGCAACACAATACTCCCCCACGGAATGCCACACAGCAGACTTGTAGTCTGCAGGGACCCAAGAGCTTGTACCGGCACGGCCCAGTTTGGTCTTCTGCTGCAGGATGTCTCTGGGTATCTCTGTTCGCCAGGGACGCAACTTCGAAATCGGCACTCCTCTCCAAGCTCCCCACTGGTCCTCTTGTTGGAGGGGAAGCCATGCCCACGGCAGTGCCCCTCGGTGTGAAATCTGTGTCTCCTGAGTTTCCTCTTCATCGCCATCATCTCCGGAAAGCGGCTCCTCCTCATCTCCAGAATGCGGCTCCTCCTCCTCATCTTCTTCAGTCTTTCCGAACTCCTCACTCTCCGAACTCTCACCCGGCAGCAGCTTTGCCTTTTTCTTTGGAGGTTGCTTAGCCGCTGGCGACAAGCCAGTAGCACGGGCCCGGCGGCGCCGGCACCCGGGGCAACCACGCATAAGGGGGGCGACGCAGTGGGTAAGCGCCCGCAGCCACGGCTGCTAAGTGATGCACTGACCGGCCTCCCACTAGGACCCCGTGGGGAGGATATCACCTGGCCTGACCAGGTGGCCCCCCGGGGCCGAAAGGCGTCTAGTACCCGGAAAATCCAACCTCAAACCTCAAACCCCAGTGACTAGCCACACACACTGACACACGGCAACCCCGGGAAACTGCAAACGCACCACCCACCAGACCGCACTGCAAGAAGGTCGGGGCTGGGAGAGCGCCCGACCCCGGACGCCCCACACTCAGGCAAGAGGCGCCCCCCCCGGGCACCCTCCTGCCGCCCCCGCAGCGCGCAAAGCCGGTTCGCAAGAGCGCGCGCGTTGGGGTTGGTGACGGGTCCCCACGCCCGCACCCACCGCGCGGGGAGTGCGCAGCCCCAAGCCAGGTAGGGGGAAATGGGACCGGGCCGCCCCCCGTTCCCCCAAGCAAGCCAAACCGAGCACGGGACCAAGGCAGGACACGCGGAGGGGCACGGACCACGTGGAACGGCCCTACCAGCGCCCAGCACTGGGACCGCGCGAGGTGCGTGCGCCACACCAACCCGGGGAGGGGGGGAGGGGCGCGGATGCCGCGAGAGCGCGAGCGCACTCACACACAAAGGACACGCGGGGAAAACCAGAAGGGCAACCGGACCGAGCCCGTGGAACGGACAGACCGCATGGAATGGCGTACCAGCGAGCGAGGTTAGGGGACACCCGGACGGGACGGCCCGCAACACACAGCGCAGGAAACACAGGGCGGGTAGGGGGAAACGGGGAAGACACAACACCCGGCACCGGCCCCAACCCCCCCGAACCGGCCGTGAGCGCGGCGCACACATGACCAGGGCACTGCACCCACCAAGGCAGTAGTGGCGCACTGCGCCACGCACCAGCCCCGAGGCTAGGCAGCCTCCGCGCCAGCCCACGGGGGTCCCACTGGCGACAAGTCACCCATGAGACCCACTGCTGGGGGTATTTTCTTCGAACAAAACCTTCGAACGAAGATTATTTCTTCGAACGAAGAAAGTTTTTGAACTGTTTGAACGCCTTTGAGTGGCTGTTTTGCTGCAAACATTCTGATAAAATGCTCAACACAGGTATTTTTGAGGGTTTGGTTCTTTGGTTTCAGCCCGCAACCACCTAAATGCCCTGAAAATGTGTATTCGAAATGTGGTGGACGTTTCTTTGAACGAACCTTCGAATGTCCAAACGAAGATATTTTTTGAAGAAAACGACGCGGCGTTTACAAATGCACATACAGGCAACATTGGAACCGCACAACCACCAGTATCCCTGTCCAATGTAGCTTTCTGAGTCCTGGCTCACGACTCACTGCCTGACACTTGTACTGCAACCTCGTCTTTCTTTTCCGTATCCTCTTTGTCTCCCTCTCCGGCATCTTCTTCTTCTTGCTTGCCACCACTCTTCGTTGGCGTCTTCCTCTTCTTCTTTGGCCTCTTTGCCTTCACTTTCTTCTTCCTGGCACTTGAAGCTGGCATGCCACCGGTTGCCGACGCCACTGCCGCCGCGTCTTTGCACTCCTCCTCGTTGCGTAGCTTCGGGCCGCAAGAAAATACTCCGCCACGGAATGCCACACAGCAGACTTGTAGTCTGCAGGGACCCAATAGATTGTACCGGCACGGCCCAGTTTGATCTTCTGCTGCAGGATGTCTCTGGGTATCTCCGTTCGCCAGGGGCGCCACTTCGAAATCGGCACTCCTCTCCAAGCTCCCCACTGGTCCTCTTGTTGGAGGGGAAGCCATGCCCACGGCAGTGCCCCTCGGTCTGAAATCTGTGTCTCCTGAGTTTCGTCTTCATCGCCATCATCTCCGGAAAGCGGCTCCTCCTCATCTCCAGAATGCGGCTCCTCCTCCTCATCTTCTTCAGTCTCTCCGAACTCCTCACTCTCCGAACTCTGACCCGGCAGCAGCTTTGCCTTTTTCTTTGGAGGTTGCTTAGCCGCTGGCGACAAGCCACTAGCACGGGCCCGGCGGCGCCGGCACCCCGGGCAACCACGCATAAGGGGGGCGACACAGTTGGTAAGCGCCCGCAGCCACGGCTGCTAAGTGATGCACTGACTGGGGAGGGACGGGGCTCTGAGCCCTGACAACCCGGTGGACTCCGCCACCAGGCAGGAGGTGCGTCATGAGCGGCCTCCCACCAGGACCCGGTGGGGAGGATATCACCTGGCCTGACCAGGTGGCCCCCCGGGGCCGAAAGGCGTCTAGTACCCGCAAAATCAAACCTCAAACCTCAAACCCCAGTGACTAGCCACACACACTGACACACGGCAACCCCGGGAAACTGCAAACGCACCACCCACCAGACCGCACTGCAAGAAGGCGCGCACATTCCCATAAAGTAACCCGATGGTCCCACGACCTGTACCTCTCCTCAGGATGCCCGCCGGTGAAGCCCCACATCCGCGGGGGCCCGGGAACCCGTGCAACGTGTGCTGGGCAATAGTCGACGACAACGACGCTCTGCTCCTTGGGCATGACCTCGGCTGCGGCAGCGCCCAGCAGCTGCACTGGTTCTGCAGCCAGTGCATTGCACACCTGCATGCCTGCCCACTTTGCCAAGGACCGCACCCCCTCTGCACAGCTCCGCCGCCGCGCGAAACCAAAACCGACGACCTCACGCTCCACATACTGCGCATCCTGATTGCCCAGAAGGTCTGGGCACCTGACGGAGGGGACAGCCCCGACGTTACGTGGTTGGACGTCCTCGACGAGGAGGACCCGGCGGCACCGCCACTCCGCCCTGCCTGGCGCGCACCAACGTGGGCGCTGCCAGACGGGCAGGAAGACCCCACGATCTGGGTTCCAGACTAGAAACATTACACCGGCGTGCCACGGGGCTGTCTACCTCCTGTTGGCAATCTGCCGGACAGTTGGGGCCCCATTGGCCCCATGAACGGCGACAACTGTCGCGCCACCTTCCTCATCCTTACCACCTGACTCCCGTTCACCTTCGGCTGGCTGGTGAGGGACGCGGAGTGGGCCATGGGGATTGTTCGCGGCGCCCATGGCAATGACTGGGGGGATTTTTTCTGCCGCAGCGGAAGCCTGCTCAAAGGGGCACCCGAGAGGCTGATGGCGGCGGATCTTACGTGGAGGGGGAAACCCCTTCCCCGCAGACTCGGGCCAGTGGCGCGGCGCGCCCAACAACCACTCCTCCCACCGCCGCAGCCAGTCACGTACGGCAATGCGGCAGTGGGCAGGATGATGGCCGGAGGTGCCCGACACCACAGCTCCTCCACCTCCACCCGGAGAACCGCGACGATCACCACCCAGCCCCGGTCGCGCGCCACAGCAGCAACCAGGGCCACAAATGTGCGCGCCCTGGCACCATCGGGGGCCGGCGCCCGGCAAAGCCGAAAAACCTCCACGTCCTCCAGCCAATCCACCTCCACGCCCCACGCGACCGTCCACTCACCACACCGGCCGCAGACCACCGGCGTCACACAGACTACGGGCGCTCCGGCGCCATTGGGGGCCGGCCCGCCACAAAGCCTCCGGCAAGAATGTGCATCCAAACGGGCGGCGCAACAACACCAGCCGCAGCACCACGCAGCCACAGCGATCTGGGAGCGCCAGACATCACCTGCTGGGAGCAAAACCATGCCGAGCCACACGAATACGGCGAGCGCAAGCGCCCGGCCCGAGCATCCCCTCGGCACCATGCGCCCGCAAACGGGCCCAGGTCTGGGGCCCGCCGGCGACCCGGGTCCATTATCCCAAACACCACCCGACGCGTCCACACGCGGCCAACGGCCAGCACCCCCAACAGAGGCCAAACCGGAGCCCCACCCGCACCACAGCCCGCCAGCCCAGGCGACGGCAAGCCCCACACACACGCCGTCCGACAGTCCTCCCACACAGACACGTACCGCTACCCCGGCTGACGCCACCAGCGCCCGGCCCGAGAGACCCCTCGTCACCATGCGCCCCCAAGCCCACATTCCCACCGGAAGCCCCGGGCCCCAGGTTCCAGCGACAGCCTGCACTTTGACCCCGGGGTATCATCTGACGGCCCCAGCACAGGCCGGGCCGGCACCCCAACTACGCCACGATCCACCAGCCGGACCGGCAGTACGGCCCACGGAGGCACCATCTGGCAGTCACCCGGCACCCAGCCCGGACCCGGACACGGACCCGACGCACGCCACTGTCCCGGCTGACGCCCCGCGGGCGAACGCGCCAGGCCACGAGCTCCGGACAGGCATCCTGCATCCAGAGGGCGGGACACTGGCAGCAAGGCCCGCCGCGGCGGAGGGGAACGGCGGCACGCGGGCACTGGCAGGCCAGGTGGGAGGCAAGCCCGGGCCGGCACCCGTGCCAGATGGCCAAACCCAAGCGGCGACGCCAAAAAAAGACGACACAGCCACGCGCCCGCACCGCCCGCCCAGCCGCAACGCCAGGAGCCCACGGTGTACTCCACGGAAGAAGCAGGGGGGCCTCAGCAGCGGAAAGAAGCGCCGCTGCCAGCGGCGGATCTAACCGCCCGGGGACCACTCCGAGCGGAGATCCTAGCGGTGTGACGGGCCAGCGGAACATACAGCACGCCAGCATGCCAGCCAATCGCCCGCCGGACATGACGGCACGCAAAAGCAGCGAAGCACCGCACGCTGGCCAACCTGGTACGGGACCTGGGGGACCGACGGGAAACACCGAGCATGCCGCCCCCCCCCCCCCCACCCACCAACCGATCACGGGGCACAGACCGCGCGTCACGCGGGCGCCGCCCCATCCACGGCCCCAGCACGCTGCAGCGACGCAGGCGCGCCGGGGGACGCCCCGTCCCGGGAGGCGCCGACACGGGGCCCACCACACGCCCAGGCAGAGTCCTAAGCTCGGGCAAACACACCCGACGCGCCCAAGCGCGACGAAGAGTCTTTCGATGCCTTCATGGAGTCCTGCAGGAGTGCCTCCGCACAGACCCAACGCCGGATGACCCGCGCAACCACCCGGACCCACGAGGCGACCATACAGGCGGCAGATCCCTCACAATGTCCTGCCAGGCACTCCTCCAGCGCGATTACGCTGCCCTGGGGGCGAGAACTGAACAGACTGCCGCCAGGGATGACGGGCGCGCGACCACAAGCGGGGCAGCGGAACACACCCTGGACGAACCGCCCCGGCACAGCCTTCAAGGGAGCAGAATGCAGGTGGAGACGGGCACCAACACCGCTAGCGAGCCTGCCGACCAGCTAACGGGGACCACCCCATCCCGGGGGCGGGGGCATCTAGACTATGCGCGCTCGGAAGGCAACACCCGCTGCCCCAGCGCCCATGCAAAACAGGCGGCGGCCCAAGACCTGGACCTGTGGATCAACAGGATCACCACAGGGGAGCCGCTCCCCCTGGAAGTCAGAATCTGGTGGCTGCTTACTTCGAACTCACGCCACCTCGAGGAGGGAACACGCACCATGGCGGACGTCGCCTTCGGCCATCGGGCAGAACGGCACGCACCCCCAACCACCATGGACCACCCCGGCCAGTGGCACTACGTGGCCACCCGGCTGATGGCGCATATGGTGACCTATAGTCCGGACGAAATGAGCGGGCTACACTGGTGGTGGCACCAACGCCGGGCCCTGCGCATCCGTAGAGCCATGCAAAGGCACAACATCTGGGCCATCCCTGGGTCCCCAGGCTACCACAGACACGCCTCCGGACACCGACGACCACGGTACCAAGAGGTCCCGGAGCCCCCCAGGCAAACAGCACGCCATAACTCCCCAGGACGCCACCAGGAGCCACCACCCGGGGTAGGTTCCCCCTCCCGCACATACAGGAGCCCCCTCCAACTAATCGCCCCGCAGAGGGGGCGAGGCAGCCCTCATACCCCAGGCATGCAGGGCGGCGCGCCACAACAGCACCAGGAAACAAGGAACCCTAACCGATCCCGGCGCTGCAGCCGCACGCCGCCTCCCGCAGCGGGGCGAGTTGTCTTTCACGAGGGTTTGGACAGAGGCCATGGAGGCCCGAATGACCCGCCGGCCGGACAGACATCATCTGCCGCCGATCCCCGGCGCCGGTCCAAGAGGCCCCGCACCGAGCGGGCGCACGTCCCCAACATTCCTATGCCGGCCAAGCGAGCGCGACAGGCAGCGCTCGACACAGGCCCCCACCAGGCAACAGATGGTGCGTCCAGCTCGTCCGCCGCCTCCCTCCCAGGGTCGGCGGCCGGCTCGCTACCTGGGTGACGGAACGCCGCCGAAACCCGGTCAAGGGGACCCGCGGCCGACCAGCGACCCGAACAGGGGGTGAGGGGACGAATTCCTCAACCCCCCCCCCCCCCGCAAGCAGGGCGTGACGGCACCGGCCCCGGACACGGGCACCAGACACCCCACCAACTCTGCCCATGCGCCACGGGGCTCCCCACCCCGGATGCGACGCAGCCAAACCGCCAGGGCGCGGAGGACGCAGCACAACACCGGGGAAACGGCACAGGCAACCCGGGGGCGGACGAAGAAATGACAGAGGCCTCCGGCCCTCAGAAGTCCAGTGGCTCCCCGCCCACCGCCGCGTCCTGTCAGATGTCCCTGCATCAGGAGCCCTCCACGGGGAACGTACCTGAGGGACACCTTGACGCCACCCCAAGGCACCCCTCCCCCTCTGGCACCACACCGGACCAGGACCAGGAAACCATGCCCCCCTTCACCACTAGACCACCACAATGGGGGAACACGGACCTCATTGACGAAGCGCAGCTGAGGGCAGTCTACTACATCCACGCAAACACACCCTCATCCGGGCTGGTGGCAGCCCTCCTGGAACACCTCCAGGACGTCAACCGAGACTGGCACTTCGACGTGGTCCCCCTGCCGCATGCCGCATCCACAGACATCTCCGTGCTGCAGCTCCAGGCACTCGTCAGCCCCGGGATGCAGATCGCGGACGATCTTGTGGACGCGTGGATCTGGTGGTTCATCGTCAACCAGCCGGACCAGGGAGGCGTATGGCTCCCGCACCTGGGCTGGGCACACACGCTCATAGCGCCACCGACGGACGCCAGGCCCGCGCCAAGCGCCAGGGGCCGGCAACGAGCCGCCCCGCAACCGAGGGCCAATGCCCTCCACATCCCACCGTACAAAAGTCTGGCGGAATGGGAAAGCAGGACAGCCCCCGACAGGGGACGCAACCTCAGGGAAGTGGTGGAGCGATACCCACCAGGAGCGGAGACGGCGCGCGCAGGACCCCCACGATGCGAAGATGGCCCAGCACCATCTCCATGATCGTGTTGGAAAGTGGCCACTACTACCAGGTGCGGATCACCCCGCACCCACAGGAGTGCCGCTGGAACCTGGAAGCCGTCGACTCCATTCTCCCGGCGCGAGCGGCCCTGCCGGACGGCCCCACCCCCCTGCCCCACAACCAACCCCGAGACCCCCTGACGGCCGTCGTGTTGGGGGAAGCCGGCAGCTGGCACCCGGGGCATGCCCTCTACTGCCTCTGGCGGTGGGCTCAGCGCCGCTGGCCACACACCAGGGACTAGATGGCGACGTGGAGGTTCCACCTGGACAGCCGGCAGCAACTGGAGGCCATCCCCCAGGGCGAACGGACATGGGAGGCAGCCGCTACGACAAACCTTTGCCCCGTTTTAGCGATCCACCAGATCCGGGCACTGGCGATGGGCGGGCAACTGCAGCGGACCATCCGCACTGAGACAGAAGCCCAAGCACCACACGCAGCCCTTGTGCACGAGATCCTCAGTGCCCTCCGCAGCTACCTCGCGCGGCGTATGGGGAACCCCCCAGGGCCTAAACGACCGCGAGTCGAAACGAGAAACACGCCCCGATGAACACGTGAGGCGGCACCATCGGGACCGCCACGCCCCGCCCAACACGGCACACTCGTGCCCTGCCCACTGCGACCAGTCACCGGCAGTGGAAGGGCACCATACCGACCAGAGGACCGTCCACGAACCAGAGAGGCACTGCGGCTAATAAGCGACAACACACAGACGCACAAACGTGGCACGAGCCCCACGGGGGTCAGCCGCTGACGGGGAGACAACGCGGCACCCCTGGGACCGCCTCACCTCACCGGAGACTCCGACGATGGGCTTTAAACCAGCAGCTAAGGGGCCACCGATAAGCCGCGACGACCCCGGGCAGGCCAAACGTTGCCCAGGAGAGCCCCCACGAGTACCGATGGAGCACAACCGCGCAACACACCCCGCTGACGCCTGTCGATCTGGCACACCGGCGAGAGTGGCACTGGACTACCCGACTTCTGCAGCGGGCACCCACGAATATGGGCAAGCCTTGGCAGCCCTACAACCCAGGCTATCGGACATGAACACTAACCCGATGGCCCCACCTAACCCATTCCTCCCACGCATCCCGGACGAGGGCCACGCTCCCCGCGCCCCTGCAAACCATCAGCGTCAAGGAAAGGGACGGGGACCCCGACACGGACCTATCATTCCGCCTGACCTCCCTCTCCCACAAGCCGGGCACGAGATGGACCAGGAAGCGCAGCCCAACACGCGGGACCCACGGGCCCACCGATGAACACGGGAACGTTACGCCGCGTCCCGCCCGCCGCATCATGCCGGACCCCCCAGCGTCAGAACACATAATCCTCGAGAATGTTACTTGGAAGGGCAGGGGATCCAGGGATGCATGCGCAACCAGAGCCGACAAGCATCTTCTCCGGAAAATTAAACACCAAGGGAACACCGCAAAACACAGCGCCGCAGAGCACAGGGCCCGAGGGCGACGAGCAGCGCCAGAGGGCACGGCGCAACAGGGAGCGGCACCAAACGAGCGCAGCAAAGCAACACAGCACATGACAGCACAACACCGGGCGACACAACGCGCAGCAGCGCGGCGCAGCACCGCACCCAGGGACACACAGCACAGCACAGCACACTGCAGCACACCGAGCAGGAGCGACGAAAACCGCGAGACACAAAAGAGGAGGGGGGGGTGGGGGCAGGAACCAGCGGGGGGGCAGCCAACGGCCAAGTGGGAGACACAAACGAGGCGAGAGCCCACGGAGAGCCAGGCAGCGAGAGGCCAGGAAAAACAACCAAAACACAGCGCCAAGGCCCACGGCACCCGGGGCCGGAAACCGGAGGAAGCCAGAGACAACGGGGGCGCGCGAAAGGAGAGGAGAAAAAAAAAAAAAGGAGCGCAAGGCAACGAGGAACGGCAACAGCAGCGAGGAAGAGGGGTGCCACCACAGCCCGGAGGGGGCCAAGCAAAGCAGAAAGACAAAGCGGCTGAAGGAAAAGGTGAGGCGCACCACATAGCGCCCGGGAGGCCGGGTCGCCCGACCCGGCCAAAAAGAGCAAGCACACGCACGCCAGCCGCCGTCCGGATGGACGGGTGCGCGCCCGAAGGGTACCCAGCCCCTGCCGACTCCGAACAGCCCCCGTCCGGATGGACGAGTGCGCGCCCGGAGGGTACCCAGCCCCTGCCGGCTACGAACAGCCGCCGTCCGGATGGACGAGTCTGCGCCCGCAGGGCACCAAGCCCCTGCCAGCTACGAACAGCCGCCGTCCGGATGGACGAGTGAGCGCCCCGCAGCGACGCCCCGCACAGCAACACAACACACCGAGCGGGCACACCGGTGAACAGGAGCCAGGAGGCCCAGGACACCGCACACGCAAAACAACACACCGAGCGGGCACACCGGTGCACAGGAGCCAGGAGGCCCAGGACACCGCACACGCAAAACAACACACCGAGCGAGCACTCCGGTGAACAGGAGCCAGGAGGCCCAGGACACCGCACACGCAACACAACACACCGAGCGGGCGCACCGGTGAACAGGAGCCAGGAGGCCCAGGACACCGCACACGCAAAACAACACACTGGGCGGGCACACTGGTGAACAGGAGCCAGGAGGCCCAGGACACCGCACTCGGAACACGACACACCGCGCACACACACCGGTGAACAGGAGCCAGGAGGCCCAGGACACCGCACACGCAACACAACACACCGCGCGGGCACACCGGTTAACAGTAGCCAAGTGGCCCAGGACACTGGACACGCAAAGCAACACACCGAGCGGGCACACCGGTGAACAGGAGCCAGGAGGCCAAGGACACCGCACACGCAAAACAACACACGGAGGGGGCGCACCGGTGAACAGGAGCCAGGAGGCCCAGGACACCGCACACGCAGAACAACACACCGAGCGGGTGCATCGGTGAACAGGAGCCAGGAGGCCCAAGACACCGCACACACAAAACAAAACACCGAGCAGGCGCACCGGTGAACAGGAGCCAGGAGGCCCAGGACACCGCACACGGAACACAACACACCGCGCAGGCACATCGGTGAACAGGAGCCAGGAGGCCCAGGACACCGCACACGCAACACAACACAACGCGCGGACACACCGGTGAACAGTAGCCAAGTGGCCCAGGACACTGGACACGCAAAGCAACACACCGAGCGGGCACACCGGTGAACAGGAGCCAGGAGGCCAAGGACACCGCACACGCAAAACAACACACGGAGGGGGCGCACCGGTGAACAGGAGCCAGGAGGCCCAGGACACCGCACACGCAGAACGACACAGCGAGCGGGCGCATCGGTGAACAGGAGCCAGGAGGCCCAAGACACCGCACACACAAAACAAAACACCGAGCAGGCGCACCGGTGAACAGGAGCCAGGAGGCCCAGGACACCGCACACGGAACACAACACACCGCGCAGGCACATCGGTGAACAGGAGCCAGGAGGCCCAGGACACCGCACACGCAACACAACACAACGCGCGGGCACAACGGTGAACAGGAGCCAAGTGGCCCAGGACACCGCACACGCAAAACAACACACCGAGTGGGCACACCGGTGAACAGGAGCCAGGAGGCCCAGGACACCGCACACGCAAAACAACACACCGAGCGGGCGCACCGGTGAACGGGAGCCAGAAGGCCGAGGACACCGCACACGCAAAACAACACACCGAGCGGGCGCACCGGTGAACAGGAGCCAGGAGGCCCAGGACACCGCACATGCAACACAACACACCGAGCGGGCACACCGGTGAACAGGAGCCAGAAGGCCCAGGACACCGCACACGCAACACAACACACCGAGCGGGCACACCGGTGCACAGGAGCCAGGAGGCCCAGGACACCGCACACGCAAAACAACACACCGAGCGGGCACACCGGTGCACAGGAGCCAGGAGGCCCAGGACACCGCACACGCAACACAACACACCGAGCGGGCGCACCGGTGAACAGGAGCCAGGAGGCCCAGGACACCGCACACGCAAAACAACACACTGGGCGGGCACACTGGTGAACAGGAGCCAGGAGGCCCAGGACACCGCACTCGGAACACAACACACCGCGCACACACACCGGTGAACAGGAGCCAGGAGGCCCAGGACACCGCACACGCAACACAACACACCGCGCGGGCACACCGGTTAACAGTAGCCAAGTGGCCCAGGACACTGGACACGCAAAGCAACACACCAAGCGGGCACACCGGTGAACAGGAGCCAGGAGGCCAAGGACACCGCACACGCAAAACAACACACGGAGGGGGCGCACCGGTGAACAGGAGCCAGGAGGCCCAGGACACCGCACACGCAGAACAACACACCGAGCGGGTGCATCGGTGAACAGGAGCCAGGAGGCCCAAGACACCGCACACACAAAACAAAACACCGAGCAGGCGCACCGGTGAACAGGAGCCAGGAGGCCCAGGACACCGCACACGGAACACAACACACCGCGCAGGCACATCGGTGAACAGGAGCCAGGAGGCCCAGGACACCGCACACGCAACACAACACAACGCGCGGGCACACCGGTTAACAGTAGCCAAGTGGCCCAGGACACTGGACACGCAAAGCAACACACCGAGCGGGCATACCGGTGAACAGGAGCCAGGAGGCCAAGGACACCGCACACGCAAAACAACACACGGAGGGGGCGCACCGGTGAACAGGAGCCAGGAGGCCCAGGACACCGCACACGCAGAACGACACAGCGAGCGGGCGCATCGGTGAACAGGAGCCAGGAGGCCCAAGACACCACACACACAAAACAAAACACCGAGCAGGCGCACCGGTGAACAGGAGCCAGGAGGCCCAGGACACCGCACACGGAACACAACACACCGCGCAGGCACATCGGTGAACAGGAGCCAGGAGGCCCAGGACACCGCACACGCAACACAACACAACGCGCGGGCACAACGGTGAACAGGAGCCAAGTGGCCCAGTACACCGCACACGCAAAACAACACACCGAGTGGGCACACCGGTGAACAGGAGCCAGGAGGCCCAGGACACCGCACACACAAAACAACACACCGAGCGGGCGCACCGGTGAACGGGAGCCAGAAGGCCGAGGACACCGCACACGCAAAACAACACACCGAGCGGGCGCACCGGTGAACAGGAGCCAGGAGGCCCAGGACACCGCACATGCAACACAACACACCGAGCGGGCACACCGGTGAACAGGTGCCAGGAGGCCCAGGACACCGCACACGCAAAACAACACACCGAGCGGGCGCACCGGTGAACAGGAGCCAGGAGGCCCAGGACACCGCACACGCAAAACAACACACCGAGCGGGCGCACCGGTGAACAGGAACCAGGAGGCCCAGGACACCGCACACGCAAAACAACACATCGAGGGGGCGCAGCGGGGAACAGGAGCCAAGTGGCCCAGGACACGGCACACGCAACACAACACACCGAGCGGGCACACCGGTGCACAGGAGCCAGGAGGCCCAGGACACCGCACACGCAAAACAACACAGCGAGCGGGCGCACCGGTGAACAGGAGCCAGAAGGCCCAGGACACCGCACACGCGAAACAACACATCGAGCGGGCACACCGGTGAACAGGAGCCAGGAGGCCCAGGACACCGCACACGCAACACAACACACCGAGCAGGCACACCGGTGAACAGGAGCCAGAAGGCCCAGGACACCGCACACGCAACACAACACACCGAGCGGGCGCACTGGTGAAGAGGAGCCAGGAGGCCCAGGACACCGCACACGCAAAACAACACACCGAGCGGGCGCACCGGTGAACAGGAGCCAGGAGGCCCAGGACACCGCACACGCAAAACAACACACCGAGCGGGCGCACCGGTGAACAGGAACCAGGAGGCCCAGGACACCGCACACGCAAAACAACACATCGAGGGGGCGCAGCGGGGAACAGGAGCCAAGTGGCCCAGGACACCGCACACGCAACACAACACACCGAGCGGGCACACCAGTGAACAGGAGTCAGGAGGCCCAGGACACCGCACAAGCAAAACAACACAGCGAGCGGGCGCACCGGTGAACAGGAGCCAGGAGGCCCAGGACACCGCACACGCAAAACAACACAGCGAGCGGGCGCACCGGTGAACAGGAGCCAGGAGGCCCAGGACACCGCACACGCAAAACAACACATCCACTCGGCACACCGGTGAACAGCAGCCAGGAGGCCCAGGACACCGCAAACGCAAAACAACACACCGAGCGGGCGCACCGGTGAACAGGACCCAGGAGGCCCAGGACACCGCACACACAAAACAACACACCCAGCGGGCGCACCGGTGAAAAGGAGCAAAGTGGCCCAGGACACCGCACACGCAACACAACACACCGAGCGGGCACACCGGTGAACAGGAGCCAGTTGGCCCAGGACACCGCACACGCGAAACAACACACCGAGCGGGCGCATCGGTGAACAGGAGCCAGGAGGCCCAGGAGACCGCACACGCAAAACAACACACCGAGCGGACACACCGGTGAACAGGAGCCAGGAGGCCGAGGACACCGCACACGCAAAACCACACACCGAGCGGGCGCATCGGGGAACAGGAGCCAGGAGGCCCAGGACACTGCACAGACGTAGGGCGGCCGAGGGACAGGGAAGAACCAACACCCCATGGGTCGGACACACTGAGGCGACCCAGCTGACCCACCGGGCTAGTGGCAGGAGCGGTACTGCACGGCCACTGGTCCGAGCCCGGCCAGGCTGCAACGGGGACCATGGCAAACGTCACCCGGAGCCATGGAAGCAACCGGTGACAGGCGAGCCGGTACACAGTCCAGGAAGGGGTCGCCTGCAAAGCAGAGCGGCCCCGCAACTCAAGCCACAAGGGTGAGGCGGTCGTACCGTAGACAAGCGGGAGCAATACCCCTTGTGGTGAGAGATACTCCACACGGCTGGGCAGCCCCCGGAGCTGCCGCTCAAAGGAGGGGGCATGTGGCGCTACTCATGGACACATGTGGGGACACCCTCCCACCTGGGACACATGGACCGGGTGGACGCGACAATGCCTTCCCAAGCACATGCGGGAGCGGCTCAAGAGGCACATGACATAGGGCAGTGGCAGGGACAGGACGTCCCCTGGGTAGGACCTTCTTCCTGCATTGTCAAAGGAGGCATCCTGAGCTCCAGAAGATACCTACCTACCTACCTAAACACCAAGGCACCAGGTCACAGGACGCCCACAGGGGCACCACTGGGGTGACTTCAGCGCATGTAAGTTGAGAATGTTGCAAGGGGCACGTTCCCTGCAGCCCCGAAAGGTATCAGCGTCAAGGAGCGAGAGGGGGGCCCCGACACTGACCCATATTCCTTTTTTTCCTCCTGACCCCCTTCCCCGGAAGCTGGACAAGAGGTGAGCCAGGGGCTCAACGCACGGAACCCACGAGCCCGCCGGCTCCCGCCGGCGAACACAGGAATCTTACGGCAAGCCCAGCCCGCCGCGTCGTACGGGACGCCCCAACACCAGAGCACATCAGCCTTGAAAACAACGTGAACGCATGACCCCCGAGAAAATCATACACCAGGACACCAGGTCACGAGTCACCCATGGCAGCGCACACGGGGTCCCGGCGTCAGGGCACACAACCTGCGTGCATGTTATATCCCAGGGCAGGAGGTTGAGGAACGTCGAACACGAGGGCACCGGATCACAGAACACGTGTGGCAGCGACGACGGCAGGGGGCCCAGGGAACCGCTACGCTACGCTAAGGGCCTGCGTGCCATCAAGCCACACCACCCGGGCCTCTGGCAACCGCACTGAGACACCAACACACACACCACCGGAGCCGCGAAGCACAAGACGACACGGGACACGGCGAGCCCCGCACCCCGCGGACGGCGCCAAGGGAACTGGCCAGCGGGCACAAGCGCGAACACCGCACCTGCGAAGAAGCACAGCAGCCCGGGGCTCCCATGGGGAACACGGGGGTGCACCGACGAGGACCGAATGGACCTTGCCACCGACGAGGGTGTACATACCATCGGCACAAGCAAGACTGAAAGGAAAGCTGAAGGGCAGCGCGATGTACAAGATGATAGGTTGTGCATGCAACGCTGCCTCCAGGGCGGGACAGGGCATGTTGTACCAATTTTCAAAACTTTTCTCAGCGGTCGTACCAATTTTCAAAACTTTTCTCCCCCCGGGGACACGCCCCACCAAGAGGAAGGCCAAGCAACGGCGAAGCACGCCCCACCATGAGGCAGTGACGCACCGCCGAAGCGTGCCATGCCGGCCCAACACAACCGGAACAACCGGAGCCGACGCTAAACGGCCACCACATCCAACAGCAGGACAGGCCGACCATTAGGGGGCGAAAACGACGGCTAACAAACAAAACCGACCAAAGATAATGCTGGCAACAACGCAACAACCTCACACGCGGACACGCCACAACCGGACGAGCCAGGACAAAACACGCCCGACGGGAAACAAATGGCGTAGGGGACGGCCTACAGCGATCAAACGCGGCCGGCCAGGCCCATACGGGCCACCGCACAACCCCGGACAAGCCGACCACTGGCGGCCACGACGACGAACCAACACATCGCGCCGGGCACGCCCGGGTCGCAACACAATGACCGCCACATCGGACAGGCCGGCCACAACAAGCCTCAGAACTAACCGAGAAGACAACAAAGACAACATCCGGCTACACCGGCGTGGGCTGCAGCGCAATCGACCCCACAATGCACAAGCTGACCATAAGGTTGCTAACACAACCGTGTACGAACCAGAACTGCTGCAGAAAAAACGACCCGACAATAAACAGACCGCACGCAGGCCGGCCAACACCCAACCAGCCAGGCATGCAAGGGTCGAAACGGGAACGGCGTCCCATGGGTTGGTGACATCATGATGCGCCCCGCTCGCCGACGACCGTACCCACGAACGCACCACAACGGCGAGACTCTACCATTATACAACCAATCGACCAACCACAACGAACTACTTCGAACCCCCGGCCCCCTGGGAGAGCGCAAGCTCGACCCAGTCAGGAGGCGTGCGTACGAGTCACGGCATGCGAGTCCCGTAGCACGTGCTTCTTCAAGTCGTCTCACGCCTACTGAAAATCAACCCAGGTTGGGGTGCATGCAGGACAGGGCCTTTGGCCTAGCTCCGGGCCCCTGGGCCCAAGAATCCGGAGGTTGATGAAGATGTGCGATGGGACCCTCCCCCACGTATCATCCGCCGGAAGGAGAGGTAGTGAGACTTCGGTCGAACATGGGTTACCTCTCTGGGCAGAAACCGCGGTAGCGTCCTGCTCAACTGCGCCCTGCCCCCATGCGGGGGAGCCGCTTTGTTGAAGCACGTGCAGTAGGGCCGTGGGTCGCCGAGCAAAAGCCCCTTGGTAACACCCCCCTGCGGGGCAACCCCAGTCCAGAGATGACCTACCTACCTACCTGAAAAGAAGAGGGAAAGATGCAGCTTTGGGACCGATGTTCGGAGCTACTCGGGTCGACAAGACGTTCGAGATACTTTACGGCGAATTGAATGAGTTGGCGTCGGCCCATTTGTCAGAATGGGAACCCGACTAGATTTCCAGAGACCCTCCAACTTCGAAGGAGCCGAAGGAGCCCGAGTGTCTGGAGGGAGTACCATCCCCAGGGGGGTGGCTCCCGAACCCTCATGCTTGGAGTGAGGTTTGGCCCCCCCTGAAGCGGTACCCAGAACCCCATGGCTAGGTTACGGCATACAACCGGTCTCCGGTCCACTAACCCCATGTACGGAAGGGAAGACGCCCGTTGACGCCCGGTGCGAGCCCGGCGGGAGCGTGTTCCGTGCCTTAAAGCCCCGCATCGGCAACCGATGCACCGCCAGCGGAGATTTATATATCAGAATATCAGGAATCAACAGGGTTTTATTTTCATATTGTTTCCGTCAATTTTTACGCTTCAGTTCTGATATTCACTGTTTTGACAGCTTGCGGTTAGTTCGCGACTTTAGCGTAACCGCCAGTTTAACTGTTATATACAGATATTTTAGCGCAAATCGTGACAAAGACTCTCAAGTCTTCAGGAATTGCATTGATGCATCCGCAATTTTCACATCTTACACTCGCAACCTTAATCCGAATTTTTCAGGATGTCGAGATCGAATTTTCGACTTCGACATCCCCGCACTTGATTTGACCTCTTTCGAGTGGACCTACGTGTTTCCCTATGCACGAATCAACTTTCCTTTTGTCTTGCCTTCCATTTGTCTTAGAGATATGGGCAAAACAAAGTTGATTCGTGAGGCCACTTGTGAGGGTCATATCTCGTGCCGCTTGCGAGGAATGACAATAAGGAAACGTGGGATGTATTCACAATACTCTTGACGTAATTTAGGAAGCTTTATATGCCTTGCGTCTCCACACGTGCGCGCTAGCGTAATGGATCATGGTCAAGAGGGTAGAGTTTGCGTTATCACTCTTTGGCCATGATATTGCGTGCGTTAAGATAACTTCCGAGTGTAGCGCGCGAGTGTTGGTGTTGCATAGGAACTCTCGTTGAGTTCCTATGAGCGATTGCCACAAAGTTATGCCCTTGGAGGGGCATGACATATCGTGGGGGGAGCTACCTTCTTGGGCAATATGAAGTATGTGCCTTGTGTTGTGTTGCGTGCCCATTTGGCGGGTCCATCGCTCCAAGCCAAACCCGCCAATGGACCTCATATTGCGCAAGCCTCTTCCTTATGCTCCCCACGATCAATTGCGAGCCTAACCTTCGTGGAGAGAAGCTTGTGTGGCGATCCCAAAGCGATGCGTTGGGAGCAAGGTGTGTGTTTTGCAATTTTCTATATTTTCATGTGCCCACTTGGGAAGTAGCGCTCGTGACCTTTCAAAGCGCCCCAAGTGGAGCACATATGTGGAGTCAAAGGTCATTGGTGTCAAGTCATTGTGTTTAGAAGGATTGGTCGATTACTCAATCCAAGCCGAAGATATTATAATATATTTGTGCGCCTTTCAAGGCACCTTTGGGTGTTGTTTCGCCAATATTGCTGTTTTTTGCCCGTCATGATGTCAAGTGGCGACCGTGTATCTCAACGTTGCGCCGAACTGACATCATGACCCAAGTATGATATGGGGGTACATACTTCGGTGCCCAACATATCTTGGACCCGGCGAATAACTCCTCTTGGGCTTGGCATACCGTGGCCGCCATGTTGGCGATTTGGGACTATCCCAAATCATGGGCTCACTTGGCGACCCTGCCATTCCCAAAACCGGAGGAGTTGGGCGACGCCCAAAAGATATGTTGGACACATATGACTTGATACCAATCCTATGGCACACTCCGGTCCAAGTGGGGCATTTGCCTCATTTGCCCCAACCATGAGTATGCGCATTTTCGGCCTTTTTGAGCAATTTTCAACATTATTCGCCCGCCGTGCACTATGTTCAGCCCACCCGTGCACGCCAGACGCATGGACCAATGGACCATATATGACATGGGTGTTATGTATATTGGTCCCCATGGTTCACACACCACGTGGGCGAATAGGAGCATCCTTCGTTAAGGCGCTAGCCCAAAGTGAGTGTGGACAATTTTGCCATTTTGGCATTTGTGGACCCAATTGGGATTTTCACCACGCCGAGTGGCATGGAGATCTTTGAGAGCCAAGGGCATGGGAGTCTCAGTCAGACTCTCGGTGGATCGTGTATGGAATGGTGGATGGGATCTCCAAGCCGGCGTGGAGATGTACTATTGGGAGCACCCCCGAATTTTGGCTCATTCCGAGCAGCCAAAATGACCCCCTTTTGGGACCCCAATTTTACCCCCCCGTGTGGTAAATTGGCGGCCCCATATCTCTATTCCTACAGCGAGCCCGGACCCAATTTCAAGTTGTACACTCAGATAGGAGTCCTAGGTCCTGTCTCCAACCTTGTGAGCCATTGGCTTTGCCCTGGCTGGGCAAGCCACGCGTGGGAATGACGCCAATTTTGGTGATTTTGGCATCATGACCCCACTTGACGAACCAGTGGTGCCCTGATGCCGGGACCTCAGGGGGAACCAGGTTGGGTGAGGGCTCCAGGGAGTTCGTACTCGAAGGGCATAGGGTCGATTGCCTCGTTCCTACCTCTGGCAGGGGTCAATTTTGGAGATTTGTGAGCTAATATCAGTTTGGGCTGAAACAGCCCATTTTCAGCCACCAACTCCTAGGGGATAATGGCGGAGCCATATCTCTGGCTCAGAAGGGATTTAGAACCTGCTGTTAAGGGAGCATAGGGAGCCACTGTGGATTGGCCTTGGAGCGCCTTGGTTCCCAGGAACTCGCCTGTGGCTGGGCCTGACATCCCCCCTATTTGCAGGGTTTCAGGGTCCGGACTGAGCAGGGCATGGGTTGTGTTTGAGCCCCCGCCCCCACCAGCCACTGGGAGGGTCGGACCTGGGATTGGGATACGAGTTAGGACTGAGTGTCTATTGTCCTGTGATGCCCTTACCCCAGTCCAGTCTCAACCCCATGTGTACAAATCTTGATGTGTTGCTGTACATACTTTTGTTCCCTCGTTGCAGAGTGGCAAGGATTCTGAAACGCTTTGTCACATGACATGAGCGCAATGATGCCCCTGTGAGCGTAGTGCTTTGCCTGCCTGCTCACTTGCGCGTGTCCACCGCAGCGCCCCGTGGCCAGGCCCCTCACAGGAACGCGTCAAAAGCGTTTCACCGCCGCGGGGTTACCCATCCCTCGCGTGCCACTCGGGGCCACCAACCCCGAGCAGCGCGGCGCAGCAGCTCGCAGCTCGCAGCTCGCAGCGCAGCGCAGCGGCTCGCAGCGCCGCCCAGCGACAGCGCCGAGTTCGTCACGGAGTCCGCAGCGCCGTCCAGAGCATCGTCCTGACCGCGCCGCGACCGTGAAGGAGGTGCACAGACCAGGACTCCTGCATCAGCGAGTCCCATCGGCCGACCAGCAAGGCCGCGTCAACCACCTCCACAACAACCGGCTGACCAGCACCAGCCGGACTCCCAGTCCAGTGCTACATCACCCACCTCAACAACCACCCCAGGACCACCCCATCGAGAGCACCGATGGTGAACTGGGACGAGGCGGGCAAGACGTGGCCGCAGCCCCATCCCCATGCGGCGCGCCCACTGCGTGGGTTGCTGTGGGGGCAGCAATACCGCCACAGCAATCCCCAGTGCAGAGGCGGCATGCCCGGGAGCTTCGAGCTCCGTGAGGACAGGGGCGAGGACCGCCTGCGGGCAGTGGAGGAGTGGCCGCGGGCGGAAGGGTATGAGTACCGCTTCCGCCACAAGCGCTGGAGGACCTGGAACCGGCCGGACAGGCCCGGCGAAGGGCTGCGCCCCGACGGGATTACGGAGGACGAGAAGCCCAACGAGTACCTGTCAGGTGCCTCGATCAACGTCTCCATGTGGGACATGATCGAGAAGAACTTCCCGGAACCGGGGAGCGAGCGCAGGCTGCAGGGCAGCAGCAGCGCGTCTCCGGGGAAGGAGAAGCGGTCCGCCGGAGACAGGAAGCGGGACCGGAAGTGGCGGGAGTACCAGGAATCCCTGGCTGCCGAAGCCGCCCAAGGCGCCAGGGGCAGAACCCCAGCCCACGGCCCCCAACGGGCCAATAGTGGTCACCACCCCGGCCACACAACCCTTGGCGACTTCATCCAAGTCGCCAAGCAGACCAAGGCCAAGCCCAGTCCGCTGCTCCTGAGGAAGTCAGGCCCCAGGAGCGACGTGGAGTCGGCCCACCGCGGGAGGATGCCGGCCGACCCGGCCAGCTCCAGCAGCAGCGTCGCTCCCGACCAAAGGGACGTGGCGCGCGCCAGTGAGCGCGCCTGTGGGGTGCCCTGCAACCTTCAGGTTGCCCGGCAACGGGCCAAGCAGCACAGCGCTGCCATGGAGGGCGCCGTTGGCATCGCCCAGGAGGAGGCTGCAGAGTGGGCACATGGCATGGCCATGCACGCCTCGACCGTGGCGGCCATTGCGGCCGGACCCACGGCCGTAGCCGCCCATGGGGCAGCGACTGCCCAGGTCAACGGTGAGTTGGCGGCAGCCGACGAGGAAGCCCGCCTGACGCAGGAGGCCATTGCCTGCAAGGAGGCCGAGGTGAAGGCGCTGGAAGAGGCGCTTGCCCAAGAGAGGGCAAAGAAGGAGGCGGAGGAAAGGGCCCACGCCGCAGCGACGGCCAAGGCCCAGGCGGACGCCGCCAAGAAGGACGCCATTGAGGCCGCGCGACGGAAGGTCGCTGAGGAGAGGGCCAAGACGGAGGCGGAGTTGGCGGGGTTGGAAGCGGAGAAGGCGCGGCTGCAGCAGACCTGGGAAGCCGAGGCGGCCCGTGCCCGGGAGGAGGCCAAAAGGCGAGCTGCCGCAGCCACCGCCGCCGCAATGGAGGAGGCAGGGGCCAAACTCCGCCGCGAGACTCCCCCGGGAGGATCACGAGTGGAGACCCTTCGAAAGCTTTTCGAAGGGGACGCCTCCTCCAAGATGACGCTGGATGAGGCGGACACGGGCAGCAGTGGGAGCAGTGGCCCCACTGCCCATCGACGGAGGAAGCGCAAGGGGAAGACCCCCGAGAGGCCGCGGAGGCCAGCGGGTGGACACCGCCACGACAGTGACGCCTTCTTCACCGCCAGCGACGGGGATGAACGAGGCCGCCGACATCGCCAAGTGGTGGCTTGGACGGGCGGAGGAGGCGGAGACGTCCCCATGGAGCCGGAAGGTGAGGATGAGGATCTCCCTCCTCCCTACCGGAGCTCGGATTCTTCCGAGACCGAGACGCCCAGGTGGGGCGACATGGACGAGGATGACGACATGGACTTCGACATCACGAAGAAGCGCCCATCCTCGGACCCACCGAGGCGACCCGGCGGAGACCCACCGGGACCACCTGGCGGAGGACCATCAGGACCCCCTGGAGGACGCTCACCAAGTGGACCCCCTGGAGGCGGACCACTGGGCGGGGGAGGACCCCCTGGACCGGGCGGACCCGGCGGAGGCCCTCCTGGAGGACCCCCTGGGGACCCTGACGACCCACCAGGGAACGGCGACCCGGATACCACCTGGCGGTGGATTGTCTACCTCCGCAGGAGGGTCCAGTTCCTGGAGCGCAAGGTAGACACGGGGAAGGGCGAGATGACTCGCATCGCCAGGGTCGCCGCGCGCGCGCAGAGAGAGCTGGACATCGCCAAGATGGAGATGGTCAAGAGCGCCAGCGTCGCCACCGCCACCCAGAGGCTGCTGGACATCGCCAGGGGCGAGACCAGGTTGCTGAACAAGGTCATCAGCGGCCTGCAGCAGAGGCTGGACGCGCTGGAAGCCCGTGGGAGCGTCAGCAGCGACCACCCAGCCCTGGAGTCTGGCTCGTCGGACGACGGCTGGGGACCCAGACCAGGTCCAGGCAGACCCCACGCCCCCGGCGGAGCCCCCAGGAGTCGCCCCAGCGCCAGTGCCCCCTCTCTCACCGCCCCCTCTCACCACAGCACGGGCCGCCGCAACGAGCGCGTGCCGCCCGGCAGTGGCAGTGAGGATTGGCGTGATGAGTGGCTCAGCGCGGAGTACCGCAACCGCCGTGCTCCACCGCGGACACCGGTACGCCCCCGGCGCCCCGCACCAGCCCCGGAGCCAATCCCAATGGCTGGTGGACGTTATGGTGGACTCAGGGATGAGGTCCCCAGAGGAGACGTGGAGTGGGATGTCGGCGAAGGTGAGGACCTGGACCTGGACCTGGAGGATCTCGACATCAGCCCGCCGCGTGGTGTACGACGGGAGGCTCTGAACGCAGCCGCCGGCGCCGTGATGAGGATGCGTACATGGAAGGAGTACGGCGTGAACATCTAGGTTCAGCGTACATGCAGGAACCGCGGCAAAGCCACAGGGATTCCATGGAGGAGATGGACGTGGCGGCCGTGGGAGTCCGTGGGCGAGGCCGATGGGAACCTCGGTCGACCTCGCGGCCGGCGTTCATGGTCTCTAAGGCCGCGGATGCCGCCGTGTGGGAAGACTTGAAGGACATCAAGCCCCCCATGTACGATGGCAACCCCCTCAACCTGGACCGCTTCTTGGAGAAGCTTGACGATCGGGGGGTGACCGTCACTGAACACATGTCTCCCGCGGATGCGGAGAAATATGTCTTCAGATGGTTCAGGCACCGCCTGCCAGAAGTGCTCCAAGAGCTGTACTTCGTGGCGACCAAGGAGGGGAAAATCAAGACCCTCAAGGAAGCCAAGAAGTGGCTCAACGAGCAGGAGCGGGTGGACGCTCCGCAGGTGGCTGCCAAGCGGTGAAAGTCCATCAACCTTCAGCATGATGGACGGGAGATCCGCCTACGGGACTGGCAGGACTTCCGAGGGCAATATACCCTCTTCCGCCGCAACGTGGAGGACTGGAACGAGGGTGACGAGCAGGCTCGCCTGCTCTCCATGCTGCCGGCAGCATGGATCAAGAGGGTCACTAAGGAGGAAGCCAAGCGGGCCAAGTCCAACCACACGGTCAAGATGATGCTCCCAAAAGAGTATCATACGAACGTGGTGGCTTGGACGAGGAAGAACGTGGCCCGGGATGTCAAACGGCACTCCCTGCGGAACGCTCTCCTCATCACCGTCTCGGGCGATCGCGAGAAGACCGCGATGTGGCGCCTTGATGAGTGTGGCGTTAGCGGCCAGACCATCCGTCTGCAGGCTATCCCGGCGCGGATGAGCTGCGACGAGATCCTGGAGTGGGTTGGAGAGGAGGTGCTCAAAGAGGACCGGAACCTCCACCACACCTGCGGGTTGAGGCCCGGCGACCGCGACGTCAACTACGTTGGCGAGGGACCTGGCGGGGAAGCTGCCATGGACCCAGCGGGAGCCGGCGGCGATGAGACTCTCGTCGACGATGACGACGACGATGAGCCCGCCGAAGTGGCCGTTTGTGCCTTCGTGGCCAACAACCTGAGCGCGGGGAGCCAACAGGGAAGCTGGAAGCCCCTGCAGCCGGGTTGGAAGAAGAAGGAGAAGAGGGACCCTCGCCGCATTGGCGACCCTCCGCTGTCCTTAGGGGAGTTCATACGAGCTCATCCTCAACGCTGTTTCGTGTGTTATGGGAGGAAGAAAGGCTTCAACCATGACCACCGAACATGCCCCATCCACCAGGCCGACACGGAGGCCTACAAGAAGGCGCACGGGTCGAAGAAGCGTGCACCTGCGGGTATCCGGGAGGCCAAAGTGGAGGTGGACAAGGACGAGCTCTCCAAGCTGATGTCACAGGGGACCGAGTTGGCCAAGGAGATCCAGGAGATCAAGAGGAACTGGGTCCCCAGGTCGGACAACAAGAACAAGGAGAACAACCAGAATGACCAGAACAAGGACAAGGACAAGAAGACTAGAAGGGGAAGGAAGAAGGGCGTCAACGAGGCTGATGCGGAGGAGAACACCCCTGCTTCCACAACCGACGCCCCCTAGCGGAGCCCCTGCAGCCAAGGGCCCCAGCTAGGGCGGTCGCAGGATGGTGACGTGGGAAGCACCGAACCATCCCAGTCGGGAGTCGATAAGCACAAAGGGACTGCCGCGGGCGGAAGGCCCAGTCCGGCGCCCAGTCGCGGAGGCGGGGTGAGGGCAAGTGAAGGCACGAACCCTTGCACCCGTCCGTCCTTCGCGACCAAGAATGTGTTTGATGTACTTCAAGATCTATCCGAGAGTATCGGAGGATCACCCGGACCGCAGCTGGATGCTGCAGATGGACAGCCTGAGCCCATTGTCCGCGACCTGCACCAGTCGCTTGTTGAGCTTCTGGAACGGCCGGAGATCCTGAGCTTGCACACCGTGCGCCGAGTTTGGCGTGAGCGGCAGTTGCACCTTAAGGTCCGTGCCTTATGCGGGGAAGTGGAAAAGGTCTTCGACGTGTTGGTCGACACGGGCGCTCAGGTCAGCTTGGTCAAGGCTGGCCTACTTCCGCCAGAGTGTTTGAACGATCAGACCCCGCTCTATGGGCACCCACCGCACCAAAACCTGGTTCACACCCGGAGAGGTGGTCCGCAGGATTGGTGACGACACCTACCGCATCAAGGTGGGTCACGGACAGTTCCGGGAGCGCCACAAGAGTCAACTCCGTGTGCGGGAACCCGACCTCCGTGGCCAGCGTGTGTCCCTGAGCTACGCCGCACATGAGGCCGATTCGGACGACGACTATGCTGAGCAGGACGACTATACAGTCGAGAAGATCCTTGCTCAGCGTCCGAACGCCTCGGCACCCGGAGGCCTGGAGTTCAAGGTTCGTTGGCGAGGCTATGGGCCGTCCCACGACACCTGGGAACCCGTCTCCTCGTTCGTGCCGCGGGTTAATACTCCCTTCATGGAGTACATCCGCAAGCACAAGACCAAGATCCATGTCTCGGACTTGGCAGCACTCACCCGGGCGATTGCAGCCAGGTGTGCCTGATCAGCGCCCTGAGCTCTCCCCTGATGCATTTTGAGCGCTTGTGTGGTCGACGGATCGTCCCTCACTTGCTTGCTCTCTTACATCTTTCGGTGACCTGCCATCAGAGTGGCCATATACCCCCCCCTGCTGAATCCAGAGGAGGATGGCCCCTCTCTTCAACTTCTGTTCGTCACTCCCCCCCCTGCTGAATCCTTGGGAAACCAGGTAGGGCGACTGACCTATTTTCTGAGCTCTTGAGGCCTTGAAGCCCATACGACGTTGCGCAACGGATGCCGTTGTCATCGGCATTGCAATTTTTGAGTGTGTGGTCTGGTCCCATGGCACTTGCGGGATCCAGACCAGTCTACGTGTGTCGCGACTATATATGGCCTGAACTCAGGCGTTTTCCTGTCCACCCTCCTGCATATGCCTTATCCTAACCGGGGCCTGGTTTGGCACTCTGTCTAGAGTGTGTTTACACGCCTGTTTACCTGATTTTTGTCTACTTCTTTTGTTCCCCAGGATATGTGCATCTGTATGTTAAGTGTTGACAGCCCATCACCGAGATGTGGACTGTTTTTCACCACGAATCGGATTACAAAGGCGCCCTGAGTCGCCGTGTACATGCTCTTACATAAGGTCCAGCCTGGACCAGTATCTAAGTACAGATCCTTCTGTTTGAGTACCCGTGATACCGTGTGCCCTATTCGCTGTGATGTGGAGATCCTGATGGCGCCAAGCGGGAAGCCCAGTTGCCTGACTACACTCCCAGCGGTCCGCCACTATCAGTCCCAGTGTGAGCCTGCTGACTCGCAGACGCACTTGCAGTCGGATAAGGAAGGTTTGCCTGGGAAACTGGTGGTTTGAGTAGTCGACGCCTCCGCCCACACTGCATGAGGACTCCCTCATGTATGGCCTTCGTGGTAATAGGGCGAGGGAAACGACGGCCTTGACGCCCGATCCCTTAAGGAGGAGCTCGTTCGGCTGTACCACTCTGGACTCGCGTCGTGGATATGGACATGGTGCGCCCGAGGAAGGACCCGTGGGGACTCTCCCCCAGCCGGCGGGCCTTGGGAAGCTTGGGGTAGCCTGATGGATCTTTGTTGTCGCTTTCGACCTGTGGGACCACCTCGGTCGTCGTGTGACGCCTATGTTGGCCGTGTATGCCACTGCCACTGTGGTGGTGACCGTAGCAGCCGGCACCCGGTGTGCCTGGTATGGGTTAGCGGGTCCTTTGGATGCCGAACAATCGCCGCCAGGACCCGGGACTTGATACTTGATACTATACTTGCAGTTACTAACAGCTATAGCACCGTACTTGTCTTACTGTGGGAATTGGGCAGCCTAACCTGCCAATCAGCCTGAAGTGAGGATGTGCCACCCCCCCCTTCAGGAGATGGTCCTGGATACCCGCTGCCATGCTTGGGTGTTATCGAGCCCCCCCCAGGATTTGCTCTAAGGAGGGGGGTGAAGCGGTACCCAGAACCCCATGGCTAGGTTACGGCATACAACCGGTCTCCGGTCCACTAACCCCATGTACGGAAGGGAAGACGCCCGTTGACGCCCGGTGCGAGCCCGGCGGGAGCGTGTTCCGTGCCGTAAAGCCCCGCATCGGCAACCGATGCACCGCCAGCGGAGATTTATATATCAGAATATCAGGAATCAACAGGGTTTAATTTTCATATTGTTTCCGTCAATTTTTACGCTTCCGTTCTGATATTCACTGTTTTGACAGCTGGCGGTTAGTTCGCGACTTTAGCGTAACCGCCAGTTTAACTGTTATATACAGATATTTTAGCGCAAATCGTGACGAAGACTCTAAAGTCTTCAGGAATTGCATTGATGCATCCGCAATTTTCACATCTTACACTCGGAACCTTAATCCGAATTTTTCAGGATGTCGAGATCCGATTTTCAACTTCGACACCCCCGCACTTGATTTGACCTCTTTCGAGTGGACCTACGTGCTTCCCTATGCACGAATCAACTTTCCTTTTGTCTTGCCTTCCATTTGTCTCAGAGATATGGGCAAAACAAAGTTGATTCGTGAGGCCACTTGTGAGGGTCATATCTCGTGCCGCTTGCGAGGAATGACAATAAGGAAACGTGGGATGTATTCACAATACTCTTGACGTAATTTAGGAAGCTTTATATGCCTTGCGTCTCCACACGTGCGCGCTAGCGTAATGGATCATGGTCAAGAGGGTAGAGTTTGCGTTATCACTCTTTGGCCATGATATTGCGTGCATTGAGATAACTTCTGACCGTAGCGCGCGAGTGTTGGTGTTGCATAGGAACTCTCGTTGAGTTCCTATGAGCGATTGACACAAAGTTATGCCCTTGGCGGGGCATGACATATCGTGGGGGGAGCTACCTTTTTGGGCAATCCGGAGTATGTGCCTTGTGTGGTGTTGCGTGCCCATTTGGCGGGTCCATCGCTCCAAGCCAAACCCGCCAATGGACCTCATATTGCACAAGCCCCTTCCTTATGCTCCCCACGATCAATTGCAAGCCTAACCTTCGTGGAGGAAAGCTTGTGTGGCGATCCCAAAGCGATGCTTTGGGAGCAAGGTGTGTGTTTTGCAATTTTCGATATTTTCATGTGCCCACTTGGGAAGTAGCGCTCGTGACCTTTCAAAGCGCCCCAAGTGGAGCACATATGTGGAGTCCAAGGTCATTGGTGTGAAGTCATTGTGTTTAGAAGGATTGGTCGATTACTCAATCCAAGCCGAAGATATTATAATATATTTGTGCGCCTTTCAAGGCACTTTTGGGTGTTGTTTCGCCAATATTGCTGTTTTTTGCCTGTCATGATGTCAAGTGGCGACCGTGTATCTCAACGTTGCGCCGAACTGACATCATGACCCGGTTATGATATGGGGGTACATACTTCGGTGCCCAACATATCTTAGACCCGGCGAATAACTCCTCTTGGGCTTGGCATACCGTGGCCGCCATGTGGACAATTTGGGACTATCCCAAATCATGGGCTCACTCGGCGACCCTGCCATTCCCGAAACCAGAGGAGTTGGGCGACGCCCAAAAGATATGTTGGACACATATGACTTGATACCAATCCTATGGCACACTCCGGTCCAAGTCGGGCATGTGCCTCACTTGCCTCAACCATGAGTGTGCGCATTTTCAGCCATTTTGAGCAATTTTCCACATTATCTGCCCGCCGTGCACTATGTTCAGCCCACCCGTGCACGCCGGACGCATGGACCAATGGACCATATTTTACATGGGTGTTATGTATATTGGTCCCCATGGTTCACACACCACGTGGGCGAAGCGGAGCATCCCTCGTTAAGGCGCTAGCCCAAAGTGAGTGTGGACAATGTTGCCATTTTGGCATTTGTGGATGCAATTTGGATTGTCACCACGCCAATTGGCATGGAGATCTTTGGAAGCCAAGAGCATGGGAGTCTCAGTTAGACTCCTGGTGGATCGCGTATGGAATGGCGAATCCGATCTGCAAGCCGGCGTGGAGATGTACTATTGGGAGCACCCCCGAATTTTGGCTCATTTCGAGCAGCCAAAATGACCCCCTTTTGGGACCCCAATTTCACCCCCCCGTGTGGTCAATTGGCGGCCCCATATCTCTATTTTTGTTTTTTGAGGCATGGCGGTCCCCCGCCGAAAAAACACAATCACTGCTCAAACTGCGAGGTTCCTCGAAGGACGGCCGCTATGTACATTTCCCATTGTTTTATACAAAACCCTGAGGTGCTGAGCACTAACCAAAAGAAACCAAAGGCTCAGGGCTTTATTGTACCCATGGGTACACAAAAGGAGACGTAAAAAGTGGTTTGCACCCGCTGTGGTCATCGCAGGTTGTGTGGATACTCATCGAAGTTGTTTCAGTGAAAAGTTGAGTGGTCAGACAGTGGTAAACCTGTTAGGAGAAAGGAAAATAGTGACTCGTTCAGCTGACTAATACTGACCAGTTTTGGGCTGGTGCTCCTGTGTGTTATTTGAAAAGGATATAAAAGGAAAAGGATCATATGCATGTGACACGGCAGGCAAGTCTGGCAGGCACGTGCAACAGCTCAGTGTGTGATTTAGTGGTGTCCAAATCAGCCTTTGTTGTCAGGGTCTGACCAGAGTTCAGGATTTGAACGGCGAAGTAGAATAGAATTTGAGTTGGTTTCTGAGGGTGCTGTGAAGGTTTTTTCTTGATCTGCTGGTGAATCATATTGATGGTTGCCCTGTGACCAGTAACATGTAGGTGCTGATTGAGAGGATTGGTCTTCTGAAGAATCCGTTGTACTCGTGTTCCAAAACCGTCCCCTTAATGGTTCAGAGTAAGACTCAAAGTGGTGACTTGTTGTAGATGTATCACTTGCTTCGTTTGATGCTTCCGAAAATTCGTCGTCGTCCTCGTCGCTTTCCTCGTCCTCATTTTCGTAGTCTAGGGCTTCTTTGACAGGTGATTCTGCTTCCTGTTTGATTAGAACTGCATCGTCGTTGTCGTCGCTCGCGTCATTGTCATTATCATAGTCTGAGGCTGCTCCGGCGATTGATTCCGCGTCCTGTTTGTTTGAATCATCTCCTTCGCTTGCCGGAGTCGATTTTTGGGTTGCTTGCCTCAGCTTGGTCTCGATGGTTGCCTGAGGTCTTGTTCGAGGGCTTGCTTTTGGTTTCAGAAGTGCAGGGAACTCATCTTGCTGAAGACATGTTGTTGTCGGCACAGTGGTGGTCCATGGGTTGGCGCTGTGAATGTTGATATTCTTGGCTTGGTGAATAATCTGAGGAGTTGATGTGGGCTGAGTGGTTGCATTCTCTCTTCTCCGTTGAATGCATGAGTCGCAGCGTAGGGGGAGGTTCAAACCTCGTTTGAGAAACCAGTCTATTTTTTCTGGTGATAGCTCGAATGACGCTTGGCAGTTCTTGCATCGGTTCCCTTCTTGCTGCGGTTTTGGATCTTGGAACTTGCGAATTCGTGGCGTCTTTGTGACTGTTTTCTAATCTCCTTCGGAGCTGTTGCAGCGTCTTGGTTGATTTTGAGCTCGGGATTGCCGCGGATCTGGTTCGGTTTGAACGCTTGCTTGAGATTGATTAGAAGGAGCTTCTGAGAGAGTGGAAGTGTCGCTCCTTTTTTCTTGAACTTGACGGCGTTGCGTGCGGTGAGGAGTGGTGTGAGCTGTTGCTTGTGCCTGCACAGACAAACCTGGTTCACACTTGTGCTGATGGATATGTGCATCGGAGCAGTCCGGTTGATGAACTTCGGTTTTGACGCTGTCGTCTGTAACAGGTAGAAAGGAGCGGTCGGGGTGTTTAAACCAACATCTACGACCGAATTTACGGTCGGATGCGTGTTTGCAAATAGTTTGTTGAGCCTTGAAGCGAAACGCGGCGTAGAATTTAAGCAGGGTCCAGTAACTCGGGAGTTGTTCGTCGCTGTCGGTGAATTGTGGCGGTTCTTTCTTCTGAAGCTTTTCTTCTGATTCCAGTAAATCGAGCATTGCAGATTTTTATGAAATGAGTGAAATTCTTCAGATTTTCCCATTGTAGCGATTGTGGTAGTTTACGATGAAATTGTAATTCATTGTTGTAAACAGCGCGACACGACGAATCGGCCCCATATCTCTATACTCACAGGGAGCCCAGACCCAATTTCAAGTTGTACACTCAGATATGAGTCTTAGGTTCTGTCTCCTACCTTGTGGGTCATTGGCCTTGCCCTGGCCGGGCGAGCCACGCGTGGGAATGACGCCAATTTTGGTGATTTTGGCATCATGACCCCACTTGACGAACCCGTGGTTCCCTGATGCCGGGACCTCAGAGGGAACCAGGTTGGGTGGGGGCTCCATGGAGTTCGTAATCGAAGGGCATAGGGTCAACTGCCCCGTCCCTACCTCTGGCGGGTCCAGAGGAGGGGTCAATTTTGGAGATTTTTGAGCTAATATCAGTTTGGGCTGAAACAGCCCATTTTCAGCCACCAACTCCTAGGGGATAATGGCGGAGCCATATCTCTGGCTCAGAAGGGGATTTGGAACCTGCCGTTGGGGGAGCATAGGGAGCCACTGTTGATTGGCCTTGGAGCGCCTTGGTTCCCAGGAACTCGCCTGTGGCTGGGCGGGACACCCCCCCTATTGGCAGGGTTTCAGGGTCCGGACTGAGCAGGGCATGGGTTGTGTTTGAGCCTCCGCCCCCACCAGCCACTGAGAGGGTCGGACCTGAGATTCGGATACGAGTTAGGACTGAGTGTCTATTGTCCTGTGATGACCTTACCCCAGTCCAGTATCAACTCCATGTGTACGTATCCTGATGTGTTGCTGTACATTCTTTTGTTCCCTCGTTGCAGAGTGGCAAGGATTCTGAAACGCTTTGTCACATGACATGAGCGCAGAGATGCCCGTGTGAGCGTAGTGCTTTGCCTGCCTGCTCACTTGCGCGTGTCCACTGCAGCTTCCCGTGGCCAGGCCCCCCACGGGAACGCGTCACCCCCATAGCAGCCCCTAAGCTGGGTCTCGATGAGACCATGGAGCTGCTTTCCCGGGTCCTGGGTGCAGGTGATGAAGACCTGGACCTGAGTACACTGTCGGCAGCACTCAAGGCAAAGCTGGGGCTCTCCGATCTGAAGAAGCCCCCCTCCCCCCTACCATGTCCCCTGGTGTGGATCTTTGGACCTGGCATGTGAAAAGCTGCAGAGGCATGCGCAGCTCTCCGATGGACACCTCTCCCAGCCCTTTCCACCCCCGTGTGGGGACTGTGCCTGTCTGTAGAGTAGCCGACACCACAGAGGCCCAGATGAAGAGCTATGGCCTGGCTGCACTAGAGCCATTGGCCACCACGCACCCCTCACCCCCTTCAGGTGGAACAGGTGACCCAGGTGTACCGGATAGGGGAGAGAAGGCCATCGCCACGGCAAACCTGCACATCAAACTCCCTGAGTTTGATCCCAAACACTCGCCCGAGTGGGCTGAGGAGTTCTCTGAATTTTTACTCCTCACAGGTCAGCAACGCTCTGACGTCAGGACTAAGTGCACACTCATCAAGAAGTCATACAAAAAGTAATTTCTCCAGTTGCAAGTGAAGACCGCCATCAGGCAGAGCTCCAACGGGGGGATTTTCTGAAGAGACCGGAACAGATATACTCAGTCTCTGAGACGGGCCTGAGTGTCCGTACTGAGATCGAAGAGTTGCTTATCACTCCCCGACTGCCCTACGGCTGCCCTTATCTCAGAATTTGTGGCGCAGCTCGAAGAGCTCATGAGACGCATGAACCCTATGTCCTATGGTCATACAGAGCCTCACCTATGGCTCGTCGGGAAGATTCCTCCCAAGACGTGGGATCACTGCAGGGAGAAGTCCGAGAGGAAAGCGGGGACGCACTCCTACGAGAACCTGGTCGATCTGCTGATTGAGTTGGCCATGAAGAGGGAGAATGACTCCCACATGGACAAGTACCTGCGCAACCATCTGCGAAGGGAGAACCGTGGTGAGAAGAAACCTGGAGGCAGGTCACCTCAACCCCAATCTAACCCTGGAAAGGGCCGTGCTCTGCAGTTGAAACATATGACTGATACCCCCCCCCCCTTCCGAAGCTAAATCGGCCCCTAATCTTTTCTACTGTCGTCCTACGGACGATAAGGGTGGACCCACACGCCCGACTGTGATAACTGAAGTGCTTGCATCCTCCAATTGAAACGCACTCAGAAACCTAAAGATGGTCGGGAGTCAAAGCACCAAGACCATTTCCGCTGCAGGATAACGTGCGGATATTGCGGCAAACGTAGGCATTATGAAGATGAATGCCATATAAAACGCCGCGAGTCCGAGAAAGTCAAGAAAGCGAAAGAGGACGGACGTAAGAACGCCCGAAAGGGTAAACCGGAGGGGGGAGGCCAAAACCCTTGGGGTTCCCAGGGTAAGGGTAAGGGTAACCCTGGTGGAGGACGAAGATCCTCAGCCTCCCCTACTGGTCGCAGAGGAGCACTCCACCCCACACCTAAGGGTGAGCAGCCGGGTGAAAAGCGGACTGTTCCCTCCAACGCTAGCGCTCGCGGCGCCGAAAAGAACAATAACGCCAAGAAGCGCAAGCTCAACTGGCACTCCAAGTGCCTGCAGGGTGCCGGGGTTGAAGAGAAGTTCCCTGAAGAGGGATAGGGGAGTGGCTCCGAGCATGAGGATTCGGCTTTCTGGATCACCGTAAAAGTAGGTGATCGGGTTTACAAAGGGGTCTCCGACACGGGCGCGACTCTTTCCATCATGGCCGGCAGATTGCTAAAACAAGCCAAGATCCGGACAACCAAAGCTGTGGCCATACTGGTGGGAGATGGGAAAACCATCCATTCTCTGGGGGAGGGGGGTCAATGTGACCGTGTGTCTGGGCGATGAAGAGGTGACTCAGCACTGCAAAGTGCTTGACACCGACGCCTTTGACATTGTTGTCGGCACAGATTTCCTGCGCCGTAACCTCCAGGGGAAACTGTTGTCTTTGCAACGTTGCTATGCCCTACACTGCGACTCCGGCAGTGGCCCTTTCTCAGTGCCTCTGGAGCTGTCAGGGGAAAGGATTCCGGTCTGCGCTACGTGAACCGGTCTTATGGAACTGAAAACCCTGAGTTGGTGCGGCCCCATTGAAAAACGGACTGGCCGCCCTACAGGTAGACCTGAACGAAAATCAGGTGGAATTGCTCGCGAGTAAGGAGCAACATATGATGCAGCTCTATTGTTCGCGATACCTGATTAACGCCCATCCTTTTTACTGGAGATTGATGGGGTTGTGCTATGCTAACCCCCCTTTGTCCCAAATCTCTAAGCTGTTGACGAAAATTTCCCTTGAAGGAGCGAGAGGGGTACTGTGCACCCCTGACTGGGGTACCACAGGGGAACACGCCTATTGAAGGCGCTTGTTGGACCATATGACACTGGGAAGGACTGAGATCCCCAACGGCCCAATCTACCTTTTTGAGGACTCTCAGGAGACCATGCCAGCACCTGAATGGGGCAGCTTCTTATCCATCGTGGATGTCTCTGTTAACCCCCTACCGGTGATTGACCTTGACCAGGTAGTACTCAAGGAGTTGATGGCCCAAAATCGAGGCCTTACCCTCCTAGCTCTTAAGAAAAGGTCCGAGTACTCTTCGGTCACCACTACGAGCGATGAGTGCTCTGATGAGCAGGAGACTCCACCAGTCTCTACTCCTTTGGTTGATGCTGACGATCACCCAAGTGAGATTGACAGTGCTATACCAGCGGTAAAAAAACTCGGAGGTGCTTACACTAAAGGACAGCGCCTTCCTGGCGCAGTTGCTACTTGATGAGGTTGACCTCGCTGACTCCACCCGTAACAGATCTCATGACCACGCTGTTTTCTCAATTCGGGCACCTGAGTAAGCACGGAGACCATCGCCGCCGTTGTAGCTCTTGTTTCCTAGCGGCTAAATCTGGCTCCACTGCTATGCGCTTGGTCGTCGACTATGGTGAGGTCAACAAGAAGACCCAAAAACCACTCAGGGAGTATCCCCGACATGGAGAACACCTACAGAAAATCGCCAAGTGTCGATTCAAGACAAAGATGGATAAGCGGAGTGGATTTAGGCAGGTAGACCTAACCGGAGCAGCCCAGGAACTGCTCGCGTTTGTAACCTTTAAGGGTCGTGTCTTCTGCTAGAAGGCTATGCATTTCGGTGTCGCGAATGCCCCTGTACTCTTTCAGGAGCTGATGAATACAATCCTATATATCCTGAGACGCAGACCCCTTGTACAGGAACTGGTTTCCCGCGGGGCTGAGATGGAGGCACAAATCCATGACGTGAGCCTGGGTACTAATACGAAGGAGGATAACATCCTCCTCCTACAAGAGGTTTGCACTGTCTGTCAGGAAAAGCATCTTCGTATCAAACTCGAAAAATGTGAGTTCATTGGTGAGGAGATGGAGTATCTAGGTTTCGATGTTGTGTATGGCTGGTGGAAACCAGCCGCATCTAAGATGCAACCCCGGCAAGACATGCAGATACGTGATGACCCTGAGAAAGATCTTCACAACGTTTGGAGTTACATTGGCGCGTGCAATTTTTACCAGCGCCATATACACAATTTTACATATTCATCAGCCCCCTTGCCTGACCTGATAAAAAAGACCAACCCTTGGTGGTGGACCGACAAGTACGAGGCCTGTTTCAGTTGTTGAAGAAGAAAATCTCCTCCACCAACTGCCTGGGGACACCCCGCCCTAAAAGCGAGATGATACTCGTCACAGATGCCTGTAATGTAGGGGAGGGTGGTACCGTATACCAGTGGCAGGAGCCTAACACCGCGGGGTTGTCTCGCTGCCAGTTTTACACTTCAGGTGTGAACCGCGATGGTACCCTGAAGCATGACTACCCTGAGAATGAGTGGCGTCTGGTGCCCCTTGGGCACTGGAACTGGAAGTGGAATCAGCAGCGATCCAGCTACATTGCCTACGACCAGGAACTAATGGCTTGGATGCTCGTGCTCTCTTCTCATGTAAGTAAGTAAGTAAGGGCGGCCGCGTCCGCAGCCTCATCTGACATCTCCTTGCTTGTTGTACATGGTGGCCGCCTCTGGCGGGAAGGAGAGCTCTCCACCATCAGTTCCCCTGGCGACCCCTGTGTCACCTCACGGCCGAGAACCTCAACCAGGTTCCCTTCGGGCATGACCGGCGGTAGGTTTACTTCATTCCCTGCTCTCACGGTCTCAGCTCCTTCTGGTCAACCATTGAAGGATCCTCCGGTCTTCCCCCTAAAACAACCTTTTGGGTGCCTGCAGGCGGGTTTCCTGTGGATAGCCGTCGCGGACAGCGCAGCGCTTCTCTCCCTTGACCACATTCCACCACTCTCCATCCCTCACGGGTTGGAGTACCCACCCGACTCTCGGATGCACTTGGGTGTCGTCCATCCGCGGCTGGAGGCCAGGGGGCGACCCTTTCCACGTTCCCCCAGGTCCCGCTCACGCGTGAACCTACGCGTACTTAGGCCATTGACCCGGGGACCTCAGGGTCAACCCTCACCCCTGCGGACACCACACCACCGTCCCGGAGTTCAGGGCATTTCCCCGACTTCCCGTGTCCAGGCTCTCCATGGTTGGCCCATGGTGCACCACTCCATGGCGACTGGTTTCCCAATCCCACGGGGCTGTTACTTGGCGCTTTCGGTCCCCATCCCATCCCATGTCCCACTCCCCTTTGCCACATCCCGTCACCAGCCCCATCTCTGCTTCCCGTGGTTTCCCATTCCCACAGGGCTGTTGTGCGGCCCATGCCACACCCCTATCTTTGCCCCGGGCCCCATCCCATCCCTCATCCTGTGTTTCTACCCCACCGGGCCGCCAGCAACCGAGTGGCGCGGGCCCACAGGATCCTCATCCATCCAGGGACCGTTTCGTGCTCCTTGCACGGGTCGATCCTATCCAATTCCCTTCTTCCGCGCACTCAGTGCGTTCTCCTCCGCATGTTCCTATCCAGGGCATCTGGCCACTTGTCCCAAGTCCTGGCCCCATTGGCCTACCTGTGTATTGGCACGAAAACACAGCGTCTCCAGGCGGCTGTGGCCCAGCAGGGACGCCACTACATGTACCCCCACTAGGGCTTGGAGGGGAGGTGTGTTCTGTGTTCTGTATGCTTGCAGCGCATGCGGTCTCGCCGTCCTTGATGTTGTCTTTCAGACCTCACATGGCAGAATGCCCTTCTGATGGTTGTCCCTCGCCACCCATGGCAGAGGGTCTTTGTTTCTGCTGTTCCCCCCCATACCTTGCTCGGGCGTGCTGCTGTGTGTGTGATCCGCGCCCTGGGTCATGCAGCGTGGGCAGCCCATGTGACTCACCTGTGTTTGGGCACAAGAACACAGCGCGCCTTGTTTTTTTTTGTTTTTGTGGCTGTGGCCTAGCAGGGACGCCACTACACGTACCCCTGCTAGGGCTTGGAAGGATGAAGTGCTCTGTTGTCGTGCCCCACGTGCGACGTGGTGTCCATGTTGATGCCATCCTTGTGGCGTGTGTGTCTCCGCCTTTGGTTCAGCTGGGTGGGCGGCATCGAGTGCACCACTTCACCCTACGTGTTCCACCTGCGGTACGGGTGACTCGGGCAGGGTGGGCGTGCGGGGAGGCATAGCTACCAGCACCCATGTCTGGCCTGCTATACCCCGATTACTGGGCCCGCCTCTGCGCCGCCTGCCGGGCCCAGCTCTTGCACTGTCAGGCGTCAGCCCCGGATGATCCAGTCCGGGGCGCCAGGCCGCCACTTGTCCCTGGATGATCCAGTCCGCGGGACGGCCGCTCCTGCTGCTGGTTCCGCACCAGATGATCCAGTCCGGGGCGTCTGGTCTTATTTCACCGGTTAATGCTCGCGTCGTGCTACGGCCATTCCTTCTTCTTTTTGCCCGGATGATCCAGTCCTGGGCACTTCATGGGATCATCTCTGCTCTGCTGCATTACCACGGCCTCGTCCGGGGTCTTCGCATCACTGCATCACCACGGGCTTCTCCTCGTGGCTGCCTCACTGTTTCACCATGGCCTCGTCCTCTTGGCTGCTGCTCCCCATCACCTCACCCTCGTCCTCTTGCTTACCTCTCTGCATCACCACGGCCTTGTCCTCTCAATGGTTGCACTACCTCTTCGCGGCCTCGTCCTCTCCTCCGCCTCTTTGCTGTACCACGGCCTCATCCTCACAGCTGCTTCTCTGCATCACCCCGGCCTTATCCATAGGTCTGTTTTTCTGCTTCACCACCGCCCCGTCCTCATCTTTGCTGCCCTGCGTCTCCTCGGCCTCGGCCACTTCTCTGCCTCTCTGCATTTCCTCGGCGTTGTCCTTCGCGTTGCTTCCGGGCGTGTCTCCTTCGCGGCACCACCTTGGTCTTGGCCTACTGTTTCCTTCGCCTCTGGCCGCCACTTTCCCCTGGACCCTCCAGCCCGGGGGGTGGGGACCCCTTCTGGTTGATCCGCCCCGGCTAATCCTTTCGTGGCGGCAGACCATCTTTCCCCAGCCCCAGGGCCTGTGGCCGCTCCCTCTTGTTCTGCCCCGGATGTTCCAGTCCGGGGCGTCTGCCTGCCACGTGTCCGTCGACTTTCGTGTTGTGGGTGCGTTGGCTCCTGCTGCCTGCCCCAGCCCGGATGTTCCAGTCCGGGGCGTCTGGCCACCCCTTGTCCCCGGATGATCCTGTCCGGGGTGCGGCGGCTTGTGCTGCTTGATCCGCCCCGGATGATGCTGTCCGTGGCAATCGGCCGCCACTTGTCCCCGAATGATCCAGTCCGGGGGGCGGCAGCTCCTGCTCCTTGTTCCGTCCCGGATGCACCCGTCTGGGGCGTCTGGCCGCCACTTGTCCCCAGATGCTCCAGTTCGGGGGCGGCGGCCCTTGCTGCTTCTTCCGCCCGGGATGTTGCAGTCCGGGGCGTCGGGACTCCTTCCTCCGCATTTTGTTGTCGGTTTGTTTCGGGCGCTGCTTCTTGTTTTGCCCCGGATGATGCAGTCCTGGGCATTCCATGTCTTCATCTGCGCTTCCACTGCATCTCCTCGGGCTCCTCTTCTTCGCTGCTCCTCTGCTTCCCCTCGGCCTCGTTCCCTTGGCTGCTCCACCTTATCCCCTCGTCCTCGTCCAGTTGTGTGCATCGCTGCATTGCCTTGGCCTTGTCCTCATCTTGGTTTCACTTCTTCTCTTCGGCCTCGTCCTCCACTCGGCTTCGCTGCTTCTCCACGGCCTCGCCCTCGTGGCCGCTACTCTCGCTCACCGTGGCCAATGTTCTTGTCCGTGGCGTTCGGCCGCCGCTTGTCCCCGGATAATCCTGTCCGGGGGGCGGCAGCCCCTGCTCCTTGTTCCGTCTCGGATGCGCCCGGCCGGGGCGTCTGGCCGCCACTTGTCCCCGGAGGATTCTGTCCGGGGGGCGGCGGCCCCTCCCTACGTGCTCATTTGGATCAGGTACCCTCGAATTACCCAAGTGAAACCGTGGTTCACCCAAGTTCAACCGCCCACTTTCATTACGGCTTCCCCATGGTTGAACCCCTATCGTGGTACAGCAACAAATTGCTAAGCAGCAACTTCAAAACCGCTATTTTTCAGCCCTGCAAGAGATGCCACACCCCCTAAAAAGAATGTTTTTGAAAACCTTCTTACCTCATTGGTGCAAAATGCTGGAGACCTGTTTCTCCTGGATCATATTTTACGGCGTTGGTGGTGTGAGTGCCAGCGGCGGCAGCTGTATTGGTGAAACCGCACGGCTTCACCATCAACTTTTCGTTAGGCGTGGTGACATAAACCCCTTCGCCTTGTTTGGATTCCCTCTAGGACTTTGGACCCTTTTTAGTGAACAACAATTACATGCAAGCCTACACTTGATTGTCTGAAGCTTGTTTCCTCATGGCTTGCACTAAAATGTAACCGGCTTTTAATGTGGTTCAACCGCTGGACAGGCGCGCGGTTGCACCGGCTTCACCGGTTCAACCGCTGTTGCACGAAGCGCTACACAAAAAACACATCTTCACCTTGGGAAGCAAAACGTGACCAGTTCATTCTGCATCGCCACAGGCAGACGTCTCAATGCAATGCCTGTGTACGGTACGAGCACAATGCGCTATCCAGACCACGCCAGAGGCATGTGGGGCCTAAGAGCGTTAAACATGACCCCATATTGAGGATCCACAATGTGTCCCCATAACATATCAGGCCCCCAACGTATCCATGCAGGGCGAGAAGGCCCATTTGCACAAAGTAGGGCACTGGTAAACAGTCCCCCCCCCACAAAATCACCCAGGGCTATTTCCCCCGTAAGGGGACTGTCATCCTTTTGATGCGTATGTAAAACCATGGGATGATCGCCCACCCCATGGACCACTGCGAGCGCAGTGTAGGTTGGTTGGGGGAGTACACTTCGGATGTGTGCGTCCACGCGCGGGACCAGGTCCGGATCTCTCCTCGTTTGCACTGCAACTTGCACACGGTGATGCCCCTGCACCATTACGGCCCCCCACAACTGCCTACGGTACCGTGCTCCATGTTGCTCCTGCCACTGCCACCCCCTCATCCCCTTGAGGCACGTGAAAAGTCAGTCATTTGGGAGTCGCTCTTCCTTCACGTGAGGCACTGGTGCACCGACCTCTGGGGCTGCCTCTTGGTTATCTTTCTGCTTACATGCAGGAATTTCCTTGTCCTTCGGGGCTCCACCAACCTCCTCAATCTCCTCTTGACCAACCGGGGCTGCAGGCGAGTCCTCCCCACTGTCCTTGTGCTCCTGCACCCCTGGACCAGCAGACGCCACCTTTTCCTCTTTGACCACCTGTTCTTCACTCTCCTTTGCCTCTGGCACCTCCGGCGGACTAGGCACAGGAATGTGCTTCTCAGTGTCCTTTGGCTCGGGAATCACCGGCGGCGTTGGCACAGGAACCCCATTGTCACTGTCCTTTTCCGCTTCAGCTTCCGGCGCGGGAGTGACCTCCTTCTCCTCGACTGGACTGTACGAGGGGGAGTCCTCCATTGTCTTCTTGCCCTCCTCATCGTTCGCTTCCTGTTTCTGGGCGCGGCGCTTCTTTAACGCCTCCTCTTCAGGGTGGGGGTTACTGAAGCTTGTGCTGTCCTTGACTGCAATAACTGGCCACGTTGTCCCAGCTGCATCGCCCTCCTCCTCCCACTGCGGGCGAAGGAAGACCAATTCTTCCCCCTCTTTGGGCCGGGGGGTCCCCTTCGTGGCTTTCCCCGGGGTACCAACGGCCAAGGGTGGTTCGCCATCAGGACCGTCCACAATGACCCATCGAATCAGCATGTTGGCCGCCCATCCGAACTGCTGTCGCAGCTGTTTGCACATCTCCTCAACCGCCAGTCGTCGTTGTTGGGCTTGATCCAGGCTCTGCAAAAAGGAAAAAATAGTGAAACCGTGGTTCAGGCGGTTCAAGCGTGCGGTTGAACTACACTTCAGCGGTTCAACTGTGCACACCTCCAGAGCTGACACATGCGCCGATTCTGCCCTGATTGCTTTCTCCTCGTCGCCATCCTTCAATCCCGCAGCCAACTCAGTTGCCAGGGCCTTCACATCCTGCACCGTGTCGCTGGGGAGCTTGCCGGAGTCACTCTCGGAACTGGGGGCCGGAACTAAATTCATCTTCTTCTCCTTTGGGATATGCTTTGCGGCTGGGACCCATTCGTGCTCTTCAAAAAGGGGGTCTGACTCATCCGTCTCACTGTTGTCCGGGGCGATTTTCCGCTTTTTCGAGGAAGCACCGCTGACAGTTTTGGCTTTCTTTTTCGGCTTCTTGTCGCCAGAGACTTGGGCCTTCGCGGGCGGTGCTTCAGCCCTTGCACTTGTCCGGTTCTCCTTCCGGAGCTCCTTCCGGGCGGACTGAAACAGGGACTTCGGAACCACTTTGCTGCCGGGGGTGCTCGTCTCTTCTGGTGGCGGTGGTGCTGGAAGACCCGGAGGCTTGGGGGCCTTTCCACTGCTCTCGGATGCTGCACCTGCCCCAAGTGGGCGGTCCCACACACTCTTGTAGAACTCCTCAAAGCTCTCTCCCACAGGACTTGGTGGGGGCGCGGTGGTGACGGCTGGACTGGACTCCAGGGGCGTTGACCTCTGCCGTTCTGGCGCAGGACTGCCTTGCCCGGCATTGCTCAATTCCCGCAAGCCCCGCTGCACGCCACGACTCATGCGGTCGACCACTTGAGCGGCGCCAGGGATCTGCCGATACCACACGTCCCACCACTCCACGATCGGCATGGGTGGCCATCGCCCGCAGACGACAATGCCAGGGCCACGCCGATCCACCACGAACATGTGCTCAGGCACATCACTGGCGCTCAACTGCAGAGAAAGCAAGGTCGCAGGTGAACCGCAGAAGTGGGGGAACGCGATTCAGTGTTTAGGAAGGTGACGCTCAACTGTGCACGGTTGAAGACGGTGAAGGCGGTTCAGCTGCACGGTTGAACCCGCTGAAACGACGGTTGAACTACTGCACACCTGTTGCACCCCTTGGATCGCTTGAACCACACTTGGCTGCACGAATGGCGATGGTGCCATTGCCGTTGGCGCCGCTGCTGCCGTCGCGGCGCTTGCCTTGGCCTTCTTGTGCTTTCCCCCACCTGAGATGGTGGCGCCCATAGCCAGCATGCTGCTCGGAGTCGCCGTGTACCGCTGGACCTCCGATTCCTCGAACCAACCTGGTGGCAACTCCATCGGGGCCTTGAAGAAGAAGCGTGGACCGTGTCCTGCGCTGTGACCACCGCCCCAGCCCACAGAATCCGCGCCAAACGAGGACGCGCTCCTGGCAGCACCGCACCCCGCAGTGGCCGATATCCTGAACAGGGCATCCAGACCTGGTTCGTCCAGGGACATGTGGCCTTGGGGGTCGCTCGACAGGGCCACCCGCAGCACCTACAATCAGAAAACGCACCACACAAACGCACATCAGAACATTCATAGACACAACAACACACAGCAACGAAACGCAGCATGCGTCATATCAAAACATCTACCAAAAGACCAAAACACACCAGCACAATCAACTAGCAAACAACAAGACAACAGCAGACCAACACAACAACCCCAAAACACGCTCACACACAGACCTTCCACTCCGAAAACTCCCCGGCGCTCAGGCACTTCGTCTCCCAGGGGTAGGACTGGACCCCATCCTTGTCTTCTTGGCCGTGCTTTTTCATCAGTCAGGGCACGGCGGAACGGGTACTTCGGCGTAACGTCAGCCAGCAACCGCCACTCAGGCGTCTCGGGCGCCAGGGTGGTGTCGGGGTTGCAGGTGTTGTGGACCACCACTTCTTCCTTCAGCGGGAACTTGTCGGCCAGGTGGGGAGCTGGAGGCGCTGCCGCTGCTTGTGGCGCTGGCGCGGCAGGTGGATCGGCGCCTTGTCTCGTACCCAGTGCCCACAGGCAGTCCTGCAAGGCCTTCCCCAAAGACTCGGGGTCCATGGCGCAAAGGCACCTGAGAGAAGCAGGGGTGAAACCGTGCAGAAGCCGGTTCAACCGCACGGGTGAACCTTCTGAACCACGGTTGAACCACACACACACCTCCTAGTTGCCAACTTCCAATTGAGTGTGCACTACGCGCTCATCTTCCCGTCGCCGCCGCCTGTCCCATTGAGGCATCTCCTTGTAGAAGAAGGTGCGCTCGTGCGCATGTCAGAGCATTGCCTCATCTTTTTCCTCCCCCGTAGCCTTACGACCACCACCGCGGGAACTTGTGGTTAGAAAGTTGTCTTTAAAGACAGAGTTAAGCGACTCAACAATGTCGCAACAAAACATGCCCCCCCCCCAAGGTTGCAAATTACCCAATACGATTGCCCCCTCGTTGCGGAGCCAAAGCAAGTAGGGTGATCGTTTATGGGGACATATAGTGTTTTGAAACCTCTTTGCAATGTGTGCACACCCTTGGACGAATGGATCATATGTCCACCGATAGATAGCGGTTAACAATTTCCCCATGTCCTCAACGGTAGTGGTGACATGTGGCGTTAGACGCAAACTCTTTGCAATGGGCAACCAATTGGCAAACAAGTGCCATGTCTCTTCCCCATCGGGGAAGGACCGGCCTTTCAAAGAAACATTGGTCTTAGCGTCCTTTAGGAGGCTTTGAACCTTTTTTTGAGACATGGCGGTTTCCCGCCCAAAACATCATCACAAACTGCTCACAATGCGAGGTTCCTCGAAGGACAGCCGCGGGAATGGAACCCGTACAAAAAGATCATGCCACTGTAAATTTCCCTGGGTGCAAAGCACTGCCAAGAGAGGCACCAATAGCCTAGAGAGAGTGACAAATGGCAATCAAATATTGCTGGGCTACCAACAGGAGAGGAAACAGTTTGAAAGGCGTGATGAAACTAAAAGAGATAGGGCAAAATGCAGTGGTCTGTACGACTGAAAAAGAACCTGAGCTCTGTGACGGATGGCTCATCCCAGGGAGACAGAGTCCACAGGTAAGCAGACATATAATCAAGATACAAGGGTTTGAATCCGGGAAACAGGGACATCTGCAGAAATACAAAATAAAATTAGAAAATAAATGAGGGCCTGGGCATGCAGGTTCCAGTGAAAATGGGGAGCCTGCTTGTCTGGATTGTCTGAAAGATCCAGTGGTCTGTGGGACTGAAAAAGAACCTGAGCTGAGTGACAGATGGATCATCACAGGAAGACAGAGTACACAGATAAGCAGATATATAAACCAGGGTTTGCCGGCACCACGAAAAGAAACAGGGATGAATTCGCGAGTGTGATATGAGGGGGGGGGGCTGTGGTTATGGGAAAATGGGGGGCAGGTGGGGTCTATCGTTTATGGGGGGGGGGGGGCTTTCATGCATCTTGCTGGGGGGGGGGGTTCAGCCTGCGTCTTTTTGGAGCAGAGTCGAGAAGTTTTGGAAGGTGGTGGCGAGAAGTGGTGCAATTGGAATGTGGAGATGAAGTTGAGGGAGAAGATGTTGTGTTGGGGAAGTTGTGGGGTGTGAGGTTCAAGCGGTGGAAATTTGATGAAGGTTTTGTTTTGTGAGAGGAGCGAATTTGGTAGGGGTGTTTGTTGGTGGGTTTGCTGTGTGTTTGTTTCTTTGGATAAGTGAGTTTTGTTGGAGCGCTGGAGGAGGTGCTGAAATCAGACATTGGTGTAAACCAGGGGTTGTCACGGGCGTGAGGCTCGAGGTGCTCAAGGTTCAGAGGGTTGTTAATGAACCAGTCTTTGATGGACTCCAAGGCTTTGGAGAGGGGTTTGCGACGATGTTGGAGGGCTTTGGTGAGTGAGTTTATATGGTGAGCAGTGGTGTTTCTGTGTGGGGTTCGGAGAAGGTTGCTGAGAGAGTTGGGGACAAGGGTTTTGAAATAATTTCGGACTTCTCCCCTTGGAGCGGTGGGGATCCAGTTTGTTACAGTGTGGCGGAAGGGTAATGGCCATGTGTTGTTGAAGAGTTCGCGAAGGTGAATTGTGGAGGTGCAGTATGAGAGAGTTGACAGGGGTTCCAAAGGGTGAATGTGGGAGCACATCGGGCATTTAGAATCATTGAGAATGAAGTGAGGTTTGTAGCCTTTACAAGAGAAAAGGCCGTTCACCCATTTAAATGAAGACACGGAGAACCATGAAGAGTGTAGAAAGTAGTCAATGCTGAGTGAGAGATGGATGTTGTTGTGATGATGTTGAGGGAGTTGAGTCGTCAAGTTTTTGTAGGAAATTTTTCCGGGAAGTATGCTGAAACCGATAGTAAGGATGGGGGAAGTGACTGACGGGAGGTAGTTGTTGGGGTGTTGGTATTGATTGTGAGGAATCCAGTTTGCAATAGAGTCAGCGATTTCGTTCCCCAGGATGTCGACGTGTCCTTTGCACCAAACGAAGAGTGGAGCAAGTTTTGATTGGTTGAGTGAGGCCCATATCAAGTAGTACCAAAAAGAGAAAGGGTCGGTGGAGGAGGACAAAGGGAAGTGGGAGTGTGGCATGAAGTAGTTTAAGGTACTGCAGGTTGAGAGGTTGTCGATTGGGATGATGATGGGCTGAGGTAGTGGGTATAGAGGAAAGGTTGTGAGCATGAGTACGCTGTAGATTTCTGCGGGGTAAGAGCCTTTAATGGGGCACGTGGAAGTTATGGCTAGCGTTGAGGAGGGGGTGGTGATAACGGCGGCGGAGCCGGATGGTAATAGAGGTTTGGTAGGGTGGTTGGAACCATCAGTGTAAATAATGGTGGCGGTGGGGTGATGTTGAATAGCTTCGATGAAGTCGTGACAGCCCCAATAGTCGAGAGTGCCACTGGGGGGTAGAGGGATAACATCTCTGAGATCAAACTGGATGTATGTTCTGGTGGAGCGCGTCGAACTGAAGAGGTAGGGGAAGGGGGTAGAATGTGTGCTGGAGAGTGGGATGGTGGAGAAAGGAGATGGGTCGAGGGTTTTATGTGGGGGGACTTTAAACCGGTGGTGTAGTTTCAGGGTCATGATGGCGTCTCCAAAGTCTACGTCTGTGGATGTGGGGTTTTGTTTGATGATGGTACCTGTTGCCCATCGTTGGCTGGGTGTGGGGTGAGTCTTTGTGCGGGTATAGGAGTAGGAAGTTGGAGCTGTGGTTGAGAGGAAGCATTCAAACTGACCTTGGATGGTGGTGTAGAGCGGGATGGTGGTGAGTGGGGCCGGGTTTGAGTTTGGGACGTTGTGCAGAGATATGTTGATGAAGTTTGCTGAGTCGACAGAGAATGATTGGAGAAGGTTTGGGGTTGAGGTTGGCTGAGAGAGAGCGTAAAGGACAGCTTCATTGGTTGGTTTCGGTCCTTCTTTGAGGAGGTACCGAGTTATATGGTTGACGGTTTGCTGATGAACTTTTAATTTGAGGGAGGTTATGCCCAGCTGCAAGTGAGCGCGGTTCCCATATTTGGTTTTTGTTGGGGTGGGTTTGGATAGATGGCCTTGTTTTGAAATGTAAGACCATATAGCGCTGTCGAGGGAGTTGAGTAGATTTTCTGGGAGTGAGTTGTAAATTAGGCGGTAGGTGAGAGAGGGAATGAGTTGTGAATTGCTGAGTTTAATAAGCTCGGTGTAGGAGAGAGGAAGAGGGGCAAGGTCGTGGAAGAAAGAAGAAATAGTGTTAGTGAGGAGAGAATGCATGTGTTTGTTTTGGGTTTTGTTAAAGAAGTATGTGCCTAGGTATTTGTAGTGTGTGCGGGGTTACCTGATTTGTCATATGTGGAGAAATGTATGTGTGGGGAGATGCGGATGGTAACGTGTGGGGTGTTGTTAAGTGCGTGAAGTTCAGATTTTTCTTGCTTAAAAAGTAGTCCGTATTTGGGTCCGGTGTGGAAGAGGAAATTAAGGATTGTGTGGAGGATTTTGGGGTCGGAGGATTGAAGAGCGAGATCATCTATGAAAGCGTATAGGTGTTGTTGCTTTGGGGGGAGGAGAGTGAGTAAATGGCGAATGATGGGGTCGATGAAGAGGCAAAACAGGATTGGAGAGAGGGGACATCCTTGTCTGAGTCCGCGGGTGCTCATTGCCTCGTGGAGGGTGTGATTGTTGACGGAGGCGAGATCAGCAGGGTAGCTGTAGAGTTGTTGTATGAGAGTAATGATGAAGGGAGGAAAGTTGTAGTTGCGTAAAATTTGGAAGAGGGCCTCATGAGGGACGGAGTTGAAGGCTTTGTTGAGGTCGAGATAAAGGTGGTATAGGTCGGGGTCTGTAGAAAGGTTGGAGATCATGGAGAAAATGTGGTCGGTGCATCGGTGGTTTGGTAGCCCCCCAAATTGTGAAGAGGATAAAAGGGAGTGTTCAAGGGTGAGAAAAGTAATAACGTGAGTGGCGTAGGAAGCTAGAAACTTGTATATTGAGGTAAGTAGTGAGATGGGTCTGTAGTTGGAGGGAATTTGAGGATCACCTTTCTTAAAGAGTGGGATGACTTTGGCGCGAAGCCATTGATTTGGTATGGGATTGTGAAGGAAGTAGGAGCAAGCTGAAAAAAGGAAGTGTTTGATGTGAGGTGGGGAGATGTGGAAGAGGAAGAAGTTGGTCTCGTCTAGGCCTGGTGCTGTGGTGGGGTTTGCCGAAGCAAGGATGTTGTCGAAGAAGTCCTTGGTGAAAGAAGGGCTTTGGTGGTCTGCGGGAATGGATGGGGAGTTTGCCATTAGTTCGTCGATAAGGTTTGGGTCGATGTTGAAGTCCTTCGGTCCCCCAAGGGTGGCAAAGGTTTCTCCCATTGTCTGGCACAGGAGGGTGGGGTCTGTGATGATGTTGCCTTTGTCGTCTTTCAAAGTGATGGGAGTGTGGCTCTGGGGAGTGGTGAGGTTGCTGATGGCACGTTTTAAGTTGTACCCCTTTATAAGACAGTGGTGCATGTATTTGGTTCTTTTCTGGTTTAGTTTGTCACGCCAGGTGTTTAGTTTCTTCTGGAGTTTTTGTGTTGTTTGAGTCGTGATGGGTTTGCTTAAGTCGATAGAGTTGATGTCTGTGGTAAAGGACTTTTCCAAGGATGTGGGTTTGTGGGAGTGTTCTGTGTGCGTGACAGATCTGTAGGCTTCAGTGATGGAGCAGAGAAGGGAGATTAACGTAGTGGAGAGAGTGTCTGGGTCAGTGTCGCGGGGAATGTTGCTGTGTTGTTTGCACCAGGCGTCAATCGGGGAGAGGAGGTCAGAAAACTGTTTTCGTTGTTCTTGGTTAAGTGGTTTGACTCGAATGGAGGGTTTTGGGGTGTGGTGTATGTTTATTGGGTTGGTGGCGAGAGTGATATAGGTGGAGACAGGATGATGATCGGAGGAGAAATTGTTGGTGTGGATGTGGGTCTTCAGAGGTTGGAATGAGGTGTGGAAGGAGTGTGAGGTGAGGATGAGGTCAATGCGTGATTGATTGGGCAAACGGTTTGAGGCGTACCGTGTGAAATGGGTTGAGTCTGGGTTCTCTTTTCGAAAAAGATGGATGAGGGAGGTATCACAGATGTTTTCGGGAAGAAGTTGGTTTTGGAGCCAAGGCCATTGTTTAATGTGCTTGATGTTTTGGGTGTCTAGGTGAGGTTGGGTGTGGGAGTTAAAGTCACCTAGTATGATGTGAAGAGGGAATTTGTTTAGCAGTGAGTCGAGGATGCGTTCCATTTTTCGTGTGAGAGCGGCGTGGTAGGTCTTGTAAAGGCAGATGAGTGCAAACGTAGGGTATCCAGGGAGAGAGATTTGGATGGCAGTGATGGTACCTTCTGAGTGTGTGTGGGAAATGAGTTTTGTGAACGGGCTGATGTAAGATGGGACAAGGATTGCTGTTCCGTTGGAGTTGGTGGTGGCGCCACAGTAAAAAGTCGTGAGGCCCAGGTTGGGTGGAGGGGTGGGCTTTTCCAGGACTTCCTGAAGGCAGAGTATGTCAGTGTGTGTCTGAAAGTGTTGCCCAATGATGGCGTTTGTTGTGTCCTTTCGTTTTTGTATGTTGTGAGTTGTAAGTTTGAGATGTGTTTTGGTGATGACAGTGTTTTGAGGAGGCGGTGGCTGAGCGAGGTGTTGTTTCGTTTTTAAAGTTGGAATATTGGACAGGGAGGGACGTGTGGAGGGTGGGTTACACATTTTTCATGTCTGAGTTGGGGGGGGGGGGGTTGCCGTGGGTGTGTGGGGAGGATGGTTGTGAGATGGTGTTGTGAGCTGAGAGTATTTCGATTGCCCTGTGACAGACTGGATAGCTGTGTGTTGGCGCTGGCAGGAGACCAATTTTTCAGGCGGCGGCTGATACCAAAACATGTTCCGGAATTTGAGGACAACGGGCGTGAGCTGATTTCATGGATCGGACTGCCATGGAATCTGGTCCAGACTGGCGTAGAGGCCTTTGGCTTGGGAATTCTATGAGAGCAGGAGGCTTTCAGGTTCTGGTCGGAACCAGTGTAGCATCTTCGTTTAGGCGAGACCTGCGACTTGCTTGCATTGGTACCATAACAAAGGAGAGGAGCATGTACCATGGTGTAGGCGGCATTTGAATGAGGTCCAGGCTGGGGTTTCCACCAAGGTTCTGTTGCTTGTTCCGGGATTCCTTTGGGACTCTTCACTGAGGCAAAACCTGGGATCAGCTTGCATAAATAGTGCCCGATTCCATCGATGTGTAAGGCAGAAATCTGTGACTCCGTTGGCTTTACTTGTTGTAAAAGGAGAGGTTGATTTCGATGCGATAGACCCAGGAGGCGATGTGGTAGTAGTTGAACAGCTGGAGATCGATTCACCAGCATGCTTGAACTTGGGCAGCAGCGGAAGAGGAGAGGAGGATGTACCATGGTGAAGGCGGCATTTGAATGAGGTCGAGGCTGGGGTTTCCACCAGGGTTCTGTTGCTTGTTTTGGGACACCTTTGGGACTCTTCACTGAGGCGAAAGCTGGGACCAGTTTGCATAAACAGTGCACGATTCCATCGATGTGTAAGGCAAAATACTGTGAAACCGTTAGCTTTTCTTGTTGTAAAAGGAGAAGTTGATTTCGATGCGGTAGTCCCAGGAGGCGATGTGGTAGTAGTTGAACAGCTGGAAATAGATTCACCAGCATATTTGAACATGGGCAGCAGCGGATAATTGGCACTTGGTATTGGTGTTTGTATTCACCCAAGTTGTTCCAACGGGTTGTCTTCGGTAGAGAATGAATTGATACTTTCGCAAGTTTCTGGATATCCCACGTAGTCAGGCATGTCCACAAAATGTGCTCAGAGAAGTCATCTGGGACGGGGGGTTCCAAGGCGTTGGGAGCCCACAAAGTAATTGGCTTGTCTTGAAGTGGTAGAGAGACTGGATGCCACGCGTGGTGCGGCGAGGTGCGCAACGGATTGGAAACGCATGTGCGGCTAAATAGAGGAAGAAATTTTTGGGTGGGGGTTGATGCATGAAATGTGGTTTAGTCATATCGCATTTTTAGAAGGGGGTCTTTCTGAAACTTTTCCAATTGTTTGGAGGCTCCAAAAACGGTACCAATGATGAAAAGAATTTGGTCAGATTTTTGTTTTCCTTTGGAGTGTGTGGCAATGATGTTTGCACGGATGTCAGGGTCGGCGTCGTAGTATTTGAATGAGAAAGAATCAACGATAGAGTTGTTTGCCATGATGGCACTTTCACGATTGTCATACACAACCTCGTAGTGAATGCGGGGCCCTGATTGGTAGTGTTTGACCTCCGAAAAAGAGCCGAAAAGGGCCGCAGCATAGTTAGCTTCTCTGAAGGACGTGTGGGGAGGAGCGATCATTAGTACGGTATTGGGTACTTCAGGGGGGTGAACATTCGCCAATTCATCAATGGATGCATCCAATGTGGGAGCCACCTGTAGGCAGTATTTGCCGTCAACTGTGCGGACAAAAATCAATCCTCGCTTTTGGGTTGTCGCGAAATTTTCTTCGAGGGTTAAGCTCTCCGGATCAATTGCGTTTTCATAAGATACATGCACAAATAGAGAGTTTGCTGATCTTGGGGCCTCATGTAAGATTGTTCAAGTGTTTGATTCCAAATCAAGCATGTTAATTAGTTCACCGAAAGGTATGCCTTTTGTGTAGGCATTCTTTACAAGCTTTGATGGGAATGCCATGAACGTGTTGGCGTCCTCGTATAGGATTGAAGGGAAAGCAAGGATTGTGCGGCTTACTTGTTGAGCTTGCTCATACCATATTTTTTCGGCGAGGGCTGTTGCTTCGTCGGGCGACACCTCAATGTCCCATCGGGCCCAGTCTTTGAGCGGTGACCATCTCGGGTGGAATTGTGATCTTTGGTAGGTAGCGAATTCCGATTGGACACTTTCTGCTTCTTCCGGTACTTGTTTTGATCCGTAGAAAAGATTGATGTAGTTGTAGATGTTCGTGTGTTCATCGGCGTTTCCAAGGATGCTTTTGTCGACGTCGATCCTCACAAAACATTTTTGATGAACCTTTTCGTCTTCGTAGCCATGGTGAGAAAGTTGGGTGGATAGGGAGTGTTGATCTTTACCCGGGGGATTCATTTTGAATATCTTGCATTGGGACTTGTTGAAATTGCGGTAAGATGACTTATTTGAGACGAAGCATACGAGAAGTTTGTCTCCACTTGGGGGTGTGCTTTGGGTGAGGCAACATTGATCATCTTTTTGCGGTGTTGGTTTCATGAAGTGGACGTGTTCAAAAAGGAATGTGTGGGTGCAAAACTCCGCCATTGCTTGTAGAGCTCTTCGATGGTCTATATCAAAAGCGTTCCTTTCATTGATGAGTGGATCATTGACCGTTAGGGCGATTGCACCTTGTACTTCTTCGTGGGATTCTTTCATTGCTTCCATCATTTTTTCGATGTTTGTGGTGAGGGAAGGTTCTCCATCTTCTTTTTCAAATTGGCGGCGGTTGCTTTTTGGTGGGAAAGCCCAAAAATTGAAACCGGCTTGGATTGCTTGGAACGGGAGGTCGTCATCACCTTGTGCACAATAGCCAAGACCTTCTTCGTGGTATTTGTATTGATCCTTGTTGTTGTAGATGTTGTTCACACGGTCTCCAAAGAGATCAATTTCAAACTTGACTTCGTTGTACACCTTGTCGAGGATGGGGCCCGGGGTGGTGTAACCTTTCGCATCAAAGATGGTGTTGTTTCTCTCAATGAAGTTGAAGGTTTTTCCTTGTCGGACGGTGTGGTGGGGCGGTTTTTCTTTGGTGTGGATTTGCTTGATAATGTGGAAGCGGGATTTTGTGTTGGTGAGGGCATTTCGATATCAACCATGGGAATCTTTTTGGATTGGAGTTGAATTGGAAGGCGTGGAGGGAGAGCTTGACGATTCTTTTTGTTTGGCGTTTGCTTGGCGTTGACGGTGCTTCGCTTGGAGTTGAGAAAATGGGAGAAGACGAGTTTTCGTAAGCAGAAACACGTTGAGCTACTAGAGATGATTCTCTTCTTTCCGCGACGGATTGAGCTCGGTTGCGTTGACGGCGGCTCTCCGCAATCTTTCTTCCTCGATTCTCTTCAAGTTCATTCAAATCCTTTACGTTGGTGCGTTCTTTCTCTTTATTTCCTTTTTTCGTCATTTTCTGGCGCGTTGCTTATTGCAAGGGCTGTGAGAAAGGCTTTCCACGTCTCACTGTTAATAATCCAGAATTGCTGATGTTCTGTTCGTTCCTGTTCAGGAAAGGACTAATTCAAACAATTCCAGGCGCCAGGCGCGAACACGCGCGACTCTGTTCAGGCTTTGAACCTTGGATCGTTGTGGTACCGTCAACATTGTGGCTCGTGTGCGCACAAACGTTGTTAAGTATTCACCACATTGTATCACAAGATGGGGAACACACATGATGACACACCCTCTACGGTCATCCACTTTCAATAGTGGACTTTCGATGCACCCTTTTGCACCAACACAACTAACTCCTTGTTTCCTATACTTTAGGAATTTTGCTTCAAGTCTTGTACTTCGTCGCCATTCACACCCTACCCATCTTTCTTTCTCCCTAGACCATGTCGCAAAAGAATAAATTGAACCAATTTGATTAAATGTTGATAGACCAAGTATATGACGAAGCCAAGGGCTATTGCCTCCAATAATGACAACCGTTCGCACCCAAAAACCTCGGAGCAACATGTAGCCACGGTCAATCATATGTTGTATTTTTTTTAGTGTCTCTCCAAAGAGGACACGCACAAGATCCGTTTCATGCTCACTTACGAGAGCAAGGTCAAGGGTCCAATTGTAGAGCAAAGTTCGTGCTTTTTGCATGTGGTTTGCAAAACCACATGCAATTTGGCCTCATGACCCTGCTCCACATGGAAACCCATGACCACGCACTATAAGCACATAGGGGTGGTCATCCCTAAATCTTGGGAAGTGCATTTCTTCTAGCACATCCCTTTGATCACCTATATATTGTATCCAATCATCCATATCCCAACGAACCCCAACTCGTCCATCCTTTATGGTCGTTTTTAGTACTTGTCTCCCACTTAACGTCGACCAAGCTTTATCCATGGTTGCATACGACGGAAAGTAATATGTCCATGGGACGGTGCTTGCACGGGTTTTCTTCTCTTTGGCATCGGCCCACGAAATAAGCTTCTTGTACCTAGGGACGGTTGAACCGAGAAATTGGGATAAAGTGCGCGGTTGAACCTGCCGTTGAATGGGTTGCCGTCATGGCACCAAAAGGCGCTCAATGGTACAAACCACAAAGTATTCACATCTGTGACGCGGGCAACACATTGCAACTCATATGTTCATGCTTTGGGCAACATTAAGCGATTATTTTGCCGTGCAAACGTTGTCACGAAGCACAATCACAATTGTTCATTTGTGATAAGGGTTCAACCGCACCGTTGAACCACGTTGAACCACTTGTAGGCATGTGTGCATTATGCCACGTACCTTCGCTTCGGCATCCCAAGGTCCAAAATGAGGCGCACAGCGTAGGTTTCAGTGAAAGCTTATTTTGTAGCCCTTTTTGTCTGTTTGGAAGCCCTCTATGTGTTACCAATTCGGTCAGCAACTTGTTTCCATAGGCGTTTTGTCGTGCCGTTTGTGCAAAAAAAGGTGAACAAGTCGTCCACCAGCTGTGGGTCCCCCCACCCGCTGTAGTGGTTTGTCCTGTAGTGGTTTGTCACGCGTCAGTTTCACAACGTTATGCAAATATTTTGTTCAGAAAAGCGCGCGCCGCAGGCGCAGCCGCCGCCGCCAGCGCTGACGGTGGTTCGACCGCGGTTCAACCGCGGTTCAGCGGTTCAACCGCGCCCCTTCCGAGTTCAACCGGGTTGAACCGGGTAAAACCACTGTGTGAGGTACCTGATCCAAATGAGCACGTAGGGCTGCTGCTTGTTCCGCCCCAGATGGTCCAGTCCGGGGCATGGGGTCTCCTTCCTCCGCATTTTGTTGTTGTTGTGTTTCGGCCGCTCCTTCTTGCTTTGCCCCGGATGATTCTGTCCTGGACACTCCATGTCTTCGGCTGCCCTCAGGTGCATGTCCACGGCCTCGTCTTGGTCACTTCATCACTGCTTCTCCTCGGGCTCCTCCTCTTCGCTGCTCCTCTGCTTCTCCTGGGACTCATCCCCTTGGCTGCTCCACCTCATCCCCACGTCCTCGTCCACTTGAGTGCATCGCTGCATCACCTGGGCCTTGTCCTCATCTTGGTTTCTCTGCTTCTCCTCGGCCTCGTCCTCCACTCTGCTTCGCTGCATCTCCACGGCCTCGCCCTCTTGGCCGCTTCTCTCGCTTTCCGTGGCTCCTGCTGCTTGTTCCGCCCCGGATGATCCTTTCCTGGGCGTCCACCACCCCTCGTCCCCGTATGTTCCAGTCCGCGGGGCGGCGGCTCCTGCTTCTTGGTCTGCCCCGGAGGATTCAGTCCGGGGCGTCCGGTCCCTCTGGCGCTGCTTGGCCTCGTCTCCTCTTCGCAGTTGCTCCGTGGCCTCTTCCGGGCATCCGCCTCTTTGCTTCTCCGCTGCCTCCTGTAGCTTCTTGGGCGGCGTCGGTGCGTTTTGGTGGGCGCTCCCTGCCTGGTTGGGTGTTGCATGGCACCGCCTCCCGTGCCGTGGTCGTCTGGCTGTGGCGCGCGCTGTCCGGGCTTGCGGCACCTGGGTGCCGTTGTTGTTTGGCACCTGTCTGTGTGCCGTGGTTTTAAGACGTCACAAAATTTATCAGTGCGGAACAGTACGGAGAATAAGATACACACTGAAATAGTATGTACAATGTACTGAAGTAACTGATGGGCTTTGGAGGCCCGAGTGTGGATGTGGAGAGATATGTGGCGAATAGCATAGTAGTTGGAATAGAAAATGGGGAGTGCTTGGCTTTCTTAAGGCCACTGGGCCACCAGGGTGCACCCAGGATAAGCAGCGTAGCTGCAGAAATTTGAGTTAATGACAAACGATGGTAGCGTGGTAAAATTGATTGATGGGTTGATAGTTTATTTCTGAACAAGGTGCGTACTTGGTGTGTACCTGGTGTGCATCTGGTGTGTTCCTGGTGTGTATGTTGTGGACTTGGTGTGTACCAGTGTACGTGGTGTGTACTTTATGTACCTGGTGTACACCTGGCGTGCAGCCGTTGCGTACCCGATGTACCACCGGCGTAGACCTGGTGCGAGTGTGTCAGTTGTGAGGTATAGATTTTGAGTGTGAAAAGCCTCAATGTGAAGTGATCATGGAAGTACCCCTGTGGACTGCATCTCCACTCTGTTTTTGAAGACCACCTGTAGTTTCACCCCTAGGGGAAAAGCCACACCATGGTTTTCAAATGAAATACAGAGGGCAAAGCAAACTGACATAAGATGAAAAATTCATTATATAATCAGTCTCACTGTGATTGAGTTGCAGAAGACAAAGTCATTTCACAACATGGAGTATTAGATAGATAACCAACATACTTGTGTGAGCTGGTGTGTGTGGTAAAAAATTCACTGCGGCAAATTGGCAACTCAAGCCACAGCATACATAATCTGACACAAAGGTAGTTGTACTTGCACCTAGAGAAGGCATGCTGCGAGGCCCTTTTGCAAAAATAGGCCGTTGCTGACTGAGCCAAAATTTACATCAGTAAATGAGAGATTATTCATGATGTGGAGAGGTCTTCTGACCAGTAATAACAGTTACCGGTGTTACATGGTTTCATATATCTGAGTTGAATCAGAAGGTCGGTCTCTTCCTTGATTGGACTCTCGTCGACTTCTGCATCCGTTAGCCTTCGATGAAATAAGGTGAAGGTGTCCACCTCTGCTTCGCTGCAGAGATGGTAGTCTCCTAAGTCGTCCTTAAACCAACTCACTGATGTGCGTTCGTCACCGAGATCGGATACTTTGGTGTCTCCTTCGTGTGGTTTTGTGGTTGGCGTCGAGTGAGAGGCCTCGGGCTGTTTCAGAGTATTGAGTGCTGGCCGCGACTTGTTGTTAGTCGGTGTGGCGAGTTGAGGCGCGCTCAAAATGGCTGCGCTAGCGTCCCAGACGTTCAAGGGAGGGCCTGCTAGGCTGTGTTGATGAATTGTCGGACCAATTTCGGCGCGCGTCCTGCAATTTGGAGCCCCTTTCTTAGCACCGAACTTCCGAGCGTACTTGTTACTGCGTTGGACTCGCTGTATTCTTTGAACGCAGTGTGTACCCACTTGTGTGGTCGTAGCTTCTCCTTCTTTCGCTGCGGTACGATGTTTACCACTCCGAATTGTCTTGTTTGCTGTCCGTGTGTCCCATGCCGACGATGTCAACCGTTTGGCGCTTTGAGTGTTCAGCACAGAAAACGGGTTTGCTGTTGCGAAGGTGGATTCCGTGATTCGAGTATTTTGTTGCTTCCTTGTGCTCACCGGCGCGAAAGTGTTGGACTCCTTGTCGTGATTTGCTTTGATACTGAGTGAAGGACAGGAAGTAAACCGTGGCGACGAAGTGGAAAATGATTTGCGCGTCCTTGTACTCGGCACTGCTTGTTTAGTGTCAGGGTGCTCCTTTTGTGTTGACGGCGTTTCTGTAACAGTTGCCGCCAAGCTCTTGTCGTTGTCCTGGGAGCGGTCATCTGGAGACTCATTCTTGACTGAAGAGGCTACAGCAGCGGTGTGACAGTGCGAGGCAGTTATAGTAGACACTGACAGTCGTTGGAGACGTTGTAAAGGCACTCTGGGAAAACGCGATAAGTTCTTCAAAAGCGTTGCTGTGGTTTGTTCTTGCTTGAGATACAGTTGCAGTTGCTGTATTGCTTGCAGTAGCGTTTGACAGGCCACAGAAAGTTGCGCAGCTGCGGCTTCGTGTAGCAGCACCATTTGCCGCTTGCGATATTCTGCACTGGTAAGTATTGAGGCTGGAAGTTTCGTTCAGACAGCTGGCGAATTGGGATCAGCGGCTGCAGTTTTTCTGGAAATGCCCAGGTCCCTGCATTAGAAAATCGCTGAAATCGAAAAAAAATAGACACTCAGAAAGTGATCTGTGTGCCGTGGTTGTTGCTGGCGGCGTGCCTCTCTGGCGTGCCTCGTGGCCCCGCGTGGTGCGCCGCGCCTCGTCCGGTCCGGTTGGTCTCGGTGCTCCAGTCGGCTTTGCTGACGCCGTGGTGCCTTTTTCCGGCCCGGGGGCTCTCACCCCCGATTTTACTGAGCGGCCGCGCGGGGCACGCGGAGGCCGGCCGAGAACCGGGCTCATTGTGCCTGCTGCTGGCCCCCGCAGAGGCGGGGGCGCTGGGCTCGCTCCGCGTCTTACCCGCCGGGGGCCCCGCGATGGGGTTGTCCCTGGCGGGTCCGTCCATCGTTGGTCTTTGGCTGCTTGCGCTGCCCTTTTTGGTGTGTGTGGACCCGGTCACTGACGCATCCGGTTTCCCATACCGTCCATCGTTGGACTGCAGACTCGGCCGGTGCACCGCGGCTGTTTCGGGTTGACGCCGAAACCTCCCCTTGCGGGTCGGAGGACGCCACGCCCGGGTCCCGTGCGAGTGTGCGTGTGCTCGTCCTTTCTGGCCGGGTCGGGCGGGCTGTCCTCCCGGGCGCATTTTGGTGCGCTTCACCTTTCTTTTGGTCCTTTTGTTCTCCTGCTTTGCTCCGTCCCCTCCGGGCATGGGTTGCCCCGTCTTGTTTGCGTGTTTGCCTTCTTTCCGTTGTTTTTTTTGTTTTTCCTTGCTTCTGCTGGTTTCAAGCCCTTGCGGTCCTGGTCCTTGGCGCTGTTTGTCTCCTCCCCCCCCCTTCCCGCCCCCCCTTTTTTTTTGGCCTTCTTCCTTTGTCTGGTGTTTGTTTTCTGCCGCCCTCCTTTTCCGCTCCCAGCGCCACCCCTCTTTTTTTTTTTTTTTGCTCCCTGCTTTGCTTGCTGTTTGTTTCCCCCTGCACTCCTTTTCCTCTTACCCGGCCCCTTCCCTTGCCTTTTGTTTTCCTTGCCCCCCCCCCTCCCTTTTCTCTATTTTTTCTGCGCTTCCTGCTTTGGTTGGTGTTTGTTTCCTCCCGCCTTCCTTTTTCGCTGCCCCCCCCCTCTTTTTTTTTGCGTGCCGGTCCTTGTTTCCCCTTGCGGTACCTTTTCTCTACCCCGTTGCCCTCAGCTTGTCTTTCGTTGTTCTTTGCCGCCCCCCCCACCCCCCCTTTTTTTTTCGGTGCTCCCTGCTTCAGTTGGTGTTTGTTCCCTGCCGCCTTCCTTCAGCCCCCCCCTGCCCCTTTTCTTTTCGTTTTTTTTGCGCCCGCCCCCTTCCCGGCCCCTTTTTTTTGTATTCGGCGTTTTCTGCTTAGGTTGGCGTTTGTTTCCTGCCCCTTCCTTTCTTCCCCCCCCCCCTCTTTTTGGTCTTTTTTTGCCTCCTGGTGTTTGTTTCGGTTCGCCCCTCCTTTCCTCTACCCTGCCCCACCTCCCCCTCCCCTTCCTTTTTTTGCCCCTCTCCTATGCCCCCCCCGTGCCCCCTTTTTTTTGCCGCCACCCCCCCCCTTCTCCCCTGTTTTTTTTGTTTTTGGTGTTTCCTGCTTTGGTTGTTGTTTCTTTTTTCGTGCCGCCTTCCTTTTCCGCCCATCCCCCCTCTTCTTTTGTGTCCTGGTGTTTGTTTCCTCTTGCTCTCTTTGTGCTGCCGTGTTGCCGTCCTCTGTGCTGCGTGTCCTGCTGTGGTGTCCCGCCTCGCTTGGTTGTGTGCTGCCATGGCTTTTTGTGTGTGCTGTTGGTTGCTGCTGTGTGTTGTGCCGCGTCTCCGGTTGTTTCGTCCCGCTGCTTTGCTCGTGTTGCCGTCTGTTGTCATGTTCTGGTCTGCATTGCCGTGTGCTGTGCTGTGTTCCTGGGTGTTGTGTTGCGCCGTGCTGCTGCGCGTTGCTCTGCACTGCGTTGTGTTGTTGTGCGCTGTGTCGTGTTGTCTCGCTCTTTTCGGTGCTGCCGCACGTTGTGTCGTGCCCTCGGGCACTGTTCGTTGCCCTGGGGTCCTGTGTTTTCTTGTCTCCCCGCGCCGTGTCCTCTGTGCTGTGTGTGTTTTGGCGTGGCCTGTTGTTGCGTGCTGTTGTTTGCCGCTGTACTTTGTGCTGTGTGCGTCCTGGGGTGTCGTGTTTTGTGTTTCCTGTTCTCTCCGCCCTGTGCGCTGCTGGGCTGCGCTGTGCTTGTGCCGTTGTGTTGTGCTGTTTGCTTGGTCTGTGCTGTTTCTGGCGCCTGGTGCTGCCGTGCGTTGACGTTTGTCGTGCGGTTTCCTGGGGTGCCTTGCTGTGTTGCTGTGCGCTGTGCCGCGTCGTCCTGTGGCTCGCTGTGTTGTGCTGCGGTCTCCAGCACGGGTGGCTGGCTGCCCTGATGTGCGGCGCGGGGTTCTGTGCGGCCCTGCTCTCCCTTGGTGCCCTGCCCCCCTGTACTGTGCTCGGTGGCCCTGTGCTGCCGTGTGGTGCTGTGGTCTCCTGTCCTGCTGCCTTGTTTGTTTTCTTGTGTGTGTTGTTCTATTGTTGGCGATACCTGAAGAACGCCAATCGCTTTTACTGGAGATTGATGGGGTTGTGCCATGCTAACCCCCCATCGTCTCAACTCTCTAAGCTGTTGACCAAAATCGCCCTTGGCGGAGGGAGAGTGGTACTGTGCACCCCTGACTGGGGTACCGGAGGGGAACACGCCTATTGGAGGCGCCTGTTGGACCGTATGACAGTGGGAAGTATTGAGCTCCCCAACGGCCCAATCTACCTTTTTGAGGACTGTCAGGAGACCATGCCAGCAACTGAATGGGGCAATTTCTTATCCATCGTGGATGGCTCTGTGAACCCCCTACCGGTGAGTGACCTTGACCAGGTAGTACTCAAGGAGTTGATGGCCCCAGATGGAGCCTTTACCCTCCTAGGTCTTAAGGAAAGATCTGAGTACTCTTCGGTCACCACTACGAGCGATGAGTGCTCTGATGAGCAGGAGACTCCACCAGTCTCTACTCCTTTGGTTGATGCTGACGATCACCGAAGTGAGATTGACAGTGCTATACCACCGGTAAGTCCGGAGGTGCTTACACTAAAGGACAGCGCCTTCCCGGCGCAGTTGCTACTTGATGAGGTTGGCCTCGCTGACTCCGGGCGTAACGGGTCTCATGACCACACTGTTTTCTCAATGCGGGCACTTGAGTACGCACGGAGACCATCCCCGCCATTGTAGCTCTTGTTTCCTAGCGGCTAAACCTGGCTCCACTGCTATGCGCTTGGTCGTGGACTATGGTGAGGTAAACAAAAAGACCCAAAACCACTCAGGGAGTATCCCCGACATGGGGAACACCCTAGAGGAAATCGCCAAGTGTAGATTCAAGAATAAGATGGACAAACCCACTGCACGTAGGCAGGTAGACCAAACCGGAGAAGCCCAGGAACTGCTCGCGTTTGTAACCCCTAAGGGTCGTGTCTTCCGCTAGAATGTCATGCATTTCGGAGTCGCAAATGCCCCTGTACTCTTTCAGGAGCTGATGAATAAAAACCTATATATCCTGAGACGCAGACCCCTTGTACAGGAACTGGGTTCCCGCAGGGCTGAGATGGAGGCACACATCGATGACGTGAGACTGGGTACTAATACCCAGGAGGATAACATCCTCCTCCTACAAGAGGTTTGCACTGTCTGTCAGGAAAAGTATCTCCGCATCAAACTCGAAAAATGTGAGTTCATTGGTGAGGAGATGGAGTACCTAGGTTTCGATGTTGTGTATGGCTGGTGGAACCCAGCCGCATCTAAGATGCAACCCCTGCAAGACATGCAGATACGTGATAACCCTGAGAAAGGTCTTCACAACGTTTGGAATTACATTGGCGCGTGCAAGTTTTACCAGCGCCATATACACAATTTTACATATTCATCAGCCCCCTTGACTGACCTGATAATAAAGACGAACCCTTGGTGGTGGACTGACAAGGACGAGGCCTGCTTCAGTATTTGAAGAAGAAAATCTCCTCTACCAACTGCCTGGGGGTACCCTGCCCTAAGGGCGAGATAATACTTGTCACAGATGCCTGTGATGTAGGGGAGGGTGGTACCCTATACCAGTGGCAGGAGCCTAACAAAGCGGGGTTGTCTCGCTGCCAGTTTTACACTTCAGGTGTGAACCGCGATGGTACCCTGAAGCATGACTACACTGCGAATGAGTGGCGTCTGCTGCCCCTTGGGCACTGGAACTGGAAGTGGAATCAAGGACCATCCAACCAAATTACCTACGACCAGGAACTAATGGCTGGGATGCTCGTGCTCTCTTCTCAGACCCGCCTACCTGGCACTATCCCTATTGTGTGGCTCTGTGACCAAGAGGCAGTCAAAAATCTCAGAAGGGTCCCACTGCTAACAAAGCGAAACTAAAGCGGTGGTGGACCTATCCCAGTCACTTCAGGTTGACTGTCCACCATATACAGGGTATTAAAGACGAAATGGCTGACTATATATCCCGTAATAACTTCGATACCCTCTTAGGTGAGAGCTCGGAGGCGTTGGCCAAAAAGCCTTCGAGTGCATGGAGGTCGAGCTGGACTTGTCCATGTGCACTGCTGGTGTACTGGAGGGTTGGAGTCTGAAAGACTACCAATCAGAGTACCAATTTGTACTCGACTTCCTGCGTGATGGCCTAGAGGCGCGCCTGATAGACGGCGGCTTTTGGTATTAGGACGACCAATATCTGTACTATGAAGACCATATAGTTGTCCCTGAGGCACGACTGCATGGTTGCCTACAGTGGGCCCATCTCAGTTGAGCGCACACAGGGTGCAACCGCTGTGGTGACTTCATCAGGGAGCGTTTCTACTCCCGACCAACCTTAGTTGAACTACGCGCTCCCATGCAGCCAATAGTGGACTCCTGTGGCTGTCATGTTAGCAAAGAGAGCGACTCACGTGACCGCTGACTGGTCTCCAGTCTGCCTATGCCCTACTGAGCTAACTCTCTGTTGTAGGTGGATTTCATCCACGGTCTGCCTAAGTTTGGTGGTTATGACAGTTGTGTGGTTGTTATCTGAGGCCTGACCCGCTTCACCAGTGCGTTTGCCTACAACGAACAGATCATAGGGGAACAGATTTTGAAAATTTTGGTTGCACAATGGTTCGAACACTACCGGGGACCTAAGGAGGTGCACTCTGACGATGATGTACGTATCCGGTGTGACACCAGACGGTACAGGCGTGTACTGGACGTCTTGAGCGTCCATGTAAGCACAGGTGTGCCCTACATTCACACTTCTAACCCTCTGTGCGAGTAATGAAACCGTGTCGTGGAGTAGAACCTCAGGATTCTAATAATACAAGAGCGTACCAAATATTGGGTACGCTTGTTACCCTGGGCTGACCTAACAATGAACTCTCAGGAGAGTTCTTCAACTGGCTATGGCCCCCACGAGCTGTACCATGGGGCGCATGCTGCGTGGTCCTTCAAAGCCCCTTTTCCAGAGGACTACAAGAGGCCCGTAGGGGACTAGCTGGAGCACAGGCAGGACCTGGCTGACCTAGCTAGAGCTAACCTGAAACACCTTCAAGAACGTGAGTTACCTAGGCCTAATCGCCAGAAACCTCCTGCGAGTTTCAAGGTAGGAGACGTGCTGCTAGCACACCACTCGCGATTGCCAACTTGGCCCGCAACTGTTTGTAGGACCCTTTCTTTGGGCCTTGCCGCATTATGCAGATAGATGTTCTACAAACATCCATCTGATGGATCCCGGATGCATGTGAGGTGCAGTCCCCGCCTTGGTAGAGAGCTACTGTGTGCACCCAAACAGCTGAGACATTACCACGCCCATGACGAACTGTCCTGGGAGGAGTGGCGTCTGTTTAACGGAGAGGTCGAGCGTATCGACTTGGAGAACGCTGCCAACATTGAGTAGGCAGACAAACTCGAAGAGATGACTGCCGATGTGATGGCAGTTGACGGCTACTACGTGGTTGCACGTATTGGACGCCACGAGTATAAACAAGGTTCAAAATTCCTCACCCTGTGGGACAGCTATGGGCTATCTGACGCACCACGGGAGCCCATGTCAGCCTTCATACAGCCCGATGGGAGCCTGATGGGGGCCTCATCAACAACCCCGACACCGTCTCCCAGGCCGTCCTGGACAGCTTCCAGGCACCACACGGGGACGCCCTCCCCGAGCTCGACCTCCATACCAGAAGCACCATCCGCGAACATGTGCCCAGGGTCTTCAACCGGGAACAGCGGCACGCCATCGAACAAGACCCCTTCAGCATCTCAGTACTTCAACGCGCCCTAGACCGCCTAAAAAAGGGGGTCGTGCCCGGCGTCGACGGACTACTGGCCGAGGCGTACCAACGCCTACCCCAGTCCGTCAAGCGCCGCCTGGCAGCCCCCCCGTGGGACATCGTCATGGGCACCACACCCATTCCCCCCGAGGGGGCCAACCTGGTGCAGCCCCTCCACAAGAAGGGGGACTGGGCGCTGCCGGGAAACCGGCGGCCCATAGTCTGCGCCACCACCGAAGTCAAGCTCGTGTGGACGTTCATCCTGGGCCGCATCGCGCCAGCGACCCTTGCCCAGGTGTCCGCCAGCATGTGAGGGGCCATTGCCGGCAGGTCCCCCCAACGAGGCCATCTTCCTCCAGGACACCGCGCTGGACATGAAAACCTACAAGATGATGGTTGCCTCCCTCGATGTCGCAGGCGCGTTGCCCAACGCCCCGCAACGGCTCCTCACGGAGGTATGGGATATTATGGGCCTCCCAATCCTATCCTTCATGACCGGGTACATCCAGACCCGGCTCTACGCCGTCATCACAGCCGCAGGCCTTACCCCCTGGACCAGCAAAGATAGGGAGGTCCCCCACGGTGGCGCCGAGGGCCCCTTCTTCTACCTGCTAGTCACCCTGCCACTGGCATTTGAGCTGGCGTGGGTATACCCGGGATACGCCCCATACCCGCTACGGCCCCCCTCATCAACTTCGCGGACCACAAACTCCTGACTACGGCCAGCCGCCACCGCGACCCCGAGAACGCAGGGCTGCCAACGACCACGGAACAGGCGTCCGCCGTTCTCCAGCTCACCAGAACCTACCTGGACGCCCACCAACTCCTGGTGCACCCCCGCAAATCGGTCGGGCTAGCCGATGTCGGGATCCCCGCCCCCCACATCAGGAAATGCGAACCACTACACCTGGAGAACACCGACCCACCTGGGAGTCACACAGGCCACACAACAGCACCACATCGCACTCGCAACCAATCTGGAAGGGCGCCTCGGCCAACTACTTCAACTTGCCAGGGTGGACCTCCTGTCTACGCAGGGCCTGGCTTACTTCATGGAGGCGGTGCTCAACGCAGTCATCGGGTACCAAGCTCTGCACCTCCCGCACTCCCAAGGCGCCCTACGCCACGCTCGACAGCAACTAACAAAGGCATGGCAGCAACACAGAGGCTGGCCCGCGTCCTTCCCCAAGGACGCCATGATAGCCCACTGGCGCTACTACGGGGACAATACCGGCGCCCTAGTCGACACGGCCTGTGCAAAACACGCAGCGCAACTCCTACATAGAGTAACACATAACCACCAACCCGAGGTCCACGAAGCGGCAGCCATACGCATTGAAGAAGCGCAAACAGCCCCTCAAAACGCCTGCCCTCGGTGGATACTGGCACAGCACGGTGTCCTAACCCCCGTGGGCACCAACATTTGCGCCCAGCTACAACTCCTTCTACCGCACCACACACACGCCATCCTGACGAACCACCACTGCGATCAGCAGGGGCCACTCGTGGCCACGCACACCGACGTCCACCGCCACCCTGCAGGCGAGGTGGACACCATACGCCTCTTCAGGGCCACCATCACCATAGTGTACATCACCCCCATACACATGAGGGTCATGGCCCAGTGCGCAGCCCACCACGCCCCGTTCCTCTCCGACCCCCATTTGCCAGCAGGACGCTTCTTCCAAGTGTACCTCCGCGCATGCGCTACGAAGGCAGGGCGCACGATGCCGGACCCAAGGAGAGCAACAGGGCGTACGAGACCTTTCAACACCAGCACCCCCGACCCCGCCTGAGCGAGCATGAGACCCTCAACAACGGTGGCACGAAGCACGAGGAGCCCACTCCGTCAGCCGAAGGCTGGACACCACCCACCATCTTGCTGCTAGCACCCAACAAGCTACCCGCACTGTCCAACGGCACCATGCTCCCTGGTCCATCCCCAAAGACAACGGCCCGGAGACCGATGTGCCACCAGTCAAACACAATGACAGTGGCATACCATGCACGTCCTGGCACTGCGGCCCGGCAGCCCTGGACACTCCATGGCCCCTGCTGCACCTCATCTCCACCCAATATCACACCTCCACCGCCGCCGCGACCGCTGACCAGCAGGCATGGCTCTCCCCCTGGTTTCGCACGGTACCCCCAGGCCACCCGGCGCACGTGGCCTGGACTCGAACGCCCACGGCGGCATGGACATTCACCAGCGAGCGGGCAGACCCTGAAAGCTTGGCCATAGAGCACGACCGCTGCGACCCACACCGTGCAGGAACTCATGAAGCACCCATGCGCCCCCTACAGCAAAAATGCCCCAGCCTCCGCGGCGACAAAGAAGACAAGGAACGGCCCCAGATCATCAGGTGCGCGAAGTTTCATCCCAATACGGGATACCTCTTCCACCTGATGTACACGTACATCACCCTGGGGCGCCCCGACAGGGGCCTCCTCCGCCTCACCCCACGGGCCCAGGCCATCATTACCCAGGGGATAGGCGTCTATGTGACGCCGCTACTGCATCCCACGCAAACCACCACCCGCACTGCACAAGGGAACCCCGTCTACATCTCTCACCCCACAGCAATTGCCTGCCTACCCGTACCCAGCGACACCGACATCATCTACTTCACTGACACATCTGGAACCCAGCAACACACCCCGACGGTCTGTGCTGCCTCCGTGCCCATCGTCGGCGCGCGGACAGCCTCCACATGGAGCACCACACCGGGGCAACCATCTTTGGGGCGTCCTTCCACAGCGAACTGCGCACCCTGGCAGACGCCGTCACCGCCACACCACCACCCACAACAATCCGGCCTCGCAACATCTGGGTAGTGGTGGACGCCACGGTCGACATCCACCTCACCAAGCCCCTCGAGGACCCACCTCTCCACAGGGCGCTGGAATCAGGCCTCACCACACAAGCGTTGGGGCTGTGGATGGCGTTCAGGGGCATGCACCCCCAGGACGCCCTGCACATAATCCAACACGAGTCCCACCGCTACATGTACAGCAATGGACGCGCGGACACGCATGCAAAACACCACAACACCAGCCACACCCCAGGGCCCCAACACATGCGACCAGACACCCTACACCACAGCCACCTGCAGCACCTACCCCGGATACCCTCGGCCACACAGCCCCCCCACTGGATACCCGAGGACACGCCCGACACAGACCACGACAAGCAGTACCACTACCCCACGCCCATCCAACAGCTGGCCCCCACGCTGGGCCACCCAGCGAACATCGAACTCCTACGACACCTCGAACACTCCGTCCGTAACCCGCTCTACTACTCAGCCCTACGCCCGGATAACTCCCAGCACACCTATAAAAACCCTGACTCCAGCTCGCCCTCGAGCAGCTTCCCCTCCTTACCCGATACTACCAATGGTATGCACGCCGCTCAATCCACGTCCCCACAGGGTACATCAAAGGCATCTGTGGCCACGCGGAAGAAGAAACCTGGGACCATTTCAAGACATGCCGCCTGTGCCGAGGACTCGACACCCTCACAAGCTGGCACCCAACCCACACCATCGCACAGCACGCTGGATGGCAGACACGGTCCCCGACAACCCAACAACTCGCCACCATCCTCAAGCAGACGGAGGTACTCGAGGCGGTCCGCGGGGGGCTTGTATCCACTGCCGTCTACACTCTGCTACGCACCCACGCGGACGACCCCAAGGCCACGGCAGCGCACATGCGACGAACGGCCGTTGCCAAGACAGCGGAACAGCCCACCTACCACACCCACAAATACCTGCAGCATGCGGCCACCCTGGCCCCGACGGACCAGGCGCACCTCCTCAAACTCCTGTTCTACCAACCGTGAGAACCTATCCCGCGAGATACCACCCAGCACGGGACCCTGCCCATGCCTGCACACCACTCACCAGGCACAACACCGGCATGGCACGCACGAGCACCACAGACACCGCATCCACACCCGCCAGCATGCGCGCGCGACAAGCCCCCCGTGCCCGCACACCACCGTCCGTGCACAGGTACCGCCAACCACTAGCCACCCCGTGCCCCCTCTGTGTGTGCCAACGGCTACCACAGACGGCCCTACCCTGCAAAACGGACCACTGGGTCTGCCTGGGAGCCGCACACCGCCTCAGCCACTGCCCCTACTGGGGGGGACCTCCAGCCCCACCACCGCGCGCGGCCCGCAGCCCCAGCCGCACCCCCCCCTCCCGCCAGCCACCCCAGCTTCTTCGGGCCAATCACCGACGCCCTCCGGGACAACCTGGGAGGGTACTATGTGGCGGGCGCAGCGGACCACGCGTGGACCAGAGCCATGGCCACGGAGAGCGCACCCCTATCCCCCCAACGCCCGCCTCCGCGCCACAGCGGTGGCAGCTTGAACCCGGTGGCCCGCCACATCCTTCTCGCCCTCTACCTCCACCACCGTGACCTCCACCTCCCAGACCCACAGCTCCCGGCCCCCCGAGCAGCAGCCCTGGCGCCGGAAGCGTGGGCGGAGACGGCACCAGAGGAGATAGCAGACTACCCCTGAATCACTTGCTGTCGGATCAACACCGCCCCCGGCCGACAGAAAGGAACACCTTACCCACTCAGCGCACTCCTCTACCTAGCACACCCCCGCCAACCCACACAGCTGAGGCTACCGGAGGGCTCGGCGTCCTGTCAGGACGCCCACCTGGCCGGCCCCAGCGAAACCACCGCCGCACGGATGGGCCCCGCAGACCAGCGCGCCTACGGCAGGGGCCTCAAGGCCTGCCTCAGAGAGGTGCATCGCTGGCAGGCCCCCTCCCCGTCAACCCCTGCCAGGACAGGGGGGATCACCCGCCCCCAACACCCACCAGGCCAAGAGGACCAAGACAGGTCAGGGGGCCTGCCAGCGCGCCCGCCAACAAGGAGCGGCACCCCGGCCAGGACCCAGGCCGAGCCACGCCGCACTACCCCACTCCCAGACCCCCGGAGCACACCAACAGCACCACCCTCACCAGCGCCCACCACTGGCACCGTACGACAGCACCCTAACCCGGCAGCCCGACCAAGGACCACCGCCCGCACACGTCCACGCCATACGCGGACCACCATTCACGCAGGGCCAGGGGACATGGCACCACCAACACCATCACCACGCCCCCGCCCCCCCCCGACCCCTACCCCCCGATGCCCCAATACTACAGCGACTCCCACCAGCTGCATCACCACCACGCCCCAGCGCAGCCCGCCACCACAGGCCACCCACCCCACGCGGCGCACCACACCGCACCACACAATTGCGTGTACCACGGGCACACCCACCACAACCACCAACCCTTACCACCCTACCCACCAGCGCCGTGGTACCACACACAGCCAACACACCCTCACAACCACCACCACACACGGTCCAGCACCATCTACCGCCCCAACTGCAGGGGCTCACGCCATTGGGGCCACCGTACGCTGCCATGGACCAGCGGGGGGCCACGCACGCGCACCAACAGCATCAGGGCCTACAAGGAGCACCCCTCCACCACCAGCAGCCCCCCCATCTGCACCCCATGCCAGCAAGCACCATCCACCAGCAGCCACCCACTGCATACGGACCACAGCCCCAGCCGGATGCTCAGGCAGCCACCTCCCACCCGTACCTCGACACTGCAGCCAGCCAGGGTACGCAAGAACCGCACGGCACGCACACGCAACACACACACGACCCGGCGGGACGCCCAGACTCCCGTCCGGCACAGCACCCACCCCTGCCCCCCCCCCACCACCAGCAGTGCCGCCCCGAAACCATCCCCCCTCGCCCCCCCCCCCGAGACCAGGCCACAGACGCACCACGCGGAGACCTCCACCAACCACCGCCACCCCAAGCCCCCGCCGACACACACCACCACGAGTCCCCCCTCCCACGGCCACCAAGAGGAAATCCATCACCGAACCCCACACGCGACAACGGCTACCATCTCCCCCAACCCACACCACCCCCCCTCATCATGACCCGCACCACCAGCCGCCGCACGGGCCGAGCCGTACGCCCTACACAACCCTGCAGCGGTACGGCAGCACCTACCTGGGCTCGGAGACTAGGAGGTGCTACGCCTCCACACCTCCGGCACCACCCAACGCATCCGGGCGGCCACCCTGGTCCAGGCGGCCACCCTGGGGGAGGGCGTCCGAGACTTCCTCTTTGACGCCTTTCTCCACGTCGCCCGACACGACCGCCCTCCACTCGCGAACCCTGACAGCGGCAGACCGTGCCACACAGGAAGCCGAATCTGGGTGCCCCCCATCGACTGGGGGGGGCACCTTGTTGGACACCCCATACCGGGACGGGTGGACAACAAGGGCTGCACCCGCTACCATGAGCCCAACATGGCCCGCCCCCCACCCAGCGCCACCCCCAGCGACACCATTGCGTGGGAAAGGGAGACATGGGTCGACTGGCTGGCCTCCCTGAGCAACTTCAGGGACCACGTTCCAGGAGAGGTCCCCACCCCAGACAACCAGCAGCCAGCCCCCTCCACGTACATGACCCTCATGTACATCATACACTACACCCTCTCCAGCACCGGCTGCCATGCAGCAACTGGCCACTGGGTGGTACACGGCACCGACTCCCTCCTCCCCGCAGACTACGCCAGTAAGAAAAAGTGTATTTCCCTGCCAAAAGGTTAGCCTTAGTTGTTATAAAGAGGCCTAGAGGCATAACTCACTTTTATCTTAGTATTGGCTCATTCCAAAAGGGGTGACAAGACATTTTGACCTAAAAAAACAAGCATTGAACAATGAATGAGTCGTGGACCCCTGACCCCCCTAACTGAAAGATCTTATGCACCATTTCCTGGACCGACTGAGGCGCGGACATTGATCCAGAGCCTACACTCTTTTCTATGTTTTCTCATGAATGCTTAGCTACCCTAGTGGTCTGCACCCTAGGGGGCTGTTGCACCTCTCTTTGGGAGGTCCTGGGTTCAAATCCCAGTCAGACTAGCTAAGTAGGAAGGTCCCCTGTGACATGGCAGTGACCTCAGCGCCACAAGCCATGCCACCTCAGCACCTATGGGACCCAAGAAGAAGACTGCACATCTCTAGATGGCACTCCAAAAGAGAAGATGCACATGTGGGCAGTTTTTCCATGTTGGTAGGATATTTTCTGACTATCCTTTCATAATTGGGTAGTTATTGTGAGCTTTCTTTGTTGCTACATTATCTCGTTTGATTGCAGCCCTTCATGTTGTGGATTTGATCCTGTGGTCCTTTGCCTTGCAACTGTGCGTACTTATTTGGGTTGATTTCATCAAAACTTATTTCTTTGGAAAACCTGAACTACATCAAGAAGCAGCAGGAGCAAGCAGGGGCATCAACAAAACAATATCATCAAAGCAATCAACAGTGAAAGCCTGTTCTAACTTTCTGGTAGCAGAGATTTTCAGTCTTTGCGTACCTGCAACCCCGTGCAGTACAACCAGTACGTCGAGACTGACTCCACTGAAGGGCGAAGAAATACAATATGGACACCAAGGACACTGCCGAGACAACAGCGCCCTCAGTGGCACCAGCCAAGCCAGCGCCAGCGCCCAAACCTGCTGGTGAACCTGAACCTGAGGAGCCTGTTCCTTCAGTGCCCTAAAGTGGGCTGGGTGATGATTCACTGGAAGTCTTGAGAGCTGCCTTCAGTGGTCCATCCGTGCAAGAACCTGAAGGCAAAGAGAAGGAGAAGGAGAAGCAAGCAGTGGACATGGGAGTCGAAGAGGCATTTGCTGGAGATGGATACGGACCATCGGACGAGGCGCTCTTCGAGGACACACCTGTGGAGAGCGCGCCGAGCGCCTCTGGTTTCCCTGCACTAACGTCTCCAACAACCACTACACTCCCAGCCACACATCCAGCTACATCCTCATCCACAACCACTCCACCTATGGCTGAAGGTCTAGGCTTTACTGGGATGCCTTACCCCACCTATGGTGTGATTCCAGCCGCGACTGTGCCACCTATGGCAACTGCAGTCAGCGAACCAGTGGCGTGCAGCTCCACCTACACCGGTGTTCCTGAGCCTATGCCGCGCCGCGATGAGGATGGCCAGCACAGACCCGCGGCGGGCGTCTACATGACTGGGATACCTGGCTATGCGGCACCCGAACCTAGCTATACTATGCTAGCACCTGGTTTCACTTCTTCGAGTGGCCTACGTGGCCCTGAGTCTCTTGGTGGAAGGAGCAGAGGATCTGGAAGATTCTCCAACAGGTCCCTGACGCGGTCGGAGATACGAGAGGCTCTCCGACGAGCCACCTCTGAAATTGTTGGTGATCTAACTCAAGAGATTCGGGCTAAACTGGAGCCCCTAATTCCTCCCAAAGCGTCACCTACCATCGTGGGTGTTCCACCTTATCGAGTACAAGCCAATCACCTGGTGGCGTGGTTGACGAACACCCTGGGAAGCCTGAGGAGCCAACCGATGCCGACCCCTGTTGTGATACCGAGGAGCCCTTTCATACCAAGGACGGCCCAGCCCCCCTACAGCCACGTGGAGAACGCCACGCGGGCCGAGCTGGACTGGTTAAGGCTGACGGCCCTAAGGGCTATGGTCGACGTGGAGTTCTACGGCTCTAGTGACCTAGACGGAGACCCTTCTGACGATGAGCCACCAGCGATGACTTCTGCTTCGTCTTCGGAGGACGATGACCCTGAGGACCCCGAGAACCCGAGCGGGAAGAAGACGAAGAGGAAGCAGAAGAGTCAGACCAAGCGCCCTGATGGACGCACGTCACAGGAGGCCAAGGCAATTGCCACCTCCGAAATTGTGGTGAAGTTGCCAGACTTCACGGTGAAGGATCTCAGCAAGTTTGCTGGGAACTTCGGCCGGTTCGTAGGAATGACCGGCCAAACCCGCGCTAGGCGGCGAGTAAAGTGCGATGTGCTCCTGCAGTGCTGCAAGACCAGGTACCTGGAGAAGCAGGTCAAGCAGTTTGTGACGAAGTCCGCGACCTTCGCCGACGTGTTGGTAGCCTTGGAGCGGCAGTACCCGGCCTACGAGACAGCCCTCTCCATCAGGGTGGAGATCCAGAACCTGGGTGTGTTGCCCAACAACCCCAAGCCAGCAAGAATCTCCGAGCTGCTGGCCGACCTGGACCACTGCGTAAGGCGACTGACGCCCGGATCCTACGGCAGCGACGAGCTGCTCTTCTGGTTGGTGACCAAGCTCCCACGAGAGCTGTGGGATGAGTGCCGGTCCACGGCAGAGCGCAAGGCAAGAGCCCTCAATTACGAGGATCTGTCAGTACTACTTCTGGAACTACCGCTGAAAATAGAAAGCGACCAGCACCTGAACGCCTATCGTCCTGGAGGAGGCTGTTCTGGGAGCGAAGGCCGTGGGTACCAAGGACACCGACCCGGACAGGGGACTACCCCAAAAAATGCTCGTATGATGAGCAATGTCCAAGATCTCTTCTGCTGTGATGCCAGAGACGAGCAGGGTTCCCTGCTTCATGCCCCTGACGGCGATGAGCATGACTGCTTGATGGTCCAGGGGAAGAAGCAGGAGACCAACACCGGCGGCAAGGCGAAGCTGCCGGACCACTACAGGTGTACCATCACCGGTGCGTTCTGCGGGAAGAGGAAGCACTATGAGGACGAGTGCTTCCATAAGCAACGCCTATCGGCGAAGCTTAAGACTGAGAACGCCAGTGGCAAGAGCGGTAGCCAGGGCAACGCCAACAAGGACAATGGCCAAGGCACGTCAGAGGGCAATGGCAAAGGCCAGGGTGGTAAAGGCAAAGGTGGAGGAGGAGGCGGCTACCCCAAGCCTGAGAAGGACAGGAACGCGAACCTGTCCGGAGGGAACCCCAATCCTACGCCAGGGGGGAACCCTGAGCCCTCTGGTGGGCAACCAAACACGGAACCTACGACCCGTTCCCAGACGCAAGGCCAACAAGACCAAGGGACCAAGCGTGCTAACGAAGATGGCGAACACTCCAATGCCCGGAAGCGCTCCTGTTTCATGCGCATGGCGCGGAAAATCCGGAAGAAGGGGTTCGAAGTAACCTGCCCCGCGGAGTTCTGACAGGGACACTCCGGGGGTCCTACAGACCTGGTGCTCTGGGTACGTATCCGTCTTGGGGCACGTGAGTACCTCGGGGTACTGGATACCAGGGCCACTATATCTATTCTGGCCAAGAAAATTTTACCTTTGGAGAACCTGAAGAACATCTTGCCTACCGCAGCCATCCGCATGGCAGATTGGCATGTGGTGCACAGTTGTGGGGACTTTGAGGTCGAAGATCCTATGGGTTCTAGAAGCATTGCCAATCAGTTCTGCGTGATGGACACCGAAGCCTTTGACTTTGTACTGGGGACCGACTTCTTCGTCGAGCAATCCCCGATTCTATCCCTCACCCTGCAAGCACCCTACGTTCTCCAGGTGGACCATGGTGACGCCTGGGAATCGGTACCTCTGGAGCAGTCCGAGCACACGTCCAGGTACCTGAGGGTATGCAAGAGGGAGCCCTCAACCATGATGGTCGCCTCCAAAACTGAGGACTATCAACTCCCGGGTAACGTCTTAGACCAAGGTCTGAAGGAGTTGGGATTAGTGCTTGGTATGAGAAAACGTATTCTCGAAAAAAGTGAAACGAGACAAAATAATTGCTCATTTCGTATGAAACAACAACAAAAAATCTCTAACTTCATGAAAAACACCCTGGTGTTTCGGGAAAATGAGAAACGCGCATCCAAATCAAGGACACTGCGATGGTTCAGGCTCAACAATCCGCTCCCTCAAGCAATCCTTGTTTTTGACATTGTGGTGTTTGGGTATTTGCATTCTTGTATTTCCTGGAGGCTTTTGGATGGTTGTTGTTATTGCCTGCTGAATGATATTGTGACAAAAGCGACATTCTTTTTTGCGCCAAAAATACGCTAACCATTGCAGAACAGCCACCATCAGCACTCCTTTTTTTTGACATTATGGTGTTTGGGTATTTGCATTCTTGTATTTCCTAGAGGCTTTTGGATGGTTGTTGTTATTGCCTGCTGTATGATATTGTAACAAAAGCGACATTTTTTTTTGCGGCAAAACTACGCTAACCATTGCAGAACAGCCACCACCAGCACTCCTTGTTTTTGACATTATGGTGTTTCGGTATTTGCATTCTTGTATTTCCTGGAGGCTCATGGATGGTTGTTGTTATTGCCTGCTGAATGATATTGTGACAAAAGCGACATTTCTTTTTGCGGCAAAACTACGCTAACCATTGCAGAACAGCCAAAAAATTACAAAAATGAACTATTCCACGGCAAATTCTCCGTAGATTGTTTGGAACAATCTCCCTACAAATCTCAGTGGCAGCATGCTCACCAGAGCTGCAGCATGTGCACTGCCAGCACAGCACTGCCAGCACAAAAAGCGACGTTTGTTTTACAAAAAGCGACATTTTTCTGTCTGCCACAACAGCACTTCACATTGCAAAAAAAACAAATCAGTACACGTTTGAATTGTTTCTTGCAACGTTCCAATGTAAGATCCTTCATGATTCTGCATTTTTCACTGACAGTAATGCAGCCACACATCCTGCTGGTGGACAGAGTGGACAATGTTGGGGTTACATTCCAAGTTCCTGGCAGTTCCTGGTCTGGACTCAGTGGTGTTGATCGCAAAAAAAAATGGGAAGCGGAGATTGTTTCCTGGGACCCAAACTACCAATGGCCTAAAGGCAAGCATCCACCAGGCGCTTTTCAGATGCAGGTCAAGGAGAACACTGGGGAACTGCGGACATATGCAATCAGTGAGACACAGTTCAAAGGGTATGCTGCAGACATTTGTAAGCTTATTACTGCTGCTGAACAAGCTCGTCGTGATGGTCACCTTTCTCAGAGTTCACAGGGATCGCAGGACACGGCATCTTCTTCAAGTACACCAGCAACTCCTGGGACACCAGCGCAGTGTTTGCCTTGCCTCAGACCTGCAAAGCAGAGATCAAGAGTGTACGATCACTTTCGAAAGTTGAATCCAGGCCTCTTCAGCTGTCGCGTGTGTGGGCAGAAAGTCACCAACCATGCTACATCAACTAGTGCACTGTTTTCACACATGAAGCGCAAACATTACAGCCTTTGGGTGCAACTGGCAGTGTACTCACCTCACCACAAAGTGGTACAGGATGCACAGGGTTCCTTGCAGTATAAGATGCCATTTGCCAGAAGCCTGGTTCATCACTATCGTCTTACCAAGTGGCTTGTTTCTGCTCTTGCACCAATTGCACCTACAGTTGAGAGCGCCACACTGCGTGCCTCTTTGAGTGGTCTCTGTGCTGGTTATACACCAGCCTGTCCACGGACGGTCACAAAGATTCTATCAATCGCCAAAGCAATGATGGAGAAGAAGTTACAGCAAATGCTGTTTGAAGCAAAGGAGAAATGGGGACAACCTGCTATCGCGTTACAAACTGATTTGTGGACGTCCACAGTTCAGCATAATGCCTATGGAGCCGTAAACGCGTCCTTCTTCACTGGAGATCTGCACTTTGTCCATGTACCTTTGGATGTGAACGTGTTTCGTGAAGACAGCCACACAGGAGTAGCAATAGCCAGCTCACTTTGGGCTGTGCTACGCAGAAAGGACTTGAGCAGTGACGACATTAGTGTGATTAAGCCCGACACTGCCGTAAATATGACAAAGGCAGTTGGGTTGATGGACCTCAACTTCAGAGGTTGGTACGCCCATACCCTACAAGGGTGCGTACAGTATGGCATTGGAAATGCAGGAAATCCAGCAGATGACGATCCCATCAACACTGTGGTGGCAGTGATTGCAAAATGTAAGAAACTCGTTGCATATGCTAACAACTCCACCAAAGTGCACCGCAAACTGACGCAGGCAGCACACAAGCATGGCACCTCCAATTTCTCACTGAAGCGGGTCTGTTACTCGAGTGTTCAATCGTTCAATCGCCTTCTTTGCATTGCTTGAGGTCGCGTGGTTCGGACGCAGTGGTTTTTGCTCTCTCTTGCAATGCTAGCTCGTGTACTCCCTCCTGTTTTCTCCTTCTCCCATTGATCGATTCGTCTTTGGCTCCTCCATTTGCTCATTGCGACATGCGGCGCGTTGACTAGGAAGAAAGCGCTTGCGCTCTTGTTGGATTTCAAGTTTGGCAGGGTTGTGCATTCACACCTTCATCGCATGGTTCAGACACACTAGTTTTCGCTCTCTCTTGCATTGCTTGTTCATGTACTCGCTCCTGTTTTCTCCTTCTCCCGTCGAACGATCATCGGTCTTTCGTTCCTCCATTTGCTCACTGCGACATGCAGCGCGTTGACTAAGAAGAAAGCGCTTGCGCACTTGTTGAAATTCGAGTTTGGCAGGGTTGTGTATACACACCTTCATCGCATGGTTCAGACGCACTATTCCTTGCTCTCTCTTGCATTGCTGGCTCGTGTACTCCCTCCTGTTTTCTCCTTCTCCCATTGATCGATCGGTTGTTCGCTCCTCCATTTGCTCACTGCGACATGCAGCGCGTTGACTTGCAAGAAAGCGCTTGCGCTCTTGTTGGATTTCGAGTTTGGCAGGGTTGTGCATTCACACCTACATCGCATGGTTCAGACGCACTGCTTTTCGCTCTCTCTTGCATTGATTGTTGGTGTACTCACTCTTGTTTTCTCCTTCTCCCGTCGGACGATCGGTCATTTGCTCCTCCATTCGCTCACTGCGACATGCTGGCAGCGCGTTAAGTAGGCACAAAGAGCTTGTGCTCTTGTCTGAAGTTCGATCTCCTACACACATTCATTGGGGCAGGACGTGCCAACGCGATGGAATGCGACATTTTTGATGGTGAAGAGCGTGTTAGCGCATATTCAAACACTACGTGAGGTTTTCAATGACGACTCCATGGAGGGAGAATATCAACAGCTACTCCCTACTATATCCGAAATTTGTGTTCTGAGGTTTCTGATTGGTGTTTTGCAGCCGTTCGCTGAAGCCACAGATATTTTGGAGGGCGAATCGTATCTGACAAGCAACGTTGCGCATGTCTTGATTACTAAGCTGAGACGCGACGTCTCTTCTGGATTTGTCCATGTTCACCGTGATGGTGCTCAAGAATGCGTCCCACTGTCATTGGTATCATTGTTGCTGCACTTTACCGAACTGTTTGAAGTGGTGGTGAACAGAAAGCGTGCTGATCCCTTAACAGCCCTTGACCCACGCCAGTCAAGAGTTCGACATTACGGGGCTCATTTGAAAGCTACTGCGCTGCAGAACACAAATTTGTAAGACGAAAACACACCCGCAGTCATAATCGTGCTCGGAAGGCCGAAATGAAACCTCAAATACGCTGTCGCCACTGTGTCTGCCCTGATGCGCAGGTGCCAGAAGGGATCGCCCAATGCATCCAGCTGCTCAAAACTCAGCTGGAAGACAGATTCGGCCATCTTCTGACTGACAGTACCCTCCTCGCCCTACAATTGGACCCATCGATGGCCTTGCATTTGGCAGATCTAATCGGAGAAGAAAATGTGGGTTATGCCGCCGAAGTATTCTGCAAAAATATGGAAGTTGCTGAAATATTAGTCAAAGCAAGGGAGAAGTAGGAGAAGGTGGAGGCCTTGGAGTTGGAGGTGGATGAGAAGCCTCTGTTGAAGAAAATGAAAGGCGTCATTGATCGAACTTTCAAAAACTTTGGTAACATGGTCCATGGTGTACCGGACCATCAAGTGCAAAATGAGGAAGATGCATACTTGACATATATCCGAACTACCGATTTGAGTAGTTATCAAACTCTCGCGCATGGTATCTTTGACACCATTCCTTTTTGGCGCGACCCTCAAAGGCGGTTTCCCACGCTCTATGTAATGGCCAGGCAATGGTTTGCGCCGGCGGCAACGTTCGCATCGTCAGAAAGGACATTTAGTCGATGTTCTCACCTCGTCGCAAGAAGACGCGCAAGCCGAACCCCGGAGCATGTTGAGCATCTCATTTTTGTAAGAAGCAACATGCAATATTTTCCCGATTTTGGTCCACTAGAGGACCAATATTATAAGTTGTATAATAAGAAAAAGAGCACGGAGGAAGAGGAAGAGGCCTCCGATGAGGAGAGTGAGGAGGACTAGTGGGTACATTGTCAATGGACGAAAGCATTGTTCTTTGTGCATGATATTAGGGTTAAGGTTAGCAATGGCTTACGGTACATGGTGGGAAGGGCAACATTGTCGATTCCAAGGCAAAGCATTGGAGGAACGGTTTGTTGAATTTGAGAATGTTGGTTAAAAGACATATTTAGGAAAACACAATTTCAATGGCAAGCATAGGGTTTCAAACGGTCACAAGGCCACGAGAGTAACAAAGACAAATGGGCACATGGTCAATGTGTGAAAACATTGTTTTTGTGCATGATATTAGGGTTAGGATTAGCAATGACATAGCATTGAAACCATGGTTTGTTTCACATAGTGTGGCATGGTGTATTTCAAAACATTTCTTGAAGAGCTTGTTTTGCAATAACACATTATGGGTGGGTGACATAGGTTTTAAAAAATGCACAAGGCCCCGGCTTGATACAACATCGTAAAGAGTAAAGCAAAGCATTGAGCAGAAGGGTTGTTATTGTGGATAGGGTTTGTTGAATGCCATAGTGGCAAAAGCATTTCACCAATGAGTAGCATTGGCTTTTAGAAATGCGGAAGCCTCCGACTTCATATCATATAATGAATACTCAAGCAAAGCATGATACAAATGGTGTCAACAATGGTTTGTTGTACGTGATAAGGTTCTTTGAAGGAGGTCTTGGCAAAAATGTTTATTCAACGGGTACCATTCATCGTAGGAAGTGCACTCATTGCCGCCTGGAGATAACATCAACAATTTCTCGTTGCTTTTTGGTCACATCAACTATGTCAAGACATATCGAAAAAAATGAAACGAGAAACAAAAATTGCTCATTTCATATGAAACGAAAAAAGAAATCGTTCACTATAAGGAGAAAAAAAAATCGCTCATCTCATTTGGGCAAAAAAAGTCTCATACCAAGCACTAGTTGGGATACTCCCTGGAAGACCCAAACACTGGAGCTATTCGCCAGCGACAAGCAACATGTCCTGGACCTCTACTGAGCAAGGGGAAAGATTGCTGCTATACATTTTACTGGCCCTCTCTCAGGATGGCCTACGGGAACCCAAGATTCAGTGAACTAGGGAACGTCCTGACCAAGTTGGCCCTGGAACGCTCCGGTATGGTCCTGTGATCCCCAGATTGGGGAGCCCATGGGGGAAATGAGTACTGGCGTACTCTATTGGACAAGCTGACGCTCACCTCCATCCAGCTGCCGGATGACGCCATCTACGTGCCTCTGGGCCGCAAGACGGTCATCGGAAACGCTGTATGGGGGAGTATGCTAAGCGTGGTGGACGGGAGTCTCTCACCAGTGCGCTGGGAAGATCTGGACCCTGCTATGGTCCAGGAAATTCAACGTGAGAGCAGCGGCTTCACCCTGGACATCCTGAAAAATTCACTACGACCTCCAGACGCCGTGGAGACTACTCCTGGAAGAGACAACTACGTCGTGTCTGACACTGTTGCCCCAAACTCCCCCTGCCGTGTATTTAATCCTGATGTAGTCTCAGAATCTGGGCTATCCGAGCTACCCAGCTCTATACACTCTGATGACGAGACTGAGCATGACACTTTCTTCCTGAAGACGTGTGTGGAGGAAGTGGAGAACGCTGAGTACGCTGCCCCACTGAAACCCCTACTCTCCATGAGGGGAGAGGAGCCCCTGGATGAGGAGTTGGACCCCTGATCCAGGCTGAGAGAGTACGTGGACTCCAAGAGGAGATTGGTACCGAAAAAGCTTTGCTACGCTAGGCCTACCCGCCGCTCATTGCCGTTGAAGCAAGGGTCTATGGGAGATATCTCCCAGCTGAAGGAGGACCTAGAACAGAAGATTACCACCTGGCAACGAGAGGTGGACGTGAAGCTCATGAAGAGCGTATGGGGTGCCCATGTCAGGACCCCAGAGGAGGATGAACTCTCAGAGGAATGCGTATGCGAACCCCCTCGAGTGTGCCTATGTTGTCATCGACCACCTGAGACTGTGGAACGAGACCTTCTCTACGCCTACCAAGGACTGAAGGATACAACGAAGGACGCTGAGCCGGTTGAGGATCACCTCCTTGCTCCTGTACACCGAGGGGCAAGCAATCTACACTCTGACGAGGACATGGAGGACAAGATCAAACTCTTGGACCCTAGAGTACAGAAGCTGATCGGGACTTGGCTGCAGGTATTCGGAGAACTACCCCCTCCAGCATCCTGTGACAAGATGGTACAGATGGACCTCAAGCTGAAGCCGGATTTCGTAGGTCACAAGATAAGAAAAAGGCCCAATCCGGCTCCTAAAGAGCAGGCTGATGAGATAGAGCGACAGATACAAGAATGTATCGACCATGGCCTGGTCCTGTGGCACAAGGATGGGGACTACCCCCAACACTGCAGCCCTTGTTTCCTGGTGGGTAAGCCTGGGTCTACAGCCAAACGGCTGGTAGTGGACTATGGAGAGCTGAATAAGAAGACGTTGAACCACTCAGGGTCCATTCCTAATATGCAGTCAACCCCCCAGAAGATAGCCTCCCGCCGCTACAAGACGAAGATGGACAAGCGAAGTGGATTCTGGCAAGTGGACTTGACGCCCAGTGCCCAGGAACTCCTTGCCTTCATCATCCCTCAGGGGGGGTTGTTCAAGTGGAAATTCATGCCCTTTGGCGTGGCAAACGCACCCGCTGCTTTCCAAGAGCTGATGAACAAGATCCTATCCACCCTACGTTGAAGACCTGTGGTGCAAGAACTCATATCCCGGGGCGCCCTGATGGAAGCACACATCGAGGATGTATGCCTGGGAACGAAAACCCAAGAGGACCCCCTAGTCCTCTTGGGCGAGTTCTTTGCGGTCTGCCAGGGGAACCACACCAGACTCAAGCTGGAGAAGTGTGAATTCATGCAGGAGACTATGCAGTACCTGGGGTTCGACATTGGCAATGGGTGGTCGACGCCAGCGACCTCTGAGGCCAAACCCCTGATGGATGCTAAGGTACAACATGAAGACCCCAGGAAAGGACTCCATGATGTTTGCAGTTTCATTGGGGCTTGCAACTTCTACCGTCGCCACATCAAGAATTTCACCTACACCAGCGCCATCCTGACGGACCTCATCAAGAAGAGTACTACCTGGCGCTGGGACCCTCAAGAACAACAAGCGTTTGACGAGCTCAAGGACAAAGTGGCCAACGCTAATTCCCTGGGCGTGCCTAGAGCACAGGGGGAGATTATCCTGGTGACTGACGCCAGCAATGTGGGCGGAGGTGGAACGTTGTTCCAGTGGCAAGCATTAGAGAACGAGGAGTTCGACCCGCCCTTTTTAAAATGGGGTACTGATGGATTCAACCGAGATGGTACTATCAAGCACAGCCACCCTGACGACAAATGGGTCCTGGTTCCCCTGGGTCATTGGAACTCGAAATGGAACCAGGCCCGGACTAACTACTCTACCTATGAGCAGGGACTGCTCGCGGGTATGCTGGTGCTATCCTCTCAGTCCCGACTGTTGGGGAGTATCCCAGTGGTACGGCGGTGCGACCAAGAACCAGACCGCACCTTCTGGAAGGGACCCCCACCTGAGAAGGCTAAGCTCAGGTGCTGGTGGACCTACCTGAGCCAGCTACGGCTCTCAGTACATGATATCCAGGGCGTCAAAAACGAGTGTGCGGACTAGATCAGCCGCAACAACTTCGACGACATGATTGGTGCCAGGTCTGAGGAGCTAGCCAAGGAGGCGTTCAGCTGTATGGATGTACACCTGGACCTGAACATGACCATGATAAGACCTCTAGATGGACTCCGACAAGTGGAGTACCTGAACGAGTTTGGGGATATCTACAAACGCCTGGAGAAGCGTCTGGATCCCGTCCTGGTCAACCAGGAACAATGGAAGCGGGACAAGACCTACCTCTGGTATGAGGACCAGATAGTCGTGCCTAGCGACCAAATTCCGGCACTCCTCAAGTGGACCCATGAGTCCAGTGGTCATGTAGGGGACAACCGTACCCTGAGGCTGTTCAAGCAGTGGTGCCACTCTACGTGGACGGATGACCAGCTGCGAAACACCCTCCAGCCTATCGTGGCCCAGTGCCCGTGTCGGTCCTGTAAACCTGGGGATATGAGGGACAGAGGTCTCTATTCAACTCTCCCTATCCGCCGCTCTGCCAACATTGTTCTCTACGTGCACTACACAGAGATGCCTAAGTTCGGGGGCTATGAGTTTGCCCTAGTGCTAACCTGTGGGTTGACCAGGTTTACCAGGTTGTTCCCATGTACTAAACACATCACCGACAGGGAGACGATCAGGATACTCCTGGAGGAGTGGGTCTGTGTCTATGGGGCACCCAAAGAGATCAACTCAGACGAGGACGTCCGAGTACACTCCGACACTGGCTGGGACAATTGAGTCCTGAGGTCCCTCAATGTCCAGGTGTCAACGGTGATTTCCTATACTGATACGAGTAACCCCCTATGTGAGCGACAGATTTGTGTTCTCAAAGAGGACATAAGGATATGGTGCAAGGCTGAGCGCACCAGAGACTGGGTGAGACTACTTCCCGTCATATCCTTGATGATGAACTCCCAAGAGAGTTCGGCAGCTGGCTCTACGCCCCATGAGCTGTTCATGGGACACCCGGCGTGGTTCCTACACGCTCCCTATCATCAGGATTCCTACTCTACTGTGGGTAAGTGGGTGAAGGAGCAACAAGACAAGGTTGACAAGGCCAAGGTTATGCTCCAGAGAGTGAGGGAGAGCCAGTGGAACAAGAAGAACAAGCACAGGGTGCCCGCCTCCTACCAAGAGGGAGACTGGGTGCTGGTGCACCACAGTCGGCTACCCGCCTGGCCACGCTCAACCAGCGATCCCCCCTACTCTGGGCCCTACAAGATCCTATCTGTGGATGGTCACCGTATCACCGTGTGGTGTTCTCCCCGACTAGAGGGGAACCTGGTGTGCGCTGCTCAACAGCTCAAGCGCTCCTACGACCCGGAGGACCTCTGTGGGGAAGAATGGGAACTAAACGACGAGGAGATCGCCGCTCTGGACCTACAGGGCGCTGCCAGCCCAATGGAAGTAGAAGGAGAACTCCCTGACATGAATGCCGAGGAGATGGGTAGAGAAGGCTTCTACCTGGTGAAGTCGGTCAGCTGACACCGCGATCGCCAAGGGTGGCGTCTCCTCACCCTCTGGGAAGGGAAGAAGCTACCTGGGAACCCTTTGCTGCCTTTGTTCTTCCTCAGGGACGCCTGAAATCTGTTCCCGTAGACTACTTGTCCCAGAACAACCTAGGAGAGTTGCTGAGGCTCGCTGAAACGCTTGCCTCTCATAGGAAACCTAGGGACTGAACCCTCTCTATACCTGCCTATGTGTGTGTGAGTGTGCTGATCCTGAGGATGTATGAGCAAGCTGCAGAAATGCTGTCCTAATTATACCCAAGTGTGCACCCTTGCTGAACCCGGCAGATGTCTTACTGGTGCCACGGGGTACGCCCCGGGTCTCTCCGCCCCTAGGTGCCCAATTTCTGTGCTGGCACCAGACTTTCTTGGGGGAATACCTAGTGATAACGCCAAGGGATTGGCTTTCCTACCTGCCTGCCTACTACAGGGGAGGGGTGGCCAAAAGCTATGAGGCATGAAAGCGCCTGTTTGCTACGTGGCAAAAACCTAGACTACCACTGCCACTGCCCACCAAAACCCTGAGAAATTCCAGGAAACAGGCGGGACAGTGACACACACACTACAGGTCCTACACTCACTACAGTGGCACCAGCCATCAAAGGATGAGCGGTCTCTGAGGCCCAAGCCCTCACCCTGGCGTGCCACTGCTACACACAAACGCTACTGGGCGCTGATGATGAGGGTGTCACAGGCCCTAGTGGCCTACCTGTGAAAGGGACAAGAGAACACAGCGCTACTAAGCGACTGTGGCCTAACAGGGACGCCACTACACGTTTCCTAGTAAGGGATTGGAGCGAAGGAGTGCTCAGGTTGCGTGCACAGTGTGGATGTCGAAGCTGTCGGACTGCCCTCGCCACTCCTGGCTGAGGCGCAGTTTGTTGATTGTGTGATCAGCGTGCGTTTTAGCTTGGACAGAAAAATCCAAAGTCGCCGAAGGCAACTGCTGCTGCACCAATTCACCCTGACCTGCCCACCTATAAAGCAAAGGGAAATGACTTGGATTTGAGTCTGAGGAACCAAGACAGCCTCCACGTATTATATGCTTCTCAGGCTGCCCTATAATACGCTGTTCCAAAACCCAAGTGCAAGCAAGCAAGCTTAAGGAACTCCACCCTTTCTCTTTGAGAACGTAGGGTGGAGCCCCTGGGTAACCTGAACAAGGGTTTTACCGTGCGCAACACGCGTGGCCTACCCTTGAACGCGTCATGTGAATGCACGGGTATGCACGACTCTCCCAATCTGCTTTTTTAACCAATCTTTCGTTTCTCCCATAATCCATACCGCACAATCACGAACTCCACCAGGGAGTGGCTCCTCCTGGGCTTACCTACCTTACCTACCTCTGGAGAGCGAAGCAAGGGAGAGCAGAAACGGAACACAAGCAAAACAAGCGTTTATGCACGCGTGTGTATGTGCTAATCACCGGATCTCACCTCTAATCATCGTGCAATCTACTAATCTGTTCCTCTACACTATGTTTGCGTTGCTACACTGCGCGTTCACGATAACACGAGACAAGCAATGTGCATGCTGCATACGAAGCAAACAAGACCTGTATGTTTATACGTTGTTCTTTCAATTCATTTTGAGTTTCTTGAATTCTTTCTTCCTTCTTGCTCATAGAAGCAAACGTGGAATGTCTACGCTCATTTTTTACTGTGTGTCTCCTCATTTTCTTATTATTACGTGACATACTGTTAAAATCTTATTCTTTTTGTCTTTTCTGGCGCCTAATTAGGATGCGCTCCGGCGGGCCGCTTTTCTCTGCGTGTAAATCCAGTAATATAAAAATTCCTGTGATGAAATCAAATTGCGTAAAAAGTGCATTTAATGCACATGGAGATTCTGGACGGGTGTGTGCCGTCAGAAAAATTCTAGGCCATCATTTGACGGATTTTGGTGTTTGCGTCGATGGTTGCGTGTTTGTCAGTCCCTCAACAGAACGTGTTATAGTGATTTCAACACTGTGTGTTTGTTGTGCCTCTCGTGCTGCTTGCTGCTGGTGTAAGGTTTCCTGCTGGCTGTTTGTGATGAGGAAAATGTTTTATTGCTGAAATACAACCAAATCAGGATATCCCAAGCCAGAGATAAGCAAGTAGAAGATAAACAGGATCAAAGCATGAAGGGCTGCAGTCACAAAGAGTTAGATAAAGAAAACTATCAACAATAGACCACAGCAATTAGCATACATTGCAACTCAGGATGAAATATTTTACAAGTTTGAGAAAAGCTGATGGGAAAGCTGCCCCAAGGGCTCACTCTCATCCACAGTGCCATCTCCAGATGTGCACTCTTTGTTTTTTGGGTCCCATGGGTGCTGAGGTGGCACGGCATGTGGCGATGAGGTCACTGCCATGTCACATGGGAGATTCTTACTTAGCTAGGCTGACTGGGTATTGAACCCAGGACCTCTCAAAAAGAGATGCCCCCGCCCCCTAGGCTGCATACCACTAGGATAGCTAAGAATTCATGAGAAAACATGGATGAATTTTTAGGCTCTGCCTTCAGTATATCAGTGCCTGAGCAAACGAGGAAAAGATGTTTTAGTGCCTATAGCTTGGGGATAAAGGGGTCCACACCACATCCTAATTTAGTGTTTGGTTCCATAGGTCAAAATGTGTTATCACCACTTTTGGCTGGGCCAATACTAAGATAGAAATGCCTGTGTGCTTAGAGCACCTCTAATACAACTAAAGTATACCGTAAAGCATTGGAAAAGCACTTTTTCTTACTCCGCCCTTGTGCTGTGGTGGCCACCACTGTCGCATTTTCAGGAAAGAGGGATTTTTTCTTGGCCTTTCCTTGGTTTCCACATCTACTTTAAAATAGCTATAGCTTCCCTAACACTAAAAAAGAGCGCTTTACCATGGACAGCGACTCCTGCTGCATTGTTGATGACAATCTCCAACAGAAGACTCAGCGCTCATGGCGCTGCCGGGGTTCCTGTGGCTTGGTGGGGTTAGAGTAGGGCATGCCAAGACCATATGCATGTGCATCCCTCCCTCCAAGCTGCAGCGTAACACAACCCAACGCCAGACTCTCATAGGACGCTCGACCCAAGTCTCATGGAACCTGTTGGAGACACCTGTCCTGGTACTGGGGCGAGGATGCGCTGATTTAATTAGAATTGCCCTTGGAGGGGTCTTGATTCTGGTTCAGTCTCCTGCTGCTGCTTTTTGGCCAGAACAGCGGCCTACTCAGCGAGGCTTTGCGAGGAGGTCTGTACAACAGAGGAACGGGTGAATGAGGGACGAATCCACGCAAGCGCGAAGCGACAACACCTAAATCCGTCAAAGGACGGCCTAGAACTTTTCTGAAGACACACACCTGGACAGAATCCAATTGTGCATCAGATGCACATTTTTATAAAATGTGTAGTCATCCCTTGTTTTTATAAATCAAGAAATTCTTACGCAGAAAAAGGCGGCGCGCAGGAGCGGCTCCTAGCGAAGCGCCGGAAAATAAGGAAATAATGAGATTATAAACGTATGTCCCACGTGAACAGGAAAATGACGAGACACACATAAATAGATGTGATTAAAGATTCCACCCACATTGCCAGAATTAACCAAAATCAAGAATTCAAAAAATAAGAATATGACTTCAATGAATCAGGTATAAACTGCAGGTGTGCTCGTCCTGTTTGCCGGACGCACAGTGCTCACCATGTGTCGTCGTTTTCAAGCCTGGTAGTACGATAGAATACGATAGAGGGATAGATTAGAACGATTGCAGATGCTTAGAGGTAAGATCAGGGTGATTAGACATACACACAAGTGCATAGCGACGTTTTTCGCTTGCCTCTCGTTGTCCTCCTCACCTTGCTTCACTCTCCAGCGGTAGGTAAGGTAGGTAAGCCCAGGTGGGGCCACCCCCTGGTGTAGTTTGTGATCGTTGGTAAGATTAGGAGAAAAAGAAAGGTTGACAGTACACTCGTGCATGCTCACACAGGCATTAAAGGGTAGGCCACGCGAAATGCGCATGGTAAACCTTGTTTACGTTACCCAGGGGCTCCTCGGTACGTTCTTTAAGAGAACCTGAGGAGTCTCTTAACGCTTGCTTGCTTGACAGGTGTGTTTGAGGACAGCGTATTATAGGTCACACTGAGAAGCGTATAATACGTGGAGTGTGGCTTGGTTCCTCAGCCGCAAACACCCCTTCATTGGCCTTTGCTTTACAGGTGGGCAGGTGGGGTGGTTGGTGCAGCAGCGTCCCTTTTTTTTTCTTGCCCTGCTAAACAAGGGCACTGATCCCACAATCAATTAACTGGAGCTCAGCCAGGAGTGGCGAGGGCAGTTCGACTCCATCAACATCCACGCTTCGCACACCACCTGTGCGCCTCTCCCCTCCAAGCCCTAGCAGGGAAACGTGTTGTGACGTCCCTGTTAGGCCAGAGTTGCTTAGCAGCGCTGTGTTCTCTTGTCTTTATCACAGGAGGGTCATTAGGACCCAGGGCTTTGTTCTTCAACACCAGCCAGTAGAGCGTGAGTGTAGGAATGGTAATCCTGAGTGGGGGCTTGAGCCAGCTGCAGTAGCGCTCGCCCACCAAGATGGTGCCACTGTAGGATGTGTAGGACCTGTAGTGTGTGTGTCACTGTCCCACCCGTTTCCTGCAATTTTAGCAGAGTTGGTGGGCTGTGGCAGTGGTTAGGTCAGCGTTTTGGCTACTTAGCAAAATGGCGTTTTCATGCCTTCATAGCTTTTGGCCACCCCTCCCTGTACTAGACAGATAGGTAGGAAAACAATACCTGGATTAGTACGCTGGGTATTCCCCCAAGGTTTTGCGCCAGCACAGAAATTGGGCGCTTAGGGGAGGGGAGACCCGGGGCGTACCCCGTGGCATTAATAAGCCAACCCTCCAGGTCTAGCAAGCGTGCAGACTTGGGTATAATTCTCACACCACTTCTGCGGCTTGCTCTCAGGACCTAGGAATAGCACAGTCACACGTACACTTAGGCAGGTAAGGGTAAGGTTCAGTCCCTAGCTTTAGTCTTGGAGGCAAGCGTCTCGGCGAGCCTCAGCACCTCACCGAGGTTGTTCTGGGACAAGTAGTTAACCAGAACTGAGTTTAGGCGCCCCTCAGGTAGAACAAACGCAGAGAAGGGCTCCCAGGTGGCCCCTTCGACTCCAAACCCTTCCCAAAGGGTGGGGAAGCGCCAACCCTGGCGGTAGCGGTGGCGTGGGACAGACTTCACCAGGTAGAAGCCCTCCTTAGCCATCTCCTCGGCGTTCATGTCGGGGAGTTCCCCTTCAAGTTCCATAGGGCTGGCAGCCCCTTGTAAGTCCAGGGCGGCGATCTCCTCGTCGTTAAGCTCCCACGTTTCTCCACAAAGGTCTTCAGGGTCATAGTAGCGCTTCAGATGTTGAGCAGCGCACACCAGGGTCCCCCCTAGACGAGGAGAACACCGCACGGTGATACGGTGTCCATCCACGGATGGAATCTTGTAGGGCCCGAAGTATGGGTCATCGCTGGTGGAGCGTGGCCAGGCGGGTAGTCAACTGTGGTGCACCAGCACCCAGTCCCCCTCTTGGTAGGTGGCCGGTACTCGGTGCTTGTTCTTCTTGTTCCACTGACGCTCCGTTACTCTCTGGAGCGTAGCCTTGGCCTTGTCCACCTTCGCTTGTTGCTCTTGGACCTATTCACCCACAGGCCACCATGCCCCAGACGCGCATCGTGAGCTGCAACCACCGGCTGGGCCAAACTCCCTGTCTCCCCAGCCAGTGAGCCCGCGCCATTGGGGGTTGCCATCTTCCTCGAGCGCAACGTGCGGTGCGACCATGAGCTGGACTAGACTCCTTGCCCCCCCAGCTTTCGAGCCCACGCCATTAGGGGCAGCCATCCCCTTCGGGCGCATTGAGAGCTGTAACCACTGACTGGGTTGGACTCCCTGTGACCCAAGCCTGTGAGCGCGGCATTGATCCCCTAAGGCGCCTCCGGCTGCGACCTCTGGATGGGCTGGACTCCCCCAAGCCTGTGAGCACGCGCCATTAGGGGCCGCCATGCCCTTAAGGCGCATCGAGAGCTACAACCAGCCCGGTACGCCAGAGTCCTTGTCCCCCCAGCCTGGGATCCTGCGCTATCAGGGGCTGCCATCCTCTTCAAGCGCTCCTTAGGCTGCAGCCACCACCTCAGCTGGATTCCCCGTCTCCCATTTGAGAGCTTGCGCCATTAGGGCCTACCATCCCCAAGAAGCACACCGTAAGGTGCATCCACAGGCTAAGAAAAGTTTATAGTGTTTTCAGCACTGTGTTTTTGCTTCTCCTGCTGCTTGTTGTTGCTGTAGGGTGTCCTGCTGCTTGTTTCGGATGATGAAAAGCTTTTGTTTGTTGAAATACAATTAAGCCAAGTCAATCCAGGATAGCTCAAGCCAATAGTATGCAAGGAGAAGGTAATTCAGGATCAAAGCATGAAGGGCTGCAGTGTACACAGTGAAAGATGATTGGATATTCACAGATACTGCAACTCAGGTCACATATGAATGCATCTTCACAAAGATAGCTGAAATGTTTTTGGAAAAGAGTTAGAAAACTGCCTCAGGATCACTCTCTCTCCATAGTGCCATCTTAGGAGATGTGCACTCTTTGTGTTGGGTCCCATATGTGCTGAGGTGGCATGGTATGTGGCGATGAGGTCACTGCCATGTCACATGGGATCTTCCTACTTAGCTAGGCTGACCAGGAATTGAACCCAGGACCTCTCAAAAAGAGGTGCCCAGCCCCCTAGGGTGCATACCACTAGGATAGCTAAGAATTCATGGAAAAACATAGATAAATTCATAGGCTCTACTTTAGGTATGTCAGTGCTCAGTCAACTCAGAAAAAGATGTTTTACTTCACATTGAAAGGGGATTAAGGGGTCCACTCCATATCCTGATTGGGTGTTTGGTTCCATACGTCAAAATGTGTTATCACCACTTTTGGTTGGACCAATACTAAGATAAAAATGCATGGATGCTCAGTGCATCTCTAATACAACTAGAGTATGCCTCAAAGCAATGGAAAAGCACTTTTTCTTACTCCCCCCTTGTGCTGTGGTGGCCACCACTGTCGCACTTTAGGAAAAAGGGAATTTTTCTTGGCCTTTCCTTGGTTTCCACATCTACTTTAAAATACCTACAGTCTCCCTCACACTGAAAAATGGGCGCTCACCATGGCTGGCGTCCTTTTGCTGCTTTGTATGTAACATATCCTCCAGAAGACTCAGCGCTCATGGCGCTGCCGGGGCTCCCGTGGCTTTGTTGGGTTAGATTGGGAGCATGCCAAACATGTGCATATGCATCCCTCCCTCCAAGACGCAGCGTCGACACAACCCAAACGCAAGACACAGTATACACACTCGCATGGGTTCTCGTAAACCTGCTCGCGACGTGTGACCTGTCTTAGGGCGAAGGGAGTCGAAAGAAAATTAAAATTGCCCCTTGGTGGGGTCTTGGTTCTGCTCAGTCTCTCCAGGCACCTGCGTTTCGGCTCGAACACGGCCTACTCAGCGAGGCTGCGCGTGGGTATCTGCAGAGGCAGGAATGGGAGAATTATGGACGAATCCACGCAAAAACGAAGCGACGACACCAAAATCCGTCAAATGACGGCGTAGAATTTTTCTGAAACGACACACCTGGGCAGAATCCAATTGTGCATCAGAAACACATTTTTATAGAAATTATAGTCATCTCTGGATTTTTTAAATCCAGAAATTCATACGCATAAAATGGCGGCGCGCAGGAGCGGCTCCTAGCGAAGCGCCGGAAAATGAAGAAATGATGGAATTATAAACGTATGTCTCACGTAGTCTTGAAAATGACGAGACACACATTAATAAATAAACATACAGATTCCACCCACACTAATAGAAGCTTCAAAAATTCAAGAATTCGAAAATCAATCGAAAAGACTTCAATGAATCAGGTATAAACTACAGGTATGCTCGTCTTGCACGCCGCATACACATTGCTCGTCTCGTGTCTCCGTGAACGAGTCTTGTAGCAGCGCCAACAACGATAACAACGATAGGACGCGATAGAGGGATGGATTAGAAAGATTGCAGATGATTAGCGGTCAGATCAGGGTGATTAGACATACACACAAGTGCATAGCAACGTTCTTCGCGTGCGCCCCTTTTGTCCTCTCACCTTGCTTCACTTCCCAGCGGTAGGTAAGGTAGGTACGCCCAGGCGGGGCCACCCCCTGGTGGAGTCAAGATTGACGCGTAGATGGGCAGGTCTGCCCACGATCTTGTCGCATACTCGTGCATGCACACACGCATTAAAGGGTAGGCCACGCGAAGTGCGCACGGTAAACCTTGTTTAGGCTACCGAGGGGCTCCTCGGTACGTTCTTTAAGACAACCTGAGGAGTCCCTTAAAGCTTGCTTGCTTGACAAGGGTAGCTGCTCCTGCAGCGTGTTTGCGAACAGCGTATTATAGGTCACACTGAGAAGGGTATAATACCTGGAGTGTGGCTTGGTTCCTCCGTCGCAAACGCCCTTTCATTGCCTTTGTTTTACAGGTGGGCAGGTAGGGTGATTGGTGCAGCAGCATCTTTTCTATGCCCTGCTAAACAAGGGCGCAGTTCACACAAACAAGTAACTCCGCTCCGCCTGTGGCAGAGCAGGGAGTCCGACTTCATCGACATCTGCGCCTTGCACGCGAGAGCACCCCTTCCCTCCAAGCCCTAGCAGGGGAAACGCGTTGTGGCGTCCCCTGTTAGGCCACAGTTGCTTAGCAGCGCTGTGTTCTCTTGTCATTTCACAGGAGGGTCGCTAGGACCCATGAGACCTTCACCTTCGCAACACCCAGTAGAGTGTGCGTGTAGGAGTGGTAGTCCTGAGTGGGGGCTAGAGCCAGTTGCCCAGTGCTCGCCCACCAGGATGGTGCCACTGTAGGGTGTGTAGGACCTGTAGGGCGTGTGTCACTGTCCCACCCTTTTCCTGCATTTTTAGCGGGGTTGGTGGGCTGTGGCAGTGGTTAGGTCAGTGTTTTGGCCACATAGCAAACGGCGTTTTCGAGCCTTCATAGCTTTTGGCCACCCCTCCCTGTAGTAGACAGATAGGTAGGGAAAACAATACCTGGATTAGCACGCTGGGTATTCCCCCAAGGTTTTGCGCCAGCACAGAAATTGGGCGCATAGGGGAGGGGAGACCCGGGTCGTACCCCGTGGCATCAATAAGCCAACCCTCCAGGTTTAGCAAGGGCGCAGACTTGGGTATAATTAGGACACCACTTCTGCGGCTTACTCTCAGGATCTTAGGAATAGCACACTCACACATACGCTTTGGCAGGTAAGGGTAAGGTTCAGTCCCTAGCTTTAGTCTTGGAGGCAAGCGTCTCAGCGAGCCTCAGCAACTCGCCAAGGTTGTTCTGGGACAAGTAGTCAACCAGAACTGAGTTTAGGCGTCCCTCCGGTAGAACAAATGCAGAGAAGGGCTCCCAGGTGGCCTCTTCGACTCCAAACCCTTCCCAAAGGGTGGGGAAGCGCCAACCCTGGCGGTAGCGGTGGCGTGGGACAGACTTCACCAGGTAGAAGCCCTCCTTAGCCATCTCCTCGGCGTTCATGTCGGAGAGTTCACCTTCAACTTTTATAGGGCTGGCAGCCCCTTGTAGGTCCAGAGCGGCGATTTCCTCGTCGTTCAGCTCCCACTCCTCCCCACAGAGGTCTTCAGGATCATGGTAGCGCTTCGGGTGTTGAGCAGGGCACACCAGGGTCCCCCCTAGACGGGGGGAACACCGCACGGTGATACGGTGTCCATCCACAGATAGGATCTTGTACGGCCCGAAGTATGGGTCATCGCTGGTAGAGCGTGGCCAGGCGGGTAGTCGACTGTGGTGCACCAGCACCCAGTCCCCCTCTTGGTAGGTGGCCGGTACACGGTGCTTGTTCTTCTTGTTCCACTGACGCCCCCTCACTCTCTGGAGCATAGCCTTGGCCTTGTCCACCTTCGCTTGTTGCTCTTGGACCCATTCACCCACAGAAGAATGGGTGTCCTCTGGATAGGGCACATGTAGGAACCATGCCGGGCGCCCCATGAATAGCTCATGTGGCGAGTAGCTAGTAGCTGAACTCTCTTGGGAGTTCATCATCAAGGATATGACGGGGAGTAGTCTCACCCAGTCTCTGGTGCGTTCAGTTTTGCACCATATCCTGACGTTCTCCTTCAGGACACGAATCTGTCGCTCACATAGGGGGTTGCTCGTGTGAGAGTAGGGAATCCCCGTAGACACCTGGACATTGAGGGATCTCAGGACCCTCTTGTACCAGCCAGTATCTGAGCGTACTCGTACGTCCTCATCGGAGTTGATCTCCTTGGGCGCCCCATAGACACAAAACCACTCCTCCAGGAGTATCTTGATAGTCTCCTCCCCGGTAATGTGCTTGGTACATGGGAACACCCTGGTAAACCTGGTCAACCCACAGGTTACTACGAGGGCAGAGTCATAGCCCCCGAACTTCGGCATCTCCGTGTAGTCCACGTATACAACACTGTTAGCACAGTGAGGGATGGGCAGGGTCGAGTAGAGACCTCTGTCCCTGATATCCCCAGGTTTACAGGACCTGCACGGGCACTTGTCCACGATAGGCTGGAGCGTCTTCCGCAGTTGGTCGTCAGTCCACGTAGTGTGGAACCACTGCTTGAACAGCCTCAGGGTACGGTCAGCACCCACATGACCACTGGACTCATGGGTCCACTTCAGCAGCGCTGGGACTCGGTCACTAGGCACCACAATGCGGTCCTCGTGCTAGAGGTAGCTCTTGTCCCGCTTCCACTGGTCTTGGTTGACCAGGAGGGGTTCAAGGCGTTTCTCCAGGCGCCGGTAGATATCCCCAAACTCCTGTAGGTACTCCGATTTTTGGAGTCCATCCAGGGGGCGTATCATGGTCATGTTCAGGTCCAAGTGGAGGTCCATACGGCTGAACGCCTCCTTAGCCAGCGCTTCAGACCGGGCACCAATCAGGGCGTCAAAATTGTTGCGGCTGATGTAGTCGGCACACTCGTTCTTCACTCCCTGGATATGGTGTACCGTCAGCCGTAGTTGACTGAGGTAGGTCCACCAGCGCCGTAGCTTGGCCTTCTCAGGTGGGGGGCCCTTCTGGAAACTGCGGACCGGTTCTTGGTCGCATAGCCAGACCACAGGGTTACTCCCCAACAGTCGTGCTTGTGAGGATAGCACCAGCATACCAGCGAGCAATTCCTGCTCATAGGTGGAGTAGTTCCCCCTGGCCTGGTTCCACTTCCAGTTCCAGTGGCCCAGAGGTACTAGGACCCACTTGTCGTCAGGGTAGCTGTGCTTGAGGGTTCCATCTCGGTTGAGACCTTCCGTCCCCGGTTGGGAAATGGCCGAGTCGAACTCCTCCTTCTCTAGTGCTTGCCATTGGAACAACGTTCCACCACCGCCCACATTGCTGGCGTCGGTCACCAGGATAATCTCCCCCTGTGCCCTAGGCACGCCCAAGCACTTAGCGTTGGCTACCTTGTCTTTGAGCTCGTCAAACGCTTGTTGCTCTTGTGGGCCCCAGCGCCAAGTAGTACTCTTCTTGATCAAGTCCGTCAGAACGGCGCTGGTATAGGTGAAGTTCTTGATGTGGCGGCGATAGAAGTTGCACGCCCCAATGAAACTGGGTACATCATGAAGTCATTTCTTGGGGCTTAGCCCACGCAAACTGCACCCCCTTTTTTCACCTAAGCACCTAGATTTTGTCACCGAAAAAAATAGTTTTTTTTGCCATCTTGAAAATACTGTTTTTCAAACCCTCCTAAAAAATGCATTTTTCATCAGGTTTGCCCATTTTTTGCTGTTTTTAGGGGGGTCAAATAACCATTCTTTAGTCCAAAATCAGAGGGATTACCGGTCATTTTCCCCGAAAAAACATTTTGTTGGCTAATTTGAAGAATACCAATTTTTGGATCGTCTGGAAAACTATTAAAGATGGGCGCTGTTCACACATCCTGTACATGTCCACATTAAAAAATACTTATTATGGGAGGCTGAGTGCTCGAGGCCTCGCGCACTCAGCCAGCTGGAGTGAGATTTTCAGGCTTTTTTGAGATCACTTTTTTACATCGGAGGTGGCATGAAGCAAGGATGGAGCAAAAGCAAAACTGCAAGATTCAATATGGGTTAAAGACTTGCACAGCGGAACACTCAGTGCGCGAGGGCTCGCGCACTCAACATGCTAGAAGCATGGGTTTTTGAATACCCCTGACTACTTGCATTCTGCCGATAGCCTCCAAAAGGCTTTTTGAGATTCCTCCCTTTTGGAATCCTGTGAAAACAGTGAGCTCAAGAGTAGCGATTAGACTATCCTCCTCCAGAGCACTTGCTTCATACGTCCTGTGACCTAGCGCTTCTGACAAACTGTTGTACAGCCCCAAAAGATGGGAGGCTGGGCACCTCATTTGTGGGTAAACTAACTGAAAATCGTGTGTTTAGCAAGGACTGAGGGCAACCCGCGATTTAGATCTATTACACCTTACATGGTGCATGGCGTGTACAGAACGTCCATTGATTGACCACTCTTGCTGCTGACATGACCGGAACGGTACACCATGAGGCACCCATTAAGACATCAGAGCCTCATTTGGTGTGGAATACTGTTTATTCAGGACCATTGGGAAATACACATTCTGCATAATTGAGTGCGCGAGGCCTCGCGCACTCAACATGCCAAAAAAAACGTTTTCATACCTCTGATTACTTGCATTCCGCTGATAGCCTAAAAAAATATATTTGAGATTCCTCCGTTTTTTAATTCTCAGTTTTCAGGTGGAAACACGCGGAAACTGTGCGTATTTTTTTTGCACACAAATGCCGCCCTTGAGGTGAAAAACAGGGTGCAGTTTGCGTGGGCTAAGTGGGGTCTTCGTGTCGTACCTTGGCATCCATCAGGGGTTTTGCCTTAGAGGCCGCTGGGGTCCACCACCCATAGCCAACGTCAAACCCCAGGTACTGCATGGTCTCCTGCATGAACTAACACTTCTCCAGCTTGAGTCGTGTGTGGTTCTCCTGGCAGACCGCAAAGAACTCACCCAAGAGGATTAGGTGATCCTCCTGGGTATTGGTCCCGAGGCATACATCGTCGATGTGAACCTCCATCTGGGCCCCACGGGATATGAGCTCCTGCACCTTAGGTCTCCTTCGTAGGATGGACAAGATCTTGTTCATCAGCTCTTGGAACAGAGCGGGTGCGTTAGCCACGCCAAATGGCATGACTTTCCACTTGAATACCCTCCTCTGAGGGGTGATGAAGGCCAGTAGTTCCTGCGCGTTGGGCGTCAGGTCCACTTGCCAGAAACCACTTCGCTTGTCCATCTTGGTCTTGTAGCGACAGGAGGCTATCTTCTCCAGGGTAGACTCCATATTGGGAATGGACCCTGAGTGGTTCAGGGTCTTCTTGTTCAGCTCTCCATAGTCCACCACCAGCCGTTTGGCTGTAGACCCAGGTTTAGCCACCAGGAAACAGGGGCTGCAGTGTAGGGGGTAGTCCCCGTCCTTGTACTCCAGGACTAGGCCAGCGTCGATACACTCCTGTATCTGTCGCTCAATCTCGTCGGCCTGCTCTTTAGGAGCTGGATAGGGTCTCCTCCGTATCTTGTGACCCACGAACTCGGGTTTCAGTTGAGGTCCATCTGTACCAGCTTGTCACATGACGCTGGAGGGGGTAGTTCCCCGAACACCTCCAGATAGGTCCTTATCAGCTTCTGTACCCGCGGGTCCAATATCCTGATCTTGTCCTCCAGGTCCTCGTTGGAGTGTAAGTTGCTTGCCCCCTGAATAGACGTCGGGAGGTGGTCCTCCACCGACTCTTCGCCCGTGGTAGTGTCCTTCAGCCCTTGGTAGGCATACAGAAAGTCTTGCTCAACCATCTCCGATGGACGATGGCAACATAGGCACGCTCGAGGGGGTTCACATACACATTCCTCCGAGAGGTTGTCCTCCTCTGGGGTCCTCACATGGGCACCCCATACGCTCTTCATGAGCTTGAGATCTACCTCCCTTTGCCAGGTGGTCATCTTCTGTTCGAGGTACTCCTTCAGTTGGGATGGGTCTCCCATACGTCCTTTCTTCAGTGGCCATGAGCTGCGGGTAGGCTTCGCGTAGCATAGCTTTTTCGCCACCAACTTCCTCTTGGAATCCACATACTCCCTGAGCCTGGATCGAGGGTCCAGCTCCTCATCCACGGGGTCTTCCACCCTCATGGAGAGTAGGGGTTTTAGTGGGGCGACGTACTCGGCGTTCTCCACTTCCTCCACCGCGGTCTGCACGAAGAAGGCGTCGTGCTCAGTTTCGTCGTCTGAGTGGATAGAGCTAGGTAGCTCAGATAGTCCACACTCAGAGACTCCATCAGGTACAGGTACATGACAAGGAGAGTTGGGGGCGTTGGTGTCAGTCACGATGTACTCATCCCCTCCGGGTGTAGTTTCAACAGCATCTTGAGGTCGTAGGCGATCCTTCAAGTCACCCAAGGCGAGTCCATCGCTTTCTCGTTGTATAGCTTGGACCAGAGTAGGGTCCAGGTCTTCCCAGGGGATGGTGGTAAGACTTCCGTCCACCACACTGAGCATACTCCCCCATCTCGGGTTTCCCAATGGGCGTCTTGCGTCCCAGAGGCACGTAGATGGCCTCATCAGGTAATCGCACCGAGCTGATAGTCAGCTTGTCAAGGAGGGTTCGCCAGTACTCGTTGCTCCCATGGGCTCCCCAATCGGGGGAACACAGGACCATACGGGAACGTTCCAAGGCCACCTTGGTCAGCACCCTCCCCAGTTCACTGAATCTGGGGTTCCCGTAGGCCATCCCGAAAGAGGGCCAGTAAAATTTGTAGCTGCAGTTCTTCCCCTTGCTGCAGTATAGGTCCAGTACATGCTGCTTGTCGCTGGCGAACAGCTCCACACTTAGGTCTTCTCGAGAGTAACCCAACTCCTTCAGACCTTGGTCTAGGACTTCCCCCAATAGTTGATAGTCCTCAGTTTTGGAGGCCGCCATCATGTTCGAGGGCTCCTCCTTCGATAGTCTCAGGTAACTCGAGGTATGTTCCGACTGCTCCAGTGGCACAGACTCTCTGCCACTGCCGTGGTCCACGTACAGGAGGTAGGGCGCTTGCAGCGTCAGGGATTGGATCTGGGAGTGCTGCACGAAGAATTCAGTACCCAGTACAAAGTCGAAGGCCTCAGTGTCCATCACATAGAACCGATGGGCGATAGTTCGAGAGCCCATAGGTACCTCCACTTCACAGTCCCCGCAGCTGTGCACCACATGTCCATCCCCCATGCGTATAGCGGCGGTGGTCATGGTGTTCTTCAGGCTCCCACAAGGTAAAATTGTCTTGGTCACTATAGATATTGTGGCGCCAGTATCCAGTACCCCCAGGTATTCACGTCCCCCTAGTCGGATACGTACCCAAGACACCAGGTCTTGGGTGCCACCAGAGCGTCCCCGTCAGAATTCCGCGGGACAGGTCACCTCGAACCCCTTGTTCCGCAATTTGCGGGCCATCCTCATGAAACGGCTTCTCTTCTTGGCGTTGCCGTCATCACCACCTTCATGCTCACGCTTGGCTCCTTGTTCTTGCTGGGCCTGCGTCTGTGAGCGTGTGGTAGGTCCAGACTGCCCTCCAGAGGGCTCGGAGTTCCCCCCTGGATTAGGGTTGGGGTTACCTCCGTTCTTGTCCTTGTTCTTGGTGTCGTTCTGGCGGTTAGCGCCTCCTCCTCGTCCACCTTGACCCTTGTCTTGACCACCTTGACCACGTCCTTTCGAGTTGCCCTTGCCGGAGTCGTTGCCTTTGGCCTTGCCTCCACCTTTGCCTGAGCCTTTGCCAGGATCTTCCCCCTTAAGCTTCGCCGATAGGCGTTGCTTATGGTAGCACTCATCCTCGTAGTGCTTCCGCTTACCGCAGAATGCACACGTGATGGTGCAGCGGTAATGATCCGGCAGCTTCACTTTGGCGCCGGTGATCTTCTCCTGCTGCTTCCCCTGGACGACGAAGCAGTCTCGCTGCTCGCAGTCAGAGACGTGCTGCAGGTGGCCCTGCTCGTCTCTGGCATCACACCAGAATAGCTCCTTCACGTTCTCCATTAGGCGGGCGTGGGCGTGTTTGGGGGTAGTCCCCTGCCCAGGTCGGGACCCTTGGTACCCTTTGCCTCCAGAACCTCCACCACCAGGACGGTAGTTGTTCAGGTGCTCGTCGCTCTCCTTCTCCAGCGCCATCTCCAGGAGCAGCACGCATAGATCCTCGTAGCGGAGGGATCTAGCCTTGCGCTCAGCCGTCAGACGGCACTCGTCCCATAGCTCTTGGGGGAGCTTGGCGCACAACCAGAACAGCAGGTCGTCGCTGCTGTAGGAACCGGGCGTCAGTCGTCCAGCCCAGTGATTCAGGTCCGCCAACAGCTCGGAGACCCTGCCAGGTTTGGGGTTGCTGGGCAGCACGGGCAGGTGTTGGATCTCGGCCCTGATGGAGAGGTTGGTCTCGTAGGTTGGGTACTGCCTCTCCAGGGCAACCAACACATCGGCAAAGGTGGCGGAGTTAGTGACGATCTGCCTGACCTGCTTCTCCAGGTATTTGGTCTTGCAGCACTGCAGGAGCAGGTCGCACTTCACTCGCCCACTCGCGTGGGTTTGGCCGGTCAGTCGTAGGAACCGGCCAAAGTTCTCAGCGAACTCGCTGAGGTCCTTGCCTGTGAACTCAGGCAGGTTCACCACTATCTTGGAGGTGGCAATAGCCTTCGCCCCCTGAGCTCGGCGTACTTCAGGGCGTCGGGTCTTCTTCTTCTTCTTCTTCTTCTTCTTACCCTTGGGGTCCTCGGGGTCCTCAGGGTCTTCGTCATCCGATGGCGAAGAAGAATCCATCGACGGCGGCTCGTCGTCGGAGGGGTCCGCCCAGATCACTGGAGCCATAAGGCTCCACGTCCACCATAGCCCTTAGGGCTGTCAGCCCCAGCTGGTCCAGCTCGGCCCTCGTCGAGTTCGTCACGTGGCTGTAGGGCGGCTGGGCCGTTCTCGGGACGAATGGACTTCTCGGTACTGCTGCAGGAGTCGGCATCGGTCGGCTCCTCAGGCTCCCCAGGGTATTTGTCAACCCTGCCGCCAGGTGGTTAGCCTGTACTCGGTGGGGTGACATTCCCACCGTCCTAGGTGACGCATGGGACGGGATCATCAGGGGCTCCAGTTTCTCCCTGATCTCTTGTGTGAGGTCGCTCACGATTTGCGAAGTGGCTCCTCGGAGCACCTCGTTGATCTCCGACCGCGTCAGGGACCTGTTGGAGGATCTTCCCGATCCTCTACTCCTGCCTCCCAGAGACTCTGGTCCTCTCCTCAACCCACTCAAGGGTGCATACCCAGGTGCATACCCAGGAGCATACCCAGGAACTTCCATGTAGGTTCCAGTTGCGTGGAGTGGATGGGGATGGTCAGCCGCATACCATCGCGGCGCAGAGCTGGAAGCCACCGGCTCACTGGCAGTAGTTGCCTCAAGGAGCGCAGTGGTAGGTGGGCCCATGCCATAGGCGGGGTAGTGAGGCATGCCAGTAAAGCCTGTGCCCTCTGCCATAGGCGGATTGGTTGTGGAAGTGGATGTTGCGGCGGCTGGGAGTGTGGTGGTTATGGGAGAGGGTGATGCATGGAGGCCAGAAGCGCTTGGTGCGCCTTCGAAGGTAGGGACATCCGTCGGGTCTTGCCCTTGCTCCTCTCTTTCGTCTGCTCCTTCTCCAGCATCCTTCTCGCTCTCTCTCTTCCCTTTTGCAGGCTGCGCCACCACCTCCTCGACGGACAGGGCCCCGAAGGCTGTCTGGAGGCCATCCAGGGAGTCCTCCGCCGTATCCGCTGAAGGTACAGCGCCAGGCCCCGGCCTTGCCGGTGCCTCAGGCGCGGGCGCTGTCTTCACGTCGGCGTCCACTCTTCCTGGATCCATCTTAATCCGCCCTTCTGCTTATATTTGCCTGCTCGGAGCACTGGTTGTACGGCGCGGGGTCGCTGCCGGTGCACAGAGACAGGCTGCCTCTGCTACCAGAAAAGTTTATAGTGTTTTCAGCACTGTGTTTTTGCTTCTCCTGCTGCTTGTTGTTGCTGTAGGGTGTCCTGCTGCTTGTTTTGGATGATGAAAAGCTTTTGTTTGTTGAAATACAATTAAGCCAAGTCAATCCAGGATAGCCCAAGCCAATAGTATGCAAGGAGAAGGTAATTCAGGATCAAAGCATGAAGGGCTGCAGTGTACACAGTGAAAGATGATTGGATATTCACAGATACTGCAATCCAGGTCACATATGAATGCATATTCACAAAGATAGCTGAAATGTTTTTGGAAAAGAGTTAGAAAACTGCCTCAGGATCACTCTCTCTCCATAGTGCCATCTTAGGAGATGTGCACTCTTTGTTTTGGGTCCCATATGTGCTGAGGTGGCATGGTATGTGGCGATGAGGTCACTGCCATGTCACATGGGATCTTCCTACTTAGCTAGGCTGACCAGGAATTGAACCCAGGACCTCTCAAAAAGAGGTGCCCAGCCCCCTAGGGTGCATACCACTAGGATAGCTAAGAATTCATGGAAAAACATAGATAAATTCATAGGCTCTACTTTAGGTATGTCAGTGCTCAGTCAACTCAGGAAAAGATGTTTTACTTCACATTGAAACGGGATTAAGGGGTCCACTCCATATCCTGATTTGGTGTTTGGTTCCATAGGTCAAAATGTGTTATCACCACTTTTGGTTGGACCAATACTAAGATAAAAATGCATGGATGCTCAGTGCATCTCTAATACAACTAGAGTATGCCTCAAAGCAATGGAAAAGCACTTTTTCTTACTGGCTAGGGTGGACTCCCGGTGCGCCATTGTTGGAACCCGCCCGATTCAGGGCTGCCATGCCGTGCACCGTGAGCTACGACGACCTACCTGGCTGGACTACCCGTCCCCTAGCCTCGGCGCCCGCGCCATCAGGGGCTGCCATCGCCCGCAGGCGTACCGTGAGCTGCAACCACCCATTGGGATGGACCCCCCATCCCCCCGGTTGTTAGTCCGCGCTACTAGGGGCATCCATCCACCACAGGCGCACCGTGAGCTGCAACAACCGGCTAAGCTGGAGTCCCCGCCCCCGCAGTTTGAGGGCCCGCGCCATCAGGGTCCGCCATCCCCCGCGCGCGCACCATGAGCTGCGACCAGCCGCTTTCCCCCCAGCCTGTGGGCCCGCGCCATTAGGGCTGCCATCCCCCACAAGTGCACTGTGAGCTGCGACCACCGGTCGTGCTAGATTTCTCGGGTCCCCAGCCTATGAGCCACCGCCATCGGGGGCTGCCATCCCCCACAAGCGCATCGTAGGTTGCGACCACTGGCTGGGATGGATTCCCCGTCCCCGCAACCTGGGAGCCCGCGCTATCAGGGACTGCCATCCCCTTCACGCGCTCCGTAGGCTGCGGCCACCACCTGAGCTAGACTCCTTGCGACCACCACCTGAGCTGGAGTCCCCGTCCCCCATTCTGAGAGACGCACCATTGGGGGCTACCATCCCCCAAAGGGGCACCGTGAGCTGCAACCACAGGTTGGGCTGGACTCCCGGTCCCCCATTCTTGGAACCCGCACCATTGGGGGCTACCATCCCCCACAGGCCCATTGTGAGCTACAACCACTTGCTCGGCGAAACCCCCTGTCCCCCCATTCTGTGAGGCGCTACCATCAGGGGTTGTGATCCCCCATAGCCGCACCCTGAGCTGCGATCACCTGACGGGCTGGACCCCACGTCCACCCAACCTGTGAGCTAGCGCCGTTCGGGGCTGCCATACCCCACAAGCGCACCGTAGGCCGCAACTACCGGCTGGGCTAGACTCCCCATCGCCCCGGCCTGTGAGCACGCGGCATTGGGGGCTGCCATCCCCTTCATGCACACCGTGAGCTGCGACCAGCGGCTAGCCCAGGCTCCCTCCCCCCCCTGCGGGTCTTAGTGCTCACGCACAACGGCCATGAGTTCAAAGAGGCCCAAGTGCGGCCCCGCACATGGGCTATGAGTACCAACCAGCCCCAGTGGGGCAACGATTTCAATGAGGCCCGCGTGCGCTCACGGAGAGGGGCCAGTGGCTCTATGAGGGCCCAGTGCGCTACCTGCCGCATGGGCGAGGGGACCTCCTCCGTTTTGGGACCACCGAGGCCACCGCCGCATGGGCCAGCGGGCCTCCTCTGTTGGGACCACCAAGGCCCCCGGCGCATCGGCGCAGGGGCCTCCTCTGTTTTTGGGACCACCGGGACCCCCACCGCATGGGCGAGGGGGCCTCCTCTGTGTTAGGGACCACTGAGGCCCCTGCCGCATGGGCGAGGGCCCACCCTCCGTTTTGGGGCCACGGAGGCCCCCGACGCATGGGTGAGGGGGCCTCTTCCGCTTTGGGACCACCGGGGCCCCTGGCGCATGGGCGAAGAAACGTCCTCCGTTTTGCGACCCCTCAGGCCCCCGCCGCATGGGTGAGGGGGCCTCCGCAGCTTTGGGACCACCGAGGCCCCGGCTGCGTGAGTCGGGGGGCCTCCTCCGTTTTGGGACCACCGAGGACACGCGCACAGGGGCCATGACTTCGAAGAGGCCCCCATGCGCTCCCGGACGGGGGCCATGACTTCCAAGAAGCTCTGGTGTGATCCCGCACAGGGGATTAGTATTTCAATGAGCACCAAGCCATGACTTCAAAGCGGCTCCAATGCGGTCTCGCACAGGGGCAATAAGTACAAAGAGGATGCAGGGCATCACGCAGAGGGGCCACAATTTCCATGAGGCCCACGTGCGCGCACACACGGGGGAAAAAATTCAATTAGGCGGCCGTGCACACCGGCAACGGGGCCATTAGTACAAAGCAGCACCAAATTAATCCCGCACAGGGACCAGGATTTCAATGAGGCCCAAGTGCGCTCACAAACGCGGGCCATGAGTTCAAAGAGGCCCTAGTGCAATCCAACACAGGGGGCACGATTTCAATGAGGCCCCAATGCACACCCGCACAGGGGCCATGACTGCAAACAGGGCCCACTGTATTCCCGCACAGGGGCCAAGATTTCAATGAGCCCCCAATGCGCTAACAAAACGGGGCCAAGGTTCCAAAGAGGTCCCAGTGGGATCTCGTAGAGGGGCAATAGGTACAAAGGGCTCCCAGTGCGCTCGCGCACAGGGGCCATGACTTCAAATACGCCCCATTGTGATGCTGCACGGAGGCCATGGGTTCCAAGAGGCTCCAATGCGATCCTACACACGGGCAAAGATTTCAATGAGCCCCCACTCATGACTTCAAAGCAGCCCCGGTGCGCGGGCGAGGAGTTCACTGCGGACCCAGTGCGCTCCCGCACAAGTGCCATGACTTCAAAGAGGGCCGAGTGCGGTTCCGCGCAGGGGCCACGATTTCAATGAGGCCCCCGTGCGCTCACCTACCGGGGCTGTGACATCACAAGGCCCCCGTGCGCTCCCAACGAGGGGCCATTTGGTTATATGAGGCCCCAGTGCGCTCCCGCACCGCGGCCATCACTTCCAAGAGACCCCAGTGCGGTCCCCCGCACGGGCCACGATATCAATGGGGTCGCAATGTGCCCACGCACCGGCGCTATGAGTTCATGAGGCTCACACATAGGGTCCATTGGTTCTTTGGGGCCCCAGTGCGCTCCCATGACGTCGAAGAGGCCCCATTGCCCTCACGCACCGGGGCAATGAGTTCAAGGAGGCCTCAGTGCGATGCCGGGGAGGGGCCATCAGGACAAAGGGTCTCCAGTGCGCTCACGCACAGGGGCTTTGAGTTCAAAGAGGTTCTCGTGTGATCCTGCACAAGGCCAAGGATTACAATGAGGCCCAACTGCGTGCATGCACAGGGGCCATGGATTCAATGAGCCCCCCTCTCGGAGCCTGCACAGGGGCCATAAGTACAAAGAGGCCCCAGTGCGCTCCCGCACATGGGCGAGGATTTCAACATGGCCCCGGTGCACCCATACACAGGGGCCATGACATCAAAGAGGCCCCAGTGTGATACCGCACAGGGGACAGGATTACAATGAGGCCCTAGTGCACTCATGCACAGCGGCCGGGATTTCAATGAGGCCCCAGTGCAATCCTGCATAGGGGCCATGAGCTCAAAGAAGCCCCAATGCGCTCCCGCACAGGGGCCATGTGTTCAATGGTGCCCCTGTGCGATCCCGCACGTGGGCCATAAGTTCAAAGACGCCCTATTGTGCTCTCGCACAGGGTCCATGATTGCAATGAGGCCGATGTGTGCTCCCGCACAGGGGCCAGGAGTTCTATGAAGCCCTTGTGCGATCCTCCACAGGGGCAATGAGTACAAAGGGTTCTTGGTGCGCGTGCATGACGGGGCCATGAGTTTGAAGAGGCCACCGTGCGCTCTTGCACCGGCCCCATTGTGCTCTCGCACAGGGTCCATGGTTGCAATGAGGCTGTAGTGTGATGCGGCACAGGGACTAGGATTTCAATGAGCGCCAGGCCATGACTCTGCAAAGGGGTCATAAGTAGAAAGGGGCTGCAGTGCGTTCACACACAGGGGCCAAGATTTCAATGAGGCCCACGTGCGCGCACGCGCGGGGGCCATAAGTTCAACCAGGTCCCTGTGCTCACCCGCACCGGAGCCATCAATACAAAGAGGATCGAAAATAATCCCGCACAGGGACCAGGATTTCAATGAGGCCCAAGTGCGCTCACACACGCGGGCCATGAGTTCAAAGAGGCCCTAGTGCAATCCAACACAGGGGGCACGATTTCAATGAGGCCCCAATGCACACCCGCACAGGGGCCATGACTGCAAACAGGGCCCAGTGTATTCCCGCACAGGGGCCAAGATTTCAATGAGCCCCCAATGCGCTAACAAAACGGGGCCAAGGTTTCAAAGAGGTCCCAGTGGGATCTCGTAGAGGGGCAATAGGTACAAAGGGCTCCCAGTGCGCTCGCGCACAGGGGCCATAACTTAAAATACGCCCCAGTGTGATGCTGCACGGAGGCCATGGGTCCCAAGAGGCTCCAATGCTATCCTACACACGGGCAAAGATTTCAATGAGCCTACACTCATGACTTCAAAGCGGCCCCGGTGTGCGGGCGAGGAGTTCACTGCGGACCCAGTGCGCTCCCGCACAAGTGCCATGACTTCAAAGAGGGCCGAGTGCGGGCCCGCGCAGGGGCCACGATTTCAATGAGGCCCCCGTGCGCTCACCCACCGGGGCTGTGACATCACAAGGCCCCCGTGCGCTCCCAACGAGGGGCCATTTGGTTCTATGAGGCCCCAGTGCGTTCCTGCACCGCGGCCATCACTTCAAAGAGACCCCAGTGCGGTCCCCCGCACGGGCCACGATATCAATGGGGTCGCAATGTGCCCACGCACCGGCGCTATGAGTTCATAAGGCTCACACATAGGGTCCATTGGTTCAATGGGGCCCCAGTGCGCTCCCATGACGTCAAAGAGGCCCCGTTGCGCTCACGCACCGGGGCAATGAGTTCAAGGAGGCCTCAGTGCGATGCCGTGGAGGGGCCATCAGGACAAAGGGTCTCCAGTGCGCTCACGCACAGGGGCCATGAGTTCAAAGAGGTTCTCGTGTGATCCTGCACAAGGCCAAGGATTACAATGAGGCCCAGCTGCGTGCATGCACAGGGGCCATGGATTCAATGAGCCCCCTCTTGGAGCCTGCACAGGGGCCATAAGTACAAAGAGGCCCCAGTGCGCTCCCGCACATGGGCGAGGATTTCAACAAGGCCCCGGTGCACCCATACACAGGGGCCATGACATCAAAGAGGCCCCAGTGTGATACAGCACAGGGGACAGGATTACAATGAGGCCCTGGTGCACTCATGCACAGCGGCCGGGATTTCAATGAGGCCCCAGTGCAATCCTGCATAGGGGCCATGAGCTCAAAGAAGCCCCAATGCGCTCCCGCACAGGGGCCATGTGTTCAATGGTGCCCCTGTGCGATCCCGCATGTGGGCCATAAGTTCAAAGAGGCCCCGTTGTGCTCTCGCACAGGGTCCATGATTGCAATGAGGCCCATGTGTGCTCCCGCACAGGGGCCAGGAGTTCCCTGAAGCCCCTGTGCGATCCTCCACAGGGGCAATGAGTACAAAGGGTTCTTGGTGCGCGTGCATGACGGGGCCATGAGTTTGAAGAGGCCATCGTGCGCTCTTGCACCGGCCCCATTGTGCTCTCGCACAGGGTCCATGGTTGCAATGAGGCTGTAGTGTGATCTGGCACAGGGACTAGGATTTCAATGAGCGCCAGACCATGACTCTGCAAAGGGGTCATAAGTAGAAAGGGGCTGCAGTGCGTTCACACACAGGGGCCAAGATTTCAATGAGGCCCACGTGCGCGCACGCGCGGGGGCCATAAGTTCAACCAGGTCCCTGTGCTCACCCGCACCGGAGCCATCAATACAAAGAGGATCGAAAATAATCCCGCACAGGGACCAGGATTGCAATGAGGCCCAAGTGCGATCACACATGGGGACCATGAGTTCAAGGAGGCCCCAATGCGCACCCGCACGGGAGCAATGACTTCAAAGAGGCCCTAGTGTAATCTCCCACAGGGGCCACGCTTTCAATGAGGCATTAGTGCACACCCGCACCAGGTCCATAACTTCAAAGAGGCCCCAGCGCAATCCCTGACAGGGGCCAGGATTACTATGAGGCCCCGTTGCGCTCATGGACAGCCGGCGGGACTTCAAGGCGGCCCTAGTGTAATCCTGCATAGGGGACATGACCTCAAAGAAGCCCCAGTGCGCTCCCGCATAGGGGCCATGTAATCAATGAGGCCCCTGTGCGATCCCGCACGAGAGCCATAAGTACAAAGAGGCCCCATCGTGCTCTTGCGCAGAGGCTACGGTTGCAAGAAAGCCCTTGTGCGCTCCCGCATAGGGGCCAGGAGTTCTATGAGGCCCTTGTCCGACCCTGCACAGGGGGAATTAATACAAAGGGTTCCTAGTGCACGCGCGCAAAGGGGCCATGACTTCGAAGAGGCCCCCATTGCAAGCCATGACTTCAAAACGGCTCTAATGCGGTCTCGCACAGGGGCCATAAGTACAAAGAGGCTCCAGTGTGCTCATGCGTAGGGGCAACGGTTTCAATGAGGCCCACGTGCACTCACAGACAAGAGCGATAAATTGAATGAGGCCCCCATGCACACCCGCAACGGGGCCATAAGTACAGAGAGGACACAGAGTCATCCCGCACAGAGACTAGGATTTCAATGAGGCGCAAGTGCGATCACACACCGGGGCCCATGAGATCAATGAGCCCTTGGTGCGCACCCGCACAAGGGGGATGACTTCAAAGAGGCCCAAGTGTAATCGCGCACAGCGGCCAAGATTCCAATGAGGCCCTAGTGCGCTCACACACAGGGGCCACGATTTCAAAGGTCCCAATGGGATCTTGCATAGGGGAAATAACTACAAAGGGCTCCCAGATTGCTCGCGCACGGGAGCCACGAATTCAAAGAGGCCCATTGTGATGCCGCACGGGGGCAATGAGTTCCAAGGGGCTCCAGTGCCACCCCACACACCGGCAAAGATTACAATGAGCCCCCTGCCATGACTTCAATGCGGCCCCAATGTTGTCCTGTACGTGGGCCATAAGTACAAAGAGCCATGATGTCAATGAGGCCCCGGTGCGCAGTCGCACAGGGCAAAGGATTTCAATGAGGCCTCGGTGCGCTCACCCCAATGCGCTCACACACAGCAGCAAAAATTTCAAAAAGGTGCCAGTGCGATCCCGCAAATGGGCGATTAGTCCGAAGGGTTCCTAGTGCGCTCGCGCACAAAGGCCATGACTTCGAAGAGGCTCCAGTGCGCTCCCGCACGGGGGTCATGAGGTGGAAAAGGCTGCAGTGTGATCCCGCACTGGGGCGAGGATTTCAATGAACCCCCAGCAATGACTTCAAAGCGGCCCCTGTGCGGACTCGCAGAGGGGCCATAAGTACAAAGAGGCCCCATTGCGCTCACACACGGGGGCCATGTTTTCAATGAGGCCCCACCGCGCACCGACACGGGGGTGAGGATTTCAAAGAGGTCCTAGTGTGGTTCCGCGCAGGGGCCAAAAGTACAAAGGGTCCCCAGTACGCTCGCGCATAAGAGCCATGCCTTTTATGAGGCCCCAGTGCGCTACCGCACGGGGGCCATGAGTTCCAAGAGGCTCCAGTTTGATCCCGCATAGGGGCCATACGTACAAGAGGCCCCCAGTGTAGTCCCGCGCAGGGGCCATGGCTTAAAAGGGGCCCCACTACGCTAACACACTGAGGCCATGACTTTGAAGTGGTCCCAGGGCGAACCAGCACAGGGCCCAGTAGTACAAAGGGCCCCCAGTGCGCTCCCGCACAGGAGCCATGATTGCAAAGCGCCCCCAATATGATCCCGCACAGGGGCCATAAGTAAAAAGGGGCCATACGTAAAAAGAGGCCCCGGTGAGCTCACGCACAGTGGCATGGAATTTCAATGAGGCCCCAGTGCGCTCACGCACGGGGGCCATGATTTCAATGAGGACGCAGTGCCCGTCCACACATGGGCCATGACCGTAATCCCGCAGAGGGGCAATGATTTCAATGAGCCCCCGCTCACACACAGGGGGCGAGGCTTTGAAAGACGTCCAGGTGCAATCCCGCACAGGGGCCATAAGTACAAAGGGTCCCAAGTGCGCTCTTGCACAAGTGCCTTCCCTTCTATGAGGCTCCACTGCACTACTGAAGGGGGGGCGTTGAGTTCCGAGAGGGTCCAGCTCGATGCCTCACAGGCGTGAGGATTTGAAGGAGCCCACCGCCATGACTCCACGAGAGGTCCAGTGTGCTCCCGCACATCGGGCATAAGTACAAAGCGGCCCCGAAGCGCTCACGCACGGCAAGCATTTGAACGAGGCCCCCGTGCGGTGCCGCACGGGGGCCATGTCTTCAAAGAGGGCCCCGTGTAATCACATACAGCGACCGGGATTTGGATAAGGCCCCATTGTGCTTCCGCAAAAGGGCGATGACTTCACAAAGGTCCCAGAATGCTGGCGCATCGGGGCGAGGATGTCAAAGAGATCCCAATGCGATCCTACCCCCCAGTGCGGTCCCGCACAGGGGCCATGGCGTCAAAGAGGCCAAGCTGCCCTCGCGCGTTAGGGCCATGAGTTCGAAGCGGTCCTATTGCGAACTTGCAGAGGGGCCAGAAATTCAAAGGGCCCCCAATGCGCTCCCGCACACGAGCCATGACTTCATAGAGGCCCCAATGCGCTCTCCAGCGGTGTGGCCATGCAGAGCAGCAGTCCCACTTGCCCACTACGCCACAATATGGGGGCAGCTTACTGAAGAAATCCCACTGCACACTGCTCCCAGGCAGTGTGGCAGTGTAAATCAAGAGTTCCAGTGCCCACTGCTCCTCAAAAGTGGGGCAATGCACAGGAGTCCCATTGTACACTGCCCCCGAGTGGGCCAAGAGTTCCGTGAGGCCCCAATGCGCTCCCATGCCGGGGACACGAGTTCAATCAGGCCCCGGTGCGATCTCGGACGCGCGCGATGAGTCCACTGAGGGCCCAGTGCGCTCCCACGCAAGGGTCGGGAGTTCAATGAGGCCCCGGTGCGCTCCCACACAGGCGCATAAGGTCTATAAGGCCCTAATGTGCCAAGGGGCCAGGAGGTCAATGGGGCCCTAGTGCGCCCACAGACAAGAGCCGTGAGTACAATGAGGCCCGAGTCCCGGAGGGTGGCGATGAACTCAATGTGGGCCAATGAGTCCCACGGCCCACTGCGAAGTCTGCCAGCGATTGGAAGGATGTGGGCTGCCCGAGAGATGGCCTTGTCAAAAGACCGCGCCACGATCCGGGCAGAGGTGTACCGGTCATACTGCCTCCGTTGGTGTTCAGTGGAACAGCCCCAGCTCGCCACGGCCCTGCAGCCGGCCTTCACGGCGCACACCATGTGCCCTCTGGGCCGCTGCTTCTTATGGCACACACAGCCCATTGACGGAGGGGCCATAGAGGGGTCACAGGCGCTGCGGCGATCCCCGGTGCTGCTCACATTCGTTCCTAATACCTGCCATCGTACCGGGTCGTCCTATATATATATATATATATATATAGATGCGGTACATGTGTGCTTGGAAGCGCTCTCATCTGTTACACAAGGATACCAAGGTCTCCCGGGTGTTGAGTGGCAGCCCATTGGCCAGTGGCACTTCACTAATGTGCCTCCGGGGATCGACATACCTCCATTGCTCGCGGGTGTGTCGGAATTTTCTTGTGGACTGAGCGTGCCGGCGGCCCCGGGCCTGAAGGTCCCTAGGGCACTGCCTTTTTGGGCCTCCCCTACACCTCCACCTCCACGCCCTGCCCCCGCCGATGGGGGACTATATGTAGCCCTAGCACCTGCAGGAGGTGGAATCAGGAAAGGTGTAGGGACCCGATCTGCCCCTCCTCGCCGCGGATGTATGCTTACAAATCACTTTGTACAACCACCTGCATGAGGCCGACCGATGGGATATATGGCACGTCATGCCTGACCCCGATGTAAGCCTCCAGTGGCAAGCAGGGTAGGGTGATGCTCCTCCTCAAAGACCCCAGCCGGGAGATTGAGGACGCCAACATCCGGGGTATCACGGTCTCCTCACACATCTCCAAGCCGGAGCACGTGGTGTTCTACACCCAGGCCTTCCAAGTGTACGAACTTAGCCGTGGGGCACCATACCTCGTTGGGGGGATGAAGGGCATATCCGTGTGCGAGGTTGTGTGTACCGCCTACATGACGCTAGACAAGGCACACCTTCGTGGGCAGGTGGTGGATGTGCTCAACACCGACCTTGGCAAGTACGTTGACCGCATAGCCCAAGAAGTCTACTTGGTAGCGGGCAAAGAAATAGGGCCGGGCACCAAGGGCCAAATCTTTGCCCACATGAAGGGTCACAAACGCACAATGCAACTGCGGCTCCTTCAAGTCAAGTGCTTGCGCAAATGTCGGGCATCCCATGCACGTGGGAGCCAAGGCACCTATCCTCTTTACTAAATAGGCATGGCCTATGCAACGTACACGGTTCCCCCAATGGCCGACCGTACAATGATGTGGGTGGATGACACCATCAAATTCCTCGCCAAGGGGGAAGGCCGACCCATACAGGGGGTCCTCGTAGACCACCACACCTACTTCTAGGGGGTGCTATGGGTCTTAGTGTGGGCAACGACTTTGACGACTCATGGTAGATGGGCCCGAAGGTGGGTCGAGCAAGGCGCATGGGCCAAGGGTTGCTTCAAGCAGCCCCAAGAGGCGTATTTGGCGGACTGTAGTCCCCCGAAGGAGGAATGCCCCGCTGTGCTAACCTCGGGTCAGTGAACCCACCACCGTTACTACCCCAATTGGCGGTGCGGCCTCCAAATAGTTGAACAAGTAGGCATGCCAATGTGGCTCTTGGGCCGCTATACTGAGACGGCCCCCTTCATCATCCCCCCCCCCCCCCCGCCGTGAGACAAGGAAAGGCACGGCCGAACATCACTATGCTTATGAACACGCACCAAACCGCATCAACCAATGTGACGCACGTCCAGCCCAACTTGGCAGCCTACTTGGTAGCCCTTGCCGTGGGGTAACACCACCTCTGATTATTTGCACGTGTGCTTACAACAGCACATTCAAGTGGGTGGGCTCCCACAACTACAGGCACCGGGCACAAAGGCCCAACGATGGTGTGGTAGCACAAGACGCTGGTGCACCACTATTGGCAGTGGGTCTCCCATGCACGGCATGTGATGCTTAGAATCACGGCCGCCCCAACGCCGGAGCCGAGGATACAGGTGCAGATGGACGGAGTGGCACTTTTCAAGTACCCATGCCGGTGCCTGGCGCAAAAGTACCCGGGGCACCCCAAGGAAAGCCCCATCTGCATGGCCCTTCACGCTTCCCTTGCATTGCCGTAGTTGCAATTGAGATCAAAGGGATCTTTGCCTCAAGCATTGGTGTATCAAAAACTTACTAGACAGTTCACATGCTAGAAAACCTTTACAACTCTTTCGCATTGCTTGGATCGTACTAAAAAACACTTCCCTTCAATTGGGATGTTGCCCCGTTGTAGTTCATGAATTGTTGAGGAATTGGTTGAAAGAAATCTTTCGTTGACTTGACTCCCATGCAATGGTCAACGGTATGAAATGGTTGGTCAATTACTCAAGAATGTGTGACTTTCAGAAGGCCAAAGGCCTAGCAATTCCTCATAAGTCCCAAAAAGCCCCGAAAGCCCGGAAAAGCCCTGAAAATGCTCGCCTTTGGGTTTTTGAATGGCACCTAAGATTTTGGCAACCAGTTTTCGCAAACCCTTCTAACGCGCTCGGCATGGGTTTGGATGGCCGTTTGGCGACAATGCAGGTACTCTAGCACCCATGGGACGCATGTGGCAGCTCCTAGGACCATGTAGTCCAAGCCATGACCCGCCTGAAAGCGCCGAAATGGTTGATGCTAAGTCTCTTGATTGGCTTTTGGCTTCGCTTGTGTGTCAATTCACACCCAAGTCCTATTCCTTTTGTGTTTCCAATATGGACCCCCTAACGAATTCCAACCAACGGTGGGTCCCGTGTCCTATAGTCCCCATTTCCAAGACTGGCCCCCAGATGGGCGCTAGGCCGCTGTCTCAGAACATACACCGTATGCATAGTGGTATGGTTCGTTGTTCGCACCGCTCCACTAGTAACGTCATGGCGGGGAGGTTGCACATGCGATGGGCTACCAAGGGTCCTTTGTTGGTCACCGTTGAAACATTCCAAGGGCGAGCCGAGGCCGGGCCCGTAGTTTGGTCCCCATGGGTGGCCGTAGATATCGCTGGTCCCCGCTTGCTCTTGCCACCACTCTTGCACGTCAATGAGGGCCACTTGGTAGTGTTCCAATAAATTCGCACAGGGGCAGTAATGCCTAGAGCCGGAACAATATTCAAGTGAGAATCGCTTGCCACTATACTGTGTGGTCGCTGCATCACCCGCCACATTGATCGCGCTAATCCATTGGAGAGGTGTTAGTCGGATAGTGATCGCAGCCATTGGGACTAGGCGCTTAGTCCCTAGTGTCTGCGCATATAGGTGGTGTATTCCGTCACCACAACGCCCACCCTCGTGGTGAGTGTGCAAGGCACCTACAACAGCCCCCAAAATTTGGCACCACCCAATGAACGCCTTGCTACAGCGCCAACTGCTGAGCACAGAGCAACGATGTCATGGCCTCATACTCCGAAGACGCCCCCACACCCGAGGCGACCCTAGTGTTGTACCGACTAGGCACTTTTCTCTCTAGTCGTCCCCTACTCCCCCCGAATCGCGCGGTGCCGCCGTTGTGTGTCCCGATTTTTTGCCCGCCTCCCATCCCTGCCCCTCCCCACCCGGTGCACCACTATTGGCAGTGGGTCTCCCATGCACGGCATGTGATGCTCAGACTCACGGCCGCCCCGACGCCGGAGCCGAGGATACAGGTGCGGATGGACGGAGTGGCACTTTTCAAGTACCCATGCCGGTGCCTGGCGCAAAAGTGCCCGGGGCACCCCAAGAAAAGCCCCATCTGCATGGCCCTTCACGCTTCCGTTGCATTGCCGTAGTAGTTGCAATTCAGATCAAAGGGATCTTTGCCTCAAGCATTGGTGTATCAAAAACTTACTAGACAGTTCAGATGCTAGAAAACGTTTACAACTCTTTCGCATTGCTTGGATCGTACTATAAAACACTTCCCTTCAATTGGAATGTTGCCCCGTTGTAGTTCATGAATTGTTGAGGAATTTCTTGAAAGAAATCTTTCGTTGACTTGACCCCCATGCAATGGTCAGCGGTATGAAATGGTTGGTCAATGACTCAAGAATGTGTGACTTTCAGAAGGCCAAAGGCCTAGCAACTCCTCATTAGTCCCAAAAAACCCCGAAAGCCCGGAAAAGCCCTGAAAATGCTCGCCTTTGGGTTTTTGAATGGCACCTAAGATTTTGGCAACGAGTTTTTTCAAACCCTTCTAACGCGCTCGGCATGTGTTTGGATGGCCGTTTGGTGACAATGCGGGTACTCTAGCACCCATGGGACGCATGTGGCAGCTCCTAGGGCCATGTAGTCCAAGCCATGACCCGCCTGAAAGCGCCGAAATGGTTGATGCTAAGTCTCTTGATTGGCTTTTGCCTTCGCTTGTGTGTCAATTCACACCCAAGTCCTATTCCTTTTGTGTTTCCAATATGGACCCCCTAACGAATTCCAGACAACGGTCGGTCCCGTGTCCTATAGTCCCCATTTCCAAGACTGGCCCCCAGATGGGCGCTAGGCAGCTGTCTCAGAACATACACCGTATGCATAGTGGTATGGTTCGTTGTTCGCACCGCTCCACTAGTAACGTCATGGCGGGGAGGTTGCACATGCGATGGGCTACCAAGGGTCCTTTGTTGGTCACCGTTGAAACATTCCAAGGGCGAGCCGAGGCCGGGCCCGTAGTTTGGTCCCCATGGGTGGCCGTAGATATCGCTGGTCCCCGCTTGCTCTTGCCACCACTCTTGCACGTCAATGGGGGCCACTTGGTAGTGTTCCAAGAAATTCGCACAGGGGCAGTAAGGTCTAGAGGTGGAACAATATTCAAGTGAGAATCGCTTGCCAATATACTGTGTGGTCGCTGCATCACCCGCCACATTGATTGCGCTGATCCATTGGAGAGCTGTGACTCGGATAGTGATCGCAGCCATTGAAACTAGGCGCTTAGTCCCTAGTGTCGGGGCCTTTAGGTGATGTATTCCGTCACCACAACGCCCACCCTCGTGGTGAATGTGCAAGGCACCTACAACAGACTCGAAATTTGGCACCACCCAATGGACGCCTTGCTACAGCGCCAACTGCCGAGCACAGAGCAACGATGTCATGGCTTCATACTCCGAAGAAGCCCCCACACCCGAGGCGACCCTAGTGTTGTACCGCAGCTATGTGTATAAAGTCTGAAGTCTGGAGTCTGATTTGGCATCTCGTGTCAAGGACATAAAACAGGACACATCTCAGCAAAAGTCCGATAAAAGTGTGGGACCCGCCCCCTCCCTTCCTTCCTTCCTGTCAGAAAGGGACAAGAAAAAGTCTGACACTCCCCCTCCCCCAACACAGCCACCCACCACAAGAAAGACCATCATGAAGATTGGAAGTTGGGAAGAACGGGAGTGCATGCAACACAGGGGAACACCCCCCCCCAAAAGAAAAAAAAGGGTGGGAAATGGGGCATTGGGGAAAATGGGAGGCTGAGAAAAATATTCCACTGAGGTGGGGTACCCCCCCCCCTGTGGATTAATATTCCATTGAGGTGGTGTACCTCCCCCTCTGGATAAATATTCCACTGAAGTGGTGTACCCCCCCCCCATGTGGATAAATATTCCACTGAGGTGGTGCACCCCCCTGCTATGCGCCAATTCCTATGGGGGTCTAGACCCCCAAAAAAATTGACGCGACCCTATGCGTCAATTCCTATGGGGGTCTAGACCCCTAAAATAATTGACGCGACCCTATGCGTCAATTCCTAGGGGGTCCAGACCCCCAAAACTAATTGACGCGACCCTAGGCGCCAATTCCTATGGGGGTCTGGACCCCCAAAATAATTGACGCAATCCTATGCGCCAATTCCTATGGGGGTCTAGACCCCCAAAATAATTGACACGACCCTATGCGCCAATTCCTATGGGGGTCTAGACCCCCAAAAAAATTGACGCGACCCTATGCGTCAATTCCTAGGGGGGTCTAGACCCCTAAAAAAATTGACGCGACCCTCTGCGCCAATTCCTAGGGGGGTCTAGAACCCAAAAATAATTGACGCGACCCTATGCGCCAATTCCTATGGGCGTCTAGACCCCCAAAACAATTGACACGACCCTACCATCAATTCCTATGGGGGTCTGGACCCGAAAAATAAGTGACGCGACCCTATGCTTCAATTCCTAGGAGGGTCTAGACCCCCAAAGTAATTGACACACACACAGGGGTCAAATAATTCACAGAGGGGTCAAAAAATTCACGGAGGGGTCACAAAATTCACGGAGGGGGGTAAATAATTCACGGAGGGGTCAGATAATTCACGGAGGGGGGTAAACAATTCACAGAGGGGTCAAATAATTCACGGAGGGGGGTAAATAATTCACAGACGGGTAAAGAAATTCACGGAGGGGGGTAAAGATTTCACAGAGGGGTCAAAGAATTCACAGAGCGGAATAAAGAATTCACGGAGGGGTAAAATATTTCACAGAGGGGGGTAAACAATTCACGGAGGGGTAAAATAATTCACAGAGGAAGGTAAATAATTCACGAAGGGGTCAAAAAATTCACGGAGGGGGGTAAAGGTTTCACTGAGGCGTCAAATAATTCACAGAGGGGGGTAAATCATTCACGGAGGGGTCAAATAATTCACGGAGGGGTAAAATAATTCACGGAGGGGGGTAAAGATTTCACCGAGTGGTAAAATATTTCACGGAGGGGGGTAAATAATTCACGGAGGGGTCAAATAATTCACGGAGGGGGGTAAACAATTCACAGAGGGGTCAAAAAATTCACGGAGGGGGGTAAATGATTCACGGAGGGGTGAAATAATTCACAGAGGGGGGTGAATAATTCACAGAGGGCTGACATAATTCACGGAGGGGGGTAAATAATTCACGGAGGGGTCAAATAATTCACGGAGGGGGGTAAAAAATTCACGGAGGGGTGAAAAAATTCACAGAGGGGGGTAAACAATTCACGCAGGGGTCAAAAAATTCACGGAGGGGTCAGATAATTCACGGAGGGGTCAAATAATCCACGGAGAAGCCAAATAGTTCACAGAGGGGGGTAAATAATTCATGGAGGGGTAAAGAAATTCACGGAGGGGGGTAAACGATTCACTGAGGGGTGAAATAATTCACAGAGGGGGGTAAATAATTCACAGAGGGGTCAAAAAATTCACAGAGGGGGGTAAATAATTCACGGAGGGGTAAAATAATTCACGGACGGGGGTAAAGATTTCACGGAGGGGTCAAAAAATTCACGGAGGGGGGTAAATAATTCACGGAGGGGTCAAATAATTCACAGAGGGGGGTAAATAATTCACGGAGGGAGAAAAAAATTCACGGAGGGGGGTAAACAATTCACAGAGGGGTAAAAGAATTCACGGAGGGGGGTAAATAATTCACAGAGGGGTCAAATGATTCACAGAGCAGGGTAAACAATTCACAGAGGGGTGAAATAATTCACGGAGGGGGGTAAATAAATCACGGAGGGGTCAAATAATTCACGGAGGGGGGTAAACAATTCACAAAGGCGTCAAATAATTCACAGAGGGGGGTAAACAATTCACGGAGGGGTGAAATAATTCACGGACGGGGTAAACAATTCATAGAGGGGTCAAATAATTCACGGAAGGGGGTAAACAATGCACGCAGGGGTCAAATAATTCACAGAGGGGGGTAAACAATTCACAGAGGGGTGAAAAAATTCACAGAGGGGGGTAAATAATTCACGGAGGGGACAAATAATTCACGGAGGGGGGTAAACAATTCACAGAGGGGTGAAAGAATTCAGGGAGGGGGGTAAATAATTCACGCAGGGGTCAAATAATTCACGGAGGGGGTCAAATAAATCACGGAGGGGTGAAATAATTCACGGAGGGGGGTAAACAATTCACAGAGGGGTCAAATAATTCACAGAGGGGGGTAAATATTTCACGGAGGGGTGAAATAATTCACGGGGGGGGGGTAAACAATGCACGCAGGCGTCAAAAAATTCACGGAGGGGGGTAAATAATTCACGGAGGGGTAAAATAATTCACGGAGCGGGGTAAAAAATTTACGGAGGGGGGTAAATAATTCACGGAGGGGTGAAATAATTCACGGAGGGGGGTAAAAGATTTACGGAGGGGTCAAATAATTCACGGGGGGGGGGTAAACAATGCACGCAGGCGTCAAAAAATTCACGGAGGGGGGTAAATAATTCACGGAGGGGTAAAATAATTCACGGAGCGGGGTAAAAAATTTACGGAGGGGGGTAAATAATTCACGGAGGGGTGAAATAATTCACGGAGGGGGGTAAAAGATTTACGGAGGGGTCAAATAATTCACGGAGGGGGGTAAATAATTCACAGAGGGGTCAAATGATTGACGATGGAGGGTTAAAAATTCACGGAGGAATCAAATAATTCGCGGAGGGGGGTAAAGATTTCACGGGGGGGTGAAATAATTCACGGAGGGGGGTAAATAATTCACGGAGGGGTCAAAAAATTCACGGAGGGGGGTAAATAATTCACGGAGGGGTGAAATAATTCACGGAGGGGGGTAGAAGATTTACGGAGGGGTCAAATAATTCACGGAGGGGGGTAAATGATTCACAGAGGGGTCAAATGATTGACGATGGGGGGTTAAAAATTCACGGAGGGGTCAAATAATTCGTGGAGGGGGGTAAAGATTTCACGGGGGGGTGAAATAATTCACGGAGGGGGGTAAATAATTCACGGAGGGGTCAAATAATTCACGGAGGGGGGTAAACAATTCACAGAGGGGTCAAAAAATTCACGGAGGGGGGTAAACAATTCACGGAGGGGTCAAAAAAATCACGGAGGGGGGTAAACAATTCACGGAGGGGTCAAATAATTCACAGAGGGGGGAAAATAATTCACAGAGGGGTGAAAAAATTCATGGAGGGGGGTAAATAATTCACGGAGGGGTCAAATAATTCACGAAGGGGGGTAAACAATTCACGCAGGGGTCAAATAATTCACGGAGGGGTCAAATAATTCACGGAGGGGTCAAATAATCCACGGAGGGGCCAAAACATTCACGGAGGGGGGTAAATAATTCACGGAGGGGTAAAATACTTCACGGAGGGGGGTAAATAATTCACGGAGGGGTAAAATATATCTCACGGAGCGGGGTAAAGATTTCACGGAGGGGTCAAATAATTCACGGAGGGGGGTAAATAATTCACGGAGGGGTCAAATAATTCACGGAGGGGGGTAAATAATTCACGAAGGCGTCAAAGAATTCACAGAGGGGGGTAAACAATTCACAGAGGGGTCAAATAATTCACGGAGGGGGGTAAACAATTCACGGAGAGGTCAAATAATTCACGGAGGGGGGTAAACAATTCACAGAGGGGTCAAATAATTCACGGAAGGGTGTAAATAATTCACGGAGGGGTGAAATAATTCACGGAGGGGGGTAAACAATTCACAGAGGGGTCAAATAATTCACGGAGGGGGGTAAATAATTCACGGAGGAGTGAAATAATTCACGGAGGGGGGTAAACAATTCACAGAGGGGTCAAAGAATTCACGCAGGGGGGTAAGCAATTCACAGAGGGGTCAAATAATTCACGGAGGGGGGTAAATAGTTCACAGAGGGGTCAAATAATTCACGGAGGGGGGTAAACAATTCACTCAGGGGTCAAATAATTCACGGAGGGGGGTAAACAATTCACTCAAAGGTCAAATAATTCACGGAGGGGGGTAAACAATTCACGGAGGGGTAAAATGATTCACGGAGGGGGGTAAACAATTCACGGAGGAGTAATGGGTGTCCTCTGGATAGGGGGCATGTAGGAACCACGCCGGGCGCCCTAGGAATAGCTCACGGGGCGAGTAGCCAGTAGCTGAACTCTCTTGGGAGTTCATCATCAAGGATATGACGGGGAGTAGTCTCACCCAGTCTCTGGTGCGTTCAGTTTTGCACCATATCCTTACATTCTCCTTGAGGACACGGATCTGTCGCTCACATAGGGGGTTGCTGGTGTGCGAGTAGGGGATCCGTGTAGACACCTGGACATTGAGGGATCTCAGGACCCTCTTGTACCAGCCGGTATCTCAGCGTACTCGTACGTCCTCATCGGAGTTGATCTCCTTGGGCGCCCCATAGACACAAAACCACTCCTCCAAGGATATCATGATAGTCTCCTCCCCGGCAATGTGCTTGGTACATGAAAACACCCTGGTAAACCTGGTCAACCCACAGGTTACAACGAGGGCAGAGTCATAGCCCCCAAATATCTGCACCTCCGTGAAGTCCACGTATAGAACACTGTTAGCACAGTGAGGGATGGGCAGGGTCGAGTAGAGATCTCTGTCCCTGATATCCCCTGGTTTGCAGGACCTGCACGGGCACTTGTCCGGATTGGCTGGAGGGTATTCCGCAGTTGGTCGTCAGTCCACGTAGTGTGGAACCACTGCTTGAATAGCCTCTGGGTACAGTCAGCACCCACACCACCGCTGGACTCATGGGTCCACTTCAGCAGCGCTGGGACTCTGTCACTAGGTACGACGATGCGGTCCTCGTGTAAGAGGTAGCTCTTGTCCCTCTTCCACTGATCTTGGTTGACCAGGAGGGGTTCAAGGCGTTTCTCCAGCCGCTTGTAGATATCCCCCAACTCCTTCAGGTACTTTGATTGTTGGAGTCCATCCAGGGGGCGTATCATAGTCATGTTGAGGTCCAAGTGGACGTCCATACGGCTGAACGCCTCATTAGCCAGCGCTTCAGACCGGGCACCAATCAGGGCGTCGAAGTTGTTGCGGCTGATGTAGTCTGCACACTTGTTCTTCACTCCCTTGATATGGTATACTGTCAGCCGTAGTTGACTGAGGTAGGTCCACCAGCGCCATAGCTTGGCCTTCTCAGGTGGGGGGCCCTTCTGGAAAGTGCGGACCGGCTCTTGGTCGCACAGCCAGACCACAGGGTTACTCCCCAACAGTCGTGCTTGTGAGGATAGCACTAGTTTACCCGCGAGCAATTCCTGCTCATAGGTGGAGTAGTTCCCCCTGGCCTGGTTCCATTACCAGTTCCAGTGACCCAGAGGTACTAGGACCCACTTGTCGTCAGGGTAGCTGTGGTTGAGAGTTTCATCTCGGTTGAGACCTTCCGTCCTTGATTGGGAAATTGCCGAGTTGAACTCCTCCTTCTCTAGTGCTTGCCATTGGAACAACGTTCCACCACCGCCCACATTGCTGGCGTCGGTCACCAGGATAATCTCCCCTTGTGCCCTAGGCACGCCCAAGCACTTAGCGTTGGCCACCTTGTCTTTGAGCTCGTCAGACGCTTGTTGTTCTTTTGGGCCCGAGCGCCAAGTAGTACTCTTCTTGATCAAGTCCATCAGAATGGCGCTGGTGTAGGTGAAGCTTTTGATATGGCCGCGATAGAAGTTGCACGCCCCAATGAATCTGCGTACATCATGAAGTCCTTTCTTGGGGTCTTCGTGTCGTACCTTAGCATCCATCAGGGGTTTGGCCTTAGAGCTCGCTGGGGTCCACCACCCATAGCCAACGTCAAACCCCAGGTACTGCATGGTCTCCTGCATGAACTCACACTTCTCCAGCTTGAGTCGTGTGTGGTTCTCTTGGCAGACTGCAAAGAACTCACCAAAGAGGATTAGGTGGTCCTCCTGGGTATTGGTCCCGAGGCACACATCGTCGATGTGTGCTTCCATCTGGGCCCCACGGGATGTAAGTTCCTGCACCTTAGGTGTCCTTCGTAGGATGAACAAGATCTTGTTCATCAGCTTCGAAGCCGGTTCGGACCCCCGTGGCCATCTTTGGGTCACTTGGGGTGTGTATCTATGTGCCGGCAAGCCGCCATTGGCTGATAGCATACTCTCCCATCCACCTGACCTAACCTGATGTGATAGTGTGATAGGCTTGGCCATTCCAGCTATGAGAGGCCACATTCAATACCGAAGCGCCGCCGGCTGAGATTTATATATCAAAATATCAGGAATCAACAGGGTTTTTTTATCATAATGTTTCCGTAATTTTTCAGCTATCCGTTCTGATTGTCAATGTATCCGCGACTGTCAGTTGGCTCGCGATTTTGCGGTACCCGATTGGTTAACTGTTATTTCCAGATATTTTAGCGGAAACCCCGATGAATGGTCAGATTTCATCAGAATAGGGTTCGTTGCTTCCGCAATTTTCATGTTATACACTCGCAAAATTAATTCGATTTTTCAGACATTCAGAATCGGATTTTCGACTTCGAGGTCGCCGCACTGGATATGATGAATTCCAGTGGTTCTACATTTTTCCCCGATCACATATCAACCTTATTCTTGTTGTCTCCTTCATTTTCCTTGGAGATATAGGCGAAACAAAATTGATTCGTGAGGCCACTTTGAAAAATCATATCTCCAGCCCACCGCGAGAAGTGTCAATCCGGAGATATGGGCTGGAATCGCCTTGGTCTCAACTGAATTTGGGGAGCGTCAAACGCTTTTCAGATGTACACATGCCAGCTGTAGCAAGGGATAATGGTCAAGAGGGTAGAAAGTGATATATAACTCTTGGACAATGCAACCGAATATTTCAATGCGACTTTCAAGTGTACCGCATGAGTGTTGGTGTTGCATAGAAACTTTTCTCGGGTTCCTACGTATTTTTAACGTGAAGTTATGTCCATGGAGGGGCATGGCATACCATGGTGGGAGCCACTTTTAAGAGTATGTGTTATATGCATGGTATGTGCTTCGCTATGCTCACGCCCATGTTATATACCTCCGTTTGTACGAAGATATGTAGAGTCATACATGGCAAGGGCTTCGCCCATGTCAAAATGGTGACCTCCATAGCACTAGACTAAGTCTACCGCACATATAGTGCATGTGGGAAGGCTTACAGAGCGACCCACAAGCGCCACTATCAATTTTCCCATTTTCATGGTGCATGTCGCGAGGAGGTTCGAAGGTGTTCTCATGCGTCCATTTGGGGATCCAAGTGGGGGGATTGTTCATAAATAGTTCCAAGCAATAGAGTGTTGAACCATATGTTGATACCATGGGTGAGCGAAGTTATATACTATTGTGATTACTTTGAATTTGGCACTATTTGCATGTTTTTGACCTCATGTCATGCTCATTTGTGTATTTTATGTGCTCAACTGGTCGGCTAACAGTAAAGTGCCTAGAGATCAGTGAACTATAATATGTTGCTTATCTGTTGGCGTGGCACACGAGGCCTCACAAAATTAGGTCTCAAATTCGTGAGTTGACTTGTGAAGCATGGCATGTATATATCCGGAGGGGCTTGGGGACCATTGTTGGGATATTCTTGGGCATGGACGTTTGTCTCATATCACCCTTGTATATTACCTATCCGGTTTGACACATGCATGGAGCATTTGAAAATTTGCCGTATGCATTTTCGAGTACATAATTGAATTTTGGGCAATATGGTGTGATTTGCCTGATTTTGCTATGTTGTGAGGTCATCTTCATGGGGTAATTCTCCAAGCCCATTCGATTCCAAGTCCAATCAAAGTTATGTCAGCGTAGGGCATGGTCCTGACTGCCACTCTAGGCCATGACACGCCACCTCCCCTATTGGGCTAGGATTTAGAGGCTTGGGAGGGAACACATTCTTGGGGTTTGTGTAGTGAGTGACTCTTGACACGTGGCATTTAGCCATCTTATTTGACTGGGTTTAGGGCATCATGTTGGCAAGACAAGGGAAGGTCTTGAGTCCAGGGAATGAGGGGTCTCTGGCTGTGATTGTGTATGTTTCCATCTTTCCCCAATTATGCTTGATTTGTGTTCATATGCCAATTTCAGGGCTTTTTCCATTATTCTATTGGTGCAATTCTATGTACATGCCCAACGCCCGTGTCTCTGTGTGCACCGTGAGACGACCGGCGTGTTGAAAGGAGTTGTTGAGTGTCAACGCAGGACCTCAAACACCCTTGGAAGCCCTCAGTGTGGATTATTTGGATTGGAGCTATCGTACTTGGGAGTTGGTTATTGCAAGGGATCAGGATTTGTGTGAAGGAGCCATATTTTACTATCTTTTGTGGCAAATTGTGCAGGATAGGGCAAGATCATGCAGAACCTGGTGAGAAGCAAGACCATAGGAGTGACAGGAAATGGTGGAAGGGGTATAGCAGGGGCCGGTCCTGGTAGGGACCTTCTTTATGGTAGCAGAAGATTACCTGCCCCCTACCGCCGCACCGGGGACTTGGGCCCTCATGAGCCCTGCCCAAGGACACCCCGGGTGCAGATCGTGGAGTCCGTGGAGTCGACGCCGGACTTGGAAGCCCGAGAAGAGCGAAGATGCTCAGGACGGAGAGCCCTTGTAGGACATGGGCTAGACATGGAGGACCTGGCCTCCATGTGTGAAAGGCAATGCCGCAAGGCTTGCAATCGCCGCTCCGCTGCGGAGGAGTTGGAGGAGACTGGCAGCAACGGCAGGGCCCGGCGTTACCGGAAGCGCGGGCCCCCAAAACCCGCGGCGGAAGCCGGGGCGATGGAGACGGATCCGAGCCCGGTCAGGCTGTGGTCAGCTGCAGATTCCGAGGGGCATTCCGATGGCTATCGGACTGCTTTCCTTTCAGAGTCAGAGGAGATGGCCTCACCGCCCACAAGGGCGCACACGGCCCCAGAACTCGGCCTGGAGCATGACGCCGAGGTGTTGGAGAGGCATACCAGAGCCAGAACGGCGCGGGTGGTCCCGCACACGGAGCCAAAGCGGGATAACATGGGGGACACACCCATGGCAGAGGAGTCCGAGGCGCCGGGAACCGTGGAATGCGCCGGATCAGGCGGAAGGCACGTTCAGTGCCACTGCGAGCACGTATTCTTCCTCATCGGCAAGTACTCAAAGATGGGGATGGACGCCATCGTGCAGCACCTCAACCGCCTGGACAACCAGAAGGACGGCCTAGAGGAGGGCATCGCGGAAATCCTGGATGACCATTCAGAAGGAGAGAGAGACATGGCGGAGCTGCGAGCGGAGCAGGACCAGTACCAGGAGAAGCTGAAGATGGCCCTGCAGAAGCAGCAGCGAGTGGTGGACAGCCTCCTCCACCTGGTGGAGGACATGTCGGGACGCCTGAAAAGGCTAGAGGAGTTACAACCCCTCGCCTCGGGTCCGGAGCTCCCGGCAAGGCCGGCAACGGCAGAGCTGGTGGAGCGGGTTAAGACCCTCAGGAGCGCCATGGATAAACCAATGGGCGGGCCTGCAGAGGCACCATACGCACCTCCGCGTGTGGACCCGGGTGCGCTGCCGTTTGTTCCCATGTTCAGCGAATCCATAATGCTCGGGGAGCATACGGCACCGGCTGGGTCCATGCGGGAAGAGCACGCAACCACGGACCTGAGGAGCCTGATGGTACAAATGTCCCATGCCGCCCAGGATCCACCGACCACTATGACTGCCCATGCAGTTTATGCGGAAGAGGAGATCCAGACCATGCAGGGGCGAATCATGGGAAGGGCCGACGGACATGGTCGAGGCCATCCAGGCGGAAACCTGTGGGTGAAGGACCCCACTACGGGGATATGGACAGCCGGTGCAGCAAGTCCTTCCCGCATCCCAAACCCCATGGGTTCAGGCCCAACTGGACCGCACTCCATGGAGGAGAGGGATGTACGGGGAGTGTACTCACACCCCCCGGCCACAGGTGGTATCCGTCTCGGTGGAGTGGTGGCTGCGGACGTCGGAGACGCAATCAGGATTGACCACCTCAGGGGAATCAAAATCCCCTATTACGATGGCAACCCCTCCAACCTGCGTGACTTCATCTTGGATTGAGAGGACTTCGCCGAGGAGGTCGTCGGCGAAATGAAGGGAGCGCCAAGGGACAAGTGGGTATGTCGGACATTCCCACACAGGCTGACGCAGGACCTCTAGGAAGAGCTCAGGGATCAGATCCGCGAGGGATTGATCCAGACGGAGCAGGCCTGCCCCCAGTGGCTGGAGGAAGAGGAGCAAGTGGACGCCCCAAACCAGAAGTTGGAGGATTTGTTGTCCGTTCCGCCGCCGCTGGAGCGCGGAGAATTGAGGGTCCGGGAATGGAATCGGTACATCCGCAAGTACTGAAAAAGCCTCAAGCTGGTGCAGGACTGGAACGAGTCCAGCGAGATCCGACACCTGCTCAAGGACGTCCTCCCCGGCCACTGGAAGAGGAGGGTGGAGGACGGGGAGAAGAAGAGAGCAAGGAAGCGCGTGGCGGTACGGGTCATGGCATCGGAGGACACCCATGCCAGAATAATGGAGTTTTTCCGGCGAAACCTCGGCGAGCCCAGCCGAATGTTGGGGTTGAAGAATGCCGTCTACCTGGAGGTATTCGGCGACACCATGGGGCAAAGGCTGACGCGCCTCAACAACGCGGAGTGGAGGCGCGGAGAGCCGCTGAGGATGCAGGTCATCTTCGCCCGCATGAGCCTGGACGAGATCCTGAAGTACATCACGGTGGAGCTGAAGCTCAACGCCAAGAACGAGGCCCCCGTGCAGGATCGACAGGGCCATGGACATCGAGGTCATCGGGGGGGTTCGCCAACACAGAGAGGTCAAGGAGGACACGGTGGGCACCGCGGTGGAAGGGAGTGGAAGCTGCCAAGATCTCTGGACCGCGACCACCCGAGAGGATCAAGAAGAAGCCCACTGCTTTGCGTTCGTAGCACAAAATATGAATGAGCATGGGCAGGAACGGTCCAGGTGGAACCGCCTGGAACCAAGGTTCAACTAGAACCGCAAGGAACCGCGGAGGATCGGGAACCCGCCGCTCTCGTTCCGTGATTACAGGTCACAGCACGACGGTTGCTGGGTCTGCTACGGCAAGAGGAACAACCATGCACATGACCACCGGCATTGCAAGGTATATGAGGATGACAAGAAGACCTACTTCGCCGCCCATCCCGACAAGAAGCCCAAGGAGCACCGAAATGCCGATTGGAAGGCAAAGGGCAGAGACGGTGGAAAGGGCCAAGGAAAGGGCCAAGGGAAAGGCGGAGGAAAAGGCTATGGTGGAGGACCCGGCCCAGACCGACGCGTGAGGTCGATCGAGGAGGTTGCTGAGGACATGTTGAGGACGTTGGAGGAACTCAAAGCCCAGCAGCGTGGTGGACAAGGTCTGGGCAGATCGCAGCAGGAGGGAGCTGCGGCAGGCCACGTCTAGAGGAGTCCCCACGGGAGTGGGACCTCGGAGGTCTCTCCTCCAAAAATCAGTGGAATCCTAAAGAAAGCGAACGCACATCGGGTGCCGAAGAAGGCTCCCGAAGAGCCAAAACCACTGAGTTCTGCCACTCCCGACCCCTGGAGCGCCCTGCCAAGGGAATTGTATGTGGGCAAGGGACGTGGCAAGAAAGAAGGAGCGACCACGGAGAGCCCTGGTGGACGGGCAGGACCAGCCCAAGATCTACACCATCCGTGACCATACCCTCTAAGTCCTGATGCACCCGGATGTGCTAGAGTTGCATGCCGTGAGAGTCGTCCATACACCGCAGAGTGACGAGCGGCAGTTGCACTTGAAAGTGCGTGTACGGTGCAGACAAGAGGAGTTGGTGGTGGATGTGTTGGTGGATACGGGTGCCCAGGTGAGCCTGGTCCGGAGAGGGTTGTTCAAGGAGGAATCCCTGCAGCCCAGCCGTAGACCGGTACGCCTGAAGGTGGCCAATGGAGAGACTATGGGTGGTGGCACCCATGAGGGCACTATCAGTATGGAATTCTGGGAGCATGAGCGCTTGAACCGACCTGGTTTGGCGAAGAGAAGCACTCTATCCGGGAACTTCTATGTGGCCGGCATTACTGACTGAGATATGATCATGGGGTATGACTTCATGGTGGGAAACGCCATTGGAGCCCTTCTGCATTGTGCAACGCTGGTCCGGGAGGATAATGAATGCCTTACATGGCTGTCCACAGACTATGCATGCGGATCATCCCAATGGAATGCTGAGGAAGACGATCGGATCGTGCAAGCGGTGCAAACTGTGGGTGCCAAGTCCAGAGGAGACCGCGGAGTTCAGCTCACGGAGTATGGAATGGCGCCGCAGGTGTATGCCAGGATGATTCAGACGCTGGGAGCCGAAGCGCCCGAGACGGACGTCTTCGCTTCCCGGGATCCCCCACTTTTGAGGAAGTGTAGGAGGCATTGGCATCGGGGAGACTCAGCCTGGCACAGGCATTGTGGTTTGAAGGAGTGGAGGCCCATGTATTGGCATGGCTTCCTGGAAAATACCAGACGTGCGGTGGAGGAGATCGTCGCGGATAGGGCGAAGAGGATCCTGGTCATAACCGGCATATGATTCACTCCATGTCCGCTCAAAGGTCTCAAGTCGACGCTGGATTCCATCACCCTGAACGAGATGTCATTCGGGCCAGAGAAGGAGTTGTTCATGGACGCCAAGATTTTATCAATGCCCTCCCTGGGTCAAGCGTGGGGTACCAAGGCTTTCCTGGTGGATGGGGCGCAAGCCCAGCCCACGGGTGATGAAGCATTCATCCGTAGGGTTGAAGCGGTGCCCATGCGGGTCATGTTTGAGCCCAAGGAGGGGACGGATCAGCCAATGGATGGCATTGACGTCTTGTCTGACGCCGAGATCGACCACATCGTCAACTGCATGCGGATGGGGATGCACAAGTAAGTAAGTAAGTAAGTAAGGGCGGCCGCGTCCGCAGCCTCATCTGACTCCTCCTTGTTTGTTTTACATGGTGGCCGCCTCCGGCGGGAAGGAGTGCTCTCCACCATCAGTTCCCCTGGCGACCCCTGTCTCACCTCACGGCCGAGAACTTCAACCAGGTTCCCTTGGGGCATGACCGGTGGTGGGCTCCCTTCAGTCGCTGCCCTCACGGTTTCAGCTCCTTCCGGTCACCCCTTGAAGGATCCCGCGGCCTTTCCCCCCTAGCACAGCCTATTGGGCGCCTGCAGGCGGGTTTCCTGTGGATAGCCCTCGCCGACAGCGGAGCATTTCTCTCTATCAACCACATTCCACCTCTCCCCATCCCTCACAGGCTGGAGTACCCACTCGGCTCCTGGATGCACTTGGTTGTTGTCCATCCACGGCTGGAGGCCAGGGGGCGACCCTTTCCACGTTCCCCCTGGTCCCGCTCACGCGTGAACCTACGTGTACTCAGGCCATTGACCCGGGGATCTCAAGGTCAACCCTCACCCCTGCGAAGACCTCATGGCCGTCCTGGAGTTCAGGGCATTTTCCGGACTTCCCGTGGCCAGGTTCCCCATCGTTGGCCCATGGTTCACCACTCCATGGCGACTGGTTTCCGAATCCCACAGGGCTGTTGCATGGCGCTTTCGGCATCCCTGCCCTTCCCATGTCCCATTCCACTTTGCCTCATCCTGGCACCGGCCCGTTCCCAGCGTCCCATGGACTCCCTACCCCTTCGGGCCGTTGTGCGGCCCTAGCCACACGCCCTTCCCCGCCCTGTCCCCTTGTCCGTGCATCCCGTGTTTATACCCCACCGGGTCGCCTGCTACCCTGTGGCGCTGGCCCACTGGGGCCTCTACCATCCGGGGACCGTTTCGTGCCCCTAGCACGGGTCGTTCCCTTCTCGCTCCCGTCCCTTTCCCCTGTGCCGCGTCCCTGGCCTAATCCCCTGGGCTGTCTTGCGGCCCCATCCCATCCCTCATCCCGTGTTTATACCCCTACGGGCCGCCAGCGACCCCGCGGCGCGGGCCCACTGGATCCTCATCCATCCGGGGGCGTTTTGTGCGCCTAGCACGGGTCGCTCCCTTCCCGCCCCCTTCCCCCGTGCCGCGGCCCCGGCCTATTCCCCTGGGCTGTCGTGCGGCCCCATCCCATCCCTCTTCCCGTGTTTATACCCCACCGGGCTGCCAGCAACACTGTGGCACGGGCCCACTGGATCCTCATCCATCCGGGGACCGTTTTGTGCGCCTAGCACGGGTCGCTCCCCTCCCGCCCCCGCCCCTCTCTCCTGTGCTGTCTCCCCAGCTGTCCTAGTCACCTGGGGCCGTCGCGTGGCCCTAGCCACTCGTCCTTTTCTTTCCCGCCTCCTTGTGCCGCTGTGGGGTGTTGTCCGCGTTTGTTTCCTTTTTTTTCGTTTTTCGTGCTTTTTTCCGCTTGGTTCCCTCCCCCCTGCATGCACGCACAACAACACTGCATCGCCATCTGTCTCGGTTTTGTTCGGTGCTCACGTCCAGTCCCTCCGCCATCCTGTGGCGTTGCCCTTGGCGGTCCCCGGCCATGCCGGGCGACCCAGCCATTTAGCCCGCGTTGCTGTACATGTATCCGCTCTCTCTCCTCTCTACCCTCCCCTCCCCTCTGTCTCCTGCCCGCCCTCTTAGTGTTGTTCTCCTGCTCTGTGTGCTCGCCGCTGGTCGTCTCCGCGCCATGGTTGTATCTCGCGCGCCCTCACGCGCCTCAGGGCCTCCGCCCTGTCTTCCGACCTGTAGGCGAACCGGGGCGGCCTCCCCAGACACCCCTTCGGGGGGACTCCCCCGTCATCCTCTCCCAGCGGCCGCCCTCCATCAGTTCCCTGATGGTTGGGCGGCACGGCCGGTACGGCTCTATGCGGGTCATTGGCATGGTGCTTCTCTGTGAGACAATGTGTTCCTTTGCGCCCTCGTTGGCCCCCTGTTCCCCCCGCCTCCCGCGCCCTGCCTCCTCTATGTGCCCTTCCTGTGTGTCCGCCTGTCCTGCCGTTGTTTTTTTTTGTGGTTCTGTGCTCGCGCTCCTTGCTGCTCCCGCGCGCCCTGCGGGTGCGCTCTGCTCCTCTTCGTGCTACCCTGTTCCCGCTGCCCTGTCCCCCCCTCTCGCCTGTCTCCCCTCCCATTCTCCTTCTCGCTGTTGACCCTGCCTGCACGTCTGCCCTCCCTGTCCGTGCAGCGCTGTCACTCGTGTGTGCCAATCGCGTGCTCTACCCCTGCCCCTCCCCCTCGCCCCTACCCTTTCCCCCGGGTGCTCCCTCGGCCCCCGCCTCTCACCCCATCCTGGCTGCCTGGCGCCCTGTGTGGGGTGGGGGGGGATGGGTGTATCTGTGGTCTGGACTGTGGCCCTGTACCCCCCATGCGCCGGAGACGCTTGCCGAATTCCCGCCGCTGCATTTGCATTGTGGAGCCCGGCCACCAAGGCCTGGCGTGGTCAACCCCTCTGAGCAAGGCGCACGTAAGCTCAATGTTTTCAATGCAGCACCTTCCTGCCACGCAGAGAGCTTTGCCGCCATGTACCAAGTCGGCAGATAGCCCGCACACCCCGGCTGCCAGTCCACTGGGGCGCCATCGTGACGTGGCTCCACTGCACCTGATTAGAGTACACCTGCACTGCCATCTGCCCATCCCAGCAATCGCTCCGATCACACCATTACCCAAGACCCTGGCATATTGGATGCGTCTGCCCGTTCGCCTCTCCTGCAAGTCAGAGCCCTGGCGCCGTGCTGCACCCGAAGGGCACAGCGCTTCTCCACGCCTTCCCCGGCCGTTCGCGCCAGTCACGACCCCGCGCTCTGCTCCGTCACTATACCACATTCCGATACTGCTTCCCGTCTGCTGCCCGTTCTGCCCCACACGGCTCGTCGTACCCACGATACGTCTCGCGTCCCACTGCCCGGTTGCTTCCTCCGCACTCGCCTGCGTCCCCGTACTCCGCCGCCCCATCTCCCCTCTCCCCCGCCGCTGGTCCTGTGCTCTCCGCTTGGGGTTCTTGTCCGCGTCCTCCATCACCACATCCCCCTCCACTTTCAGCCGTGTCCGTGTCCTCCTCTGCGCACCTGCACCTCTCTGCTCCCCTCCTCCTCTCCTTGTGACCGCCACATCCCCTCCTCACCTTCCTCCACCTCCGCCGACCCGCCGCGTCCGCCTCCCCGCATCCCATCTGCCCGTCCCTCCGCACCCCCCTGGCCCCCTGCCACTAGCGCTCCCCGTTCCTGCTCCTGCCCGGCCCTACGCGTCGCCACCGTACCGCCCCTCCCGCTGCAACAGCTCTCGCAGCATCTGAATCCTGGGCTTCTTCCCCCTCTCCTGGGGACAGTCCAGGCGCACTTCCGGGAGCGCCCCCTTTCCCTGGGCCTCCCCGCCCTGCCGACCAGGTCACTGAAGGGGCGGGGCCCCCTCTTCTCCCGCCTTCCCCTCATCTTCCCCGCCCTCTTCACGTAGCGGGCCAGCTCCGCCACGTCCCCCTCTGTCCATGCTGCGACCCTCCTGGGTCTCCTCCGCACCGGCGGAGGCGCATACTGCCGCGGCAGCGGGGACTCCGAGTCCCAGTCTGTCGGCGTCGGCTCCTGACTGGGGCTGGCCTGCCGTGGTGCCCCCTCTGCCTCCCCTGCCCCTCGCTCCTCCCCCCTGCGCCGCTTCCCCCTTTCCTGCCCTGCCTCCTCGTCCTCCCCCCTGGCCCTTTTCCCTGACGGCGACCGCCCCTCCACATCCGTGGAGGGGGTGTCCCCTTTCGGATCCATGAGGACCCAGCGGGCCCCCCGGGCCATCTCCTCCTCCTCCTCCCGCACCCTGTGCTCCTGCGCCGCGACCGCCCTGTCCCTGTCCGCCAGCCTCGCCCTCTCCCCCCTGATCCGCCTCCATGCCCTCTCCCGCATCTCTCCCTCTTGCTCCGGTGGGGTAGCCGGCCGTCGGAACGGCACCAGCGGGGTATCCTCCTGCCCCCTACCCTCCTCTTGTCGTCCTCCCTCCCGTTCCGCCCTCTCAACCCCCTCCTGCCTCCTCCGAAGGTCCGCCCACGCCCTCTGCAGCTCCTCCACTGCCTGTGCTTCCCCTTTCTGCGGCCAGTCGGTCCCCTCTGTCCTCCCCTCCTCCGTTCCGCCAATCCCACCCTTGACTCTGGCCTCCCTCTCCCGCAGGCTCCTCTCTGCCTCCCCGAACCTCTCCCACGCCCTCCTGTGCTCCTCTCCCTTCCCTTCCTGCGCTCCCCACGCTGTCCCACCGGTGGCTGCATGCCCGGGTACGCCGGCAGGGGCGGGTACATCATCCCCATCGCCGGGTATGGCGGCGGCGGGAATGGTGGGACGATTGGTGGGACGGCTGGCGGGACTACACCTCCCCACTATCCCAATCCCGTCCCTCGGAACACCGGCGAGCCCATGTACCCAAGGCCACCCCCCTACCCCTGCCCCTTGCCTTGTCGCCCCATCACCCGGCGTCCCTTGCCGCCTACTCCGTGGAGTCCCGCCCTCCCCTGTCCCTTCCCCTGTAGCCCTTGTTGCCCCGCCCCTATCCCCTGCTTGCCCCTGCCGGCCTCTACCTGTTCTGCACCACTGCCCTGCACCGCTGCGCTGCTCTGCTCCGCCTGCCCCCCCCTCATCCTCGTCCTCCCCGGCTCCATCTCCAACTGGTAGATGGTGTCCGGCCCTTGCTCTGGGGGCTGGCGGCGACGGCGCTGGTGCTCGACGTGCGCCAGCGCCTCATACCGCGCCGCCTGCTGGCGGCGCGCCTCCCTCTCCTCCTCTGCCCTTACCGCTGCACTGACCCCTGGGGGCGACCTCGGCGGCGGCTGCCTGAACGAGCGTTGGGGCTGCGGCCACTGTCGCCCCCATCCACTCCCTTTTCCTCCCTTTCCTGCCAGGTGTCCCTTCGCGTGTACAGCCCCCGACGTCCCTGCCTGCCCTTCCCCTCCCTTGCCCCTCCGCCCTCTCCCTCCGGTGCTCACGCTGCTGTCTCCGCTCCCTGCCGCTCCCGCCTCTAGCTGCCTTCGTCCGCCCTTGCCTTCCTCCTGCCTCCGCACCTCCGGGAGGATGGACTTCATGGCAGCCGCCGGCACATTGGGCGCCGACGGCTGTCCTGGGCCTCCCTCCACCGCCATCACCCCCGCCCCCTCCCCCTCATCCTCCGACACCTCGAGGATGTCGGCGATTACCGACTCCCTCCGACTCCTCCACTCCCTCCTCCTCATATCCATGCCTGCCCTCACATCCACGACATTGAACGGGTCCGCCCCTGGCTCTTCCGCTGCCCTTTGCCCCTGTCTCTCCCCTTGCCTTTCAGCCCCTGCCGCCACCCCCTCTGCCTCGCCCTTCCCCGCCTCTGCCTGTCCTCCCTTTTCCCTCCCCTGTCCCTTCCCCACCACGGCTCCTTCCCCCCTCTGTCGCCCTGTAGCCCCCGGCCCCTCCTCCATGACCGTCTCCGAGCTCTCGGGAGACGAGGGCGACGACACGTCCGCAGACGTCCCTGAGGACGCCGGCCCGGGGGGCCGCAGGGCTGCGCCCGCCTGCATGCGGGCCACTTCTGCCCGCACTGTCGGTGGCTGGCTGGGCTGTGGGTCAGGCATGTGTGACATTGCGCTGCACATGGGATCACGCCTGAGCCCTGCGCCTTGTCGCCGTTTTCCCCCACCTCCCCCGCCCTTTACCCCCGCTGTTGGCGCGCCCTATGTGTGGGGTGCTCTGTAATATTCTCCCCGCTGCCTTGGACGCTCCAGTCCGTGGCACCGGGTCCAGCCCCGGAAGGTCCAGTCCTGGGGCTAGTGCCCTGCTTCTTTCCGCGCCGGATGCTCCAATCCGGGGCGCCTTTTTTTTTTTTCCGTATTCTCTCAGTTGCCTCGGACGCTCCGGTCCGTGGCACCGGGTTCAACCCCGGACGATCCAGTCCGGGGGCTAGCGCCGTGCTTCATTCCTCCCTGGCTGCTCCAATCCGGGGGGTCTTTTTGTGGTACTGTCTCTGCCGCAGTCTGCACTGTCGCCGTCCTTGTCCCCGCTTCCTTTTCCCCGCTTCTTGCTCCGCCCTACGACTCTGCGTGCCCAGTCCCGGACGCTCCAGTCCATGCTACGGGCGCTTCCGCTGTCCCTTTCCCTCCGGTCCCCTTCCTGACGTCCCCCTGCGCGGTGAAACCGTACACCCGTCCTGCCCTCATATCTGCCGGATTCTCTCTCGTCTGCGTGCCATCAGGCGGTCCCTCTGCTCGTCTCCCTCTCTGTCTTCCATTCCCGTCTCTCCCCCTGACCGCCTTGGCCGCCAATCTGGCCGCCTCCGTACTTCCATCTCTGTGATTTTTGGGTTGTACCTGATCAACGCCATCTCCACCCGCTTGGTGACTGGATCACGCATGTCGTCCGCCCAGGCCTCCAACTGCGTCTCTCTGCACGCCATGCGCTCCTGGAGATGTTTCACCATACGCCGCAACAGCCTGTGCGCCATGGCCTCCGGTGCCACTGTATGCTCCTGGAGTGCCCGCTACAGCTGTTTCACTATCACCATGTGCCATAGTCCACTGCGGTGCCCTTCTTTCCCCAGCTCTCTCTCCACCGCGCTTCTGCCTTTCGCACCCTTCTTGAGTAACGGGACGTCCTGATCCCGAACCAGTGGTTCCTTGATCCCCTTATACTGTGCACACCGCATGAAGTGCTCGTATTTTTCTTGCCCTTGGCGACAGTGGCACCTCATGTACTCCTCCAGGAGGTCCATACCCTTATGTCTGTACCACCTCATGATTGTTTCACGCACCGGCACCTGCCCCGTGATCGCCTGCAGCCTTCTGGTTTGCAGCCTTTTGGGCAGCAATTCCAGCCTCAGCACATTGGCGCAGTGGAACCGCTGTCCCACCTTGCCCTCCAAGTACTCGTTCAGCTCTACCACCTCCGGCCCCCCTCGTACTTGGGCTAGCATGTGCACCGGCTGTGGATACACCCTTAGTTCCTGCTTGCCTCTGTCCTCCTCCACCACCCACCTGGCCTTCTCCTCCTCCCCGACCCTTGGAGGTATATGCACCAAGTGGAGGTGCTCCTTGCTCTCTGGCACCCTCCACTCTGGTTCCTGCTCCTTATCCACTGCTTGCGCCGCCCCATCCGCCTCATGATTCCCCGCTCCTGCCCTGTGTGACTCCTGTTTCACCAGGTGTATGACCAGTGGCACTTTCTTCATCTCCAGCCCGTGCCATATCGCGTACACCTGTGACGACAGTCCCGTGCCCAGGGCCTCATGCAGTGGCCTGCTGGCCAGTCTCCTGAGGGACGCGATGTCCGCCTCCGCGTCGACCACCATCCACACTTCCCGTACGTCCTCCTGTTTTCCCCCAACCACGTCCGCCACCGCCAGCACCTCTCCATGGGACGCTGCTCCGTACACCAACTTTTCCACCACACTCTCCGTCACCTGTCCCACCCCCTTGACACTTACCGCCGCTGCTCCCGCCTTGGGCGGCTGTCCTCCCACCCCAGACCCGTCCAGAAATAGCACCATCCTCTCCTTCGTGGGCTCCAGTATGCGCACCATCTCCCTCGGGTAGTGGCAGTACACTTTGTGCTTCCCAATGCCATACTCTCGTACCCCATCCCCGATGCTTAGCTCTCTTACCCCTCTGTACACCGCCCACTTATTGTCCGTCCTGGCCTTCCATCCCTTCGTCACCACCACTCCGTGGCACCATGCCCTGTCCCCTTTCGCCCTGCCCTGCTCTAGGTATGCCTGTACCAGAACCAGGTACCATACCCTGTCTGCTGGCAACCCGTGGACCGTCAGCCTGATCCTCCTCGCACTCTCTCCTCACTTGTGGCCCACGGGCACTACGGGCGCCTCCTCGTCGGGCCTCCCCGTGTCTGTCATCCGGAAACTCATCGCCACCCCATCATCCTCTTCTTGTAGTCCCCGCACTGTGTCCCATCCAAACTGGACCCCTGTTCTTTTCCCCTCCTTCTCCTCTCTCCACCAGACCTCCACGTCCCCCTGGGCCTTAGCATCCTCCCGCACCTCCTTGGGCAGCCGCAGCACCGGCCCCCACCACTGCCCCCTGTTGTCCGTAGTGCGCATGGTCGCGTTCGGGAACGCCCACGCCGTCATTCGTAGGACTGGCCACGGGATTTGCCCCGCCTCCTTGGTGCACCTCTGACACAGGTCCCCCTGTCCTGCCCCTTCCGGGATGTTGTCTTTCCGGAACATATCTGCATGGACATCATACCACTGCCCGGCCGCACTCTGTACCTTCCCCGTCGGTCCTTTGAGTCCCAGCGGCGCACACAACAGTATGCCCGGTCTGGCCTTGTCCCTCTCCCCCCTGTCCAGCACCACTCTCTCTTGCTGCGACCCCTCTCCTCTCCCGCATCTTGGCTTCCTCTGCTGGATCCTCCACAGCGCTACCCACTCGTTCCACATCGCGCGCATCCTCCTGCTCCACCTTACGTGGTCCTCTTGTCCTCGTGCTCTCCTCATCATCCACCTGTATACACCCCATTCCACCACCCTGGTGTCCTGACAGAACTCCGCATGGTGCAGCCCCGCCGTCTTGTATTCCTTCATATCCTTCCTGCGCACGTGCAGCACCTCCATGCTCACTCCTTCCTTCCTGATCCACCGTACTGTCCCATGTGCCGCCCACCCGAAGTCCGTGTCCAGGACCAGGATTGGTCCCCGCCTACCGCACGTCCTGTTGGTTGCCAGCATGTGTTCTTCCCCGGGCAACACTGCCTGTAGGGCGCGCCACATGCGCTCCTTCTTCCCCGCCGCCAACCGTCTGCGCCCGTGCCCCACATAGCGCGGGCACATGTTCTCCTCCTTCTGAACTTCTGCGACCGCGTGATAGCACACCCGTCTCACCACCTCTTCCTGATTCTGGCACATCCTGCTCAGCGTCCTCGCCGTGTGTGCCCTGTACGCCTCCCCCGCCGTGGGCATCCCTCCCCCATAGTAGGCCGTCGGCGACCGCAACACGCACCACGGCACCTCTGTGGGTATCCCCTCATACCCTCTGATGAGCCTCTGCACTTCTCCCTCCACCTCCTCCAGCTGCTCCCTCCAGTACGGGAGGTGCATCCCCTGGTACCCTACCGCCGCATTGGGCACCGCCCGCAGGTAGTACAGGGTCGTCTGCACTGACGGGGGGTGATGCCGCAGGACCACCAGCATCGCCCTGAACCCCCGGACTAATTTGTCAGGTAGCCTGACCCCCCTCGCCTCCATGGCCTGCACATGTCCCAGCACCACCACTTCCTCTGCCCTCTCCAGCCATGCCACTCTGTCTCCTACATCCAGCGCCATGCCTTCCTCTCCACCCCTCCTCAGAACCGTCGACTTCTCTGCGCTCCAGACAAGGTGGTTATCCCTCCTGTACCTCTGCATCAGGTCCTGTACCACCTTGTTAGGCCTTTTCATCCCGCGCCATGGGTACCACATCATCCACATACGCCTGCGCCGGCGACGTGCGTGGCGCCCGCTCCAGTTGTGGACATTCCCGGGCTATCCAACTCATCAGGAAGAGCATGGCGAGCAAGTACTGACGCGTTCCCGTGGGGGGCCTGGCCACGGGACGCTGCAGTCGACACGCGCAAGCAAGCAGGCAGGCAAAGCACTGCGCTCACAGGGGCATCATCACGCTCGTGTCATGTGACAAAGCGTTTCAGGATCCTTGCCACTCTGAGACAATGGAACAAAAGTATGTACAGCAACACATCAGAATATGTACACATGGGGTTAAGACTGGACTGGGGTAAGGGCATCACAGGACAATAGACACTCAGTCCCAACTCATGTCCCAATCCCAGGTCCGAACCTCTCAGTGGCTGGCAGGGGCGGGAGCTCAAACACAACCCATGCCCTGCTCAGTCCGGACCCTGAAACCCTGCCGATAGGGGAGGGTTGTCCGCCCAGCCACGGGCGGGTTCCTGGGAACCAAGGGGCTCCACGGCTAACAGACGATGGCTCCCCATGCTCCCTTAACAGCAGGTCCCAACTCCCCATCTGAGCCGGAGATAAAGCCCCGCCATTATCCCCTAGGAGTTGGTAGCTGAAAATGGGCTGTTTCAGCCCAAACTGATATTAGCTCCGAAAACTCCAAAACTGACTCCTCATCTGGACCCGCCAGAGGTAGGGACGAGGCAACTGACCCTATGCCCTTGAAGTATGAACTCCTCGGAGCCCTCACCACACCTGGTTCCCTCTGAGGTCCCGGCATCAGGGCACCATGGGTTCGGCAAGTGGGGTCATGATGCCAAAACAACCAAAATTGGCGTCATTCCCACGCGTGGCTCGCCCGGCCAGGGCAAGCCCAATGGCTCACAGGATAGGAGGCAGGACGTTAGACCTTCATATGAGTGCACAACTTGGAATTGGGTCCGGACTTTCTTTGGGCATAGAGATATGGGGCCGCCAATTTACCACACGGGGGGCTGAAATTGGGGTCCCAAGAGGGGGTCATTTTGGCTGCCCAAAATGAGCCAAAATCCAGGGGGCCCCCAATGGTATATCTCCACGCCGGCTTGGAGATCGGATCCGCCATGCCATATGCGATTGACCGGGAGGCCAACAAAAACTCCCATGCACTTGGCTATCAAAGATCTCCATGCCACCCGGCGTGGTGACAATCCAAATTGGGTCCACAATTGCCAAAATGGCAAATATGTCCACACTCACTTTGGGCTAGCACCTTGACGAAGGTTGCTCCGCTTCGCCCACGTGGTGTGCAAACCATGGTGACCAATATCCATAACACCCATGTCATATATGATCCATTGGTCCATGCGTCCGGCGTGCACGAGGGGACTGAACATGGTGCACGGCGGGCAGAAAATGTGGAAAATTGCTCAAAATGGTCGATAATGCGCACACTCATGGTTGAGCAAATGAGGCACATGCCTGACTTGGACCGGAGTGTGCCATAGGATTGGTATCAAGTCATATGCGTCCAACATATCTTTTGGGCGTCGCCAAAACCCCTCCGGTTTTGGGAATGGCAGGGTCCCCAAGTGAGCCCATGATTTGGGATCGTCCCAAATTGCCAACATGGCGGCCACGGTATGCCAAGCCCAAGAGGAGTTATTCGCCGGGTCTAAGTTATGTTGGGCACCAACGTTTGTACCCTCAGAACATACTTGGGTCATGATGTCAATTGAGCGTAACGTTGAGATACACGGTCGCCACTTGACATCATGACGGGCAAACAAACAGCAATATTGGCGAAAAAACACGCAAAAGTGCCCTGAAAACTACACAAATATATTATGATGTGTTCCGCTTGGATTGAGTAATCGACCAATCCTTCTAAACACAATGACTTGACACCAATGACCTTCGATTCCACATATGTGCTCCACTTGGGGCGCTTTGGAAGGCCGCGCGCGCTGCCTCCCAAGTGTGCACATGCAAATATGGAATATTGCAAAAAACACACCTTGCTCGCAACGCATCGCTTCGGAAGCGCTCCACAAGCGTCCCTTCACGAAGGTCAGGCTTGCGAGTGTTGGTTAGGAGTACAATGAAGGGCTTCGTGCGATATGGGGTCCATTGGCTGGTTAGTCTTGGAATGGTGCACCCGCCAAATGGGCACGTGATATGACACCAAATATGGCATACAACCCTACCCTCGCCTTCTACACCCAACATAGTGGCCTAGAATCAAAGTACGCCTATATTCTAGAGTAACCTTGGTCCCTTAACACGCATGCAAGTGCCTTGGTCGAAAATCGACCTCCTTTCGGAAAGCCGAATTTTAGCATGCACGCAAAATGTATTGCGAATATATATATGGAGATCATATATGTACCGGATGTAGAGGCAAGCAAAGAGGGAGAAAACGCCAACTCAACATACTTCTACACGTACTTGGACGCCAAGTACGTGAAAAAGCGCACTTCTTCGAGAACACTCAAAATAAATAACCCTTTGGGCCTATGGAGTTTCGATCCTTTGGCCTCATCCTATGACTATGGGGGGCAAAACCTCATACACAGTGCCTATGAGGCACGTTGATTCGCCCTTGGGCGCTTGAACGCTCCTAACCCTTGTTATTTCACTTGGAGGTTCAAAGCGCCTTCGGCCGCCCAGATTTTCTGGCAAAAATCTGGGACGCGATGCGTTCTATCAAGGAAGAAATTGCGGATTACTCGAAGCCTGTTTCAGTCTTAACTTCAAGAAGAATCATTTTACAGAATCATCTAATGCAGTGCACGGAACGGGCGACGTCAGGCGGCGATTTCACGACAATTAGAAATCGCGGTCGAAATCGGGTATTTCAGCGATTTCTAACCGCAAATCGACCATGACAGTAAAATTATGGTAATTCCACATCAACTTAATGGCTAGAAATTGGATTCCAGATTTCACTGGTTAGAAAACAGGGATATCCCGCTGACAGCCGGTGTCAACAGCTTCCGCACGGGTGTGACGGCTCACAGGCCTCCGGGCCATGTGCCATAACGGGTGTGACGGCTCACAGGCCTCCGGGCCATGGGCCATAGGTTCTGGGTACCGCTTCACCCCCCTCCGTAGAGCAAACCCTGGGGGGGGGGCTCGATAACACCCAAGCATGGCAGCGGGTACCCAGGACCATCCCCTGAAGGGGAGGGGGGGGTGTCACATCCTCACTTCAGGCTGATTTGCGGGTTAGGCTGCCCGATACAATCCCACAGTAAGACAGGTACGGTGCTGTAGCTCTTAGTAGCTGCAAGTATAGTATCAAGTATCAAGTCCCGGGTCCTGGCGACTGTCGGAGGGGCGACTGTGCAGGCAGATCCTACCGAGTATATAGTGCCCCCGAAAGGACTAAAAATAGCGAATTGTATCAAATCGACGTGAAAATCTTTGTACCCCCCCTATTTCGAGGTCGTTGATTCCGAAAATGAATTTTTTTTTTCGAATCTGAGACAGTGGCGTCGAGATATTACGTGTTCAACTTGCCGCCCCAACCGCCAAATCTGAGTTGATATTCGGATTCAGCGACATCACAATAGGGGGGGGGGGGCCTAGTTTACCCATGTAGGTCCCCAGGGGTTCCCGCTCTAACACCACCCCAAAAGGGGTATCCCCATTCGTGGTGCTCGTTTTCGGAAGTGTCCGGCGGGGAAAAAAAAGGCGGCCGGGCCAAAACTCAAAAGTTTGTGGTTGTATATACTCCTGGCATGCAGTGGCACGTTGGATGCGGGCTGGGAGCGCGGTTACGGATCTTCTTACGGTTTGTCCTAACTCCCCGTCTAGAAAAGGTTATTCCCGAAAAACTGAGGGAAAGTGAGGTAAAAATGAAAACAAAAGTTGTAGCGTGCAAACGCACCCTTTTATTATAAATAATGCACTTTGTTTTTCAATTTTGGGGGGTCATTTCCAGGGTGTGTTCAGGGTACAAGTAGGACTTTTTGGGCAAGTTGTGGTGTGTTTTGGGCCCCCATTTCCTGGTGTAAAACCTCAAACCCAAGTTCTTTTGGCCAAGGTAAGTCCCCCCCAAGGGCCCCCAAGGGTCTGAGTTGCGCAATTTTTTACCCCCAAATCATAACTCTTCGGCATTGTGGCCCCATATGATAAACAAAGTATAAGCCCCCCCTATTTCGAGGTCGCTTGTTTCGAATTTGAGGTCGCGACGTCACGATATGGGCGTATATCAACGAGTTTTCAAAATTCCTAACGACTGCGTTTTTAACGTGTATTCGTGAAATTACTCGAAGATATCTTAATATTTTTGAAATCTGAGTTGATATTCGTGTTCAGCGACCCAAAATTAGTATATGGGGATACCTGACTTATCAGATTTTGATAGGTACCCGTGTTTTTCCGGGCATGGCCAAAATGGCCATCTGGGGGCTGTGTGCAAATCCTACCGGGATGGGGGGGGGGGTTCCCGATGGTAAAAATGAAATCAAAGAACACATTACCCCCTATTTCGGGGTCGGAGAACGTGATTTTAATAGTCGTTTCGCCCAATTTTGACCCAATATACCACTTTTAGACCCCCCCAGGTCGCCGCGCGGGCGCGACAAAAACTCGGTAATATCGGCCCCCCCGGTGAAATCTGACGTCACCACGCAATCGGGCGACCTCAAAAAAAGGGGGGGTGGGTACTTTGATTTCAAGATGGGTCCACACTTACCCCACTTTATGTCCCGACCAGGTTTCACTTTCCCAAACCATCCCCAACCCCGAAACTGCGCGTCCCCCCAAAATTGCGCAACTCAGACCCTTGGGGGCCCTTGGGGGGGACTTACCTTGGCCAAAAGAACTTGGGTTTGAGATTTTCCACCAGGAAATGGGGGCCCAAAACACACCACAACTTGCCCAAAAAGTCCTACTTGTACCCTGAATACACCCTGGAAATGACCCCCGAAAAATTGAAAAACAAAGTGCATTATTTATAATAAATGGGTGACTTCGGACGCTACAACTTTTTTTTTCATTTTTACCTCACTTTCCCTCAGTCTTTCGAGAATAACTTTTTCTAGACGGGGAGTTAGGACAAACCGTAAAGAGATCCGTAACCGCGCTCCCAGCCCGCATGCCCGCACGACCGCATCCCGAGCCACTGCATGCCAGGGATACATACAACCACAAACTTTTGTCCGGACCGACTGTGCAGGGAGAGGCGCTTGTCGGACTCAGCTCCATCAGGGGCGAGTACTCTGACCGCTCTGCCCATCCTCGTTCCAAGGGGGGCATCCGCAGCCATGACGACGAAGCATTTAACACCCTCCTCCTCCATCAGGCGCTCCATTTCGATGATCCTCTTGGCTTCAGCGGTCTCAGCCTCATCGCCATGGGCAGAGCCATCCGTTGTTCCCTTGCTGGCGGGATAGGCCCACCTACTGGGGCAGTCTGGCACGGTGTTGTCCTTACCAGGAACATACACAACGATGAGGTCGAACTCCGCCAAGGTCTCATGCCATCTTGCCCGTCGGGAGGCGGGACCTCAGGGGGTGTCCACGTGCTCCTTGTGCCACGACTGCAGACTCTGATGGTCGGTGCAGACGGTGACGGGATGGAGGGCTATGTACCCAGCCCATTTCCTGAGAGCCATGACGATGGCATACGCCTCCTTTTCTCGGGGCGTCCACGTCCGTCTCTGGCCTTCCGCCAGGACTCCGCTCCAGAAGGCCACGGGCACGTGCCTCCCATCGTCAAGCACTTGCTCCAACACAGCGCCAATGGCGTAGTCGGAGGCGTCGATGCACAGGACGGACCCTCGGTCAGGATCCACGAGGTGCAGACCCACTGCAGATAGCAGCGCCTGCTTCATCCCCTCAAAGGCACGGTCGGACTCAGCATTACAGACCAGAGCCTTCTTGGACCCCTTCTTGTTCTCCTCTCTGTTGCCCTTGAGCATGGTCATCATGGGGGCTGCATACTCGGCATACATCTTGATATACGCCGAGTAGTAGTTGCAGAACCCCAAGTACGCCCGTAGCTCAGAGACCGTTTGGGGCTTTTTCCAGTGCTCAATCGCAGCCACATTGCCATGTATGGGCTTCCGCTGCCCGTTCCCAACTACGTGGCCAGCGAAGACCACCTCGCTTACCGCAATGGTGGCCTTGTCACTGCTGCCCGTGAGTTTGTGCCGAACCAGAAGGTCCAGCACCAGGGTGATGTCCCTCTCATGTGCCTCCAGGAGCTCCTCATAGCTCATACTGGGGTCCCCGGACGCGATGATCACGTTGTCCACGAAGGGGTCCGCACAGTCACGCACCGGCTCAAGGAGGTTCTCCAGCATCCGCTGAAAAGCCGTATTGCCGTTGGTAACGCCCATGGGCATCACCTTCCACTGGAGAGGTCCATGTGGGGTGCCCATGGCTGTGCAGGCACAGGACTCCTCGGCGAGAGGCATCTGATGATAACCATGTTTCAGGTCAATCACCGTGAAGATCCTCCGCCGGTGTTGTTTTTGCAGCATGTCCTCAATGAGGGGCAGCGTATAGCTGTCATGCTGCGTTTGGGCGTTTAGGCCGCGGTAGTTGACCACGAGCCGCCACTCACCGGCCACCTTCTTGAAGACGACGAAGCACGGGGAGGCCCACTCGGAGTGGCACGGCTCAAGCCAGCCTCTCTCCATGAAATCACGGAGGATCTTCTCCATGGCCTCCTTCCTCTCGCCCCTCAGGGCGAATTCCCGGTGTCGATACACACGGGGGTCCTGTTTCAGTCGTATCTTGGCCTCACCATACGGTACACGCACTGGAGGGGGAAACACAGGTTTTCCGCTCAAGAAGGTATTCCCATACTTCTGCTTTAGCCTGGCCCTCAATGCCTGGATCTTGGGGCAATCATCGGATTCCGCCTTGGCTTTTCCGGGCACCTGGACCAACGAGCTTACTTGAGGGGTAGCGACCCCACTCGGTTTGGGCTCAGGTGGTCTTCCCAGGTGGCCCAAAGGACCATCTCTGGTCTTGCCTCGGAACAGGTCGCCGTAGGTGGGTGGGTTTCCGCCGATTGGCTCATCCTGGCTGGACATGTGGTCCAGCACCCTCTTTACGAAAGTATTCCCATCATAGGAACCAGAGACGATCGAGTCCACTTCCCACCAGGCTTTGTCCTGGCCCTTGTCCTCACGCTGGCTTCCCCAGTCGTGGAAGGGCTGATCCATATACCCCTGAACCAGATCCAACTCCTCTTCAGTGAGGGGGTCCTCCGATTATGCGATGTCAACAGGGGAAACCGCAAAGCATTGCCGCCATGGCTCCGCTATGATGCGGTTGACACACACAAAGTCCGTGGTGTTGGCCTGTTCAAGGCCCCCATCCACATAGTGGAATTCCGTTGGCCATCTCTGGGGTTGCATGGGCTGTCCCTTAGCGTCCTGATAGACACTCTCTCCAGCCGGTAGGACGACCTTGTTTAAGGTCATTTGGTCAATGAGACCACCCAATCTCCGGTGCTTTCCTCCTAAGTGCAACCCCTAGGAACAACCAGCACTGCCTTGGAGCAGTCTTTGTGAATCCTCGCTACCGCCCTTGGAATGTCCCGTTGGGGGCAATGGATCCACATCAAACCCTGATGCGGACCCCAGTGCTTCTTCAGCGCGGAGTCCTGGGCGCTCCAGTACTTCTCACAACCCTTGAGATGGGCGGAGGTTCCTGAAGACAACGCATCCAGGGCCAGATCCGAAGCTCCCAGGTCCGCAACCACTCGGCTCGCCACTTCCGGCATTACGCTGTACTCCTGGTTTGCTGGCCCAGTTGGCTCAGTGCCCAGCGCGGCTACTTCGAGCTGATTGCGTTCCGGGTGGATCCATTGGCCTTCCACGTGGTGCTCAGGTGACAAAAGCCACGAGAGCTGGTCATCCTGGTACAGGGTCATGGACGCCTGGGCTGGGAGAACGCCGGAGTCCGTCTCCATCATGAAGTTGTACCCAACGATCATGTCCCAGTCCATCTCGGCCTCGTAGAAGCGACCTTGCAGGAGGATTTCCTTGCCGAGGTCCGGGCGGCTCAGCTCACGGTGGTTCACGAACTGCAGCCCAATGGCCGCTTCCTTCTTGCCTCCCACCATGTACTGGCCGTTTGCCACCTTCAGCCTGACAGGTTTCTGACTGTCGGTCAAACACTCTGGCGGATATAGGCCAACCTTGACCCAGGTGACCTGAGCTCCTGTGTCGACCAACACGTCGAAGACGTTCTCCACTTCCCCGCATAAGGCACGGACCTTAAGGTGCAACTGCCGCTCACGCCCCACACGGTGCACGGTGTGCAAGCTCAGGATCTCTGGCCGTTCCAGAAGCTCAACAGGCGACTGGTGCAGGTCGTGGACAATGGGCTCAGGGTGCCCATCTGCAGCATCCAGCTGCGGTCCGGGTGATCCTCCGATACTCTCGGATAGATCTTGAAGCACATCAAATACATTTTCGGTCGCGAAGGATGGACGGGTGCAAGGGTTTGTGCCTTCACTTGCCCTCACCCCGCCACCGCCACTTTTTTTCGTTTTGGGTGCCGGACCGGGCCTTCCGCCTGCGGCAATCCCCTTGTGCTTATTGTCTCTCGACTGGGATGGTGTGGCGCTTCCCACGACACCATCCTGCGACCGCCCTAGCTGGGGCCCTTGGCTGCAGGGGCTCCGCTAGAGGGCGTCGGGTGTGGTAGTAGGGGTACTCTCCTCCGCATCAACCTTGTTGACACCCTTCTTCTTTCCCCCTTTCTTACCCTTCTTGTCCTTGTCCTTGTTCTTGTCGTTCTCTTTGTTCTCCTTGTTCTTGTTGTCCAACCTGGGGACCCAGTTCCTCTTGATCTCCTGGATCTCCTTGGCCAACTCGGTCCCCACCGATATCAGCTTGGAGAGCTTGTCCTTGTCGACCTCCACTTTGGTCTCCCGGATACCCGCGGGTGCACGCTTCTTCGGCCCGTGCACCTTCTTGTAGGCCTCCGTGTCGGCCTTGTGGATGGGGCATGTCCGGTGGTCATGGTTGAACCCTTTATTCCTCCCATAACACACGAAACAGCCCTGAGGGTGAGCTTGTATGAACTCCCCAAACGACAGCGGAGTATCGCCAATGCGGCGGGGGTCCTTCTTCTCCTTCTTCTGCCAACGCTACTGCAGTGGCTTGCAGCTTCCTCAGTTGCTTCCCGCGTTCAGGTTGTTTGCCACGAGAGCACAAACGGCCATCTCGGCGGGCTCATCGTCGTCGTCATCGTCGTCGAGAGCCTCATCGCCATCGGCTCCTGCTGGGTCCATGGCAGCTTCCCCGCCAGCCCCATCGCCAACGTAGTTGACGTCACGGTCGCCGGGCCTCAACCCGCGGGTGTGGTGGAGGTTCACGTAATCCTTGAGTAACTCCTCTCCACCCACTCCAGGATCTCGTCGCAACTCGTCCGCGCCGGGATGGACTGCAGAGGGATGCTCTGGCCGCTCACCTCACACTCATCAAGGCGCCACATCGCGGTCTTCTCGCAATCGCCCGTGACGATGATGAGGAGGGCGTTCCGCAGGGAGTGCCGTTCGACATCCCGGGCCACGTTCTTCCTTGTCCAAGCCACCACGTTCGTATGATACTCTTTGGGAAGCACCATCTTGACCATTTGGTTGGACTTGGCCCACTTGGCTTCTTCCTTGGTGACTCTCTTGATCCATGCTTCCGGCAGCATGGAGAGCAGGCGGGCCTGCTCGTCACCCTCCTTCCGGTCCTCCACGTTGCGGCGGAAGAGGGTGTATTGCCCCCGGAAGTCCCGCCAATCCCGTAGGCGGATCTCCCGACCATCATGCTGAAGCTTGATGGACTTCCACCGCTTGGCAGCCACCTGCAGAGCGTCCACCTGCTCGTTGAGCCACTTCTTGGCTTCCTTGAGGGTCTTAATTTTCCCCTCCTTGGTCGCCACGAAGTATAGCTCTTGGAGCACTTCCGGCAGGCGGTACCTGAACCGTTTGAAGACATATCTCTCCGCATCTGCGGGATCCATGTCTTCAGTGACGGTCACCACCCAATTGTCCAGCTTCTCCAAGAAGCGGTCGAGGTTGAGGGGGTTGCCATCGTACATGGGGGGCTTGATGTCCTTCAGGTCTTCCCACACGGCGGCGTCCGCGGCCTTAGAGACCATGAACGCTGGCCGCGAGGTCAACAGAGGTTCCCATCGGCGTCCCCCACGGACTCCCACGGCCGCCACTTCCATCTCCTCCACGGTATCCGTGTGGCTACGCCGTGGTTCTTCCATGTACGCTGAACCTAGATGTTCACGCCGTACTCCTTCCATGTATGGCTCCTCATCACGGCGCCGGCGGCCGCGTTCAGCAGCCTCCCATCGTACACCACGCGGCGGGGTAATGCCGAACTCTTCCAGGTCTTCCTCACCTCTGCCGACATCCCACTCCACGTCGCCTTCGGGGACCTCATCCCTGAGTCCACCATAACGCCCGCCAGCCATTGAGATTGGCTCCTGGGCTGGTGCGGGGCGTCGGGGAGCACGGCGGTTGTGGTACTCCGCCCTGAGCCACTCATCACGCCACTCCTCACTGCCACTGCCGGGCGGCACGCGCTCGTTGCGGCCGCCCCCGCTGTGGTGAGAGGGGGCGCTGAGAGAGGGGGCACTGGCGCTGGGGCGACTCCTGGGGGCTCAGCCGGGGGCGTGGACCTGGTCCAGGTCCCCCGCCTTCGTCCGACGAGCCGGACTCCAGGGGTGGGTGGTCGCTGCCGACGCTCCCACGGCCTTCCAGCTCGTCCAACCGCTGCTGCAGGCCGGTGATGACCTTTTTCAGGAGCCTGGTCTCGCCCCTGGCGATGTCCAGCTCCCTCTGGGCTGCGGTGGCAACCTTGGCGATCTTGACCATCTCTGTCTTGGCGATGTCCAGCTCCTTCTGTGCCCCCGCGGCGACCCTGGCGATGCTGATCATCTCGCCCTTGCCGGTGTCTACCTCGCGCCCGAGGGACTGGACCCTCCTCCGGAGGTGGACAATCCACCGCCAGGTGGCATCCGGGCCACCGTTCCCTGGTGGGTCGTCAGGGTCTGCAGGGGGTCCTCCAGGAGGGCCTCTGCCGGGTCAGCCCGGTCCAGGGGGTCCTCCCCTGCCTGTAGGTCCGCCTCCAGGAGGTCCACTTGGTGGGCGTCCTCCAGGGGGTCCTGATGGTCCTCCGCCAGGGGGTCCCGGTGGGTCTCCGCCGGGTCGCCTCGGTGGGTCCGAGGATGGGGGCTTCTCTGTGTAACCGAAGTCCATGTCTTCCTCCTTGTCCAGGTCGCCCCACCTAGGCGTCTCGGTCTCGCACTCGGTTGATCCCGAGCTCCGGTAGGGAGGAGGGAGATCCTCACCCTCACCCTCCGGCTCCATTGGGACGTCTCCGCCTCCTCCGCCAGCCACTCCTCGGCGATGTCGGCGGCCTCGTCCATCCCCGTCGCTGGCGGTGAAGAAGGGGTCCGAGTCGTGGGGATGTCCGCCCGCTGGCCTCCGTGACCTCTCGGGGGTCTTCCCCTTACCCCTCCTTCGTTGGTAGGCGGTGGGGCCACTGCTCCCACTGCTGCCCGTGTCGACCTCCTCCGGATCCAGCGTCATCTTGGAGGAGGCGTCCCCTTCCAAAAGCTTTCGAAGGGTCTCCACTCGGGATCTACCCGGAGGAGTCTCGAGCTGGAGCTTGGCCTCCGCCTCCTCCATCGCGGCGGCCGTAGCTGCAGCAGCTCGCTGTTCGCCCTCCTCCCAGGCACGGGCAGCCTCGGCTTCCCGAGCCCGCTGCAGCCGAGCTTTCTCAGCCTCCAACGCTGCCAGCTCCGCCTCCGTCTTGGCCCTCTCCTCAGCGACCTTCCGTCGCGCGGCCTCCTTGGCGTCTTTCCTGGCGGCGTCCGCCTGGGCCTTGGCCGTTGCCTCGGCGTGGGCCCTTTCCTCCGCCTCCTTCTTTGCTCTCTCTTGGGCAAGTGCCTCCTCCAGCGCCTTTACCTCGGCCTCCTTACAGACAATGGCCTCCTGGGCTAGGCGGGTTTCCTGGGCGGCTGCTGCCACCTCACCCCTGACCCGGGCAGTCGCTGTCTCATGGGCGGCTGCAGCCGTGAGACCGGCTGCAATGGCTGCCACGGTCGAGGCATGGAAGGCCATGCCTCTGCGCCAATCTGTGGCCTCCTCCTGGGCGATGCCAACGGCGCCGTCCACCGCAGCGTTCTGCTGCGTGGCCCGTTGCCGGGCAACCTGAAGGTTGCAGGGCACCCCACAGGCGCGCTCGCAGGCGCGCGCCACGTCCCTTTGGTCGGGAGCGACGCTGCTGCTGGAGCTGGCCTGGTCGGCCGGCATTCTCCCACGGTGGGCCGACTCCACGTCGCTGCTCGGGCCTGACTTCCTCAGGTGCAGCTGACGAGGCTTGGCCTTGGCCTGCTTGGCGACTTCGAGGAAGTCGCCAAGGGTGGTGTGGCCGGGGTGGTGACCTCCACTGGCCCGTTGGGGGCTGGGGGCTGGGGTTCTGCCCTTGGCGCCTCGGGCGGCTTCGGCGGCCAGGGATTCCTGGTACTCCCGCCATTTCCTGTCCGGCTTCCTGTCCCCGGCGGAACGCTTCTCCTTCCCAGGAGACGCGCCGCTGCTGCTACTCTGCAGCGTGCGCTCGTTTCCCAGCTCCCGGAACACCTTCTCGATCATGTCCCACATGGAGACGTTGATCGTGGCGCCCGACGGGTACTCGTTGGGCTTCTCGTCCTCCTCAATCCTGTCAGGGCGCAGCCCTTCGCCGGGCCTGTCTGGCCGGGTCCAGACCCTCCAGCGCTTCGTGCGGAAGCGGTAGGCATACCCTTCCACCTGCAGCCAGTCTTCCACTGCCTGCAGGCGGTCGGCGCCCATATCCTCGCGGAGCTCGAGGCTCCCGGGCATGCCGCCTTCGCACTGGGGATGGCTGTGGCGGTAGTGCTGGTCCCACACCAACCCACGCAGTAGGCGCACCGCATGGGGGTGGGGCTGCGGCCACGTCTTGCCCGCCTCCTGACAATTCACCATCGTTCCCCTCGACGGACTGGTCCTGGGGGTGGTTGTTGAGGCGGTTTCTGTAGCTGGGAGTGCGGCCTTGCTGGTCGGCCGAAGGAACTCGCTGATGTCGGAGTTCCGGTCAGTACAACTTCTTCACGGGCTCGGCACTGTTGCCGGCCGGCGCTGCGAAGCCCGTGGTGCTCCGGGTTGGTGGCCCCGGGTGGCACGCTAGGGATGGGTAACCCCGCGGCGGTGAAACGCTTTTGACGCGTTCCCGTGGGGGGCCTGGCCACGGGACGCTGCGGTGGACAGGCGCAAGCAAGCAGGCAGGCAAAGCACTGCGCTCACAGGGGCATCATCACGCTCCTGTCATGTGACAAAGCGTTTCAGGATCCTTGCCACTCTGAGACAATGGAACAAAAGTATGTACAGCAACACATCAAGATATGTACACATGGGGTTGAGACTGGACTCAGGTAAGGGCATCACAGGACAATAGACACTCAGTCCCAACTCATGTCCCAATCTCAGGTCCGAACCTCTCAGTGGCTGGCAGGGGCGGGAGCTCAAACACAACCCATGCCCTGCTCAGTCCGGACCCTGAAACCCTGCCAATAGGGGAGGGTGTCCCGTGCAGCCACAGGCGAGTTCCTGGGTACCAAGGGGCTCCAAGGCCAACCGACAGTGGTCCCCTCTGCTCCCTTAACAGCAGGACCCAACTCCCCTCTCAGCTTGAGATAGGGCCCCGCCATTATGCCCTAGGAGGTGGTAGCTGAAAATGGGCTGTTTCAGCCCAAACTGATATTAGCTCAGAAAACTCCAGAATTGACCCCTCGTCAGGAGCCGCCACAGGTAGGGACGATGCAACTGACCCTATGCCCTTCAAGTAGAAACTTCCTGGAGCCCTCACACAACCTGGTTCCCCCTGAACTTCCGGCATCAGGGCACCACGGGTTCGTGAAGTGGGGTCATGATGCCAAAATCACCAAAAATCGCGTCATCTTCACGCGTGGTTCGCCCGGCCAGGGCAAGGCCAATGACCCACAGGATAGGAGGCAGGACCTTAGATCTCCATCTGAGTGCACAACCTGGAACTTAGGTCCGGGCTCCTTGTGGGCATAGAGATATGGGGCCGGCAATGGACCACACGGGGGGCTGAAATTGGGGTCCCAAGAGGGGGTCATTTTGGCTGCCCAAAATGAGCCAAAATCCGGGGTGCCCCCAATGGTATATCTCCACGCCAGCTTGGAGATCGGATCCGCCATTCCATATGCAATCGACCGGGAGTCCAAGAGATACTTCCATGCCTTTGGCTCTCAAAGATCTCCATGCCACTCGGCGTGGTGACAATCCAAATTGGGTCCACAATTGCCAAAATGGCAGAATTGTCCACACTCACTTTGGGCTAGCACCTTGACGAAGGTTGTTCCGCTTCGCCGACGTGGTGTGCGAACCATGGTGACCAATATCCATAACACCCATGTCATATATGATCCATTGGTCCATGCGTCCGGCGTGCACGAGGGGGCTGAACATGGTGCACGGCGGGCAGAAAATTTCGAAAATTGCTCAAAATGGCCGATAATGCGCACACTCATGGTTGGGGCAAATGAGGCACATGCCCAACTTGGACCGGAGTGTGCCAAAGGATTGGTATCAAGTCATATGCGTCCAACATATCTTTTGGGCGTCGCCCAAACCCCTCCGGTTTTGGGAATGGCAGGGTCGCCAAGTGAGCCGATGATTTGGGATCGTCCCAAATCGCCAATATGGCGGCCACGGTATGCCAAGCCCAAGAGGAGTTATTCGCCGGGTCCAAGTTATGTTGGGCACCAAAGTTTGTATCTCCAGAACATACTTGGGTCATGATGTCAATTGAGCGTAAAGTTGAGATACACGGTCGCCACTTGACATCATGACGGGAAAAAAACAGCAATATTGGCGAAAAAACACGCAAAAGTGCCCTGAAAACTACACAAATATATTATAATATCTTCGGCTTGGATTGAGTAATCGACCAATCCTTCTAAAGACTATGACATGACACCAATGACCTTGGATTCCACATGTGTGCTCTACTTGGGGCGCTTTGGAAGGCCGCGCGCGCTGCCTCCCAAGTGGGCACATGCAAATATGGAATATTGCAAAAAACACACCTTGCTCGCAACGCATCGCTTCAGGAGCGCTCCACAAGCGTCCCTTCACGAAGGTCAGGCTTGCGAGTGTTGGTTGGGAGTACAATGGAGGGCTTCGTGCGATATGGGGTCCATTGGCGGGTTAGTCTTGGAATGGTGCACCCGCCAAATGGGCACGTGATATGACACCAAATATGGCATACAACCCTACCCTCGCCTTCTACACCCAACCTAGTGGCCTAGAATCAAAGTATGCCTATATTCTAGAGTAACTTTTGTCCCTTAACACGCATGCAAGTGCCTTGGTCGAAAATCGACCTCCTTTCGGAAAGCCGAATTTTAGCATGCACACAAAATATATTGCGAATATATATATGGAGATCATATATGTACTATCCGGGGAAGACAAGTGATATACCCCGGATGTAGAGGCAAGCAAAGAGGGAGAAAACGCCAACTCAACATAGTTCTACACGTACTTGGACACCAAGTACGTGAAAAGCGCACTTCTTGGAGAACACTCAAAATAAATATACCCTTTGGGCCTATGGAGTTGGGATCCTTTGGCCTCATCCTATGACTATGGGGGGCAAAACCTCATACACAGCGCCTATGAGGCACGTTGATTCGCCCTTGGGCGCTTGAACGCTCATAACCCTTGTTATTTCACTTGGGCGTTCAAAGCGCTTTCGGCCGCCCAGATTTTCTGGCAAAAATCTGGGACGCAATGCCTTCTATCAAGGAAAAAATTGCGGATCACTCGAAGACTGTTTCAGTCTTAACTTCAAGAAGAATCATTTTACAGAATCATCTAATGCACTGCACGGAACGGGCGACGTCAGGCGGCGATTTCACGACAATTAGAAATCGCGGTAGAAATCGGGTATTTCACCGATTTATAGCCGCAACTCGACCAAGACAGTAAAATTATGGTAATTCCACATCGACTTAATGGCTAGAAATCGGATTCCAGATTTCACGGGTTAGAGAACAGGGATATCCCGCTGACAGCCGGTGTCAACGGCTTCCGCACGGGTGTGACGGCTCACAGGCCTCCAGGCCATGGGCCATAACGGGTGTGACGGCTCACAGGCCTCCGGGCCATGGGCCATAGGTTCTGGGTACCGCCTCAGTACAGGAACGTACCCTCCACCCCGCCTTGTGGCATCCCGCTGCCTGGGGTTACCCACTCGGTACACCCCTTCCCCGTGGCGACCGTCTACCTCCTTGAGCGCAGGTACTTTCCCAAGAAGTCACCATACGGGAGTCCTAGCTGTCGCCACACCTCCTCTATGAGCCTATGCGGCGTGTTGGGGAACGCCCCCTTCACGTCCACAGACGCCATGAACGCCTCTAAGTCCTCATCATTGACGTACATATCGTACAGGAAGCTTGCTTTCTTGTGTGGACCTACCCGGCACTGACCCCCACATGTTGTCCGGTATGACCCCTGCTGCATACAGCCGCCGCTGTATCCTCCCGAAGATCACCATCCAGACCAGCTTGGCCTCTGTGACGGCTCAGCACATTGGTCTCCAGTTCCCCGGCCTGAGGTGATCCCCCTTCTTGTACAGGGGCCGCATTTTGCCCCCCGATTCCTTTGGGGGCTCACCTGTGCGCAACACCTCCGTGACCCTCCCCGCTAGACCATCCAGCTCCGGCCCCTCCCGGTGCTGGTACGCCTCCGCCACCAGCTGGTCCACTCCAGGGCTCTTTTTCCCCTTGCGAGCCTTCACTCCCTCTTGAATTTCAGCTAGCATCACCCTGCTGCGGTGTATGTCCTCGCTCTGCTCCGCTGTGAACACCCGCGGTAACACCCTCACCATTCTCCTTGTGATCCTGCTTAGCTCCTGCTGCCCCTGGTTGTGCTGCTGCCTGAAACTCTGCGCCACCTCCTCCAGCACTTCCTTTTTGTTGCCAGTGACCCTGCCACACTGCAGTCTCACCGCCCTGATTTCCTTTGGTTTTCCAGCCTCAGCGAGCTCTCTGATGTACCGTAGCGACTTGTACGGCACCGACGTTTCCATGTATCTCTCATGCTCCGCTACCACTTTCTGGTATATCCTCTCATGTTCCTCCTCCACAGCCCTCCTCGCTGTTTGCACCCTCTTCTTCGCCTGTGTCACCTCCGTTTGCCACTCAATCCCCTCTTCCCGCGCCCACGCCTCGACCTCCTGTTGCTGTCGTTTCCTCAGTGTGGCCACCAGCCTTTGCAGCTTGGGCTGTGCCTGCGACTCCCCCCCTTGCTTGGTAAACCCGCATATCTGCGCTGCCCTCCTCGTGGCTTGATGTACTTGTTTCCCCTGCCTCATTTCGGCTCGTACCCGCTGCCCCCACTGTTGCCACCTCTCGTCCCCCTCTCCCGGCCACTTCACCATTGGCGGCAGGCTGACGCCTTCCTCGTCCGACCCCTGCTCATCCTCCTGCTCGTCCCCGAGCTCCCCCACCTTCACGTCCACAGTCACCATCATGGGGCAATGCCCCTTCCTGTCCTGCATTTCTTTCGGCCCCACCATGTATCCCGCCGTCACCCTGCCTTTTTCCTCCCCTGTGTTCCTTCCCCCCTGTCTTCGTCTGGCTTCTTTCTTCTTCTTCCCGGCCGCCCCACGCTTCATTAATTGTCACTTCCTCTTCTTGTTCTTCCCCCCCGCCGACACCTCTTCTCCTTCCAATTCTCTCGCCTCCTGCTCCGGAACCAGCTGCCTGTGTATTTCCATCTCCCTACCTTGCGGGCATACCCACAACCTTTCCACCGGGTACGGGAGTCTCTCCTCATCCCCCTCCCCCTGATCCTCCCACTGCACGATGGCTGCCCTCGTCACATGTCCCTTGCGATCTTGTTGTTCGATCATCGCCTCCACTGTTCCCACATACCTCCTCCACTTCCCACTCACTTTGTGCGGACCATACACTGTCATCCCTTCCCGCACCGCCCCCTGCTCTTCACGGCCCCGCTGCTCCTCCCCGTACCTGACTCCCCTCCCCCATTTCCTTCTTGGCCTCCCTTCCCCTTCCCCCTCCTGCTGCTGCTCTGCTTGCAGATCCTGCTCGTCCGCCTCTCTCCCCCGATTGCCGCCCTCCCTCTCACTTCCCTCTCTTGTTGCCTCCCCATTGCTCCCCTCCTCCACCCTGTCTCCAACAGCACCCTCCTGCCCGCCTCCCTCCGCTTCTCCCTCTTCCACCCCTTCTTCTCCCTCCTCTCTGTCTTCCCGCCCGCCTGCTGCCAGTCCCAGCTCCCGGCCTTCCACTCCCCGCGCTTGGTCCTGCCCCCTTTCGTCTCGTTCCTCCTCACCATCCCCATCCCCCACTATGAACCGCATTTGTCCCCCTCTCCCCCTCCGCATCCCCCTCCACCTACTTGGCCTCCCCCCCCCCTGATCGTCTTCCACCTCCAGGCCTGGCTTCCTGGCCCCCTCCCTGAGCCTTCTCACTCTCTTCAATGTCTCCTTCCTGTGCCCGTCCCCCGTTCCGGGTGCCACGATCCACCTCGGCTGCTCCTCTCCCCTGCTGCTGGCCACCCACTCCAATGCCAACCGGATCTGTTCCCTGATATCTTCCGCTTCTTCCGCCCCCGCACACCTATCCATTTGCGACTCCAACGCCCGTAGGACAGCCATCTCGCGTACCTCCTCCGTTCTTTCAACCCTCACCTCTTCCACCTCCCCGACCCACCGCATGAGCGGGTGCTCCACCCTTTTCAACGGCGCCGCCGTATACACCACCGCTTGGCGCCTATCCCCCCTGGGTTCCACGACCCACCACGTGTGTCCGTCCTGCACCAGGTCTGTGACCCCTTGGTCTGCAGCCCCCGTGGCACTCGCCTGTTGGGACACTACTTGTATTGTGTGCCCTTTGGTCCTCCTCCCCGCCGCCTCGTCATAGTCAACCATGGTCATAACCTCGCGCATCCGGTGCATTTCTGTGTCTGGGTCCCACTCTCCGGCCATGCCTCTGCTGCGCCGCACTGTCTCCCCAACGTACAGCGCCATGGCCAAGACCTGGCTCGTGGGCCCCCAAACCTCTACTGTTCTGCTCGTGCTGTCCACACACGCCGCTACCTGCGCATCCCGCTGCATCTGCATCCACAGCACCGCCTGTTTCGGCTCCACCTTCTTTGCCGTGAGGATCTGCGCCTTTGCTTGCCTCTCGCCCGCTTCCTCCTCCTCACCCACTGTTCCGCTCCAACCATCCGCATATCCCACCCACATGTGCTTGACTTGGTGGAAGTACACCAGCGGCGCCCCTTCCTCTTCCCCCATCTGCAGCCACATAGGCCATTGTCTCCTGGGTTGCCTTACTCTGATCCCATGATATCCTCCCTTGGGCTCCTGTGGTCCGTCCGGCCTGCAAAGGCACCTGGCGAGCGTGCACTCTGGCCTGCACTTGTCCTCCACCGCCTCCGCTCTGGCCTTCAGGTGGTACCTAGCCTTGCTCACCATCTGCAGTACCTCTTCACCCCTACATCCTTTGATGCGGTCTTCCAGCCCTGGCTGCGCCTCTCCATTTTCTATCAAGACATTCTGACCTGCCGTCGCCTTGCCCCTCAGCCTCTGCACCCACTTCTGCAGCATGTCCTTCCTGTCCCTGCCGTCCCCCAGCATGTCCAACCCTTCCGCCGCCGCCTCCTTCTGGCGCTTCTCCTTTTCTTTCTCCGCTCTGTCCAGCTCAGCAGTGTCCGCCCCATCCGCCTTTCCCCTCCCCACCTGGCCCTCGGGATGCAGCGGCTCCCTCCACGCGGGCTCTGCCGTCCATTGGATTGCCGGCTGTCCCTCCCAGTGTCCCATGGTGTACACCAGTACCGCCTGTCCCTCCCGGCCGAGTCCAATCCGGACCTCCATACCCGCCTCCGCTGCTGTGGTGACCACCACGTTTGGGATCAGCACATCGTACTGGTACCTGGCCCCTTGTCCGTGGCGTACCTCAACTTCCACCATCCCCCTGCTTCCCAGCATGTCATCTGGGAGGATGATGTGGACTGCCTGTCCCCTCTACTGTGCCGCCGCCGGCCCCTTCGTCGCCACGGGGAATATCGCCTTTGTGTCCTCCCGCGTCATCCATTCTCCCCTGCGGTACCTCGCACGCCGAATGGCCCCCACTGCCCACATCTCTTGCTCCACTCCTCCCGTCTCTCGCACCCATTCTTCTGCCAGCCTGGCAAGGGCTGATATCTCATCACCCTGCCTCTCACACTCGGGCAGTGGCGCTATACTCTCCATGCCGTCGTCCCCCGGGAATGCGTATTGCCACGTGTCCCCCGTGTGTGGCTGCACATGGTACGTGCGGTTGGCCATGCACGCCGTCCCTTCATCCAGCACCAATTTGATGGCCTCCGTCGCCTTCAGCGTGGGGTACCAAGGCTTTCCTGGTGGATGGGGCGCAAGCCCAGCCCACGGGTGATGAAGCATTCATCCGTAGGGTTGAGGCGGTGCCCATGCGGGTCATGTTTGAGCCCAAAGAGGGGGAGGATTAGCCAATGGATGGCATTGACGTCCTGTCCCACGCCGAGATCGACCACGTCGTCAAATACATGCGGATGGGGATGCACGACCGTGTGGCAGCCAGGAAGGGGCAGGCCATGGTCACATTTCCGCATTGATGGAATGACAAGATGTTGGTCACCGGCAAGTACGAGAAGGATGAGTTCGTGGCGAGGGTCATGGATCATATCGCGGACCAATATGATGGTCCGGTTGGGTCGGACCCGTCGACGTGGGATTTTCCAAGAAAGGGGGCCGGTAGCGACAAGAACCCGGTCGATGCCGCAAATTTCCGAAGATTATCGGTGGGAAGCGCGCCCCACGACAATGAAGACGGCATATCGGACGAGAAGAAGTCGGACTCAGACCCGGCAGAGGCCTATACCGCAGTGCGGTCGGTTGTATCGATACCGAAGCAAGCGGCTGAAGAGGCCCAGGACAACCCGAAGGTCGCCGAGCTGAAGGAGAGGCTGATAAATGCCTATCCGCGGCTATTCAGTGGTGTCGCCAACAAGAACCCTCCAGATCGTGGGAGGTTTGGCACAGCGAGGATCAAGCTGAAGCCAAACCCGAAGATCTATCGTCATCGGGTGTACCAACTTCAGGGTGATCGGGTCGAGGCCATGAGGAAGTTCTTGGCCGAGTTCATTGAGCGGGGCTGGATCGAACCCTCCGACAGTGAGTGGGCCAGCCCAGCCTTTATCGTGCCCAAGAAAGAGTAGGGCGAGTGGAGGTTGGTTGTGGATTACAGAGGTTTGAACGAGCAAACCGAGCATGACTTGTACTCCCTTCCTCTGATCGACACCATCCTCCAAAAAAAACAAAAGAAGCGGATCTTCACGGTGTTAGACCTGAAACATGGCTATCACGAGATGCCGCTACACCCGGACTCCAGGCCCTGCACAGCGATGTTGACGCCGCTGGGGCCCATGCAGTGGAAAGTGGTGCCTATGGGCGCCAAGAATGGCAACGCCGCTTTCCAGCGCATGATGGAGGACCTACTCGCTCCTGTCCGGGACTGTGCCGACCCCTTTGTGGATGATATCATCATAGGGTCCGGCACGGAGGACATGACTGAGGACGAGCTCATCGAAGCGCATGAGAAGGATCTGCGCCGAGTGCTCAGCCAGCTGGACAAGCACAACATGGTGTGCAAGCCCACCAAAGCCTCACTCTTTGTGAAGGAAGTGGAGTTTGCGGGTCACGTCGTTGGTCACGGGCAACGCCGTCCCATGCCTGGGAAGCTGGCGTCCCTGCACCAGTGGGAGAAGCCCCAGACCATCAGCGAACTCCGATCCTTCATCGGGTTCTGCAACTACTATTCGGCCTATGTCCGGATGTATGCAGAACTATCGGGCCCGCTGCACAAGATGCTGCAGGTGGGCAAGTTCGATGGCCCGAAAGGGAGCAAGAAGAAGCTTGCCTGGACCCCTGAGGCCGAAGATGCGTTCAGCCGCCTGAAGGAGCGACTCCTGGGGCAGCTGGGGCTATTCCTGGTGGACCCGGACAAGGGATTTGTGCTACGGACGGACGCCTCGGACTATGCTGTAGGGGCAGTCCTCGAGCAGGTCCGGGACGACGGGTCGCACGTACCCGTGGCGTTTTGGAGCCGGATCCTGGCCGAGGGCCAACGTCGAACCCTGGACAGCGAGGGAGAAGGAGACGTAAGCCATTGTTTGTGCGCTCAGGAAGTGGTCTGGCCACATCGGAGTACAAGCGGTGGTGGTTTGCACGGACCATCAGTCCTTACAGAGCTGGCACAAGGAGCACGTCCACACCCCCTCGGGACCGGCGGTAAGGAGGGCCCGATGGCATGAGACATTCGCCAAGTTCGACCTGAGCGTCGTATACGTCCCGGGGAAGGACAACACTGTGGCGAACTGCCTCAGTCGATGGGCCTACCCCGCGGGCAAGGCATGGATGGACATATCCAGCCATGGGGACGCCCAGGAGACCAAGGAGGCCAAGCGCATCATCGAGATGGAGAAGGCCATGGAGCAAGAGGGGGTCAAGTACTTTGTGGTGATGGCAAACCGTACAGACCTGGCCAGGTTCCGGGACGCCCGAGTCCAAGCCATTCGAGAGGAAACCCTCGAGCAATGGATGGTGGCCCCTGTAGAGCTAGTCAGGTCGGTGCTTACAGAAGACTGGTCGGATGACAATGCGGCATCTGATCGCTGGAGCCGGTACTGGAATGCCGTGAGCGCCCCGTCGGACGACGAATGGCCTGAGGGCTTGACCGAGGATGGGTATAAATTATTCCTCAAGGACAAGCTATTGGTCCCTGAGAACCGAATGGAGGAGCTCATTGACCATTGGCATAACACCCAGCCCATGCATCCTGGTCGGGACAAGATGCAGCAGGACCTGGAGTGGCGTTTCAATTTCCCACCAGGGTACTACGCCATCCTGGACAAGTACTGCAGCAACTGCGCCGTGTGTCGGGCCACGGAGAGCCTCAACCACTCCACGGCTGGCAACCCGGTGTATACAGCTATACCGGAGGCCCCTATGCGGTCCGTGGCCATGGATGTATTCGCCATGCCTGAGGTCACCGTGGAAGGAGAGACCTACGACTGTGTCATCCTGGCGGTGGATAGGCACAGCGGGTATATCGTGGCGGTCCCTGGCAAGAAGTCCAAGAAGAAGGACAAGAAGGACAAGCATGGAGTGGGTCTGCAGGCCAAGACCGTCGCTAATGCCACGATCAGGCATTGGCTGACGATTTTTGATGTCCCAGCTGTCATCTGCAGCGATCGGGGCAGTCAATTTGTGGGGACGTGGTTCAAGACGATGTGCAAGGACATGGGGATTCGGCACGCCAAGACCATGGCGTACCACAGCTGGTCACATGGCCGGGCTGAGGTGGCCGGCCTGCAGATGTTCCAGAAGTTCCGCCAGTTGCACATTGACGAACCAGCCCGGAACTGGTATAACTCGCTGTAGAGAGCTCTCCAGGCGTACCACGACCTTCCGCGGCCCACTGGACTGTCGCCCCATCGTGTCCCGTTCCTACGGGATCGAGTGTCACGCACTCTCCCTTGGTTGAACCATGGCAAAGTGGCCCGGGATGCCAGTGCTATGATGGCTGAGGCGGACGACACGGCGGCCAAGGTGTGCAAAGCACTTCTAGACGAGTATGAGAAGAGGGCCAAGTACTTCAAGCAGGGAAACGTCCAGAAATATGCTCTCAGAGACACTGTATGGTCGGAGCAGCACCACAAGGATGTCCTGTCAAGGCATCCGCAGGCGTCTTGGTATATGACGGTGGTAATCGTTCAGAAGGTCGGGCAGGATGTGTATGCGGTTCGTGTGGGGGATAACAAGATCCTGGCCCGCGACCATACCCAGCTTCGTCCCCGAGCAGCAGACCCGAGGGGACGTCCCGTCACCTTCGAGTTCACAGCCGGAGATATGGTCTCGGATGACGAGGGTGAGGACGACGACTTCACCGCCGAGAGGATCCTGACGGACAAGCCAGACCCGGGGACGCCTGGGGGGAGGCTATATAAAGTCGATTGGAAGAGATTTGCCGCATTCAGAGATTCGTGGGAGCCTCTGAGCAGTTTTGTGCCGAGGTATACCACGGTGTGGATGGATTATCTAAGGAAGAAGAACATTTCCTTGGATGTCAAGGACGTGTTGGTCCATTTGGTGGTTGCAGCAGCACCGTGATGGATCCACCTTGGCATTTTTGTTTGTTCTTGTGCTTGGAAGACGGGTGAGGGCATTAATCTCGAGATTTTGGGGCCTTGATTGGCCATATATCCTCTTCACTCGGTCTCCACATATATATTTCATTGTGGTATACGTATTTAGGTCGACTGACGATGTTTCTCTATCTTTGATCCCCTTCGTCCATGTTGTAGATCAAGAGGAGACCGGATATGGCGGAGGGCACCGATTATTAGTGTCCTCACCCCTCGCTTGGGGCATGGGGGACGCCTAGGCCGTATGTGGGGCCTCCATGTGTCCTTGGGACATGGAGGGGGGGGGTCCTCCCGTCCTCTCTTCAATGACTTCCGAGCGGTAACAACGCTCTGAGAAGGGGGGTGAAGCCGGTTCGGACCCCCGTGGCCATCTTTTGGTCACTTGGGGTGTGTATCTATGTGCCGGCAAGCCGCCATTGGCTGATATCATACTCTCTCATTCACCTGACCTAACCTGATGTGATAGTGTGATAGGCTTGGCCATTCCAGCTACGAGCGGCCACATTCAATACCGAAGCGCCGCCGGCTGAGATTTATATACCAAAATATCAGGAATCAACAGGGTTTTTTTATCATAATGTTTCCGTAAATTTTCAGCTATCCGTTCTGATTGTCAATGTATCGGCGACTGTCAGTTGGCTCGCGATTTTGCGATAACCGATTGGTTAACTGTTATTTCCAGATATTTCAGCAGAAAATCCAATGAAGGGTCAGATTTCATCAGAAAGGGTTCGTTGCATCCGCAATTTTCATGTTATACACGCGCGAAATTCATCCGATTTGTTCAGACATTCAGAATTGGATTTTCAACTTCGAGGTCGCCGCACTGGATATGATGAATTTCCAGTGGTCCTACAATTTTCCCCGATCACGAATCAACCTTCCTTTCGTTGTCTCCTTCATTTTTCTTGGAGATATAGGCGAAACAAAATTGATTCGTGAGGCCACTTTGAAAAATCATATCTCTGGCTCACTGCGAGGAGTGTCAATTTTGAGACATGGGCTGGAATTGCCTTGGTGTCAACTGAATTTTCGAAGCGTCAAACGTCTTTGATGTGTACACGTGCCTGGTGTACCAAGGGATAATGGTCAAGAGGGTAGAAAGTGATATATAACTCTTGGACCATGCAACCGAATATTTCAATGCAACTTTCGAGTGTACTGCATGAGTGTTGGTGTTGCATAGAAACTTTTCTCGGGTTCCTACGTATTTTTAACGTGAAGTCATGTCAATGGAGGGGCATGGCATACCATGGTGGGAGCCACTTTTAAGGGTATGTGTTATATGCATGGTATGTGCTTCGCTATGCTCACGCCCATGTTATATATCTCTGTTTGTAGGAAGATACGTGGAGTCATACGTGGCAAGGGCTTCGCCGACGTCCGAATGGTGAGTTCCATAGCGCTAGACTAAGTCTACCGCACATATAGTGCATGTGGGAAGGCTTAACGAGCGACCCACAAGCGCCACTATCAATTTTCCCATTTTCATGGTGCATGTCGAGAGGAGGTTCAAAGGTGTCTTCATGCGTCCATTTGGGGATCCAAGTGGGGGGATTGTTCATAAATCGTTCCAAGCAATAGTGTGTTGAACCATATGTTGATACCATGGGTGAGCAAAGTTATATGCTATTGTGATTACTTTGCATTTGGCAATATTTGCATGTTTTTGACCTCATGTTATGGAATAGAGCGGGTGCGTTGGCCACGCCAAATGGCATGACCTTCCACTTGTACACCCTCCCCTGAGGCGTGATGAAGGCTAGTAGCTCCTGAGCGTTGGGCGTCAGGTCCACTTGCCAGAATCCGCTCCTCTTGTCCATCTTGGTCTTGTACCGACAGGAGGCTATCTTCTCAAGGGTAGACTCCATATTAGGAATGGACCCTGAGTGGTTCAGCGTTTTCTTGTTCAGCTCTCCGTAGTCCACTACCAGCCGTTTGGCTGTAGACCCAGGTTTAGCCACCAGGAAACAGGGGCTGCAGTGTTGGGGGTAGTTCCCGTCCGTGTACTCCAGGACTAGGCCAGCGTCGATACATTCTTGTATCCGTCGCTCAATCTCGTTGGCCTGCTCTTTAGGAGCTGGATAGGGTCTCCTCCGGATCTTGTGACCCACGAACTCGGGTTTCAGCTTGTGGTCCATCTGTACCAGCTTGTGACATGAGGCTGGAGGGGGTAGTTCTCCGAACACCTCCAGGTAGGTCCTTATAAGCGTCTGCACCCGCGGGTCCAACAGCTTGATCTTGTCCTCCATGTCCTCGTCAGAGTGTAAGTTGCTTGCCCCCTGCGTAATAGACGTCGGGAGGTAATCTTCCACCGACTCTTTGCTCTTGGTAGTATCCTTCAACCCTTGGTAGGCATATAGTAGGTCTCGTTCAACCATCTCCGATGGACGATGGCAACATAGGCACGCTCGAGGGAGTTCACATACACATTCCTCCGAGAGGTCGTCCTCCTCTGGGATCCTCACATGGGCGCCCCACACGCTCTTCATGAGCTTAGGATCTACCTCCCTTTGCCAGGTGGTGATCTACTGTTCGAGGTCCTCCTTCAATTGGGATAGATCTCCCATACGTCCTTGCTTCAGTGGCCATGAGCTGCGTGTAGGCTTAGGGTAGCATACCTTCTTCGCCACCAACTTCCTCTTGGAGTCCACATAGTCCCTTAGCCTGGATCGAGGGTCCAGCTCTTCGTCCACGGGGTCTTCTGCCCTCACGGAGAATGGGGGTTTCAGTCGGGCTACGTACTCGGCGTTCTCCACTTTCTCCACCCAGGTCTGCACGAAGAAGGCGTCGTGCTCAGTTTAGTCATCTGAGTGGACAGAGCTAGGTAGCTCGGATAGTCCACACTCAGAGACTCCATCAGAAACAGGTACATGGCAGGGAGAGTTGGGGGCGTTGGTGTTAGTCACGACGTATTCATCTCCTCCGGGTATAGTCTGAATAGCATCTTGAGGTCGTAGTCGATCCTTCAAGTCACCCAAGGCGAGTCCATCGCTTTCCTGTTGTATAGCCTGGACCAGAGTCGAGTCCGGATCCTCCCAGGGGATGGAGGCAAGACCTCCGTCCACCACGCTGAGCATACTCCCCCCTGTGGGCTTCCCAATAGGCAGCTTACGCCCCAGAGGCACGTAGATGGCCTCATCAGGTAACCGAACAGAGCTGATGGTCAGCCTGTCCAGGAGGTTTTGCCAGTACTCGTTGCCCCCATGGGCTCCCCAATCGGGAGAACACAGGACCATTCGGGAACGTTCCAAAGCCACCTTGGTCAAGACCTTCCCCAGTTCACTGAACCTGGGGTTCCCGTAGGCCATCCCGAAAGAGGGCCAGTAAAATTTGTAGCTGCAGTTCTTCCCCTTGCTGCAGTAGAGGTCCAGTACATGCTGCTTGTCGCTGGCAAACAACTCCACACTCAGGTCTTTTCTAGAGTAACCAAACTCCTTCAGACCTTGGTCTAGGACTTCACCCAATAGTTGATAGTCCTCGGTTTTGGCCACCGCCATCGTGTTAGAGGGCTCCTCCTTCGATATCCTCAGGTAGCTCGAGGTGTGCTCTGACTGCTCGAGTGGTACGGACTCCCTGCTACTGCCGTGGTCCACGTAGAGGAGGTAGGGCGCTTGCAGCGTCAGGGATTGAATCTGGGAGTGCTTCACGAAGAAGTCATTCCCAAATACAAAGTCAAAGGCCTCAGTGTCCATCACATAGAACCGATAGGCGATTGTTCGAGTGCCCATAGGTACCTCCACTTCACAGTCCCCGCAGCTCTGCACCACATGTCCATCCCCCATTCGTATAGCCGCGGTGGTCATGGTGTTCTTCAGGCTCCCACAAGGTAAAATTTTCTTGGCCACTATAGATATGGTGGCGCCGGTATCCAATACCCCCAGGTATTCACGTCCCCCTAGTCGGATGCGTACTCCACACACCAGGTCCCGGGCCCCACCAGAGCGTCCCCGTCAGAACTCCGCGGGACAGGTCACCTCGAACCCCTTGTTCTGCAATTTGCGGGCGATCCTCATGAAACGGCTTCTCCTCTTAGTGTTGCCGTCATCACCGCCTTCATGCTCACGCTTAGCCCCTTGTTCTTGCTGGGCCTGCGTTTGTGAGCGTGGCGTCAGACCAGACTGCCCCCCAGAGGGCTCGGAGTTCCCCCCTGGATTAGGGGTGGGGTTGCCTCCGTTCTTGTCCGTGTTCTTGTTGTCATTGTCTGACTGGCGGTCAGCGCCTCCTCCTCGTCCACCTTCACTCTTGTCTTGCCCTTGTCCACGTCCTTTCGACTTGCCCTTGCCGGAGTCGTTGCCTTTGCCTTTGCCTCCACCTTTGCCAGAGCCTTTGCCAGGATCCTCACCCTTCAGCTTCGCCGACAGGCGCTGCTTGTGGTAGCACTCATCCTCGTAGTGCTTCCTTCTCCAACAGAAGGCACAGGTGATAGTACACCTGTAGTGATCCGGCAGCTTCGCCTTGGCGGCGGTGTTTTTCTCCTGCTGCTTCCCTTGGACTACGAAGCAATCTCGCTGCTCGCAGTCAAGGGCATGCTGCAGGTGGCCCTGCTCGTCTCTGGCATCACACCAGAAGAGCTCCTTGACGTTTTCCATGATACGGGCGTGTTTGGTGGTAGTCCCCTGCCCAGGTCTGGATCCTAGGTACCCTTTGCCATGGCTTTCAGAGCATCCACCTCCAGGACGGTAGTTGTTCAGGTGCTGGTCGCTTTCTTTCTCCAGCGCCAGCTCCAGGAGTAGTACACATAGATCCTTGTAGTGGAGGGCTCTAGCCTTGCGCTCTGCCGTTGAACGGCACTCGTCCCACAGCTCCCGAGGGAGCTTAGCCACCAACCAGTAAAGCAGGTCGTCGCTGCTGTAGGGACCGGGCGTCAATCGTCCAGCCCAGTGATCCAGGTCAGCCAATAGCTAAGAGACTCTGCCAGGTTTGGGGTTGTTGGGCAGCATCGGCAGGTTCTGGATCTCGGCCCTGATGGAGAGGTCGATTTCATAGGTCGGGTACTGCCTCTCCAAGGCAACCAACACATCGGCAAAGGTGGCGGACTTAGTGACGATCTGTTTGACCTGCTTCTCAAGGTACTTGGTCTTGCAACACTGCAGGAGCAGATCGCACTTGACCCGTCCACTAGCGTGGGTTTGGCCCGTCAATCGGAAAAACCAGCCAAATTTCTCAGCAAACTCGCTGAATTCCTTGCCTGTGAACTCAGGCAGGTTCACCACGATCTTGGAGGTGGCAATAGCCTTAGCCTCCTGAGACCTGCGCCCCTCAGGGCGTCGGGTCTTCTTCTTCTTCTTCTTCTTCTTCCCACTTGGGTTCTGGGGGTCCTCCGGGTTGTCGTCCTCCGAGGGCGAAGCAGAAGTCATCGACGGCTGTTCATCATCAGAGGGATCCGCGCCTAGGTCACTGGAGCCGTAGGGCTCCACATCCACCATTGCCCTAAGGGCTGTCAGCCCCAGTCGGTCCAGCTCGGCTTTCGTAGAATTCTCCACGTGACTGTAGGGTGGCTGGGCCGTCCTCGGCACGAAAGGGCTTCTAGGTATCACCGCAGGGGTCGGCATCGGTCGGCTCCTCAGGCTCCCCAGGGTGTTTGTCAGCCCTGCCACCAGGTGGTTGGCCTGTACTCGATGAAATAACATTCCCACCGTGGTAGGTGATGCTTCGGGCGGTATCAGGGGCTCCAGTCTGTCTCAAGTCTCTTGAGTGAGGGCGCCAACAATTTTGGAAGTGGCTCCTCGGAGCACCTCGTTGATCTCGGACCGCGTCAGGGACCTGTTGGAGGATCTCCCCGATCCTCTACTCCTGCTCCCGCATGACTCAGGTCCACTCCTCAACCCAGTCAGGGTTGCATACCCAGGAACATCCACATAGGCTCCCGTAGCGGGCAGAGGATGGTGATAGTCAGCCGCATACCATCGTGGCGCAGAACTGGAGGTCACCGGCTCACTGGTAGTAGTTGCCTCTGGAAACGCAGTGGTAGGTGGGTTCACACCATAGGCAGGGTAGGTAGGCATACCAGTAAAGCCTATGCCCTCAGCCATAGGCGGGTTGGTTATAGGTGTGGATGTTGCAGCGGCCGGGTCTGGAGTTGGGAGTGTGGTGGTTATAGGAGAGGGTGATGCGTGGAGGCCAGAAGCGCTTGGTGCGCCCTCGAAGGTATGATCATTCGTCGGGTCGTGCCCTTGGTCTGCTCCTTCGTCTGCTATGCTTTCTCCAGCATCCTTCTCTCTCTCTCGCTTTCTCTCCACAGGATGGGTGTCCACCTCCTCAACTGAGAGGGCCTGGAAGGCCGACTGAAGTCCTTCCATCGAATCCTCCGCCACGTCCACTGGCCCATGTAAGGCCTTCGAAGGTACAGCGCTAGGTCCAGGTCCAGTTTCAACAGGTGCTGGCATTGCTGGTGCCTCAGGCGCCGTCTTCACGTCGGTGTCCCCTTTCTTGGTGTCCATATTCGTTCGCCCTTCTTGCTTATATATATGACTGATCTCCGCGCACTGGATGTACGGCACGGGGTTGCTGCCGGTACGCAGAGACAGTCTGCCTCTTGCTACCAGAATGTTTTATGGTGATTTCAACACTGTGTGTTTGTTGTGCCTCTCCTGCTGCTTGCTGCTGGTGTAAGGTTTCCTGCTGCTTGTTTCTGATGAGGAAAATGTTTTATTGCTGAAATACAACCAATCCAGGATATCCCAAGCCAGAGATAAGCAAGTAGAAGATAAACAGGATAAAAGCATGAAGGGCTGCAGTCACAGAGAGTTAGAAAAAGAGAGCTATCAACAATAGACCATAGAAATCAGCATACATTGCAACTCAGGATGAAATATTTTACATGTTTGAGAAAACGTGATGGGAAAACTGCGCCAAGGGCTCACTCACATCCACAGTGCCATCTTGAGATGTGCACTCTTTGTTTTTGGGTCCCATAGGTGCTGAGGTGGCATGGCATGTGGCGATGAGGTCACTTCCATGTCACGTGGGATATTCCCAGTCAGCTAGGCTGACTGGGTATTGAACCCAGGACCTCTCAAAAAGAGGTGCCCCAGCCCCCTAGGGTGCATACCACTAGGAGAGCTAAGAATTCATGAGAAAACATAGATAAATTCATAGGCTCTGCCTTCAGTATATCAGTGCCTCAGCAACCCAGGAAAAGATGTTTGAGTGCCTATAGCTTGGGGATAAAGGGGTCCACATCACATCCTAATTTAGTGTTTGGTTCCATAGGTCAAAATGTGTTATCACCACTTTTGGTTGGGCCAATACTAAGATAGAAATGCCTGTGTGCTTAGAGCACCTCTAATACAACTGAAGTATACCCTAAAGCATTGGAAAAGCACTTTTTCTTACTTCAACCCTTCGTCCCTTCTGTGCAGATATCCTGGAGCGCAAACAGTGGAGGAAGCCGTGTTCACGCCGGAAAGCTGACTCCTGGACCACTGTCCTGAGTCCCAAACCCCCATGAGGGTAAATTCATTTTCAACGCACTAAGGACAGATCATGTCTTACAGGAGGTTCATTGAGACCCCAGGCAGCGTGCCCTGATCATATCCTGCGTTGGCTTTTGCGTATTGCACTGCGTTTTGCCACTTGGAAGGAGAGGGTTACGCACACATAAATTGGCATGCCCTTTCTAACCCCCTACCAAGCCACATCTGCCCCAGCGACGCCAATGAGCGCAGTGGGAGCTGTAGGTGTCTATTACGACTCAGCAGAACCTGGCGGTTGCCCTGATGCAGCGCCTTCTTTCCAATGTTAGGGATGTTATAGGAAATTTTAAATAGATGTTCAAGCCATCGGGAGGCCAAGAAAAATTCCCTTTACGGTGCGACAGTGGTGGCCACCACAGCACAAGGGGGGAGTACGAAAAAGTGTATTTCCCTGCCAAAAGGTTAGCTTTAATTGTTATGAAGAGGCCTAAAGGCATAACTCATTTTTATCTTAGTATCGGCCTATCCAAAAAGGGGTGATAAGACATTTTGATCTATGAAACCAAGCATTGACCAATGAATGTTGTGTGGACCCCTGACCCCCCAACTGATAGATCTTCTACACCATTTCCTGGACCGACTGAGTCACTGACATTGATCCAGAGCCTATACATGTTCCTATGTTTTCTCATGAATGCTTAGCTATCCTAGTGGTCTGCACCCTAGGGGGCTGTGCTACCTCTTTTTGAGAGTTTCTGGGTTCAATTCCCAGTCAGCCCAGCTAAGTAGGAAGATTCCATGTGACATGGCAGTGACCTCAGCGCCACAAGCCATGCCACCTCAGCACCTATGGGACCCGTAACAAAGAGTGCACATCTCTAGATGGCACTATAAGAGTGAGGATGCCCATGTGGGCAGTTTTTCCATGTTTGTAGGATATTTTCTAACGTTCTTTTCATAAATCCGTAGCTACTGTGAGTTTCCTTTGTTGCTAGATTATCTCCTTTGACTGCAGCCCTTCATGTTGTGGATTGGATCCTATGGTCCTTTGCCTTGCAACTGTGGGTACTATTTTAGGTTGATTTCATCAGACCTTATTTGCTTGGAACAATCTGAACTACATCAAGAAGCAGCAGGAGCAAGCAGGGGCATCAACAAAGCAATATCATCAAAGCAATCAACAGTGAAAGCCTGTTCTAACTTTCTACGCCCTCCCCCGCACAACCTGGGCCCCAACAAGTACACCAGAAGGATGAGCTGGACGACCCCCACATCTCGGGCACGTTGGAGCGGAGGTCCCTGGACACGCTGCTCTCCATCCGCAGCTGCACCCAGGACCTTGGCAGAGCGATGTATTGCCTTGCGAAGTGGACCCAACAGACCTTGGAGATCCCGACGGATCGGTGGCTGTGGAAGGTCACGCTGCGCCCCCAGGAGAGGGAGGCCCCCCCGAACCGCACGGGACCCACCCCCCCGCACCCCACTACCTACAGCTCAGCCCGTACATGGTGGCAGCCCGCCTCATGGCGCTGCTGTGGCCGGGCCTAGACACCCCAACCCTAAACTACCCCCACCTCACGGAGGAGGACATACCCGGCATCCAGCGATGCTGCTTCAGCACCCTCGACTACCTCTAGCAAACGCACCAACACGTCCTGGAGCTGAGGTGGACCCCCCCCCCTGCACAGCCGAGACAACACCAGCACGCCGCGACGTACACGCACAGCACCGGCAGGCACGCAGGTCACCAGGGAAAGCGCGCGCACACAACCGGTGCCCGAACCAGCACCCTCGTCCTCATTACTCACAGGAACAAGCGTCCGACGCCCGCTCCCGCCGCCCGGGACCCCCCGCCGTCCCCCACAGCCCGCTTCCTCGCCTCCGACTCCACAACCTCCACCACCACAACCACCTCATCCGCCACCACCACCACGTCCTCATCCAGCACACCATCTGCAAAGCGTCGGGGAGAGCCTCCTAAGCGGGCTCCCCAACCCGTCCCCACCGCGCGCAACCCCGCTGCCGCCAAGGCCCACGCCCCAGCGAAACCCGCGCCTGCAGCCCGGCCGAAACGCAAGACCGCCACCAAGCAGCCACCCAAACCCGTCGGCGCACCACGTCCTCAGCCAGGAGCCAAACCCAAGCCCAGGCCCAGGCCCGGCGCCACGACGACAGCGCGAACCCGACCCCCCGAGGACATCCTGTGTGACCTCCGGCCCCAGCCATCCCAGACCCGGCAGCAGCAGCGCCCAGCACGGCGCCCCCCCACCGTCACTGACTCCACCGCCACTAATTTCATGGCGCACCTCGTCCCGCCACCCCTCAAAGCCCAAACCCCAGGCCCACAGACCACCCCTGACCAGACCAGAACAGCGCCAGGGTCCACCAGCATCGTCCCCGCCCCCCTACCAACCCTCGATGTCGGCCCACATCCAGCAGATGCCCCGCTACCGCCGCCCCCGCGACCTCCAACCCAACCCCGAGGCGGGGACGGGCGCACGTACCCATTGATCCACATCCACCAACTCCCCCGGTACCAACGCACCCCCACGGCACAGGACTACAAGGACTCCGCCGGGCGCGTCACCGCCACAAGTGCCCACGACCCCACCACACCCACCCAAGCCCAGTCCTCCGCCCAAGGCCACGGCCCCGCCCATGGACACTGGTGGCAGCGCAGGACCCACACGCAGCTCTGGGAGCTGCGAAAGTGGGCTCGGGCAGAGCCCTCCCTCGAGGGCCTGGTCCACCGGCCCCGCAAGCGGACGGCGGAGAACTGCCGCGTCCAGCCGGCGGGGGGCTGGATGCCACAGGCCGCATGGGAAGCCATGCTGGCCGATGCGCTCCACCCCCAGGGATTTCACCCTCTCAACCTCCCCGCGCCCCGGGACCACCCATATGTCCTCAGGCGCCTGCAGGAGACCCTCCAGGAGACGCGAAGAGAAGGCAGGCGCCTGTGGGACATCACCCCAAGCCCAACCCCACGCACACACACCCCCTCGCCGGCGGCGCACAGACACCGGCAGCACTCACAGCACCCTGGGAGCGCCGCGCGCCATACATCACGATGCGCCTGACCCCCCGGCCAGCGGCGCCACCACCTAACCCCGCTACTCAGCCAGCCACCGCCGCGGAACGTCACGCCGAACCCTGTCCAGAAGAAAGCAAGCAAACCGGAAGCTGATGGACGCCAATGCGCACGCCAACGGGCACGGCTAGGCACAATGGCGCCGAACCCAAGCCCGCAGCCGTCCAAACCGCCTAACCCGCCACAACCGCGCAGCCCCGGCGGAAGCCTCATCACGAGTGGAACCTGAGCCGCACCCCGTAACCTCCAACCCTTGACCCCTAACCAAGCCCGCCGAGTGAGCACAGTAACCACAACCCACACCCACAGCCCAAGCAGCCGCCTAACCGGCCAGCATCAAAAGCAAAGAGGCAACTAACCAAACCCATCCCAACCCGTACCCATGTACATCAAGACGCGCGAGCCGCACCTTTGGGGCGCGGCCGCCGACAAAGCACCGACGACGCACACCGGAGAACACAACAGTACAGCACCGCTGCACCAGTTGCCCATGCCTGTGCCTGCAGTGTGCACGCGCCCCGTTTTCCGTTTTCAAAAAAAAACAAAAAAACAAAACAAAACAAAACAAGTGCAGAGCAAAAAAAAAATAAAAAGATTAGGGGGGGGGGGAGGGACGCAACCACCAACAGCACACGCAAACGGCGCACGGCGCGCGCAGCGGTGAGCAGGCGCCAAGTGGGTCAGCACACCGCACACGCACATGCACCACGGGCAGCAAAAGGGACAGGACGCAACGGTCTACACCCCCAGGGTCAGACGCACTGGGGCGACTCAGCCGACTCACCAGGCCAATTCATTCGGGCCCCGCGTCGTTTGACGTCATCCTGACGCCATCCTGACGCCATCCTGACGCTAAATTCTCCTGACGCCTTCCTGACGCCACCCTGATGCTCTCCTGACGCATCCACACGCATCCTGACGCGCTCCTGACGCCCCCACCATTACGCTGACACACCTCCGACACCTGGCTGACGCCATCCTGACGCATCCTAATGCCATCCTGGCGCCATCTTGACGCCATCCTGACGCATCCTGGCACGTTCGTGACGCGATTTGACAATCCTGACGTTCCCTGACGCCATCCTGACGCCATCCTGACGCTTCCCTCCCTCTTTTCTGACGTCATCCTTACGCCATCCTGACGTCATCCTGACGCTACCCTGACGCTTCCTGACGCATACGTGAACCATTCCTGACGCCATCCTGACGCCATCCTGACGCCACCATAACGCCTTCCTGACGCCATCCTGATGCATCCTGACGACATCCTGACTCACCCTGGCCCTCATCTAGCTAGGGGCCCAAACGAAACACTTGGGTGTAACCCTAACCCTAACCCTAGTTAAATTGTTGCAAAAATCATTTATTTCGGTGAAAAAATCGTCTTTTTGCCAACCAATTAACCTATTATATGTCTGAAGCTTATCAATGATGTTCCTCTTTTCAGCCCATGCTTTTGCCAATGCAAAATAGGTTTCAATCTACATTCCATACGTCATCATTTTATCCTTTTTTTGGGTGCCCCGGATCTTACCAATGCAAAAACAGTTTGAACATACAATCTACCTCTGCCACCGCCCAGGCAACAAATGTCCAATCATACATTCAATACCCAATCTGCTTTCGAAGTCTTTCGGACATGTTGTTTTTGCAGCTCACGCTTTTACCAGTGCAAAATAGGTTTGAATTTGCATTATCATTTTTCCTGAATAATCAGCAATACTGTTCATTGGCCATGACACTGACAGCACGCGCCCATACGCAAATGACACTCACAGCACGCGGGAACACTCAAATAACATACGGAGCAAGCACCAGTAGCAGCAGCAGCAAGCTGTAGCACCACCACCGGCAAGCAGCAGCTGCACCAGGAGCAGGCAGCAGCAGCACCCGCCGCAACAACAAGCTGCTGCAGCACCACCACCAGCAAGCAGCAGCAGCGCTAGCAGCAAGCAGCAGCAGATCCAGCAGCACGGCGGCAGCTGCAGCTTCTGCAGCAGCAGCGGCGAGCAGACCGGTTATGCAAAGTCCACACGGGTGTGGGCATTGCATAAACCATGCAACCATGGCATCCGTTTGCTTCCTGCTTCCACCTGGGTCCCAAATGATATAATATTTGGTGAGAAAACATTTTCGGAAAAAAATCTTTTTTTCGAAAAAGAAGTTTTTCGAAAGTTTTTTTCCTCCCCAATTTCGCCATTTATTGTCTTTGGTGACCTCAGGGTACATTTCAGTATTGTATGACTCTCATTCTGCTTTTTGATGCCCCTTCGCGCCATTGGGTGGCATTTTTTCGCTGCGGCTTGGCTTGTTGCCGGGAATTTGCAGCTAGGGAGGGGGGTGTCAATGGCACGTGGGGGGGCTTTGCATAGGTATTTTATCGCCTAAACACCAGCATTTGTGTTATGCAGGGTTTTCAGGGCTAGGGAGGGGAGTGTTTATGCAATGTTCACACCCGTGTGGATTTTGCACCCACCCCCCCGCCCTATGATGCTTGTTTGTACTCGTTTCCATGGCTCTGACCCTGGTTATCTGGCTTTGGCGTGTCAGAGCATCGGGGATGTCTGAGTCAGGGAGGGGGGTGTAAAACTTGGGGCATAGCCATGTCAGAATCCATGTATGTTGCCCATTTCTCCTTTGCACACTCATGTTGCTTCTTGTGTGCCGTTTCAGGTGCAAATTATTATGCGATCTCAGCGTTTGATTCCAATCCCAGATTTCGATCCCATGAATTAATTTGGATTGCAGATTTCAGTTCTGTCTTTACATTTTTACTGTTGCATTGATTTTTTCCAATTCTGCGGTTGGCCAGCATTTGTTCTAACATTATTTAGATTTCCGATTGGTCAATTGGCTGCTGCTGCGTGTGCGCGCGCGCCGTCTTTGGTCGCGACGTAATGCAGGCCAGCCAATCGAATACCCTTCCAGTTGGTGCTAATAGTGTTAGATCTATCCTGTTGCGGATATGGATACTGATCGGAAGCTAGGGCGAGTCCAGTGGACGAAAGAAGGCCCAGAATTGCGATCTGGCTAAACCCTGGTGTGGTGCCTCCGCGCACACCGGCTGTCGCTCTTGGGTGCATCACTGCACTTGAGGACAGAATGGTACACGTTTATGGGCGCATCTGCCTCAGCAGTGCCACGCCTACGTGTATGGGGGATCACGAGTCCCTGGAAGCTGGAGGAGTCCTAGTGGAAGAGGAGTTGAAGTGGAAGTGGCTGAGGTAGGCGCACCGCTGGTCGTGGCATACATTGGTTGTTGCCTTGCAATTGGATTCCATTGGGCAGTTGGGGTGCCACACCATATTTGGTTTTGAGGTCTCATGCAGTCATTCTAAGAGGTGACATTGCAGTTGTCATTCATGCATGGTTCATTCATGGTGTGACTCAAATTTGATTGTGCCCACAAATCCATGGTCAAGGTGAAAATATAGTGTCTCCTCTCCCCAAGGTGGATTTGGTGCTTTCCCCCACTCTCTCGCTCTCTCCCAATACATCAGACTCCTCAAGAGGTAAATTGAGCATTTCGTGCCATGTGACCGTTGTCTTTGATCCTTTGAGACTCTTGGGCTCTTTCACTTTTTTTCAAGTGCCCGTGGCTTGGGAGTTATCCAATTAAGACATGCCGTGGTTTTGCCGTCTGATGATTAGACTCACGGATAGGCATTGGTCAAGCTTTCGCCACTCTCTCTCCAAGTGCATGCATGCTCTCTTGGGTCAAGGCTAGGCGAAACTCTCTCCCCATGCATGCCTTCTCTCACGGTGGTTAGGTGAATCTCTCTCAAGGGATTTGGTTCGGAAATATCTGTCCTTCGGCATGGTTAGGCAATGCATGTTCTCTCTCCGGCTCTCCAGGATGAGACCAACTCTCCATGCACGTGCTCTTGTAGGGTGCGATCATCTCTCCATGCACGTGCTCTCTTCGGGTGGACGTTACGTCCCATGAGTAGCCTGGGGGGGCATTGTCCCATTGTGTGCTTCTTTGCCCAATCTCATGGATCTCATTGTCAATGGTGTATTGCTCATTTGCTGAATTGGTTTAGATTAGTTGTTGATCCTAAGAGCTAACCACGTCATGGTTTGGTGCCTCTGTTGGTGCGTTTACATGCCCCATGTGACCATGTATGTGTATGTGCACTTCTGTCCCTCATGCTGGTGTAGTCAGGACGTCCAGAGACTCAAGTTTGACTCATTTGCTTTTTGGAGATGGCCCAACGGTTGTGTCGATCATTTTCTTCCTCTCCTCCGGCCCCGGTGAGACCATCCATGTTGACGGGTAGAAGTAGTTTGAATTTTGCTTTACACTGTTGCATGCATGACTCAAGTCCATAGGATAATACCCCTGCCCATGAACTCTTCGTCTTTGCATTGCATGTGGTCCGACCGGAAGAGTAGGTTGAGTCTTACTCGCACTTGTGAATTCTTTTTGTTTTCTCAAGGGTGGACCTTTGCCCGTGCTCGTCCCGTGTGGACCATTCAGGAAACATTTGGACCTACCTTGTGCCTGTTCGGACTCTCTTCGGACCCGTGCTCGTCCTGTGTGGACTAGTGGCTCATTTGTACCTCATTTGTGGACCCGTGTTTGACAATTGTTGGACCGTGGCTCATTTGTGGATCATTTGGAGGTTTTTGCGGACCATTGGTGAACTTTTGGTTGGATCATTGTTGGACCGTATTGGATTTCAGGGTCATTTCGTCATTGGGCTTTCAATTGGAATTGTTTGTGTCATTGCCGTGCTCTGAGGGACTTGACTGGGTTGTGAGCTTGGAAATCTCTGCTGGTTTTATTAGTTGGAATTTTGGTTGGTTGGAAATTCGGAAAAATAGAAGATTCACTCGGTTCAAGTGACCTTGAGGGCGGAGATGCAAAGAAGGGCTGAGGAGGACATCACAATGCAGATGGGAGGAGTAGGTCAAACAAGTGGAAAAGACATGTGGGTAAGAGAGACAACCACCATCAATCAATGGCAGCGGATAAGGGCAAAGGGATCATATGGCAAAGGGTTCAAAGCATCAACGCAAATTTGCCTGAATAAAGTGTGAAGAGATGGCATTCCACTCCAACGGGGAAAATTCGATGAAAAAACTTGCTGGAGGGCCAACCTGCCAATGGTTGGTAAAAAAATAGAAAATCGCCAATGATTCAGCGCAAATCTGACAAAGGCACATTAATCTCCTTCCGATTGTTGTATCGAGCCCATGTGTCGTTGATAATATGCAAGAAAGAGCCTGCATAATGCCACTCAGGTTCGGGAAACCCCCGAAATTTAACTCGCCACTGTCGCTTCCCCCTAACGACACGATATTCCAAAACCTTCAACCCTTCCCTATCCGTATAATAGTGCAAAGGCACTTTCTTGTCCTCCTTGTAAGGGACATAGGGCTTCAATCGCCGAGAAGTGAAGATCTCTTCCCTTTCTCAGATATTTACACGGTAGGTGCCCAGTGAGATGCGTCTCAACACTTCACAAGGGCCTTGCCAAACCCTTTCGAGCTTGCCATGCTCAACAACAATTTCAACTTCAAAACCTGCAGGATTTCATCAAAATATCTAGGGCATAAATCAAGGACATCTTTCTGGTAGCAGAGACAGTCCCTATTGACCTTTTGAACCGACCCTGAGAAGAAGTGCAGCACACAAAGCTCAACAACAGGTTCATCATGTCCACTCCAGGTGTAAGGACCTGGCCCATAAGAACTGTCCAAGTACAAATGGGCAGCATGGCCCACCCTATGAGTGAACCACCTTACCGAGCTCCACAACATCTCAGTGGCGCATCTGGGTCACAAGGAGATCCAGAACGCAGAAGGGGGAAAGAAAACACAATCCTTACCACCGAGGCCTTAGCGGCCCACGGTGGAGACAGCTTCTCCCATCTCCACAGGCGCGTAGCAGCCTCAGTGCCCCGATCCAACTGTCCGGCATCATCCTCAACAGCAATTGGAAGCCCTGAGGAATACGAGGAGCTGAGGAAGAAGGTGGATGAATACATCCTTCATGAGGAGTACTACAAATCCATTCGTGGAGAAGATGGGGAGGAGCCATTGGCAGTACACGGATCCAGACCACGTACAGACCTAGGGTCCTACACACACTCTGGCCCGCTGCCGACAGAGCCGAGACAGCATCCCTGCCAAGACGACCGAGACCAGAGGATCCAAGAGCATCTTGTCCAACCCAAAGGGCTCCCGAAGTGGGCCCGACTCGAGTTGAGGAACAGCATCATCCAAGGCCAACCTACGGTGCCCTGGATCATACGGCCCAACTGCTGGCCAAACTTCTGTCTGGATCAGAAGATCCAGATGTGACGGCCCTATCGGAGGCCATTAAGGGGAAACTGGGTATTGCAGAACCCTTACCGGAGCCAGAGTTATCCTCCCCCTCTCCCGGACTGAGTACCCTGGCCGAATATCTTAAGAGATCAAGGGTCTCAAGGCTGTTGCCTAAGGTCACCTGCCCCAGCCCCTTTCACCCCCGTGCCAGGACAGTGCCCATGGCTGAACTACAGGACGTGCCTGTCACAGAGACTGAGAAAACAGGGCTGTCAGCCTTGGTACCTCCTGCCGGCGTATCGCCTTCAGGCCTAACTCCGGGGGGCGGGAAGACGGGCAGACCTATTGCCCAGGCGAACATCCAGCTGGAACTGCCGGAGTTCGACCCGGAAAATCTGCCCGAATGGGCAGAAGAATTTGCTGAGTTTCTTTTGCTGACTGGCCCATCCCATGTGGATGTGGCCACCAAATGCTCACTGCTGAAATGCTCATGCAAAAAGAATTTTTTGCAAAAACAGGTGAAGCAGATTGTGAAAACCTGTTCCACCTGGGCAGAGGTACTCCTGAGGTTGGAGAAAACATTCCCAGTCTATGAGACTGACCTCAGTGTGCGCACACAGATAGAGGAGCTACCTATGCTCACTGAGTTTCCATCCGCTGCGCAAATTTCTGAATACGTGTGCGACTTGGAGTACTTGATTTCGCGAATGAACGTGGGCTCCTACGCAGCCACTGAGCCCCACCTGTGGCTCATGAGTAAGATCCCTCAACGTACGTGGGACGATTGCCGCTCTACCTCTGCGAGGAAGAGTAGAACCCACTCGTACGATGAACTAGTGGACCTCTTGATTGAGCTAGCTCTTGAGAGAGAGAATGACTCCCACATGGAGAAATTCCTCAAGAAGCATTTGGGTCGAGGTGTTACCCCTACCCCCGAACGTGGCGAAGGGAAAGGGCCTAAAAATCCCACTAACACCAACCAGGGAGGTGGTAAGGGGAGGGGTAACCTACGTGCCATGAATGAGGTTAATCCTGATGCAGGTACACCCCCTCTGTTCTACTGCAAACCTGTCAATGACAAGGGGGGGCCTTGTCATGCCTCTGACTGCGATCACCGCAGTAGCTGTATGCTGCAGATGAAACGACAGCAGCATACCAAGGATGGGAAACCTGTGACCCATCAGGACCATTTCAGGTGTACCATCACCTGTGGCTATTGTGGCAAACGTCGTCACTACGAGGACGAATGCCACATTAAGAAATGCGAGAGTGACAAACTCAAGCGTCAGGAGGCAGAACGCCAGAAGACCCAAACACCCACCAGAAATCCCCCGAATGGGGATAAAGGTGGTAAAGGAGGTGGCAAGGGGGGTGGCAAAAATGGACCCCCTAACCCCCAGAGGCGCTCATCAGCGCCCGTTGCTACACCCACTCCTGCTGCTACACCCGCTCCTGCCGCAGGTGACACCAAGGGGATAACGGTACCCCTGAGGGGAATAACTGGAAGAAGGGGCGCTTGGCCACGATGGCCAGGTCCCTCATTGCTGCAGGGGTGGATGTCAAGTTCCCTGATGAGGAGTAGGGGGGCGGCTCCGAAGAGGAGGACTTCGTTCTCTGGATCCTCGTGAAAATCGGGGATCAAGTTTTTCGAGTGGTGCTGGTGCAACACTTTCCATAGTGGCCCGGCGCCTGCTAAAGACTTTCAAGAAAACTAAGACCGTGGCCATAAGAGTAGGGGATGGGCGTACCATCCATTCCTGGGGGGGGGTCGATGTGACTATATGGCTGGGCGACGAAACCGTGACCCAACACTGCAGAGTGCTGGACACTGACGCCTTTGACATCGTCATTGGTACCGACTTCCTACGAAGAAACCCCCAGGTAAAAATGCTGTCACTCCAGCGCCCCTATTCTTTGCACTGCGACTTTGGCAGTGGGCTATTCTCCGTACCTTTGGAGCCGTCAGGACGAAAAGAGTCTGGGCTGCGCTACGCATCCAAGACTAACTATCGTAGTGAAAAATACCAATTGGCCCGTCACGTTCCTGAAAATGGACTGGCGGCCCTTCAGGTAAACCTGGATGAGATGCAGATGGAATTGTTTGCGAGCCAACAACAGCACATCATGCAGTTGTACTGCTCGCAACAACTGAACAATGCTTTCCGTTTCTTCTGGAAAGCAATGGGCCTAGCTTATGCTAACCCTCCCTTCTTCCTGCTCGCGAAGGTACTAACCAAAATTGCTTATGAGGGAGGAAGGGTATTCATGTGCACCCCTGACTGGGGCTGCTCTGGTGAACATGCTTACTGGGGCCGTATGCTAGATCGAATGACCGTTGGAAGAGTGCAACTCCCCGACGGCCCCATCTATGTGCCTGAGGACTCAGACACAGCTATGCAGGCCCCTGAGTGGGCCAGTTTCCTGTCCATCGTTGATGGATCTCTCAATCCTGTACCCGTGTGTGACCTCGACCAGGTGCTACTGAAAGAGGTCATGGCCGAAAATCCTGGCCTGACCCTTTTTGATCTCAAAAATCGATCTCCTGAGCACCTATCTGCCACACTTACAGGGTGTGAGTCTTCCGATGACTTTCTGGAACCTGCAGCTGTTAGAGAGGATGCTGACGACCAACTGTCTGAGATCGCCAGCACTATCCCTCCTGTTGATCCCAGCTGCGTTGACCTGAAACACAGTGCCTTCCTGGCCAAGATGTTGCTGGAGGAGGTAGATCTAGAGTCAACCTCTGAGCCCGCTTCCCCTGTTGGGAAACCAGTGCTACACATGCAGACTATGCACACAGGTGAACCCGTGGCCCGGAGTGCTGATGCTCTGGCGCGGCCTGCTGCTAATGACATGCCATTGTCTGAGCATGACACCCAGGAACTCCGACGGCTGTTGTACCTGGAGGCCGAAGGTATTGAGCGCCAAGAGCGGCTGCAATACCTCAGACAGACCTGGAAATCCTCCATCTGGTCTGAGGAGGACAATGAGTCCTATACGCTGCCTGATCCTGAGATACCACTAGTGTATTCTCTGCACTTTGAGCAGCAATGTCCCCCTGAGTGGGATGAAAGTTCTGTGCCTGCCGAAACTGCTGATCGGCGGAAAAAGAAAGAACACGGAAAGAGCAACCTCTATGCTCAGGAGGATTTCCTTCAGAAACTCGAGAGTCTTAACCTTGACCCCCGCCTGAAGAAACTGCTGAAAACCTATGAGGAGGTGTTCGGCGCCTTGCCGCCTCCCCTCTCTTGTAAAAAACTGGTCCAGACCGACCTGAAATTGAAACCAGAATTTGAAAAGACGCGAGTGAGGCGTCGTCCCTATCCTGCTGCACAGGAACAGGTTGAAGAAATCGAGGGCCAGATCCAGGAGTGTATTGAAGCTGGCCTCATTGAAGAATATAAGCAGGGGGACTACCCCCATGACTGCAGTGCCTGTTTCCTGGTTGCCAAACCAGGGTCGACTGCCCTACGACTGGTTGTAGATTATGGTGAGATCAACAAGAAAACCCAGAAACCACTCAGGGAGTATTCCTAACATGAAAAATACCCTGGAGCGTATTGCCAAGTGCAGGTACAAGACCAAAATGGACAAACGCTCTGGTTATTGGCAGGTTGACCCAACCGCCGCAGCTCAGGAGCTGCTGGCTTTTATAACCCCTAAGGGCCGTGTCTTTAAGTGGAAGGGTATGCCTTTCGGGCTGGCTAATGCCCCAGCGCTCTTCCAGAAGCTTATGAACAAAATTTGTACATACTGAGGCGCAGGCCTCTAGTACAGGAGTTGATTTCCCGGGGTGCAGAAATGGAGGCTCACATCGACGACGTGAGTTTGGGTACTGATACCAAAGAGGACCATGTCCTTCTCCTCCGTGAAAATTTCATTGTCTGTCCAGAAAACCATCTCCGAATCAAACTCGAAAAATGTGAGTTTATGAAAGAGGAGATGGAATATTTGGGTTTCGACGTGGGGTATGGTTGGTGGAAACCAGCCGCTTCTAAGATGCAGCCCCTACAGGACAAGCAGATTCGCGATGACCCTAAGAAGGATCCACACGACGTCAGGAGTTTTGTGGGCGCCTGTAATTTCTATCGGCGTCAAATCCGCAATTTTACCTACTCCTCTGCCCCCCTCACTGACCTCATCAAGAAAACTACTCCCTGGAGGTGGACCGCCAGAGAGGAAGAGTGTTTCCAGGAGTTGAAGAAGAAGATTGCCTCCTCCAACTGCCTGGGAGAACCCCGCCCTGAGGGTGAAATAGTCCTGATCAATGATGCCAGTGATGTAGGGGGGGGTGGTACGATCTACCAATGGCAGGAGCTTAACCCCGCTGAACTAACCCACTGGCATTATCGTACTAGTGGGCTGAACCGTGATGGTTCGTTGAAACATTACTATCCTACCAGTGAGTGGCGACTGGTGCCACTGGGACACTGGAATTGGAAATGGAACCAAGCGCGTTCCAATTACAGCACCCATGACCAGGAACTCCTGGCCGGTATGTTGGTGCTTTCCTCACAATCCCGACTCCTGGGATCTAACCCTATTGTCTGGCTGTGTGACCAGGAGCCTGTGAAGTCTTTTCAGAAGGGCCCACCACCAGAGAAAGCTAAGGTCAAGCGGTGGTGGACTTACCTGAGCCAGTTCAGGCTGACAGTGCATCATATCCCAGGGATAAAGAATGAACTGTCTGACTATATATCGCGCAACAACTTCGATCAGCTTATTGGTGAGAGCTCAGAGGCGCTCGCCAGAGAGGCTTTCCAGCGTATGGATGTCCAGCTTGACCTGTCCATGCGCACTGTTGGAATCCTGGAGGGTTGGAGTCTAACCGACTATCAGTCAGAGTATGAAGAAATTCTCCAAACCCTCAGCACTGGTCTCAAACCCCGTGTCATTGACGGGCACAATCAGTACCTCTTCTACGAGGACCAAATTGTAGTGCCTGAGGCACGACTGGATGGGTGCCTACAGTGGTCCCATCTCAGTTCTGGTCACACTGGCGCTAATCGCTCAGTGGACTTCTTCCGTGAGTTTTTCTACTCTAGTCTAATCCTGACTGAACTGAGGTCGCGTATGCAGACCATTGTGGATGCTTGTGGCTGTCATGCCAGCAAGCAGAGCGCCAGTAGGGATAGGGGCCTGATCTCCAGCTTACCCATACCCTATTGTGCTAACTCTCTTCTGTACGTGGATTTCATCCACGGACTACCACGCTTCGGCGGCTATGATAGTTGCCTAGTGGTCACCTGTGGCCTATCTCGCTTCACCCGTGTGTTCCCTTGCAATTAGAAAATCACATGTGAGCAGACTGTGAAAATGTTGGTCGAGCAATGGTTCGAACCCTATGGAGCACCTAAGCAGGTGCACTCTGATGAGGATGTACGCATCCGCAGTGACACTGGATGGTACAAACGAGTGCTAAATGCCCTCAACGTGGAGGTAACCACAGGTGTGCCCTATACCCACACGTCTATCCCTCTCTGTGAGAGACAGAACTGTGTGGTGGAGCAAAACCTAAGAATCCTGATGAAACAGGAGCGTACCAAGGACTGGGTACGCCTAGTGCCCTGGGCAGTGCTGACCATGAATTCACAGCGGAGCTCCTCTACGGGTCTCACCCCCCACGAACTGTTCCATGGAGGACGACCTGCTTGGTTCTTCAAAACCCCCTTTCCTGAGGACTTCAAGAGCCCTGTGGGAGATTGGCTGGAACACAAGCAGTCTCTGGCTAGCCAGGCTGGAACTAACCTGAGACACATTCGTGACCGTGAACTGAGCCGACGGAACCGCCTACGGCGACCTGCCAGCTTCAAGGTTGGTGACCTCCTTTTGGTACGCCATTCACGCCTACCCTCCTGGCCACGCAACTGCCTACAGGACCCTTATTTTGGACCCTATCGTATCATCAGGATAGATGGATCCAGGATCCATGTCAGGTGCAGTCCACGTCTAGGTGGTGAACTGCTGTGTGCACCTAAACAGTTGAGGCACTATCACTCCCCTGACGATTTGTCTTGGGACGAGTGGTGCCTCAGTGACAGTGAGGTCGAGCGTATAGACCTAGAGAATGCTGCCAGTCCAGAGGAGGCAGACGAACTCGAAGAGATGACTGCCGATGAGATGGCAGTCGATGGTTACTACGTGGTTGCAGGTATTGCTCGCCAAGAGTGTAAACCGGGCTGGAAATTCCTAACCCTGTGGGATGGCTATGAGTTATCTGAGGCGACCTGGGAACCTATGTCAGCCTTCATACAACCAGACGGGAGTATCAACCCTATCTTCTGCACCTGCCTCGTCGAGAACAACGAGGGGCAGCTCCTAACCCGTGCTGAGACTATGTCCCAGCGTAAGAAGCGAAACTAATTTCCCTGTGTCAGTCTACTGACAGGTGCTGAGCACTGCACCGACCCTGTCTGTGCCCTGCAGACCCATGCCTTGTTGACCATGTGTTGCATGGGGACTGCCCTAATGTAATGACCATGGGGAGCCAACAAAGAACGGTGGCTTACTACACCAGGGGGGAATGACAAGCAAGGTGTTATGAGGCAAGGTGTGTCTTCCCTCCTTGGGGACAAGCGAGCCCACTGTTGGGACCCCTGACTGGTCCAGACCCATGGGGTTCTACCCTTCCTTACAGGGTTTACCATACCCCTATGTGTGCTACGTATGTCTATGTGTGTCTCACTTCTCTCCCCGGCGTGGCTCTCGGAGACCGGGCTTCGCTGACGTCGGACCGAAGGTCCTAATCAGGTACTATTACCACTCCTATGGCGCCCAATTTCTGTGCTGGCGCCTATCCTTGGGGGAAGAGGGCAAAAGCCCTACCTACTAGAGGGGAGGGGTGGCCAAGTGTGCAAAGGGCATACAAAACGCCCATTTTTGCTAAGGGCCAAAAGCTAACGCACTCCCCTGCCCACGAGGAAAAGCACGCGGGACAGGAGACAACACTACACTACACTCACTAACGCCCGCACCGGCCTTCGAAGGCAGGGTGAGCACTCATCACTTGCACTCAACTCCTGCCAGGCCTGCTGACCCTAACCCCTACACACGCTACTTGGTGTTGCTGTCAAAGATGTCTCCGGTCCTAATGACCCTCCTGTGAAGAAGACAAGAGAACACAGCCCTGCTAAGCAGCTGTGGCCTAACAGGGACGTCACAACACGTTTCCCTGCTAGGGCTTGGAGGGAAGGAGTGCTCTTGCGTGCACAGCGCGGAAGTCGATGGAGTCAAACTGCCCACGCCACTCCTGGCTGAGGCGCAGTCAATTGATTCCGTGATCAGCGCCCCTGTTTGGCTGGGGCAGAAAAATAGGTAGCCGCCGAGGGCAGCTGCTGCGTGCACCAATCACCCTGACCCTCTCCCAACTGTACAACAGACGCAAATGAAGGGATGTTTGCGGCTGAGGAACCAAGCCACACTCCACGTATTATACGCTTCTCGGTGTGACCTATAATACACTGTCCTCAAACACACCCTGTCAAGCAAGCAAGCGTTAAGAAACTCCTCAGGTTCTCTTAGAGAACGTACCGAGGAGCCCCTGGGTAACCTAATCAAGGTTTACCGTGTGCATTTCGCGTGGCCTACGCTTTAATGCATCGTGTGCACGCAGGGAAGGGAGGCGGAACCAGAATCACTGACTCAACCAGGAGGTGAGCTCCACCTGGGCTAACCTAGCTTACTCACCATGCATCGTGTGAATGCCGAAGTGAAGGGAAAGCAAAGCAACCATATTGCGAGTTTTAAACAAGCCCAAGCGTTTTAAGCAACCCTACTTTAATGCTACGGCTACACATGAGCAAACACTTTCCTTTCCTTACCTGTGAAGAGAAATCAAGGATGAATTGGGGTACAGGGAAGGCGTCACAGCGTGTGGATGCCTCAATTAGGCACATGCATCGCAAGCACAGCGCGTATTCTAACCCTACGTGCGCGCTGCGCGCTCCATTCGCATAGCATACCTTTTTTTCCTGTTTTGACCTGTGCAGAGCAAAGAAGATGAGCGCCCGAACCCCCAACGAACACAGCGTCGACAAACCTAATGTTTTGACGAAGCAATCAACACGAACGCAATGCATGCGTGTGGGATGACACTGGCATACCTGAGAGGTCGGTTGTCCACCTGCTCTGTGTTGTGGGTTTAATTTGAATACTTTTCTCTGAAGTTTATAAAAATTTTGATGCAACTGTGCACAAATTTCCTTTAGAACTTTAAAAACTACGGCTCATACCTTCTCTTTCAAAAGCCGTTTATGCTTGCGCAACCTTGTTTTTGAAGTCCACTTCCTTAGCGCTTGTCTGCGACTTTGAGTTATGTGTAAAAATGACGATTTCCCGCGTGGTTTCGTCGATTTCTAACGATTTCACTTGCTAAATCGCAACCCCTTTCCGCAAAACCGCAGGAATCACTCCCTATTGGTTACATTTTTTTTTCTCCAGCTCCTGGAGATTTGTGTCCTCCATTGGGAGTATTGCTCCGCCCTGGCCCTTGGTCAGGACGTTTACTAAAACGCTGTTTGTACAGCGATAGCCGTCCGCATTAGAGCGTTCGACTGTACCCTAGTGGGCAAGCACGTGTGCTCTAGGGGGGGAGTCCTGGGTTCAAACCCCACTACCCCGAAATTTCTTCCAAAAGTTTTCGTCGCACGCTGGCGACTTTTGAGGAATGCCCCATCAAAGGGACATCATTCACGGTACATTACACTGTTTTCCGAGGGTACCTACAGTGTGATAGGCTTCTATGAACTGATGAGGATGTTTTTGGTAAGTCTAATGCGGTTTCTGAGGTAATTTTGGGAATATTGGAGCCTTTTTCCTTGGTCCTACTAGCTTAGCTAACTAGTAATCCAGGGGTGAGTAAGAAAAAGTCACTGCCATGTCTTTCTTGGAGGGCTTGATCCAGGCCAAGCCCCCCTTAAAACCCTTGTGTTGATGCTAAGACTAACTTAAGTACTTTTATCACTCTTTTGAAGCCTAAAGTACACTTTCTCAAGGTAACTAAGGTTGTAACCCTAGCCCCCAATGAAATTCACCCCTACCACTCAACTGAGCGGAGGTACCTTCCGGCATGAAGGATATACCGAAATAAAATAGGCGTTTCATGCTTTAGGTCTTGGAGGTTAAGCCTAGTGGTCTCCCACCCCAAGACCCCTATACCCAATCGTTTCTACCACTTATTGTGGTCCTACGTTTCAACTGTTCCTGCATTCAGTTGCTTGGCCAAGTCATTCTCTGTGTTGGCCCGACATCTATGCCCCACACTCCTAACCAGCACCATTACACCCAAACGAGTGCACATGAAGTGCCTAATGCTATCTTGGAGGCCTGAGTCAGTCCAGGTTTCATATAAAATCTTTTGTATTATCCATTTATGATTGAACCTTTGTGTATAAACCTGCTTTGTCTATCTGCAGCCCTTCTGTGTTACACTGGATTCCAAAACCAATCATTGATTCGATCCACATCCTGTTCTTGCTCTATTTGCTGCTTTGGTTTGGGTTTTCAACTTCAAAACCTGCAGGATTTCATCAAAATATCTAGGGCATAAATCAAGGACATCTTTCTATACATACCCGGTTTGACGGCAGACGATGACCATAATATAGTCCACCTTTTTTCCAGAAGAGCTTTGCAAACACTCGGGCAATTTACAAAAGTCAATTGCAAGGGATGTGAAGGGATACTGCGGAACAGGAGCAAAATCACATGTGTCGGGTAGCTTGCCACGACTTGCCTTCGTGGATTGACACTCATGACATCGTGCAACAGCTTTAGCAATGTCGGGTGACAGATTACGCCTACCTCTTGGCAAGTCGTAGGCAAGGCACCAAAATTATCTATCTAACAACTCCACAGTCTTCTCCACCCGAGGGTGGCCATAAGAATATATTGCCACCACCACGTCTGCAAAAGGAGCTGTAGGGCACACAATCTTTCCCTTGAACCAAATCCTTTTTTCGTCATCGTCCCACCTCATACCGTAATCCCAATAGTTTGGGTTTGAGATGACTGGATCAGACTCAAAGTCCCAGTCACGAAATTCATCCTGATAATGCTCAGTCCCATCCTCATAGAGAATTTCGGACTGAGGTGGTATGTTCACCTTGGACACGGCACAAATGGGTCCTTCCGACTCCGACCAATACGACAAATGACTCATCCGAGCTTGAAGATGGGTTGCATAGCCAGAAACAGTCTGAGAACTGTCGTGGAAACACTGAAGAATGGGGGGGCAAGGTTGTACCCAAGCTTGAGGAGCACTTAGAGCCTGCACCGTGGCATACCAAAGCCATTGGAGAGTTAAGACAGCCCCCACGGCAGTGATTGCATTGAGAAGTCCTGTATCTGACTGGACCTGCGTGTCTCTAGCCCGCCGGGCCAAAGGTTTTTCTTCCCTTTCCTTGAGTTCACGATCTTGCTTCATGACCCCCTTTTGATCGGCATCACTGCCATGACAAATGGTGTCATTCGCCAATCCAGCCGGATATGCCCACCGGGACAACCCATCGGCGACGGTGTTGTCCTTGCTGGGTTTGTACACCACTTCAATGTGGCAGCAGCTTAAAATTTTATGCCACCGGCCACGCCTCCCCGAAGGCCCCGAGAGAGAACAGAGATCTTTTTTGTACCAACTCCCCAAAGACTTGTGGTCGGTGTACAAGGTGACTTTTCGTCTCCCAATCCAACTTCTAAATTTTAGCAAGCAAGACACTAATGCATAAGTCTCTTGCTTGCGGGTGCTCCAAGCTCTATGTCCCTTCCCATCCTTGCCTTCAAGCTTGCGGCTGAAAAAAGCGCAAGGCTTCGGCTCCCCATCAGGGTTTTGTTGTTCCACAACAGCACCGACTCTATGGTCGCATGCATCCACATGGATGCGATATTCACAGTCGGGTGATGGTATGTACAAGTCACACTCGGCACTGAGTGCTTCCTTCAAGTGAACAAAAGCAGACTCCATCTCGGGGGTCCACTGGATGCAATTACGCTCCCTTGGTACCCTACAACTTCCCTTACGACCATCTACCCCGGAGACACGCTCATACTTGCCTTGCAGCGACGTCATCAACGGGGCTGCAATATTGGAAAATTTCTTATGTAAATTGAATACCAATTTACAACCCCCAAGAATCCCTTCATCTGCTTTGGGGTTTTAGGCTTGGGCCAATTGCGCACCGCATCCACCTTGGAAGGGGCGGGACTACGCATTCCCCCATGTAGAACATGCCCACAATACTTGATTCTCTCCATAAAAAGATGACATTTCTCAAAGCGGACTTTGAGATGCCATTCCTCTAACTTCTCAATAATTTAACCACGTTTTGAAAGTGGTCTTTGAGCTATGCCTTTGAATCAAGTATTTTGCCCTTACCACAAAGCTTGGGTCGTGTCCCCGTGAGTAAATCATCGATGTAAATGTGTGTTTGCGGATGTAGCGACTTCAAACCATCACTCACCATTCTCTGGAAAGCTTGGGGTTCTACCTTCAACCCCATAGGTAGGACCCTCCACTCAAATACCCCAAAAAGAGTACAGAAGGCAGTGTATTGCCTACTGCACACACTTGGATACATTTGATGGAACCCATCCTCAAGCTTGAGGAGGGTCCAGAGCTGGCTTCCAGCCTGTTTGACAAACAAGTTATCGATTAGCGGCAATGGGAACTCGCAGCCGCGGAGTTGCGTGTTTACATACCCATAATCAATGACGAGTCGCCATTTGTTTGTGCCAGGTTTTGGCCCCAGAAACCCCCGGCTGACCCAATGGGATTGGCTCGGCACAATCCAGCTCTCTTCTTGAAACTCTTTTATTTTTTCACGCATGGCCTCTTCCCTAAGGCCAACTGCACCAATGGGCTTGTCAGCCTTCGGATTAGGATCCGGAACTGGCTCCAAGACACAAATCCGATTAGGACCCCGTTTCTCCATATTTTTTTCAATCTCCGACCAATGATTACCTCCTTCCTTGAACACGGTATCTTTGAACTGGTTGTAAATCCAGGTCCTCTAATCTTGGCAATGTGGATGTTCAGCATCCGCCTCAATCACAGAACGCACACACCTATCCCTCGTCCTGGAAATGGTAACTGGATCACCTGAGATACCTGAAAAAGGCAAAAGGCGATCATTTGCCTTGAGAGACAGAGTTTGAGACTCCTCTGAAGTCAACTCGCTGGGAGAGGCATGTTGTAAACCTTTACTCCAATCAGAGATCCTGTCTTGAAGTGAGACCTTTTCTGTTCTCGGATGCACAAACAAGACCTTTAAAATTTGAGGCTCACAGAATCCTGGAAGATCAGAGGAAGGGAGAGGATTACCACAATTTTGTTCAATGCATACTCTTTGAACCAGTGGATCCAGAGTTTGCTCTTGTTCCTCCGCTCTTAACTCGGTCATGGAATGATTTTCTTGAGACTGGGCTGGTGAGCAAGGAGGAATGGAATCAACATGGGATTCTTGTTCTTGAGACATGACTGCTGAGCGAGGGAGAATGGAATTAAGAATGGAATCGGGCGGCAAGGGTATAAGCCCTCTAGCCGCAGCTGAAACACGCTGGACCTCCGACGCTTTTCGACTCATCCCTACGGGTCTGCAAGATGAGGTGACACATGGGGGCGCATGAGATTTGGTTTTCGTTGAGGCTTCCCAAAAATTTTTGGACCAAGCTGTGGAGCGACGACCCGTCCGGTGCCGATGATCTTGAGGAGGGGGATCAACATGTGATTTTTTGAAATCAGTCTGTCCCAACCCTTCTTGATCACCCCCCAAGGCATCAAAAATAATAACTCTTGCACCTAATTTCCCAGGAGAACGAGGCGTACCTCCCTCATCACGGAAACACAATGCATCATGCGGCAAATCCCATCAATCAACGGTCACTTCACCGAGTCCCCAAAAGCATTCTTTGTTTTTATGGCGGGGAACAATCATGATCCCTCGACCTCCTTCCGATATCGCTTTCTCTGCAACTTGTTTGGAAAATCTATGCGGGCACATAACAAATATGGTGTCATCATGCCAAGGCTTGTTCAAACCTTGCGTGACTGCAGCTCCACCTTTAGGAGTGTTGACCCATACCCCGGCGCGCTTTCCGGGGCGCTTGACCTTGGTAGTCGAGCGCGGATCTGCAAATGGGTAGCGCTTGGGTTGAAATTCATCTCCAGCCCAATCCAAAATGCGGTGAAATGATTGCGGGTCCAAAAAGAACCGTCCTTCATTATACACTTGTGGGTGTATTGACGTCCTCTTCGTTCGCGGCGTCGACGATCCCGTGAGGACTGCCACCTGACGCCAATAAAGCTGACGCCTTTCCTTGCGATCCTTTGGATTCTCCCTTGGGCGCAACTCCATGCATTTCCCGGAACCCTGGGAATCAAAACCTTGTCCTCACAAATTGGAACTCGAAATGGAAGACGATGTTTCAACTTGCTTAGCAAGCACCTGCAGGGCATTTGCTGTCTCCAAAGCTTCCTCATTACTAAGAAAGCAATACCGACCCATAAACTTGTCGGGTGGCACGTCAGGGCCAACCGAGCCCTCGTCGAATGAGGGGCCCGACTCACATTGTGAGTCCAATTCAGCACAGTCCAGGTTGGGATCAGCAAGTTGTTGAACCCATTTCTCTATTACAGTCTCCGAGATCTCAAGATCCTTGGAACATTCATCGGGAGGCAATATTTCTGGAACAGTCAATATCTGGTCTATTAGGAAATCAATGCTCGTTCCTTGTCTCGCGGTACAACTATGTGACGCACTTAAAGGAGGCGTATGCTGTTCCGGTAATTTAGGCCACTCACCAGGGCCCAACTTCTGAAAATGCGCATGCAACACAATGGCTGACGTTCTCGAAATGGTAAGTAAGCAAATGGGAGAGAGCAAAGGACCATCCACATGTCCAATGACCTTAAGAGAAACCCATCGGGAAGGGGCACCTCCACGGGAGTTCTTCACTGGGAGGACAACACTGCTGTTCAATGCCGTCAGTGACCCAACCAACATTATTCCTATCACACCCATAACTTGTCGTCTTGAACACTCCACAACGCTTGGGCAAACCTCAAGAGGATCATTGTCTCCTTGCTCAAACAAATTCATCTCGGCACCTTCACAAGTTGCCAATTCATGAGAAGAAACACCCAAAAGTGGGTCATGCAAAGAAGAGGATTCATGCAGCTCCTGTAGTTGCAACAAACTATCCGAAATGTTGATAGTCACCAACTCTTCATGCACCTCAGTGGCGTTCAAGTTCTTGTCATCCATGCAAGACATTGTAGCCGAACCTTGCATAGGGCGGCACAACTGCCCGTCATGCTCCACCCCATTGACATCCCGCCCAAGCTGCCGGTTGCCCGCCATGTGCAACGATGTCCGTGCCTCCGGATGAGGACATTTATAATCAAAATCATCCCGTGGGCCGCCTTGACAAAGGTCCTCCACCAAAGCAAAGCATCCCGGATCCGGTAAGACAACAAGTCCATACCGAGCAAAAAAAGGCAAACCAAGAATGGCTCGCGGGCCAACCGAGGCCAAATAAACCAAGCAATCGGCGCAGCACGCCATCAGAACCTTGGTACGTCTTTGCAAGGGCACAATGATATTGCTCCGGACCACATATTGTCCACCTTCCAACTCCTTCTCACCAACGCCGAGTAGTCGGAATGGTTGGGTGGCCACCTCACGGAATTGTTCGGGGAATCATTCCGAACCAGCAACCACAATCACGCCATTGCCAGTGTCTCCAAGCGATAGTGCCTCTATTCGTTTCAAGGTCCCTTTGTGAGGGATATATATCCGCGGAACGATGACGCCCTTCAAGGAGGTGATTTGGACCCAAACCAAATTGTACGGCGGGTCATTTTACCAGCAAGTCTTCTGGTGATCCAAGGGACATGATGCAAAACTATCACGATGGTATGGCGATTGTAGGCAAGCGTGGTAAAGCGGATGCATTCATTACAATGACAGCCAACCCTAGGTGGAAAGAAGTACAAGATGCATTGCTCCCGGAACAAACCGCTGGTGACCGTCCAGACATTGTCACAAGGGTCTTCAACTTGAAGCTCAAGCAGCTCATGCAAAATTTGACAACCGAAGGCGTTTTAGGTCGTGTTGTGGGGTACATGTACGTCATTGAGATCCAAAAGCGTGGACTACCCCATGCCCACATTCTCATAATCTTTGCCGACGATGACAAATTGAAAGCTCCGGATGATTATGATGATCTTATATGCGCCGATCCGGAAAAGGACCCCGAGTTGTACGACATTATATCCAACTGTAACATGCATGGGCCCTGTGGGTCGTTGAATCCAAATTGTCCCTGCATGCAAAAAGGTGTTTGCAAAAATGAATATACAAAAGAATTCAGGGAGGAGACAATGGACAACGATAATGGATATCCTTTGTATCGCCGTCGCAACAATGGTCGCACGGTACGTACCCGTTCTGGATTCATTTTGAACAATTGGTGGGTCGTACCGTACAACCGTGCTTTGTCACTCCGCTACAAATGCCATATCAATGTGGAAGTTTGCGCTACTGTGCAGAGTGTCAAGTATTTGCATCAATACATTTACAAGGGTCATGACTGGGCGAGCCTTGTGGTTGAAGATGAGGACGAGATCGCAATGCTTATTGATGGGCGATATATCTCCGAGAGTGAAGCTACATGGCGCATTTTTGGGTTTGATCTACATAACAAGTCTCCCAGTGTCATTCGTCTACAAGTGCATCTTCCGCAAGAGCAATCTATGGTTTTCAATAGCCAAGCAGACAGAGAAGACTTGGAACAACTAGCTGACGAAGGCGGAACAACTACTCTGACAGCCTGGTTGGAAGCCAATATCAAATATCGTGAAGGGCGGCATTTGTTGTTTATTATCAGAAGCTTCTCAGCGTGCCTAGGTCGGAGCACCTGCAAAATTTCCTCCTCCGCCCCACTGATTCGCAGAAGCGGACGCGTACAATATCCGTCATCCCATGCCCGGGCTTGGTTTACCTACATAATGGGGCATACAGTCGCCGGTGAGGGGCCCATATCCCTACCAGCCTGGTCAATCTTCTTGGATCTCCAGCGTTGCCAGCAGCTTTCTCAGTTGTGTCGCTGAGCGGGCCGCCCCTCGGCCTTGGCTTTCTTCCGCAACTCCGGATGGAGCGTCCAACAATCCTCTGGCGGATGCAGCGTGCTCCCGCAGCCCTTGCAAGGCGGAAACTTCCCATCTTTGTGTGGTCCTTTTCCTTTGCCACCTCCTCGCGCAGGGGGCTTCACTTGGCCGCCCTTCCCAATTTTCATGGACTTGAGTTTGTCCTGGAGCCACTCCGTTGCTTTGTGAGGATGCAAAACCCAACAATACTCACGTCCATGTCTTCCCTTGCCACATCGCGGGCATTTCAGGATGGAGCTCGCACCTGCGCCTGCTCGTCCTGACATAGCCAGCACCTGGGCTTCACAAATCCCTTGAATCTCTGCAATGCTCAAATCCTGGTCCGCTTGTTCTTGATCTTGGTCCCCTTCGGGATCCTTGGCTTTGTCCATGTCCTCGACTCCTTCCATGCCTCTCACCCGGCCCGATCCATACTTGTTCCCCGTCCGTTGAGGAGGCACTTGGGGCTTGGGTTGCGGCGCTTCTGGTATCGCTTCGCCCAGCTGTAATAAGCTAGTCCCTAAGGGGGGCAGAGCAACTAGCTCAGTATCTCAACTCCCGGCTAAGGAGGATTCTCCTAAGAGTCCTACCCAACCCCGGGCGTGGCGTAGGACCTCATGACTAAGCTACACTATCAAAAACAATAAAATTTAAAACAAAACCCGAAATCCCTTAAAATACTAAACCTAAACCCAAATCCCTACACACACGCAGTGCAAGTGCAAAAGACCATCTTCACCATGTGCGGCTTGGTGCCGGACTTTGCCACCGGCCTTGGTTCCTTGCTTGGCTTAGCGATTGCCAAGCAGCCATGGTGGGGCTGTGGCTCACCACACCCTCACGTCTAAGAGACAATGAGGATGTGAACACATGCATTTGCACTATTACACTTAACACTACACAAGCATGCATAACACATACATAGCTAACACTAACAATCACAAAGTCTTACCTAAACAGAAAACTGTCACCTCGGAACGTCCTGTTAACGCCGTAACATCGGCACATGTCTAAAACCGACAAATCTACATTAACATCCTACAAAACTAAATGGAATCCATTTACAGACTAACACAGAACAAGCGACAACGAAAAAATCCAGCACATCGCAATTTGCGACGCGCGCACACCAGCAGGAAAGACACGGAAAATACAACTCTAAATCTAAGCACGCAAATGATGAAAATTTATATACCTATGTAAAACCAAGACAATTACGCACGCATCTCGACTATTGCTGAAGCATGAACGGCAATCTGGGCTAAATTGAACGTCCTTATTACATTCCCCTCACAGAATTACAGTTGGGGTGTAAAGGAATGAGGTGAACCACACCAACGAGTGTTCGATTAACAATTAAAAACAATAAGGTAAGGGCAAGTTAGGACAGATTGAGGTCAGCAATCTCAGCACTGAAGTGGTCTCCCGCCTCAGTACCTAAGAGAACAAATTAGGCTTAACTCAAATGAATTTATTTGAGAGTACATCTTGCAGGTGCTGCTGCAGATGTCAAACTAGCAGCACTGCAGTATACTGAAAAAAGTAGACACTCAGAAAGTGTGCCGACGCAAAACAGCACTTCTTATGGGGAAGTGCGAAATTGAGGACAGGTGCACCAATGTCATGGAACACAATGTCAGTGCAATCGGGGGATACACACAAAAACACGGATACTCAGCAGAACTTCAGTCACAGAACCATACAGACCTGAGACCTGATCCTGAGACTCAACACAAAAACCATGCATGAGGTCCATAGACACTGTGAGAGGGTCACTCATATGCGCCGGGTTCCCGCTCTTAAGCCCAGTAAACGGGTGGGGGGAACTACAAGGGGGAATGGAAAACATACAATGTGAGGGTGGCAAGAGAATGAAGGGGCTTGGTGTGGGTACCTTACTCATCAACGAGTAAAGTGGGGTGGGGTGATACCCTGGTTGGGGGGTAGGGCTTTGTGACCCATTGCCCTGGGTCACCCACAAAAACACCATCCGAAGTTCATCTCACAAATGAATGGATAATTGGCACTCACTAATGAAATGGTAACCCTAAAGGAGGAAAATGAAAGAAAAGCCGCGGGGTAAAAATTTTCATGTCATTCGCTCCTTGGGCTGCAAAACCTTGACTGACTTTCCTTGGGTGGGGGTTTTCTCTCCAAGGGGGAGGTGAGTGGGTGTTCCCACACTGAGAATCCCTTGAGGAGAGGGGTGGAGGGGGAAGACTTGGGGTTGGTTTTGGGGGGGAATGAGGGGGAATATCTCTGATGGTGAAAAGAATGAGCGGGGAGTATGAACAGGAGGAGGAATAGAAATAGGAGGGTGAGATGGGGGCGCAACCTTCCTGAAGCATTTTGGCACGAAGGTCAGTACTGGCACACTAGGATTTGAACCCAGGAGTCCTGGGCCACATCCCAGTGCTTCATCCACTGGAGCACTCCCTCTCTGAGGTTGTCTGTTCGAAAAGCTTTGGTGGGCGAGGTGAAACCTTTGAAAACCCAATTGGGTGGTGTATACACACACCCTATTCGAAACCTTTTCCTGGGCGCCCCTGCCCAGCCGCTTTACCCTGCCCTCCTCCTTCGAAAAAAAATGGATCCCCTGAAAAAATGAATGACCTGAATGGATGATTGAATTTAGTAGATAGAAGTACTGCACACCCCCAGGGACCTTGCCAGGCCAATGCTCAGGCCCAGGCCAAGGTGTTCAGAACCGGGAAGGCACAGGAGCTGCTGTGCCATTGCAGACACAATTTGAAATCTAAACACACACAACCCTTGCAAAAGACACTCGTAACTTCTGGCGGCTGGCACGGCCATTCACCAGACACGGGTGCACGCATCTGACACACTCCACACACTCCTCATACACACTCGGTGCGCAGAAAACACACACAGAGTGCGCGCAGCACTGAGAAACAATGGCGCCATAGGTCACAAATTTTACCCCAACCCCGGTTTGAACCCAGGTGAACAAAACTGATGCTGCACTGTTTGACCACTACGGTACAGCTGCTGCCACATAGGGAGCTCACGCCCTAAACACCACACACACTCCTACAGCTCGCTTACACGCATCGCGCGCTGACAGACACACTCCAAGTGTGGAAACACGTAACACACAACACGTACGCACACTCGGCGGCGCGAGCCAGTCCACAAAGTGCGCAGCAAACTCAAAAATGAAGTGGCGCCGGTGTCAAAAAAACGTCCGGGCTGGGATTCGAACCAGGGGCACAACTACTGGCGCCCACATATCTTACCAGTCGGGTATAAGCAGCCTGTCATGGGCTGCGACAATTGCCGCACTGATACGCGCGGCATACACTGTACACACACTGCTATACCTATCCTACACGCGCTACACACTCACGGATACACGCTGAGTGTACCAGCACGCCATACACAACACAAACGCACACTCGGCGACGCGAGCGAACACAAACAGCGCGCGTAAAACCCAAAAAACGAACCAGCGGCTGCGCACGGAGAGTGCCAGCCCCAGGGTACGAACCCAGGACTCCACGGCGCCCACCAACGGTTTTGGCCTCTCGGCCAGATCACCCGCGGTCTACACCGCGCCGGCGACCGCTTAGGAACTTGGCCGCCGCGTGGAAAAACACAAGGGAGTTGTACCTAAACACAATGTAAAATGTTTGGGCGGCGCCGCCGCCGCTCGCCGAAGTCGACTACACTCGCGCGCTCGAACTCACGCACACTCGCGTGCGAGTACACACACATACTCAACACAAACGTGCCTCACAAACTCGACTTTACTCCATAAACAACTCGAGCGAAGGTCTAAAGTGAATACACACCTTACCCATGGTACCAAAGCCAACTAAACTCAAACAAAACTCAACAACAACAACCGAACACAACCGACTCTCGCTTTCGAGCATTCAAACAAACACGAGTGCTCCAACGAAAGCGCTCAAGCGCTCGAAAAAACAAGAGCGCTTCAAACAACAAAAACCGAACAACAAATAACTTGAAAACACAAAAACAAAACCGTAACACAACAAAACATGACTCATGAGTTGAAACCCTGATGAAAATTAACAAAATTGAAACAAAGTGGATCAAACCAACAGAACAACAACCAAACACATCAACATAACAAGGCTTGAACCCAAAACAAAACTCGGCTTCAAAATTAAAAACTATAACAATAACAAACTAAAACAAGAACAAAACATGTATGTAAATTAACAAACACACTCAATGAACGCATGATTGTCTAAACAACACTCACCACACTACAAGAGCACACCAAGACAAACAACACACTATGGCACAAGTAAGGCACACATATGACAACTATATTCCAATCTCCATGCAATTCAAAAATAGAATTGGAAATTGCTTCAAATAAATTTGAAAATTGCCCCATGTTGGCCAAGATGAAGTCCACGACATTTCCGGTTACCAAACGGTTTTTCCGGCTCCCTTTCAATACAAATTCAATATTCTTTGGATGTGTGGGTGCCACTCTTGGGGCCTCTCTCCCATACATCCCAAGATAACTTCTGACTCTTGGAAGTTCTTTGAAATCCAATGACCACAAAGGCGTAACACAACAAAAATCAAATGCAACATCACAAGTTAAAATGTGGGTTAGATGGAGGGGCAAGACAAAGATTCATTGCGTATAACTTCACAAGTCAATTCGTTGGTTAGTTGGCCAGGCATTTACGAATACCATACCAATACCAAAAATTACCAAGACAACGATTCAATGCAAAATGAATACAAATAACACACTATTGGTTAGAATGAGCATATATAAAGACCATAAAATTTGAAACACAACTAATCTAGTCTAAAATCAAACTAAAACTAATGGAAGAAAGAAATTTGAAACTGAAAGTCGAAAATAATCTAAAAAATGAAGTCCCAACCTACAAAGCCCCTAGAGGGGGGGGGGGCATGGTCGCAACCTAAACTGCTACCATGTAATAAGCTAGTCCCTAAGGGGGGCAGAGCAACTAGCTCATTATCTAAACTCCCGGCTAGGGAGAATTCTCCTAAGAGTCCTACCCAATCCCGGGCGTAGCCTAGGGGCTCATGACTAAGCTACATTATCAAAAACCATAAAATTTAAAATAAAGGCCCGAATCCCTTAAAATACTAAACCTAAACCCAAATCCCTACACACACGCAGTGCAAGTGCAAAAGACGATCTTCACCATGTGCCGCCTGGTGCCGGACTTTGCCACTGGCCTTGGTTCCTTGCTTGGCTTAGCGATTGCCAAGCGGCCATGGTGGGGGTGTGGCTCACCAAACCCTGATGTCTAAGAGAGAATGAGGATGTGAACACATGCGTTTGCACTATTGCACTTAACACTACACAAGCATGCATAACACATACATAGCTAACACTAACAATCACAAAATCTTACTTAAACAGAAAACTGTCACCTCGGAACGTCCTGTTAACGCCGTAACACCGGCACATGTCTAAAACCGACAAATCTACATTAACATCCTACAAAACTAAAGGGAATCAATTTACAGACTGACACAGAACAAGCGACAACGAAGAAATCCAGCAGATCGCGATTTGCGACGCGCGCACACCAGCAGGAAATATACGGAAAACACAACTCTAAATCTAAGCATGCAAATGATGAAAATTTATATACCTATGTAAAACTAAGACAATTACGCACGCATCTTGACTATTGCTGAAGCGTGAACGGCAATCTGGGCTAAAATGAACGTCCTTATTACACCGGCCTGCGCATGATGTGCCCCTTCTTGATCGCCAATTCGTGGCGGGACATGAGGGGGGTCATCACGAACACCATCATCTGGAGGTAGTTAAATTCCAGCCCAACCTTGTTCTCCTTTTTGATAATTTCCTTGAGCAAGCCATCCACCTTCATTGTCGCAATAAAATCAAGTAGTCAATCTTTCGCCTGCCGTTGCGTGATTTCGTCGCAAACACAGTGGCCCAAGGCGAGGAACTGTTCAACAAAATTAATGAACTCACGTGGCGTTGGAGTTAGTGAAGACGGTTTCACCATGTGGAAGGCCTCCAAGATCACGTTGTCGTTCGCCTTTGTGAAGACTTCCTCTGTAACTTCCCTCAACAAGTCTTGGTACCGGAAATGGTACCGATTCACCATTTCCTTGAGTGGGTTGGACCGGGAGGCGGGAGTAAGAGAAAGCAAAACTGCTCTTCTCATGGCATCCATCAACCCGTACATCCAATCGCACTCCTAAGCACAAAAGTCCAAAAACCACTTAATGGCCGTGGTCCCACTTCCATCCCACCGTGGGGCGACAGACATTCCTTGAACGTCCCCCAAAGTTCGCGGGTCCATCACCAGGGTTGCCAGCCTTCCGTGGACCCCGGGAGGAATTAACCGCGGATCCGTTCCTTCAACTTGTGGTTCATCCCAATCGAACCGAGATTCGAAAAACCGTCTGGGCAAATTTCAGCAAACGCCATGGCACGTAGAATTCCCGAGGGCTTTTGTTTCGGAAGCCCAATCCCATCCTTGAGAGATTCTTGTCGGTTGAACAACTGAAACACCATCCGTGGCATAAACCAACCATCACCGTCCGCTTCAAAATAGCGGACGTCCAACCCGGCGCAATGCCGCCAATCACGCCCCATGCCAGGCGCAGTGTGTTCCTCGTGGGTGCGATTCCCACTCCTTCTACCACGTGGGGCCCTGCCCCGGAAGCCCCCGTTCATCCGACCGCATGGGTGACCAGTCATCCCCGGCCGGGGGGGATCCTAACCCCGGTAGGCTTCCCGCAACCCGTTCTTCCCGCGCCGGCACTCCAAAAACTCGGACTCGTGGTTCAAGCTTTGGTGTGGGATTCCCAATTGGATTCACCTGTGGTGTACCAGCATGTTTCAACAATTGATATTTGTTTTCCAAAGACTCCAAGTTTCTTTGTAATGCACGAATGACATGAGAATCCGGCCGCATCTTTTCGGGTGGACCGCCATGGGGTCGGGTCCGGATCTCCTCCCTAAGCGCATGTACCTCATGCTCACTGTGTTCCAACCGGTTCATGAGCAATCGCAGCTGTAACTCAAGGGCCTCAACCGTGGCCAATTCCGGCTTGGGCATAGTCTCCCAATGGTGCAACCGGCCCGTGAGCGTGGCCACTTGTGCACTGGTGCTCTCCAGGTTCGCCGCTATGCGTCTCACCTGCGTTGCGGGCACCTTTGCCTCACCACCTTGGCCTGTGGATGTTGACGGAACATCAGGGTGCTCCAAGTTGTGTACGCAATTGACAAGCTGCAAAAAAGACTCCTTGTGGCTTTCCGCCATTGCTTCCAAACCATGCACCTGTTTTTCGGCATCCTCAAACTTGAGACCCATCCGCCGGATTTCCTCGGCCATGTTGGTGGTGACCCGGTCACAATTCAACAACTTGCATTCCAACCTCTTCAATTCCTCAACCGATTTGTCCAATTGGGCCCGGTGTGAACTCAACCCAGTTAGTTCATTCAACACTCCCCCAATTTGCTGTTTCAACTCATTGGTGGCTTGCTCCCACCCTTGGCGAGAATTGTCCACCTTCGCCTTAAAGTGCTTCAGCAACTTGGCGATATTCCAAAGCGGCTGCAGTCGCCTGTTCTAAAGTCTATTGCATTTCCGCTCTCTTTGAGTCCACCGGGACTTCTGGTGCTGCACCTCGTTGTTTACCTCGTTCAACAATTGTCCCAAAGCCTCTACTCGCGCTGTCAAGGCTGAACCATCTACTTGTACTCCCCGCGCATGGAGGTCAAGCTCGCGAGAGAGGGCTTGGATTACCTGGCGAATTTCGGAAATCGCAGAAACCGCCTCGAATTTAAAGGTTGGGAGATAGTTCAACGCACCCGTTAGCGGCTCAACCTGCGCCGGCAAGGTTGCTAAATCATGAGTCTCCGGTGTCCACTCATGAATAAGAATCCTTTCGGCTGCCTCACCGAATTGATTCACCATCCGAATCCTCTCAAAGGATCGGTATCCCCATGGTGCGGATTCCATGTTGGTTTCTTCCTCAATTGGGTAGGCTGGCTGGCCCTGCCTAAGCCCAACTGCCAAGTCTAAAGGAGACCCAACCATCGACTCATGCCCTGTCGCATAGTCGGAACCCGATTCCTCTGGCCGTGCTGTGATCGTCCCGATCATGGCCGTGACCTCCCTGAGAGTCATCCCGCTGCCCCTGTCAGAGCCGTAGCCTAAACCCCCGCCCAGGTGAGCCTCTACTACCAACGATTCGCCCTCAAGGTGACTTGAACCGAGTGAATCTTCCATTTTTCCCAATTTCCAACCAACCAAATTTCCAACCAATAAAGCCAGCAGAGATTTCCAAGCTTACAACCCACTCAAGTCCCTCAGAGCACGGCAATCACACAAACAACTCCAATTGAAAGCCCAATGACGAAATGACCCAAGAATCCAATACGGCCCAGCAATGATCCAAGCAAACATTCACCAATCGTCTGCAAAAAACCCCCAAATGATCCACAAATGAGCCACGGTCCAAAAATTGTCAAACACGGGTCCACAAATGAGGTACGAATGGGCCACTAGTTTACACGGGACGAGCAAGGGTCCGAAGAGAGTCCAAACGGGCACAACGTAGGTCAGAATGGTTCCTGAATGGTCCACACGGGACGAGCACGGTCAAAGGTTCACCCTCGAGAAAAGAAAAAGAATTTACAAGCGCGAGTAAGACTCAACCTACTCTTCCTGTCGGACCACATGCAATGCAAAGACGAAGGGTTCATGGGCACGGGCATTATCTTATGGTCTTGAGTCATGCATGCAAAAGCCTAAACCAAAATTCAAACTACTTCTACCCGTCAACATCCATGGTCTCACCGCGGGTGGAGGAGAGGAAAGAAATGATCAACACCACCGTTGGGCCTGAAGACGTACCCAGAACCCCATGACCATGGTGGGGTATGCAACCGGTCTCCGTGTGCCCACTAACCCCATGTACGGAGGGGAAGACGCCCCGTGAAGCCCGGTGAGAGCCCGGCAGGAGCATGTCCCTTGCCGTGACACTTGGGGCATGTTACCATGTACCGGCAAACTGCCATTTGCCGGTTTCTTTCTATTTCACGCCAATCTGCCCCGCACCGCCTTCGGCCGTCGATTCGGCAACCTAACCGTAACAACAGATGTAGGTAAGACGTGTTGGTGTGAGAGATCTGGGCATTTCAGCTATTAGCGGCCGCATCGGCAACCGATGCGTCCCCCGCTGAGATTTACACATCAGAATATCAGGAATCAACAGGGTTTTATTTTCATATTGTTTCCGTAAATTTTCACGGTTCCGTTCTGATAATCAATGTTTTGACTGCTGGCGGTTGGCTCGCGACTTTAGCGTAACCGCCAGTTTAACTGTTATTTACAGACATTTTAGCGCAATCCGTGACGAAGACTCTCAAGTCTTCAGGAATTGCATTGATGCATCTGCAATTTTCACATTGTACACTCGCAACCTTAATCCGAATTTTTCAGGCCGTCGAAATCGGATTTTCGACTTCGACATCCCCGCACTTGATTTGACCTCTTTCGAGTGGACCTACGTGCTTCCCTATTCACGAATCAACTTTTCTTTTGTCTTGCCCTCCATTTGTCTTAGAGATATGGGCAAAACAAAGTTGATTCGTGAGGCCACTTATGAGGGTCATATCTCGTGCTGCTTGCGAGGAATGACAATAGGGAAGCATGGGATGTATTCACAATACTCCCGACGTAATTTGGGAAGCTTTATACGCCTTGCGTCTCCACACGTGCGCGCTAGCGTAATGGATCATGGTCAAGAGGGTAGAGTTTGCGTTATAACTCTTTAGCCATGAAATTGTGTGCGTTAAGATAACTTTCGAGTGTAGCGCGCTAGTGTTGGTGTTGCATAGGAATTTTCTTTGAGTTTCTATGAGCGATTGACACAAGGTTATGCCCTTGGAGGGGCATGACATATCGTGGGTGGAGCTATTTTTTTGGGCAGTATGTGGTATGTGCCATGTGTTGTATTGCGTGCCCATTTCGCGGGTTTGGCTAAGAGCGATACACCCACCAATGGACCTCATATTGCACGAGGCCCTTCCTCATACTCCCCACGATCAATTGCAAGCCTAACCTTCGTGGAGGAAAGCTTGTGTGGCGATCCCAAAGCGATGCGTTGGGAGCAAGGTGTGTGTTTTGCAATTTTCCATATTTTCATGTGCCCACTTGGGAAGTAGCGCTCGTGACCTTTCAAAGCGCCCAGAGTGGAGCACACATGTGGAATCGGAGGTCATTGGTGTCAAGTCATTGTGTTTAGAAGAAATGGTCGATTACTCAATCCAAGCCGAAGATATTATAATATATTTGTGCGCCTTTCAAGGCACTTTTGAGTGTTTTTTCGCCAATATTGCTGTTTTTTGCCCGTCATGATGTCAAGTGGCGACCGTGTATCTCAACGTTGCGCTCAATTGACATCATGACCCAAGTATGTTGTGGTGGTACATACTTCGGTGCCCAACATATCTTGAATCCGGCGAATAACTTCTCTTCGGCTTGGCATACCGTGGCCGCCATGTTGGCGATTTGGGACTATCCCAAATCATGGGTTCACTTGGCGACCCTGCCATTCCCAAAACCGGAGGAGTTGGGCGACGCCCAAAAGATATGTTGGATACATATGACTTGATACCAATCCTATGGCACAATCCGGTCCAAGTCGGTCATGTGCCTCATTTGCCCCAACCATGAGTGTGCGCATTTTCGGCCATTTTGAGCAATTTTCCACATTTTCTGCCCGCCGTGCACCATGTTCAGCCACCTCGTGCACGCCAGACTCATGGACCAATGGACCATATATGACATGGGTGTTATGGACATTGGTCCCCATGGTTCACACACCACGTGGGCGAAGCGGAGCATCCTTCGTCAAGGTGCTAGCCCAAAGTGAGTGTGGACGATTTTGCCATTTTGGCATATGTGGACCCAATTAGGATTGTCACCAAGCCAATTGGCATGGAGGTCTTTGAGAGCCAAGTGCATGGGAGTCTTCTTTGGACTCCTGGTGGATCGTGTATGGAATGACAGATCCGATCTCCAAGCCGGCGTGGAGATATACTATTAGGAGCACCCCCGAATTTTGGCTCATTTCGAGCAGCCAAAATGACCCCCTTTTAGGACCCCAATTTCACCCCCCCTGTGTGGTCAATTGGCGGCCCCATATCTCTATGCCCATGAGAAGCCTGGACCTAAATCCACGTTGTGCACTCAGATATAGGTCCTAGGTCCTGCCTCCTGTCCTGTGAGCCATTGGCCTCGCCCTGGCCGGGCGAGTCACGCGTGGGAATGACGCCAAAATTCGGTAGTTTTGGCATCATGACCCCACTTGACGAACCCGTGGTGCCCTGATGCCGGGATCTCAGAGGGAACCAGGTTGGGTGAGGGCTCCGGTGAGTTTGTACTCGAAGGGCTTAGGGTCAGTTGCCTTGTCCCTATCTCTGGCGGGTCCTGACGAGGGGTCAGATTTGGAGATTTTTGGGCTAATATCAGTTTGGGCTGAAACAGCCCATTTTCAGCTACCAACTCCTAGGGGATAATGGCGGGGCCATATCTCTGGCTCAGAGGAGAGTTGGGACCTGCTGTGGAGGGAGCATAGGGAGCCACTGTCCATTGGCCTTGGAGCCCCTTGTTTCCCAGGAACTCGCCTGTGGCTGGGCGGGACCACCCCCCTATTGGCAGGGTTTCAGGGTCCGGACTGAGCAGGGCATGGGATGTGTTTCAGCTCCCGCCCCCACCAGCCACTGGGAGGGTCAGACCTGGGATTGGGATATGAGTTGGGACTGAGTGTCTATTGTCCTGTGATGCCCTTACCCCAGTCCAGTCTTAACCGCATGTGTACGTATCCCGATGTGTTGCTGTACATACTTTTGTTCCCTTGTTTCAGAGTGGCAAGGATCCTGAAACGCTTTGTCTCATGACACGAGGGTAGTGATGCCCCTGTGAGCGCAGTGCTTTGCCTGCCTGCTTGCCTGTGCGAGTCACCGCAGCGTCTCTTGGCCAGGCCCCCCACGGGAACGCGTCAAAAGCGTTTCACCGCCGCGGGGTTACCCATCCCTCGCGTGCCACTCGGGGCCACCAACCCCGAGCAGCGCGGCGCCGCAGCTCGCAGCTCGCAGCTCGCAGCGCAGCGCAGCGGCTCGCAGCGCCGCCCAGCGACAGCGCCGAGTCCGTGAAGGAAGTGCGGGGACCGGAACTCCGTCATCAACGAGTTCCCTGGGCCAACCAGCAAGGCCGCACACCCAGCTACAGCAACCACTTCCACAACCACCGGCCGACCAGCACCGGCCGCACTCCCAGTCCAGTGCTACATCACCCACCTCAACAACCACCCCAGGACCACTCCATCGAGAGCACCGATGGTGAACTGGGACGAGGCGGGCAAGACGTGGCCGCAGCCCCACCCCCATGCGGCGCACCTACTGCGTGGGTTGCTGTGGGGGCAACAATCCCCAGTGCGAAGGCGGCATGCCCGGATGCTTCGAGCTCCGCGAGGACATGGGCGAGGACCGCCTGCGGGCAGTGGAGGAATGGCTGCGGGCGGAAGGGTATGAGTACCGCTTCCGCCGCAAGCGCTGGAGGACCTGGACCCGCCCGGACAGGCCCGGCGAAGGGCTGCGCCCCGACGGGATTGAGGAGGACGAGAAGCCCAACGAGTACCCGTCAGGTGCCTTGATCAACGTTTCCATGTGGGACATGATCGAGAAGGAGTTCCCGGAGCTGGGGAACGCCGGCTGCAGGGCAGCAGCAGCAGCGGCGCGTCTCCTGGGAAGGAGAAGCGTTCTGCCGGGGACAGGAGGCGGGACAGGAAGTGGCGGGAGTACCAGGAGTCCCTGGCCGCCGAAGCCGCCCAAGGCGCCAGGGGCGGAACCCCAGTCCACAGCCCCCAACGGGCCAATGGTGGTCACCACCCCGGCCACACCACCTTTGGTGACTTCTCGGAAGTCGCCAAGCAGGCGGAGGCCAAGCCCCGTCCGCTGCTCCTGAGGAAGTCAGGCCCCAGCAGCGACGTGGAGTCGGCCCACCGCGGGAGGATGCCGGCCGACCAGGCCAGCTCCAGCGGCAGCGTCACTCCCCACCAAAGGGATGTGGCGCGCGCCTGCGAGAGCACCTGTGGGGTGCCCTGCAACCTTCGGGTTGCCCGGCAACGGGCCACGCAGCAGAACGCTGCCGTGGAGGGCGCCGTCGGCATCGCCCATGAGGAGGCCACCGAGTGAGGCAGAGGCATCGACTACCACGCCTCGACCGTGGCAGCCATCGCGGCCGGTCTCACGACTGCGGCCGCCCATGAGGCAGTGGCTGCCCGGATCAGGGGTGAGGTGGCGGCAACCGCCGAGGAAGCCCGCCTGACCCAGGAGGCCATCACCTGCAAGGAGGCCGAGGTGAAGGCGCTGGAAGAGGCGCTTGCCCAAGAGAGGGCAAAGAAGGAGGCGGAGGAAAGGGCCCGGGCCGAAGCAACGGCCAAGGCCCAGGCGGACGCCGCCAAGAAGGACGCCATCGAGGGGGGGCGACGGAAGGTCGCTGAGGAGAGGGCCAAGACGGAGGCTGAGTTGGCGGCGTTGGAGGCGGAGAAGGCTCGGCTGCAGCAGGCCCAGGAAGCCGAGGCGGCTCGTGCCCGGGAGGAAGCCGAAGGGCGAGCTGCCGGAGCCACAGCCGCCGCAATGGAGGAGGCAGAGGCCAAGCTCCGCTGTGAGACTCCCCCGGGAGGATCCCGAGTGGAGACCCTTCGAAAGCTTTTCGAAGGGGACGCCTCCTCCAAGATGACGCTGGACGAGGTCGACACGGGCAGCAGTGGGAGCAGTGGCCCCACCGCCAACCGACGGAGGGAGGGTAAGGGGAAGACCCCCGAGAGGCCACGCAGGCCAGCGGGTGGACACCCCCACGACAGTGACCCCTTCTTCACCGCCAGCGACGGGGATGAACGAGGCCGCCAACATCGCTGGGGAGTGGCTGGCAGAGGAGGCGGAGACGTCCCCATGGAGCCGGAAGGTGAGGATGAGGATCTCCCTCCTCCCTACCGGAGCTCGGAGTCTTCCGAGACCGAGACGCCCAGGTGGGGCGACATGGACGAGGATGACGACATGGACTTCGACATCAGGAAGAAGCGCCCATCCTCGGACTCACCGGGACCCCCCCCGCGGAGGACCATCAGGACCCCTTGGAGGACGCCAGCCAAGTGGACCCCCTGGAGGCGGACCACCCGGGCGGGGGAGGACCCCCTGGACCGGGCGGACCCGGCGGAGGCCCTCTTTGAGGACCCCCTGGGGACCCCGACGACCCACCAGGGGACGGCGACCCAGATGCCACCCGGCGGTGGATTGTCTACCTCCGCAGGAGGGTCCAGTTCCTCGAGCGCGAGGTAGACACGGGCAAGGGCGAAATGACTCGCATCGCCAGGGTCGCCGTGCGCGCTCAGAGAGAGCTGGACATCGCCAAGATCGAGATGGTCAAGAGCGCCAACGTCGCCACCGCCACCCAGAGGCAGCTGGACATCGCCGGAGCCGAGACCAGGCAGCTGAACAAGGTCATCAGCGGCCTGCAGCAGAGGCTGGACGCGCTGGAAGCCCGTGGGAGCGTCGGCAGCGACCACCCACCCCTGGAGTCTGGCTCGTCGGACGACGGCTGGGGACCCGGACCAGGTCCAGGCAGACCCCACGCCCCCGGCAGAGCCGCCAGGAGTCGCCCCAGCGCCAGTGCCCCCTGTCTCTCCGCTCCCTCTCACCACAGCGCCGGCCGCCGCAACGAGCGCGTGCCGCCCGGCAGTGGCAGTGCGGATTGGCGTGATGAGTGGCTCAGCGCAGAGTACCACAACCGCCGTGCTCCACCGCGGACACCAGTACGCCCCCGACGCCCCGCACCAGCCCCGGAGCCAATCCCGATGGCTGGTGGACGTTATGGTGGACTCAGGGATGAGGTCCCCGAAGGAGACGTGGAATGGGATGTCGGCGGAGGTGAGGACCTGGACCTTGACCTGGAGGAGTTCGACATTTCCCCGCCGCGTGGCGTATGACGGGAGACCGCTGAACGCAGCCGCCGGCGCCGTGATGAGGAGGCGTACGAGAAAGGAGTACGGCGTGAACATCTAGGTTCAGCGTACATGGAGGAACCACGGCGTAGCCACGCGGATACCGGGGAGGAGACGGAAGTGGCAGCCGTGGGAGTCCGTGGGAGAGGCCGATGGGAACCTCGGTCGACCTCGCGGCCGGCGTTCATGGTCTCTAAGGCCGCGGATGCCGCCGTGTGGGAAGACTTGAAGGACATCAAGCCCCCCATGTACGATGGCAACCCCCTCAACCTCGACCGCTTCTTGGAGAAGCTGGACGATTTGGGGGGTAACCGTCACTGAGGACATGAGTCCCGCAGATGCGGAGAAATATGTCTTCAGACGGTTCAGGTACCGCCTCCCGGAAGTGCTCCAAGAGCTATACTTCGTGGCGACCAAGGAGGGGAAAATCAAGACCCTCAAGGAAGCCAAGAAGCAGCTCAACGAGCAGGAGCGTGTGGACGCTCCACAGGTGGCTGCCAAGCGCTGGAATTCCATCAAGCTTCAGCATGATGGACGGGAGATCCGCCTACGGGACTGGCGAGACTTCCGAGGGCAATACACCCTCTTCCGCCGCAACGTGAAGGACTGGAACGAGGGTGACGAGCAGGCTCGCCTGCTCTCCATGCTGCCGTAAGCATGGATCAAGAGGGTCACCAAGGAGGAAGTCAAAAGGGCCAAGTCCAACCACACGGTCAAGATGATGCTCCCCAAGGAGTATCATACGAACGTGGTGGCTTGGACGAGGAAGAACGTGGCCCGGGATGTCGAACGGCACTCCCTGCGGAACGCTCTCCTCATCACCGTCTCGGGCGATCGCGAGAAGACCGCGATGTGGCGCCTTGACGAGTGTGACGTGAGCGGCCAGACCATCCGTCTGCAGGCCATCCCGGCGCGGATGAGCTGCGACGAGATCCTGGAGTGGGTTGGAGAGGAAGTACTCAAGGAGTACCGGAACCTCCACCACAGCCGCGGGTTGAGGCCCGGCGACCGCGACGTCAACTACGTTGGCGAGGGGCCTGGCAGGGAAGCTGCCATGGACCCAGGGGGAGCTGATGGCGATGAAGCTCTCGTCGACGATGACGACGACGATGAGCCCTCCGAGATGGCCGTTTGTGCCTTCGTGGCCCACAACGGCGCGGGGAACAACCGGGGAAGCTGGAAGCCCCTGCAGCCGGGTTGGAAGAAGAAGGAGAAGAGGGACCCTCGCCGCATTGGCAACCCTCCGCTGTCCTTTGGGGAGTTCATACAAGCTCACCCTCAGGGCTGTTTCGTGTGTTATGGGAGGAAGAAAGGCTTCAACCATGACCACGGAACATGCCCCACCCACCAGGCCGACACGGAGGCCTACAAGAAGGCGCACGGGTCGAAGAAGCGTGCACCCGCGGGTATCCGGGAAGTTAAGGTGGAGGTGGACAAGGACGAGCTCTCCAAGCTGATGTCGGTGGGCACCGAGTTGGCTAAGGAGATCCAGGAGATCAAGAGGAACTGGGTCCCCAGGTCGGACAACAAGAACAAGGAGAACAAAGAGAACGACCAGAACAAGGACAAGGACAAGAAGCCTAGGAATAGGAGGAAGAAGGGTGTCAACGAGGTTGATGCGGAGGAGAATACCCCTACTTCCACAACCGACGCCCCCTAGCGGATCCCCTGCAGCCAGGGGTCCCAGCTAGGGCGGTCGCAGGATGGTGTCGTGGGAAGCGCCACACCATCCCAGTCGGGAGTCGATAAGCAGAAAAGGAATTGCCGCGGGCAGAAGGCCCGGTCCGGCACCCAGTCGCGGTGGCGGGGTGAGGGCAAGCGAAGGCACGAACCCTTGCACCCGTCCATCCTTCGCGACCAAAAATGTGTTTGATGTACTTCAGGATCTATCCGAGAGTATCGAAGGATCACCCGGACCGCAGCTGGATGCTGCAGATGGGCAGCCTGAGCCCATTGTCCACGACCTGCACCAGTCGCTTGTTGAGCATCTGGAACGGCCGGAGATCCTGAGCTTGCACGCCGTGCGCCGTGTTGGACGGGAGCGGCAGTTGCACCCTAAGGTCCGTGCCTTATGCGGGGAAGTGGAAAAGGTCTTCGACGTGTTGGTCGACACGGGAGCACAGGTCAGCTTGGTCAAGGCTGGCCTACTTCCACCAGAGTGTTTGACCGACAGTCGGAAACCTGTCAGGCTGAAGGTGGCGAAAAGCCAGTACATGGTGGGAGGCACGAAGGAAGCGGCCATTGGGCTGCAGTTCGTGAACCACCGTGAGCTGAGCCGCCGAGACCTCGGCAAGGAAATCCTCCTGCAAGGTCGCTTCTACGAGGCCGAGATGGACTGGGAAATGATCGTTGGGTACAACTTCATGATGGAGACGGACTCCGGCGTTCTCCCGGCCCAGGCCTCAATGACCCTGTACCAGGACGACCAGCCCTCGTGGCTTTCGTCACCTGAGCACCATGTGGAATGCCAATGGATCCACCCCGAACGCAATCAGCTCGAAGTAGCCGCCCTGGGCACTGAGCCAACCGAGCCAGCAAACCAGGAGTACGGCGTAATGCCGGAAGTGGGGAGCCGAGTGGTTGCGGACCTGGGAGCTTCGGATCTGGCCCTGGATGCGTTCTCTTCAGGAACCTCCGCCCATCTGTGGGTTTGTGAGAAGTACTGGAGCGCACAGGACTCCGCGTGGAAGAAGCACTGGGGTCCGCATCAGGGCTTGATGTGGATCCATTGCCCCCGTTGGGACATTCCAAGAGCGATAACGAAGATTCGCAAGGACCGCTCCAAGGCAGTGCTGGTTGTTCCTATGGGATGCACTGAGGAGGAAAGTACCCGACATTGGGTAGTCTCATTCACCAACATGACCTTAAACAAGGTCGTCCTACCGGCTGGAGAGTGTGTCTATCAGGACGCTAAGGGACAGCCCATGCCACCCCAGAGATGGCCAACGGAATTTCACTATGTGGATGGGGGCCTTGATCAGGCCGACACCACGGATTTCGTGTGTGTCAACCGCATTGTAGCGGAGCCATGGCGGCAACGCTTCGCGGTTCCCCCTGTTGACATCGGAGAATCGGAAGACCCCCTCACTGAAGAGGAGTTGGATCTGGTTCAGGGGTATATGGATCAGCCCTTTCACGACTGGGGAAACCAGCGTGAGGGCAAGGGCCAGGACAAAGCCTGGTGGGAAGTGGACTCGATCGTCTCTGGTTCCTACGATGGAGATACCTTCGTAAGGAGGGTACTGGACCACCTGTCCAGCCAGGACGAGCCAATCGGGGGTAACCCACCCACCTACGGCGACCTATTCGGAGGCAAGACCAGAGATGGCCCTTTGGGCAACCTGGGAAGACCACCTGAGCCCAAACCGAGTGGGGTCGCTACCCCTCAAGTAAGCTCCGTGGTCCAGGTGCCCGGAAAAGCCAAGGCGGAGTCCGATGATTGCCCCAAGATCCAGGCATTGAGGGCCAGGCTGAAGCAGAAGTATGGTGATACCTTCTTCAGCGGAAAGCCTGTGTTTCCCCAACCGGTGCGTGGACAGTATGGCGAGGCCAAGATACGACTGAAGCAGGACCCCCGTGTGTATCGGCACCGGGAGTTTGCCCTGAGGGGCGAGAGGAGAGAGGCCATGGAGAAGATCCTCCGGGATTTCATCGAGAGAGGCTGGCTTGAGCCCTGCCACTCCGAACGGGCCTCTCCGTGCTTCGCCTTCCCCAAGAAGGTGGCCGGTGAGTGGCGGCTCGTGGTCAACTACCGCGGCCTAAACGCCCAAACGCAGCACGACAGCTATACGCTGCCCCTCATTGAGGACATGCTGCAAAAACAACACCGGCGGAGGATCTTCACGGTGATTGACCTGAAACATGGTTATCATCAGATGCCTCTAGCCGAGGAGTCCCGTGCCTGCACAGCCATGAGCACCCCACTTGGACCTCTCCAGTGGAAGGTGATGCCCATGGGCGTTACAAACGGCAATGCGGCTTTTCAGCGGATGCTGGAGAACCTGCTTGAGCCAGTGAGTGACTGTGCGGACCCCTTCGTGGACGACGTGATCATCGCGTCCGGGGACCCCAGTATGAGCTACAAGGAGCTCCTGGAGGCACATGAGAGGGACGTCACTCGAGTGCTGGACCTTCTGGTTGGGCACAAACTGGCGGGCAGCAGTGACAAGGCCACCATTGCGGTAAGCGAGGTGGTCTTCGCTGGCCACGTAGTACGGAACGGGCAGCGAAAGCCCATACCTGGCAAGGTGGCTGCGATCGAGCACTGGGAAAAGCCCAAAACGGTCTCTGAGCTACAGGCGTATCTGGGGTTCTGCAACTACTACTCGGGGTATATCAAAATGTATGCCGAGTATGCAGCCCCCATGACGACCATGCTCAAGGGCAACCGAGAGGAGACCAAGAAGGGGTCCAAGAAGGCTCTGGTCTGGGATGCTGATTCCGACCGTGCCTTTGAGGGGATGAAGCAGGCGCTGCTATCCGCAGTGGGTCTGCACCTCGTGGATCCAGACTGAGGGTTCGTCCTGCGCACCAACGCTTCCGACTACGCCGTTGGCGCTGTGTTGGAGCAAGTGCTTGACGATGGGAGGCACGTGCCCGTGGCCTTCTGGAGCCGAGTCCTGGCGGAAGGCCAGAGACGGACGTGGACGCCCCGAGAAAAGGAGGCGTATGCCATCGTCATGGCTCTCAGGAAATGGGCTGGGCACATAGCCCTCCATCCCGTCACCGTCTGCACCCACCATCAGAGTCTGCAGTCGTGGCACAAGGAGCACGTGGACACCCCCTCTGGTCCCGCCTCCCCGACGGGCAAGATGGCATGAGACCTTGGCGTAGTTCGACCTCACGGTTGTGTATATTCCTGGTAAGGATAACACCGTGGCGGACTGTCTCAGTAGGTGGGCCTATCCCGCCAGCAAGGGCATGACGGATATCTCTGCCCATGGCGATGAGGCTGAGACCGCTGAGGCCAAGAGGATCATTGAAATGGAGCGCCTGATGGAGGAGGAGGGTGTTAAATGCTTCGTGGTCATGGCTGCGGATGCCCCCCTCAGAACGAGGATGGGCAGAGCGGTCAGAGTACTCGCCCCTGATGGAGCTGAGTCCGACAAGCACCTCTTCCCTGAATCCTGCCTCCAGGACGACTGGACCGACGACTACGCTAAGTCTGAGGCCTTTGCGGCCGAGTATAGGGCTGTGACCGACCCTGATGACGGGCAGAAGCGGCCAAAGGGGCTGACTGAGGAAGATGGCCAGCTCTACCGGAATGGTAAGCTGCTAGTACAGGAGTCCCGGGTGCTCGAGCTGTGCGAAGCTTGGCACCACCACATGATGCACCCAGGGGTCAAGAAGCAAGCCCTTGACATGCAGCGCCGGTTTGAGATCGACCAGATCAATCTCTACACCGCCATCAGGAAGGTCAGGAGGGGTTGCTCGGTCTGTCAGGCCTGCAATCCTGACAACCGGGACGTCAAGGGGGAAGCCCAATGGACCCCGGTTCCTGACCAGCCCATGGAGAGCGTGGCCATGGACGTCTTCTCCATGCCCGAAGGTCACATTGGTAAGGAGACCTTTGACTGTGTGGTTCTTTCTGTGGATCGCCACAGTGGCTACGTAGTAGCCGTTCCGGCACGCAAAAAGGGGTTGCTTGCCAAGGAAGTGGCAGTCATGATGATTCGTCATTGGCTGACCATCTTTGACATCCCCCGCACCATTTGCAGTGACCGAGGGCCCCAGTTTACTGGTGGCTGGTTCAAGGCTATGTGTTCCCTTATGGGAATACGTCATGCCAAGAGCGTCGCCTATCTCAGCCGGTCTAACGGCCGGGCTGAAGTGGCTGGACGGCAGCTGTTTGAGAAGCTGCGCAAGATTCACATCACCAATCCACGTCAGAACTGGTTTGAGGAGATGTGGCCCGCTCTGAAGGCCCATCATGACACCCCCACTCCGGGTGGTTTGTCCCCTCACCAGATTCTGTTCAGCAGGGACCCCCTGGGTCGGGGACTTCCCTTGTCTGGTGATGGCATGGCCATGAACGCCAAGGAATTCTTCGCGCGGCAAGAGCAAACGGCGCGGGACATCCGCCAGCAGCTCGAGAAGGAGCATGCTGGGCGTCAGAAGTCCGCCCCGAGCTCGACAGCGCAGAAGTTCAGGGTGGGAGACCCGGTGTGGGTGATCAGACCCCGCCCTATGGGCACCCACACCACCAAAACCTGGTTCACACCCGGAGAGGTGGTCCGCAGGATTGGTGAGGACACCTACCCCATCAAGGTGGGTCACGGACAGTTCCGGGAGCGCCACGAGAGTCAACTCCGTGTGCGGGAACCCGACCTCCGTGGCCAACATGTGTACCTGAGCTATGCCGCACATGAGGCTGATTCGGACGACGACTATGCTGAGCAGGAGGACTATACCGTCCAGAAGATCCTGGCTCAGCGTCCGAACACCTCGGCACCCGGAGGCCTGGAGTTCAAGGTTCGTTGGCGAGGCTTTGGGCCGTCCCACGACACCTGGGAACCCGTCTCCTCGTTCGTGCCGCGGATCAATACCCCCTTCATGGACTACATCTGCAAGCACAAGACCAAGATCCATGTCTCGGACTTGGCAGCACTCACCCGGGCGATTGCAGCCAGGGGTGCCTGATCAGCGCCCTGAGCTCTCCCCTGATGCGTTTTGAGCGCCTGTGAGGTCGACGGATCGTCCCTTACTTGCTTGCTCTCTTCCATCTTCTGGTGACCTGCCATCAGAGTGGCCATATACCCCCCCCTGCTGAATCCAGGGGAGGATGACCCCTCTCTTCAACTCCTATTAGTCACTCCCCGCCTGCTGAATCCTTGGGAAACCAGGCAGGGCGACTGACCTTCAAATTTTCTGAGCTCTTGGGGCCTTGAAGCCCATACGACGTTGCGCAACGGATGCCGCTGTCATCGGCATTGCGAACTTTTGGTGTGTGGTCTGGTCCAATGGCACTTGCGGGATCCAGACCAGTCTACGTGTGTCTGCAGACTATATATGGCCTGAACTCAGGCGTTTTCCTGTCCACCTTCCTGCATATGCCTTACCCTAACCAGGGTGTGGTTTGGCGCTCGTTCCAGAGTGTGTTTACACGCCTATTACCCCGTTTATTGCTTTCTTTTCTGCCCCCCCAGGATATGTGCATTTGTATGTCAGCCCATCACTGAGGTGTGGACTGTTTTTCCCCCCCGATGGGATGCGAATCGACTACGAAGGCGCCCTGAGTCGCCGTATACATGCTCTTACGTAAGGTCCAGCCTGGACCAGTACCTAAGTACAGATTCTTCTGTTTGAGTGCCCGTGATACCGTGTGCCCTAGTGGCTGTGATGTGCTGAGATCCTGATGGCGCCAGGCGGGAAGCCCAGAATCCTGAATGCACTCCCAGCGGTCTGCCACTGTCAGTCCCAGTGTGAGCCTACCGACTCGCAGACGCACTTGCAGTCGGGTGGCGACCTCCGGTGTTCCTGACCTCGGTCAGTCTGCCTGGGAAACTGGTGGTTTGAGGAGTCGACGCCTCCGCCCACACTGCATGGGGACTCCCTCATGTATGGCCTTCGTGGTAATAGGGCGAGGGAAAAGACGGCCTTGATGCCCGATCTCTTAAGGAGGAGCTCATTCGGCTGTACCACTCTTGACTCGCGTCGTGGATATGGACATGGTGGGCCCGAGGAAGGACCCGTGGGTACTCTCCCCCAGCCGGCGGGCCTTGGGAAGCCTGGAGTAGCCTGATGGATCTTTGTGGTCGCTTTCGACCTGTGGGACCACCTCGGTCGTCGTATGCCACTGCCACTGTGGCAGTGACCGTCGCAACCGGCACCCGGTGCGCCTGGTATGGGTTAGCGGGTCCTTTGGATGCCGAACAATCGCCGCCAGGACCCGGGACCTGATAATTGATACTATACTTGCAGTTACTAACAGCTACAGCACCGTACCTGTCTTACTGTGGCATTTGACAGCCTAACCTGCGAATCAGCCTGAAGTGGGATGTGACACCCCCCCCCTTCAGGGGATGGTCCTGGGTACCCGCTGCCATGCCAGGGGGGTTATCGAGCCCCCCCCAGGGTTTGCTCTAAGGAGGGGGGTGAAGCGGTACCCAGAACCCCATGACCATGGTGGGGTATACAACTGGTCTCCGTGTGCCCACTAACCCCATGTACGGAGGGGAAGACGCCCCGTGAAGCCCGGTGAGAGCCCGGCAGGAGCGTCTCCCTTGCCGTAAAGCCCCTGTGACACTTGGGGCATGTTACCATGTACCGGCAAACTGCCATTTGCCGGTATCTTACTATTTCACGCCAATCTGCCCCGCACCGCCTTCGGCCGTCGATTCGGCAACCTAACCCTAACAACAGATGTAGGTAAGACGTGTTGGTGTGAGAGATCTGGGCGTTTCAGCTATTAGCGGCCGCATCGGCAACCGATGCGTCGCCCGCTGAGATTTACACATCAGAATATCAGGAATCAACAGGTTTTTTCTTTCATATTGCTTCCGTAAATTTTCACGCTTCCGTTCTGATAATCAATGTTTTGACTGCTGGCGGTTGGCTCGCGACTTTAGCGTAACCGCCAGTTTAACTGTTATTTACAGACATTTTAGCGCAATCCGTGACGGAGACTCTAAAGTCTTCAGGAATTGCATTGATGCATCTGCAATTTTCACATTGTACACTCGCAACCTTAATCCAAATTTTTCAGGATGTCGAAATCGGATTTTCGGCTTCGACATCCCCGCACTTGATTTGACCTCTTTCGAGTGGACCTACGTGCTTCCCTATGCACGAATCATCTTTCCTTTTGTCTTGCCCTCCATTTATCTTAGAGATATGAGCGATTGACACAAAGTTATGCCCTTGGAGGGGCATGACATATCGTGGGGGGAGCTACCTTTTTGGGCAGTATGTGGTATGTGCCATGTGTTGTATTGCGTGCCCATTTGGCGGGTTTGGCTAAGAGCGATACACCCACCAATGGACCTCATATTGCACGAGGCCCCTCCTCATACTCCCCACGATCAAGTGCAAGCCTAACCTTCGTGGAGGAAAGCTTGTGTGGCGATCCCAAAGCGATGCGTTGGGAGCAAGGTGTGTGTTTTGCAATTTTCCATTTTTTCATGTGCCCACTTGGGAAGTAGCGCTCGTGACCTTTCAAAGCGCCCCAAGTGGAGCACATATGTGGAATCGAAGGTCATTGGTGTCACGTCATTGTGTTTAGAAGGATTGGTCGATTACTCAATCCAAGCAGAAGATATTATAATATATTTGTGCGCCTTTCAAGGCACTTTTGAGTGTTTTTTCGCCAATATTGCTGTTTTTTGCCCGTCATGATGTCAAGTGGCGACCGTGTATCTCAACGTTGCGCTCAATTGACATCATGACCCAAGTATGTTATGAGGGTACATACTTCGGTGCCCAACAAATCTTGAATCCGGCGAATAACTCCTCTTGGGCTTGGCATACCGTGGCCGCCATGTTGGCGATTTGGGACTAACCCAAATCATGGGCTCAATTGGCGACCCTGCCATTCCCAAAACCGGAGGAGTTGGGCGACGCCCAAAAGATATGTTGGACACATATGACTTGATACCAATCCTCCGGCACACTCCGGTCCAAGTCGGTCATGTGCCTCATTTGCCCCAACCATGAGTGTGCGCATTTTCGGCCATTTTGAGCAATTTTCCACATTTTGTGCCCGCCGTGCACCATGTTCAGCCACCTTGTGCACGCCGCACTCATGGACCAATGGACCATATATGACATGGGTGTTATGGACATTGGTCCCCATGGTTCACACACCACGTGGGCGAAGCGGAGCATCCCTTGTCAAGGTGCTAGCCCAAAGTGAGTGTGGACGATTTTGCCATTTTGGCATGTGTGGACCCAACTGGGATTGTCACCACGCCAATTGGCATGGAGATCTTTGAGAGCCAAGTGCATGGGAGGCTTCTTTGGACTCCTGGTGGATCGTGTATGGAATGACAGATCGGATCTCCAAGCCGGCGTGGAGATATACTATTGGGAGCACCCCCGAATTTTGGCTCATTTCGAGCAGCCAAAATGACCCCCTTTTGGGACCCCAACTTCACCCCTCCGTGTGGTCAATTTGCGGCCCCATATCTCTATGCCCATGGAAAGCCCGGACCTAATTCCAGATTGTACACTCAGATATGAGTCCCAGGTCCTGCCTCCTGTCCTGTGAGCCATTGGCCTAGCCCTGGCCGGGCGAGCACGCGTGGGAATGACGCCAATTTTGGTGATTTTGGCATCATGACCCCACTTGACGAACCCGTGGTGCCCTGATGCCGGGACGTCAGAGGGAACCCGGTTTTTTTGAGGGCTCCAGGGAGTTTGTACTCAAAGGGCATAGGGTCAGTTGCCTCGTCCCCATCTCTGGCGGGTCCAGATGAGGGGTCAATGTTGGAGATTTTTGAGCTAATATCAGTTTTGGCTGAAACAGCCAATTTTCAGCTACCAACTCCTAGGGGATACTGGCGGGTCCATATCTCTGGCTCAGAGAGGAGTTGGAACCTGCTGATAAGGGAGCATGGGGAGCCAACGTCGGTTGGCTTTGGAGCATCTTGGTTCCCAGGAACTCGCCTGTGGCTGTGCCGGACACCCCCCCTATTGGCAGGGTTTCAGGGTCCGGACTGAGCAGGGCATGGGATGTGTTTGAGCTCCCGCCCCCACCAGCCACTGAGAGGGTCGGAACTGGGATTGGGATATGAGTTGGGACTGAGTGTCTATTGTTCTGTGATGCCCTTACCCCAGTCCAGTCTTAACCCCATGTGTGCGTATCCTGATGTGTTGCTGTACATACTTTTGTTCCCTAGTTTCAGAGTGGCAAGGATCCTGAAACGCTTTGTCTCATGACACGAGGGTAGTGATGCCCCTGTGAGCGCAGTACTTTGCCTGCCTGCTTGCCTGTGCGTGTCACCGCAGCGTCCTGTGGCCAGGCCCCCCACGGGAACGCGTCAGGCCATCCCCAAAGAGCAAATGAGTCACATCTGAGTCTCCGGACGTCTCGACTACACCAACATGAGGGAAGAAAGTGCACATGCACATACATGGTCACATGGGGCATCCAAACGCACCAACAAAGGCACCAAACCATGACCCGGTTAGCTCTTAGGATCAACAACCAATCTAAACCAAATTAGCAAATGAGCAATACATCATTGACAATGAGATCCCCAAGATTGGGCAAGGAAGCACACAATTGGACAATGGCCCCCCCGGGCTACTCACCGGACGTAACCTCCACCCAAAGAGAGCAGGTGCATGGACAGATGATCCCACCCAACGAGAGCACGTGCATGGAGAGTTGGTCTCATCTCCGAGAGCCGGAGAGAGCACATGCATCGCCTAACCATGCCCAAGGAGAGATATTTCCCAACCAAATCCCTTGAGAGAGATTCACCTAACCACCATGAGAGAAGGCATGCATGGGGAGAGAGTTTCGCCTAGCCTTGACCCAAGACAGCATGCATGCACTTGGAGAGAGAGTGGCGAAAGCTCGACCAATGCCTATCCGTGAGTCTAATCATAAGACGGCAAAACCACAAGGTGTCTTAATTGGATAACTCCCAAACCACGGGCACTTAAACAAGGGTGAAAGAGCCCAAGAGTCTCAAAGGATCAAAGACAGCGGTCACATGGCACTAAATGCTCAATTTACCTCTTGAGGAGTATGATGTATTGGGAGAGAACGGGAGGGTGAGGGAAAGCACCAATTCCACCTTGGGGAGAGGAGACACTATATGTTCACCTTGACCATGGATTTGTGGGCACCACCAAGTTTGAGTGACACCATGAATGAACCATGCATGAATGACAAATGCAATGTCACCTCTCAGAATGAGTGTATGAGACCTCTAAACCAAATATGGTGTGGCACCCCAATGAAATACAACTGCAAGGCAACAACCAATGTATCCCACGACCAGCGGTGCGCCTACCTCAGCCACTTCCACTTCAACTCCTCTTCCACTAGGACTCCTCCAGCTTCAAGGGACTCGTGATCCCCCATACCCGTAGGCGTGGCACTGCTGAAGCAGATGCGCCCGTTAACGTGTACCATTCTCCTCTCAAGTGCAGTGATGCACCCAAGGGCGACAGCCGGTGTGCGCGGTGGCACCACACCAGGGTTTAGCCAGATCGCAATTCCGGGCCTTCTATCTTCCATTGGAGTCGCCCTAGCTTCCGATTGGTATCCATATCCGCAACAGGAGGAATCTAACACTATTAGCCCCAACTGGAAGGGTATTCGATTGGCTGGCCTGCATTACGGCGCGATCAAAGACGGCGCGCGCGCACACGCAGCAGCAGCCGATCGACAAATCGGAAATCCAATTAACCTTAGAACAAATGCTGGCCAACCACAGCATTGACAAAAATCAATGCAACAGCAAAAATGCAAAGACAAAACTGCAAACTGCAATCCGAACTAATTTTGGGATCGAAATCTGGGATTGGAATCAAATGCTGAGATCGCATAATAATTTGCACCTGAAACGGCACACAAGAAGCAACATGAGTGTGCAAAGGAGAAATGGGCAACATACATGGATTCTGACATGGCTATGCCCCAAGTTTTACACAGCTCTTGGATTTGGGCTCCGTGATCTTTTCGTTTTCTTTTCTTTATTCTCTTCTCTCCTTCTTCTCCTTGTGCTCCTTCTTTGTCTTCTTCGTCACCTTCTTTCTCTCTTTATATTCTTCCCGACTGTTCTTCTTCTCCTTCTTGTTCACTTGCTTCTTGTGTCGCCTTGCGCAAGCAGAACAGACGGAAAATTTCTACCACCAATCTTAATTAAACGGAAGAAACGCAAAATGAAACTGAACAGTTGTAAATTGCATACCTGTAAAACATTTTCTTCATATCGGAACTGCGGATGGGGTTTCAAGAGTACGCGTCGATTTCGTTGCTCTGGCGCGCTAGCTATTCCCTTCACCCATCATTATGTCAGAAAGCAAAGATATTTTTCTGTTTGAAGAAACAATTTTCCGCGCTTGCTGCCTTAAAGCCTGTTAAAAGATGTCCAAAGCATCTCATCAGGTTTGTACCTTATACAACATTTTATCTTTCTTTTGTAACCTCTTTCTGGTAACTATCAACCCCGGAGGCCTGATGGACATCCTGAGATGCCATCAGGTCCTGGTTGCGCCATCTTGACGCTATCCTGACGCTATCTGGACGCTATCCTAACGCCATCAAGATGCCAGCATGACATCCTGACGCCATCCTGACGCCATCCTGACGCCACCCTGACGCTCCCTGACGCCATCCTGATGCTATTTCAGCTTTTTTCTGACGCCATCCTGACGCATCCTGACGCATCCTGACGCCATCCTGACGCCAAACTACCCATCATCCTCACGGCATCCTCACGGCAATCCTGACGCATCCTGACGCCATTCTGACCGCATCCCGACGCCATCCTGACGCCATCCTGACGCCATCCTGACGCTATCCTGACGCTATCCTGACGCCTCTACGTCGCAGGGCCCGAGTCAAATGGCAGGAGCGGTACTCCAAGCCCACTGGTCCGAGCCCGGCCAGGCTGCATCGGGGGCCATGGCAAACGTCACCCGAAGCCACGGAAGCAACTGATGACAGGCGTGCTGGCACACAGCCCCGGAGGGGCTCGCCTGCGAAGCAGCGGGGCCCCGCAACTCGTGCCACAGGGGTGGGGCCGTGGTACCGTAGGCTCGCGGGAGCAATACCCCATGTGGTGAGAGATACTCCATACGGCTGGGCAGCCCCTAGAGCTGCCGCCCACAGGAGGGGGCATGTGACCCTACCCACGGACACATGTGGGGACACCCTCCCATCCGGGACACCTGGACCGGGTGGCCGCGACACTGCCGTCCCAAGCACCTGCGGGAGCGGCTTAAGAGGCACCTGACCAAGGGCAGTGGGAGGGACAGGACGTCTCCCTGGTAAGACCTTTTTCCTGCATCGTCAAAGGAGGCATCCCGAGCTCTCAAACATACCTACCTACCTACCTTGTTACCCTGGGCTGTCCTAACCATGAACTCTCAGGAGAGTTCCTCAACCGGCTATACTCCCCCCGAACTGTTCCATGGGGGGCATGCTGCGTGGTCCTTCAAAACCCCTTTTCCACAGGACTACAAGAGGCCCGTAGGGGATTTGCTGGAGCATAGGCAGGACCTGGCTAACCTAGCTAGAGCTAACCTGCAACACTTTCAAGAACCTGAGCTACCTAGGCGTAACCGCCATAAACCTCGTGCGAGTTTCAAGGTAGGAGACCTGGTGCTGGCACACCACTCGCGATTGCCCACTTGACCCGCAACTGGTGGTAGGACCCTTTCTTTTGGCCTTGCCGCATTATAAAGATAGATGGTCTACTACCATCTCTCTGATGGATCCAGGATCCATCTGAGGCGCAGTCCCCGCGTAAGTGGAGAGCTGCTGTGTGCACCTAAACAGCTGAGACATTACCACTCCCATGACGAACTGTCCTCGGAGGAGTGGCGTCTGTCGGACAGAGAGGTCGAGCGTATTGACTTTGAGAACGCTGCCAAGCTTGAGGAGTCAGACGAACTCAAAGAAATGACTGCCGATGTGATGGCAGTTGACGTCTACTACGTGGTTGCACATATTGCACGCCACGAGTATAAACAAGGTTGGAAATTCCTTACACTGTAGGACAGCTATGGGCTATCTGAGGCAGCCCAGGAGCCCATGTCAGCCTTCATACAGCCCAATGGGAGTATCAATCCCATCTTTCGTTCCTACCTCATTGAGAACAACGAGGGACAACTACTAACCCGAGCTCAGACCCTGTCGCAGCGTAAGAAAAAAAACTAATCTCCTTGTGCCTATCTACTTATTGTTCCTCACCGAAATAAGGAGGTCGCAAGCTTCAGGAAAAGGTGGTACACCTCAGACCTCCCCTGCTGTCTTTAGGAGTCTCCTTCGGTCCTGCAGGAGTATAGGCTCCCCCCGGAGGTACCTTCCCCCTCACCGAGGAAAGCAACACCGGGAATCATCGGAATACAACCAGGCCGCTTATCTTGTTTACAGCTCAGTAGTCGGCGCGTCCTATTGCCCCAGCCTCCCACTGTGCCATCGTCCTGCACAGTGTATTACCAAGAACGCGCCCATGCGCTGGACTAGGTACCCGTGGGGTTGGATCAGTCCGGGGTGCCCTCCTCCATACAACCACCCCAACTGCAGATCACCTGAACACACGGGTCTGGCCGAACAGATTCCGTGGCTTCGGAACTCAGAGTTGAGGCCCTTTACTCGCAACCCCCTCTGTCCTTAAACCTTCTTGGCACGGTGAGCACTCTTGTGCTGAGAGCTAGCCCTACTCAGTGTATGCCAGGACAGGCTCCGAACTCCTGTAGAGCTCCAAGTTCGGTGAATGTACTAACTCCGACCCTCAGTCCGGCTCGGCGCCCCATACACCTACACATCCACTGCTTTTGGAGCCCCGCTCCTGCCCTGTTTATGCCATGCACTTCCATGCCTGTGGTTACCTGAGTGAACCAGATGGCGGCTTATGAGGTTTGCAGCCACCCAGCAAGTGAGTGCCTTGTTGACTATGTGTTGCATGAGATGTGGTGACCTTGCAGAGCCAACAAAGAGCGGTGGCTTCCTAATCCAGGGGGGAATGGCAAGCAAGGTGTTGAAGACAAGGTGTGTCCACCCTCCTTCGGGATAGGCGCGCCCACAGTTAGGACCCCTAACTGGTCCCGACCCATGCCCGTCCTGGCGGTGTTACCATACACCTAAGTGTGCTACGTATGTCTGTGTCTGTCTCACTTCTCTCCCCAGAGTGGCTGCCATCATCAGCCTTCAGTGATGTCGGACCGAAGGTCCTAGTCAGCTACTGGTACCACTCCTATGGCGCCCAATTTCTGTGCTGGCGCCTAACCTTTGGGCAAACGGCAAAAGCCCTACCTACTAGAGGGGAGGGGTGGCCGAGTGTGGTAAGGGCATACAAAACGCCCATTTTTCTGGAGGCCAACAGCTAACACACTCCCCTACCCGCGAGGAAAAGCACGCGGAGCAGGAGACGTCACTACACTACACTCACTAATGCCAGCACCAGCCTTTGAAGGTAGGGTGACCACAACCGCACTCAGCCACTACCAGGCCTGCTGACCCCAGCCTCTAGACCCTCTACTGGATGGGGGTGTCAAAGACTTCTCAGACCCTACCGGCCCTCCTGTGAAAGGAGCAGCGAACACAGCGCCACTAGGCTGCTGTGGTGTGACAGAGACGCCCTGGCGGGTTTCTCTGCCAGGGTTTGGAGGTAGTGCACCTCTGCGTTGTGCGCAGCGCGTGTAGTAAGGGGTGTACATGAAGAAGTCATTCTCTCCTCGCCATTCTTGGCTGAGGCTCATTTTGACTACGTGATCTGCGCCCTTTTTAGCTAGGGACAAAAAACTGCACCAATCACCCTGTACCTTTCCCACTTGAGAACAGAGGCAGATGCAGGACAGTTTGCGGCCGAGGAACCTAACCAACCTCGCTGTATTATACGGGTCTTTGTTTGGAAACAAATAAGCTGTCCCCAAACTGTTCTATTAAGGGAGGAAGCGTTAAGGACTCCGCTCGTTCTCTTATAGAACGTAGGGTAGGCTAACAGGAGTTTCACCGCGTGCAGAGCGCGTGGCCTAAAGCCCTTTCATGCATCATGCAGCATGCAGGGAAGGGAGACGAGTCAAAGACAATGTTTTCCCCAAATTTTATTCCATCATTTGACAGGCACATCACAAACTTAACCAGGAGGTCAGCTCCCTCCAGGCTTACTCACCATGCATCTTGTGAATGCCGTGACACAACGAGCGCAAAGACAATCGTAAGCGTTTCAACAGCCCTAAAATGATTTACCACTACCCTAATCGGTTAATGCATCATGTGTATTTCACTTCTTCCACGGTCTACCTACAGGAGAAGAGGCAGGATGAACGGCTACAGCACAACGCAAACCGAAGCCTTACGTCCTAAGCAACACTACTTCAACGTGACGGCGAACACAGGCACACCCAAGTCCTTTCCTTTCCACCTGTGCAGACGAGGGAGTACTGACGAAGGGCACAGGGAAAGCACAACAACACGTGACGGTCTGTATTTAGCACATGCATCCTGAGCACGGCGCCTTCCCTAACGCTGCGTGCCCGCTGCGCGCCCGATTTGTATGGCATACCTTTGATTTCCTGTTTTGCCTGTGCAGAAGAAGGACGGAAGAAGCAAACGCAGCGGTGACAACCCTAACGTTTTAACAAAACTAACGACACGAACACAATGCATACGTGTGTCCTGACAGTAACATACCTGACAGACGGGTTGTTCGCATATTCTGTGGTTCAGGCTACTTGTTTCCTTCTTTTTTAAAGTGTATAACATTTTTGAATCAACTGTGCAAGATTTATTTCAAAAGCTTGAAAAATCACGGCTCATACCTCCTTTCCTGGAGCCGTTTGAGCTTCTGCGCCTGTTATTTTGAGTACGGCTCAGTTGCGCTTGTCCTGGACTATAAGTTTAAAACAAACGATGGCCATTTGTAACGTGTTTTCGTCAGCTTTTAGCGATTTGACTTCTTCACTCGCTAATCCTTCTGCTAAACCACAGGATTCGCACCGTATTTGTTACATTTTCTAATTTTTTCAGCTCCTGCAGTTTTGCTCACTCCATCAGGAATATTACTCAGCCCTTACCTTTGGTCAGGACGTTTACTGAAACGCTGTTTTCAGCGCGATGGCCGTCCGCATTAGAGTGTTTGACTGTATCCCAGTGGGCAAGCATGTACACTCTAGGGCGGAGGTCCTGGGTTCAAACCCCAGTGGCCCGAAGTTTTTGCCAAAGGTTTTGGACGCACGCTTGCGACTTTTGGGCAATGCCCCTTCGAAGGGACATCATTCACGGTAAATTACAATGTTTTTCAACGGTACCTACAGTTTGGTAAGCTTCTGAGAACTGATGAGAGTGTCATTTGCTGGTTTCAAGCACTCCTCGTCCTCAGTCTCATCGACGTCCTCCACCTCATCCTCCGACCCCTGCCTTCCCGCCGACCTCATCCACAAGGCAACGGCAAAAGCCAAAGCTGCGGCCGCACGCCAGACTACAGGGGACCCCTCGACCCCCACACAGGCGACCCAGGCACCCCGGCAGCACACCGGGAAACCCCCCCACCCGGCACCGGCGCCCGCACACCTCCGGACCGAGGTCCTCCTTAACCTCGAACCGGACCCCAAACCAAAACCCGACCCCAAACCCAAGCCGGCGCCCAAACGAGCGCACCACGAGCAACAGCACCACCACCAACACCACCCCACGCAGCCCACAACACCACAAACGCAACGACACAAACCCAAGCGACACCGCCCTAACCCAAACCCTAACCCAAGCCAGGACCCCCCACCCAACACAACCCACGCCCCCCTTCCACCAGCGGCCGGCGCCACCACAGAGGCGGCCACCCAACACGACCCCGTCTAAACCCTCCCCAACATCCCCATCTCCAAGCGCCCCGTCATCCATTCCCCACAAACCACCACAGCCGCTGGCCAGACCGACCCGGGGACGTGGGACCCCTCGACCACAATCACCGTTAAGCCCGGCCCCCGATGCGCCCCCGCCGCCCACCAAACAGTACGGCCCCAGGCACTACACACAATGCCAGACCCCCCACCCCAAACAGGGGGACAGGAATATCCACGAGGGCTCCTAGGGCCATACCTGCAGCACCATCCCCACCACTACCAGCGCCACCACCACCAGCGGCCCCACCACCACCACCACCAACACCACCCCCACCACTACCACTGCCCACCACCCTACCCCACCGGGCCACAACCCCCCGTGCACGAGCAGCGCCAGTGTATGGGATGGCAGCCACCGGGCGCTCCATCCCCATACCCCACCCACCACCAGGGGCTACTCCCCCCCGTACCAGACACTGTATCCCCCCGGCCACCATGTCCACGCCGAAGGGGCCCCCCAGGCTCAACCCCACCAGGGACAGTCACTCGACCCGTACCACCAGCTGCTGCCGCCGCCGCACCCCTACGTGGCGGATCAATGGAGGGCGGGGGACCCCCCCCCCCCAGTACCAGGCGGCGCAGCGCGACGCCCCCCAGGACCCGCCAACACCTCCTGACTGGCCCGACTCGAGCGACGACGCCCGGTCCCGCAAACAGCGGCAGTCCCGCTCCCCCCCCGCACGGCGCACCCACCCCCGGCGCTCACGTTCCCGACACCGCCACTGCCCCTCAACCACTCACTCGCGCCGCTCCCGCTCCCCAAGGCGCCACCACGACCCCCCGGGGCCCCGCTCCCGCCGCTCTTGCTCCCCCAGGCGTCACCACGCGCGCCACCGCCGCCCCATGTCAACCACCCCCTCCCCCCACCGAGCCCCATCGGGCTTCCCGTTCCTCCCCTCAGCCCGTACGCGACCCCCGACCCCAGTCCCTGCCACCGCCGCTACCGCTCCCCTAGGCGCCGCAAAGCACACCACCGCCGCCCCATGTCCACCACCCCCTCCCCCCACAGGCCCCACCGGGCTTCCCGCTCCCCCCGTCGCCTGTACCCGTCCTCCATCCCCAGCCCCCGCCACCGCCGCATGTCCACGTCCTCCTCCCGCCACTCCAGGACGTCGAGCTCGGACCCCTCCCCCCCCCCGGCCCCCACCCAGCTCGCCTGGTGGTCTGCCCCCGCTTTGCAGGACCACCGCCGCTGGGTGAAGTGGGCCGGGGGAGCGGGAAGGCAAGAAGGGGTGCACATGGTGCACACCTTCGAGGAGGTCCGCACCCGCACCGAACCGACCCTAACGAGGCCGCCCCGGAGGCCATCATGCTGCAGGCGGCATGGGAGGCCCTCCTCCGAGACGCGGTCCAGGGGCTCCGCCACCCCTACACCCCCCGAACCCTCCGCCAATGGCTCCAGCCCACCCACCCCCCGGCCTGGGCCATCTACGCCCCCCCCCCCACCCCACCACCACCACACCTGGAAGGGAAAGGGCACGGGCAAGGGGAGGGCAAGGGGCGGGGAGGGACACTCCGGCAAGGGAGCCCAAAATGGTGACAGGCAGGCGCCCATAGGGACAGGGCACCGGGAGCGATGCAACGTGGCAGCAGGAAACCACCCAAGGGCCAGGAAGCGGAGGGAACAGGGACTGGGGCGCAGGGAAAGAAGACATCACGGCGGGGACCAGGACCCACACGCAAGAAGGGCATACCAGGACGGAGGGACTAGCGCCCCCCCACTCCCAGCGGACGCCGCAGGACCCCCCGAGACGCACGCCCCCAACACAGGCCGCCGAAGCGCGAATCGGACGCCATACGGATCACACCGGCACACGCCCAGCAGCCACTGGAAACCACACAGGGGCGGGAGGGCACACCTGCACGGGGAGAACGAGCTACACCCACAGAGGAAGCCACTGGGAACACCGCCGCGCAGCCCAGCACCACGCCCTCACCGCCAGGCGACGACCCCGGCCACCACAAGGGCCACCTCACAGGCACCAGAAGAGGACAAAGGCACGGCCACAGCACCCAGGGCTAGGGACCGGGACCCCCAGAGGACACGGGACCACGGCACAGGCCCCCAGGGAGGGCAACCCCACGGACACCTACCCGACCCACCGGCCCGAGCCGCACACCCAGACCCCGACAGCATGGACCCAGCGAGCCACCCACACCTGACCGCACCCCCCAGCCACCAACCAGCCTTGCTCCGACCCGCACTCCGCACCACGACACGGGCCAGACTAACCTCCACCGACCCACCACGGCACAACACGAGGCAGCACGGCACACCGCACCGCAGCGCACCCCAGTGCAACGCAACACGACAAGGCACCCCAAAGCACAACGCGGCACAGCACGACGCGACGCGACGCGGCACAGACCGGCACACCACGGCGCGGCACGGCGCAACACGGCGCGGCCAAGCAGGGAGCACCACAACACGGCACAGACCCACACGACGCAGCACGTCGAAACACGAGACGGCGCAGCACGGCGCACCACAACACACCACAACACCAAGCAAGGAATGCTAACCGAGGGTCTAACCAAATCAAGCCACCGCACACCCCGAAAGGAACCGCACCAGCCGGCCACACACCGGCAAAGGGCCACCGCACGCCTGGCAACAACGGTGGCGGTCCACCCACACAAGCCGCCGCCAGAAAGTTAAAACCGGCACCGCGGAGACGAAAGGACACGGCTAACCCAGGGCCACACGAAGCCACCAGGCGCAACCGCCCGCCCGGCAGAGCCAGAACCTAACCCGGCAGGAAGGGGCGCCGAGCCCAACGTGTACATAACCAATCCAACCGAACGGGGCTGGGGCACGGCCTGGCAAAGCGCAACCACCAACAGCAAACCGGAAAGCCACAAAGAATGTCCACCAGTGCGTGCGCCAGCCCAGGGAAGGCAGAGGTAGGAACAGGCAGACCCCCCCCCTAAAAAAACACAACAGGGGGGGGGACGGGGGGGGCGCGAGAACGGCCCACAGCCACCACGCCGTCCACCAACACCACAAGTGGCGGCCAAACCCCCCACCAAGACGGCACCGAAGACAGGACCCACCAAAGGGGCGCCGGGGGACCACTCAGCCAAAACCGGCAACAACAAGCCGAGGGCAGCGGCCCACCGGGAGAGGGGACACCCAAAACACGCGGACACACACCACGCTGGGACAAAAAAAAACACAAACAGCAAACAACGCGGCCCGGAAGAGAAGGGATGGGGGGACAGAGACCAGGAGACCCAAGGCCGGGACAACCAGGGACCGACACCACAAAGCCCCCCCCCTAAAGAACACCAAAGGGGAGGGGGGGGGCACACCGAACCAACGGCAACACCCGCACACCCCCGCGCCATAGGCGGCCCCCCAGGAAGGACGGGGGCAAGCGGGGCACACGGGCGACCGCACGCACACCCCAACAACACCTCCTCAAGGAGAGGCGGGGCGCAGCCGAAATCTGGACCCCAACACACACGCCCACACCGCACACCAGAACCGGGAAAAGCGGGGAGCAGGAGGAGCGCGCACACAGCCACGCACGTCTCAAAACCCTAACCAGGACAGGTGGGGTGCAGGCCGAAACAAAAGCCCAACAGCAAACACCGCGAACCCCAGCGGGGAAGAGAGGGGCGAAACCACAAACTGTACCCAAACACACCCACGCAAGAACCCAGCCAGGGCTGGCGGGGTTACCAAAACCCAAACCCAAGCACAACCCGGACCCAAGCACAAACGCCACTCAACAGTAGGAAACCCAGTGTCCTTAGCCCGGGCACTGAGGCAGCCCGTGCCATGCAGGTGACTCGGCCAAACGAGATCCGGAGCCCGGGGGTAAGGCTGCATCCTAAGGCCTGCGCTGCTTTGGGACTCGAGGCGGAGTGTGTGACACCAAAGCGCCTCGGAACCCCAGTACCAAGAACATGCATGCATGCCTTGGGAACGGGATACGCCAGGGAGTCCGGTGAACCTCTGGAGTTCCGCCCATAGGAGAAGATGTGCGCAAGCACGGGGGCACACCCTCCTGGCGAGACAAGCACTTCACGCTGGCGGCGATCAGCCCTCCCGGTGTTGCCCGGGGCCGCTTTGTGGGGGGCCACCAGTCAGGTCTAGCGGTATGTAAGCCGCCTTCCCTCTTCAAGCGCGGAGCCTCTTCCTGTTTGTCACAGCGGCAACGCCAGCAGAAAAAATGGGGCGCCTCTCCACGACCGAGTGCACCTACCTACCTACCTGAGTACGGCTCAGTTGCGCTTGTCCCCGACTATAAGTTTAAAACAAACGATGACGATCTGTAACGTGTTTTCGTCAACCTTTAGCAATTTGACTTCTTAAATCGCTAATCCCTCCTCTAAACCACAGGATTCACACCGTGTTTGTTACATTTTCTAATTTTTTCAGCTCCTGCAGTTTTGCTCACTCCATCAGGAATATTGCTCAGCCCTGACCTTTGGTCAGGACGTTTACTGAAACGCTGTTTTTAGCGCGATGGCCGTCCGCATTAGAGTGTTTGACTGTACCCCAGTGGGCAAGCATGTACACTGTAGGGCGGAGGTCCTGGGTTCAAACCCCAGTGGCCCGAAGTTTTTGCCAAAGGTTTTGGACGCACGCTGGCGACTTTTGGGCAATGCCCCTTCGAAAGGACATCATTCACGGTAAATTACAATGTTTTTCAAGGGTACCTACAGTGTGGTAAGCTTCTATGAACTGATGAGAGTGTCATTTGCTGGTTTGAAGCATTTTCTGAGGTAGGATTGGGGAAATTTCAGCCTTTTCTCTTGGTCCTACTAGCTTGATCAACTAGTACTCCAGGGGGGAGTAAGAAAAAGTCACTGCCATGTCTTTGTTGGGGTACTTGATCCAGGCCAAGCCCCCCCCTAAACCTAAGGAAGTTGTGTAGACTAACACTTAATCATTTTTATCACTCTTTTTGAAGTTTGAGGTACATTTTTCAACGTCACTAGGGTTATAAACCTAGCCCCCCATGAAGTTCACCCCTATAACTCAAGTGAGCGGAGGTATCTTCCTCCAGGGGGGTAATCCAAAATGAAGATGGGCACTTCATGCCTTGGGTCTTGCAGGTTAAGCCTACTGGTCTCCCACCTGAGGACCCCTATACTCAATTTTCAGGCACCTACTTATAGTGGGCCTACGTTTTAACTGATTCTGAATTCAGTTGCTTGGCCATGCTGGCCAAGCCATATCCTGTGTCTGGCCCACCCTACTTACCCCAGATTCCCCACCAACTCCATTGCATGTCAAGAGGTGCACATGAGGTGCTGGGGCCTATCTTTGTGGCTAGATTTATGCCAGTTTTCACGATGAAATCATTTGTTTTGTCCATATGTGGCTGAAGCATTGTATCTACGCGTGCATTGTCTATGTGCAGCCTCTCTTTGTTACACATGTTTTGATGGTGGAAGGATTTATCCTGATTTCATTGATCCGGTGCCTGGACTTCCTCTACTTTATCTGTGTGTGGACCTTATTTTGACTTGCCAAAAATCATCACGGATTTCTAAATGAATTACAAGGAACAAGCACACGTAGTTTGAGGTTTGAGGTTTGATTTTGCGGGTAGTAGACGCCTTTCGGCCCCGGGGGACCACCTGGTCAGGCCACGTGATATCCTCCCCACCGGGACCTAGTGGGGGGCCCTTCATGACACACTTCCTGCCTGGTGGCGGAGTCCCCCGGGTTCACGGGGCTCGGAGCCCTGTCCCTCCCCGCCTTCCCCATTTCGCCACTCTCCGGTCAGTGCGTCGCTTAGCAGCCGTAGCTGCAGGCGCTTAGCCACCGCGTCGCCCCCCTGATATGTGGTCTCCCGGACACCCGGCGCTGCCGGGCCCGTGCTACTGGCTTGTCGCCCATGGGACCCCCGTGTGCTGGCGCAGAGGCTGCCTAGCCTTTGGCCTGGTGCGTAGCACGGTGCACCTGTACTGCCTTGGCGGGTGCAGTGCCCTTGTCGTGTGTGCGCGGCGCTCGCGGGCGTTTCGGGCTGGTTGGGGCCAGTGCTGGGTTTTATGTCTTCCCCGTATCCCCCTTCCCGCCCCGCGTTTCCTGCGCTGTGTGTGGCGGGCCATCCCGTCTGGGTGTCCCTTATCCTCGCTCGGTGGTACGCCATTCCATGCGGTCTGTGCGTTCCGCGGGCTCGGTGCGGTTGCCCTACTGGTTTGCCCCGCGTGTCCTTTGTGTGTGTGTGCGCTCGCGCTCTTGCGGCGTCCGCGCCCCCCCCCCTCCCTCCCTGGGTTGGTGTGGCGCGCGCACCTCGCGCAGTCCCGGTGCTGGGCGCTGGGATGGCCGTTCCACGCGCTCCCTGCCCCTCCGCGTGTCCTGCCCCGGTCCCGTGCTCCGTTTCGCCTGCCTTGGGGGGGGGGGCGGCCCGGTCCCGTTTCCCCCTACCTGGCTTGGGGCTGCGCTCTCCCCGTGAGGTGGGTGAGGGCGTGAAGACCCGTCACCAACCCCACCGCGCGCTCTCTTGCGACCTGGCTTTGTGCGCTGTGGGAGCGGAACGAGGGCGCCCGGGGGGGGCGCCTCGTGCCAGGGTGTCAGGCGTCCGCGGTCGGGCACTCTCCCAGCCCCGACCACTGGTCCTTTCGGGCGTGCGGCCCATGTCCACTACCCACTGGCTGTGGGTGCGGGGGATGCGGGCGTGGGGACCCGTCACCAACCCCACAACGCGCGCTCTTTCGAGCTCGCTTTGCGCGCTGTGGGGGCGGCATGAGGGTGCCGGGGGGGGGGCGCCTTATGCCTGGGCGTCCGGGATTGGGCGCTCTCCCACCCCCCACCGCCCGTCCTTTGGGATGTGCGGCCGGGGCCCACTACCCACTGGCTGTGGGTGCGGGGGGTGCGGGCGTGGGGACCCGTCACCAACCCCACAGCGCGCACTCTTGCGAGCTGGCTTTGCGCGCTCTGGGGATGGCATGAGGGTGCCCGGGGGGGGGCGCCTCTTGCCTGGGTGTGGGTCGTCCGGGGTCGGGTGCTCTCCCAATCCCGACCATTCGTCCTTTCAGGCGGGCGGCCGGGGCCCATCACCCACTGGCTGTGGGTGCGGGGGGTGCGGGCGTGGGGACCCGTCACCAACCCCACAGCGTGCGCTCTTGCGAGCTTGCTTTGCGCGCTGTTGGGGCGGCACGAGGGTGCCCGGGGGGAGCGCCCCTTGCCTGGGTGTGGTGCGTCCGGGGTCGGGTGCTCTCCCACCCCTGACCACTTGTCCTTTCGGGCGTGCGGACGGGGAGCACTAGCCACTGGCTGTGGGTGCGGGAGATGCGGGCTCGGGGACCCGTCACCAACCCCACAGCGCGCGCTCTTGCAAGCTGGCTTTGCGCGCTGTGGGGTCGGCATGAGGCTGCCTGGGGGGGGCACCTTTTGCCTGGGTGTGGGGCGTCCAGGGGTCGGGCGCTCTCCCACCCCAGACCACTCATCATTTTTGGCGTGCGGCCGGGGCCCACTACCCACTGGCTGTGGATGCGGGGGGTGCGGGCGTGGGGACCCGTCACCAACCCCACAGCGCGTGCTCTTGCGAGATGGCGTTGCACGCTGTGGGGGCGGCAGGAGGGTGCCGGGGGGGGGCGCCTCTTGCCTGGGTGTGGGGCGTCCCTGGACGGGTGCTCTCCCACCCCCGACCTCTTGTCCTTTCGGGGGTGCGGCCGGGGCCCACTACCCACTGGCTGTGGGTGCGGGGGGTGCGAGTCAGGGACCTGTCACCCACCCCACAGCGCGCGCTCTTTCGAGCTGGCTTTGCGCGCTTTGGGGGCGGCAGGGTGCCCGGGGGGAGGGGGCCTCTTGCCTGGATGTGGGGCGTCCTGGGTCGGCCGCTCTCCCGCCCCCAACGACTCGTCATTTCGGGCATGCGGCCGGGGCCCACTACCCACTGGCTGTGGGTGCGGGGGGTGCTGGCGTGGGGACCCGTCACCAACCCCACAGCGCGCGCTCTTGCGAGCTGGCTTTGCGTGCTGTGGGGGCGGCACGAGGGCGCCCGGGGGGGCGCCTCTTGCCTGGGTATGGGGCGTCCGGGGACGGGCGCTCTCCCACCCCCGACCTCTCATCTCTTCGGGCGCGGCTGGGGCCCGCTTTTCACTGGCCGTGGGTGCGGTGTGCGGGCGTGGGGGCCCCGCTGTCCTTGGCACCTTCTCCCGTGCCGTTGTTCGTCGTGTGTTGTGCGCGCTTCCCGGGTTCGCGGCACCCGGTGGCCCTTGTGGCTTGGCACCTGTCCTCGTGCCGTGGTTGTGGCCGGCGGCGTGCCTCTGTGGCGTGCCTCGTGGCCCCGCGTTGGTGCGCCGCGACTCGTGCGGTCCGGTCGCTCTCGGTGCTGCGGTCGGCTTTCCCGTCGCCGTGGTGCCTTCCCCCACTCCGGGGGCTGTCGTCCCCGGCTTTACTGGGTGGCTGCGCGGGGCACTTGGAGGCCGGGCGACAACCGGGGTCTTTGTGCCTGTCACTGGCGCCTGCCGAGGCAAGGGCTCTGGGCGCGCTCCGCGTCGTACCCGTTCGGGGCCCCGCGATGGGGTTGTCCCTGGCGGGTCCCTCCGGCTTCGGTCTTGGGCTGCGTGCGCTGCGGTGGTTTGGTGTGTGTGGACCCGGTCACTGACGCGTCCGGTTTCCCGTACCATCCGTCTTTCGACGGGGGACTCAGCTGGTGCACCGGGGACGCCGACACCATCCCTTTCGGGTCGGAGGACGCAAGCCCGGGTCCCGCGCGTGTGCGCGTGTGCGTGCTTTCTGGGCCGGGTCGGGCGGGGCGGCCTCCCGGGCGCGTTTGAGTGCGCCTCACCTTTTCCCGTGGCCGTTCATGGTGCTCTTTTCGTCTGCTCGGCCCCCTCCAGGCTGGGGTCGCCCTGCTTGTGGTTTTTCCTGCTTTCTTTCCCTTCTGCGCCCGCCTTGTCTCCGGCATTTCCTGTTTTCCGGCCCTGGGTGCCTTGGGCCTTGGCGTGTTGTGCCCCCCCCCCCTCTCTTGTCTTTTTTTTTCCTTGCTTCCTTTTCTGCGCCCCCTCTGTCTCCGGCGTTCCGTGTTTTCCGGCCCTGGGTGCCTTGGGCCTTGGCGTCTTGTGCCCCGCCCCCCCCTCTCTTGTTTTTTTTGTTTTTTTTTCCCTCCTCTTCCGCGTCTCCCTTGTCTCAGGCGTTCCGTGTTTTCCGGCCTTGGGTGCCTTGGGCCTTGGCGTCTTGCGCCCCCCCCCCTCTCTCTCTTGTTTTTTCTTTTCTTTTCCCTTTTTTTGTTCCTGTGCCATGGTCTGCCGGGTGTGCGGTGCTGCGGTGCTGTCTGTCCTGGGCCCTGGGGCGTGTTGGTGCGTGTTGCTGTGGGCCTTGTGCTTCGATGGGGGCCTGTGTGCGCTTGCGCTCCATCGTTCGGTGCCCCCTGCTTGTGCCTCCTCCTTTTTGTGCGCGTGCGTTGCGCGTGCTCCGTGGGGCCGTGCTGGCAGCGTTGCTCTCCCCCGTGCTGCCTCTGGTGTTTGCTGGTTCTGCCCCCCCCCCCTCTCGGCCGGTTGTGGTGTCCTTTGCTGTGCTTAGTCGTGCCTCGTGCCGTTTGGCGCCGTGGTCTGTGGTGCGTTTTGTGTTGTCCCCGGTGGTGTGGTGGGTGCTTGTGTCAGGTTGGGTTCTTGCGCCGTGTTGTTTGGCGCGGTGTTGTGCCGGTCCGCGTTGTGCTGTTTTTGTCCTCCTTTGCTGCCCCGCGCTGTTGCGTTCGCTGCTGGTTCTGGGCTCCGGGCTGGTTCCGGGTTGTTTCTCTTTCTGTGCTCCGCTTGTGTGGTGCTGTGCTGGTGTGCCTGCGTCGTTGCTCTCTGTGCGGTGCTCTCTTGCCCTTGCGGCGCTGGCTGGTGTTTTGTGTTGTTGCCTGTTGTGTTTGCGTGTTTGCTGTTTGGCCTGGCTGTCCTCTGTTGTCTCCTGCTGCGTCCTGGTGGCTCCTGGTGTCGTGTTTCGGGGGTGTACTGTGGTGTGTCCCTGGATGCTGTGCTGCGCCGTGTTGCTGCGCGTTGTGCCACCTGGCGTTGCGTTGTTGTGCGTTGCGTTGTTTCCTTTTGCTCCGTTTGGTGCTGCCGCGCGCTGTGTTGTGTCCTGGGGCGCCGTCCGCCGTCCTGCGGTCCTGTGCCTTCTGGCGCCGTGTGTTCTCTTGTCCCCCCGCGCTGTGTGTGTTTTAGTGTGGTGTGTCGCTGCGTGGTGTTGTTGGACGTTGTGCTTTGTGCCGTGTGCGCCCTGGGGTGTCGTGCTGTGCGCTTCATGGGGGTGATCCCAAATGAAGATGGGCACTTCATGCTTTGGGCCTTGCAGGTTAAGCCTAGTGATATCCCACCTTAGGACCCCTCTACTCAATTGTGGTACGTACTTATAGTGGGCCTACGTTTTAACTGATTCTGAATTCAGTTGCTTGGCCATGCTGGCCAAGCCATATCCTTTGTCTGGCCCACCCTACTTACCCCAGATTCCCCACCAACTCCATTGCATGTCAAAAGGTGCACATGAGGTGCTGGGGACTATCTTTGTGGCTAGATTTATGCCAGTTTTCACGATGAAATCATTTGTTTTGTCCATATGTGGCTGAAGCATTGTATCTACGCGTGCACTGTCTATGTGCAGTCTCTCTTTATTACACATTTTTTGATGGTGGAAGGATTTATCCTGATTTCATTGATCCGGTGCCTGGACGTCCTCTACTTTATCTGTGTGTGGACCTTATTTTGACTTGGCAAAAAATATCAAGGTTTTCCAAATGAAATACAAGGAACAAGCACAAGTGTGGGGAAGCCAGAAACCTTTTCTGAGAAGCTTTAGTGGGAGAGGAGTTGAAGTGGAGGTGGCTGAGGCAGGCGCATCGGGCGGGAAGAAACTAACTCAGTCGTTGCTCTGCAAGGCAAAAAACGTCTTCATTCTTTTGCACATCATTTGTTTGCCTTGTATATATGTAGTGGAAACTTGATCTTACATGGAGTAAAAGAGGGTCAATCTTTGGAGACTGCGTGTGATGAACATGTTGTGTGCAAGTGCAATGAGTAAACATGCTAAAGGTGGAGAATTGCATTTGTGCCCTGGTTGCTAACCTCCTGTTCGCCGTCTTACTCCAGTCACCTTCGGTGAATTCATATCATTCGTCATACATGGTTGGTGATCCACTATCCTTCTCCCGTCAGCAAGCAGTAGGGCATGAGTTCACTTGATTTGGCCATTGGATAAGGGAATAATCCTGGGTCAGAGTTGAGGATGCTCATTCCAAGTGCATGACTTCTCTCCTGTGTCATGGTGAGGCGAAAGTCTCTCTCCATATGCATGCTTTTCGGATTAGGCTTCGGTGAGATTATCTCTCTTGGGCCATGAACTGGTTAGGTTCTTTCTCCGGGCAAAGATTGAGCCGGGAGCATCTCTCGTTGAGGCGGGACCATCACTTTTTGGGATGGGACAATCTCACCATGGATGAGCTCTCATTGGACCCGGGATATCTCTCTCTGTACACGCACTCTGCGGGCCCAGTCTAGGTCTCTACATGTGACCGGGGGCATCTTCTTACCCAACCCTCTTGCCCGATCTCTATCCAAGTCGCATGTGTCGAATCGGTTCCGTGTCACACGAATATGCAGATAGGCAACGTTTATTTCACATGTCCATGTGTGAATTGTTTGTAATGCACACGTTGTTTTCCGTATGCCAGTGCCATTGGGTTGCAAACCATTACGCACCAGGTGATGGGACCGAGTGGCATGTCCAAGAGTTCAATGGCATGAGACACATGTTGTGTATTCGTTTCTCATTCATGTCTTTGGTTCGCGTCACTCTAACCATAGGGAGCCCAGCAATTGGTGTGAAGTATACAATAAACATGTCAGGTTTAGTGGGCTGGCCCTTCTTGATGTCTTGTATGCAAGCAGCAAGTAAACTCGCCAGGCTTTTACACTTGCTGGCCCTCCTATATGCTATTGCTGAGTGACGAGCACCCGGCGTCTGGTGTAAAGTACCGAGGCATTGCCAGCATGATGATGTATGTGAGGTGTCACACATGTCAAGTTTGATGTAGTGTTTGCCATTGCAGTGAGGTCACTCTCCCAACTCATATTCAGTGATCCTCGTTCCAAGTTCTACCATTGTGCACGTTGGTAACTCATGAGTGTCGACAAGTCATTGTGACAGTCATGTATGTGGCCATGCTGTACTTTGTATTCATGGAGGCCATGGTGTCATGCTTGATCCACGATGAGAGCATTTCGCATGTTTGGAACCCATGTTGCTTCTTCCATTTTACCGTCTTGTGGGCAATGGTGAGGATGGGCCATGTTTGTCCAAGGTTTATGAGGAAACCAATGATGCCAGTGTGTTGTATATGCTTTTCTTTGTGTTTTGTCATACACTTCATGGACTGTATTGATGTCATTGTAGCATGCATGATCTTGCATGAGCCAATATGTCTTCTTAAGCCGTTGTATCCACATTGTGCTAGCATGGCATCATATCTCCATAATGGAACGCATAGTTCGAGTGTGCATGGTATATAAATGGATTCCTGGAGTAGGGATGCAACATCGTCTTCGATAACGGCATATCTTATTTCAGGGCTTCGCTTCACTTCTACCTCTTTTCTGTTTCCCTTTGCCTGACATTGTCTTTATTTGTTTCCGTCTCTAGGACTTTCATGTATTGATGGACCCAAGCCCATTTGAATTGGTGGACCACGTATTTGCGTTTTATTGTCAAGGGGTGCCAAGGGGTGTGCTTGCGAAACATTTTTGGAATTTGGAAATGGGAAAACATAGAGCATGGAGGCTTTGGTCAGATCACGGACAATGGGGGTCACGGGGAAGAAGATGGGGAAATGGGGAATAGGCAGTAGAGCCGGCACAATAGCAGGGGCCGGTCCTACGGACCTTCTTTATACCCTCCTCTGGCGGAAATTTTGTTCCAAGACTGGGGCTCCTACTATGAAGCAGATGATTACCTCGAAGGCATCTATGCGGCGGTCAGGGTATCCCCCGTTGCCTCTGAGCAACGCCTGCGAGAATACTGCATCAACCACGAAGGCCGGCTGCTCAGGAAAAACAGGATTGTGGTATCCAGCAGCATCGAGTCCAAGGTGGTGTAGAGAGTGCACGCCTGCAGCCACCCAGGGATAGACAAAACCATTGAGTGCATTAAGCGGCGATATGAGCTCCATAAATTGTCTGCTAAAGAGGTTTAGGACCTAGTAAAGGATGTCATTCTTCCATGCGATATGTGCGCCATGTGCAAACCCCGCACTGGCCGCCACGTTGACGCCGGCCACTACTATCCCATACCTTCTTACCCCTGTACGTCGTTAGCAACCGACGTACTGAACCTGCCTGAATGCAAAATTTGCAAAGGCCACAAAGTGGATGCATGCCTAGTTGTGATGTGTAGGTCGGAGGGTCCACCAAGGAAAAGGTTGCCGAGCTTTTCCTTGAAAAGTGTGTCTTCTTCACGGGAATCCCCCGTGAAAGTCGCTCAGACAACGCAAATATTATAATAACAAGTTGGTGCATACCCCATGCCAACTTGCGGGCATAGACAAGCATGGGTGCTTACTCTATAGCCAAAAAACCAATTGTCGGGCTGAGAGGGCGGTCAAGACCGTGGTTGAGTCCTTGGGATTGTACTTGCAAGACACCAATACCCCCACCAATTGATGGTATTGGACGTTGCCTATGGCGCTATGGGGCCTCAACAACCTACCTGGTGCCGTGGCCCTATACTACCCGCATAAGTTGCTTTTTGGGCGCGACCCCATTAGCTTCGGTGATCTCTCTCCCATGGTGAGCAAGGATGTGTCTGAGGATGCTCTCAAATTTTTCAATCGATTCTCCTGGGAAAGGACCTCCGTTCGGGTAAACTCACCATTATCCACTCCAGGTTTGAGCTTGGTGATAGAGTGTGGGTGCGCAACCTTCCCCAGTCGGAGGACAAATTTTTTGACAAACTCGAGCGCATATGGACCAGACCCTATGAACTCATGGAAGTCGTAGGTGCCGTTAGGTACTTCATTGCAACATCCGGCGGTCCCAAAAATCTGGGGATGGAACGCTTCAAGAGGGCATTTCCCTTGATCGATGGCACCTAGCTCAAGGTGGGACATCATGCGCCCCGCCCCGCTCACAACCATGACAGTACATGGGCTGTTGAGGATGTGGTAGACCACAAAAAGTTCATTAGTACCACCGAAAAGGCGAAACGAGTCATGAAATGGCTTGTCCAGTGGAGGCAGGACAATGAGTGGTCACAAGGTTGCATGTTGCACAGCAGCCCCTCCGTCGCGTGGCCCTGGAGCACATGGTTGCGGTTCGAGTACGGCCCCTTCAGAGACTCTACGAAGGACACCGGTGCCCAAAGCCCCGTTGTCTCAATTTGTCAGGTGAGCGGATCAAGACGTGGTACGGCCCCTGGTGTGGCCCTATTGCTATTGGAAGGGCAGGTTTTATAGTCGCTCGTGCGACACTATTATATGACCCCAACCCAATATTTCACCGCTCTTCCTCTTCGGCGTATCAAAAAAAAAAGATTGTCAAAAGGTGATCGGGTCCACCTGGCTTGACATCCCCTTTTGTGGCCCTATGCCTGTGGGGCAACGCAGCGTACGGTCCCTCGCGTGACCGTAGGACCATACTTCGCCCCAACATTTGATTCGTCCCCCCTTTTCATTCCCTTCCAACCCGTTTTCCTTCCTGCGCCGTCTCTCTCCTTCCTCATTTCCCAACGCCCCGCCTCCGAATTTTTGAACGGCGGTGTTATCGCCCCATCCACATTCTGTGGACAACTCCGACATCCGGTCATTGCCAGCAAATCGGCGTCAGCCAGTCATCTGACCTAACTACGACACAAGGCCCACTATGCCGTGGGGCCAGGTTATTGTCGACGGCACACCGAATATTCAAGGAAAAACAAGTGGGTTGCCTACGTGTAGGTAAATAACGGAAGGTTGGATGATTTGAAATTCTGTGCTGACCCTCTGAGCCCCTCAGCCATGCCTCTGAGTTGCAATCATGGGCAGTCACCACTCAAGGACGACAGACCCTTCCACCCCTGTGCGTTGCATGCCAGGTAGGTAGGTAGGTGCACTCGGTCGTGGAGAGACGTTCCATGGTTTTCGCTGGCGTTGCCGCTGTGAGGAACAGGAAGAGGCTCCGCGCTTGAAGAGGGGAGGCGATTTACATCCCGCTAGACCTGACTGGTGGCCCCCAACGAAGCGGGCCCGGGCAACACTGGGAGGGCTGATTGCCGCCAGCGTGACTGCTTGTCATGCCGGCAGGGTGGGCCTCCGTGCTTGCGCACGTCCCCTCCTTTGGGCGGAACCCTAGGGGTTCACCGGACTTCCTGGCGTATCCCGTTCCCAAGGCATGCATGCATGTTCTTGGTACTAGGGTTCTGAGGTGCTTGGGTGTCGCACGCTCCGCCTCAAGTCCCAAAGCAGCGCAGGCCTCAGCATGCAGCCTTACCCCCGGGCTCCGGATCTCGTTTGGCCCGGTCAGCTGCATGGCACGGGCTACCTCAGTGCCCGGGCTATTGACACTGGGTTTCCTACTGTTGCGTGGCGCTCGCGTTTGGGTCTGGGTTGTGGTTGCGTTCGGGTTTCGGCTGCGCCCCAACACTCCTGGCTGGGGTGTTGGGGTGTGTGTGTGTTTGGTTGCGCGCTCCGCCTGTACCCCGCCACTCCTGGCTGGGGTGTGCGGTGTGGGTGTGTGTGCTCAGGCTCGGGTTTCGGCTGTGCCCCGCCACTCCTGGCTGAGATTTTGGGGTGTGTATGTGCTTGTGTGCCTGTTCCGCCTGTACCCCGCCACTCCTGGCTGGATTGTGCGGCGTTGGTGTGTGTGCTTCGGCTCGGGTTTCGGCTGCGCCCCGCCACTCCTGGCTGGGGTATTGGGTGTGTTTGTGTCTGCTTGTGTGCGCGCTCCGCTTGCACCCGCCACTCCTGGCTGGGGTGTGCAGTGCGGGTGTGTGTGCTCGGGCTCGGGTTTCAGCTGCGCCCCGCCACTCCTGGTTTGGGGTGCTCGGTTGTGTGTGTGTTTGTGCCCGCGCTCCGCTTGTACCCCGCCACTCCTGGCTGGGGTGTGCGGTGTGGGTGTGTGTGCTGCGGTTCGGGTTACGGCTGCGCCCCGCCACTCCTGGCTGGAAGGTTGGGCTGTGCGTGTGCTATTGTGCCTGTTCCGCTTGTACCCCGCCACTCCTGGCTGGGGTGTGCGGCGTGGGTGTGTGTGCTTCTGCTCGGGTTTTGGCTGCGCCCCGCCACTCCTGGTTAGGTTGTTGGGTGTGTTTGTGTTTGTGGGCGCGTTCCGCGTGTACCCCACCACTCATGGCTGGGGTGTGCGGTGTGGGTGTGTGTGCCTGGGCTCGGGTTTCGGCTGCGCCCCGCCACTCCTGGCTGGGGTGTTGGGGTGTGTGTGTGTTTGCCGGCGCGTCCCGCTTGTACCCCACCGACCCTGGCTGGGGTGTGCGGTGTGGGTGTGTGTGCTCGGGCTCGGGCTTTCGCTGCGCCCCGCCACTCCTGGCTGGGGTGTTGCGGTGTGTGTGTGCCTGTGTCCCCGCGCTGCGCTTGTACCCCGCCACTCCTGGCTGGGATGTGCGGCGTGGGTGTGTGTGCTTGGGCTCGGGTCTCGGCTGCGCCCCAGCACTCCTGGCTGGGGTGTTGCCTGTGTTTGTGTCTGCTTGTGTTCGCGCTCCGCTTGCACCCCGCCACTCCTGGCTGGGCTGTGCGGTGTGGGTGTGTGTGCTCGGGCTCGGGTTTCGGCTGCGCCCCGCCACTCCTGGCTGGGGTGTTGGGGTGTGTGTGTGTTTGTGCCCGCGCTGCGCTTGTATCCCGCCGGTCCTGACTGGGGTGTGCGGCGTGGGTGTGTGTGCTGCGTCTCGGGTTTCGGCTGCGCCCCACCACTCCTGGCTGGGGTGTTGGGATGTGTGTGTGTTTGGTTGCACGCTCTGCTTGTACCCCGCCACTCCTGGCTGGGGTGTGCGGTGTGGGTGTGTGTGCTTGGGCTCGGGTTTCGGCTGCGCCCCGCAACTCCTGGCTGGGGTGTTGGGCTGTGTGTGTGCTTGTGCGCCTGTTCCGCTTGAACCCCGCCACTCCTGGCTAGGGTGTGCGGCGTGGCCGTGTGTGCTTGAGCTCGGGTTTTGGCTGCGCCCCGCCACTCTTGGCTGGGGTGTTGGGTGTGTTTGTGTCTGCTTCTGTGCGCGCTCCAATTGCACCCCGCCACTCCTGGCTGGGGTGTGCGGTGTGGGTGTGTGTGCTGGGGCTCGGGTTTCAGCTGCGCCCCGCCATTCATGGCTTGGGTGTTGGGGTGTGTGTGTGCCTGTGTCCCCGCGCTGCGCCTGTACCCCGCCACTCCTGGCTGGGGTGTGCGGCCTGAGTGTGTGTGCTTGGGCTCGGGTCTCGGCTGCGCCCCGCCACTCCTGGCCGGGTTGTTGGGTGTGTTTGTTTCAGCTTGTGTGCGCGCTCCGCTTGCACCCCGACAAAGAAAAAGAGAACTACTCGACTCCGTAGTAAGGTATGACTTGCTATAGAATATCCCCAAAATGCTTATATTTCCACTACTCAATGGTTAGCAAAACCTACAAACCAAAGATTGAAAAATGGGCTCATAAAACTATGTAATTTTCCGGAGGGGTGCACACGACCAAAAATTTATCTAAAACAATTTATGTGATTGTTTGCATAAACATATTTCAATTCAAAATACTCCTAGGGTCATACCCGCAAACACAACAAACAAAACTACGAGCAAGTAAAGGCGAAGCAAGGAAGATACAAAGGAAATCACCACGTGTACGTCCGAGTCATTGTTGACGATGTGGGGCCGCCTTGCCGTTGCCAAGGCCCCACCAATTCTGTTTCTCGACGGCGGCGGGTCGTGGTGGCCAAGGCATTCAAGATCCTTACGGCGCTACCCCCATGGACGGAACCGGGCTCACCACGGCTCCATGCTCAACAGAGCATGGGAGACGTGTGACAGCAAACCAAATATCATGCTTGCATTACCTTTATCCTTGCCCGTAACTAAACAATAATAAACCATGCAATGGACATCACTACGTGTAACAACCCAAATCCAAACAACAGTAAACAAACAACACATGCTTGAATGGAATGAATGCATAACAATGCAATGAGTGTAATGAAAGTATGTGAATGCAACACATGGAAAGCGACAAAGCAAAATAGTGGTGCACCATCATGAATCTACGATTCCCACCTCTAAAGCGAACTAATCAATTGAAGAGGATAAATGTTCAAACAGAATCAAACCTAATGAATCCTTACATTGGCATGTTCGGGCGACGGCACCGCTGGCTGCAACACAGCCTAAACTAACCAATCACGATCTTTAAACAGCACCAATATGATTACGTGACAGAATTGAATTGATTGAAAGAATTGAATGACGCACCATCCGCACTGATCGCGGCTCGAAGACGACGCGATCTGTCTTGCACTGTACTGTCCTCTGTCTGGCACTGTACTGTCTAAATCTGCAACTCCATCAGCGGAGCTGTAGCGACCTTGATAGAAATCTATTTTTGTCAACTCCCCCCCAGACTCTACACTGAAAGTGGGGATGTCTACAGGGGCGCTACACCACAGAATTCGACAGACTACCCTGACCAGACATAACAGACTGTACAGACAGCTGACTGAGGACTGACATATCATCACGCTCTGCCTTCATATCAGCGAACATCTTGTCCAAGGATGGGGCGGAGACGGGCCGGCACTTGCAGTCAACGGGCCATGTGATGGGAGCGTACAGAGAGCAAACTGTGTTACTTTTGGATGCGCCAGTGGTGAATCCTGAGTAGAGGGCCATGTCTGAGCCCTGTCCGCGAGTGGCATCAACCATCCTTCCGCGGACGAGGTTGGAAACATGGGCCTGCACACCAATTCTTTCGTAGGTTGTATTCCCAAACGCTGCCCAGTTGCAGAACACGCTACCTGCAAAGAAGTCTGGTACCACCAGCTGGCGGCTCGGAAACCAACTTGCTCCAATACCCTGCGAAACATGTTTTTTTTTTGTGAAGCGAGAACACATGTGCAACCTGTACCATTTTTCATGTGTTCACTGGGGCTGCATCTTGTCCTTCTAGGTCTGCACTGAAAATAAACTGACGTCAGGCACCAGGCAACAAAAAACAGACGTCAGGCAACAGGCAGACGTCAGGCAACAGACAACAGACGTCAGACAACAGGCAGACGTCAGGCAACAGACAACAGACGTCAGTTCTGCCAGTTGTACGCCATGGTGCCACAGCCCAGGCCAGCCTCCACCCCCGGGGGAAAACCAGTGTCATCGCCTCGCCCTGGTACGCTTTCATGGGCTGTGGGCGTACAGACACCCTCCAGCCAGGTCGGGGGTCTGGACACTGGTGGCACACCAGGGGGATGTCGCCGGGGCTGTTACCGCAGTGGTGAACTTCGAGTCAGTTGAGTCATAGGACATGCACTGATAACCCATCTGCGCTGAGGAAACTGTAGTACTGGGTCAGCTTCCAGTTTAGTCATACTGGCTCGCTGAATAGTGCTCAGTTCCAAGATGGCAGCTGACGTTGACTGGACACAGCTTACGCAGCACAATACCGCGTGCGGACAGTGACATGACTACAATGTTGTATGTCAGAGGATTAGGAAAAATCAAACCGAACCAGTCTGCAATTGTAATGCTGTGCTGAGCAGCAACAACTCTTCACAGGCATGACCTGGCCCCTCAGTTCCACTACATCTGCCTCACAAACATGTTGTCATGCATTCTTGACCACAAAGACCTGCGCAGGAAATTGACAGTCAGACGAGGGGGCCCGTGCTGAGACAAGGCCGTGCTTGCGCAAAGAGGGGGACACTGCAGGCCCTACAAACCAATTCCGATACAGAACCAATTCTGAGAACGTCAGCTGACACTTTTGTTTGGCGATCCGCAGTCCGCCAGCTCCGGGCACTTTGGAGCTAGTCTGGGCGCCACGGTTAGTCCAGAATTGCTCCCAGGAGGGCTGGGTACACTCGGCGGACCTGAGAACAGACGGATGGCGGGGGGAATAGACAGGAGCATCCGGCACGAGAACCTTGCTGTCAAGTCCACCGACTTCTACCGACATAGGGTTATGCACTGCACGCATATGAGAAACATCTGTCAAGTATATACCCCAGGGGGGGGTACGCACTTGTCAAGACACTTCAAAAGCGGGGCCAACACAGGCAAAGACTTCTGACACACCGAGGAAGGTGATCGCATTGACAAACACTGCCACCGCTGCCAAACTGGTCTCACAGAAAATAATGGTCCCTTACTCTACACACTCGAGATGGTTGACAGCCCAATCAGTCCACGTCGGCCTCCCCGAGGCACCAGCAGCAACCCGGCTCCACGCGTACCTGACAACTGACCGTTGGCTTACGATACTCTCTGTATGCTCACCCTGCACTGCTTTTAGCAGAGCACTGTCGCACAGCCATCGGGGAGTCCAGACCTTGGGCAGTACCTCGAAAAGAAAAATTGGACACACAAAGGTCCCACAAACTGAACACTGCAGGACGAATGATGGTAACCTCAGACACGACAGCTGAAGACAGAGGTTCCATGAAAGCAAATTCCGGGAATTCCCAAGACACTCTCAACGGGAACCTACATCCGGATGAAAACAGACTCTATTGACGACCCACTGGTGACTGTCTGGCACTAAAGTGCAGGGGATGGCCTTTACAGACCCTCAGTTTACAAACCAAGTAGGACCGTACCTCTTCAGTACACTGCAGATTAACTTACAAGTCACTACTGCTGATCATCCGCAGAAGGTTGGCTAGGGGCTGGTGGGTTCTACTGAGTTGCCTGGAGACCGTTGGCGGAATACATGACCTGCAGAGTCATACCCCCCGAGGTGCAGTGGTCGCGACTCCACACACATGTTCGGTAAAGGGGTTTTTTTCTCCCTATAGGTCCCCCAGGTCAGTACGTCCCTTCCTGCTGTTGCCCTAGCCCATCCCCATCATTCTCCTAGACAGGAAATGAGCTATAAAGCCACTGAGTGCGGCAAACTTACCTCTACGTTTACACATACACTCTACCTCAAATTCACTACAAGCTGCTACTCAATCCGGCTGCTACTCAGTCATGCTCTCACAGCGCTATAACCAGACTACCTGCAGTAGGATGTCTTGCAGGCCTAAGGGTTTATCTGTCTGGCTGACTAAGGCTAAGCTATAGCAATACAGTAAAGTCATCTATGCTCACTAGAGTCCAGAGGTTACTCGCCTAAAGGCGGTTTCTGTGACACTCAGGGCTACTCGTACAATACTCCTGTAATAATACACAGTACAGCACCCGCGGCCACAACATTGATGTTGCTTTACACACGGGTTTCCTGTACTGGCGTTACAGCCAATATACTCAAGTACATAGTAGGCTGTCTTCACTCACCTAGTGGTCTCCCAAGTTGGCAACCCAGGCATCTGTAACATAGGTGGTGCTTTAGTATGGCCTATAAGATATCCCATATAAGCTCACACCGTACGAGTACTAGTCCACCCAGGGTCACAGAGACTCAGTCTGCGGGTACTCACCAGGGTATCATGTACTTCAGCTACACGAAGTAGGCAGTCGCAATTGCAATTGCAGAGTAGTGGCGACAGTGCTCCCCTCTGGGGCCTGTCTCAGTGTCAGGTACACTACGCCTGGGCCTTCAAACTGGCTTCCAGGGTGCTACCAATAAAATGCCTCGTGGGCTAACTAGGGAAGGTCATATCACAGCAGCCACAGGGCAGAATCATACACAGCTCCTTCAATGGTAACAGCAGACTCACTCATACACATCGGAACTGCTATACCACCAATCTGCCCATTGTACTGACAGTACCACTACAGGGTCTAGAACAGAGTGATTCAGAAAAGCAGGCAACACAGCAATTCCTGTAACCCACAGATAAACAAACGTTTCCGAACACGAAACCAATCTACCCCATATAGCGGGGGTGTCGCCAGGGCTTCCCACTCCTGACGGAGGGCCAACCTGCCCATGGTTGGGGAAAAAAATAGAAATACGGAGAGTGACACAGAGGAGAGAAAAACAGTCGTCACTACGTCCCGTAAGACCTTCAGCCCTGCGGCACAAGGACGGGCCTGAGGTCACACCAAACCAGCCAATCACCCACAGCTAGGCTTAAGGGGGACAACAAAGAAGGTATTTTCTGCATGAAACATCAACGCAAGGAGCCAAGAAAACAGAGAGGCCTCCTCCAATCAAGACCTGTTTAGGATTAGAAATAATTGTCTCTTCCCCAATGCCATAGCTGGGCCCTACATACGGAAGACAATACACGGAAGAACGTCACACTGGGGTGCGGCAGCATCAGACTACAGACTACAGACTCTCGACTCCTAGAGCTCAGACCGTTCTAAGGTGCCACTGAGTTACATTAGTGCCACAGCGACTGACACTCCAGGTGAACACGCAGTACATCACAGTAGAACTAACCGTGTAGCTGCTGTTACATTCCTGAATAGCTTCAGTAGACACGGCTATGACTGTAATCATCGGAGTGACTAGGGGTATTACCATCAACCCAAAAATCATCTCTCGCATACGAACTAGTAAAGTCAGTCACCTGTAGGGTATCACTGACCGCTGGACTCCTATTACAGTCAACTGTCATACTACCTGCATCACACTAGGCAGTTACCAGCTATCCTCGTATCAGTCGAAGGTACAGACAGTAAACCAAATCTCCGGCTTCTTCCGGACTCAGGTACGGGGAAGGGTCGTCATTCCTCCAGTCCTTGCCACAGACTGCCTTACCCTGAGGGCATGACCATCCTCAGGGTCACGAATGATTAATACATAACTAGGTACTCCCTCACATTACAGGCAGACACAGGCGAGAACGACACTGATTTTTGTGCCAACGACAGGGAGGTAAGCTGGTACAAAACACTATACATGCAACTAAAATTGAAACTTCATACCACTTCCATACCACTGCACGAAAGGCAACGACGTCTCCATGCACTGACACCGTGGAGAACGCCGCAGCAAACTCACCACTGGAATTCCAGCCAACAAGGCGTCAGGCAGAGAGAACGAGGTCGCGCGGTCCTGCAGAGTGCAGGCTAACGGGTTGGCCAGCTGACTCGGATACAGCGGTCGCTCCGACTGGCTCTCGGTCACTGCCACCACGGATACAACTGCCTGTCACCGGTTGGCGCCAGCTAACAGAGCCATAAACAAAAAGACGAAATGCCGATTGAGATGCAGATGGCTGTATGACATGGGTCAACTATGGGTTAGTGTGGCGTATCGCCTGGTGCTGCAACCGGAACTACGGATCAGGTCAACGACAAACAATCAACCACAACCAAGACACAGACAGGCAGACCGACTGAAAGACTGGCTGATTGCAGAAAGGCAGAAAAATGGGAGACACCTATCCAACAAGAAGGAGTCGCTGACTTGCAACTAAACTAGCAGGCTCGAAACAACACTACACAATCACAGTGTAATCTCCCCCCAACAGGGGAAGCCAATGTCTTGCGGGAGTGTTTGCTCTGGGTACCTCTCATGACGCAGAACACGCGCGCACAGGTACTCACGCACACACACACCCTGGCTGGCATACGTAGACACAAGCAAACAATTGCCAGCACAGTGAGACCGACACCATCAGAGTGTGGCCTCAAACATCCCCCTGGCCTCAAATCGGCAAGAACTGTATTTGCCACCTCAGGGCTGACAACGGGGTATCAATGTAACTGCATCGCACTCACAGCAGTACACGAGCAAAAAATCTGTTCACGTATACACCTCCTATACAACCGCGCATCAGCACACCACGGACATGACACGGGGCACTCTGTATCCTACAGACTAACATCACCAGACAAACTAGCTGGGTACTGTTCATCTCACTGTGTGTATTCACCTGAGTCATAACCGCCGGTTACACAAAATTCAGCTAGTAAATCTATATCTGTATCTCCGTCATAGTACATTACATCACAAGGAGTTCTCATTTACATAGGATACTAGGATACTCCCTATCTCACGAATCAGGTCATATCCTCTAAGTATCACTCCTAAGTAAACGTACGCGTAATACACCGTAACTACATCAACCTGGGCTGCAGCGGAGTTTTCTCTAAAAACAGTAACTCACTCCTGAGCTGCTATACAGCTGCTATACAGATTTTTGCTCGGTGGGTGATCTACACCCTTGTGGTAATACTGGTTGCTCTGCTCACACTCGGTGGCACTCACAGTGGCACACACTCTATGGACTATGGGATGGACACAGGTCGACCTCCTACATAGACATCAACACCTTCGATACGTGCAGTTACCCCAGAATCTCCTCCAGTACCCTCTCTCAGAACTAGAAAGAAAAATGGGCACCCTGCTTCACAGCCGGCAGCTGCTGAGCGTCGATGGACTTTGTAAGTGAACCAGGAATGGAAGCTTCTGGAGCACCAGACTATCTGCATTACTGGCACTGATATCGGTTTCCCAGCAGGCTCAAGTGACAGGGCGTACACAGACAAAGGTTGGCAAAGGATCGCAGATACCGGAGCACCAACCCTGTTGAGCAGTGTCATACAACCTGGAAATGCCTTGATGTAAAGCCTTTAACCTCCTGAGTGCACAGCTAACAAGCGATTGTCTGTTACCAGGATCTGGGGCAGGAAAGGGATACAGAAACATCAATGACGCAAGGTGCATTCGGCAGAACTACAGCTGCAAAGCAATGTGACCAAACCAGAGCAAGCACGCTGCTCTCCGTCGGGGCACACGTTACCCACAGAATATTCCTTCATGAAGAATCCAGTCTTGATGAAATGAGAGAGGGGAACAGAAGCAGGAACGAAAGAAGCGCAGGGTTAGAATCAGGCACACTTGATTGATTGGCGCCCAAGCGAAGCCCCCACGCAAGCACCGAGTGTACGAATGGGGGGGGGGGTCTCCTGGCACAGAAAATGCGTGCCGGAGAGCTGATTTTTCGTAACCCCCCGCCCCTCTGGCTTGGCGTTACCTATCCTAGGGGAAGGAAATTCCCTTTAACTGGCTTGCCGAATTTGGCAGCCCAAAATGAGGGCAAAGAAACCCCAAAATTTTAGCCAGAAAATAGGCAGGGTCTGGCAGGGTGCCTGGGCTAACCCACAGGGATGCCCGGGTGACGCCCGGTCCCCTGGAATTCTCGTCGGAGTCCTTGTTGTCCTCTGGGGGACACACGTGCACTGAGCACCTGATGGTCGGGTCACCCTCTTGTTGTCCATGGGGCCCCAGACCTTCACGTCCTTCTCGCCTGTGGTGCCAGCCATCGCCGAGCAGCAGGGCAGGACGAAGTGGCAGCAGCCAGAGCAGGCTTCCGAACCAAGAAAGACATCACCTGCACCTGCTTGACGGAGTCATTGGCAGCCAGTGTGATGCAGCACTGAGGGTAGGCCTTGCAGCCATCGTTGGCCTCGTGCAGCGCCTGGCTGGCCTCAGTGCAGCCGATCTTCGTTGGCGTCAGTGCACGCGCCCGTCGCTGGCGTCAGTGCAGGCGAACTTGGGCAGCATCAGTGCAGGCGGACCTGGCTGGCATCAGTGCAGATGGACCTGGCTGGCATCAGTGCAGATGGACCTGGCCGGCATCAGTGCAGGCGAACATGGGCAGCGTCCACATGGTCCTGTACCGGTCGTCATAATAACCAGCGGCTGCGCCAGGGAACCGCACTGTGTTTTTTGGGGGCGCCTGCGGAAACAAGCACCGTGCTCTGTTCAGTGCATAATCAAACACCTGTCAATCGTAAATGGATGGCCAGTGGATCCTCCGAAGGCCAAACCTTTTCGGTGTGCACTGAAAATTGCTGATCGCACTAGGACACAAGCAAACGGTCTCCGATCACCCAACGCTACGCACAGTAAGCTGAATAAGGCGCTCGGCTGAATTTCCAAGCGAACCCACACCCGGGGTTGGTCTGGACCACAGTAAACAAGAAAGCAAAACGAATAACCAAATCCACCGACACGGCAAACCAAGGTGAGGGCAACCTGGATGGTAGCGACGGTACATGAAGGCAGACGCATAAAAAAAAACATATACCAAGTCAATATACACTAGTACACTGATGGGACTAGGTACGGAACTTGACTGGTAAGACAGCGTACTCAACGTAGGCAATGTAACTAAACCAAGTACAAACGTAGTACGACTGTAGGCATACATTATTCCTAAAAATCATACAATCCACAAACAGTCCTAAACTAGTGAATATGGCGTCTCACAGCCATCCAGGTACATCGGGTGGTATCTTACCTTGAGTTCTAGGTATACGGTAGTAAAGCTAACTACATGTGTATCATCGCAAGAACTGTGCATCATCTAATCAAAATACACCTGTGGACTCGAGGTTTGCTCGTACTCACCTACGCAAGAGTGAACGCAAACTCCTCCACACACGAGTGTACTCCTCACGTGCCAGCACATATGCACGCATGCACCGAGAAGTGGCATTCCAGCCCCCATTCTCACACCCGTGCCCGTACACACACAAATTCTCCCTGTGGCCACATGGCCTGAAGAGGCGTCATGCCCAGCAGCAAGGCAAGGACGATGGCGCGGAGGAGGATGCGTCATCGTTCATATCGGCCTGCTCGTCGGTCTTCGTGAGGGTCTTTGCAACCAAGTCTACGATGCCCACATTGCGAGTAGGAACATGGGGAGCGATACCGTTCAACCCGGCCCCTGACTAAGGCAGCAGGAAAACGAAGGCTTCGGTGACTTCTATGAAGTTGGGCACAATGTTCATAGCTGCAACACGGTCACGGAGTAAATAAGAGTGACGGCCGTCCAAGATCATTTTGTCTCCATTGTAGGAGTGAATGGTGGTCATGGTACTGTACTCAATGCCGAAGTTCTCACCCAAAAGCTTGCAAACACCGAGCGTTCCGTTGCTGAAGCATGAAGCGTTGGAGATAGTGGTGTTGAAGACTTCGTTGTCAATGGAGTGATGGAAAACAAGGAAACCAAGACAAGCAAGGACACAACGGAACAACAATTTACGGGATAAAATTTTCCCAAAAATGTTTAACATCCTATGGGAAACTGAGACACAAGAAGACACTACCCATGGGGCTTGGGAATCCCCGGGGCTAGTCACCAAGGGGCCTGGGTGACTCCACCGGTCCTTGCCAACTCTTGGCGATGTCCAAAGTGTCAAAGGGGCATGCTTGCATTTCTTGCAGCACCCAAGCGGAGGTGCGGCTTTTTTTTATTTTTTAAAGGGCGCCCAAGCGCAATCGCCCGGTAGTCCGTGAGGAAGAAGGAAAGGGAAGTAAAGGAGGACTCAACAACCCATAGCAAAGCAAGAATCCCCTGCTCGAAAAGAGCATTTCCGGAGTCGGCGCAAGAAAGTCCTAAAATTTGTTGGCTTGCCAGAAAATTAGGAAAAGCTCTGCTACAACAAAGAAAAAGACAACAACTCGACTCCGTAGTAAGGTATGACTTGCTATAGAATATCCCCAAAATGCTTATATTTCAACTACTCAATGGTTAGCAAAACCTACAAAACAAAGATTGAAAAATGGGCTCATAAAACTATGTAATTTTTGGGAGGGGCGCACGCGAGCAAAAATTTATCTAAAACAATTTATGTGATTGTTGGCATAAAAATATTTCAATTCAAAATACTCCTAGGGTCATACCCGCAAACACAACAAACAAAACCACGAGCAAGTAAAGGCGAAGCAAGGAGGATACAAAGGAAAGCACCACGTGTACGTCAGACTCATTGTTGACGATGTGGGGCCACCGTGCCGTTGCCAAGGCCCCACCATTTCTGTTTCTCCACGGCGGCGGGTCCCGGTGGCCAAGGCATTCAAGATCCTTACGGCTCTACCCCCATGGACGGAACCGGGCTCACCACAGCTCCATGCTAAACAAAGCATGGGAGAGGTGTGACACCAAACCCAACATCGTGCTTGCATTACCTTTATCCTTGCCCGTAAATAAACAATAAGAAACCATGCAATGGACATCACTACGTGTAACAACCCAAATCCAAACAACAGTAAACAAACAACACATGCTTGAACGGAATGAATGCATAACAATGCAATAAGTGTAATGAAAGTATGTGAATGCAACACATGGAAAGCGACAAAGCAAAATAGTGGTGCACCATCATGGATCTACGATTCCCACCTCGAAACCGAACTAATCAATTGAAGAGGATAAATGTTCAATCAGAATCAAATCTAATGAATCCTTACATTCGCATGTTCGGGCGACGGCACAGTTGGCTGCAACACAGCCTAAACTAACCAATCACGATCTTTAAACAGCACCAATATGATTACGTGACAGCATTGAATTGATTGAAAGAATTGAATGACGCACCATCCGCACTGATCGCGCCTCGAAGACGACGCGATCTGTCTGGCACTGTACTGTCCTCTGTCTCGCACTGCACTGTCTAAATCTGCAACTCAAGCAGCGGAACTGTAGCGACCTTGATAGAAATCTTTCTTTTTCAACTCCCCGCCACTCCTGGCTGGGCTGTGCGGTGTGGGTGTGGGTGCTCGGGCTCGGCTTTCGGCTGCGCCCCGCCACTCCTGGCTGGGGTTTTGGGGTGTGTGTGTGTTTGTGCCCGCGCTGCGCTTGTATCCCGCACTCCTGGCGGGGGTGTGCGGTGTGGGTGTTTGTGCTGCGGCTCGGGCTTCGGCTGCGTCCCGCCAGTCCTGGCTCAGGTGTTGTGTAGCAGGGGCAGACCCTCTGGCTCTTGTGGTTTACCTGATTGACCTTCGGCGGATCCCTTGTGAATGCTGGGGTTGATCTTCGGTGGATCCCTCTTGGTTACGGTGATGTGTTCTTGGCCAATCCTGGGTTGACTCGGCCGGTTTGACTGCCTTTCTTGACGTTACCACATCTCCTGGGTTGACCTCGGCCGGTTTGCCGTTGTCGCACCTCCCGGATTTAATTCGTCTTGTATCAGTACCAACCTTGCCGCTGTCACTCCCTATGATCCTGCCAGTTGCTTTCATCTCCATCTCCAAAGATTTGCTCCACAGTAAAAAAAAATAACAAAATTTACGTCCGAAATACCAAACTTGCCCTTGCAATCAACGAAGCCCTGCACGTCGGCGAACACGATAAATACTGCAACTCAAGCATTGATTCTCGTGTTCCAACGTTCTTGGCAGTCCTCTGGATCTTCGAAGGCCTTGCTGCCAACGAATAATCTTACGACCCTTGCAGGGTCCTTCACAGGAGCTCACATGATAGCACCTGCGAGCACAGCAATATACAAAGCTCGAGAAGTTTATAATTAAAAAAATGGCAACCCCAAATTGGTAAAAATAAAGCCTCATTATAAACTGTGCTGAGCTGTCATAATGCGCAGCGCGACTTGTTGCTCTCTGTCGCCTGCGATGGCGACGCACCTTTATCTTCTTTATATGCCAGAAAAAAACTATCAAACGACAGCCGGGAGGAGTGTCCATACGGACCGGCTTCACCCCCCTTCCAGGAATGAACTCGCAGTTCATCCGACCCAACTTCCTCTGACTGACAAGCAACAAATAAACACAAAAAAGATATAAGCGACCGATTGACGACGCAAACAAACAACAAACAGGCTGGCGTGGTCCGTACAACGGACCCGAAACCAAAACAGTCAGAGCGGTGGATGCACAGTGACAGAAAGGTTGCTCTTGCACAAGGTGGCCCAATTTTAATATAAAATTAAACCAAAAAACATACATAGCCGACTCATGGCAGAAATGTCGGCTTCGAAGATCGCTATCGAAACGACAATCGGTTCACGCCCGAGGACAGCACTTCCGTTACGAAGGGAAACTCGTCGTCGCTGTCTTCCTCATTGTCAGTATGGGACGCGTGACCCCGCCACGCTGCCGACATTGGCTCACTTGCGGGAGCCTGCGTTCTGGTGTTGATCCCTCCGGCATAATGAGGGTAGCTGGACACGGCACGTTGTTCTGCGTGGATCTTGGCTCCTCGGGATCCATTTGACGTGTCGCTGTCCTCGGAGTTTGTGGTCGTGGAACTCTCCAGCGTTGGTCCTTTGAGTCCCGATGGAGAGTCCTCCAAGAAAAACTCTGAACCCTCGGCTGAATTCATCCACTCGCGGTACAACGAACTGCACGATACCTGGGACGCGGGTATGGAACGGTCTTTGGCTTCAAAATACTCTGCAGCTTCTTCCGACTCCATCCACGCCCGGTATGACGATGTCCACGATCCCTGTGACTCATCGTGAGTTGTCGGTGACACCGGTGTTCGAACTTCATCGTCGGAGCGCGGGGAGTCTTGATTGCTCATCAAATCTCTCCGCTCGTCACTCGTCAGCGACCTACTCCTTCAACGCTGACGCTCCGGCTTCGCTCATAGGCTCCTGCTGAACACCCTGCAAGGTGGGCAGAGCCAAATAAGATTATTCTGTAGCAGGGCCAGACCCTCTGGCCCTTGTGGTTGGCTGATTGACCTTCGGCGGATCCCTTTTGACTGCTGGGGTTGGTCTTCGGTGGATCCCTTTTGGTTACCGTGATGTGTTCTTGGCCAATGCTGGGTTGACTCAGCATGTTTGACTGCCTTTCTTGACGTTATCACACCTCCTGGGTTGAGTTCGCCCGGTTTGCCGTTGTCACACCTCCCGGGTTTAATTCGTCTTGTATCAGTACCAACCTTGCCGCTGTCACTCCCTATGATCCTGCCAGTTGCTTTCATCTCCATCTCCAAAGATTTGGTCCACAGTAAAAAATAATAATAAAATTTACCTCCGAAATACCAAACTTCCCCTTGCAATCCACGAAGCCCTGCACGTCGCCAAACACGATAAATACTGCAACTCAAGCATTGATTCTCGTGTTCCGACGTTCTTGGCAGTCCTCTGGATCTTCGAAGGCCTCGCCGGCCACGAATAATCTTGCGACCCTTGCAGGGTCCTCCACAGGAGCTCACATGATAGCACCTGCGAGCACAGCAATATACAAAGCTGGAAAACTTTATAATTAAAAGAATGGCAACCCAAAATTTGTAAACATAAAGCCTCTTTATAAACTGTGCTGCGCTGTCATAATGCGCAGCGCGACTTGTTGCGCTCTGTCGCCTGCGAAGGCGACGCACCTTTATCTGCTTTATATGACAGAAAAAAACTATCCAACGACAGCCGGGAGGAGTGTCCATGCGGACCAGCTTCAGTTGGAGTGGGTGTGTGTTTGGTTGCGCGCTCCGCTTGTACCCCGCCACTCCTGGCTGGGGTGTGCGGTGTCGGTGTGTGTGCTCAGGCTCGGGTTTCGGATGCGCCCCGCCATTCCTGCCTGAGGTGTTGGGCTGTGCGTGAGCTTGTGTGCCTGCTCCGCATGTACCCCGCCACTCCTGGCAGGGGTGTGCGGCGTGGGTGTGTGTTCTTGGAATCGGGTTTCGGCTGCGCCCCGCCACTCCTGGCTGGGGTGTTGTGTGTGTTTGTGTCTGCTTGTGTGCGGGCTTAGCTTGCACCCCGCCACTCCTGGCTGGGTTGTGCGGTGTGGGTGTGTGTGCTCCGGCTCGGGTTTCGGCTGCGCCCCGCCACTCCTGGCTGGGGTGTTGGGGTGTGTGTGTGTTTGTGCCCGCGCTGCGCTTGTACCCCGCCACTCCTGGCTGGGGTGTGCCGTGTGGGTGTGTGTGCTGCGGCTGGGGTTTCGCCTGCGCCCCGCCACTCGTGGCTGGGGTGTTGGTGAAGCGGTATGGGGTGCCTCACCCATACCCGCTGCCCAGCCTGTGGCGCTCTTCGCCAGGCTGGCTCGGGAATTTGCCTGGGCTGATTACGGCATCTCGATTTCTGTGGGAGTTCTGTAAAATACCCCAGAAATCGTCATTTTTCGTCATTTTTGGGCTGGCGACGACAGTCGTCGCCTGCGCGACGCAGCCCCAGATCGTAGTTTTATTTCACGATTTCTGAGGATTTCAATCAATGTTTTTATTGATTTATCGTTTTTAGAAATATAGAAATATAACGTGACCTTTTTCGCGGCGTTCCGCGAAGGTCAATTTTTGCGAAAAAAGGCACGTTCAGGGTTTTTTTAAAAAATCCTGAGGCGATCCCAGGAATCACCCAGGCGCCCATGGTGTGGCCCAACAGTGGCCCTTCTCATACATAGTATGAATTGGGAGAGAGACGCGTCGTGTCGGTTACACGACGCGTTGGGGGGAGACACGCGAAATGAGTGTTTTTGACTCAAAAATCACTATATTTCATTGTTTTTCGCCCAAAAACCACTGTTTGGCCCAGTTTGGGCAGGATCTCAGTGGAGATCCTGATGGCGACGACTCGTAGCGGTCAGACTTTCTGATGGCGGCGACGCCGCCGCCTTCATTTCGTCTTCTTTTTTATGCTATTTTATAGTATAGAAGTGTTACATATACATATTACTTGTCTACATGTTTATGTTGTCTACATATACCTTCATCTCTTTGCCTAGGACGCCAGATTGTGTCATGGCTGAGGCAAGGATCACAGAATTCTTTGGAAAACCCAAATTCGAGAGGAAGTCTTGGATTTCATGGGATTGGGGTCGTGCATGCCAAGGGAAGCTTGGAGGTTGCCCTCCCGCCAAACGCTTCATTGGGGTGTGTGTATGTTTGGTTGCGCGCTCCGCTTGTACCCCGCCACTCCTGGCTAGGGTTTGCGGTGTGGTTGTGTGGGTCCGGGCTCGGGTTTCGGCTGCGCCCCGCCACTCCTGGCTGGGGTGTTGGGTGTGTTTGTGTTTGTGGGCGTTGCATGCCAGTCATTTGTTAGTAATAATTGCCAGCTATATACTGAGGATTGCCACTCTACCCCGCCCTTTCCTCAGTCCCAGTCTACAGTGCCCGTGAGGGACTTGAGCCCATACTTCACTACCCCGTTTTTACTCTGCTATACTTCAAAATCAAAAGGAAGGAACACGCTTACCACTTATTCACTGTGTGTTTTGAGGAGTAGCTAGGCCATGTGACGGGTATTTTTTTACCTGGCTGGTACCCCACTACTAAGCCACGGACACACGCGATCGTGCGGAGCGTGGCAGCACCGCCAGGTCTGCATCCTGCCTGCCCCTGCCCGTAGGCTCCTGTCCCGGAAGAGGCCTCATCCCTCTTTGAGTTGTCCACAATGTCAAACCTTAGGGGGAAACTGTTGTGGTCGCAGCGCCATCCACTGACGGGCAGGGACAGTAGCCGAAGAGTCAAACAGACAGTTATTTAGTCAAGTATGTTAGTCAGTCAGACCGTCAATAATTCTCTTAGTCAAGTAGTCCGCGGAGGCAGTCACCACGTGCAATGTGCCAAAGCAAGCAAATGCGCAACTAGATTGGTAGAGGCCCGGCCAGAGAGAAAAAAGGATAAATGCCTGATGATAGAGCGACATAATAGGTTGCACAAATTGAAAGTAAAGGATTACACTTGAATGCTTAAAAGGTTACGATAAAAGGGTGTTACGGTGAAACCCATACGTGTAACCCTAATATGGCCATCCTGACCCATCTCAGGGTTCCCCGTGCGGGACTGTTGTTTGGTCATGTCCGCTGCCACAGTGGAAAGGGGACTCGACACCAACGTGGAAGTCCAAAGTTCAAACCTGAGTTGTGCTGCTCCTATTGTTGCTTTGTGCAAGTGATCCGGTGCAAGAGAACAGTGGGTTCTGGTGAATTCAAAAATCTGCAAGGTTTGAAAAGCAACCTCGGCAAGCTTAGGTCCCTACCAGGACCGGCCCCTGCTGTACCCCTTCCACCATATCCCGTCACTCCTAGGGTGTTGCTTCTCACCAGGGTCTGCATGATCTTGCCCCATCCTGCACAATTTCCCACACAAAATAGACAAATATGGCTCCTTCACACAGCTCCAGATCCCTTGCAATACCCAACTCCCAAGTACAATCTAAATCCAATCAATCCACACTGAGGGCTTCCTTTCAACACGCCGGTTGTTTCACAGTGCACACGGAGACACGGGCGGTGGGCATGTACAAGAATTGCACCAAAGAGGAAGCCCTGAAATTGGCATATGAACACATATCAGGCAAAGTTGGGGAAAGATGGAAACATACACAATCACAGCCATAGACCTCTCATTCCCTGGACTCAGGACCTTCCCTTGACTTGCCAACATGATGCCCTGAACCAAGTCAAATAAGATGGCTGAATGTCATGTGTCAGAAGTCACTACACAAACCCCAAAAATGTGTTCCCTCCCAAGCCTCTAAATCCTAGCCCAATAGGGGAAGTGGCATGTCATGGCCTAGAGTAGCACTCAGGACCATGCCCTACCCTGACATAACCTTGATTGGACTTGGAGTTGACTGGGCTTGGAGAACTGCCCCATGAAGATGACCTCATAACCTAGCAAAATCAGGCAAATCACACCATAGTGCCCAAAATTCAATTATATACTCAAAAATGCATACGGCAAATGTTCAAATGCCCAATGCATGTGTCAAACCGGAGAGTAATATACAAGGGTGATATAGACCAAAGGTCCATGCCCAAGAATATCCCATCATTGGCTCCGAAACCTCTCCGGTTATGTACATGACATGCTTCACAAGTCAACTCATGAATTTGAGACCTAATTTTGTGAGGCCTCGTGTGCCACGCCAAAGTGATCACGTGGTCCGTAATATGGTGAGGTGCAACACCGAAGCATATGCCAACATATAAGCAACATACCATACTTCAGATATCTCTAGGAACTTTACTGTTAGCTGACCAGTTGAGCACATAAAATACAAACATGAGCATAAAATGAGGTCAAAAACATGCAAATAATGCCAATTTCAAGATATTTACAATAGTATATAACTTCGCTCACCCATGGTATCAACATATCATTCAAAACACACTTGCTTGGGACCATTTGCAAAAAGTCCCCCCACTTGGATCCCCACATGGACGCATAAGGACACCTTCGAACCTCCTCCCAACACGCACCATGAAAATGGGAAAATTGATAGTGGCGCTTGTGGGTCGCTCCGTAAGCCCTCCCACATGCACTATATGAGCGGTAGACTTAGTCTAGCGCTATGGAGCTCATCATTCGGACATGGGCGAGACCCTTGCCAAGTATGACTCCACATATCTTCCTACAAACGGAGATATATAACATGGGCGTGAGCATATCGAAGTAAACACCATGCATATAACACATACCCTCAAAAAGTGGCTCCGACGTTGGTATGCCACGCCCCTCCATGGACACAACTTCACGTGATAAATACGTAGGAACCCAAGTAAAATTTCTATGCAACACCAACACTCATGCGGTACACTGGAAAGTCGCATTCAAATATTCGGTTGCACGGTCCAAGAGTTATATATCACTTTCTACCCTCTTGACCATTATCCCTCGCTACACCGGGCATGTGTACACATCAAAGGCGTTTGATGCTTTCTAAATTGGGTTGAGACCAAGGCGGCTCCGACCCAATTCTCAAAATCGATATTCCCCGCCGTGAGTCGGAGATATGATTCTTCAAAGTGGCCTCACGAATCACTTTTGTTTCGACTATATCGCCAAGAAAAATGAAGGAGATAACAAAAGGAAGGTTGATTCGTGATCCGGGAAAAATGTAGGACCACTCGAGATTCATCATATCAAGTGCGTCGACGTCGAAGTCGAAAATCCGATTCTGAAAGTCTGAAAAATCGGATTAATTTTGCGAGTGTATAACATGAAAATTGCGGAGCAACGAACCCCTTACTGATGAAATCTGACCCTTCATCGGGGTTTCCGCCAAAATATCTGCAACCAACAGTCAACCAATCGGTTACCGGAAAATCGCGAGCCAACTGACAGTTGCCGATACATTGACAATCAGAACGGAAGGCTGAAAAATTACGGGAACATTATGATAGAAAAACCCTGTTGATTCCTGATATTCTGATATGTAAATCTCAGCCGGCCGCGCCTCAGTAGTGAATATGGCCGCTCATATCTGAAATGGCCAAACCTATCACACTATCACATCAGGTTAGGTCAGGTGGATGAGAGAGTTTGATATCAGCCAATGGCGGCTTGTCAGCACATAGATACACATCCCAAGTGACCCCAAGATGGCCACGGGGGTCGGAACCGGCTTCACCCCCCTTCTCAGAGCGTTGTATCCGCTCGGAAGTCATTGAAGAGAGGACGGGAGGACCCCAATGGGCTCCAAATCCCCCCCTCCCATGTTCCAAGGACACATGGAGGCCCCACACACGTCGTAGGCGTCCCCCATGCTCCAAGGGAGGGGTGAGGACACTAATAATCGGTGCCCTACGCCATATCCGGTCTCCTCTTGATCTACAACATGGACCAAGGGGATCAAAGATAGAGAAACGTCGTCGGTCGACCTAAATAAGTATACCACAATGAAATATATATGTGGAGACTGAGTGAAGGGGGTATATGGCCAATCAAGTCCCAAAAATCCCCGGATGAACGCCCTCACCCGTCTCCCAAGCACAAAAACAAACCAAAATGCCAAGGGGGATCCACTACGGTGCTACAGCAGCCACCAAATGGACCAACACGTCCTTGACATCCAAGGAGATGTTCTTCCTCCTCAGATAATCCATCCAGGTCGTGGTATACCTCGGCACAAAACTGCTCGGAGGTTCCCACGAATCTCTGGAGGCGGCAAATCCCTTCCAGCAGACGTTATAAAGCCTCCCCCCAGGCGTCCCCGGGTCCGGCTTGTCCGCCAGGATCTTCTCCGCGGTGAAGTCGTCGTCCTCACCCTCGTCATCCGAGTCCAGATCGCCGGCCGTGAACTTGAAGGTGACGGGACGTCCGCTGGCGTCTGGTGCTCGGGGACGAAGCTGGGTATGGTTGTGGTCCAGGATCTTGTTATCCCCCACAAGTACCGCATACACATCCTGCCCGACCTTCCGCACGATTACCCCCGGCACATACAAGGACGCCTGCCGATGCCTGGACAGGACACCCCTGTGGTGCCGCTCCACCCATACGGTGTCTTGGAGAGCATATTTCTGGACTTTTCCCTGCTTGAAGTACTTGGCCCTCTTCTCATGCTCGTCCTGAAGTCCTTTGCACACCTTGGGCGCCGTGTCGTCCGCCTCAGCCATCATAACGTTCGCATCCCGGGCCACTTTGCCATGGTTCAACCACGGGAGAGTGCGTGACACTCGATCCCGTAGGAACAGGATGCAATGGGGCGACAATCTACTGGGCCCCGGAAGGTCGTGGTACGCCTGGAGTACTCTCCACAGCGAATTATACCAATTCCGGCCCGGTTCGTCAATGTGCAGCTGGCGGAACGTTTCGAACATCTGCCGCCCGGCGACCCCAGCCCGGCCGTTCGACCGGCTGTGGTACGCCACGGTCTTGGCGTGCTGAATCCCCATGTGCTTGCACATCGTCTTGAACCACGTCCCCACAACCTGACTGCCCCGATCGCTGCAGATGACAGCTGGGACATTAAAAAGCGTCAACCAATGCCTGATCATGGCATTGGCGACGGTCTTGGCCTGCAGACCCACTCCATGCTTGTCCTTCTTGTCCTTCTTCTTGGACTTCTTGCCAGGGACCGCCACGATATACCCGCTGTGCCTATCCACCGCCAGGATGACACAGTCATAGGTCTCTCCTTCCATGGTGACCTCCGGCATGGCGAACACATCCATGGCCACTGACCGCATAGGGGCCTCCGGTATAGCCGTATACACCGGGTTGCCCGCCGTGGAGTGGTTGGGGCTCTTCGTGGCCCGACACACGGCGCAGTCGCTGCAGTACTGGTCCAGGAGGGCGTAGTACCCCAGTGGGAACTTGAAGCGCCACTCCAGGTCCTGCTGCATCTTGTCCCGGCCAGGATGCATGAGCTGGGCGTTATGCCAGTGGTCAATGAGCTCCTCGGTTCGGTTCTCAGGGACCAATAGCTTGTCCTTGAGGAACAGTTTATCCCCATCCTCGGTCACGCCCTCAGGCCATTCGTCGTCTGACGGGCCGCTCACGGGATTCCAGTACCTGCTCCAGTGCTCGGATGCCGCCTAGTCATCCGACCAGTCCTCTGTAAGCACCAACCTGACTAGCTCTACAGGGGCCACCTTCCACTGCTGGAGGGTTTCCTCTCGAATAACTTGGACTCGGGCGCCCCGGAACTCGGCCAGGTCCATACGGTTTGCCATCACCACAAAGCACTTGACCCCCTGTTGCTCCATGGCCTTCTCCATCTCGATGATGCGCTTGGCCTCCTCGGTCCCCTCGGCGTCCCCATGGCTGGATATGTCCATCCAAGCCTTGCTCGCAGGGTAGGCCCATCTACTGAGGCAATCTGCCACAGTGTTGTCCTTCTCCGGGACATACACGACGCTGAGATGGAACTTGGCGACGCCTCATGCCATCGGGCCCTCCTTGCCGCCGGTCCGGAGGGGGTGTCGACGTGCTCCTTGTGCCAGCTCTGTAAGGACTGATGGTCCGTACAAACCATTACCGGTTGCAATCCGATGTGGCCAGACCACTTGCTGAGCGCACAAACAATGGCGTACGTCTCCTTCTCCCTCGCAGTCCAGGTTCGACGTTCGCCCTCGGCCAGGATCCGGCTCAAAAAGACCACGGGTACGTGCGACCCGTCGTCCCGGACCTGCTCGAGGACTGCCCCTACAGCATAGTCCGAGGCGTCCGTACGTAGCACGAATCCCTTGTCCGGGTCCACCAGGAAGAGCCCCAGCTGCCCCAGGAGTCGCTCCTTCAGGCGGCTGAACGCATCTTCGGCTTCAGGGGTCCAGGCGAGCTTCTTCTTGCTCCCCTTCCGGCCATCGAACTTGCCCACCTGCAGCATCTTGTGCAGCGGCCCCGACAGTTCTGCATACATCCAGACATAGCGCGAATAATAATTGCAGAACCCCATGAAGGACCGGAGTTTGCTGATGGTCTGGGGCTTCTCCCAGTGGTGCAGGGACGCCAGCTTCCCAGGCATGGGACGGCGTTGCCCGTGACCGACCACGTGACCCGCGAACTCCACTTCCTTCACGAAGAGTGAGGCTTTGGTGGGCTTGCACACCATGTTGTGCTTGTCCAGCTCGCTGAGCACTCGGCGCAGATCCTTCTCATGCGCTTCGATGAGCTCGTCCTCAGTCATGTCCTCCGTGCCGGACCCGATGATGATATCATCCACAAAGGGGTCGGCACAATCCCGGACTGGACCGAGTAGGTCCTCCATCATGCGCTGGAAAGCGGCGTTGCCATTCTTGGCGCCCATAGGCACCACTTTCCACTGCATGGGCGCCAGCCGCGTGGACATCGCTGTGCAGGGCCTGGAGTCCGGGTGTAGCGGCATCTGGTGATAGCCGTGTTTCAGGTCTAACGCCGTAAAGATCCGCTTTTTCAGTTGCTTTTGGAGGATTGTATCGATCAGAGGAAGCGAGTACAAGTCGTGCTCGGTTTGCTCGTTCAAACCCCTGTAATCCACCACCAACCTCCACTCGCCCTTCTCCTTCTTGGGCACGATAAGGGCTGGGCTGGCCCACTCACTGTCGGAGGGTTCGATCTAGCCCCGCTCAATAAACTCGGCCAACAACTTCTTCATGGCCTCGGCCCGATCGCCCTGAAGTTGGTACTCCCGATGACGATAGATCTTTGGGTTCGGCTTCAGCTTGATCCTCGCTGTGCCAAACCTCCCACGATCTGGAGGGTTCTTGTTGGCGACGCCACTGAATAGCCGTGGATAGGCGTTGATCAGCCTCTCCTTCAGCTCGGCAACCTTCGGGTTCTCCTGGGCCTCTTCAGCCGCTTGCTTTGGTATCGATACAACCGACCGCACTGCGGTATAGGCCTCTTCCGGGTCCGAGTCCGACTTCTCCTCGTCCGATATGCCGTCTTCATCGTCGTGGGGAGCTCTTCCCACCGATAATCTTCGGGAATTTGCGCCATCAGCCGAGTTCTTGTCGCTACCGGCCCCTATTCTTGGAAAATCCCATGTCGGCGGGTCCGACCCAACCGGACCATTAAATTGGTCCGCGATGTGATCCATGACCCTCGCCACGAACTCATCCTTCTCGTACTTGCCGGTGACCAACATCTTGTCATCCCACCAATGCGGAGATGTGACCATGGCCCGCTTCTTCTTTGCTGCCACACGGTCGTGAGTCCCCATCCGCATTTAGTTGACGACGTGGTCCATCTGGGCGTGGGACAGGATGTCAATGCCATCAATAGGCTGATCTGTCCCCTCCTTGGGCTCAAACATGACCCGCATGGGCACCGCCTCAACCCTACGGATGAATGCTTCATCACCCGTGGGCTGGGCTTGCGCCCCATCCACCAGGAAAGCCTTGGTACCCCACGCTTGACCCCGGGAGGGCATTGATACACCCTTGGCGTCGATGAACAACTCCTCCTCTGGCCCGAATGACATCTCGTTCAGGGTGATGGATTCCAGCATCGACTTGAGACCCTCCAGCGGACATGGGCCGGATCCTATGCCGGTTATGACCAGGATCCCCTTCGCCCTATCCGCGAAGATCTTCTCCACCGTACGTCTGGTATTGTCCAGTAAGCCATGCCAATACATGGGCACCCACTCCTTCAAACCCCAATGCCTGTGCCAGGCTGAGTCTCCTCCATGCCAATGCCTCCTACACTTCCGCAAAAGTGGGGCATCCCGGGAAGCGAAGACGTCCGTCTCGGGCGCTTCGGCTCCCAGCGTCTGGATCATCCTGGCATACACCTGCGGCACCATTCCATACTCCGTGAGCTGAACTCCGCGGTCTCCTCTGGACTTGGCACCCACAGCTTGCACTGCTTGGACGATCCGATCCACTTCCTCAGCACACCATTGGGACGATCCGCATGCATAGTCCGTGGACAGCCATGTAAGGCATTCATCATCCTCCCGGACCAGCGTTGCACGATGGGGAAGGGCTCCAATGGCGTTTCCCACCATGAAATCATACCCCATGATCATATCCCAATCTGTAATGTCGGCCAGAAAGAAGTTCCCGGATAGAGTGCTTCTCTTCGCCAAATCAGGGCGGTTCAAGCGCTGATGCTCCCAGAATTCCATACTGATAATGGCCTCATGGGTGCCACCACCCATAATCTCTCCATTGGCCATCTTCAGGCGTACCGGTCTACGGCTGGGCTGCAGGGATTCCTCCTTGAACAACCCTCTCCGGACCAGGCTCACCTGGGCATCCGTATCCACCGAAACATCCACCACCAGCTCCTCTTGTCCGCACCGTACACGCACCTTCAAGTGCAGCTGCCGCTCGTCACCATGCAGTGTATGGATGACTCTCACGGCATGCAACTCTAGCACATCCGGGTGCATCACAACTTCAAGGGTATGGTCACGGATGGTGTAGATCTTGGGCTGGTCCTGCCCGTCCACGGGGCTCTCCGTGGTCGCTCCTTCTTTCTTGCCACTTCCCTTGCCCACATAAACTTCCCTTGGCAGGGCGCTCCAGGGGTTGGAAGTGGCGAAACTCAGTGGTTTTGGCTCTTCTGGAGCCTTCTCCGGCACCCGATGTGCCTTCGCTTTCTCTGGGATTCCACTGATTTTCAGAGGGGAGACCTCCGAGGTCCCACTCCCGTGTGGGCTCCTCTGGACATGGCCTGCCGCAGCTCCCTCCTGCTGCGATCCGCACAGACTTTGTCCACCACATTGCTGGGCTTTGAGTTCCTCCAACGTCCTCAACATGTCCTCAGCAACCTCCTCGATCGACCTCACGCGTCGGTCTGGACCGGGTCCTCCACCATAACCTTTTCCTCCGCCTTTCCCTTGGCCCTTTCCTTGGCCTTTTCCACCGTCTCCGCCCTTTGCCTTCCAATCGGCAATTCGTTGCTCTTTGGGCTTCTCGTCGGGATGGGCGGCGAAGTAGGTCTTCTTGTCCTCCTCGTATACCTTGCAATGCCGGTTGTCATGTGCATGGATGTTCCCCTTGCCGTAGCAGACCCAGCAACCGGTGTGCTGCGATCTGTACTCGCGGAACAAGAGCAGCGGGTTCCCGATCCTCCGCGGTTCTCTGCGGTTCTTGGTCCTGGGGTCCAGGCGGTTCCACCTGGACCTGTCCTGCCCATGCTCCTTCATATTGTGCGCTACGAACGCGCAGAAGTGGGCTTCTTCATGATCCTCCTGGGTGGTCGCAGTCCAGAGATCTTGGCCGCTTCCACTCCCTTCCTCCGCGGTGCCGACCGTGTCCCCCTTGACCTCTCGGTGGTGGCGATCTTCCCGATGACCTCGATGTCCTTGGCCCTGTCGATCCTGCACGTGGGCCTCGTTCTTGGCGTTGAGCTTCAGCTCCACCGTGATGTACTTCACGATCTTGTCCAGGCTCATGCGGGCAAAGATGACCTGCATCCTCAGCTGCTCTCCGCGCCTCCGCTCCACGTTTTTGAGGCGCATCAGCCTTTGCCCCATGGTCTCGCCGAATACCTCTACATATACGGCATTCTTCAACCCCAACATTCGGCTGGGCTCGCCGAGGTTTCGCCGGAAAAATTCCATTATTCCGGCGTGGGTGTCCTCTGATGCCATGATCCGTACGGCCACGCGCTTCTTTGCTCTCTTCTTCTCCTCGTCCTCCTCTCGCCTCTTCCAGTGGCCGGGGAGGACATCCTTCAGCAGGTGTCAGATCTCGCTGGCCTCATTCCAGTCCTCCACCAGCTTGAGGCTTCTTCGGTACTTTCGGATGTACCGATTCCATTCCCGGACCCTCAGATCCCCGCGCTCCAGTGGCAGCGGAATAGACCACAAATCCTCCAACTTCTGGTTGGGGGCGTCCACTCGCTCCTCGTCCTCCAGCCGATGGAGGCAGGCCTGCTCCATCTGGATCAATCCCTCGCGGATCTGATCCCTGAGCTCCTCCTTCAGGTCCTGCGCCGGCCTGTGTGGGAATGTCCGACATACCCACTTGTCCCTTGGCGCTCCCTTCATCTCGCCGACGACCTCCTTGGCGAAGTCCTCCCAATCCAGGATGAAATCATCCAGGTTGGAGGGACTGCCATCGTAGTACGGGATTTTGATTCCCCTGAGGTCGTCAATCCTGATGGCGTCTCCGACGTCCGCAGCCACCACTCCACCGAGACGGATACCACCTGTGGCCTGGGGGAGTGAGTACACTCCCCGTACATCCCTCTCCTCCATGGAGTACAGTCCAGTTGGGCCTGAACCCATGGGGTTTGAAATGCGGGAAGGACTTGCTTCACCGGCTGTCCATATCCCTGTAGTGGGGTCCTTCACCCACAGGCTTCCGCCTGGATGGCCTCAATCATGTCCGTCGGCCCTTCCCATGGTTCGCCCCTGCATGGTCTGGGTCTGGATCTCCTCTTCCGCATAAACTGCATGGGCAGTCGTAGTGGTCGGTGGATCCTGGGCGGCATGGGACATCTGTACCGTCAGGCTCCTCGGGTCCGTGGTTGCGTGCCCTTCCCGCATGGACCCAGCCGGTGCCGTGTGTTCCCCGAGCATTATGGATTCGCTGAACACGGGAACAAACGGCAGCGCACCCGGGTCAACACGCGGAGGCGCGTAAGGTGCCTCTGCAGGGCCGCCCATGGGTTTCTCCATGGCGCTCCTGAGGGTCTTAGCCCGCTCCAATAGCTCTGCCGCTGCCGGCTTTGCCGGGAGCTCCGGACCCGAGGCGAGGGGTTGTAACTCCTCTAGCCTTTTCAGGCGTCCCGACATGTCCTCCACCAGGTGGAGGAGGCTGTCCACCACTCGCTGCTGCTTCTGCAGGGCCATCTCCAGCTTCTCCCGGTACCGGTCCTGCTCCGCTGGCAGCTCCGCCATGTCTCTCTCCGCTGCCGACTGGTCATCCAGGATCCCCGCGATGTCCTCCTCTCGGCCGTCCTTCGCGTTGTCCAGGCGGTCAAGGTGCTGCACGATGGCGTCCATCTCCATCTTTGGGTACTTGCCGATGAGGAAGGACACGTGCTCGCAGTGGCACTCAACGTGCTTTCCACCTGATCCGGCGCATCCCACGGTTCCCGGCGCCTCGGACTCCTCCGCCATGGGTGTGTCGCCCATGCTATCCCGCCCTGGCTCCGTGTGCCCGGCCACAGGCGCTGTTCTGGCTCTGGCAGGCCTCTCCAACGCCTCGGCGTCATGCTCGAGGCTGGGTTCTGGGGCCGTGTTCGCCCTTGTGGGCGGTCTTGCCATGTCCTCTGACTCCGAAGGGTAAGCTGTACAATAGCCCTCGGAGTGCCCCTCGGAATCTGCAGCTAACCACAGCCTGACCGGGCTGGAATCCGTCCTCATTGCCCTGGCTTCCGCCGCGCGTTTTGGGGACCCACGTTTCCGGTAACGCCGAGCTCTGTCGTTGCTGCCAGTCTCCTCCAAGTCCTCCGCAGTGGAGCGGAGATTGCAAGCCTTGCGGCATTGCCTTTCACACATGGAGGCCAGGTCCTCCATGTCTAGCCCATGTCCTGCAAGGGCTCTCTGTTCTGAGCATCTTCGCTCTTCTCGGGCTTCCCAGTCCGGCGTCGACTCCACGGACTCCACGATCTGCACCCGGGGCGTCCTTGGGCAGGGCTCATGAGGGCCCAAGTCCCCAGTGCGGCGGTAGGGGGCAGGTATTCCTCTGCTACCATAAAGAAGGTCCCTACAGGGATCGGCCCCTGCTGTACCCCTTCCACCATATCCCGTCACTCCTAGGGTCTTGCTTCTCACCAGGGTCTGCATGATCTTGCCCTATCCTGCACAATTTTCCACACAAAATAGAAAAATATGGCTCCTTCACACAGCTCCTGATCCCTTGCAATACCCAACTCCCAAGTACAATCCAAATCCAATCAATCCACACTGAGGGCTTCCTTTCAACACGCCGGTTGTCTCACAGTGCACACGGAGACACGGGCGGTGGGCATGTACAAGAATTGCACCAAAGAGGAAGCCCTGAAATTGGCATATGAACACATATCAGGCAAAGGTGGGGAAAGATGGAAACATACACAATCACAGCCATAGACCCCTCATTCCCTGGACTCAGGACCTTCCCTTGACTTGCCAACATGATGCCCTGAACCAAGTCAAATAAGATGGCTGAATGTCATGTGTCAAAAGTCACTACACAAACCCCAAAAATGTGTTCCCTCCCAAGCCTCTAAATCCTAGCTGAATAGGGGAGGTGGCGTGTCATGGCCTAGAGTGGCACTCAGGTCAATGCCCTACCCTGACATAACTTTGGTTGGACTTGGAGTCAATTGGGCTTGGAGAATTGCCCCATGAAGATGACCTCAGAACATAGCAACATTAGGCAAACCACACGAAGTAAGAAAAAGTCACTGCCATGTCTTTCTTGGAGGGCTTGATCCAGGCTAAGCCCCCCTTAAAACCCTTTGCTGATGCTGAGACAAACTTAAGTGTTTTTATCTCTCTTTTGTTGCCTAAAGTACACTTTCTCAAAGTAACTAGGGTTGTGACCCTAGCCCCCCCATGAAGTTCACCCCTACCACTCAACTGAGCGGAGGTACCTTCCTTCATGGAGGACATACCAAAATAAATCAGGCATTTCATGCTTGTGGGCCTTGGAGGTTAAGCCTAAGTGGTCTCCCACCCCAAGACCCCTATACTCAATTGATTCTACCACTTATTGTGGTCCTACTTTGTAACTGTTTCTGAATTCAGTTGCTTGGCCAAGTCATTTTCTGTGTGGTCCTGACATCTATGCCCCTCAGTCCTAACCAGCACCATTTCACCCAAAAGAGTGCACATGAAGTGCCTATTGCAACCTCTGAGGCTAGAGTCTGACCAATTTTCATATAAAAACTTTTGTATTATCCATTTGTGATTGAATCTATGTGCATATACCTGCTTTGTCTATCTGCAGCCTTTCTGTGTTACACTGGATTCCAAAACCAATCATTGATTCGATCCATATTCAGTCCTTGCTCTACTTGCTGCTTTGGTTTGGGGTTTTCAACTACAAAACCTGCAGGAATACATCAAAAGACCTAGGGCATAATTCAAGGACATCTTTCCGGTAGCAGAGGCAGTCCCTTGTGACCTTTTGAACCGACCCTGAGAAGAAGTGCAAAACAAAAGCTCAACAACAAGTCCAACATGTCCAGGCCAAGCGTCAGGACCTGGCCTATCCGAACTGTCCAAGTACAAATGGGCAGTGTGGTCCACCCAATGAGTGAACCACCACACCGAGCACCACATCACCTCAGTGGCGCATCTGGGTCCCAAGGAGATCCAGAACGCAGAAGGGCGGAAGAGAATAAAGGCCTTACCACCGAGGCCTTAGCAGCACACGGTGGAGACAGCTTCAGTCACCTCCACAGACGTGTGGCTGCTTCAGTATCAAGATCCAATTGTCCAGCTTCATCCTCAACTACCATTGAAGGACCTGAGGAATATGAGAAGCTGAAGATGAAGATGGATGAGTACATCATGCATGAGGAGTACTATAAATCCATCCGTGGGGAAGATGGAGAGGAGCCCTTGGCTGTACATGGATCCAGACCACGTACAGATCTAGGGTCCTACGCACACTCTGGTCCTCCGTCCACAGCATCCCTGCCAAGACGACTACGACCTGAGTACCCAACCCCAAGGGCTCCCGAAGTGGGCCCAACACGAGTCGAAGAACATCATCCAAGGCCAACCTACGGTGCCCTGGATCAAACGGCCGAGCTGCTGGCCAAATTCCTGTCTGGATCAGAAGATCCAGATGTGACGGCCTTATCAGAGGCCATTAAGGCTAAATTGGGTATTGCAGAACCCTTACCCAAGCCTGAGTTCCTCTCTCTCTCTCCAGGGCTGAGTACCCTGGCCGAAGATCTCAAGAGATCGAGGGTCTCAAGGCTGTTGCCTAGGGTTACCTGCCCCAGCCCCTTTCACCCCCGTGCCAGGACTGTGCCTATGGCGGATCTACAAGACGTGCCTGTCACAGAGAGTGAGAGAAGAGGGCTGTCAGCCCTGGCCCCTCTTGCCGGCGTGTCGCCTACAGGCCTAACTCCGGGGGGTGGGAAGACGGGCAGACCAATTGCCCAGGCGAACATCCAGCTGGAACTGCCGGAGTTCGACCCCAAAAATCTGCCTGAATGGGCAGAAGAATTTGCGGAGTTCCTTTTGTTGACAGGCCAATCCCATGTGGATGTGGCCACCAAATGTTCACTGCTAAAACGCTCTTGCGAAAAGAAATTTTTGCAAAAACAGGTCAAACAGATTGTGAAAACCTGTTCTACCTGGGCAGAGGTACTCCTGAGGTTAGAGAAAACATTTCCAGTCTAGGAGACTGACCTCAGCGTACGCACACAGATCGAGGAGCTACCTATGCTCCCGGAGTTTCCATCCGCTGCGCGAATTTCTGAGTATGTGTGCGACTTGGAGTACTTATTTTGGAGGATGAATGTGGGCTCCTACGGAGGCACTGAGCCCCACCTGTGGCTCATGAGTAAGATCCCCCAGCGTACGTGGGATGATTGCCGCTCCACCTCTGAGAGGAAGAGCAGGACCCACTCGTATGATACACTGGTGGATCTCTTGATTGAGCTAGCTTTTGAGAGAGAGAACGACTCCCACATGAAGAAGTTCCTCAAGAAGCATTTGGGACGAGGTGGTACCCCTACCCCCGAACGTGGCGAAGGGAAGGGGCATAAAAATCCCACTAACACTAACCAGGGAGGCGGTAAAGGGAGGGGCAACCTACGTGCCATGAACGAGGTTCCAACTGATGCAGGCACACACCCCCTGTTTTACTGCCGACCTGTCAATGACAAGGGGGGACCTTGTCATGCCTCTGACTGCGATCTCCGCAGTGGCTGTATGCTGCAGATGAAACGTCAGCAGCATACTAAAGATGGGAAAACAGTGACCCATCAGGACCACTTCAGGTGTACCATCACCTGTGGTTACTGTGGCAAACGTCGTCACTATGAGGACGAATGCCACATCAAGAAACGCGAGAGTGACAAACTCAAGGGTCAGGAGGCGGAGCGCCAGAAGACCCCGACGCCCGCCAGAAATCCCCCGAATGGGGATAAAGGTAAAGGAGGTGGCAGGGGGGGTGGCAAAACTGGACCCCCTAACCCCCAGAGGCGCTCATCAGCGCCCGTTGCTACACCTACTCCTGCTCCTACACCCGCTCCTGCCGCAGGTGTCCCCCAGAAGCGCCCCCAAGGGGAGAACGCTAACCCTGAGGGGAATAATTCTAAGAAGAGGCGCTTGGCCTGGATGGCCAAGTCCCTCATGGCTGCAGGAGTGGATGTGAAATTCCCTGATGAGGAATAGGGGGGCGGCTCCGAAGAGGAGTACTTGGTTTTCTGGATCCTCGTGAAAATCGGGGATCAGGTTTTTTGAGCAGTGCTTGATACCGGAGCAACACTTTCCATAGTGGCCCGGCGCCTGCTTAAAACTTTCAGGAAAACTAAGACCGTGGCTATAAGAGTAGGGGATGGGCGTACCATCCATTCCTTGGGGGGGGTCGATGTGACCATATGTCTGGGCGACGAAACCGTGACCCAACACTGCAGAGTGTTGGACACTGACGCCTTTGACATTGTCATTGGCACTGACTTTCTAAGAAGAAACCCCCAGGTTAAAATGCTGTCCCTACAGCGTCCTTACTCTTTGCACTGCGACTTTGGCAGTGGGCTATTCTCCGTTCCTTTGGAGCTGTCAGGACGAAAAGAGTCTGGGCTGCGCTACGCAGCCAAGACGAACTATCGTACTGAAAACTACCAACTGGCCCGTCATGTTCTCGAAAATGGACTGGCGGCCCTTCAGGTAAACCTGGATGAGATCCAGGTGGAATTGTTTGCGAGCCAACAACAGCACATCATGCAGTTGTACTGCTCGAAACAAATGAACAATGCTTTCCGTTTCTTCTGGAAAGCAATGGGCCTAGCGTATGCTAACCCTCCCTTCTCCCTGCTCGCGAAGGTTCTAACCAAGATCGCTTATGAGGGAGGAAGGGTTGTTATGTGCACCCCTGACTGGGGTTGCTCTGGTGAACATGCTTACTGGCGCCGTATGCTTGACCGAATGACCGTGGGGAGAGTGCAACTCCCCGACGGCCCCATCTATGTGCCTGAGGACTCAGACACAGCTATGCAGGCCCCTGAGTCGGCCAGGTTCCTGTCCATCATCGATGGATCTCTCAATCCTGTACCCCTGTGTGACCTGGACCAGGTGCTACTAAAAGAGGTCATGGCCGAAAATTGTGGCTTGACCCTTTATGATCTCAAAAATCGATCTCCTGAGCACCTATCTGCCACACTTACAGGGTGTGAGTCTCCTGATGACTATCTGGAACACGCAGCTGTAAAAGAGGATGCTGACGACCAACTGTCTGAGATCGCCAGCACTTTTCCCTCTGTTGATCCCAGCTGTGTTGACTTAAAACATAGTGCTTTCCTGGCCCAGCTGTTGCTAGAGGAGGTAGATCTAGAGTCAACCTCTGAACCCGCTTCCTCTGTTGGGAAACCAGTGCTACACATGCAGCCTGTGCACACAGGGGAACCCGTGGCCCGGAGTACTGATGTGCTGGCACGGCCTGCTGCTAATAACATGCCATTGTCTGAGCATGACACTCAAGAACTCCGACGGCTGTTGTACCTGAAGGCCGAAGGTATTGAGCGCCAAGAGCGGCTGTAATACCTCAGACAGACCTGGAAATACTCCATCTGGTCTGAGGAGGACGATGAGTCCTATACGCTGCCTGATCCTGAGATACCTCTAGTGTATTCTCTACACTATGGGCAGCAATGTCTCCCTGAGTGGGACGATGGTACTGTACCTGCCGAAACTGCTGATCGGCATAAAAAGAAAGAACATGGAAAAAGCAACCTCCATGCTGAGGAGGATTTCCTTCAGAAAGTCGAGAGTCTTAACCTTGACCCCCGCCTGAAGAAACTGCTTATAACCTATGAGGAGGTGTTCGGCGCCTTGCCGCCTCCCCTATCTTGTAAAAAACTGGTCCAGATGGACCTGAAATTGAAACCCGAATTTGAAAAGACGCGAGTGAGGCGTCGTCCCTATCCCGCTCCACAGGAACAGGTTGAAGAAATCGAGCGCCAGATCCAAGAATGCATTGATGCTGGCCTCGTTGAAGAGTATAAACATGGGGACTATCCCCATCACTGCAGCCCCTGTTTCCTTGTTGCTAAACCAGGGTCGACTGCTCTACGTCTTGTTGTAGACTATGGTGAGGTCAACAAGAAAACCCAGAACCACTCAGGGAGTATTCCTAACATGGAAAACACCCTGGAGCGTATTGCCAAATGCAGGTATAAGACCAAAATGGACAAACTCTCTGGTTTCTGGCAGGTTGACCTAACCGCCGCAGCTCAGGAGCTGCTTGCCTTTATAACCCCTAAGGGTCGTGTCTTCAAGTGGAAGGTTATGCCTTTCGGGGTGGCTAACGCCCCAGCGCTCTTCCAGGAGCTTATGAACAAAATTTTGTACATACTGAGGCGCAGGCCTCTAGTACAAGAGTTGATTTCTCGGGGTGCAGAAATGGAGGCTCACATCGATGACGTGAGTTTGGGTACTAATACCAAAGAGGACCATGTCCTTCTCCTCCGTGAATTCTTCACTGTCTGTCAAGAAAACCATCTCCGAATCAAACTCGAAAAATGTGAGTTCATGAAAGAGGAGATGGAGTATTTGGGTTTCGACGTGGGGTATGGCTGGTGGAAACCAGCCGCGTCTAAGATGCAGCCCCTACAGGACATGCAGATTCGCGATGACCCTAAGAAGGGTCTACACGATGTGAGGAGTTTTGTGGGCGCCTGTAATTTCTATCGGTGTCACATCCACAATTTTACTTACTCCTCTGCACCCTTCACTGACCTGATCAAGAAAACTACTCCCTGGAGATGGACCTCCAGAGAGGAAGAGTGTTTCCAGGAGTTGAAGAAGAAGATTGCCTCCTCCAACTGCCTGGGAGTGCCCCGCCCTGAGGGCGAGATAGTCCTGATCACTGATGCCAGTGATGTAGGGGGGGGAGGTACGATCTACCAATGGCAGGAGCTTAACCCCGCTGAACTAACCCACTGCCATTATCGTACTACTGGACTGAACCGTGATGGTTCGTTGAAACATGACTATCCTACCAGTGAGTGGCGACTGGTGCCACTGGGACACTGGAATTGGAAATGGAACCAAGCGCGTTCCAACTACAGCACCTATGACCAGGAACTCCTGGCCGGTATGTTGGTGCTATCGTCACAATCCCGACTCCTGGGGTCTAACCCTATTGTCTGGCTGTGTGACCAGGAGCCTGTGAAGTCTTTTCAGAAGGGCCCACAACCAGAAAAAGCGAAGCTAAAACGGTGGTGGACTTACCTGAGCCAGTTCAGGCTGACAGTGCATCATATCCCCGGGATTAAGAATGAACTGTCTGACTATATATCGCGCAACAACTTCGATGCGCTTATTGGTGAGAGCTCTGAGGCGCTCGCCAAAGACGCTTTCCAGCGGATGGATGTTCAGCTTGACCGATCCATGCGCACTGCTGGAATCCTGGAGGGTTGGAGTCTAACCGACTATCAGTCAGAGTATGAAGAAATTCTCCAAACCCTCAGCACTGGTCTCGAACCCCGTGTCATTGACGGGCACCAGTGGTATAAAAACAATCAGTACCTCTTCTACGAGGACCGAATTGTTGTGCCTGAGGCACGACTGGATGGGTGCCTACAGTGGTCCCATCTCAGTTCTGGTCACACTGGCGCTAATCGCTCAGTGGACTTCTTCCGTGAGTGTTTCTACTCTAGTCTAACCCTGACTGAACTTAGGTCGCGTATGCAGACCATTGTGGATGCTTGTGGCTGTCATGCCAGCAAGCAGAGCGACAGTAGGGATAGGGGCCTGATCTCCAGCTTACCCATACCCTATTGTGCTAACTCTCTTCTCTACGTGGACTACATCCACGGCCTACCACGCTTTGGCGGCTATGATAGTTGCCTCGTGGTCACCTGTGGTCTATCTCGCTTCACCCGTGTGTTCCCTTGCAATAAGAAAATCACAGGTGAGCAGACTGTAAAAATGTTGGTCGAACAATGGTTCGAACCCTATGGAGCACCTAAACAGATGCACTCTGATGAAGATGTACGCATCCGCAGTGACACTGGGTGGTACAAACGAGTGCTAAATGCCCTCAACGTGGAGGTAACCACAGGTGTGCCCTACACTCACACGTCTAACCCTCTCTGTGAGAGACAGAACCGTGCGGTGGAGCAAAACTTAAGAATCCTGATGAAACAGGAGCGCACCAAGGACTGGGTACGCCTAGTGCCCTGGGCAGTTCTGTCCATGAACTCACAGCGGAGCTCTTCTACGGGTTTCCCCCCCCACGAACTGTTCCATGGAGGACGACCTGCTTGGTTCTTCAAAACCTCCTTTCCTGAGGACTTCAAGAGTCCTGTGGGAGATTGGCTGGAACACAAGCAGTCTCTGGCTAACCAGGCTGGTACTAACCTGAGGCACATTCGTGACCGTGAACAGAGCCGACGGAACCGCCTACGGCGACCTGCCAGCTTCAAAGTTGGTGACCTTGTTTTGGTACACCATTCACGCCTACCCTCCTGGCCACGTAACTGCCTACAGGACCCTTACTTTGGACCCTATCGTATCATCAGGATAGATGGATCCAGTATCCATGTCAGGTGCAGTCCACGTCTAGGTGGTGAACTGCTATGTGCTCCTAAGCAGTTGAGGCACTACCACTCCCCTGACGACTTGTCTTGGGATGAGTGGCGCCTCAGCGACAGTGAGATTGAACGTATAGACCTAGAGAACGCTGCCAGTCCAGAGGAGGCAGACGAACTCGAAGAGATGACTGCCGATGAGATGGCAGTCGATGGTTACTACGTGGTTGCAGGTATTGCTCGCCACGAGTATAAACAGGGCTGGAAATTCCTTACCCTGTGGGATGGCTATGGGTTGTCCGAGGCGACCTGGGAACCTATGTCAGCCTTCATACAACCAGATGGGAGTATCAACCCCATCTTCCGCACTTACCTCGTTGAGAACAACGAGGGGCAGCTCCTAACCCGTGCTGAGACTATGTCCCAGCGTAAGAAGCGAAACTAATTACCCTGTGTCAGTCTACTGACCCTGTCTGTGCCCTGCAGACCCACGCCTATGGTTTCCAGCGTGAGCCAGGTGGCCGCTTATCAAGATTGCAGCCACCCAGCGAGTGTTTGCCTTGTTGACCATGTGTTGCATGGGTACTGCCCTAATGTAATGCCCTTGGGGAGCCAACGAAGAACGGTGGCTTTCTACACCAGGGGGGAATGACAAGCAAGGTGTTATGAGGCAAGGTGTGTCTTCCCTCCTTGGGGACAAGCGAGCCCACAGTTAGGACCCCTGACTGGTCCAGACCCATGGGGTTCTACCCTTCCTTACAGAGTTTATCATACCCCTAAGTGTGCTACGTATGTCTGTATGTGTCTCACTTCTCTCCCCAGCGTGGCTCCCGGAGACCGGGCTTCGCTGACGTCGGACCGAAGGTCCTAATCAGGTACTATTACCACTCCTATGGCGCCCAATTTCTGTGCTGGCGCCTAACCTTGGGGTAAACGGCAAAAGCCCTACCTACTAAGAGGGGAGGGGTGGCCAAGTGTGCTAAGGGCATACAAAACGCCCATTTTTGCTACAGGCCAAAAGCTAACGCACTCCCCTGCCCACGAGGAAAAGCATGCGGGACAGGAGACACCACTACACTACACTCACTAACGCCAGCACCGGCCTTCGAAGGCAGGGTGAGCACTCATCACTTGCACCCACCTCCTGCCAGGCCTGCTGACCCTAACCCCTACACACGCTACTGGGTGCTGCTGTCGAACGTCACTCAGGCCCTAGTGGCCCTCCTGTGAAAAGGACGAGAGAACACAGCGCTCCTAAGCAGCTGTGGCCTAACAGGGGACGCCACAGCGCGTTTCCCCTGCTAGGGCTTGGAGGGAAGGGGTGCTCTCGTTGCGTGCACAGCGCAGATGTCGTTGAGGTCGAACTGTCCTCGCCAGTACTGGCTGAGGCACAGTGATTTGATTTGTGATCAGCGCCCCTGTTTTGCTGGGGCAGAAAAATGGTAGCCGCCGAAGGCAGCTGCTGCGTGCACCAATCACCCTTAACCTCTCCCACCTGTACAAAAGAGGCAGATGAAGGGGCGTTTGCGACTGAGGAACCAAGCCACACTCCAGGTATTATACCCTTCTCAGTGTGACCTATAATACACTGTTCGCAAACACGCTGCAGATGCAGCTACCCCTGTCAAGCAAGCAAGCTTTAAGAAACTCCTCGGGTTCTCTTAAAGAACGTACCGAGGAGCCTCTGGGTAACCTAAACAGGGTTTACCGTGCGCAATTCGCGTGGCCTACCCTTTAATGCATCATGTGCACGCAGGGAAGGGAGGCTTAACCACAGACTCAACCAGGAGGTGAGCTCCTCCTGGGCTAACCTACCTTACTCACCATGCATCGTGTGAATGCCGCATTGAAACGAACACAAAACAAACCTAAGCGTTTTAAGCAACTCAACTTGAACGCCACGGCCGCACACGAACAAACGCTAACCTGTGAAGAAGGAAACAAGGGTGAATTACGGATACAGGTGAAGCGATACAGCGTGTGGATGCCTAGATTAGGCACATGCATCGCGAGCACATCGCATATTCTAACACTACGTGCGCGCTGCGCGCTCCATTCGCATCACATACCTTTCATTCCTGCTTTCACCTGTGCAGAGCACGAGAGATGAACACCCGACCCCCCAACGAGCACAGCGTTAACAACCCTAACGTTTTGACGAAACAACCAACACGAACGTAATGCGTGAGTGTGATGTGACACAGACATACCTGAGAGACGGGTTGTTGAACTGCTCTGTGGTGTGGGCTGATTTTGAATGCTTTACTCTGAAGTTTATAAACATTTTGATGCAAATGTGCAAAAATTTTCTTTAAAACTTTAAAAACCACGGCTCATACCTTCTTTCCCAAAAGCCGTTTTCGCTTGCGCAACCCTTTTCTTGGCGTCCGCTTCCTTTGCGCTTGTCTGCGACTTTAAGTTATGTGTAAAAATGACGATTTCCCGCGTGGTTTCGTCGATTTTCAACGATTTCACTTGCTAAATCGCAACCCCTTCCGCAAAACCGCAGGAATCATTCCCTGCGGGTTCCATTTTCTATTTTTTCCAGCTCCTGGGGGTTTGTGTCCTCCATTGGGAGTATTGCTCCGCCCTGGCCCTTGGTCAGGACGTATACTAAAACGCTGTTTATACGGCGATAGCCGTCCGCATTAGAGCGTTCGACTGTACCCTAGTGGACAGACACATGTGCTCTGGACAGGGAGTCCTGGGTTCAATTCCCACTGCCCCCACACTTTTTCCAAAAGTTTTCGCCGCACGCCGGCGACTTTTGAGGAATGCCCCTTCGAAGGGACATCATTCACGGTACATTACACTGTTTTTCAAGGGTCCCTACAGTGTGATAGGCTTCTATGAAGTGATGAGAATGTTTTTGGTAAGTTTAATGCATTTTTTTGAGGTAATTTTGGGAATATTTGAGCCTTTTTCCTTGGTCCTACTAGCTTAGCTAACTAGTACTCCAGGGGGGAGTAAGAAAAAGTCACTGCCAATTTATTCTTGGAGGGCTTGATCCAGGCTAAGCCCCCCTTAAAACCCTTTGCTGATGCTGAGACAAACTTAAGTGTTTTTATCTCTCTTTTGTTGCCTAAAGTACACTTTCTCAAAGTAACTAGGGTTGTGACCCTAGCCCCCCCATGAAGTTCACCCCTACCACTCAACTGAGCGGAGGTACCTTCCTTCATGGAGGACATACCAAAGTAAATCAGGCATTTCATGCTTGTGGGCCTTGGAGGTTAAGCCTAAGTGGTCTCCCACCCCAAGACCCCTATACCCAATTGATTCTACCACTTATTGTGGTCCTACTTTGTAACTGTTTCTGAATTCAGTTGCTTGGCCAAGTCATTTTCTGTGTGGTCCTGACATCTATGCCCCTCAGTCCTAACCAGCACCATTTCACCCAAAAGAGTGCACATGAAGTGCCTATTGCAACCTCTGAGGCTAGAGTCTGACCAATTTTCATATAAAAACTTTTGTATTATCCATTTGTGATTGAATATATGTGCATATACCTGCTTTGTCTATCTGCAGCCTTTCTGTGTTACACTGGATTCCAAAACCAATCATTGATTCCATCCATATTCAGTCCTTGCTCTACTTGCTGCTTTGGTTTGGGGTTTTCAACTACAAAACCTGCAGGAATACATCAAAAGACCTAGGGCATAATTCAAGGACATCTTTCTCACCATAATGCCCAAATTTCAATTATATACTCAAAAATGCATACGGCAAATGTTCAAATCCTCAATGCATGTGTCAAACCGGAAAGTAATATACAAGGGTGATATAGACCAAAGGTCCATGCCCAAGCATATTCTAACATTGGCTCCTAAACCCCTCCGGATATGTACATGCCATGCTTCACAAGTCAACTCACGAATTTGAGACCTAATTTTGTGAGGCCTCGTGTGCCACGCCAAAGTGACCACGTGATCCGGCATATGGTGAGGTGCAACACCGAAGCATATGCCAACATATAAGCAACATACCATAGTTCACGAATCTCTAGGCACTTTACTGTTAGCCGACCAGTTGAGCACATAAAATACAAAAATGAGCATAAAATCAGGTCAAAAACATGCAAATGTTGCCAAATTCAAGATAATCACAATAGTATATAACTTCGCTCACCCATGGTATCAACATATGGTTCAAAATACACCTGCTTGGGACCATTTGCAAACAATTCCCCCATTTGGATCCCCACATGGACGCATAGGGACACCTTCCAACCTCCTCACGTCACGCACCATGAAAATGGGAAAATTGATAGTGGCGCTTGTGGGTCGCTCTGTAAGCCTTCCCACATGCACTATATTTGCGGTAGACTTACTCTAGTGCTATGGAGGTCACCATTTGGACATGGGCGAAGCCCTTGCCACGTATGAATCCACATATCTTCCTACAAACGGAGATATATAACATGGGGGTGAGCATAACGAAGCACATACCATCCATATAACGCATACCCTTAAAAAGTGGCTCCCACCATGGTATGCCATGCCCCTCCATGGACATAACTTCACGTTAAAAGTACGTGGGAACCCAAGGAAAGTTTCTATGCAACACCAACACTCATGCAGTACACTCGAAAGTCGGGTAAAAATATTCGGTTGCATGGTCCAAGAGTTATAAATCACTTTCTACCCTCTTGACCATTGTCCCTTGTTACTTCGGGCATGTGTACACATCAAAGACGTTTGATGCTTCCTAAATTAAGTTGAGACCAAGGCGATACCAGCCCATAGCTGAAAATGGAAATTCCTTGCAATGAGCCGGAGATATGATTCTTCAAAGTGGCCTCACGAATCAATTTTGTTTCGACTATATCTCCAAGAAAAATGAAGGAGACAACAAAAGGAAGGTTGATTGGTGATCGGGCAAAAATGTAGGACCACTTGAAATTCATCATATCCCGTGCGGCAACCTCAAAGTCAAAAAGCGGATTCTGAATGTCTGAAAAAATCGGGTTAATTTTGCGAGTGTATAACATGAAAATTGCGGAAGGAACGAACCCTTTTCTGATGATATTTAACCCTTCATCGGGGTTTCCGCTAAAATATCTGGAAATAACAGTCAACCAATCGGTTACTGCAAAGTCACGAGCCAACTGACAGTCGCCGATACATTGACAATCAGAACTGATGGCTGAAAAATTACGGAAACATTATGATAAAAAAACCCTTTTGATTCCTGATATTTTGATATATAAATCTCAGCCGGCAGCGCCTCGGTATTGAATATGGCCGCTCATAGCTGGAATGGCCAAGCCTATCACACTATCACATCAGGTTAGGTCAGGTGGATGGGAGAGTATGATATCAGCCAATGGCGGCTTGCCGGCCCATAGATACACACCCCAAGTGACCCAAAGATGGCCACGGGGGTCCAAACCGGCTTCACCCCCCTTCTCAGAGCGTTGTATCCGCTCGGAAGTCATTGAAGAGAGGACGGGAGGACCCCAATGGGCTCCAACCCCCCCCCCCCATGTCGCAAGAACACATGGAGGCCCCACATACGGTGTAGGCGTCCCCCATGCCCCAAGGGAGGGGTGAGGACACTCATAATCAGTGCCCTCCGCCATATCCGGTCTCCTCCTGATCTACAACATGGACCAAGGGGATCAAAGATAGAGAAATGTCGTCGGTTAACCTAAATACGGATACCACAATGAAATATATATGTGGAGACTGAGTGAAGGGGGTATATGGCCAATCAAGGCCCAAAATCCCCGGAAGAATGCCCTCACCCGTCTCCCAAGCACAAAAACAAACAAAAATGCCAAGGGAGATCCATCACGGTGCTGCTGCAGCTACCAAATGGACCAACACGTCCTTGACATCCAAGGAAATTTTCCATCCAGACCGTGGTATACCTCGGCACGAAACTGCTCGGAGGTTCCCACGAATCCCTGGATGCAGCAAATCCCTTCCAACGGACTTTATAAAGCCTCCCCCCAGGCGTCCCCGGGTCTGGCTTGTCCGTCAGGATCCTCTCGGCGGTGAAGTCGTCGTCCTCCCCCTCGTCATCAGAGTCCAGATCTCCGGCTGTGAACTCGAAGGTGGCGGGACGTCCGCTGGGGTCTGGTGCTCGGGGACGAAGCTGGGTATGGTCGCGGTCCAGGATCTTGTTATCCCCCACAAGTACCGCATACAAATCCTGCCCGACCTTCCAAACAATTACCCCCGGCACATACCAAGACGCCTGCCGATGCCTGGACAGGACATCCTTGTGGTGCCGCTCCACCCATACGGTGTCTCTGAGAGCATATTTCTGGACTTTTCCCTGCTTGAAGTACTTGGCCCTCTTCTCATGCTCGTCCTGAAGTGCTTTGCACACCTTGGCCGCCGTGTCGTCCGCCTCAGCCATTATAGCATTCGCATCCCGGGCTACTTTGCCATGGTTCAACCACGGGAGAGTGCGTGACACTCGATCCCGTAGGAACAGAATACGATGAGGCGACAGTCCAGTGGGCCCCGGAAGGTCGTGGTACGCCTGGAGTACTCTCCACAGCGAATTGTACCAATTCCGGCCCGGTTCGTCAATGTGCAGCTGGCGGAACTTTTCGAACATCTGCCGCCCGGCCACCTCAGCCCGGCCATTCGACCGGCTGTGGTACGCCACGGTCTTGGCGTGCCAAATCCCCATGTGCTTGCACATTGTCTTGAACCACGTCCCACAACCTGACTGCCCCGATCGCTGCAGATGACAGCTGGGACATCAAAAATCGTCAGCCAATGCCTGATCATGGCGTTGGCGACGGTCTTGGCCTGCAGCCCCACTCCATGCTTGTCCTTCTTGTCCTTCTTCTTGGACTTCTTGCCGGGTACCGCCAAGATATACCCGCTGTGCCTACCCACCGCCAGGATGACACAGTTGTAGGTCTCTCCTTCCACGGTGACCTTGGGCATGGCGAATACATCCATTGCCACGGACCGCATAGGGGCCTCCGGTATAGCCGTATACACCAGGTTGCCAGCCGTTGAATGGTTGTGGCTCTTCGTGGCCCGAGGGGCGGCGCAGTCGCTGCAGTACTTGTCCAGGATGGCGTAGTACCCCGATGGGATCTTGAAACGCCACTCCAGGTCCTGCTGCATCTTGTCCTGACCAGGATGCATGAGCTGGGCGTTATACCAGTGGTCAATGAGCGCTTGCATTCGGTTCTCAGGGACCAATAGCTTGTCCTTGAGGAATAGTTTATCCCCATCCTCGGTCAAGCCCTCAGGCCACTCGTCGTCCAACGGGGCGCTCACGGCATTCCAGTACCTGCTCCAGTGGTCAGATGCCGCATAGTCATCCGACCAGTCCTCTGTCAGGACCGACCTGACTAGCTCTACAGGGGCCACCATCCATTGCTCGAGGGTTTCCTCTCGGATAGCTTGGACTCGGGCGCCCCGGAACTTGGCCAGGTCTGTACGGTTTGCCATCACCACAAGGATTTGACCCCCTCTTGCTCCATGGCCTTCTCCATCTTGATGATGCGCTTGGCCTCCTCAGTCTCCTCGTTGTCCCCATGGCTGGATATGTCCATCCAAGCCTTGCCCGCGGGGTAGGCCCATCGACTGAGGCAATCTGCCACAGTGTTGTCCTTACCTGGTACATATACGACACTGAGGTCAGACTTGGCGAACGTCTCGTGCCGCCAGGGCCCTCCTTGCCGCCGGTCCCGAGGGGGTGTCGACGTGCTCCTTGTGCCAGCTCTGTAAGGACCGATGGTCTGTGCAAACCACCACCGGCTGTAATCCGATGTGGCCAGACCACTTCCTGAGCGCACATACAATGGCATACATCTCCTTCTCCCTCGCGGTCCAGGTTCGATGTGGGCCCTCGGCCAGGATCCGGCTCCAAAACGCCACGGCTACGTGCAACCCGTCGTACCGGACCTGCTCGAGCACTGCCCCTACAGCATAGTCCGAGGTGTCCGTCCGCAGCACGAATCCCTTGTCCGGGCCCACCAAGAATAGCCCCACACCTATGATTTTAGCAGCTGTTTTTTCCCAAAATTCAAAAAGTCGACAAAAAGGGGTTTTTCGCGAAAAATGACCTATTTTTTTGGTTTCTACGGCCCAAAAAATAGGGGGGGGGTCCTCCTACCCGAATTTTGTCCAAAAATATCAAAAACCCTGAAATTTGGCCTATTTTGGGGTATTTTTGCCTGCTTTGGGCTGGTCCTGCAAAACAGTGCTGCACACCAGTGTACCTGCCTATAGAGGATTTTCGACAGAAATTCCAATTTTCTTTGGATTCTCTGGCCCCAAAATAGGGATGGGGGGGTTCCTCCCACCCGAGCTTTCTCCCAAACCATCAAAAACCCTGGAATTCGGCCTATTTTGGAGTATTTTTGTCTGCTCTGGGGTGGTGCAGCAGAACAGTGCTGCACAGCAGTGAACCTGTATAGTATAGTATAGGCACGAAAAACCCATGAAAATAGGTTTTGTACCCAAAAAGACCAAAAGTAACCTTTTGTTTTAATTATACACCCCCCAAATAGCAGGGGGGGGGGTTCCTCCTACCCCATTGTTCCCCAAAAATAACAACCTAAGCCTCAAACATGTGTGTGTACGGTGATAGGCACGCAAAAGCCTACCTATGAACCATATGGAAATGGACCACAAACGGTGCAAAATAGGGCCAAAAACACCTCAAATATTCATCGCTCATCCCATTCCTATGCACATACTATCATATTTTATGTAGTTCTTTGGCGTATTTCGCTTTTTTGCAACGAGCACCCTCCTATCGGGAGGGGGGGTGGTTCAGCTGCTTGTTTCAGGCTAAAAAAAAACAAACAATTTTTGATAAAAAAAATGGGTATTTTTCGCCGATTTTGTTGAAAAATGGCAGATTTTGGGGCATAAGAATGCTGTAAATTGTGCTTGGGCAATCAGTGTGTCCACACAGCATGCTTTTTTGCATCCAGCACCCTCAAAATGGGGGGGGGGGGGCTCTGCAACTGCTTGTCTGAGGCCAAAATACTCAATTTTTGACCAAGAAACGGCCATTTTTGGCAGTTTTCCCATGAAAAATAGCAAATTTTGGTGCATACAGATGCTGTAGATTGTGCTTTCTTAGTCCGTGCGTGCATACAACTTGCTTTTTTGCATCCAGCACCCTCAAAATACGGGGGGGGGTCCTTCAACTGCTTGTACGAAGCCAAAAAAAAATCAATATGTGACCAGAAAAGGGCCATTTGTGGCCGTTTTTTTTGTGAAAAACGGCATATTTTGGTGCGTACGGATGCTGTAAATTGTGTTTGCGTGATCTGTGTGTCCCTACAATCTGCTTTTTCGTATCCAGCACCCTCAAAATAGGGGGGCAGTCTTCAACCGCTTGTCTGAGGCCAAAAAAATCATTTTTTGACCAAAAAATGGCCATTTTTAGCCGTTTTTTCCATGAGAAATGGCAAATTGTGGTGCATACGGATGCTACAAAATGTGTTGTCATGATCTTTGTGTGCCCACAACTTGCTTTTTTGCATCCAGCACCCTCAAAATAGGGGGGGGGTCCTTCAACTGCTTGTACAAAGCCAAAAAATCAATATTTGACAAAAAACGGCCATTTTTGGCCGGTTTTCATTAAAAATGGCATATTTTGGTGCGTACGGATGCTGTAAATTGTGTTTGCGTGATCTGTGTGTCCCTACGATCTGCTTTTTCGTATCCAGCACCCTCAAAATAGGGGGGCAGTCTTCAACCGCTTGTCTGAGGCCAAAAAAATCATTTTTTGACCAAAAAATGGCCATTTTTAGCCGTTTTTTCCATGAGAAATGGCAAATTGTGGTGCATACGGATGCTACAAAATGTGTTGTCATGATCTTTGTGTGCCCACAACTTGCTTTTTTGCATCCAGCACCCTCAAAATAGGGGGGGGGTCCTTCAACTGCTTGTACAAAGCCAAAAAATCAATATTTGACAAAAAACGGCCATTTTTGGCCGGTTTTCATTAAAAATGGCATATTTTGGTGCGTACGGATGCTGTAAATTGTGTTTGCGTGATCTGTGTGTCCCTACAATCTGCTTTTTCGCATCCAGCGCCCTCAAAATAGGGGAGAGCCCAAAAATCTCAACTTTTGACCAAAAAATGGCCATTGTTGGCCGTTTTTTTCATGAAAAATGGCAAATTTTGGTGCATACGGATGCTGTAAATTGTGTTTGCGTGACCTGTGTGTGACTACAACTTGCTTTTTCACATCCAGCACCCTCAAAATAGGGGGGGGGGGTCTTCAACCGCTTGTCTGAGGCCAAAAAAAACATTTTTTGACCAAGAAATGGCCATTTTTAGCCGTTTTTTCCATGAGAAATGGCAAATTGTGGTGCATACGGATGCTACAAAATGTGTTTTCGTGATCTTTGTGTGACCACAACTTGCTTTTTTGCATCCAGCACCCTCAAAAATAGGGGGGGGGGTCCTTCAACTGCTTGTACAAAGCCAAAAAATCAATATTTGACAAAAAAAGCGCCATTTTTGGCCGGTTTTCATGAATAATGGCATATTTTGGTGCGTACGGATGCTGTAAATTGTGTTTGCGTGATCTGTGTGTCCCTACAATCTGCTTTTTCGCATCCAGCGCCCTCAAAATAGGGGAGAGCCCAAAAATCCCAACTTTTGACCAAAAAATGGCCATTGTTGGCCGTTTTTTTCATGAAAAATGGCAAATTTTGGTGCATACGGATGCTGTAAATTGTGTTTGCGTGACCTGTGTGTGACTACAACTTGCTTTTTCACATCCAGCACCCTCAAAATAGGGGGGGGGTCTTCAACTGCTTGTCTGAGGCCAACAAACTCAATTTTTGACCGAAAAACGGCCATTTTTGGCCGTTTTTTCATGGAAAAACGGCAGATTTTGGTGCATACGGATGTTGCAAATTGTGTGAGTCACGATCTGTGTGTCCCTACAATCTCTTTTTTCGCATCCAGCACCCTCAAAATAGGGGAGGGGGGTCCCTGACCTGTTGTTCAGGGGGCAAAGGCAACATTTTGGACCCATGGTACAGCCTGAAATATGGGGGGGGGGGGCTTGGGATAATCTTTTTTTCAAACGCAACAAATGATGCCCAAGACGTCTTCCTTGTGGAGAAGGGGACCACCTTGAGAAATACAGAACCTGCATCCATCCCTGTGTGCACCATGGTCCGCACATGTTGACTGATCATTTGAGGACATTTGGAAAGAGCAACAACTTGAGCATGAAATTCTGGGCCAAATTGTGCACTGAGCAGTGCCTGCACTGAGTAATGCATTTGCCCCATGGGGTCCCTCCCTCCTCCAAGGAGCACAGCATTCCTGCACCCAAGGCCAATACTCATACTGCATTGGACTGTATGCACTGGCTAGCAGAGGTTTGCTCGACGGCTTGCCAAACAAGATGATCTGAAACACCAGAATTGCGTGCGTGCGTGCGTGCAGTGTACACAGTGCGTGCGTCCAGTTTGCACAATGCGGGCGTGCAGCGTGCACAGTGCGTGCGTGCAGTTTGCACAATGCGGGCGTGCAGCGTGCACAGTGCGTGCGTGCACACTACAAACATTTTCATCAAGCCCCCATCCCCCATTTGGTTGCGTTAACGCCACCCTGCAATCGACGCTGCCGTAACCATTTGCCCAAATATCAAAAAAGCTGTCATAATGGTTGCCATGATAGCAACCACTGCCGCCATCGCTTTTCCTAGGGATGAAAAGTTGGAATGTGTTGTGAGAGGCGTTGAGGGACTCACTTACCGCCATGCCAGCGACCGCGCATCACAGGGGGTAGGTACCGAGGGTGGCAGAAACTGGATTCCTGCTTGCACAAAACAAAATTCAAAAAACAATGAGACCCACAGACTGATCACTGTATTCTGTCATGTGTTGCGGCCATGCAACTTTTTCGCATGAAATGGAATCCCTGCATGCGGTGGCACTACGTATTCCTACTGCCTTGATAACCAATGCACAATGCAACAATGTACCGCTTCAATGATCGTAACCACAACATTTCCAATCCACTCAATGAGCCCAAGCTTTTCGAGACGTGCATGAGATGTGCATGAGCACAAAGAGTGCTGCAAAGAACAAGAGGGTGCCCCACTCAACGTGCTCCAGCAGGGGCTCCCTCTCTGTGTCTGCCAGCAGCACCAGTGTCATGAATCCAAGGATTGCAATCCAGAGAGCGTCAAATGCAGCGTGCACAGTGCGTGCGTGCAGCGTGCACAGTGCGTGCGTGCAGTGTCCACAATGCGTGCGTGCAGCGTGCACAATGCGGGCGTGCAGCGTGCACAATGCGTGCGTGCAGCGTGCACAATGCGTGCGTGCAGTGTGCACAATGCGTGCGTGCAGTGTGCACAATGCGGGCGTGCAGCGTGCACAATGCGTGCGTGCAGTGTGCACAGTGCGTGCGTGCAGTTTGCACAATGCGGGCGTGCAGCGTGCACAATGCGTGCGTGCACACTACAAACATTTTCATCAAGCCCCCATCCCCCATTTGGTTGCGTTAACGCCACCCTGCAATCGACGCTGCCGTAACCATTTGCCCAAATATCAAAAAAGCTGTCATAATGGTTGCCATGATAGCAACCACTGCCGCCATCGCTTTTCCTAGGGATGAAAAGTTGGAATGTGTTGTGAGAGGCGGTGAGGGACTCACTTACCGCCATGCCAGCGACCGCGCATCACAGGGGGTAGGTACCGAGGGTGGCAGAAACTGGATTCCTGCTTGCACAAAACAAAATTCAAAAAACAGTGAGACCCACAGACTGATCACTGTATTCTGTCATGTGTTGCGGCCATGCAACTTTTTCGCATGAAATGGAATCCCTGCATGCGGTGGCATTACGTATTCCTACTGCCTTGATAACCAATGCACAATGCAACAATGTACCGCTTCAATGATCGTAACCACAACATTTCCAATCCACTCAATGAGCCCAAGCTTTTCGAGACCGTGCATGAGCACAAAGAGTGCTGCAAAGAACAAGAGGGTGCCCCACTCAACGTGCTCCAGCAGGGGCTCCCTCTCTGTGTCTGCCAGCAGCACCAGTGTCATGAATCCAAGGATTGCAATCCAGAGAGCGTCAAATGCAGCTTCAGCACATTCTTGATGTTACTGATTCCCATGAAACAGTACCCTTGTAGCCAGGTCCCAAAATAATGCGGTACATGCACATGTTGTATCTTGGACACGCGGCACCTTGAACAGGAGGGGGAGGAACGCCGCCAAGGCCTCTTGCATCCTCAATACCAAGGCGTCATCCGGCCTCAACGCCTCAACGGCGGCATATGAACCGACGGCAACATGTATCGGCGACTGGCCCTGTGTGATGCACAGAAGGGGATGCAAAGCTCATCAGCGTGTCTGTCACAATGCCGCCTTTCGCAATGAACAGACTTCAACTTTCCTTTTGCGCCAGCGCTCATTCGGGCAGGAGTGCTCACAGTGGGTCAGTTTTTGGAGGATGACTTGAACGAGTGTCTTCGCCCCCACGTGGCACCCTATTTATCGCAAAGCGAGAGCAGAATTTGCTGCATCTGCAGTCCGGAACGCGCCGTTCCAGCATGCCTTGCATCGAGTCCACCCCACAAAAAAAAATGGGTTAAGAGGCGATGGCCAAGAGAATAAGATGCGCGCAGTGTGCACAATGCGTGCGTGCAGTGTGCACCGTGCGTGCGTGCATACTTCGTGTACTCGAGGAAAGTTTTGGCTTCCTTAACCCATCCCTAAAACCCTTTCCCATCTCTCTCCATTTCAAGGTCGTGCAGGGCCACTTGGCTGGCGTCGTTCATGGCATCATTTCGGAATGCTTGGATACACACCCGCCCTGTGCCCCGAAGCCCCCCCAACATGCACAAAGCATGCACAGGGCACGCACAACGCATGCATGCCCCACCTCTGCCGCGTGCGTGCAGCGTGCACAATGTGTGCGTGCAGTGTGCACAGTGCAAAACGCAATGCCAAAGGCACGAGCAAAAGCTCCACAGTGTCAAAAAGACATAATCTGAGTCGGGAACGGACAAACAGCGAAGGTGTTCTGTCACCCAGACCCAGAGATTTTCGCTGAAACTCTTAGCAGACAGAAGGCACTAATATTGTGACACACTGATATTGTGCATGCGTGCGTGCATGCAGTGTGCACAATGCGTGCGCGCAGTGTGCACAGTTGGTGCGTGCGTGCAACATGGGATGTGCACGGGGCACACAGTGCATACCATCAAGAGCCGAGGCGTGATACGTTGCTACTTCTTGTTTTCTCTTGATGCGTTGGCCGCAAGCTCCAACATCTCATTGCTCAGGAACTCCAACACAGCAGCCACATGCACAGTTGCTCCCTTGCCATCACTGGAAGAGTACCGCCAATTTGCGGGATAGACAACATTGCTTTGAGAAGAGAAGTGGAGCATCATGCATCATGCATCATGGATTGCAACCGCAGCAGAATTATCAACCACCACAACGGCAAGCCAAACCACCACTTGAATGGAGAGATGGGACAGGCGGGCAACAAATGACCGACACAACTGTGATATTTCCTCTGCGATATTTCAACTATGATATTTCAAGCATGGACCCACAAGCTCCCTAACGGTTGCTTGTGTCCTCCACCACTGGATCGAATTTAAGCATTCCCATACAATTCACCCAACATACCATCAATATGCAAATGCAAATGTGTGTGCATGCATGGAGTTATCTTGTTGGGTTCCACAAATCACTCAGGTTGGTAATCACGACGAAATCACAACGAAATCACTCTAATCCACATTTGTGGCTTCAAAAGTGCAAATATGGCTATTTAGGGGCACTTTTTGCACCCTCCGGAAGATTATCTTGAGTAAAAGGCATGTAGGGTCACAATTTGTTGCTTGGCAAGCCTAACCGAGCTCTAGGGAAAAATTTCATCAATGCCAAATCACACGAAAGCACAGCGACAGCAATGAAATCAACCATTGTGGGTTCAAAAGTGCAAATACAGCTGTTTGGGAGATTGTTGCCACCAAGTGTTTCTAGGACATTGCCTAAGCCGGCTCTTTGGGTTGCCATGCAACACGCGTTGCAATGCACATTGGTACATTCCACTGAGTGCGTGTGGTGTGTGTTGTGTGTGTGATATTTCATCTGCCCATAACGAGACACATGACATGGGCAACCATCCAATTTGAAACCGGATGAAATTTCCCCCATACCTCGTTAGGTCACAAACATGATATGAGTGCGATGTGGGCAATGAAGCAATGGCAGCGCAAACACAAAGCCAGGCAATGTTCTCAAACTGCCTCATCTACGTCAGCATAGGAGCCATTGCTTAGCCCTGTGGGTTGTACCAAAGGGAAATCACATTTGGTTGCCATGCATGCTCGCAATTCACTATTCCCTCACTGTCTTTTGACCATTCGTTCACCCTTAGTTCACTGTCTTTTCACCCTTTGCTCACCCTACCTAGGAAGGCGTAATACACAGGACAAGCCTCCTCTTGGCACAAAAAGCACGCAACAAGGGCATGAAGGCAGTGAGACAATCTTTGTATATTAGAATATGTGGTGTGGAGCAATGTCATGTTCGATCACCGTCTTTTCACCCTTCGCTCACCCTACCTCGGAAGGCGTAATACACAGGAAATACCTCCTCTTGGCACACAAAGCACGCAACAATGGCATGAAGGCAGTGAGACAATCTTTGTATATGATTATATGTGGTGGGGAACAACGTCAGGTATGACAAGAAATTTGCAATACTTGTCCACCGTGGATATGGACCACAAAAGGTGCAAAAATGGGCCGAAAACACCTCAAATCTACATTGTTCAACCCACTCCTGTGCACATAGTATCGTATTTCATTTATTACCTAGCATTCAAATACTTATAATACCATCTTATGCCCCAAACATGTGTGTGGACGGTGATAGGTGATCAAAACCCTACCTATGAACCATATGGATATGGAGCACAAATGGTGCAAAAACGGGCCAAAAACACCTCAAAACTACATTGTTCATCCCATGCTTGTGCCCGTAGTATCATATTTTATTTCTTACCCAGCATTCAAATGCTTACAATACCATCTTATGCCCCAAACATGTGTGTGGACGGTGATAGGTGATCAAAACCCTACCTATGAACCATATGGATATGGAGCGCAAAAGGTGCAAAAACGGGCCAAAAACACCTCAAATCTACATCGTTCATCCCATTCTTATGCCCGTAGTATCATAGTTTATGTAGTTCTTATCATTCAAATGCTTACAATACCATCCTATGCCCCAAACATGTGTGTGGACGGTGATAGGTGATCAAAACCCTACCTATGAACCATATGGATATGGAGCGCAAATGGTGCAAAAACGGGCCAAAAACACCTCAAATCTACATCGTTCATCCCATTCTTATGCCCGTAGTATCATAGTTTATGTAGTTCTTATCATTCAAATGCTTACAATACCATCCTATGCCCCAAACATGTGTGTGGACGGTGATAGGTGATCAAAACCCTACCTATGAACCATATGGATATGGAGCGCAAAAGGTGCAAAAACGGGCCAAAAACACCTCAAATCTACATCGTTCATCACATTCTTATGCCCGTAGTATCATAGTTTATGTAGTTCTTATCATTCAAATGCATACAATACCAACCCAAGCCCCAAACATGTGTGTGGACGGTGATAGGTGATCAAAACCCTACCTATGAACCATATGGATATGGAGCACAAATGGTGCAAAAACGGGCCAAAAACACCTCAAAACTACATTGTTCATCCCATGCTTGTGCCCGTAGTATCATATTCTATTTCTTACCCAGCATTCAAATGCTTACAATACCATCCTATGCCCCAAACATGTGTGTGGACGGTGATAGGTGATCAAAACCCTACCTATGAACCATGTGGATATGGAGCGCAAAAGGTGCAAAAACGGGCCAAAAACACCTCAAATCTACATCGTTCATCCCATTCTTATGCCCGTAGTATCATAGTTTATGTAGTTCTTATCATTCAAATGCATACAATACCAACCCAAGCCCCAAACATGTGTGTGGACGGTGATAGGTGATCAAAACCCTACCTATGAACCATATGGATATTGGACCACAAACGGTGCAAAATAGGGCCAAAAACACCTCAAATGTTCATCGTTCATCCCATTCTTATGCACATACTATCATATTATATGTAGCACCTATCATACAAATGCTTACAATAACAACCTAAGCCCCAAACATGTGTGTGTACGGTGATAGGCACGCAAAAACCCACCTATGAACCATATGGAAATGGACTACAAAACGGTGCAAAATAGGGCCAAAAACACCTCAAATGTTCATCGTTCATCCCATTCTTATGCACATACTATCATATTTTATGTAGTTATTATCATTCAAATGCATACAATACCAACCCAAGCCCCAAACATGTGTGTGGACGGTGATAGGTGATCAAAACCCTACCTATGAACCATATGGATATTGGACCACAAACGGTGCAAAATAGGGCCAAAAACACCTCAAATGTTCATCGTTCATCCCATTCTTATGCACATACTATCATATTATATGTAGCACCTATCATACGAATGCTTACAATAACAACCTAAGCCCCAAACATGTGTGTGTACGGTGATAGGCACGCAAAAGCCTACCTATGAACCATATGGAAATGGACCACAAACGGTGCAAAATAGGGCCAGAAACACCTCAAATGTTCATTGTTCATCCCATTCTTATGCCCGTACTATCATATTTTATGTAGTTCTTATCATTCAAATGCATACAATACCAACCCAAGCCCCAAACATGTGTGTGGACGGTGATAGGTGATCAAAACCCTACCTATGAACCATATGGATATTGGGCCCCATGGTGCATGAGAAAGGGATGAATAGCCTAGAATAAAGGCAAAACATCGCTTGTCATGTAGGCTTCTACCAATGGTGATGACAATTTGTTCATATATCACCTCTATACCACCTCTTCCAGCCCTGTAAGGCCCTCTACATGGCCTCCATAGACCCTAAAACCATGAAAAAGAGTGGTTTTTGGCTAGAAAAGTGCGAATTGCTCAAAATCTGTGCCTGCCAATCTGAATTTTTTTAGGTCAGCAGCAAGGTATTGATCTCTGGGACACGCTCATGCCTTTACCTTGCTTCCAACTGCGAAAAAAAGTGGACTTTTTGGCGATTTTCTATTGCGCACGGCGGTCGGGAATCTGAAACTCGCGTACGCGGCAGTTGTTGACAGTTGATCTGCGGCCCCAGCGCCAGCGACAGATGAATTTTGTTAAAATCTTGACAAAACGCAAAAACAACAGTACTACTGTGTGCAGTTTGATATCAGAGATCCGGAAATGCATGACTTTGAATTTTGGGAAAAAACAGCTGCTAAAATCATAGGTGCAGCTGCCCAAGGGGTCGCTCCTTCAGGCGGCTGAACGCATCTTCGGCCTCAGGGGTCCAGGCAAGCTTCTTCTTGCTCCCCTTCCGGCCATCGAACTTCCCCACCTGCAGCATCTTGTGCAGCGGCCCCGATATTTCTGCATACATCCAGACATAGCCCGAATAGTAATTGCAGATCCCCATGAAGGATCGGAGTTCGCTGATGGTCTGGGGCTTCTCCCAGTGGTGCAGGGACGCCAGCTTCCCAGGCATGGGACGGCGTTGCCCGTGACCAACCACGTGACCCGCGAACTCCACTTCCTTCACGAAGAGTGAGGCTTTGGTGGGCTTGCACACCATGTTGTGCTTGTCCACCTCGCTGAGCACTTGGCGCAGATCCTTCTCATGCGCTTCGATAAGCTCGTCCTCAGTCATGTCTTCCGTGCCGGACCCGATGATGATGTCATCCACAAAGCGGTCGGCACAGTCCCGGACTGGACCGAGTAGGTCCTCCATCATGCGCTGGAAAGCGGCGTTGCCATTCTTGGCGCCCATAGGCACCACTTTCCACTGCATGGGCCCCAGCGGCGTCGACATCGCTGTGCAGGGCCTGGAGTCCGGGTGTAGCGGCATCTGGTGATAGCCGTGTTTCAGGTCTAACACCGTGAAGATCCGCTTTTTTTGTTGTTTTTGGAGGATGGTGTCGATCAGAGGAAGCGAGTACGAGTCGTGCTCGGTTTGCTTGTTTGAACCCCTGTAATCAACCACCAACCTCCACTCGCCCTTCTCCTTCTTGGGCACGATAAAGGCTGGGCTGGCCCACTCACTGTCGGAGGGTTCGATCCAGCCCCGCTCAATAAACTCGGGCAACAACTTCTTCATGGCCTCGGCCCGATCGCCCTGAAGTTGGTAGTCCCGATGACGATAAATCTTGGGGTTCGGCTTCAGCTTGATCCTTGCTGTGCCAAACCTCCCACGATGTGGAGGGTTCTTGTTGGCAACGCCACTGAATAGCCGCGGATAGGCATTTATCAGCCTCTCCTTCAGCTCGGCGACTTTCGGGTTCTCCTGGGCCTCTTCAGTCGCTTGCTTTGGTATCGATACAACCAACCGCACTGCGGTATAGGCCCCTTCCGGGTCCGAGTCCGACTTCTCCTCGTCCGATATGCCGTCTTCATCGTCGTGGGGCACACTTCCCACCGATAATCTTCGGAAATTTGCGGCATCAGCCGAGTTCTTGTCGCTACCGGCGCCCATTCTTGAAAAATCCCACGTCGGCGGTTCCGACCCAACCGGACCATCAAATTGGTCCGCGATGTGATCCATGACCCTCGCCACGAACTCATCCTTCTCGTACTTGCCGGTGACCAACATCTTGTCATCCCACCAAGGCGGAGATGTGACCATGGCCCGCCCCTTCTTGGCTGCCACACGGTCGTGAGTCCCCATCCGCATGTAGTTGACGACGTGGTCGATCTTGGCGTGGGACAGGACGTCAATGCCATCCATTGGCTGATCCGTCCCCTCCTTGGGCTCAAACATGACCCGCATGGGCACCGCCTCAACCCTACGGATGAATGCTTCATCACCCGTGGGCTGGGCTTGCGCCCCATCCACCAGGAAAGCCTTGGTACCCCACGCCTGACCCCGGGAGGGCATTGAGAAACCCTTGGCGTCGATGAACAACTCCTCCTCTGGCCCGAATGACATCTCGTTCAGGGTGATGGAATCAAGCGTCGACTTGACACTTTTCAGCGGACATGGGGTGGATCCTATGCCGGTTATGACCAGGATCCCCTTCGCCCTATCCGCGACGATCTTCTCCACCGTACGTCTGGCATTTTCCAGGGTGCCATGCCAATACATGGGCCCCCACTCCTTCAAACCCCAATGCCTGTGCCAGGCTGAGTCTCCTCGATGCCAATGCCTCCTACACTTCCTCAAAAGTCGGGCCTCCCGGGAAGCGAAGACGTCCGTCTCGGGCGCTTCGGCTCCCAGCGTCTGAATCATCCTAGCATACACCTGCGGCACCATTCCATACTCCGTAAGCTGAACTCCGCGGTCTCCTCTGGACTTGGCACCCACAGCTTGCACCGCTTGGACGATCCGATCCTCTTCCTCAGCATTCCATTCGGATGATCCGCATGCATAGTCCGTGGACAGCCATGTAAGGCATTCATTATCCTCCCGGACCAGCGTTGCGCGATGGGGAAGGGCTCCAATGGCCTTTCCCACCATGAAGTCATACCCCATGATTATATCCAAATCTGTAATATCGGCCACATAGAAGTTCCCGGAGAGAGTGCTTCTCTTCGCCAAATCGGGGCGGTTCAAACGCTCATGCTCCCAGAATTCCATACTGATATTGGCCTCATGGGTGCCACCACCCATAATCTCTCCATTGGCCACCTTCAGGCGTACCGGTCTACGGCTGGGCTGCAGGGATTCCTCCTTGAACAACCCTCTCCGGACCAGGCTCACCTGGGCACCCGTATCCACCAAAACATCCACGACCAAATCCTCTTGTCCGCATCGTACACGCACCTTCAAGTGCAGCTGCCGCTCGTCACCCTGCGGAGTATGGATGACTCTCACGGCATGCAACTCTAGCACATCCGGGTGCATCAGGACTTCGAGGGTATGGTCACGGATGGTGTAGATCTTGGGCTGGTCCTGCCCGTCCACGGGGCTCTCCGTGGTCACTCCTTCTTTCTTGCCACGTCCCTTGCCCACATACACTTCCCTTGGCAGGGCGCTCCAGGGGTTGGGAGTGGCGAAACTCAGTGGTTTTGGCTCTTCTGGAGCCTTCTTTGGCACCCGATGTGCCTTCGCTTTCTCTAGGATTCCACTGATTTTCGGAGGAGAGACCTCCGAGGTCCCACTCCCGTGGGGGCTCCTCTAGACGTGGCCTGCCGCAGCTCGCTCCTGCTGCGATCCGCTCGGACTTTGTCCACCACGTTGCTGGGCTTTGAGTTCCTCCAACGTCCTCAACATGTCCTCAGCAACCTCCTCGATCGACCTCACGCGTCGGTCTGGGCCGGGTCCTCCTCCATAGCCTTTTCCTCCGCCTTTCCCTTGGCCCTTTCCTTGGCCTTTTCCACCGTCTCCGCCCTTTGCCTTCCAATCGGCAATCCGTTGCTCCTTGGGCTTCCTGTCGGGATGGGCGGCGAAGTAGGTCTTCTTGTCCTCCTCATATACCTTGCAATGCCGGTGGTCATGTGCATGGTTGTTCCCGTCGCCGTAGCAGACCCAGCAACCGTCGTGCTGTGATCTGTACTAGCGGAACGAGAGCGGCGGGTTCCCGATCCTCCGCGGTTCCTTAAGTCCCTTGGACTCTGCGTCCAAGCGGTCCCACCTGGACCTGTCCTGCCCATGCTCCTTCATATTGTGCGCTACGAACGGGAAGAAGTGGGCTTCTTCATGATCCTCTCGGGTGGTCGCGGTCGAGAGATCTTGGCCGCTTCCACTCCCTTCCTCCGCGGTGCCGACCGTGTCCCCCTTGACCTCTCGGTGTTGGCGATCTTCCCGATGACCTCGATGTCCTTGGCCCTGTGGATCCTGCACGTGGGCCTCGTTCTTGGCGTTGACCTTCAGCTCCACCGTGATGTACTTCCCGATCTCATCCAGGCTCATGCGGGCGAAGATGACCTGCATCCTCAGTTGCTCTCCGCGCCTCCACTCCGCGTTGTTGAGGCGCATCAGCCTTTGCCCCATGGTGTCGCCGAATACCTCTACATATACGGCGTTCTTCAACCCCAACATTCGGCTGGGCTCACCGAGATTTCGCCGGAAAAATTCCATTCTTCCGGCGTGGGTGTCCTCCAATGCCATGATCCGTACGGCGACGCGCTTCTTTGCTCTCTTCTTTTCCTCGTCCTCCACCCTCCTCTTCCAGTGGCCGGGGAGGATGTCCTTCAGCAGGTGTCGGATCTCGCTGGACTCTTTCCAGTCCTCCACCAGCTTGAGGCTTCTTCGGTACTTGCGGATGTACCGATTCCATTCCCGGACCCTCAATTCCCCGCGCTCCAACGGCAGCGGAATGGACCACAAATCCTCCAACTTCTGGTTAGGGGCGTTCAGTCGCTCCTCATCCTCCAGCCACTGGAGGCAGGCCTGCTCCGTCTGGATCAATCCCTCGCGGATCTGATTGGTGAGCTCCTCCTTCAGGTCCTGCGCCAGTCTGTGTGGGAATGTCCGACATACCCACTTGTCCCTTGGCGCTCCCTGCATCTCGCCGACGACCTCCTCGGCGAAGTCCTCCCAATCCCGGATGAAGTCATCCACGTTGGAGGGGTTGCCATCGTAATAGGGGATTTTGATTCCCCTGAAGTAGTCAATCGTGATGGCGTCTCCGACGTCCGCAGCCACCACTCCACCGGGACGGATACCACCTGTGACCAGGGGCTGTGAGTACACTCCCCGTACATCCCTCTCCTCGGGGGGGTGCGGTCCAGTTGGGCCTGAACCCATGGGGTTTGGGATGCGGGAAGGACTTGCTCCACCGGCTGTCCATATCCCTGTAGTGGGGTCCTTCACCCACAGGCTTCCGCCTGGATGGCCTCGACCATGTCTGTCGGCCCTTCCCATGGTTCGCCCCTGCATGGTCTGGATCTCCTCTTCCGCATAAACTGCATGGGCAGTCGTAGTGATCGGTTGATCCTGAGCGGCATGGGACATCTGTACCGTCAGGCTCCTCAGGTCTGTGGTTGCGTGCTCTTCCCGCATGGACCCAGCCGGTGCCGTATGCTCCCCGAGCATTATGGATTCGCTGAACATGGGAACAAATGGCAGCGCACCCGGGTCAACACGCGGAGGCGCGTATGGTGCCTCTGCAGGGCCGCCAATGGGTTTCTCCATGGCGCTCCTGAGGGTCTTAACCCGCTCCACCAGCTCTGCCGTTGCCGGCCTTGCCGGGAGCTCCGGACCCGAGGCGAGGGGTTGTAACTCCTCTAGCCTTTTCAGGCGTCCCGACATGTCCTCCACCAGGTGGAGGAGGCTGTCCACCACTTGCTGCTGCTTCTGCAGGGCCATCTCCAGCTTCTCCCGGTACCGGTCCTGCTCCGCTCGCAGCTCCGCCATGTCTCTCTCCGCTTCCGACTGGTCATCCAGGATCCCCGCGATGTCCTTCTCTAGGCCGTCCCTCTGGTTGTCCAGGCGGTCGAGGTGCTGCAGGATGGCGTCCATCCCCATATTTGGGTACTTGCCGATGAGGAAGGATACGTGCTCGCAATGGCACTCAAGGTGCTTTCCACCCGATCGGGCGCATCCCACAGTTCCCGGCGCCTCGGACTCCTCCGCCATGGGTGTGTCGCCCATGCTATCCCGCGTTGGCTCCGTGTGCCGGTCCACAGGCGCCGTTCTGCCTCTGGTAGGCCTCTCCAACACCTCGGCGTCATGCTCCAGGCTGGGTTCGGGGGCCGTGTGCGCCCTTGTGGGCGGTATGGCCATCTCCTCCGACTCCGAAGGGAAAGCGGTCCGATAGCCATCGGAATGCCCCTCGGAATCTGCAGCTGACCACAGCCTGACCGGGCTGAGATCCGTCTCCATCGCCCTGGCTTCCGCCGTAGGTTCTGGGGACCCGCGCTTCCGGTAACGCCGGGCCCTGCCGTTGCTGCCAGTCTCCTCCACCTCCTCCGCAGCGGAGCGGAGATTGCAAGCCTTGCGGCATTGCGTTTCACACATGGAGGCCAGGTCCTCCATGTCTAGCCCATTTCCTACAAGGGCTCTCCGTCCTGAGCATCTTCGCTCTTCTCGGGCTTCGGAGTCCGGCGTCGACTCCACGGACTCCACGATTTGCACCCGGGGCGTCCTTGGGCAGGGCTCATGAGGGCCCAAGTCCCCGGTGCGGCGGTAGGGGGCAGGTACTCCTCTGCTACCATAAAGAAGGTCCCTACCAGGACCGGCCCCTGCTGTACCCCTTCCGCCTTCCTGTCACTCCTATGGTCTTGCTTCTCACCAGGTTCTGCATGATCTTGCCCTATCCTGCACAATTTCCCACAAAAAATGGTAAAATATGGCTCCTTCACACAAATCCTGATCCCTTGCAATAACCAACTCCCAAGTACAATGGCTCCAATCCAAAAAATCCACACTGAGGGCTTCCAAGGGTATTTGCGGTCCCGTGTTGACACTCAACTACTCCTTTCAACACGCCGGTCGTCTCATGGTGCACACCGAGACACGGGCGTTGGGCATGTACATAGAATTGCACCAATAGAATAATGCAAAAAGAAGCCCTGAAATTGGCATATGAACACAAATCATGCTAGGTTGGGGAAAGATGGAAGCATACACGATCACAGCCATAGACCCCTCATTCCGTGGACTCAAGACCTTCCCTTGACTCGCCAAAATGATGCTCTGAACCCAGTCAAATTAGATGGCTAAATGCCATGTACCAAAGGTCACTACACAAACCCCAAAAATGTGTTCCCTCCCAAGCCTCTAAATCCTAGCCCACTGGGGGAGGTGGCGTGTCATGGTCTAGAGTGGCACTCAGGACCATGCCCTACCCTGACATAACTTTGGTTGGACTTGGAGTCAGTTGGGCTTGGAGAATTGCCCCATGAAGATGACCTCACAACATAGCAAAATTAGGCAAATCACACAATAATGCCCAAAATTCAATTATATACTCAAAAATGCATACGGCAAATGTTCAAATGCTGCATGCATGTGTCAAACCGGAAAGTAATATACAAGGGTGATATAGACCAAACGTCCATGCCCAAGAATATCCCAATATTGGGTCCTAAACCCCTCCGGATATGTACATGCCATGCTTCACAAGTCAACTCACGAATTTGAGACCTAAATTTGTGAGGCCTCGTGTGCCACGCCAAAGTGACCACGTGATCCGGCATATGGTGAGGTGCAACACCGAAGCATATGCCAACATATGAGCAACATACCATAGTTCACAGATCTCTAGGCACTTTACTGTTAGCCGACCAGTTGAGCACATAAAATACAAAAATGAGCATAAAATGAGGTCAAAAACATGCAAATGTTGCTAAATTCAAGATAATCACAATAGTATATAACTTCGCTCGGCCATGGTATCAACATATGGTTCAAAACACACTTGCTTGGGACCATTTGCAAACGATTCCCCCACTTGGATCCCCACATGGACACATGGGGACACCTTCAAACCTCCTCGCGTCACGCACCATGAAAGTGGGAAAATTGATAGTTGCGCTTGTGGGTCGCTCCGTAAACCTTCCCACATGCACTATATGTGCGGTAGACTTAGTCTAGCGCAATGGAGCTCACCATCCGGACATGGGCGAGACCCTTGCCATGTATGACTCCACATATCTTCCTACAAACGGAGATATATAGCATGGGCGTGAGCATAACGAAGCACATACCATCCATATAACGCATACCCTTAAAAGGTGGCTCCCACCATGGTATGCCATGCCCCTCCGTGGACATAACGTCACGTTAAAAATACCTGGGAACCCAAGGAAGGTTTCTATGCAACACCAACACTCATGCGGTACACTCGAAAGTCGCATGAAAATATTCGGTTGCATGGTCCAAGAGTTATATATCACTTTCTACCCTCTTGACCATTATCCCTTGCTACACCGGGCATGTGTACACATCAAAGGCGTTTGATGCTCCCTAAATTCAGTTGAGACCAAGGCGATACCAGCCCATATCTCAAAATCGAAATTCCTCGCAATGAGCCGGAGATATGATTCTTCAAAGTGGCCTCAGGAATCAATTTTGTTTCGACTATATCTCCAAGAAAAATGAAGGAGACAACAAAAGGAAGGTTGATTCGTGATCGGGCAACAATGTAGGACCACTTGAAATTCATCATATCCCGTGCAGCGACCTCAAAGTCAAAAAGCCGATTCTGAATGTCTGAAAAAATCGGATCAATTTTGCGAGTGTATAACATGAAAATTGCGGAAGCAACGAACTCTTTTCTGATGATATTTAACCCTTCATCGGGGTTTCCGCTAAAATATCTGGAAATAACAGTTAACCAATCGGTTACCGCAAAATCGCGAGCCAACTGACAGCTGCCGATACATTGACAATCAGAACTGATGGCTGAAAAATTACGGAAACATTATGAGAAAAAAAACCCTGTTGATTCCTGATATTTTGATATGTAAATCTCAGCCGGCGGCGCCTCGGTATTGAATATGGCCGCTCATAGCTGGAATGGCCAAGCCTATCACACTATCACATCAGGTTAGGTCAGGTGGATGGGAGAGTATGATATCAGCCAATGGCGGCTTGCCGGCCCATAGATACACACCCCAAGTGAGCCAAAGATGGCCACGGGGGTCCGAACCGGCTTCATAAGAATGGAGAGGAACCACCATACCAACGGCAGCGGTAGCACCAGCTAGGATAAGCAGAGAACCAGAAAGCCCTCCGCCAAGATTGGGGAGGGACCGCGACACCAAAGCCAGTAGCAGACCCCAGCCAGGAAAGGCGCGGAGCTGCAGCCACAGGCCCCTGCGTCAGGATTGGCGAGGGACCTCCTCATCAAAGGCAACAGCAGGCCCCAACTAGGAAAGGCGGAGAACGGTACCCACGCACACACGCCACGGGTCAAGACAAGAACCCAAACCCAAGACCACATGCTACAGTACCGAGCGCAGCAACGCGGGGTTGAGGCAAAAACAGCACCCAAAAACAGACCACAAACTCGGGCCACAATTGGCGGGGTCACGGCCAACACCCGAGCCCGAACACACGCGCCAAAAGCCCCAGCTAGGATAGGGAGCGTTCAGACGGAAACCCAAACACAAACACACACGCCACAATCTCTGGCCAGGAATGGCGCGATCTCGACAAAAACGGTACCTCACCATAAGCCAGAGAACTTGGCGAGGATTGGCGAGCTCAAGCAACAGACCATACCCAAACACACAAGCCACAAACACAAACCAGGATTGGCGGGGTTCGCGCGCAGCCCGTACCCAAACGCAAACACCATAACCCCCCCGAGGAATTGCAGGGTAAAAGCAGAACTCGCACCCAAACACACATGCCATGGGGTCCCGCCAAGAATTGCAGAACGCAGGCGAATACCCCCCGCCGTCTACGCACGCCACCGTCCGCAGCCAACAAAAGCGGGGTAACGGCGAAACTTAAACCGAAACGCACGCGCCACACAAAAGTAGGCAACCGAGTGTCTTTAGCCCGGGCACAAACGCAGCCCGCGCCATGTACGTAACCCGGCCAAAAGAGACCTGGAGACCGGAGGTACGGCTGCATCCCAAGGCCCTCGCTGCTGTGCGACTCGAGGCGGAAAGTGCGACACCCAAGCACTTCGGAACCCAAGTACCAAGACGAATGCCGCTGGTAGGCCTCGCGAACGGGATGCGCCAGTGACTCCGGTGAACCCCTAGGGTTCCCCCCAAAGGAGGCGCCCTGCGGAAGTCCGGGGGCACACCCTCCCGGCCTGACACGGTGGTCACGCTAGCGGCGATCAGCCCTTCCGGTGTTGTCCGGGGCCGCTTTCCTAGGGGCAACCAGAGGAGGGTGCTACTGTGAATGGCAGCAGTGATGGAGGAGATCTTTTGGCCTGGCAGATGCTCCAAAGCAACCAGTTGAAGCAGAGGCGGACCGGCAGTCGCCGGTTGGGCGTGTGGACTTTTTACCAAGGTCAGAGACAAGGCCGATTGTGTCTGGTGCTTAAGCTGGCTGTCGGTGCACAGTGGACAGAGCAAACCGGGGCTGCAAGCTGTACATCCCTGCAGGCCCGTAGGTAGAGATGTAACTCATTGTCACAAAGAGCAATGGTACCAAGAGCGGCAGCTTTTTCACTGTCACCCACCTGTAAAACTTCACCTACGGCTCAAATCCTCTTACACCCACCCCCCCAGAACAGCTGGTCCGGGGCTACCGTCCCCGGGTCGACCTTCTCCAAGCCCATGCGGCCTCCTCCCTTGCACGTAAGCGTAGCACAAGTAGAAGACCACTCAGACCCACATTGAATCCCTGAAGTTCCGTGAGCATCCATCGGGATTTCGAAGTCAAAGCAATTCCTTTGGGGTCTAAACAACAAAGGAAAGAAAGCATGTACAAATAGTCATAGGAACATGTAAAACCTCCAAACCATGTCCCGGTTAAGGTAAGGTGCGATAATCAGTGGAAATCACAAAGGAAGAGGCCTCAAGGCAGGAGAGGGGGGGACAAAGGGAGCCCACTCTCCCACTCAGCACATCCTGTGTAGGCTAATTCAGGATCACCAAGGAGGAAGAACAAAACATGCGAAAATAACAAGACATGGGTAGGGCCCATTGGCTGTCAAAGGCTAACCTGGTGGGGGGGCTGTCACTCTCCACTCCCGGCACTATAGGACCCCAGAAGCGGGAGTCTAGTGCCTACACACTCACTCTCCAACCTCCCCAAATACTTCAACTCAACTCCCGTTGAGGCAGGCGATAGCCCCACCACACCACCGTAGCGGGGTTGGTGGTCCCGGGTGCCTATAAGACTTAGGCCCAAGAAATTCTGTGGAAAAGGGGGTAAAGTGGTATGTCACCCATACAACCTCAGGATCCCACATCCCAAAAGGAAACAAGGCTAGTTGGGGGTATCCGGACCTTCACCCTGACACACGTAGAAAGGCAAGACCCAACTCCACACGGCCTCTGAGACCTAGCATGGGAAACAAGGCAGAAAAACAGGGAAAACCAAAAATCAGAGGTTACCCACTTCAACCCACTATCCCGCCAAGGCAAAGGGAATTCAAAGGATTCCATGTAGGCACATACGAAGGGCATTAGTCGAATCCCAGGCCCACCAATTATCTGAGCCTGTCTCCTTGATTCCACGATACTGCAAAGAGACTGGTAGGCTGCGCAGGTTTGGTGAAGTTGCCATAAGTTAAAAAGCAAGGGAGAAAAGAATGCAAATGCCTCTGACATAGCATTGTCAGGTCCAGGGAAGTGCATGCACAAAGGATCTGGAGAGGAATTTGTTGTCCCAAAAGGGTTCGCCCTACCTCCCCCTCAGGTTGGAGCAAGGCATTAAACTCCAATACCCATCTTTTGAGGTCATTTTTGGGGACCTCAAAAAGAGCTTATGCATACATTCCTGAGTCAGATTTGAAGTTGGAATTGAGGTGACATATGGGTTTGCTTTGATCCCACACGGGTGGGCCATAACTTAAACTCCTGAAATATGAGGGATAGACACTGATGAGAGGCCATGGGTGAAATATTGGCCCAAATCCACAAGATGGCCTAACTTTCCCATGGCCCAGAAGTGACCTCATGAAATTTGGAATTTTCAACAAAATTCCAGAAAAAGTTCAAAACAGTGAACCTATGTACCAGTAACCTTCCAACAAATGCTCAGTACAAAGTAGAGATCACCATTGAAACATAGGAAAAGACCCCAAGGTCCAACTCCTCATAGGTTCTTCACTGTGTATCCACCAGGTGACTACATGACAGGGTGGTTTTCAGGGTCCATAATGTAAGTTACATCTCTGGGACCATGTAAAACCACCATCCTATGTACTTGGCAAACTTGGTTCCAATGGATTGGGTAAGTGATAGAACATACCAAAACAAGTTCATATATCTAAAGTAGAAACATTGGGGAGGTCTTGGGTCAAAGAACAAGGAGATTTGGCCCAAAGACCCAGAAGAAGCAAGTGGCTGAAGTGAACACACAAAATTTGAAATCTCCAAAAAGTTTTAGAGACTGCATGGCAAACCCAAAGTGACTTATAACCAAGTAAAAGCATGCACGTAGGGTGGAAAGCATGCTTTTTCATTGGGATCAACACTTGGGTTCGAAATCAACATGTACATGAAGATATGAGTTGGAAAATTCAACACATGGACTGAGTAAATTTGGGCAATGTGCTCATGACCAAATGTATCACAAGCAGAAATGGGCCAAAATGGCACATGAAAAATTGATTGTAGCGCAAAGACAAAAATCAACGACAACCTATGGTGACCATGTATGAGAAGTAGGGACCATGGAGACCACGAATGATCGAAAGTGCGACCAAAAACTCAATACTAGTGGATCTCCATGGTCACTAGAAGTGAACACATGAAAAATATAAAATTCAAGACACAATCACCAAAATTCATGTGTGGCCCTATGTACACTGATTCACGGCCGAACAAAGTGCATTGTCAAAAGTAGACACATGCCACAACACGCACGAACAACACTTAAACTCGAACTCGGCGCGAGCTTGGAGATCCAAGCTCGAAAAGTAGGCCCATGAAAGGCCAAAAATGAGTGATTTTTGGCATAAAATGAAAATGCCAAAATGAGCTCAAAAAGCGTAAAACGTCGAACTAAAAGATGTCGAAAGCGTCAAAACACAACCAAAACTTGAACATATATTGTTTGTACTCACCAAGTATGAACAAAATGAGCTCTTCCTTTTTTTCTGTGGGCACTATATCTGGAAATGTAGTGGCGAACTTTGAGCACATGAAAACAAAGTGCCCAAAATGTCGAAAGTAAAATTGACGCCAATATTCACCAATGGCTCAAATGAACTCAAATCAAAGTGATAATGAAAGTAAAGCCTCATCGCTACAAGGTCCAAAAGGAATCACAACAAAACTAGACACTGGCGCGACACACTGACTCAAAAAAGTGACAACATCAACACAACAAAGTTGCACTATTTATGCATCAAAGTGGGTCCCACCATGGAGTGTGGTGACCCACCACGACAATAACTCGTGATTGCAAAGGGAAGGGAAGGCAAACCAAAATGATTACCAATGTTGAGTTCGCCCTGGAATCAATGAAATCAACTTGACCTTGGAACTCATCACGCTCTCCTAACCACAAGCAAAACTCAATTCAATCCTAATAATTTAGTCATATCGCCAAACTGGCCTGCAACTCACACAAACCAATGACATTCCATTGCAGAGGAGAGTCATGCCATTCCATTGCATCCCTTCTGAAGAGAAGTTGATGGAAAATCGCAATTTACGTTTAGGTTGAAGTGAGTACATGAAATGCATAAGATGTGCATCCCATGCCTAAACCAACAATGGGGGGTAAAAGAAAAAGGCACCGTAAGGTGCCGGCAACGATGCCTGAGGTATCCCTATCCTTTAAAGGGCTTGGCACCGTGACGTTAAGGAGTTTCCGGAAATAGTGGCACCGGAGCCGAGACTTTGAATTCCCTATTATAAACTAAGTATTGACGATTACAGGCATGCAGTCAGAGTTAATTTAACTCAACAGGGTGGACTTGCCGTAAAGGCCAGTTCATGGTCTCACGATTTGGGTCGCCAGATTCCAACTCGCAGTTCGCCCGCCAATTGGCGCGACGCCGGTTCACCACCAGGCTGCCGCAAATATCTAACTTCTGTACCTATGCGAATTTAAGGCAAATTCGCATAGGTATCAACAAGGCAATGAATTCCCTAATGACTGATACAAAAGCGGCGGAAAAACACGCCGAGCTCCATGATATCCCTGCTGCAGGCTCAAGTCAAAAGTACAATCAAAGGAAAGGTTAAGGGGGGATGAAGGCTAATGATATCCCCTATCAAGTCTTGTAGTGTGGGCCTATTATAGCCTACACAAAGGGGTGACGGGTGTCAGCACAAGGAAGAGTATGTGTCCCCATAACCGGGGATCAAGCCCTAAAGGGGGGACTGGGGGGCGCAGGGCATGACGGAAACCAAACACAACCTCCGAAGGTGGTGTGAACAACATGATGATGCTTAAGATTAAGTTCAGTTGATTTTTGCTCCCTCTCCTTCTACCAATATTATTGTGTTCCCTACCACACAGAGGCTTTATAAGCATTGACAAAAGTGTGTGACACAATGAGTGTTACTAATGACTGTGTCACTAACTGTGACTATCGATTTGTATATTCATATTTTTTTTTGCCATTGGCATTTTCTTGTGCAGTACCTCATTGTAGGCAGCCTATTTTGATGGCCGGCCTTTTTTTGAATGAACTGTGTTTCAGACGTCGACAACAAAAAGGGATATCTCACTACTAATTGTGCCCTGTCCATTGGTGAAAGAATTTCTGACATGGGGCTCCTATTGTTGAACGTCTTTTGCAAAACCAATGCATTAGTAAACTGCTACAGCAGTGCAACATCTTTGTTAAAAAAATAGTAAAAAAAACCTCAAACACTGCACGCCTAAACAGTAGTTGTTGTGCAGCGAGGGTGTGAAAAATTGCGAAAAAACTTGGCAAAAACTTGTTTCCAATTTTTCGAAACATTTGAACGCATCTTTAACAAATCTGCAGAAAATTGTCAATCAATTACAAAAACATTTCTACAAATTTTCAGGCATAGGTGATACAATTTCTCAAAAAAGTTTACAAAACTTTGCAGAAGGTTTCTCACCCGAGAAGAAAAAATTCTAAAAAAACTATCAAAACAGTCAATAGTCATTACACAAATGTTGAACAAACTTTTTGACAAAAAATGCAAAAAAGTCCAACAAACCCCAGAGTTTTTTGGGAGCAATGGTGCTTGAAAAAAGGGAAGGTATCCCACTTTTGGGGTATTTTTGAGCATATCGGAAAGGAGTGCGCCAAGTTTTGGGCATATTGGAAGGTTTCGGTCGGAATGCGTCAATGTTCGAGCACGCTAGTTTGTTTGGGCCACCCTGTAGTGGATGACCCCCGGTGTAATGTATCTTTGGCACTGCCATGCAGTTATACTACATTTCTTTTGTTCCCGAAAGACTCGCGACGGTCATGTGGCATTGCGGCAGTCACATGCGCGCACTTCAGATTGTCGCATAGTGCTGCGCATTACGTAATGTAGATAAATGAAAGACGCTCAGATATTGTGTGTTTGTATGTTACAATTATCGAGATATCATGATTGTTGTATTATCATGTTATTCAGGGACTATGAAAGGTCTTAGGACAAAATCAGAACTGCGTCCCTGATTTGAAGGATTGGTGTTGTGCTCTGGCCTGCTACAATTTTGTCCTAACTGGGAAAATTTTCGGACATCGTTGAGATTGAGGTTGCGAAGAAATGTGGCCGCTGTGGAGAAGTTTAAAGCAGCAGAGCAGGACGCAGAGATCTGCATTTACGTCCGAAGTTCGGGAACAAATTTTTTCCCCCTTTCACCGCATATATGCACAGGGCAGTGCTACAACCCGCCGAAGAGGACAAGTTGAGGGTTAACGTTACCGAAGCAGCGGACGCGGCAGAATGCTCGACGGTGAACACCAGCGAAAGCTTCGCAACGTGCTGCGGGAGTTGGGGACCGAAGAGTCTTGGTATGCAACTTCCGTTCGTGAACGTGAATATCATGATGGGGCCTTCCTGAGGATGTGTCAGGCTGTAGCGCTACGCGACGCGTATGATCCAGCGCTGGATTTGGGTTTGCCGCCAGTGTTGGGTGGGCCAAGAACGTCAAGGCCCTGGGAAGAAAAGAGCTGCAGCGTTCGAGGACTTCGTGTGTTACGAGCGCTGGGTTGCGCTCAGAAAGCAGCGCTGACGAACGACGTTGGGTGCAGCGCTGACGAGCGTCAGCATCAGCACGAAGATGACAGCAAAAACCAGGCGGCGTCCACGAGAGAGTGCCCAAGTCGTCCCGAGGGTTTGGAGTTTGCGCAAACGCAGGCCGGCGCGCACGAAGCGACGCCGCTGAGGTCCACGAGTGGCGCCACGGAAGAGAGGCCGACGCGAGAGTCCACGAGTGCCAGTGGGACAACACAACCGCAAACACGAGGACTTCGAATCCGAGGACGACGACGAAAGGAAAAGGCGTCGACTTGAAGGTGATATAACAAAATTTTCTAAAGGTTCTCCGTTGAATTTCTGGCATATATGCACGGGAGTGCGCTCCTAGCGTTCGAGTGCTTGCGCTCACGCGTGTGTATGCACATCCACGGTGTTTGAGTGCGTGCGCTCTGCTGTGTGTGTGTGTACCAGTGTATTGAGGATCTTGGAAGTGGAGTTGTGACTGATCCATTAGATCAGGTGCGTGGGTCTCACTGAAACAGTAGTGAACGACACACACAGCGCAAGGGTTGCGTCAGGGTGTGTGTTTGTGTTCTGCATGGCAATGTGCCAGTACGGGTTTGCAGCACACCAGCACTGCATTATGTAATGTATCGGTGACCAAATAAAGAGGGTGGGCCACCCAAAGAATGGGCAGGGCCCTAATAAAGGTTACACCAGCTTGCTTCCTCCTCCTTGCCTATTTTTCAGGTTCATCCAAGAATCACAAGAGTTCAACAAGTCAACAAAGTCAAAATGACGTTGCCATGGTATGCCACCATTTTCTTTGGGTTCCACGCCTTTTTGCATTTGAGGCCAACCATTGTGACTTCTGCTCAGGAGTCCAATCAGCATCAATAAAGACAAATGAAGGATCCAGAGAACGAATCTCAGAAGTAATCTAACTCATATATGACTTCAGTGAATGGGCTTTGTATATTAGCATTCATGTCTGTTTGTTTGAAGACATTGCGTTGTGATGCACAGAGATTTGCATTTGTATGTGCAAGCACTTGCCTGGAGCCCCACTGAATTTTGTAAAATAGACTTCTGAGATTTTTCAGCATCGGATCCCCATCACCAAAGACACCCATTACAAGAAAATAGTGGAACTGGTGGTATACAAACATGCAACATGAAAAAAAAAAAATTTTTGCATGAAACGACAATATCAGTTTTGTTTTGGGTATCAAAGCTTTTGGGTGTGACTGCCACTCTTTTATATAACAAGGAATTGTGGCTCAGCCCAATGGTACAAGGGTATCATTGAGCTTGGGAGGGGAGTGCGGCAGTCACACGCGCGCACTTCAGATTGTCGCATAGTGCTGCGCATTACGTAATGTAGATAAATGAAAGACGCTCAGATATTGTGTGTTTGTATGTTACAATTATCGAGATATCATGATTGTTGTATTATCATGTTATTCAGGGACTATGAAAGGTCTTAGGACAAAATCAGAAATGCGTCCCTGATTTGAAGGATTGGTGTTGTGCTCTGGCCTGCTACAGGCATGCCGATTTCACCTGGTTATGCAAAATGAAGTTTTTTGGGGCAGTTGCTTTGAACTCAATTCTTAGTGGCCTAGTTCTGAACGCTGATAGCGAACAGTTCAATGTCCGATGCACCATGATTCTCCTATGGTAGTCACGTATTGTGCCATGGCTGGTAGTAGTAGATGTTGCACCCCTTTCCCATGTGACCGAGGCATGGCCATGCTGTTATATTACATCTCATGTTTTCAAAAGACTCTCCGCACTCATGCTGCATGCATGTTTTGTGCTCTAAGGATGAATTACAACGTTTCATGCACATAAGTCCCACACGTTTGTTACCGGCCTAGTTCGCCACGCCGGTAGTGAAGCGTCCGACATCCCACATGACACGCTTCCCTCATTGCTGCTACCCATTGTGCTATCCTAGTTAGTAATGGATGTTGCCGATGGTGTATCTACGGCATGGCCATGCGGTAATCTTACGTTTTCATGTGCATAAACGACTCGGTTCGGCCCGCACACACTCATCAACACATACGTTATCTCTTTACGTAATGCCGAAATGCACTTTCGGCATAATTGCAACATCCTTCGAAGCAGTGCCCCCGGACCACTGAAACAAAATTCGGCACGTGCATAGCAGCCTGCCCGGCGAAAAATTGTGCAACCATGTTACCAAGATTTTGTTATCCGATGTGTGCATACTGTGCAAACTCATTCTTGGTGCTGTAATAATATGCATCTGAAAGGCAGAACCTTTTCTCATGACAGCAAACCCATCGCTCTTGCAAGTTGTGTTTATGACTATGATCCAAGTGCACCAAGTGTCACCGAACGCACCGCCATGTTTGCCGCCAATGGTTTTGTAAACAACTGTGGTAGTCTTACAGGTGGTGTTGGTTACGACTTCTTTTCGTATTGCGAAAAGCTTCGACTGTGCAATGGTGTTGTGGGGTTATTCTACGCTGGGTGTGGCCGCAAAGTGTTCTTTTCTAACGTACTATTTCATCGCTGATACCCAAGGACGGCTGCAGTGTAAGGTAACCAACAGCATAATGGATGGTGTGTTGATATATTTATATGTGATATCTTGGTGCAGAAATGGGACGTTTTCTTACCCATTTGTCTTCATGAAAACAATTTTCAGGTTCTCTTTTTGCCACGATGCACAGATTTGGTCTATCTCTAGTGTTGTATATGTAGGTTAAGCGAAAAAAGTGCTTGCTTATTAAAAGATTGCGGGGCATAGATAAAAAAAATCATCCAGTGTTTCGCAAAAAGCTTGTAGCGTAAATGAAAAACCTATGCGGGATGTTACAGACAATTGACTGCCATCGGAGCCAAAAAAGCCATTTCAATGTTTTGTGTCATATTCTAAATGCGGAGTTTTCAAACGCAAATCATGCTTTTTCTTTTTAGAAAAAAACGCCGATTCCATGGGTAGGCTGCCATAAGCATGATTTGTTTGAAATTACCGAGGCAAAATCATTGCCCAACATGGCACAATGGTTGAAATTGCGGTTGAAATACATGCTTCTTGGAGCTGCGGCCCAGATTCAAAGGGTCCGAAATTGAACATTCGTATGTAGGTTAGAAGTCAAATCAGATTTGCCCAGCCGGGGGGATGTCTTTGGGACCTGCTTCGCTAATTTTGCAACCGCACAAATGTATCCTGTTTTGTTTCGTTTTGTCTCACAACTGTGTCTAGCAATACAATATCAGAAACAAAAAATTAATTTCGGGGTAGGTAGTGCTAGTTAGATAAGTAAAAGGTGTAAATTACCATCAAGATAATCAAATTTCAATTTTAGGCGTCCACCTGAATTACAACTCATGAACTGAGTAATTGAAGTGGACTTTCAGTAATGAATTGAATATTATCTGATTTGATGTGTAACTGATCATGTAAATTTGAAACTTTTGCTCGACAGCCGACGGACCAACCGACCAACCCCTCCGAGGTGGTCTGAAGCTCACTCCGCTCAATTCGGCAAAACGCGACCGACCAACCTCAACGGTGGTCAGGACTGGTAATGATAACCTTGCGGGCGGCTCATCACATAATGGTTTGTTTGTCTGTGGTTGCAAAATGGGGAAAAGCCTGATGTCGCATTGAGAAGAATATTTGTTGTACGCGACAAAAAGAAGTGCGGATTCTCGCGGACCAACCTCAACGGTGGTCAGGACTGGTAATGATAACCTTGCGGGCGGCTCATCACATAATGGTTTGTTTGTCTGTGGTTGCAAAATGGGGAAAAGCCTGATGTCGCATTGAGAAGAATATTTGTTGTACGCGACAAAAAGAAGTGCGGATTCTTATAGTAACGTTGACAAAGGGGCACCGGGTATCCTCATATTGTCTCTGCCTAACTTTCATTCATTGTGATGCAGAGTGGTTTGGATTCACCGCTGCGTACAAGTAAATGCAAATTTTCGTGCGAACAATGACCTAGCTCAATCAAAAACAACACGGCACGGCATTAAAAAGCACGCAATAATAGCAAAACAAATTTGAGCTTCATCAACGATTTAGCTAGCCGATAATTTAGTTTGATCTAACCAAGAAAAATGTGAAACTCAGAAAAATGCTACATTCTTAAACAATCACGAAATTGGCCTCATTCAACACGCAATCAATTTTCACCATGACTCTCTTGCAACTACATATGCATGCACGAATTTGAGCAATCAATTCGCAAAATATCATGAATGACACCCATCAAGATTTGTAACAATTGTTTAATGATGAAAGTGTCATTCATAGGTTGATGAGAAAAACAATACACAACCTAAGTGCAAAACATAATGGTTCAAAGTCTTGGATATTCCAAACGACAAAATCAAGCAAGCAGAAAAAGTGAGTATGGACTATCTTGATTATCAGTCGGCAATCAGTCAGGGTTTTGTTCAATACTAGCTTCGGGCCCAAAGAAACACTTCCTTTACGCCGCACATAAACCCTTTTAAATACAAATCACTTTCGATATGATGCCTCATTGAACACATCACCAATTGATTGACGTTGCCACATTGACGTTTTCTCTGAAGCCGTGCACCATGTCAAACCTTCGGCGCATTCGTGGAGAATATTGTGGCAAGCCTGCACACGCTCAGTCCAAATTCAAGCATACCAACTTCAAATTTTCCACATCAGATTTGGCATAAAAAACATTGCGCCCCCAAAAAAACAAATAGTGCAAATGGATTTATCCATCCCTCTTTGATTGTATCCTGTCGTGATAAAGCTTCCGGGGTGTTTGTTAACAAAGACCGCATGCTTCCCCGGTCTCCAATCACATGGGACCCATTGGAAATAAATAAGGCCAATGCTAACAAACATTGACCAAACAAATAGCGGCATAAAACTAGTGCTTATTTTGATGTCACATGACAAACCCTTTGGGGTCATGAGCATGAGGCTCAAATGGTCCCATTCATGAACTTACCCTAGGGTGGTGCAAAAGTTCAAAAAAGCAGCTCAAAAAGAGCTGCGAATGGCCCATGAATAAATTTGCATAATGCTTCCCACCCTACAGCCATTTTGGCTCCCATCCTTTTGTTTTTGCACTCACCAGGGCCCATGTCTGGCTATCCCATGGCCCACTAGAGCACACCCTGCAATATTGGTTGATTCTGGGCTTGGGCCAAATGCCTTTCGGGGCACATGTTGGTGAATGTACCTTTTCAGAATGTGGTGTCAATGGCTAATTCCAAGCTAGGCAGAGCTCAAACATCTCCGCTTCCTGCTTAGGGCTGGAAGGTTGAGTTGATAGTAGGTTGCATGCTAAAAAGACTTGTACCCTGTCTTCAGCCTCTTCGCTTGGGCCCAGTGCCACACTCAAGAGCACAAAAGGTTCTCGTAATCCCCCCCCCCCAGGCCTTTTGGTATTAATGCCAGACAGTCCTAGGGCATGTTCTCTCATGTAGTTGGTTCGGGGAACGAGAAAGAACTTCTCAGGAGTAAACTCCAGGACTGTTATGGTCCCCAACAACAATACCACATACAACAAGCCGTCTCATTCCTTGTGAAACCGTTCTGCAGCCCCACGAAACGTGCAACCAGAAAAACGACGCATCCCTCAACAAGACCATTGCAGAACAATAATAACGGACGCTGGGAATGATGTGCAGGACAACAGGGCTTACTGCCATACGGCACAACGTCAGGCGCGCAAAAACAGAAATGCTGCACAAAGTAAAGAAAACATACGAGTCGCGCCCTGCGAGACGCACCTCCCTGTCATTTCCAACCCCACCCAGAAGTGCTGAGCCCAAGTGCTCCTTTAGGTTTGTACCTAATAGTCGCCGAATGGATCACTGACCGGCACCTTATCGGAGTGCCAGTGCACGTAGAACCGACGTGTGAAATAATCTCCGAAGAACAGCGCGATGACGCCCCACATTGCAACAAACCTTCTGTGCTAAAGAGGGCACATCAAGCAAGGGAGCTTGGAGGAGAAAGGATGCACAAACATGCAACCCCTGGCGCATGGCACTCGAAGCCATGCCTAACGAGCCCGCGAAGGGAAAGCAAGGGAAATAAAACTCATCAGCCGGGGCAGCTCGTTCGCGGTGACACCACACTTCCTGCACAAGCACATACCTTAAGCCAATCAGCGTCGGCACCCCAAGGACCATCCCAGTGCTTTCTGGGGCGGAAGCTCGAGACTCCCATCATTCTCTTCCCCGCGTTTCGCAGCATTGCACAACTAAGAAAAGAAAAGGAAGGAACTGTCCACGGAAACAGACGTGCGGAAGTGCTGGCAGATTTGCGTTCCGTACAAGGGTGTCTGTCTCTCGGTTTTTTTTCTGGTACTGGCGGATAGGTTGTTCCGGTAAAGTGCTGCCTTCGAAGAATTGGGCAAGCAACTTTATTTCTGCTGTCGGATACAGTCACATGAGTCGATAAGAGGGCTACAGCTGCACATCAGATCGCAAGGGAACTGGCTGCAAGTCCAAGGCCTACGCTGATTTCAAACGAAAGTGGCATTCAACCTGCATGCCACGTTCATGCCGCCCGCAACAAAAGAAATAATATGAAAGAACTGAAAATCTGACCATAAGTTACCGTGTTGCACGGACGTTTGGGACATGTGAGAAGATTCAGGAGACTACTCGAACTAACATTCGTGCGTGGGGAGTGAGCCACGCTGTGAGCATGGTGTACCGCTACTTGAAACCGAGTAAGGAGCAGTCGCAGAATCCCAAGTTTTCGCTCTTTTCTCTCTCTATCTATGTCTCTTTCTCTCTCTCTCTCTCTCTCTCTCTCTCTCTCTCTCTCTCTCTCTCTCTCTCTCTCTCTGTGTGTGTGTGTGTGTGTGTCTGCATGTCTCTGTGTCTGTCTGTCTGTATCTGTTACGTATGGCGAAGGAGATACATGCTCGAGGGTTTAGCTGACTTTGTTGACACTATTGTCTTCGAAAAATCCTGGTGACACAAAAATCCAGGAAAGATCATCCTGATGTCGCGCGCCCGACCAGGACTGTGGGTCGCGGCATCCGCACGACCTGGGAGTACCAAGCTGCCTTGGGAGTTCGGCAGAGATGGGTGCACCGATTCACAAAGTGGGCGGCTCTACAGCGCCTGATGGGAGGTAGCGTTGATTACACGGCTAACCCTCACCTCATTCAAAGGCTCATTGTTCGCGCCGCCAGCTTCTCGGGTCTCTTGGCATGCAACTTCCAGAACGAGAAGCCTACCCCTAAGCTTTACCTTGCCCTAACCCATGGGATCCAATTCATCATGCACCACAAATTTTGCAGGTATGCTGATGAAGAACCCATGGAATCCCAACACGCTGACCATAACTGCATCCGTGTACGGTCGAGGCATTGCGTGAATCAGCAAGTGGCTATGCTTCATGGTGTGAACACTTTGTTGGTGCGCAACAATGTCAGTTGTTGCATTACTGCTGGCAAGCTCCGGGACGAGTGCAACGAGCTTGGGTGAGGAGGAATGAGCCTAACCCTAAGTGGAGCCAATGTGGTGTTGCGGAGGGCCCAACCCTAGCCCTAAATGATGGTTTCCCACTCTTTTCTTTGGTACAAGGGAGAACTCTATGATAATGGTGGGCCCTTTGGGAGTAAAAGCAAATTTAGCAATAACCCTAACCCTAATGACACATTTGTGGGGGGCAAATCGGACTACCCATGTGATTGCAATGGTTGAAAGACATCGGATGATCATTTATGTGCACTAAATCGAAGAAATCGACATTACTTTGTGTCCTACATTGTTGCATGATGTGAGCATTTGTCATTTGAGAGGGATTTGGACAGAGCAGGGTGCTGGGATTGCCATCCGTCACGATTTTGCCCGAAAAACCACCCCTAACACTAGGCAAGTGTGAAGAGATCGCATTTTTGCCATCCTGTAGGGTCCCTTGGGCCATCCGCATCATCTCTTCACACTTAGACTTTTTGTCCGGGATTCCTTGATTTGGTGGGGTAGTGGTTACGGGTACTGTACACCCTACCTGTATCACACCTTCCCCAACCTCTGCCCCCGGGGTGCTAGGATGTGACGGCTCATAAAAAGAGCTAGACGAACATTTTCCCGCCACCGCTTCACGTCCCCATGGTCATAGTTGTGTGCGCTTTTGGAGTTTTGGAGTTTTGTTGTGTCCGCTTGGTGGAGCTCGGTGGCTGGGAAATCCACGGTTCAATTTTGGCCCCACGGTGCCCCTCCCCCTCTCCCTCCTAGTCTGCTGCGGCAATCTCAGACAGGTGTGTAACCCTACCCTACACCAACGTAGCAATGTAAAAGGCAACGCCAAAGCATGGGACATCTCTGCATATGATCAACATCATGGCTTGTATACAAATGACCTATCCTGGGCCTCATATGCGGGGAGGACGGCCTCGACTTGGTCCAAAAGGTGAGGCCGGTCCCCCCCCACACGCAGTGCTGCATAGTGCCAGGTTGAGGACGCCTTGATCTTCCTAATTGCTTCTTTTAACACCTCCACCGTTAATTTGTTCACATTAGGGTGTTTGTTCACACACAGGAGCGCGCGCGTATAGCGAAACATGGTTGCGCCGAACCAGTTGGTTGGGTTGATGCGTGTGGGTGCGCGGATGCATAGTTTGTGCTTCTGGAAAACTGAATGCAAACACTCAATGCAGAGGGTTACCCATTGTTTGTGGAGGTTAGACAGCGATGGAAATTGAGGGAAGAACTCAATAGGGTTGACCAACCAGCGGCGAATCAGTTGCATATAGCCCTCATACCATGTCTCATACATGTTGGACTCCACGACACCAAGCCGATGACTACCTTTGAGGAAGGGAAGCTCAAAGTTTTTGGAGTAAGCACACTCTAATTGAAGGAGAAACTCAACATTCGCATCTTCTAACCATTCGCCCTCGTTCGGAACCACTTGTTTAAAACCCTCGGAATAGTGTTGTATGCACTGCCCACCGACACCAAATGTTGCAAACCGATTGAAAGAAGTGCGTTGTAGCTTCAGGGCATGGGGAGGCGCACCTTCTCTTTCATCCTGTTCCTTCTTCAACGATGAGAATTCACTACGTTTGAATGTCAGAACTTGTTTGCTCAAGCGCCGGGTGACATGGTAGTGCATTGCCAATTTGCCACCTGTTTTCTTTGTGTAGATCGGGTAAGTGAGGTCATTGTCTTGAAAGTTTTTAATTAACCTTTGGTTAAAGAGGGTTCTAACGAGGTTCGTGACGTGATCATCACACTGTTTGTACGTTGATGGCTTGTAGTTTCCTATGCACCCATCTTGCCTCCATGCCCCCAAACGCGCCTGCTCAAACAAGGCTTGGAATCCTCCAAACTCCCCACCTATTGCCGTCGTTGTGTCAGCGGTAAGGGATATGATGGTATAGAGAGGTGTGCAGGGAAGGGAGAATCTCGCTTCAACACCATTAACCTTTGCCCAAACAAGAATGAATTGGTTCAGCATGTCTAGGGCGGTTTTACCTACACAATCCAACAGCCCAATTAGCTCAGCCTCCATCTTACCCGAGATGTGAAACTCATGGAATGCGCGGCCAAAGTATGTGGAAGTTCCATCCAAACCCAACACCAAGTCTTTGCAACCATGGATCTCTTCCAACACAAATAGTTCAAATGCGGTCAAACTAGCCCCAATCAAACACCGTTGAGCAGTTTGGGGAGAGGTGGCATGAGACACATCACCATCAGTACATAACTTGTAAACCTCGGAAACTTGATTGGCGGCGACATCATGAATGGCTTGGGGCTATCCTAGCAAAATGCGAATTGTGTCCGGAACCGTGCAATGAGCATGCACGGCATCCGTTTGAGATGCATCCGTGTTCACATCCACATGGAATAAAGTCTTTGCAACCTTGTGAACCGGCACTTTAGTTTGAGGAACAAACATTGCGAGCCTGCCGTTTCTCGTTTCTGTTTCTTCGCGTGTTTCTGGAGCACAATTAGTGAGCATGATTGTGAAACGCACGGTGCTGGCAATTACACACTATGCGGCAAAATTGTGTCCTCACCTGTGCGCCGCTTGCAAACTTGACCAATGTGCCGACGCATTTTCAACATGTCTTGTTGGCAACCCCAACACAAGCGCACTGCATCCGGAAGCACATGCAAACCCATGTAATACCGACGAATTGTGTTTGTCTCGGTGAAGTAGTGGGACACACATCAAAGGTTCGTTGTGAAGGGTGTTTGCCACACCCATCACAATCCGGCTCAACATCCTCCTCAATGTCACCAGAACCACGTAAAATTGTTGTTCGGGTGTCCACTGGTTCTGGCAAAGTGGCACTGGAGGAAGCCGAAGATGCACTCGTGAAACGCCGCGGTTTTGGTGTAAGGTGAGGTAAAGGTGCCAGTGGTTGTACCAGGGACTAGTGGTTGTACCACCCTAAGTTTTTCACACTTTCCACATGAAAACGTGTTGTTTATTGTGGGATTTAGGAACCATAGAGGGTGGCTTACCATTGGGGTATGCTTGGATGTACCTAAATCCGAATGCCTAACACAAGTTTGGGTCAAGCAAGGTCCTATGGGGGTTGCAGTGGCTGTTGGCTTGGGGGCCTTCCGGGTGGGGGGGGCTGCAGGGGTGGCGCTCACCTCAGCAGGCTCATCATGACCCCGCTTCAGTCCCCTCCCCCCAAGCTGTTTCCCCGCCCTCGCGGCCAACTCGGCCTGGACGGCCAAACATTGTTCAGGGGGGACAGGCTCCCCCCCAAAACTTTGCAGGACCATGATGGAGTCAGAAATACTCCATTTTCCCTCGGTGGTGCTCAAAAAAAGACGCACCTTCCTAGAACTCTTGGACCACACTGCAAACCCCCAAAAGGCATCAACTGCCCCCTCCTTCAGATTTGCAACCACCCTTTTCGGCAGTCGCAAATCATACATTGCACCACTGGCACGGACATTCAGTCGGGAATAGTACCGGGTGTCCTTGCCAGTGGTGCATGCCAGGTCAGAGGGGGCACTAGCAACATCCCCCCGCCCCACGGCAACGGGCTCAGTGAACTCCCGGCCGGAGACCACTTGCCCTGCAGCAGCCCTGGGCGCCAACAACTCCACCTCGGTCTCCACCACTTCATAATCAGTGATGCTCCGCAATGGCCAGGGATCGTACTGGACCTGCACAAAAAAAAAGGGTGGAATTCTAACAAAGAAGTAGTCGAAATGCATTGAAATTGGCAACAAAATACTATGATCATCGAGTACACGGCCGTATACCCCGAAGTATACGGCCGTTTACCTCCGAGTATACAGCCGTTTACCTCCGAGTATACGCCCGTTTACCCGGAATGGGTAGGCAGGTATACGGCCGTGTACTCGCGGTATACGGCCGTGTACTAGGAGTATACAGCGGTATACCGCAAGTATACGGCTGTATTTGCAAGGTATACGGCCGTATAGCAAGGCCATGGCACCGTGTGGGTGAGAGGTATGCATGCTACACTCGCGCACGTATAACGCCCATGGTTCAAACCCGATTGCCCTCAAACATGCAAAAACGTGTATAGGCCATTGAAGAATCCTACGAAGAAGCTGAAAAGGTTGAAGATCAATGAAAGATTCAACTTGAAGAACCGCAACCATACAGAGAGGCGCTAACGACAGGCAAACAAAAAATAACCCACCGTTGACCCTCCCTTTTTAGATGAATGACACGTTGACAATTAATGAATGACAACAACACACTTCCACCCATGCCCTCAGCCAACAAGAAATACCTGATTGCAGATGCACCACAACTCATTCTTCTCCTCTTGTTCTTCCTCCACTTCCTCAACTTCTTCAACGGCCTTCTCCTTGCCCTTCCTTGACTTTGGCTTGGGCTTTGGCTTGGCCTTCTTCTTTCTCGAGATGGCCTTGAATGGCCACCACATCACCCAATCGTAGGTCTCCGCGAGTGCAACATCCATGAGGTGCATGGTGCTTGTGCCCAAGAGCAAACCAGTGCAAAACCCCACCAATTGTGGAATCGGTGGAAGCCATGTACCCTTCGTGAACGGGGGATAAGTGGCCGTTTGAATGGGGTGTGAATACTCACGTGAATCGACCCAAATTTCGAGATTTTCGGGGGGGAAAGCCATGTTTTCGGTTCCTTCTGAGGGATTTGAGGGGGTAAATTTCTTCCCCCAGCTTCATTACGCATCATCCAGTGAAAGTCCCGCCCCAACAGCATCCACCATGCCCAAACGGCGCCCAAAACGAAAAGTGCCAAAACCCGGCAAGCCTGTAGCCGATTCACGGGCGTCAATTCACCTGATTTTACACAAATTTTACCGGTGTGCACCCCCTCATTTGTCCTAACACCCAAGGTACTCTATCCAATGCATCCCTGCATGCACCCTGGCCACAGGCAACAATGGTCTGAGTTCGTGTTGTATTCTCATATCCGTTTCTTGCGACACCGGAACCGCCGCTCTAGAGTCTGAAGGTGCTGCATGTCGGTTAGAAGCCGTCTTCTTGTACGGCTTGCATACGTTTGTACACTTATGGGCCCTTGCCCATTTTGTGCCCTTTTGGTCGCATCCCACCCATGCGACCAGAGGCTATCATCAATGGTGTGGTTGTCCACAACCACTTGCACCCCTAGTCTCCCCCGGAGGAGGCTTAGGCCCCCGCTGTTGCGCCACATGAACTTCAGCCTTCGGTGACTTCCCTCCATGGCAAAGCAGGAGAACTTTGACAAGATTCTCCACTGCTTTGCAAAATAATACATGTGGTCGATCCAAAGATGCGTCCACAGAAGTTTGCCCCACTAGAGCTCATTGTGGGCAGCGCCCATGGCTATGCTATGGTTCCGGAGCCGGCCCAAATCGGCCCCGGAGAACCATGCGGAACGCCAAGCGAATACACACATGCTTGCAAAATTCTCCCACCATGTTTTGCACATGACTCCCAACTTTTTCCTCCTACTTGATGCTGCCTCACACTGGGGTGTTGTAGGCAAGCATCCATTACCTTCTCCCAACCCTTGTTCTGCATGAAATGGATGGCAGCAGCACACTCCATCCTTACCTTCCCCTTGTTGTTTGCCTTGTCATTGTTTAATGACGCACGGGTGCAAGGTCGTGCAGCAAGCTGTGCCTCATCTAGAACTGGTTGCATCATGGTGCGTGCCACAGTCCATGCCTGTGCGCCGGCCAAAAGGTAACGAACGGGATCCCCCCCCCCCCCCCCCCGCCGCCCTCTCGGCCGTTGGGCCCTCGGCACCCTCCCCTGTTTGTGCCGGTGGCTTTGCCGGTGCCCCCGCGGCCTTGCGCGCCGTCCCCAAGTTGCGCTCCAGGGATTCCACTTGGGCGGCGAGGCGGTCCCTTTCCCGGGTGACGTCCGCCAACCGGGTCTCGGCAGCCCACATGTCCTCGTTGGCCCTAGACAAGCGGGCCTCGAGGTCGCGGTTGGCGGCCTCCGCGCTCATCGCGCGGACGTCCCACGCCCCAGCCCGCTGCAGCTGATGCTGCTGCTCCACCCACTCCCCCGACACCCCCCTCTGCGGGTCCCCTGCCGCCCGCTCCGCCGGGGCGGCCATACGCGGGGCCTTCGGGGGGGGGGGGGGGCATCGGTGTCCCCTTGCGGAGGGGGGGGCTGGGCTTTTTCCTTCCGGGCGGAGGGGGTGGGGGGGGCCTCCTCCTCCCCCTCAACGTCACTGATGTCAACCCCCCCCTTCCGTTGCCTCCCCACATGGACGCGCATGGCAAGCCATGCCACGTCCACCCACTCCGGCTTCCGCTGCCGCCACCCCGTGACCACATTCAACCCAACGACCCCAGCCGTGGTCACCGTCCCCTCCTCCCCAGTCCGCGCCACCCTCGTCTACACGCCTGTGCCCGCTCACAAGCCGGTAGGCAAACGTCCTGCCCACCAGCTCCTGCCCCTCGGGCAGGTTGGAACCCCCCGCTACCACATGGGGGCAGGGGAAGGAGATGCGGAGGGCGGCTTGCACCCCCCGGGCCTCCAAGGCCCGGTCCCACGGCAGAGAGATGCCGCTGCTGCCCGTCAGGCCCGGGCGCCACCCTCTACGTCCAGGCCGGATCTAGCTGCATGGTGGCGAGGGTGACCCGGGCCAGGGGGGGGTCGAGTTGGGCGGTACCCAACTCCTCGCGGGATGGCATGGGGACGACCACCTCCCGCACGGTATGCCCCGCACCGGAGCCTCGCTGCGGCCCCTGCAGTGCGTCCCGAGCGCATGGAGGCCTCACTGCGCTCACTGCCGGCCTCGCTTGGGGCCCGTCCACGACCGGTGCCACGGGCCACCTCGCTGTGCTGCTTGGGCACTTGCACACGGTGCTGGGGCATGAATCGCCGCCGGGTGTGGTGCCGGACGTTTCGGGACCAGGCGTGAAACGGGACCTACAGACAGGGAGAAGTGTGCAAGGCACCAATGGAGGAAGGGGGAGCAATGGGATACGCTGTTCTAGGGCGTGGTGCGGAACCCCCCCAATTTTGGGGGTTGTTAATATGGTTGGAAACCGGATTTTCACATGTTACATGGGTGCACTACGATGCAACAATGTGCCTTGCATTTCTCGTTTGCTCGGTATTGCCCGTTTTGCACTTTTTGTGATTTGGTCTTTTTGTGCTCTAACTAGTTAGAACGTGGTTAGAGCACTAGTTATCGCGGGGGTTATCGCGTGATAACCTAGTAATTGCGCGAGTTATCGCGCTACTTATCGCGCGATAACTAGTTGTCGCGCGAGTTATCGCATAGTTTATCGCACTTCATTTTCTCTTGTACCATGTTTCCCCTCTTCGCTTTAGCTCTTAAATAATCTACAATGGCCCTTGCTGCTGCCCACGCTTGGTGCGAGCACCATCAAAAGCTCCTTGGGATGCGTCGCCTTGGCGGACCCGAGGGGTTTACGAAGGGTGACACCACTGTGAGGCGCCTTGTGGCGAGTCATTTGGAAAAGTGTGTGGGCTTTGGACTCATTGTCCATAAAGCCCCCTTCATGGCCGACGAGAATTAAGGAGAGAATTAAGGAAGCTGGTTCTCAGCAACTACATCTTCGAGTTGCTAGAGGTAAATCCAGGGGTTGCTGGATTTTTGATCCAGCTTCATCCGGAGGATGTGGATGCCGTGGTGGAGTCCGTCACCGCCCATTGACATGACATGCCGAGAAGGGTGCGGGGACGAAGACGACCCTCTATGTGGGTCAGGAGGAAGAGGAGGAAGTGGAGGAGGAAGTGGTGGAGGTGGAGGAAGTGGGGGATGGGAGGGGGAAGGACAAGGCCCACCACCCCCTCATGATTAGTGTCCAGAAGGTAAGGATCCGACCTGGTAAGGGGAAGGGGAAGTCGGATGGTTGGTTCCCCCACCCCCTCACCCACAACACCCGCCGGGTCTGCACTGACGATCCCGAAACCAAGCTCCCCATACCACTCCCTTTGCCCCACAAGGGAGTGGGAGCGTGAGTGGTATGGGGTCATCACTCCCAACATTGTTTCGGGGCAGGGGGTGATTCTTTTTCCTGTTGGGGCAACACCCCCTCTTATTGGGGAGGCTGAGGAAGTGGCTGCGGCACAGCCCATGGGGGCCTTTAATAGGGATCCAAATGATCTTGTGTTCACTGCCGGGGACAGGTTCTTGGTGAACCACTTGCTCGAGCAAGATTTTTTGAGTGAGGTGCAGCTAGAGAGTCTTTTGGATGATCTTGAGAGGGTGCCTCTCTCAGAGAAGGCTGCCATTTTGAACGAGAACCCCCCCATTGTGGGCAGGCCCCAAGATTCAACGACCCGCCGCACAGTGTATGGCAACTATGGGGGCCGCAACCACCACAAGCACAACCCCCACAAGCTGCACGATCTGCCGTTCCTCAAAAGGGTCGCAGAGCGTGTGCTTGAGACTGCGAAGAAGAGTGTGCTTGCAGGGGTTGGGTGGAGCTGCACCATTCTTGACATGGCACAAATTTCGACCTATGACCACACCCCGCAGCACCTCCATCGCGACGCCCCCCCCCCCTACACTGTGCCCGACGGCACATTGATTGTTAATTGCCTCATTATGCTCACCCATAATCATGAGGCCGAGGATGGGACGCATTTTCTTTTTGTGCCCTCCAATAGTTCGGGGTTCCCTGACCCTTGGTTGAGAGGGCTTTGCCATTCAAGAGGGGCGCTGCGTTTTTCATTTAATGCCCTTGATGTTCACCGGGGGTCGGGCATTCCAAAGGCCTCGTCCACTGGTGTGACCCATCCTTGCCTCATGGCATATTTTGCAATTCAGCTAACCAAAGGGCCTAAGTTACAATTCCCAGTCCATTAAGCGGCCCCAGCTCGGGGCACGTGGTGGCCAGGTTGCCAAGACGGTCCCCTGTCAAGGGGTGGTTAGGTGTAGGGGGAAGGTCGTGGCCAAGTGCTACAGTTGCGATCGGGCTGTTTTGTGTGCCGCACACAAAGATGCTCTTTGTGTGCCATGCCAGGAGGGTCTAGGAGCAAGAGGGGGGAGACGAGGAGGAGTTGGTGGAGGACCCCAGTGGGGTTAGCATTGAGCAATGTGCTCAGTGCTTGCTCCCGGTGGGAACAACCACCAGGCATTTTTTGTTGTCGGGGTGGGGGGGTGGCACGGAGGTGGTTGCCCCCCTCACGACTGAGTGGGATGCAGCGTTCTAGGGCGTGGTGCGGAACCCCCCCAATTTTGGGTGTTGTTAATATGGTTGGAACCCGGAATTTCACATGTTACATGGGTGCACTATGATGCAACAATGTGCCTTCCATGTTTCGTTTGCTCGATATTGCCCGTTTTGCACTTTTTGCGATTTGATCTTTGTGTGCTCTAACTAGTTAGAACGGGGTTAGAACGGGGTTAGAGCACTAGTTATCGCGTGGGTTATCGCGCGATAACCTAGTCATCGCGGGGGTTATCGCGGGGGTTATCGCGCGATAACTAGTTATTGCGCGAGTTATCGCGTAGGTTATCGCGCTTCATTTTATGTTTCCCCTTTTTCGCTTTAGCTCTCAAAGCTTTCATATTCTTCGTAATGGCCCTTGCTGCTGCCCACGCTTGGTGCGAGCACCATCAAAAGCTCCTTGGGGTCCGTCGCCTTGGCGGTCCTGAGGGGTTTACGATGGGTGATGCCAATGTGAGGCGCCCTGTGGCGACCCGCTTTGAACATAGTGTGGACTTTGGACTCCTTGTCCATAAGTCCCCCTTCATGGCGGACAAGCGAGACCCCCTGGTTCTCAGCAACTACATCTTCGAGTTGCTAGAGGTAAATCCAGGGGTTGCTGGATTTTTGATCCAGCTTCATACCGAGGATGTGGACGCGGTGGTGGAGTCCGTCACCGCTCATGCCGAGAAGGGTGCGGGGACGAAGACGACCCTCTATGTGGGTCAGGAGGAGGAGGAGGAGGAAGTGGAGGAGGAGGAGGAGGATGCGGGGGGGGGTGGGGGGCTGGGGGGAGGAAGGAGAAGCCCCACAACCCCCTCATGATCAGTGTCCAGAAGGTAAGGGTGAGACCTGGTAAGGGGAAGGGGAAGTCGGATGGTTGGTTCCCCCAACCCCTCACCCACAACACCCGCCGGGTCTGCACTGACGACCCCGAAAACAAGCTCCCCATGCACTCCGTTTGCCCCACAAGGGAGTGGGAGCGTGAGTGGTATGGGGTCACCACTCCCAACATTATTTCGGGGCAGGGGGTGATTCTTTTTTCATTTGGGGCAACACCCCCCCTTATTGGGGAGGCGGAGGAGGTGGTTTCCGCCGAGCCCTTGGGGGCCTTTAATAGGGACCCCAATGACCTTGTGCTCACGGTGGGGGGAAAGCTGGTGGTCAACCACCTCCTGGAACGGAGGGGGTTGTATGGGGGAGTGGCAAGGGTGGCCCCTGAGGTGGAGGGGGTGGCCCAGGTGGTGGAGTGGCGGCAGGTGGGGGAGTATGCGGCCGTCACGGACTTCGTGTGGCTGCGGAGGCTGGGCCTGGTGCTGGACGACGCCAAGAAGGAGGGCCAAGGCATGTGTCCATGTCACCAGGTGTGAAAACTTCCCACAACACCCTGCTCTAACCCCTGCTCTAACTAGTTATCGCGCTAGGTTATCGCGTTCTAACTAGGTGCTCTAAATAGTTATCGCGCTAGGTTATCGCGTTCTAACTAGTTATCGCGGGGTTATCGCGGGGGGTTATCGCGGGGGTTATCGCGCGATAACCTAGTTATCGCGGGGGTTATCGCGCGGGTTATCGCGTGTTTTTTTTTGTTTCTTTTGTTTTTTTCAGGCTACCATCTTGCAGCTGCCCCGCATCTTCGTCAAGGACGACGCCCAGGCAGCCGAGGCAGCAGGCGGAGCAGCAGAAGCAGCAGGAGCACGGCCCGCCAAGCCGGTGTCGGCCCGGTTGGAGCTGGAGGGGGAGAAGAGGCTGCCGGAGGGGGCGTCGTGGCGGTGGGGGGAGCCTGGGGATGAGGCGTGCAGGATGGGGGGGACGGGATGGTACCGGCAGGTCACCATCACCAAGAAGGAGGGGGGGGTGGAGAGGAAGACCAACCTCACCCTCCCCTCCTATGTGTGGGTTGGGGGGGAAACGGCCAAGTGGCCCAATGCCGCAGAGGGGGAAACGGTTGCGGCTTTTTTGTGTTTGTTTGGGATGAGCGACCCCCCCCAAAGGAAATCTTATTTCCTTTTGAGGGTGTGTTTTTTGTGGGAGGGGGAGTATACGGGGAGGGAAGTGTGGCAGAAGCTGCACAGGGGGGGGGACATCCACCAGGTTGGTGGGTATGACCCCCCCTCTTCTGTGGTGGCCACTGCCGATTGGGTTCGGCAGTATGCACCCAAGGGGGGAAGGCCGGGAAAAGGCCAGACGAAGCGGGGACCAGACGTGGTGGAGGTTGAGCCGGATGCCCCCCCCCCCCCTTAGGGGTAAGGGCCAAACCCCCGCCCCCAAGCCCTCCCCCAAGCCATCGAAGGTGGCAAAGGTGGCGGCGGCCCAGCCCCCCCATGAGGCCCTGGACGTGGAGGCCTTGGGGGCCAGCTAGTGTAATTTGTGATTCGATTATTGTTCACTATTTCTATTTTTTCTGCTTTGGTGGGATGCCCACCATGGTTTGTCATTGTGTACTCTGAGGAGGGGCAACTAGCCCGGAACATGTCCATTAGACTGATTTGAATTTGTGATTGTGGCGCCATATACCCCGTGCCTGCACATTGTTGACATCTCCAAGGTTTGCTGGGTGCAAAATCAACGTTTGTGAAGGTTTTAGGGTGCCCAACGCTTGCTCTAACCCCTCCAGTTAGTGCGCACTAACCCCTGCTCTAACTAGTTATCGCGGGGGTTATCGCGCGATAACTGGGTGCTCTAACTAGTTATCGCGGGGGGTTATCGCGGGGGGTTATCGCGGGGGTTATGGCGCGATAACCTAGTTATCGCGGGGGTCATCGCGTGGGTTATCGCGTGTGTTTTTTGGGCCCTTGCTTCAAAACCCTCCCTCATTTCGTGCCCAGGTCCTCTTATTCTTCATGGATAGTGCTGTCAATGAGGCCCTGCAGGCTCTCAACACAGCTAACCTCCGGCGGTACACCGATCTGCAGTGCCCCAAGGCCCGGCGGCGGCGTTTGAAGGCGGTTCAGCGGCTGGTGCGAGTTCTATTGGGTGACCCAAACGTTGTGTGTGGCACCAACACCAAAGGCGAAGTTTGTTTAAGTGGTGGGGCGTGCACTGCCCTGTATGGCCCACTTGGCGGCCATCTTGCATTAACAGCTCAGGAGCATGAGGCCCTGAGCATGCTACGCATGGCATGCAGCATGCATCTCTCCCAACGGGCCCTTTTGCGAATGCCCCGCCGTTACACACAACGGGACCTAAGGACCGTTCGGCAACGGATCATGCCCTACTTTCCCCAAACAACCATTGTAAAGTCTACCACAGGCCGCAATAGGGCAGCTGCCCACGTGCCTTTGCAATCAATTGTGCAAAATGCAATATCTATGGCCCGAGTTATCGGGAAACCCCCCCCTAGTGGCGTTGCCATTGTTGTTATTTCAGTTGATGGGACTTCCTTGTGGAAGGCATCCTCTACCCGTGCGGATGTATGGGTTAATGTATGGGGGGGGGCAAAATATGCTTCGAAGGTGAAGCTATGGGCCTCATGGTTTTGCATGGATGGCGGGGATGAACAGGCTTTTTTGAGAAGCCTGGACATCTCCGCCAACCTCAACCAAGAGGTGAGGGATGTGGAAGAGGACGTTGTCCTCTTTCAAAACCAATTTTTGACTTGCACTGTCATTTTGACAGGGGATGGGAAGGGGATGCAAGCAATGGGGGGGGCTGGGTCTAAGTGTTGGTTGTGCAAAGACCCCAATGGGATTGTTGAGCAAAGGGGGGTGGAGTCCACCTCAAGATGGGGGGCATTCTTGAGAAGTGTGACCCCTGATAGGCGGCCGGGGGACTACCAACATGCAGCATGCCGCATCCTAAACGGCATCGCAAAGCGCATTGAGACCACCCTTCAGGCCCTCCCCCCTGGTACCCCTGGTAAGGCCCAAGCTCTTGCAGCTTTGCAGGCCCTCAAACAAGCCCTCAAGGATGAGACCTCAGGCATCCCTCTCAGGGAACGCCTCCTTTCGGCCTCGAGGGCCACAGAAAAAGATTTCGATCTAACAAGCACCAAAGTTTTCCTAACCTCCCCCCCCTTCCAAAGGCAATTTGTGGATTGCCTCAAAGAGCATGTCCCCACAGTGAGGACCCCTGGGGGACCTATGTTATGGGTTGTTGTGCATGTCATGGTGAAATGCATTGAGGGTTTGTATGAGCTTTGGAGGGTGAGGGAGTTGTACACTCTAACCCAAGTGGAACGCCACCGTGCGTTGACCACAAAATTTTCAAAAGCGTGGGGAGACTAGGTTGGTCCCCCGCCAGGTGGATCCATTGGTGCTTGGCACATTCCACCTTTTTTGCCGAGAAATGGAGGAACATTTTTCAGTTTTCCTCCATCCCAACGGAGTATCGGCATGGGCCTTACAAAAGGAGGCTCAAAAATTGTTTTAAGGGTTGGTCCTTGGTGAGGCCAAGTGTGTCCCTCCGCCACATGCACCATTGCATGTCCATGAACGCCCTGGAGCAAGGGCTTTTGGGACTGGAGGCAGCCAAGGCCTCAGACATTGATGACTTTGTATGAAAAACGACCACACATGCTTTGTGCCAAGTGTTTTGTGTTGTTTGTCCTAGGCAGGGAGGGAGGAGGGGTGCGCGATAACTACACGCGATAACTACGCGATAACTGAGTTATCGCGCGATAACTAGCGCGATAACTAGTTAGAGCAAGGTGCTCTAACTGCGTTCTAACTCTGTTCTAACTGTGCTCTAACTCTTTGACCCCCCCCCAAAAAAACCACCCACACAATGAGGGTTACGTGGGGAAAGAAAGGGGATGGGGGGTTTTTGAGGGTGATGAATCCATTTTTTTAGGTGGTTTGCCCCAAAATTGAGGGTAGGTGGGTGTTCCAGAAATTGCGTTCTAACTAGGGGTTCCGCACCACGCCCTAGAACGCTGCATCCCAAGGAGGTGGGGGGGATCGCAGGCCACCCCGATCAGTGCCCCTTGGCCAAGGTGTGCCATGGGGAGGCACTGCCGTGGCCCACCTTGCAAGGGCATGTGGAAATTAAGGTGCCGGTTGGCACCATTTTGGTGGTGAGGAAGGGAATGTATTCAGGAGTGGCAAGGGTCCCCCCCTGACTCGAGGGGGCGGCCCAGGTGGTGGAGTGGAGGCAACTTCAGGAGTATGCGGCCATCACCGACTTCGTCTGGCTGCGGAGGATGAACCTGGTGCTGGACGACCCCAAGAAGGAGGCGGGCATGTGCCCATGTCAACAGGTGTAATAAGTGCGCGTTACACCCTGCTCTAACCTTTGCTCTAACTAGTTATCGCGGTAGTTATCGCGCTCTAATTGGGTGCTCTAACTAGTTATCGCGCTTGGTTATCGCGTTCTAACTAGTTATCGCGGGGGTTATCGCGGGGCCTATCACGTGGGCTATCGCTCTCTAACTAGGTTATCGCGCGAGTTATCGCGGTAGATATCGTGTGTTTTTTTTTTGTTTCTTTTGTTCTTCCCAGGCCGCAATCCTGCAGCTGCCGCGTCTCTTCTTCAAGGAGGCAGCCGAGGTAGCAGTAGCAGCAGCGGCAGGAGCAGCAGAAGCAGCAGGGGCACGTCCCACCAAGCCGGTGGCGGCCTGTGCGGAGCTGGAGGGAGAGAAGAGGCCGGCGCAGGGGATAGCTAGCCTGGCGGTGGCTGGAGCCGGCAGACGAGGCCTACTGAATTGGGGCGACCGGATGTTACCGGCAGGTCACCATCACGGAGAAGGAGGGGGGCGTGGAGAGGAAGACCAACCTCACCCTCCCCTCCTATGTGTGGGTTGGGGGAGAAACGGCCAAATGGCCGAATGCCGCTGAGGGGGAACCGGTTGCGGCTTTTTTGTGTTTGTTTGGGATGAGTGAACCCCCCCCAAAGGAAAAATTATGGTGTGCTTCATTAATTAAGCATCACGGGAGTACACTGGGAGGGAAGTATGGCAGAAGTTGCACAGGGCGGGGGATTTCCACCAGGTTGGGGGGTACGAGGCCCCCCAATTTCTGTGCAACGGCTTTGTTGGTCCAGTCGTATGCGCCCAAGGGGGGAAGGCCCACGAAGCATACGAAGCAGGGGGCTGAGGTGATGGTCGTCGAGTTGGATGCCCCCCCCACCCCTAAGGGTAAGCCCCCCACCCCCTCCCTCAGGCCGTCGAAGGTGGCCAAGGTGGCGGCCCAGTCCCCCCCCCCCCCGGGCACTTGATGTGGGGGCCCTTGCGGCCAGTGTCGCCACGTGACAGACACTTGCCAGACTTTAGTCGAGCAAGCGGCCGCCACGGGGAGGAGGCCGCCCGGGCCAAGGGTCGGGCAGCCGACCACAAGTCGGCCTTGTTGAAGGCCGAGAAGGTCCAGGGCGTCACTCAGCGTGCCCTGGACCAGGCCCTCAACTTGGCCACCAAGAGGGGGGAGGAGCTGGAGACGGTGAGGGCGGCCTTGAAGGAGGCCGAGGAGGGGAGGCAGAAGGCCGAGGTGGAGGCGGCCCAGCTGAGGGTGGAGGTGGAGGCGCTGCGGAGAAAGGGGGATGACCTCTAGCAGCGCCTGGGGATGGCTGAGGCGCAGGTGCGCAGCCTCACCTCCACCCTCAGTGCCACCTTCACCACCCAGAAGGGGCTAGGTCCACTAGGCGTGCAAAGTCAAGGGCAGGAGCAGGAGTGGGAGTCAATGACTAGTGGATTCGCTCAAGGGGTTGCCTAAGAGCATTTTTCTTGGGGAGGAGCGATATATGGGGTCCAAGTGGACATGTGCCACATGGGCCTAGTGGGAAGCTGAAACCCCAACCCCTCTAATTTTAGGGCGACCCACATGGCTGCTGCTACCCTGAGGCCTCCCCTCACCCCCTTGGTTGTGGGGCTGAATGAGTATTGCACTTGGAATGCCTCACCATGGTTCACATGGTGTAGCATCCAAGTTGTTCGCCTCCGAGGGACGGACACCAATGCCCGGCGGCGGCAGTTGAAGGCTGTTCAGAGGCTGGTTCGAGTTCTCTTGGGGGATCCCAACATTGTGTGTGGCACCAACACCAAAAGAGAAGTTTGTTTATGTGGTGGGGCGTGCACAACCCTCTTTGGCCTACTTGGTGGCCATCTTGCATTCACAGCCCTGGAGCATGAGGCCCTAAGCATGCTACGCATGGCATGCAGCATGCATCTTTCCAGCGGGCCCTTTTGCGAATGCCCCGCCGTTGTATCCAACGGGACCTAAGGACCGTTCGGCAACATATCATGCCCTACTTTCCCCAAGCAACTATTGTAAGGTCTACCACAGGCCGCAATAGCGCAGCTGCCCATGTGCCTTTGCAGTCTACCATTGGGGTCTTTGCACAACCAACACTTAGACCCAGCCCCCCCCATTGCTTGCATCCCTTTCCCATCCCCCGTCCAAATGACAATGCAAGTCAAAAATTTGTTTTGGAAAGAGGAGAACGTCCTCCTCCACATCCCTCACCTCTTGATTGAGGTTCACGGGGATGTCCAGGCTTCTCAAAAAAGCCTGTTCATCCCCGCCATCCATGCAAAACCATGAGGCCCATAGCTTCACCTTCGAAGCATACTTTGCCCCCCCCCCCCATGCATAGACCCATACATCCGCACGGGTAGAGGATGCCTTCCACAAGGAAGTCGCATCAACTGAAATGCCAACAATGGCAACGCCCCTAGGGGGGGGGTTTCCCAATAACTCGGGCCATAGATATCGCATTACACCTCCAGATGGGCGGCATTTTTGAGATGTGTGACCCCTGATAGACGGCCGGGAGACTACCAACATGCAGCATGCCGCATTCTAAATGGCATTGCAAAGCGCACTGAGACCACCCTTTAGGCCCTCCCACCTGGTACCCCTGGTAAGGCCCAAACTCTTGCAGCTTTGCAGGCCTTCAAACAAGGCGTGAAGGATGAGACCTCAGGAATTCCTCTGAGGGAAGGTCTCCCCTCGGCCTCAAGGGCCAAGAAAAAAGATTTTGATCTTACAAGCACCAAAGTTTTCCCAACCCCCCGCCCCTTCCAAAGGCAATTTGTGGATTACCTCAAAGATCATGTCCCCACCGTGAGGACCTCTGGTGGACCTCCATTATGGGTTGTTGTGCATCTCACGGTAAGATGCATTGAGGCTTTGTATGAGCTTTGGAGGGTGAGGGGGATGTACACTCTAACCCAAGTGGAACGCCACCGTGCGTTGACCACAAAGTTTTCAAAAGCTTGGGGAGACTCAGGTTGGTCCCCCACCAGGTGGATCCATTGATGCTTGGCACATTCCACTTTTTTTGCCGAGAAATGGAGGATCATTTTTCAGTTTTCCTCCATCCCAACGGAGTATCGGCATGGGCCTTACAAGAAGAGGCTCGAAAATTGTTTCAAGGGTTGGTCCTTGTTGAGGCCAAGTATGTCCCTCCGCCACATGCACCATTGCATGTGCATGAAAGCGGTGGAGCAAGGGCTGTTGGGGCTGGAGGCAGCCAAGGCCTCAGGCATTGACGAGTTTGTGTGAAGAAAGCCCATAAATGCTTTGTGCCAAGTGTTTTTTATTGTTTGTCCTAGTGAGGGATGAAGGAGGGGTGCGCGATAACTACCTGCGATAACCGCGCGATAACTGAGTTATCGCGCGTTAACTAGTGCTCTAACTAGTTAGAGCAAGGTGCTCTAACTGTGCTCTAACTCTGTTCTAACTCTGCTCTAACTCTTTGACCCCCCCCAAAAAAAAACCACCCCTACGATGAGGGTTGTGTGGGGAAAGAAAGGGGATGGGGGTGTTTTGAGGGTGCCGTATCCAATTTTTTTAGGTGGTTTGCCCCAAAATTGAGGCTAGGTGGGTGTTCCGGAAATTGTGCTCTAACTAGGGGTTGTGCACTACGCCCTAGAACGCTGCATCCCAAAGGATGGAACAATGCAACGATGAAACGAACACATTGGACGAAATTCACACAAATTTGTACGAAATTCGTACGAATTTCGTACAAATTTCACATAAGCTCCTGTATACACACCCAGTCATTCACGTGAAATCCGTACGACATTGGTACGAATTTCGTACAAATTTCATGTGAATTTCGTCCAATTTGGCAATGAAGGAGGCAACCACACAAGCAAGCACACCTTGCAATCACATGGACATGTGATTGACCATGCCCCAGCTTCGTACATTTGGGCGGCAGCCACGCCGGGGCTCTGTTGAGGAGATGCCACATCGTGGTTGGCCGCACCTGGGGGGCAACGCCCGACATGGCGAAGTGGATCTCCGAATCCGCATCGACGTTGTCCCCCTTGCAGATCTCCATCTCGTGCACGTTCCCCACGAAGAAGAGGATGCCCTGCTCGGCGATCTCTAGGACGGCGAGATTGGAGCTCGGGGCGGAGCGGCAGAGGAAGGTGGGTTGGAAGGGGCAGGTGGGGGGACTGGCCAGGACGGCCTCGGGGGCGTCAGCGAAGAGGGCCTGGGCAGCACGCCCCTCCCACAACCCCACCCTCCCAACCACCCCCTTCCCCACCCACAACACTTGGTCCACACCAGGCAAGTCCCAGCTAGACAAATCCTCAGCAACCGCCAGGCCTCCATGGGGGAGGTGGGGTCCAGGTGCGTGGTGTTGGGCTGGTGGTGGCGGTGCTTGGCGTCGGTGGTCCACAAGTTCAAAAGAGCCCCCTGCAGCCGATCCTTGGAGTCGGGGAGGGCAAGCATCCCAAGGTGGCGGCTAGTGGCCACCATCAGCAACATGTCCCCCCTCTGCAGCTCAATGGTGTCCCATTGCGCCTCCCCGGCATCCCCCACGGCCGTCCCCATCTGCACCGCCACCTGGTACTCCTCTGACAGGCAGAGGAAGCTACTCAGGTGCCACCCCGAGATGTCCCTGTTGTCGGGGGGGAGCACCCCGGGGTTGGTGGCTACATCGGTGTGGGGGAGCTGGGCCCCACTCCCCACACTCGCCATGATGACGCTGCCCGGCGTCATTGGGTGGAGGTTCCCAACCTGAGGGACACTTTCTGTGAGGTGGGGGTGGAACTTCTTGAAAAGAGGCCCCCCAACCCCCTGCCCTAGGGAGCCTTTGCTTTGCCAACGCCGCGGGAGATCCGGATCCCTTGCCTCATCTTCACTCTGCGCGGCGTTGAACAAAAGCTCAAAATTTTTCCTGCCGACTTTTTCGTCGCAGGTGCCCCACGCCTTCAGCACCTTGTTCCACCCTTCCTCACAATCCCGTGCTTCTACAAGCCCCCGAAGCACAATGTAGCCGTTCCCATCAACAAAGTCGAGGGGCGGCTGGGAGGGGCTAACCCTATCGGGGGCGAGGTCGGGGTTGCCCATCACCCCATGAGGGGGTTCTGGAAGGGGTTCGGTGCGGAGGGGGGGTTCACTCGAAATGAAGGGGGGGGCGCATGAGGCACCACGGTACCATTGCAAAGAACTTGTACCGTAGAAGGTGGGGTGGGTGATGTCGGGGATGTGCACCTGCGGTGGGATGGTGGGATGGAAAGGGGCGATGCCCAAATCCTCCCACCACCGGGGGCTCGCAAGGTGCTAGGTGAAGGGGAAAAAGGAATGGTCAGGTGGTGCCCCTGCAGCAAGATCCTGTAGGCACACCATGTCGCTAATGGGGGGGAGGGTATACACAAGGTTGGTGGTGGGGTACACCTCGACGTGGGCGTCCTTGGGCTTCCCAACCGGGTTAGTACACATGGACTTGAGCAGTTGGTCCATGGTGGCGGGTTGAGGGGTCGTATGCAAAAACTTAAGGGAGGGCAGTTGGGAGCGGAATTCCCTCCACAACGTTGTGGACCATGCCTTCCCACCAAGATAGGAGTTGCGGGAGGGGCTGCGCAAGGCGATGTGAATTACCTCGGGGGAGGGGTCGAGGGATGCTGCCCAGCCCACTACATCGTCCACCCCCAGTGCCCCCGAGTGGTAGGTCGCCTCCTCCAATTCGTGGTGGGCGACGGGGAGGGCTGGGTACTGTGCCAGGGTGTCGGTAGCAGGATCGGGGCGGGACTGGAAGGAGGCGAGCTGCGACAACGTTTGCCGGGAAATGGTCACAAGAACAGGCAAAAAAAGGCTTTGAGAGCTGTGAAAAAGTGAAACAGTAGAAATTGGGGCAAATTCACGTGAATTTCGTACGAACTTCGTACAAATTTCGTGCGAATTTCACAGTCTCGTGAATCTGCGAACCTAGCGTGAAATTCTGTGTGAATTTGGGTGCATGAATTTCACATTCGACCAAATCTCAGCGAATATGTTAAACCACGTGGCTACTTAAAAGCTCTAATTTGCACACATTTGTTGGATCACGCTTTGGGCGAAGATAGCACGAAAAACGCACACGATGGCACCAAGTTACGCACAAAACATAGCAAAAAGATGTGAATTCACGGTACCGTGAATCTCCCAATCAAACGGCCGGTTCACGAAGGGTACACAAAGCAACACCACCAATCAATCCCCGTGAAACCACCAAGGAACCAGGGGGACAAGCAAGGAAAGTCCCATCAGGGCGCACACAAGGCAAGGGGTTAGCATGCATTTGCCGCAATGGGCACTCCCCATATGAAGGGTGACCCTCAGCACCAACACGAATGGGGTAGGGGCTCAAATTTTCATGAATTGCAAAAAGTAGCCCCATCAACGGGGATAAAGAACCGCAAGGGGGCCGGACAACGACTCCCATGCAACACCACTGTGTTGCGTCATCGTCTCAACATGATTCCAAGCACCCTCGTGATAGGCACCACACTGCCCCTCCATGTTGTGGTCGGCACACAATGGCACATTACCACATGTAACACAAAAAACGGTGGTCTCATCACTCACGTCAACCAACACCTCATAACCACCTGCGCCACAAGTGGCATGAGGGCCTTGAGACCCCTGGGGGGATGCGGCATCTTTGTCTGCCCAAGGGGGAACACCAACTGGGCAAGTGTTGTTGTAGTTGAACCTTGAGGTACCAACGGAAATGAAACCAAAAAAACGGGGCCCATTGGGGTTAGTGGAAGCGCAAATACCTCCTCGATGCACAACAAGTGCATTCCCCAACCACACATCCCTGATGTCCAATGCGGCCAATTGGGCCACCACCCAAGGGTCCGGGAGGCCCGTGTGTGATGCAACAACGAAATACCTAGCACAACCATCATTGGGTGTGGGGTTGAACATTGGGAACCAGAAAACCACATGGTGTCGATCCGGACCGGTAACATAGCTTAGGTTAATGTCACGGTGCCAACACTGTTTTTTTTCCACATCCACTGTACCGGCCTTCACGACAATGAAGGTGGTGACATTCATGACCGGACACTTCCAACCCAACTGAGTCTCCAAGTGGGGTGTAAGGGCCTCCCTTGCAAAATTGTGCATAGCACCCCTAGCTGGTGGCGTCACCGTGCGGCGGGTGTCAGTGTCCCCCGCACGAGTCTCGGCGGGCCAAAGCTCATTAGAAATATTGACCCCCGCATCCCCCCTAAGTTCCCCATACTCTTCCTCAAGCTTCTCCATCCAATCTTTAGAAATGGAGCCGGTTTGGAAAGCATGCCCCCATTGGGGCAACTCCTTGAGTTCGTCGACATGACGATCATCCACGTTCTCATGGGGGATGGTGACACGATGGTGTTCAACACTAAAAAGGGGGGTGGTGGTGAGGGGAAGAAAAGGGAGGGGTGCATCCCAGTACCCTTGTACCGGGTGGCGAGGGTGTCGCCCTCCAAATCGGCATGCCAAGACCATGCCGATTGGGAGTGGAGTGAGTAGAGGGGGGCGGTGTCCTCCCAATGCCCCTGATGCACTTGCTGGGCCTTGCACTCCCACTTCCGCCAGACAGCAGCCACGTCCCCCTACACCCGGATCCCCGGGGAGCCTCCCATTCCCTCAAATACAAACCGATCTGACATTCGGCCCTCCATAGCTTTTTTTGACACGCTCCGCGACAGCGCCGGCATCCGTGTCATGGAGCTGCAGCACAATAGGTTGCAGGTTAGGGTTGTTGTCAAACTACGACAACATAGTTTTAGTGCGGCTGTGGGGTTGGACAACGCCGGGCTGCGTTACCTTCACAAAGGCAACAAGGGTGTCCAAGGTGAACCAAGCACAATCCTCAAAAGAACCCCAAGACACCGTGCGTGTGCTGTCGGGGCTGTACACACCTCTGTGCATTGTTCCGAGGGCTGCGGCATCGGCCCACTTCTTCAGCAAGGCATGAGTGCCCGCATCAATCATGGAGCCAAAAAAAGCGGGACTAGGAGAGCGAGAAGCAACATAATATGGATTGAAATGGACACATATGGAGACGTACATCGCAATCATGAATAAAGTATGAGCCTAGACTGGTTTCAAGTGGTGTGCAATTGTTTGGCACAGGCGGAGCATGCAAGAACATGGACACAAAAGGCACAACAATGGAAATTTTCAAGTTGAAACCACTACATGGCGCAAACAACTACTCCGAGTATACGGCCGTCTACTCCGGAGTATACGGCCGTATACCAAGTTATTGGAGCCTTGAGTGTACAGCCGTATCCCCCAAGAGCCGAAAATGGGGTACTTTCAAACACAACATTGATCATCATAATCGGCAAACTGGAGGGATTCTCCAACTCACCTATGCATGCATTGTGCATTGTACATTACCAGCAACGTGTACATGCCACATACGCCTTTCTCCCAAAACACCCTTTTTTACCTGTATACTCCAAGGTATTCTTGGTATGCCAGGTTATACTCACCATATTCCTTTGTCAATGGCTCCGGGGAGCCCAATTGGTTGTGCATGTCTCCGTCGATGTTAGGTCGGCTCTAGGGGTCTTTGAGGGCGAGGAATGCAATGGAATTGTCCGTTTCTTGTAATTTCATCGGTTTGGGGTGTAGAGCCACATTGCGGAGCCAGGCTCCACTTTCATACGTGTTTTGCATGTGTAGCACGTGGGGTGCGCCGTAGAAGGTGTGCGCAGAAACCCCCACCCTTTTGGGTACCACTAGAACCACAATGTGCACGCGTTTACAATGTGTAGGAGTCACCATAAGAGTTTTTATAAGTGTCCTAAGTCCAAAGCAAGCGTAGGTTGTGAAGGGCCAAGCGCTATGTTGAATTTCCAAAAATGACTAAAAGCGAACCAATGTGGGTTCCAGCGGGGGGTTCCAGCTTGGAAAGGGTGGTACCAGCAGGGGTTCCAGCAGGGGTTCCAGTGCAAAAAGGTGGTTCCGGCAAGGTTCCGGCACAGGGTTCCAGCGCAGAAACGGGTTCCAGCAAGAGGTTCCGGCAGGGGTTCCAATTAACACCTATCTTTCACTTTTGTTCCCTTGCATTTCAACCCAAATGCCTTTGTTGGCCACCTTGGTCGACTGGGCCAAGGCTGCCCGGGCTGCCGTGGGCACTCGGGGCCATGCGGGCCCCGATGGGTTGGGCTGCACCGACCTCGCTGCCCACCCCGACACCAAGGTGGTGATCCCCCCGGGCACCACCATTACCCGCATCCGCCTCACCCGCCCCCTCCTCGCCGCCGACAACAGCCTTGCGCCCTCACCGACTGGCTGCATGGGGTCTTGGAGGACAACCCCAACATGCCGATCCTGCAAGTGGTTGTACGCCGACGACGTGGATGATGTCATCCAAGCCTGCACCGGGCGGGCGAACCCCACCGTCAACAAGACGCAACGGCATCATGTGGTGATGGAGGGCACCCCGCTCCTCTTCGCCGCCCGCAAGCCCACCACCAAGAAGGCCGGGAAGGACAAGTACCCCTTGAGGCACCCCCACCTCAACACCCTCCGCTACGTGGTGGACAGCAAGCCCGCCATGTCCTTGCCCAACTACTCCCTCACCAGCCACTCCCCCTACCATTGGAAGCTGGAGCTCGTGGGGTTGACTACACCGGTGATGGAGAGCGAGGACGCGGTCTTGCCCCTCCCCAAGTGCCACGCCCTGCCGCTCATTGGGACAAGCGACCCGGTGAAGCAGGTGGACATCTTCCGGGAAGTGAACGGAGAACTCTCAGAGTTGGGTGAGACGGGGCACGTGTTCAAGGAGGAGTTCCTGGCGAAGGATGGCGACGCGCTGGCGAACATGAAGATCGAGGCAGACAGCCCGGGCCAGAGGTGGGGCGGCATCTTCAACGTGGCATGGCCAAGCCCAAACGGGCCACTCGATCCGGGCGACAAGGCTGCGGTGTACGCGACGATTCCGATGGGCAATGGGGGTCAAGAAGGTCTTCAGCTTCCTCACGTTGTACTTTGGGCGCCAAGAGTTCTGCAAGGCCTCTCTACGAAGTACCCCGGTCTTTGCCGGTGAAGGTTGGGTACGTGCGGGCAACGTCGGATCAGCCTCAGCTATGGCATCTGGATCTGCTGCTGGAGTTGCAAAACGTTGGGGTGGAGCACGCCTTCTCCTGCTTCATGCCTATGAATCTAGCCGGCCCCATGGACGGCCGTGAGAACATGTTCGTGTACGGTTCTAGCTCTGGTGTTCTCTGCCCGTGGGAGGAGGTCTCGATGAGTATACTGGCGGGCGACCTGTGGATCCTGAGCAATTACGTCATTCACCGTGGTGGGGCTGTCCCGAGAGATGCACCACCTACATCGACTCGTATCGTCGCCTCGCCGCCATTGCCACACGCCGCGTTGACTACGAGACAACAGTGCCGGTCATCCCGCCACCCTGGGCTGAAGCCCCCGCGCCACAACCGTCGCCACCTTCCCCGAATGCGGTGCATTGTACAGCAACACAATGCAACCGGGCGGTGAAGGCCGACCCGCCGGTAAAGTGTTTCGCCTATGACGAACGTGCTCTTTGTGCTGTACACTTGGGTCAACTTTGTGCAAACTGTCAGCGGGATTTTGGGGAGGATGCACTAGCTGTGGAGGATGCGCCTGCTGTGGAGGCCGTGCCTGTGGAGATGGCAGCCGAGGGAGCAAAGGAAGTTGATGAGGAGACGCGGAAGATTGTGGAGGAGGATCTGTGCGAGTTGCTATCACCACCTTGACAGTGGGTGTTGTCGGAGTGCGGCGAATCGCCAGTGAGTTTGCCGATATATGGTCTACCCTTTTAGCAGATGTAAAGCATGTGGCTCGTGTTGACACTCTTTTCCAAAGGACCACTAAGGCAGGGCAATTTGATATTTGCACCTCTATGTTGTTCTTGACCGACCCCAAGTACCATGTTCGAATTGTACATGGCCTCAAGAACCCTGCATTTTCCTAACACCATGTTTGGTGGTGTCCTCTTGTGGAGACTAATTGAAGTGTAGCTGCGCAATATGCGTAGCCTATATGCCTTGTGGAGGCAAAAGACCCCATTGGCCAATGGTCAGGTGCAAGAGGCCAAGACTCACTACCGTAAAATTTGGTGAGGCATGGTTCCGATTGGGTTGGAAGTCAACCCCATGGGTCCACTGGACAATGGCCCATGGTGGAGCGGTGCTCCAAAAATATCGTAACCTTTATGTGTTCAGCAGTATACCTGCCCAACACAGGCATAAGCGTTTGAAACTTGCCGTCAAAAACAGCATGCGTGGGTGGTGCCTTCACCGCCCACGCGTTTCGCGAAGTGGTCTCACCCATCTATTGAACATTGAGACCCTTGACGTGGGGTTACGACACCGAGCGGCCCGGCAAAGGCTTGCTCTTGGCAAGGCCACAGGGGGGCGAAGAAAAAGGCACTGCATGTACGCTTGCGAAGCCAAATTTGAACCCGGTAGATGCATTTGGTGCCCTTCTTGCAAAAATCCTTGGCGCAGAAACCCCCCCCACGGAAAGGGTGCAGAAAGGGGTTTTGAGCGTAGAAAGGGTGTGCAGAAAGGGTGCAGAAAGGGGGTTCTAGCGCAGAAAGGGAGTGTCCCACAGTAAGGGGGTCAAATACCAGCTTGATCCTACTAGTTTTGCCCGACTTTTGCCCCCTTTTTGGTTTAGATACAATGTGATGTGGGTCAAAATGCATTCGTCACGCCCAAATTGAGGGGGTATAGGGAGTGAGACACCATCTCCCACAAAAAGTGCTCCATAGTAAGGGGGGCTCACATAAGGATTACTATGCACCCCCTTACTGTGGGACACCCCAAGTGCACAAAGGGCGCACAAGGGGTGCGGAAAGGGTGCAAAACGGGTGCTAGAATCCCCCTTCCAGCAAGAGGAGGGGGTGTAGAAAATCCGGCAAAACGGACCATTTCGGACAAAAGTGAAAATCGGCCACCAAAAGGGGCATAAACATTTGGTGATCAGCCCCAAACCACTTTTCAAGGACACAAGGTGGTCTGGCTTGGGTAAACATGCAAAAAGGGCGCTAGAAGGGGGTGGTTCTTGCGCACATCTGCTAGCGACACATTCCACGACCCCCTACAAGTAGGTAACAACGTCGCGCGTGTCGCGCGCGTCTTGCGCGCTTCTGACATCTGGCTCCACACTTGTCCCTGGCACCAATTTTTCTATGAAGTATGTTTTCAGCGTTCTACAGCACTTGTGCACGATTTGCACTGCATGTGTGAGCTCTGTCTGCTAGCAAATGTGTAAGTTCCGCCCTGAGCGTTACACCGCCGTGCCCCAGAGCGGTGTACCACTGTGTGCACATTGCGGGCTTTCTGTGCGGGTGGTGGTGTGGTTGCTGTGCTCTAGTCCCCAGGCCCGAATTGCGTGTTGAGCACGTTCTCAGTGGCTGGCACGTGCCATTGAGATATCTGTAGGACGCATTCGTCGACACGCAGACCGTGTCTCTAGGCCCCAGGGGCAATGTTAGAGTCAGCGATGTACACGCGTAAGGCATGTCCAATGTGTTGTACGTGTGCTATAGCACTAGCACTTGCATCCCACTGAGCAGGTACACTGATTTCCTTATCTCCTTGGGAATGGTACGTCCCATGCAGATAGACGGGGTATTATACAAGCGCCACCTTGCATACAACAAGTATATGGTGTCCCTACTCCCCCGGGAAATCCACTACCGTCTACAACCGTTATCACGGACATCTGTGACGGATTTGACTGAGGAGCTTAACGTGACATGGAGCGCTGCATGAAAAATTGGTGGAGCGGTTTGTGGGGACGAGGCTGTCGTTCCCCACAGTGGTGGCCGGTGCCCAGGGCTACGGCAATACATTGCCCATAAGCGCCATTCTACGGGCATCAAATTATACGTCCTTGCGGACAATGGGGGGGGGGCTACGTTTTCCACGTCTACCTCTACAGCGGGCGTCACGGCAAGGTCCGCCGCCTTGGGTCATGTGGCGGCAAGTATCGCGCTAAGGGTATCATGCGCCTTTGGGCGAAGATGATCCCTCCCTCCACGGTGCTTTACTTTTTTAGCTTTTTGCGGATGGCTTCTTCGGAAGTCATGAACTTGCCGAGGAATTAGTGGCCCAAAATCGGCCGTTTCTCAAGCTCTCCAAGCGTGATAAGCAAGATACCGGCCTAACGAGGGCGGCCGCCCTTACCTAGGAGGGCGACGTGGCACGGGCAATCGTGGCTGACAAGAACTATGAACTTGCCGTGTACAAGAACCCAAAGGTGGGGCACAAACCCCCACACTTGGTCCCCTTCCTTACCTATTGTTGGTATGGGGAGGAGGTGCCCAAAGACCGGAGAGGGAACCCTCTCCCTCCGGTCGTAGCATGTTACCGGTAATTCTCCCGTACCGTAGATGGTGCCAACCAAATGGCGCTGCAAATGCGCCAACTGGGGAGGCAAATGACCTGGAGCCAAGCTGTGCGTGCCTTCATGGTGCGGTACGCGGCCGGGAATGCCTTTGCCACCGCCAAGGCATTGGGGTTGGTGGACAAGAAGACCACCATGTGGGAATTCCAATGGGACATCCTCAAGCAGTGGTACTTTAGCGGCGCGGAGTTCAACAACACAACGCCAACCGCTATGGTCCCCGCGGTGCATGCGCTTTGCGAGCCGCCTCCTGTGCACGCATTGCCGCAGCAGAAGTACGCGTTGGGCGTGCGGAGCGTGCGGGAGGCACATGCACCTTCAGTGCTTTGGGGATGCCCACGACGTGTAGTTCGTCATGGCCGTTGCGGGGCGGAATGAGACGGTCAAGGCGGCAGAGGCCTCTGCCATCCCCACCCATGGGACCAGTGCGAACCTTGGTGGAACAACCATGTAGGCTGGATACCCAACTGTGAGGACGCCACCCCCCCCCCCCTCAACAGTGGTACTTTGTTACACGACACGTCGTGCGCGTCGTACACATTGCACGTGTATTGCATCAGTGGCTGTCAATGTGTCCCCAAATCCACTTGAATTGTTTTGCGCGTTCCGGACGGTGTGCGCGTCGTAGAACGTTTTTTTAAATTCATCTGCAACGCCTAGATCATTCCATGCGTCCCTGGTCACGAATGATGTCTCCGTAGACCAAGGAATATAACCCGGTCGGGAAGCCCAAGGACGCCCACGTCCAGGTGTACCCCACTGCTAACCTGGTGTATACCCCCCCGCCATTGCGACATGGCGTGCCTTCCGGATCTTGTTGTAGGGGTACCACATGACCATTCTTTTTTCCCCTTCACCTGGCACCTTGCCAACCGCCGGTGGTGGGAGAATTTGGGCATCGCCCCTTTCCATCCCACCACCCAACCAAAGGTTCATATCCCGGACATCACCCGGCCCACTATAAACAGCACCACTACTCTGCGATGGTTCCGGGGGTCCTCATCTGCCCCCCCTTCATTTCAAGCGAACCCCCCCTCCGAACCGAACCCCTTTCCGAAGCCCCCCATGGAGTGATGGGCAACCCGACCCCAACCCCAACAGGGCTTGCCCCTCCCAGCTGCCCCTCAACTTTGTTGACGCGAACGGCTACATTGTGCTTCGGGGGCTTGTCGAAGCACGGGATTGCGGGGTGGAGTGGGGGAAGGTGATGGGGGGGTTGGGGCCACGGAGACGAGAAGGTTGCCGGAAAAAATTTTGAGCTGCTTTTCAACCCCCGGCGGAGGGAAGGGCACGCAAGGGATCCTGATGTCCACCAGCGTTGGCAAAGCAAAAGCTTGCTGGGGCACGTGGTGGGGGGGCCCTTTTCAAGAAGTTTCAGCCCCCCCCTCGTGGAAAGTGTCTTTGAGGTCGGGAAACTCCACCCGATGACTCCGGGCAGCGCCATTGTGGCAAGTGTGGGGAGTGGGTCGCCGCTTCCCCACACCGACGTCGCCACCCAGCCCGATGTACCCACCCCGTACAACAGGGACGTCTCGGGGTGTCACCTGAGTAGCTTCCTCTGCCTTTCGGAGGAGTACCAAGTGCACGTGCAAGCGGGGACGGCCCTGAGGGAGGCGGGGGAGGTGTGCCGGGACACCATTCAGCTGCAAAGGGCGGACATGCTGCTGGTGGTGGCCGCCGCTCGCCACTATGGGATGACTACCCTCTGGGACGCCAAGGATGGGCTGCAGGGGGCTCTTTTTCACTTGTGGACCCGCGACGCCGAGCACCGCCACCACCAGCCCAACACCACCCACCTGGACCCCGGACCCCCCATGAGGCCTTGGCCGCTGCTGGGGATTTTTCTAGCTGGGACTGCCCTAGCGTGGACGAGGTGTTGTGGGTGGGGAAGGGGGCCGTTGGGAGGGTGGGGGTGTGGGAGGGGGGTGCTGCCCAGGCCCTCTTCGGAGATGCCCCCGAGGCGGGCCCGGCCGGCCCCCCCACCTGCCCCTGCCACCCCAGCTTCCTTTCCCGCCCCACTCCGGCCACCGACCTCACCGTGATGGAGGTCGCCGAGCACTCTGTGCTCTCTTTCGCTCGGACGTGCACCATGTCGCGATCACCAACAAGGACAACATTGATGCGGAGTCGGAGATACACTTCGCCATCTCCGGCGTTTCCCCCCCGGTGCGGCCGACCACGCTTTGGCACATGCTCAACGCTGTCCCAGCATGGCGGCCCCTAAGTGCACGAAGGCAGGGGCATGGTCAATCATCTGTTTGTGCGATTGCAAGGTGTGCCCCCTGTGCATGTCTTTGTGTTTGCTTGCTTATTTCGTACGAACGAATGCGCTCGGCAAGTGTGTGGACACAAAAGGTTCTGTGAAATTCGTACAAAATTCATATGAATCTTCGTACGAGTTTTAGACGAATTTGTGCGATTTTCATCCAATTGGTGTACTACTTGCTTTCCGTTCTGCCAATGGTCCTTGCATCCACGCTCTTGCTTCCTCAAGTGGTGCCTCACACACTTTGCCTTGTATGCAGGTGCCCTTCCACGCGTGGTCCCTGGAGGTGCGGCAACACGCCCGCAAGCGCTTCACCCCGCATCATGGCGTGTAGGTGCCCGTTCAGGAGAGCGCGCGGGCCCAGCGTTCGGGGGCTGGACGGGCCCCATGCGAGGCCCCAAGTGAGCATAGCGAGGCATCCGCGCGCTGGGGACACACTGCAGGGGGCCGCATCGAGGCAAGCTCGGGTGCGGGCCGCGGGCAGGGGGCCGAGCGGGAGGTGGTGATCCCCATGGTGTCGGCGAGGACTTGGGACCGCCCACCTCGACCCCCCCTGGCCCGGGTCACACCGGCCGCGAGGCAGCCAGAGCCTGCCTGGTGGCAGAGCGGGGCGCCCGGGCCCGACGCGGGGCATCGGCATCTTTGTGTCCCATGGGACCTGGCCGTGGAGACCCAGGCGGTGCACGCTGACCTCCGCATCACCTTCCCCTGTTCCGTTGTGATCCGGGGGGGTACCAACATGGCCGACGGGCAGGAGCTGATAGGGATGTTTGCCTACCGGCTGGTGAGCGGGCACTAACCGGTTGCAGAAGGGGGTGGCGGGGATAGGGGAGGAAAGACTGGTGGCCACAGCCGACATCATGTCGCTGTCCACGGTCACGCAGTGGGAGAAACGGAGGGCGGAGTGGGTGCACGTGGCATGGCTTGCCATGCGCGTCCATGTGGGGAGCATGCGGAGTAGGGGAGGGGGTGGAAGTCATTGACGTCGAGGGGGAGGAGGAAGCCCCCGCCCCCCCCAGCAGATACAGGTCCGCCCCCCTCCAAGGCCCCGCGTACAGGCACCCCTGCAGCGGGCGGCACGTGAGCGGACGAGGGGGGATATGGCTCAATGGGTGGAGCAGCAGCAAAAACAGCGCGCGACGTGGAAGGTCCGCGAGACTGGCCGAAAGGCCACGGAGTGCGACCTGGAGGCTGAGGTAGAGGCTGATGCCGTGCCCCGCGACAAGGATCGCCTCACTACCAAGGTGAAAACCTTGGAGCGAGAGGCGGCGCAGCGGGCCACGGCCCCAAGGCGCAGGGCACCCGGACCGATGGTGGAGGAAGAGGCCGGGGGCTGGACGGCCGAGAGGGGGCCGGGGGCGCCTAACGCCGCCTGCGCTCGGTTCCTCTTGGCCGTGGCGCAGGCATGGCGCGCGCAGGCTAGAGCGGCGGCGGACAGATGTCGGCTGTTACCACGGGCCTGCGCATGGCCGTGCTGCAGAGCGTGCCCGAGCGTCGAGGTCTCGATAGTGGCGCCCGACCTGGCCAAGTTCATTGCTGCCCATGACTAGCTGGCGCAGCAGTACCCCCCCCCCCCCTACCGCCCAACGGCGGCGGCGATGGACGCCACCTTTGCAGAGTCGGCAGAGCAAAGCCCCAGGGCTCCACTGGCCGGAGTTCTGCTCCATGGCGGGGGATGTAGCTCCGCCTTTGACATCGGGACCTCCTGTCCCATCTAACCTGCACGAATGTTATTTGTACATATTTATATATTCCTTTGAGTACCACGTGTAGAACACATAGCACGAATTGTTCTCGCGTTTTTTGCTTTTATCATTGTTTTGTGCTTCTTCGGGGGCTTCGAGGGTGGCCGACGCAATGGAACTATCCGTTTAGCACAATTCACCCATTTTCAAGGACAAAATCACAATTGCCTCCTGCCTCGGCCTCTGTCTTGGTGCTACGCATGCTGCTTCCGTTGCGCGGTCTGCGCGTTTCGGTTCGGTGCCCCCAACTTTGCGTCCGGAAGTGATCTACGCGTTGTACGTTGTGCAGGCGCTAGTTTCTTCACACCCAGCATCCAGCACTTGCTTTCTGTTTTTTTTTTGTTTTTGCCATGCTTGCACCCCTGTACTCTGCCACACATTTGCACCGGTTCCCAATGGATGACAAATGTGTCTAATCGAATGACAATTGTCTCCTGCATGTGCCTTTGCCTTGGTGCTACGCTGCCCATGTGTGTTCGGTGTTTTGAGTGTTGTCATTTTCCGCCTTTGACACTGCCTCTGGCGAAGTTTTACGCATTCTACGCGCTCCGCAGCATGTTTTTTCCACACCATTGTTAGGCCGCTTTGCTTTTATCGTGCAGGACCCATGCCTGCACCCTTGTACCCCGCCACACACGCTGAATGGTAACAGAAGGGTGGGAAGCTAGGTGAGTGGAAGCATCCGGAGAAACTGAAGCACGACGCCTTCGTTGTCTTTAAAATTCAGCAAGCCACGGGTATGTGTGTGTGTGTCTCCGTTTTCGTCTCTCTTCTCGCCTTGCACCGTTATTTCCCTTCCCCCCTTGTGTCGCAGCGGGGTGGCATGCCGGATTGGTAAATCGGAAGAAGAAAGGGGCCAAGGACTGGCAGGACAAAGAATTTTGGTTGACGAACCTCACAACTTACCACGTGTACCACGTTCAAGGGTTCGCGGTTAGGTTTCTTTCGTGTGCACTATTTCGCGTCGCCTTTTCTCCTGCACCAATTACCCTCTCACCCTTTTACAGATGAAGTCCCCAAAGGGCAAGCCACACGCTCCATATGTGGTGCAGGATGTTCGGAACAACAAGTGTGTCCTAGGTGTTCCGCGCGTTCTAGTCGTTCCCCGTTCCGTTGCTTCCGGAGCTGCCTTCGGTCGTGTGCTATGCGGTTTACGTGTTCCCGGCGTTTTGTGCGTTTCGTATGGTTGCCTCTGTCTTCGCCTCTAGGGTTCGCCTCTACCCGTCCTACATGTTCTGCATGTTCTTCATATCCCCCGAGATGGATTGTGGACTTGGATCCAAGACGACGAGAGTACGGAGAGCTCGGGAGATGAGGAAGATGAATCATTAGACGAGGACGAAGAAGAGGAGGCATCTGAGGAGGAGGTGGAGGGCGAAGAGGCCGGTGATGATGGGAGTGGGATCAAGGAAGAGGAGGAGGAGCCCTTCTTGGCCCAATGGGCCCCCCGCAGCACTCATGTGGAGGTAGCCCGCATGGCCGCTCAACCAAAGGGGACACCCGCCAAGCCGAAGCCAGAAAAACAACCGAAATCGAGCAAAGCACAAGATCCGGAGGAACTGTCCCTGAGGAAGGAAGAAAAGGCACACCGAAAGAGTCCAACCAAGAAGAAGAGCAAAGGCAATGGCAAGAAGAAAGTGGAGGAGAAGCCGAAACGTGTGCATTACACACTGGAAGGCGAACCGCACAAGAAGATGCCCACAGGTGCAACGCGAGGCGAGAAGTACCAAGCTCGGCCCGCCTACGACAATGACATGCAGGTCATGCATCGCACCCTAGAGGGGGAGTACGATGGGTCGCTCGGAAGAGTATGCCAACACTACAAAGTGTGCTTGGCCGAGGACGCACAAGGCCGCCACAAATTGGGCCTGGCACTGCGTATGGTGACTCACGTGCGGGCATCCAATGTTCAGATGATCGGCCTTTGTGGCACAAAGAATACGGCCGCCGCCAGAGAATTGTTTGATGAGCGATACCACAGCAGCACACCCCGCCAAGCTGCAACCGGGTTGATCAAGGGGCTGTCCGTGTGCACAAATTCTGTGGGAGCCCTGGACCGGCCTGCGGATTTTGGTGACCCCTCGGTTGGAGGCCTGCCGTTCGCGAAAATGAAGGGGGAGCCCCCTGCAGCATGATTCCGTGCACGGCGCAACGCGGACAAATTGAGTGCGTTCGGTGGGGAGGACGTTGTGGACATGGCCACGGATGTTCTAAAGGTGTACTACATGTGTTACGTGTTGCCTCTCTGACGCCTCCTATCTAGTGTGCCGCGCATTTTTCGCGTTCCGCGCGTGCTACACGTTCCCGATGTTGCGCCTCTTCGTTGCGTCTGGGGGTGCCTTCCCGTGTTGCACGCACTTTGCGTGGTTCTATACAGGAGATACTGTGGCGCACGGTCCCCATGGCTGGCCTCATGGCCTACACCCTCACGGAGGACAGAGGGGTTGAACGGCCCGACAAAGGCGCTCGGATGCTCGTGAGAACCAAGGATGCAAAGAGGCAGCGGGTGTGCATTTCTGTTGTGGCCGTTGTGGTACGGGTCTTTTTACCTGCCTCTAGAGTCGCCTCTTGTTTGTTTTGCGCTTCCTACGCGTGCTCTGCGTTCTGCATGTTCGATTTTGTTGCTGCCTCTGGACGTGCCTTCCCATATTTTGCCCGTTCTGCGCGCTCTGCATGTTCTGCAGACAAGCCGGGAGGACTGGCGGCAGCAACATCCGGAGTATGAGTATGAGCCGCGGTACGAGTACTAGCTGACGAAGACGGATCCGGAACCAATGCCTTCGAGCTCCCTGAGCCTCCCCTATGGGTCCGAGCCCTACAAGTAACAACCCCCCGCGTACCCGCCGCCGCCCTCCTATCCTCCACCGCGGCACCCGGCGCTGTTGCCGCCGCCGCCACCACCCCCACCACCGCCACCGCCGGGATTGAAGGGGCAGCCGCCGCCACCGTCATAGTCTCAGGGGCTACATGGCAAGCGGGAGACGGGGCCTCCCCACACGGAAGGTGCACAGGTGCGCGTTGCATAGTACTATGCGTTTCAGGGGATCTGCATGTAGCCTCCGGTTGTGCCTCTGGATGTAGCCCACGTGTGCTCCGCGTTTTGCCCGTTCCGCATGTGTTCGGTTTGCTGCCTCCCTGCTTGCCTCTGGAGATGGACGGCGTGTGCCACGCGTTCTCCCTGTTGTGCAGCACCAAATCAAAACGGAGCCGGAGGAGGAGTCAAAGGTGCCCCCGCTAAAGGACCCACTGCAGGAGCCGAAGGCAGCCAAGAAACTGGTAGAGGAGCAGCAGGAGAAGGAAGCTGGGCAGCTACCGGACACGGTGGTGTTGCACAAAGCGATGCGGAGATGGGACAGTAGCCCCCGGAGGAAGCTGCAACGGCGGGAGAGGAAATGGAGAAGGACAAGATTGTGGAGATTAGAGCAGCGCAGTCAGCTTATTTTCAAACACACAATTTTCCGATGGGGATGGGGTCGGGGATGCGCATGGGGATGAGTGGCCCGACCCCGATGAGGCACATGGCCGACAGACCTCACAACCCCTCTTCTATTGAACGCCATTGTCACTGGCCCAGCATGCACACTCACAGCCCACCCCACAGTGGTGGCATTGGCAGTCGCCGCTTCCATTGGGGCACCGCTGAACACTATTTTTTTTACGCTCTCGTTTTTTCGTTGTGATTGCTTTTTCGACGTTCGGATGAATGGCTGCGGCTGCGACCGCTGCCTTGCGTGGACTGTGGTGCATGGTGCACGGACACCGTTTTAAGAATACAACCATGAAATTCTTTGTGCTGCCGCCCCCCTTGTTCCCCATGGCCCTTTGCACAGCCCTTTGCGCAGCCCACCTTTTGTTACCCCTGCTCCCACCTGCAAAACGTGTCTTGTGTGGTTTTCGTGTTGTACGCGGTCTGCGTGTCCACTTTTGATGCTGCCTCTGGAGGTCGTGTTACGCATTCTGCGTGTGGTGCGCGTTCTACGCGTTTCGGTCATGGTGCCTCTGCTGCTGCCTCTGGAATTGCTACTGGTGTCCTGGGTGTTCTACAGAGTCTTATTAATCAACAATCTTATTTTGTGATGCCACCAAAATTTCAACCACTTCTCTAAGACCATAGGCTCCCACTGGAGGACTGTTGCGGCGGCTATCTAGTACGGTATCCGGCCAGGGGAGGTGTGGCTCATCAAATAAAGTGAGGATGAGGTATGGCACCATATCATGGCCCCCATAGAGAATCTACCATGCCAAGCCCTACGGGACCACGGAAGGCCAGACAGGGTACCCCAGGTACCTAGGTACAATGCATTTCTGATTCTATTGGGGATGGTGCGGCCCATGCAGGTGGACGGGGTTTGGGACCGCAAGGGGCTACTATACAATCCCTACATGGCCAACATGCCGACGCGCTACCAATATTACTTGATGCAACCGTTGCTACGTACCGATGCGGTCTCGCTACTAGAAGACTGCAATGGCCAATGGGCGGGGGCGTGGTGCATGGGGGGCGGGGCCTGCGGCGATGAGTTCATGGTACCCCACAAGGGGCTGCTAACAGGCCCCTTGAAAATGTTTATTGCCCGGAAACCGCACCCAACCGGGATCAAATTGTACTGCCTAGGGGATGCAACATGGGGATATGTGGTGGACATGTACTTGTACACCGGTGCACGGGGCACAACTACGCCGCTACGGCACCGGGGCGGGAAACTTTGATGCCAAGAACATTATGAAGTTGTGGGCATCATTGCTCCCCGAGGGGGCACTGCTATGTGCTAACTCCTTTTGCGGGTCCCACGGACTCGCAAAGGAATTGGCCGCAAGCAAGCGGGCATTCCTCATGATGACGAAGAGGTCTACGTACGGCGTGACGTTGGCCGGAGAGGAGGTGCAGGCCGGGCAGACGGCGGTTTACATGGTTGCGGATTTCAAGTACACTTTGTGCGTGTACAAGAATCCGAAGGTAGGCCACAAACCCCCCCGGGTTGTGCCCATGCTGACGAATGTGTGGTTTGGCCGAAACGGACCACCTCACTGATGAAGCGGTCGGGAAGTGCACCCCGTGGTGGCGGCGACCGCACACCGTCGCGCGGTGTCGATGTTGTGAACCAGATGGCACTGCAGATGAGGCAGGTTCGCCGCCAGATGACGTGGGCCCACGCGGTGCTCCGGTACGCGGTTGTGAATGCGCAACTTGCTGGCAATTGCGACTTTGCAAGGAGACCACTAGTGTGTGGGAGTGGCAATGGCAAGTGTTGCGGCGGCGGTACTTTGCCCACCCCCAGGGACAAGAGGTGCACGTGCCGGTGTGACACAACGGCAGCTTGTGTGCCACTTTTGCAAGAGGGGAAGAACCTGTTATGAATGTACCGGTTGTGGAAAGGCCTTCCACGTGTTGTGCTTTGCGCCGGCACATGGCTATGGAGGTGTGGAAGGCACACGGGACATGGAGGTGGACGAGGAGGACGAGGAGGTTAAGGGCGATGACCTTGAGGAGGATGAAGAGGACTTGGAGGATGAAGAGGATGAGGAGGACGAGGAGGACGAGGAGGACGAGGAGGGTGAGGAGGGTGAGGAGGATGAGGAGGATGAGGAGGACGAGGAGGGCGAGGAGGATGAGGAGGATGAGGAGGATGAGGAGGATGAGGAGGAGGGCGAGGATGCCGAGTAGTGTGGTGGAGTGGGGGGCTTGAACGAGACGGTCATGGAGGAGGAGGCCTCTCCATCCCTACCCATGGGACCAGTGCGAACCCTGGGGGACAACCTAGTCTCCATACCCAACTGTGAGGATGCGGCCCCTCCTCGACGTGCGCCCGCGTGCAAAACGACGTGCTGCGCGCTCTGCGCGTTATGCGCGTTCCGGTATTCCAATTCTTCACGTGCCTGTGGAGGCATGTGCTCGGCATTCTCGGCGTTCTGTGCGTGTTACTTGGTTTGTGCGTGTTGTACGCGTTGTGCGCGCTCTACGCGTTTTCAAAACCTTACGTGCAACACCGTTGGCTACAAAAGCGCGCCTCCAGCCAAAAACGTACAGATGGTAGACAAAGGAATATGAATATATGTACATACAAGTACTGCCTACCAACCCCCCCCCCCCCTGGCAATGCCGGCATGGGCAGTTTGAACGACATGTCGGGTACTACCCCCCCACTTTGCAAAGTTTGCAATGGACGTGACGTCCTTTTCTGCAGCTATTACTTTTTGCACATTGCACATTGCACTTTTCAACTCTTGTTCTCATGGCCCTCCCGTGTTGATTGCTGTGGGTGCCCAGAATCCTGGTGAACAAGGAGGTCGCATTTTTCTACCCATAAACGCCATCAGGAACGAGCCACAAGATGTTTCATGTGAAGAAACGATAAAAGGGGATAAAAAAAGGATAAATTCGCTCATATTCGTGTGAAATTCGTACGAATTTCACAGGAACTTCTGTATTCACACAGTTGCCGAGCACATTCGTTCGTACGAAATTCGTACGAACTTCGTACGAATTTCACGTGAATCTCAACAAATTTAGTTACCTTGTACTTGGGGACGGTACAATCCTAACATACAATCCTCCCCATTTCCACAAGGTTTCTACCACACACCATGGGCCGTGGTGATGGGGCTCGGCCCAAGGAGCCGTTCCATTTGGTAGCCGATCGCACACGAAGGAGGCGCCTACAAGACCTCGAGCAAGTTACTAGCAGGGAGCTTGCAACACCGTACACCGTCAAGTACCTGCACGACACCGGGCAAATAGTGCTTACCCCGGAGACAAGAGTTGTACGGACCATGCAGCCTGAGCCCGGCATGGAGGAGAGGTTGATTATGGCCGTTTGGCGGGTCCGGTCGTTGCACCTCTCTAGGACAGAGGCACGGTACCTGGTGGGGAGCATGACGTACGGTGTGGTATGGGAACAGGTGTATGGCATGCTTCGGCAGCTAGCTGTACTGGAGTCCCGGGCGTTCACTGCCTACACGGGAGACAACACGGCCATCTATGGCGCGGCCGGCTACCTCCCCGACCGCATCGGCCACTTGTGCAAGTGTCCACCACCCCCACCCTCGGATATCATGCAGCCTAGGAACTGACGGGTGCATTGGTTGCCCGTTGCGGTGGATGGTACATCGAGGCATGAGGCCTCGTACGTCCATTGCACGCTTGGTGGCACCGCCAACCCCAACCAACTATCTAGTTGGTGGCTACTAGGAGGCAGTGAGCAGTGGGAGACCCTCTACACAGCCTCACAAGAAATAGATTTTGACGATGAGTTGCGCAAGGCCGCAACCGTAACTTTTAAAGATACGGAAGGGAATGACAGGCGGTCCCTTTTTTTTTTCTTCTATGTGCAAATGGGAAAGCACAAGTGCTCATGGCGGGCTGCCAAAACCGGAACGCAGAATCCCCCGGAGCCACGGTGTGTTGCGTCTGCATGCGCAGCCGTGCCCTTTGCCTTGCGACCTTTGGCAGAGCAAGTGCAATAGACGCCGACTAGATAGGGGCCGTTGCCATAGGCGCTATATATAGGACCATTACAGGTGATAGACGAGTGCCTGATTATGGCCTCCATGGGGTCCTCCGTGTCCTGTTGTGCGGCATAAACGGGACACGGGACCTAGTTGTACAATTGAAAGGTAAGGCACTGGCCACTGTGGCACGCACCATGCTGCAACCAGTTCTAGATGAGGCACGGCTTTCTGCACGAACTTGCAGCCGTGCCTCATTAAACAATGACAAGGCAAACAACAAGGGGAAGGTAAGGATGGAGTGTGGTGTTGCCATCCACTTCATGCAGAACAGGGGATGGGAGAAGGTAATGGATGCTTGCCTACAACACCCCAGTGTGAGGCAGCATCAAGTAGGAGGAAACAGTTGGGAGTCGGTGTGCAAGACGTGGTGGGAGAATTTTGCAAGCATGTGTGTGTTCGCTTGGCGTTCCGCATGGTTCTTTGGAGCCGATTTGGGCCGGCTCCGGAGACATAGCATAGCCATGGGCGCTGCCCACAATGAGCTCCAGCGGGGCAAACTTCTGTGGACGCATCTTTGGATCGACCACATGTATTTTTTTGCAAAGAAGTGGAGAATCTTGTCAAAGTTCTCCTGCTTTGCCATGGAGGGGAGTCACCGGAGGCTGAAGCACATGTTGCGCAACAGCGGGGGCCTAAGCCTCCTCCGGGGGGGACTAGGGGTGCAAGTAGTTGTGGACAACCACACCATTGAAGATAGCTTGGCGGCGCATGGTTGGGATGCGACCAAAAGGGCACAAAATGGGCAAGGGCCCATTAGTGTACAAAGGTACGCAAGCCGTACAAGAAGACGGCTTCAAACCCACATGCAGCACCTTGGGACCCTAGAGCGGCTGTTCCGGTGTCGCAAGAAATGGATATGAGAATACAACACGACCCCAGACCATTGTTGCCTGTAGCCAAGGTGCATGAAGGGGTGCATTGGTGGGGGTACCCCAGGTGTCAAGACAAATGAGGGGGTGCACAAGGGTGAAATTTGTATGAATTCACGTGAATTCATACGAAATTCGTGCGAATTTCGTACGAACTCACGTGAATTCACGCCTATGAATCGGCTACAGGCTTGCCGGGGTTTGGCACTTTTCGTTTTGGGCGCCGTTTGGGCATGGTGGATGCGTTTGGGGTGGGACTTTCACTGGATGATGTGTAAAGAAGCTGGGGCAAGAATTTTACCCCCTCAAATCCCTCAAAAGCAACCAAAATGGTGTTTTCCTCAGAAAACCTCGAAATTTGGGTCAATTCGCGCAAATATTCCCCCATTCAAACGGCCTCTTATCCCCCGTTCACAAAGGGTACACCGAGGCCACCGACCCAAGTTGCTATGACCACCCTTTGGCACTTGCATGCCAATCCCTAAAAGTATGTGTGTCTTGTGGCATGGTGTAACTCTAATCCCATTACCGCCTCAAGGCCCAACCCCCTGAGGTTCCCAGTGTGGCTGGGAATACCCAAGCCGATGATACCCTCCGTCTTTTGTGGCAAGGGGCGGTGCGAATTGCCTGGTCACACCTCGGCCGCATACCCAACTGTTTGGAGGTGCCCGACACCCCCCTCCTCCCTAGGGAACAGGCGCCCCCCCCCCCTCTGGCAGCCCGCCCCGGCACCCTTCCCAAAACCCCCCCTCCCAACCCACCCCCCCTCTAGGGGGCCTCCGGCCAACAGTTAGTTGGGGGGGGGGGTAGTTGGCGTCCAGAACCGAGGGGTCGCCCCCCCCCCCCCCCGTGCCAAGCGTGCATTGGACGACACGTCATGGTTTAGGTATAGGGATAATTTCTAAGTTTGCATGATGGTGACACTGAAGCCTAATGAAAGTGTTGAGTTTGCGGTACGGTGTAGGGCTGGTGTGTTGCAGAAGCATCTGAAGTCGGTGTTCAACATGACTGTCACTTTGGAGCAGTTGGGGACTGACATTGATCACCTAGAGGGTGTAGGCTCAGTGATGTCGCTGGCCCAGCACCACCGAGGACGAAGTCAACAAATTGGGATACTCCTCTTGGTGCCTCCACCCCTTCCCGCCTTTCCAAGCTTATCGATCCCTCAGCCCGGGCATTAGCGTGGTATAGGCTCTCACCGGCAGATGCCATAGAGAACCTCTCCCACCTCGTTACACTCCTGGATGCAAAATGTTACCCAAGAAAGTGGTGGACCACAACATTACGCAAATCAGCCAACAAGTGGGGGCCACGGCTACCTCCCGGGCTCCCTCGGGGCCCTTTAATTGGGGAGCCCGTCTCACGGCGAACGAAGCTCGCTTCGTGAGCTTTACATGCGCCGCTCGCCGGCCTCCCCAATTTCCGATGTGATGCTTTGCTTTTTTGTTTTTTGGAGCCATGTCTGTTTTGCGTGTGACACATTGCCATGGCATACTACTCCTTAATGCATAGGTCCCAATCTAACTTGGGATGCCTGTATGTTTTGCGCCATGAAGGCTATGAGTTGGCTACAAACGTGCCAAGTGCCCTATTACAGTTGCTCACAGAAATTCATGGATAGTGGCATTTTGATTTGCTTTATGCCCTGTGCCTGTGCCTGCCGCCTGACAACGTGAGCAATACTGAGTACCTAGGGCAAGTTCAGGTAGTTTCTTGCACAATTTCGCTTCCCAACCATTTCCATCATCAGCCACGAACATGATGTGTGGAATGCATATGCTGTTTGTTTCATCAGTGTCATTGAGGTAGTGTCTGTGTAGTATTCCAATATGAGCATCCACCTATCTAGTTGAAATCCTCCCCCTCACCCACAGTGAGGATATGCCTCCACAAAAGGCAGCACAAATGGGTGATACCAGGCATACCAACCACCATACCTGCTCCACCTTTTGGTATACCCACCGTCATCCAGACCCCCAAGCCTTTGCGCATGGGGAGCAGCTTTTTTTTTTTGCCCATGCAGTGCAGTCTACAACAAGAGCGCTGTGGCTTGTTGGAATTAGGGAGGTTTATTTATGCGCCGAGCAAAATTTCCAGGGGTGGTCAACAGCAACAATAATCTCCATTTAGTCATGTAGTCAAAATTAGAATCCAGTGGGCAATTCAAATACCGCAATGAAAAATGGCTGAATTTTTGTTAACCCCAGCCCCACCTCTCACCTCACATGTATTGAGTTGCAAGACTGCACTGAAAAACTGCACCCCATGGCCTCGCCGTTGCGCTACCATGGCTTTGTCTGAGCACAGTGTACCCGCTTGACTGTTGTTTTCCTCTCCATAATTTTGTGATCAAGAGTGCAGGATCCCATATTTGTGAACCTGTGGTGGTTGCGAAGAGGTGCTTCATCATGTTTGTGAAGAACTGTTTTTGCTCACCACAACGTTCTGCAGGTGACTGCAACCCACGTCAATATTTGTTTTCATGTGATTTCCGAAGCGGTTACTGTGATGGACCCCAAATCCCCAAATGAACCACTTGCTTTGGGTAGGAGCCCCCTCCGACAATCGTTTTCCTTGACTAGGGCTGTGCGTACTTGAGTGAGGTACAAATATGTGCATGGTAGGGTGGATGGGGAGGTGGGAGAAAGGTTTGTGCCGGGGGGGGGGGTGGAGTCCGAGCCCCCTTACCCCGGGGGGTCCAGGGACTCCCGTGACAGAGCCTTTGTAAAATGGCAGCCTGAGGGCCAGTTGTGGCTCAGAAATCGGGCTGCAAAGCGACAGTCCCATGATAAATATCTCAAAATGATCAGCGTGTCGTGGCGATGATTTTGAGGTATCTATGTTGGGGTACCCCGGGCCCCAGCCAATCCCACCCCCTGTGGCCCATCTGTGGCTCCTATCACAGCAGCCACCCGGGGGGGGGGGGGGTTCTGGAAAATGGGCCTGAACAAACCCCGCCCCCTCGCCAACCTTTCCTCCCCCACCCATGGTCAAACACTATTGGAATGTGTAGCTACAAATATTTGTGATTTTCGTTATTTCAGCACACAAGCACCCCCCCCAGCCGGCGGCAGTTCAACAGCGAGGCGTTCCATGCAGACCTCACAGCCCTCACCGTGCCCCCTCACCTCCGGCCAGGGCCCTCCCCGGAACCCGACCCCAAGCGGTGCTGCACAAACGACTCCAGCGCTCCAGGAGGCCCACGCCGGACTAGTGTACTGACGAATTTTCTTTGGGCAGCCTTGTGCATGTGCCCGTTTCTTTTTGCGAAGTGCAACCTCGCAATTTGAGGAGCAGTTGAATTGACTATTCGCGTCTGCGTCAGGCATAGGCTTCACAGTCAGTGGCTACCTTCTTTATCAGTATATGTTGCCATGAGTACCCGGAGTACCATGAGTACAGAGAGCACACCTCTTATTGCTCCAAGCCCAACGTCTGCTGGCATTGTCAGCAGCTTCAATGCGGAGAATCTGCCCCCGGTAGTGCAGGAGTACATCGGTGTGTGCCAGTTTTATGGTATAGTGACCAATTCTGGGGTGTTGACCACCTTGAGGTGTGCACTGTTTTGTTTGGTACGGGAAAGGAGAGCTGAGATGGAATCTGGACTCTGCGGGATTGATTCCCCTCTTTTGTTGGTCAGGTACTGCTTTTTGCTTGCTTGCTCCTACACATGCAGGAATGCGACGGCAATGCTGTTTCAATGATCTTCACTACCTGCAAATGATCATTCAGGGGTGCGTCGGTCCTCACAATTCAATGCTAGCTTTAGGAAAAGGTGGGTCCAAAAAGGTCCAAAAGGTACTGGATTTTGGAAAATTGCTACTTGCTAACCCCCCCCCCCCCCATCGCTTTTTTTCACACCACCAAGGTTGCGGCAGATTTTCCCCACCCCCTTAGGTGCCAAAGGCGCCGAAGTTTTTTCCCCGTTGGAATTTTATTTTGTGTATACGCACCCAAAATGCTCAAAATTTAATGGAGAAATCAAATAATCAACTGAAATGAAATGGAAAAGAATGAAATTCCTCTTTACCCCTACCCAACTTGCCACTGCCGGTAACCCCTTGGGGAAATTTTTTTCACCGAAAACTTTTACCCCACAAATATGTGTACAAAATAATATGCGCGATGTTGGGATGACTTTGAGGTGTATTTCCTTCCTTTGGTTTTTTTTCTTTTGGGGTGAACCGTGTTCATGACCATGAGTGCTCGAATCACAATCGGTAACTAGTGACAGAGCGGCGTTGCCCAGTGTGCTATTGTGCCCTCTGTGTGGCCCTATCCGTGCACTGCGCTGTCAGATTCGGACTCTCGGAGCTGAAGGTGTCCGGCGAGTTCGGCGACAAGGACATGCTGGCCCTTGCGGACTTATTCTGCAAGTACTGGGACACGGAGCTCGCCCATATCACCAAAGTGGACTTTTCTGCGGAGGCGTGCAATCTGCGTTCACACGGGGCAGTTTCTTTGGCTCAGGTCAGTGCCATGGTTGGCCGGGATCATGTGTGAGGGCCCACGGTCACACTCCGACGATACGCCTAGCAGTAGTACAGCATCGGCGCCAGCACCAGCACCGCACAGGAAGACACAGCACAGCACAGCACAGCGCAGCACAGCACAGACCAGCCTTGCCCAGCACACGGTGTCCCCTTGGTACCTGCTCCACCACCACTATCTACACGCGCTGTCTGCAGGTCATAGCACGCAACAAGAATCTAACCCTCGTCAAAGTGTCCGGCAACAAGATCGGACCCTACGGTGGCAAGGCGCTGGCTCAGGCCTTGGAGCACACAAACGTCAAGCGCATGTATATGCGGGGCTGCTTCATAGGGGAGGAGGGTGCCAAGGACTTCGCACAGTATGCACTGCAGAGCCCGGACACAGCGCTGCGAGTGCTGGACTTGTCGGTGAATGGGGTTGGGTTCATGGGCACGGAATACATCCGCATGGCGCTGCAGAGTCGTGCGGTCATGAAGCTGCCCCCAATCTCTGTGGACGACACAGGCAATCTGGTGTTTGTTGAGGTGTGACTCTTCGCGGTACCAGGAACACTGCCTCTGGAAAAAGGGTTGGGGGGAAAATTGTCATTCTGCAGCCATGCTCCTCCATAGGGACCAGCTCATATGTACAGAAATCAGGGAGTAAAACGGTCACAGCATCCTGGCAGCGATTGCATGCCGTCCTCCGCTGTGCAGGGCTGACTTGACACCAGCGTCCACCACATCAGGCATGATCACATCGACTGTGGTCCCGCTGACTAGTGCACCGGATACAGCTGTTTCCTGCAGAGTTCTGGGTGTGAAGGGGACGGGTACTGCTGAGGGGCACACGGTATGGGGCTCATTCCCAACGAAGCTAGATTCTCCTGAGGGCCACTAGTGGCGCAGCTGTGCAGGACCATCCAGCCCCACAGCCTTGAGTGGCCAGAAACACAGCCAGTTTCAGTTGCAGTAGTAATTTGAGCCATAAGTACGTCCTGAGGTGCATAAAGCTTGAGTAGGGCCATGCCCGCTGGGAAGGTCGCACTCTTGGTCTTCCGCAAGAAAGGTACCCACGAGTTCTGTTCACGTCTTGTCCTGGTGTTGATGTCTCCCTCACCACGTACCGCCCCCATCAACAGTGTCGTACTAGGTCACAACGGCGTCAGGGCCACCCCAACTGCAGGGTGCCCTTGGGAGGGTCCTCGTATCCAGGAAGAGAAAACCGCCGCGAATACGCCCGACCGCAGCCCCAAAAGAAGTACTGGGCCCTACGATCAAACAAGCGGCCCGGGCGGAAACAACAGAAACGACAACGAAATGAGACCACAGCGATCGGGACAGTCTCGAGAAGAAAACGGGGCTGTCTGGGGCCCGTAGTCCCCAGTACTCTCAGACCTGAGGTACAAAGGTTTTGCCTTAGGATTGGACATGGACAGGAAAGCTCTTGATCACATGGGAGAGTGGGCAAACGGATGTGGCTGTGGAACAGGTGAAGGCTACTCCTGGCCGCAGGTCATTACTTAGACAACCGACGGGAGGATGTTGGCGCATGAGCCCTATTTCTGAGGACCATTCGCTGACACGCGCACAACAAGGCGTGTTTCCAATCTTCAGTGCCAAACCTCGGGTCGAAACCCTTGACCTTCGGGTTTTTCGGAGTGTTGAGCTCCCGCGACTCGACTTCTGGTGCCGGCCAAGTGGCAGCTTGGAACCTTGGGGACGGTGGGTACAGGGGTCATGTGCTCTACCCTGTTGACTGACCGAAGCCTCTCGGGGGCGGGGGGTGGCCACAAAGGCTGAGTGAGTATGCCCGTTGGTACTTCCGCGCGTACGTATTTGTTTGCGCTTTGAGGAGGGAATCATCCACGCGTGGGTAAGTGGGTGGGTTATCCACCGACTGGGTTGGGGGTGAAGGTGGTGGGCTCCAAATTGCGAGAGGTGGGGAGCCCGCTCATGGTGCCACCGTGAACCTGTCCCCATTTTGGAACTGCCCCACCTGCTGGCATCATAACTGTCCGGGGAGGGGGGTATCCGAAACAGACGACGTATTCGTGTGTTCATGGGTAACTTTGGGCCCAAGCTGGTGACCCCATTTTTCCGGCTGCGGTCAGGCTTCCCCGCAAGAAGTGGGTGGCCGTTCTGGGCTCTCACGGGGGTTATTTGAGCAGTGCACCGCAGAGAGAGTACGGCCGCTCCTGGGGAGGCATTGCAGCAGGCACCACTGATGCGCTTGAGGGGAATTGGCAGAGTAGGCATTTTGCACCACCGCCCATGTACGCAGCCTTCTGCCCCCATGCCTCCCCTCCGGGCGCTGACATGCTTCACATGCCATGGCTGGGTTCTGATATCGCCTTTTTGGCACACCTGCTCCACCCACACGCTGAGGCCTGTGCTTGCACCAGAGAGAGGCTAAAGGGGGGCCTCCAGTTGCGGTGGCAAAACCTGTTACTGCCGATGAAAAAGTCGTTTGGGACAGAATCCGGCGTTACAAAACGGTTGGAGAGCGCTTGTGGGCGGATGGAAATGGTTGGGGTGGAACGAACCTGAGTCCTCAAGAAAGTTGGAGTAAAGCACCATTTTTAAGCACAGCCCTGTGTACGGAGCAGGCATTGGCCCTCTCACAACATGCAGAAACACTCCATTACAAAGCGTCGCGGAAGGGGGCGTTTCCTGTGCTCCATGAGAGATATGCCTGCAGGCTTCCTCCAAGTGCTGCCCGTTGGCCTTCGCCTCCGACAATGCAGCATGCTGAATCCTGTTCATGCCTGCTGCCCAAAATCAAGTGGAACATCTGTTCTGAACTTGGTTGGGGAAGAGAGGATCTCTGGCACTGGGCAGAGGTCCGGGATCGGGGCCGCCGGAGCTTCGACTCACGTACGTCTTGTGCATCACAGGTCATGAACAGTGTGACGCACGGCGTCGGCTTTGTGTTGTGCATATTGGGCACCGTGTTTCTGGGCATCAAGGTGTCGGACCGCGACTGGCGGCACATCACGGCGTGCTGGGTGTACAGTGTGACCCTGTGCCTGCTCTTCGTCAGCTCCACCTTGTACCACTCGTTCTTCGCATTGAAAGTGACGCGATCCGTGTTCCATGTCCTTGATCTGAGGTTTGAGGGTGGGTCTACTCCGGAGGCCGGTTCGGGAAGATGGCATGGCAGATGCCACTGGACAGTGGCCTAGAGGTGTAGTTCTGGACGCCCCGTGGTGTGAAGGGTGGGGGCTGGGGTCCGGAGGGGTAGTGTCGAAACATTTGCATATTTGATTTCCCCATGATTTTCTCACCATTTTGCCTACACATCGTGAGGGTCAGGTTTGAGAAAAATTCTGAAATTTTAAGGCGTATTTGATTTCCGTGATGAATTCTAAGTTTGACACAAATAGGGGGTACATTGTTGCAAATTGTCGAATTTTTTGTGGTTCCCCATCAGCATAGGTATACGGTTCAGGAGGGGGGGTACAGGCAGGGTCAAGATCTACACTTCATGGCGAGGTTGGCGAATTCATGGGGACATAGGTGCCAAAGAAATGCAAAGTGCACACAAAGCTTTACGACTCTTTGGCAGAGTCATACTGGGTCATACGGGGGATTGCCGTTGCTGGGGTGATTACTCGGGAGGTGCTCCCCTGAATCTGCAGAGACATTTGGGAAAATCTGGTTTTTACACATATCTGACCGTCCTAGTTGCTTAGCCATAAGCAATTGGGCAATCAACAATGACAGATTTTGGTAGGCCAAAATGGCTGGGAAAAGGATTGAACTGCTGCAACCGCATCTTCTTGAGCAGGGGTCAAGGGTCCCCGTTTCAACTTCTCATTATTGATCCACTTTTCAGCCCCTGTTGGTCCCGAAACGGCCCATTTTCAGGGCTTCAGGGAGAGTTGGGGTAGGCCCCGGCGGAGCAACACATTATTAAAATGCGTTCATTGGAGCAGCCCAAGGGATTCAGGATTGCTCGTGAAAAAGTATTTTCTTCACCCTCTGAAGGGATTTTGATACATTGTGGGGCTCGGCTTGGTCAAAAAACACTGTTTGAGTGTCCCAAACAGTCTGTGATCGTTTTTGGAAAAAGTGAATGTTCAACCCCCTATTGCACCTATTTGGGCCCAAAGCATGTGGGCTCTAGCTGGAGGCTGGCAGGGGATGGGTCTAGGCATGGGTTTAGCCCGTTTCGAGGGGTGGCAATGGCAAAAGTGGACACATGCCTTTGGAAGTGAGCTTTTAGCCACTCGGCCTGAGGTACGTTCCAATGTTGATTTCGGGCTGTTTTTGGCTGAGCTGCGCCGCTTTTGGGCCACTGTGGCACAAATCCTGGAGCAGAAGTGCACGAACGACTTCTTTGACGCGCAAATAGCAAAGGGGGGCGTGCCCTGGGGCTGGCTGTTGACCAGATTTTTGAATGTGCTAAAAATCTGCATACATGTGCATGGGTGCTTAAAAATCGGTAAAAACTGTACGTTTGGTCCGTTTTCAGTCCTCTAGGCCCCTCTGTGCACTTGATTTCAAGGGAACAGAGGTTCCGGAGGGAGTTAAGGATTGCTGCAACAAGCCGCATTGATCTGCCTGCAGCATTTTCGATGCGGATCGAAACTGAGCATTTGGTGAGTTGGAGTGGAAGATATTTGATGGATCTAATCATTTAATTTCGTTTCCAGAGTTTCGGTACACTTACAATCTGGCGCACCCAGGTTCTGGTTGGAAGTCACGGAAAAACAACAATTCCTGGTAGAATTTCTAGACAGGATGGAGGTATTGTAAAACTCCATGCAGAGGGGATGGTGTACCATGCTCCGTACCCAGAGTAAAATGCAGAAACTTAGCGTAACAAATGCGTACCAAATCTGTCGGGGGTTGGTTCTCCAAGTTTGCAGCACCTGTGCATCCCATATAGTACATCTTCATAATGTCAAAATAAAAACTCGTCCTCTCCCCTGAAAGCAAGCAAAAAGCAAGCACGTCATGCCCACTCTTCATTATTTCTCCAGCTTGAGCCAACAACGCAAGGATTGCCGCTCAGGCCATGGCCGTGGGTTGGGGAGGTGCCCACTCAAATCCGCGCAGTTTTGGGGCCAAAACTGTTTTGGTGTTAGTTTGGCACAGATACCCCAGGCAGATAGTTAGCACCAGTTACCCCACAAAACGACAAAGCCAAGGAAAACTAATGGCATAGGCGCCATGACTGTTCTTGGGTCCATGCCCCAGGGAATGCCCAGAGTCTTATGAAAGCGACCCTTTTAGTTGTGCAATTGCACTTGTCAAGGCCGGGCAGGGGTAGGCGGCACGGAAATTACAATTTCATGATGATGGTGTAGTACCCTTTCTCCTCTAATCTACACCGCCCCCTTCAACGCCACGTGGCTCCAAGCTTTGTTCCTAGCCCGGCTCTCCCCAGACTGCCTTGCCCTATTCGAGTAAGGAGAGTGTAGTAAAATCTAATTGACACTTTTTGGGCATCGCAACCGGTCTACGGTCACCTCTGGAATTTTGCATGTTTGAACCGTTTTGGACCCATGTTTGGTCCCCATGGTACTCCATTTTCAGGTCTGCACCATTCACTTGGTGTCCTCGAACCGCATACTCTGTTTGGAGCTGTGCACCAGCCCCATGCACTTATGTTGTGGGAGGGGTGTGGCAGGGCCTGTCTGGAGGTGGGGTTGTGGCAAGTTGGGGGGTGACTGCCGACTGAGCGGGTGCGAGGAAGCATTCGCAGTCGGGCTCACTCAAAGAGGTTCAGGGGCTGCTGCTGCATTTGTGGTCTGCTTCGGTTTGGTGCAAGTGCACAGGTGCCCATCCCCAGAACTCGCAGCCCCCTTCCGCATGCATCCCCCCCCCTTTTTTTTTCAGAAGCAGGGTTTTCTTTTACTGCATGGGGGATGGGCGTGACAGGCAGTTGCTGCCCAACCATCGTTGGTTCCTGCCCAAACCTGCAACCTCCGTTTGTGAACTGGTTGGGCCCATTGGGGCTTCACTGAGCACATCCTTCTGCGGTCTGGTGATTGCGGGAGTGGCACTGCCCGTGCTGCTGGGGGATGTGCAATTTGCTCACGTAGGGCTTTGGAGACAAGTAGCGATGCTCATAGTGAGACGAGGAGGAGGACGAGACAAAGTGCGTTTTGGAAGAAATTGCGAACATGGGTAGTGTTTGGGTGTGTACCGTGGCAAGAAGACAGTGAAATGGGGCATGATATGATCCCCAACAGCAGCAAATATGGAACGTCAAAAGAACCTGCGCAGCACACATAACCCGCAGTACAGACAATGGAATGTGAAGTGTACGCAACCACCACTCCTTACAAAACAGAGGAACTTCTGACTGTAATATTTATTCAGGGAAATCGCGCCGCACCCTGCTGTACTGAGGATGTAGACGGAGGGAATGTACTGTTGTTTGGGTGTACTGCACCCCTCCGTTGCGGTGATGTCATTAGTGTTGGCATGCCCGATTTTTCGCCACGTTGCACCAAGGCAAAGCCCTGCCTCTACTGCAAGACATGATTGGATTGCTCCCGCCTCGTAACTGAGCGACATTTGTCGCTTTGCCTTGCGACGGCCCTGTCCAGGGGGGGCTCTGTGGTGCCTATGCCCATCGCGCATTTTTCCCAACTGTTTGATGCACGTTTTTGCTTGTTCAACGTCGTATTTGCTCACTGGTATGCGACCAGGATGTTCCGTCTATGCAATGTTATGCGTCCAACTTGCACACACGCATTGTGCACCTCCCATGGACACTCGCCTTGTGTGCACTCCTATGTGTCTACCATGCACGTACTGTTACTGAGTATGCCCCCCGTCGCCATGCTGTTTCAAGCCCCGTTGGTGTCTTGGTGATTTTGCCCTGCATTCCACCCCCTCTCCTTCCAGTGCAATCTACCTCCTCATCGCGGGCACACATACCCCATTCCTCTGCATCGCACTCGCTAACAAGCCGATCTGGTCCGTGTGGATGATGGGTTTCCTCTGGCTCTGCTGCGTGTTTGGGGTGGCCGTCGAGGCCATGGTTGTGCACCAATGCAAAGATGCCATGGCACTGTGCCTGTACCTGGTCATGGGATGGGCTGCACTGCTTCCACTGCGAGACCTAATCGCAGTGCTACCATGGCAAGCCGTGGTCTACCTGGTGTTGGGCGGCGTGGTGTACACACTAGGGGTGCCTTTCTTCGTCCGAGATCGAAACTTGGACCATGCCGTGTGGCATGTATTTGTGCTGGTAGCGGCCGCTCTGCACTGGTGGGATGTGTACTGGTACCTGGTTCCCTTCCCATGTGAGAAACCGCCTTGTGTCTAATGTCACCGCACCCAGTGCAGGTACCCCTAGGCCCATGCTCAGCTGATCTGCCATTTCTTGCATCAATTTAATGGTAATGGAGTTTGTTATGGTCATCGCTTTATGAACCGCAACAGCCGCCAAATGCCACTCTGCACCCCGTGGCAAGTGGGAGGTTCTGGGTTGACATATCAAAATGGCTTTGGCTTAGGATTACAACTACTTAATGCTACTTCTTCAACATTGGGACAGGGGCACACTTTGCGCGCCCACTGCCCCGGGACCGGTGGGGGGCAAAGGAGTTCTGCCAGTTTTGATTGCAACCTCAGGGGTTCCTAATTTGATGCCCTGTTTTGACGTACGGGCATTACATCGACGCAGAGTTTTCCTTTTGTGTGTATCAGGGATGACAAGCAGCAACGCAGTGCAGCAGTTGTCTCAATGTGTTGCAGGAAAGCAGTTTCAGTACTTCTGCAGAGTGCTTCTACAGCATGTTGCAGACACTACTATCTCTTTGCATTCTGTTTTCCCTCCACTATCATTATTTGGCGTGGTTGTTAAACCGATGCTGCAAGGCTAATCTGCTACCATGTAAGTGTCACAAAAGGTTTGAGGTGTTTTGCGTCTCAAATGATATATCTTATTGGTAACAGATTCGTCAAACACAAAGAACACCAGCCCAGCAAAGAAGTGCTCAGCAAAGTGGGCATGATTTCCATGCATGTTCTCTGATCAATCTCTAGTCACACCACGCGGTACCCAGGTATGGGCGGATTGCAGAGTGGTTTCTGGACACTATCCTGGAATAGGCGTGGGACTCACACTTGTGATCCCCTTGAATGCCCTCCCAACGCGGTTCCTGGTATTCTCCTGTGGCAGTATAAACAATGATCAACAATCCGAACACGATGCTCAAAACGGGGTGTGTGCATAACCCCCCCCTCCCCGCATTGCGCAAGTGGTATCCAAGGGGTATCCAGCAGCTAGTAATGGTCGGCTTGCCCATTTGTGGCTGTGCCAGTGCTGCACGTTGGAGATGTTTGAAGGTTCAGATGCGCGCCGCCTGACCAGCCATCATTACATCCGCCAAAGGCCTTAATAGCGGGCCCCGGAATGTTGGGGCCTGACCCTTCGTACCCAACTAGGAGACCTGGGCACCAATGCAATGCATTTTCGTTCCGTGAGGGTTGGACCATCGCTTGCATGCCTTATCACAACTGTATGGAAAACCGAGGAAACACACAGGACAGAAGCAACAACATGAGCACTCTGTGATGATCAGCTATCAGCATCTCTTTCCCAAGGGGTTGGGTCACATAAAAGAATGAGGGTCAGGGCCAAAGGTAGACGCCCTTAGCGCAGTGCGCACACAGTGCAGACCCACATTTGTGATGCTAGGGGCGTCATTGTTGTTTCATAGGTATTTTGTTGCCCCCTTTGCACCGCGGATGCGGCACATATGGAAGTTCACACAATTTCACCCATTTTTATCTATTTTCGGCCTCTTGTTGTCAAACTGCACGTGGTGAGGCTGCCTATCTGAACTACAACTTTCCTGTCTCTTGTTTTGACGCTTCTGCGTCTCCCTTTTCCTTCGCCCGCGCACCTTGAGCACGTTGGGCGACCCCGAGGGGGTGGCCACCTAGTCGGCTACCCTCTTGAAGCGCCCGGCGGTCGTTACGGCCTTAGGCGCGGTGCTGGCTCTTTTGTTGGCGGGCACGCAGCCCGCGAACATCAATGAGGGGGCAACATGCAACCGCTCCCGCTCCAAGGGGACAAAAGGGGGCAAGGGGCCCGCCCCGCAGCCCCCGCCCCCTCTTCCTATGGCCGAGCAAACGATAATCGCTTTGCTGTAGTGCCAGATTGTGTCCATTGAGGGCGTCATTAACATGCTTCGCCGTGAGCTCGCGGAATTGCTGGGCGAACCATCCCCGGCCCAAGACCCGGCTGCCTTAGCGGCGCCGGCTGCGGCGGCGACGACGATGACAGCCGCTACGCAAAGAAAGCGGCCCCAAAGAATCTGCAGCACGCCTCTGTGCCCGGGGCGAGCACGGCCCGGACGGCGTCCGGTTGGCAGCTGGCGGGAGGGGGCCCCAACCGCCGCCCCCGCAACGCCTAGGCGCAGCAACCTTCGGCGCCATCCCATCGCCCGGCGCCCCCCCCCTCCCCCTCTCCTCCCCGGTCTCCGTGCGTGTGGACGGTGAAGGGTAGCGGCCAAAGGAGCTTGAAGCACTGCAACGGTTGCATCTGCCGGGCGGGGCGCCTCCCCGTCAACCTTTTGGCTTCCCCGCAGCCCTGCGGGGCACACGAGGACATCAAAGTTCGGGGCAACATCGTTCTTTGCGTAGTGCGGCGGAGGGATACCCCCCCCAAAAAAAAACGAGCGCTGGTGGCAGGAGCAATGCCTCGGCGGCACGGTCTGTGACTCCGGGCTCCTGCCCGGGCGCGGTGCCGGTGGTGGCGGCCCCTCGCTGCGCCAAGGCAACGCCCCCGCCGGTGCATCCGCACGGCTTTTACCAAGGTGACTCCCGGGACACGATCCAGAAGTGGGGCATCTCCTACGTCACCCTTGGGCGCCACCCGGTGGAGTGCAGGCAGCCCTCCGAGGAAGGAGCCCTGCGGTGTGCAGCCTTGCTGAGCTCCACAGTCCACGAGGCCCAACCGGCGGCTGCAGCTACCATCACGGCGCATGACGGCGTTCAGCAGGTCAGCGCGCTGCTACATGTCCACGGGGGCAACAAGGAGGACCCCAATTGCGGCAACTCTGTAGCAAGCCCTCCGCGGCTCGAAGAACAACTTTGCGGTACCGGCAACGTCTCTACATGGTGTGGGTCGGACCGACCACCAGCCCTAGGAGACCGCAAACCCGGAAGTGGTGGACCGTCCCCCCCCCCCCCTCTACCTTAGTCTGGGAGCACTTCCCGGAGAAGATGAGCGGGAAACAACGGAGCTTTTGTACCTGCACCCCGCTCAGCTGGACCTTTTGCCGTCCACGGTGTGTATGGTATGTGTCTTGGACCCCGCAGTCGTGGTGGACGCCGACCTACGTCGGCTCCATGTCGGTTCGTTTGGCAAGAAACACTTGTGGCAGCACCTGAAGCCACTGATGGGGCCTGCCCTGCCGCACCCTCTGCTCATGCAGGCGGCTGTGTGGGGGTCGAAGGTGAAGGCCACCACGGACCTCCGGACAAAGGTGGCGCCGTTGGGTTTGGGTGCCAGCGGCAACGCCGGGGGTGTCCATTTCCGCCGGTGCATTTCCACTAGCTCCGCCTGCCAGCACCCCATGTACGTGTTGTGGTACAAGGAGCCACCGGAGCATCGCGGGCCCTCCCCGGAGGTTCGGAGGACTTTGACCGAGCATCAGGTGCTTCAGATGTTCTTTGCGGGGTTGGTGGACGGAGGAGCGCCTGGCAACGTGGGTCTGCGCCTCAAGGGGACTAAGCCGGCACGCCCCGCGGTGATGGCACACATCGCCGGCTTTTTGGGTGCGACGACCTGTCCCACACCACCTCGGTTCGCCTCCGGGGCTACCCGGCACAACTGGGTTTGGCGCCGGACGACTATGCGCAGCTTCGTCGCCGTGCCAAGGAGGCTTTTTAGTGGCAGCTGAACATCGGCGTTTACCCGTGCACCTAGCTGGCCCACAGCACCTTCGACCGGCCCGTCTTTGACCTCGAGCAAGAGCCGGTGCCGGAGGATTGGCAAGGTTTCCGGTTGGGTGCCCCAGACATCCGCTTCTTCGACCGCTTCTAGGAGCGAACAACCCGACCATCAGAGTGTGCAGTCTTGGCACAAAGAGCATGTGGACACATTTTCGTGAAAAGCTTCCCGAAGAGCCAAATGGCACGCGACGTTGGCCAAATGGGACCTGACGGTGGTCTATGTTCCGGTAAAGGACAACAACGTAGCAGAGTGTCTCAGCAAATGGGCCAATCCTCCGACCAAGGGCATGATTGCATTAGTCATAGCCGCACTGCTGAGTCGTGAGGAAACTAGGCGGACGAATGACTTCTACCCCTTCCCCCTTTTGAGCTCGTGTTGCCTTTGTGCCCATACGACGTTGCGCTACAATTGTCGCCGTCATCGACACTGCAAATGTCTGTGTGGCTTGACCCATGGCACCTTCAGGGGTGGAAACCGTCCATAGTTGTGTTTGCCGGCTATGTATTGCTTGCTTTATGGCATTTCTTCCCTCAGCCCCCTTGTTGATGCCTTAGCCTTACTAGGGCAAGGTTTGGTGCTCCGCTCAGATGGTGTTTACGTGCCTAACGGCCTATATGATTGTGTCGCTGCCCTGTTTTTTAAGATGCGCGTACTCGTACACCATACATGAGCAACTTGGGGTGACATGTAGCATACACCCCCCCAATCGGCGCACCGTACAGGCCTGTTACCCGTGCTCGAGCTTGGCGCATTACTGAACTACAAATTGGGTTGAAAGGAGAAATACCACCGAGGGAGATGGGCGTGACTTACGTTCTGTCTGGAGGGAGGCTCGATAGCACCCATATACGGCAGTGGGCACTCCGGATACTTTCCGTGGGTGTTTGCCAAAAAAGACGTCTCCGAACGATGCCGGATTGCCTGCCTCAACTATGACGAAGTCTCGCTCCCTATGACCAAGAATAGGTCATACCTACATTCGTATGCGTGAAAAAAAATGTGAACATCAGAATCCATTAAAATCTCCAAAATCCGAGAGCTTATTTTGGTGGCAACGATTTCCAAACGGGCTATGTAAGATTGTACAAACTAATATAAGGTAAAGGATCTAGTTTTTGTACCAGAGACTAGTTGTTGTATCGCCATAAGTTTTTCGCACTTTCCACATGAAAACGTAGTGCTTATCGTAGGACTTAGCAATGCTAAGGGGTGGCTTACCATTGGGGTATGCTTGGTTGTACCTAAATCAGATTTTCTAACAGAAGTTTGGCTCAAAGAAGCTCCCAAGGGGCCTCTATAATAATGTCCCCTTCTTTTGCTCTCACTAAGAAATCAGGCAAAATTCAGATGCTTTTAGGAAATGAGGTCCGCTAGGCCCATGAGACTCGTATTCTTAGTGCCAACGCCTTTGCATCACCTATTTGTATGCCATGCCCAAAGGCAAACCATGCTTCTTTGCCTATCAATGTGGTTTGCCACCTATAAATTCCGTTTTTCTTGCGCAAAGAAATTTCGAAGCTTTTTGTTGGAACAAAATTTTTTTAAAATTTTTTTTCCTAAAAAGTGCCAAAAGTTGACGTAGTCTTATCACGCTAGTATGTTAAATTCCCGCTTTGCATCTCGTTCACCTCCCCCCCCATGGAGGGCTTTTAATTAGGGGGTCAGGGAATGGGGCCCCGCCCCCCTCTAAAAGCAGTCCTTATGCCATTATATACAATTCGCGCGCCGAAACGAAACATACCTCAAAAGTGTACGATGCAGCCCCTCTAAATGACCGCCTCGGAGAGCTGATTGGCGCCGTCATATTTGTTCTGATGAATCATGGCTGTTCTACAAAGTTAGGACCTTTACCAGGTTTTAACTTCCTTACCAGCATCCACTAATTCCATATAAGCTAGGGATGCGATTTAAAGGTGCACTAGCAAAGTTGAGGTGCCGAACAACACTATCAAGAAGCCACAGGCCCCAAAACGAAAGAAATCTATTTGGTATATCATTTATTTGCTGTGCACGCGTGCAATTCGCAGTCGCCGGCATTTGCGATCTTTCATTTTGACTGTCCAAAGTGAAATCGGGCTACAGTGCACGAAATTTGGATCTAAGACCAATCTAATAAATGATTCTAGAAGCCGCATCTTGCTGTTTAATTGGAAAACCGCCGTCATTTTGTTTTAGCACCGCTTTTCGATTTCACGGTTTTCAGCGCACGCAGACGCCTTTTTGAGCTCAAAGATGAAAACAACACTCCCGAATTGATCAAAATTGCCTATAATTTTGTCAAAATCCGATACAATGGGCCCGGGTTATGAATATGTCAATTGTATGCTATTTGCACCCTGTGTCGCTAATGTCGCCCAATGCACCCTCCCTGTCCTTGCGCTGCTAGCTTAAACATAAGGCAAAGGAGTGTTTTTGCCTTTGTTTGTCACCGCCCGGCTCCATTTCCGACATGGAAAGGCGACCCGAAAATGGCTAAAGATGTAGTAAGGCTTTTCTTTTGATGGTGCTTCGCACCAGCAAAGGAAAAGCCAGACCAAGGACGAAACACGAAGGATTCATTTAATCCTACTTTTCCACATCCTCCACAACATATCTGTTTTCATTGCTTCATTGAAATTTCCTCAAAATGCTCATCATTCTTTGTTATAAATACTTGATCATGCATGTGCATATCGTGCAATCTGACTTCCACGTCCGACACATACCCTTCAAAGGCATCACAGCCCGCACACCGCCCTTCGCCATCTCGTGGAGCCCCCCTCCGCTTGTTCCTCTATTGAAATAGTCCTTGTATCCTCTGGTTGCACTTGCTTTGGTGTTTGTTCCTGCTCCATTTCAGGTACTCAAAGATTTCAGTGGAAAATAAAACGAGAGCAAGACTCCAAGACGAGCAGAACTAGGATCAATAAAATAATGAAGAACTTGATGGGGCTGTACAAAGCACAGACAAACAATGGGTGATGTTGGGCCTTGTGTTCGCTCATATGCATGCATGTATGCATCAGGACCACTCAGTACTTCAGTCTGCACTCAGCGACAGTGGACGGTGACCACAGATCAGGGCAAAAATGGTATATCTCAGAAATCAGGCTTCCTGCAGAGATAGCCAAACAGACGAAAGAAAAATGGTTTTCACATGATAAAAAATGATAGAAAATCACTTCAAATGTCTTCTAGGAATTTTTCTGTAGCTCAGGGAATAATTAATTTGTGACTGCAAAACTCAGTAGGAATTACCCTGATGACCTCAGAACTCAGTAGGATCTGCCCATGGGGGAAGCGGCGCGCTCACGGGGCAAAAATGGCCAAAAAATGAAATAGTCTTATGACCACTAGATAGACGCGGAATTTTATGCTGATTCTGAAAATCATATTCTTTCTCTGTTGAACGACCATATATTGGAGAAAAAAGCAGATTACTGAACAGCTCAGCCTCAATGAAACTAGCCCAAAAAAATAGATAAAGCAAAGGCCAACACCCATGTTGTGCTATAATACAAATGATGTTCAAAGAAGAAACCATGGAATAACAAACAATAACTCATGGAATATAATACAATAGATAAACCCTCTTTTGAATTAAAGTTAGGGCACTCAGTGTCTTTCACCCATATCGGAAGTGATCAAGCTCCATGGATAAATTTTCCCCCAATGTCCCAACCAAACTCTAATAAAGAAGAATACCATTGCTCCATATGAATCCAATATTTCGAGGAATTGTTGCTCATTCTTGGACTTTTAACACCCCTCCCAGCCTGAATACACGCTGTGTGTGAAGGCGTTGTCCAAGAATGACTTCCATGTTCCACGTAACCAACAGATCTCAACTCAATCCGGCGTCAATGGGGTCCAATCTTACTAAAAATTGGGAGTGGAACCAACCATAAATGACCAAATGTAGACCGAGATGAATCCTTCAAACGGTCTCTGGATACACCAGTGTCGTTCTCGTACGCTCTCGTAGTCCCGAACGATGTTCCTGGTCGCTTTAGTGAGAAATCAAACTCTGATCTAGACGCTTGACCGAATAAATGTCACCAAATCCAATTAATCTGGGCAGATGAACAGAGTAATTGAGCCATAAATTCAGTGAAGTAGGCACCTTAGATATCAGGCCAGTACCTCAGCTGTCAGGTGGTTGTAGGTGTCGCTGAGGGCCTGCACTTGCAGCCATGAAACTCCAGCATATGAACTTGAGTTCTAGATCCCACATCATAAATGTACCAGGATGCCCAAATCCAGCCACATGAATCAGCCTGTCATACCACAAATGGCAGGGCATGAGGACTCAGCTCCTAGCTGAACGTGTACAATGGCGCGTCTAGACTTCTAACGCGTTGCTTTACGTGTTTCCCTCAACATGTAGACCACTGGTTCAAGTCAAGTTGGTGCCCTGGGAATAACTCCCTCCAAAACCCCAAAACTCAACTTGTAGTTACTTAAACTTGGCTTCAAGTTGACCATAGGTGCTGCGAAGTAAAACCAGGACCAAGTAATATTCAAAGTACTTTCCAACCATGAACTTACCAAAAGATTTTGGGAACCTCAATAACCCCAGGTTCCTTGATACTTGGCTCCCTCCAACTCCACTCCCTCCAGAACTTGTCGTAACTCCAGAACTTGCTGCTATGCCAGTCATATCCGTCTTTTTAAACTGTTCAATATTTGACCTTGAAACTTCTTCCAAATTCTTTCCTTCTGGTTCTCAAAATTGTCCTGGAGAACTTGCTGGCGGCGCGAGCGTCTCAGAGCGCAGAAGTCCGGCAGTCCCTCCGAAATTCCCACGAGGAAGAATGGAGTCCAAATAAGGTGTGGTCTTTTGCATGCCTTAATCTGAACTTTTCCGGATATATTCTGAACTTCAATAATTGTTTTGCAGAATGAAGTGAAGTTCTGCAGGTTTTCTCCTTGGTCCGCCAGTGGACGCATAAGCAGGATGTTAACTGACCTCAAGGTACTCCTTCCTCCTCAAGCTCTTGGTAATAACTCAAGGTAACCAGTCTTCTGCCATACCACCAACTGTAGGCTCGTCTGTACGTCGCCGCTTGCCTCCGCGCTGATGTGAGACCTTCTTGTTACTTACCTCTCCTGGTTCCTTGTTGTCCGTGGCAGTCTCTTCGTTGGGTTCCTCCGCGCTGGACTTCTTCTTCAGTGTGCTGCTGATCCGCCGAGCCTGCCTTAGCGCTGTGTCAAAGCGAGGTGCGTGTGCCAGACAATAGTCAACAAACACATGATTTAGCTTTCCATCATCATGCACGAATGCACGGACTGGCTCCCAAGTACTCTCACTCGTGCCATAGCCTTCCCACTTCGTCAAAAAGCGCCAGCCTTGCCTATATTGTCCTCTCAGGATCTGTTCAACATGATAAGCTCCAATTCTCTCCATCTCAGTCTGATTGTAGAATGGTATATCCTGCTCATTCGCCACGATGTCCTGTTCATCAGCCAACGCTACTCGCTCGTCGTCATTCAGCATGTCTGCGTCTCCTTCTTCGATCGTGTCTTCGCCGTAGTCATCCACCAGTTCAAATGGGAAGCGCTTCACGAACTCAAAGTCCACAGGTACTTTGCCGCCCAACGTGGGACTGCAACGCGCTGTAATACCGCCGCTGCTGACTCCAGTAACCAGGTAGGGACCATACCACATAACATCCTTCGTGGCTCCCTTAGGTACCTCCAATTGCTTGAACCTCTTTCTGCCCACAAGGACGTAGTCGCCAACATTGAAAACTGCAGGTTTCCTCCTTCTATTGACGCGTTCAAACCGACTCGCTCGTCCTTTCCTCAAGTGGGCTTGAACAACTTGGGCAATCTTGTTTTGTTCCTTGGGACAGTCCTGCACTGGAACGTTGCCTTCGTGTGGAAAGGGTAGATCGAAACGCAGAGTAGGCCTTCCATGGAACACGTCTCCTCGGGAATAGCCAGATTTTCTTCGCTGCTTGTGGTTCATACATATGACCACGTAGTCGTTCAACTGGACCCAATTGCTGGTTTTAATGCTCTGCCTCCAAATACGGAGCTCTTCCTAGTACTCGTCATTCATACGCTCGCATAGTCCGTTTGATTGTGGACGATAAGGTTGTGAGAACGATACTTCCACCCCCATTGCAGCAAATACGTTGCGATACCAGCCATAGTCTCCCTTGAAGCGAATATCCTTGTCACTGTGGATACGTACAGGTTGACCATAGAAACGAATCCAATGGTGTTTGATGAACTTCAGCACGCCTTCTCCATCAATAGTCTTCTTGCATGGTACAACTGGGCAGAAAGCACTCAGAGCGTCCACAATCATCAAGGCATAGTCGTAGTTATGACACTTGGGTCTGTCAATGAAGTCCACATACAACAGTGCATTGACCATGTGTGGCAGAGGCAGCACACCAAGTAGACCTCGATCGCTGGATCAGTTCCGCTTGCTCGTGACGCACTCCTTGCATGTCCTGTGCATGTCCTCAATTTTATGTGTCAACTCTGTGTCAGGCACGCGAGTGTGGAACATCTTCTCGAAAGCCCAGAGCCAGGAATGCGGTTCAGCATCACCGACAACGCCGTGGGTCCACTATAAAGCCGCGCCCAGCGCCTTCTTGGGTATGCATGTTTGCAGTTCCTTCCTTAAAATACCACTTGGGGATAGCGACCACAGCTCCTTGTTGACCAGTGCATAGGATCCATCCCCTAGGGCTTTCAAAATATCTCCATACTCCTCCACATAGTCCGACTTCCGCAGAGAACTGAGTAATTCAGCTTTGCTCATAGTCAGATCCAAATGGACATCCATCTTCTGGAAAGCTTCTCGAGAGAGGGCTTCCCAGCTTGCAGAAATTTTCTCATCGAAATTTTCACGTAAGAGCCAATCACATAGCTCATTTTTCAGTCCCGGTACCCTGTAGATGTTGAGCTTCAGCTAGGCCAGAAACGTCCACCAATGTCTGAGCTTTCGGTTTTTAGGAGGGGCCCCCTTGAGAAACGTCTCCGTGGACTCCTCATCACATAACCACACCACAGAATTGCTGCCAAACAGTCTGCTTTGTCAAGAGATAAGCAAAATTCCAGAGAGTAATTCACGTTCATACGTGCTGTAGTTTGCTCTTGTTGAGGACCATTTCCAGTTCCAGTGGCCAATGGGTACGAGATGGAATTCCTGCGGATCGTAGTTGTGCTTGAGTGAACCGTCACGATTGACTCCGACTGTGTTCAGTTCATCTGCTATTCTCCTTGCCGCTGCTCCTGGAATTCGTTGCCACTGCAGAAGCGTACCTCCGCTTCCCACAAGAGAAGCATCAGTGATGACCACGAACTCACCGTCAGGTGCAGGTGTGCCCAACAGCCTTAGTGAACTCAGTTTTTCCTTGATCTCCTGAAACTGAGCTTCATGATCTGGTGTCCATTTCCATGGTACAGTCTTCTTGGTCAAGTCCGTGAGAAGGTGACTGCTGTAAGTGAAAGTGGGGATGTGCCTCCTGTAAAAATTACCGGATCCCAGGAAAGCTCTGATGTCCTTGACGCCACGGGTCTTGTCATCACGAATAGAAGCTTTCAAAATTGGGGCAACTTTTTCCTTCACAGGTCGCCACCATCTCCATCCAAGTTGGAAACCCAAGTATTCAATTTCTTCCTGCATGAATTCACATTTTTCCAACTTCACGCGGGTATTGCATTCTTCACAAGTGCGTAAAAACTCCTCCACCAAACGTAAATGGTCATCAGCGTCATCGGTCCCCAATAGGACATCATCAATATAGACCTCAATGACTGCCCCCTTTTTCAGTAGTGCCTGCACCGTAGGTTTCAACTTCATACGGGCCACCACCTGGTTCATGAGCTCCTGGAAAGTTGCTGGCGCATTCGTCAACCCAAACGGCATAACCTTCCATTTGAACACCTGACCATTAGGAGCAATAAAGGCTGATAGATCCTGCGCTCGCTTTGTTAACTGCACTTGACAGAAACCACTGCGCTTATCCAATTTGGATTTGAAACGGCAATGAGCAGCTCTTTCCAGCGCCTGTTCCAAACTTGGTAGACTCCCGGAACGTTTATTTGTCAGTTTGTTCAACTTCCCGTAATGGACAACCAGTCTTTTTGCGTTGCTCCCTGGTTTGTCTACCAAGAAGCATGGAGAGCAGTGTTTTGGATACTCTGCTTGCTCATATTTTTCGGCGAGGTCGGCTGCAATGCATTCGGTGATTTGACGCATTATCTCCTCACTGTCGGCCTTGCTTGCTGGAAATGGCCTTGAACGCACTGTGGTATTCTTGTGCTCATCCATCAATTCCAAATCCATGGTAACCAGCTTCTCGCATGAACCATGTGCCATCAACGGTCCAAAAGCCACCTTCCTTCGACGTAGGACTTCTTGAATTTTGGTCATCAAAATTTTGATCTTCGCCTCAAAATCGTCTGCGGCTGCCAAATTCGATTTCCCATACTCATCCCTGGATACAGAGTAACACTCACTGAGTAAGGCCGAGACGTCCAGATAAACGTCATTGCCATCCACGATAAAGCGGTCGCCATCCAGATATTGGTAGTGCAAATCTGTTTCAACTCCGTCAACACTCCTGCTCGTGAACTCATTGTAATGGCTCTTCCATCTGTCCTTGAGCTCTAGCCTTTGTTGTTGCTCAGATATCTGGAAGATTCGGAGCTCAATGTCCTCCTTCAAGTAGCGTAAGTCGTCCTTCAGTGAGATTGAGCCCCATGGAGTATATATTTTGAACTCAGAGTGTACTTTATGTGAACTCAGAGCAGATTCAGATCAATCATCATCATTCATCATCATCATCATTCATCATGCATCATGTGTCATGTGTCATGCATCATGTGTCATGACATGCTGGCGCCCTAGCATGTGTTTTTCACATTCCAACCCAAAACCTCACTTTCGCTCAGAACTAACACAACCACAACCCCACTCTTATGGGTTCCTAAGAAGGTTATACTATTCATTTTTCATAACTCTTTGAATTTGGATGATCACACTTTTGACATCATGGATTGTCATGCATGTCATGCATGATCGACTCATTTTGTGAGTGATACCACACATACTACCTTCGAAGGAGTCTAAGGCCCCTAAGGGACCTTTATTTACTCTACAACCCTTTTCCATGGTTGTCCCTACTTCTACATGTATTTTAATGCCTATTTGGTGGGTCCCATGCATATTTCATGTATTGGGGGATCCCAAGAATATACCTAGGCCTAAGCCAAGCCCCAAACACAAGAGGAGAGAAGAGAGATAGATAGAGGAGAGGCGCCTGGCGGCGACACCAGGGAGCACGTGGTGCTTCCTAGGTAAGTCCTAACTAGGTGTATTTTACTACAAGAGGCATATTTGTATGGTGAGAGTGGAAGAGAGGTAAGGAGTGAACATGAGTGTAAATAATGATTGTGTTTCATAGTCCCTTTATTGCTATGGACTAAGCTGGAAGACAAAATACTATGAGCCCATTACTTTGCAGTTGTTGAGGAGGGTGCCAAATCTAACTGGTAGCAGAGAAAACCTGCTCTGCCTAAATCCAGTATCCCTTGGATTTAATTTCGATTCAATTCCGGCCTGGAAATTTAGTAAGGGACGGAGAAGAATTCCTGAACTCAGAAAATCGAGTCTGAAAAATTGAGATGGACCCTGTGAGAACTCCAAGCAGCCTAGAAGCTACGGGCGTTTCTGAAACCGACGCGCAAGTCGTGATACCGGTCTCCGATGAGGAACTAGTCGCGCCTACCATGGCCGGGTTTGGAACCCCAGAAGTACCTCTAGACGGATCTCGATTCGAAGCCTATCGTTTTCCTGCGCCTACATGTCCTGAGTATGCTGAAGCTGTAGCTCCACGCCCAGTGCCTTCGGCGAGTAACATGACGACAGCTGAGCTAGCGAATGCTATGGAGGTCCTATCGTTGCTCAACCAGAGTGGTCGGTTGCAACAAATGGTTCAACAAATCGAACACCATGAAGGTTCATTCACTAATGCCCCACAGACTCATGTGTCGGGGACCACATCGTCTTCGACTAATCCTTTCCAATCTGTGCCATGGCGTTCTAATGTGACTTACGCCACTATGCCTCAACCCCCTATCCGTGGAGAACCTATTGTTCATAGAGTGCCTACCGGAGTTCCTGAGCCTAAGTTTTTCTCTGAGCCTCAAGCTCCCAAAAGGACTCATGTTTTCGAAGCCTTTCCTTCTTCGGAAGAGAGCACTATCCTTTTGTCGACCTTGCAACAACTCAAGGGTCGTCTTGAAAACTTAGAAAATAGGACTAGTGCTAACTTAACCACTAACCCTTGTGTACCTTACCACCCCTCGCCTCTAACCCGAGTGTGCACCGGGCTTGCCGGTGTGCCTCCTGGAGTCAAGTCGCCCTTTGTACCCCGTACCAAAGCACCCAAACCCGTGGCGTGCTTTACCACTACCTACGAAGTATACACCCTCGACCAAGCCCTCGCCCTAGGACTCGGTCCACTAGCGCCTATGGCGCTACTCCCCGACCCCACACAACCGGTGCCACATACCGGTAGAGGAACCAAAGCTTTTTTCAAACCCCAAACCGAAACCAAACTACCCAAGTTTTCGGGTAGAGACCTCGACGTTTACGCCGAAGATTTTTTGAGGTTCTTGAGGTCGACTGGACAAGAGAACCTCAACGAAAGAGCCAAAGCGGACCTTGTTATCAACGGTTGTGATAACAAGGACGTAAAAGAAGTGGTTTCGGGGGCACTCAAGAAAAGTGACTCTTGGGTAAGGTTCCTTATTACGCTCGAAAAGCTCTACCCTACTTACGTTACCGACCTAGAGCTTATTCAAGAGATAGAGCGTATCCCTCGGTTGAAGGAATACCCTACAACCGCGGACATAGCCCAATATGTCCAAAAGTTTACTACGCTTACGGACCAATTGGCTACGTCCTACTACGACGACTCCAAAGCCCTCCTACACCTCCTACCTCGTGTTCCGCCCAAAACCATGGACGAAATACGTGCTACTCCCGAGAGGTTGTCTAGGATACACACCTTCAACTCTCTCGTTGACCTCCTCTATGAGTTGGCACTGCAGAGAAAGTCGGACGCTACGCTCAAGAACTTGCACTCGATGGCTCAACTCAAGTGGCTAGACGGCAACACCAACGCCGACTCCAACGCCCCTATGAACCAAGAAGAAGCCTTTGCCCACTCGCTATGTGAGGCGTGCTTCGTGTCTTTCCAACAAGCACGAGGACAAGCAAACGGCAACCGTGGTGGTGGCGGTCGTGGCCGTGGGAAAGGTGGACGAGGCAAAGGACAAGGCCAAGGGCAATGGTATTGGCGAAGGGAAGTCGAGGAGGACAATTCCACCGCGCCCAAGTTCTTCGCCACCGTGTTTTGCCCCAATTGTGGGACAAAACACAACGTAAGAGACAAGGCGTGGCAAGACAGCCTTGACGCGAGGAAAGAAGAGCAAAAGCAAACGAAGAAAGGTCAAGGCAAAGGGGGTAAGGACCAAGCGAAAGGAGGAGAAAAAGGAAGTGGAGGAAAAGCGAACGGAGGAAAGGCGAACGAAGGAAAAGGAGGCAAAGGAAAAGACGATGGCAAAGGAAAGCCTCAAGAGAAGAAAAGCTTGGAAGAGTTGACGGAAGGAGAGCGAGAAAAGAAGCGAAAAAGAGTTCTCAAGCTGGAAAGGCAAGCTAAGAACCTCAAGGACTTTCTGGCGGGTCAAACGCCGGGGGAAGCCTAGGTGGACACCGAGACGACGCACCGAGGTATTGCTACCTATTGAGGGTCGCTATCAATGGTCTATGGGTGGACGCATACCTTGATACCGGCGCTACAATCTCCCTAGTCTCCTCTAGGTTCGTCAACTATGAGGACCTAGTTCCCAAAAATATTTGTGGGGTAAAAACGGGAGAAGGGGGAGTCACTCTCACCGAAGGCGAGATAGAAGGAGAAGTACAAGTGGGGGACCGAAAGGTACTTCAAAAGTTTCAAGCTTTAGACACCGACGCCTTTGAAGCCGTATTGGGGACGGACTTCTTTGCGCAAAACGAGTGGATAAAATATTCATCCCTTCAAGAGCCCACTCACTTGTTGGTGGTGAACGAAGAGCAAGAATGGGAAGCAATACCCCTCAAGGAGACAAAGTGTCCAAGACCTACGCTCAAGACTCTCAAGAGTTTTCCGTTGGCACTCGATAGCGAGGTGAAGCAAGAGAGTATCCTCGCTACCTTGAGCCTACACCGAACGGAGAACTACACTCTCGACACCGCCGCCAAGCGTGACGCGTTTCGAGAACTTGGTCTTAACCGGAACACGTGTAACGGCGACTTTGTCGAACTCTTTGTGTCCAAAGAGAACGCCGACGCGGAGTACTTTTGTACTCCCAAAACCAACAACACGTGGTGGTATGACTGGGGAAAGTTGGGAGCTTGGAAGATGCTCTACGCCAACCCCCCTTTCTCAAAAATACTCCACACGTTGGTAAAAGTTTATGTGGACCAAGCTACGGTCGCGTTGGTTATTCCCGAAGGGAAGAAGTGGGAAGAAAAAGAAAAGCTATGGGGACCTATACTCGAAAAGTTGACGGTGACAAAGTTGCTCTTTCCTGACGTTCCTCTTTACCGACTTAACCCAAAAGAAGAGGTTTTGCCAAAGCCCCGTTGGCGAACCGCTATGTACCTAGTCTCGGGGAAGAAGGTGTCCTCTAACCCCATGGAAAACGTGTCTGAGGAGATAAAGAAGTTCGTGCTAAAGCACCACCGTGGGTACGGAAAAGAAGAGATGATGAAAAAGTTTCCGGACGTGGACGAGAGCAAGGAAGAGTACAAGTTCGAGACGCCTAAGTTTCAAGTCGAAGAAGTGGTTCAAGAAAGTCCGAAAGAGGCAAGAGAAACTCAAGAAGAGAGCGAAGAAACCTCCGACGAAGGCGGAAGTATATCCGAAGCTCCTTCCGAGTCGACTATACCCTTTTCGAACGACTCCTACACCACTACGGACTACGACGACTTGGTCGCCAACCTGTTCTTGGAAGAAGTAGAACCTCTAGAGGCTCCTTCGACCCCTTCCGAAACTCCTAACCCCGAAAAACTTCTTTCACACGTTTCCGTCCCAGTAGAATCGATGACGAGCGAAGGAGACGAAGGTGAACTCCGTCTCCTACACGCACGCCCGAGTAAAAATTCGTTCCCTTCTTCAAAAGAAGATTTGGAAGAAACTCGTCTCCTTCTACTAAATCAAATTGACAGACTCCAAAAACTGGAGCTAAAAGAAAAATGGAAAAGCATGGTCTACCTAGACGAGTACGACGGAGAAGATGGGACGTATTTTGATGTCGGCGAAGAATTGGTCATGCTTCACGAACTACACGAAGCTTTGGAACAAGAAATTGAAGGAGAAGAAGAAAAGAAAGAAGAAAGAAAAGATCAATTACGCCGGAAAGACATCAAGAGGCTAAGAAAGAAAGTCAAAGAAAAGAAGAAAATTGATCACCAAGAGAATCAGATGATTTTGGACCCCGAACAAGTCCTAGCCCTCAAGAAATTGACGGAGCAAGATGAAAAATCTAAGAAACAAGAATTAGGTGCGTCCAATCTACACGCATCTGAAGACCTCAATATTTCGCTCGACAAAATGGATGTTGATGAGAGGATCCAGAAAATCATCCTGCATTTCTCTGACATTTTTGGTCCGTTACCTCCACCCGGATGGGTGAAGAAACTCGTGACCATGGACCTAGAACTAAGAGAAGAATTTCTCAAAGATCGAGTTCGATGTCGACCGTACCCAGCATCAAAAGATGACATGGCTGAGATTACTCGCCAAATCAAAGAATGCGTGGAGGCCGGTTTGGTTTACGAGTACAAAAAGACGGACTATCCTAAGCATTGCAGTCCATGCTTCCTGGTAGCTAAACCAGGGAGCACTGCAAAAAGATTGGTGGTCGACTACAAAAAGGTCAACCAGAAAATAAAACTGCACAGCGGTTCGTTGCCCCTGATGGAGAACACCGTGGAAACCGCTGCTGGATGCAGATACAAAACTAAAATGGACAAGCGGTCCGGTTTCTGGCAAATTGACCTAACGGAGCGTGCCCAAGACCTAACGGCATTCATTGCCCCGGATGGACGGGTCTACAAATGGCGGGTAATGCCATTTGGTATTGCTAACGCCCCGGCGTTGTTCCAGGAGCTGATGAATCAAATCATCGCCCTGTGTAAACGACGACCGGCCGTCCAAGAGCTCCTCCAGCGTGGTGCTGTCCTGGAGGCTCACATCGACGATGTCATCCTAGGGACGAACACCATCGATGACCATCTCCTACTACTCCGAGAATTCTACACCGTCTGTCAAGAAAATCACCTCCGCATCAAGCTGGAGAAATGCGAATTTCTCAAGACGGAAACAGACTACCTCGGATTCCACATCGGAGATGGATGGTGGAAACCGCAGGATCAAAAGATGAAGCCCCTGATGGACTTCGACCTAACGGATTCTATGTCTAAAGCTGAAGGAGTTCAGAAAATCCGACAATTCATCGGATCCTGTAATTTTTACAGGCGGCATCTCCGAAATTTCACGGAAGCCAGCGCACCACTAACGGATCTCATCAAGAAGGAGACTCCGTGGCGCTGGGGACCTATTGAAAAGCAAGCAATCGAAGATGTCAAGAAGAAAATCCGAGAATGCCTAGTACTTGGAGTACCCCAACGCTACGGCGAGATGATTCTGATCACAGATGCCAGTAACGTTGGAGGAGGAGGGACATTATTACAGTGGCAAAAGCTAACTACGGATCAATGTAAAGACATTGATTATCGCCTAAGAGTTCAAGGTGTCACAAGAGAAGGATTCATGAAATCTGACTATGACTCCCAAGAATGGCGCCTAGTTCCACTTGGCCACTGGAATTGGAAGTGGAATGCAGCCCGCTCACACTATCACAGCTACGAGCAGGAGCTGTTAGCTGGAGTTCTAGTGTTGGCTAGTCAACACAGGATCCTGGGTACCAATCCCATCACGTGGCTATGTGATCAGGATTCCGTGAAGTACTTTATGGAAAGACCACCGCCAGATGGAAAACGTCTACGACGATGGTGGGTCTACCTGAGCCAACTACGACTCGCTACATTCCACATCCGGGGAATTAAAAACGAACTCTGTGATTATCTATCACGGAATTGTTTTGATTCCCTGGTGGGGGCAGACACCGAGATGATGGCCCAAGAAGCTTTCGCCAAGATGGATCAACATCTCGATCTCTTTACGAGGAAAGAAAAACTCATGTCCTGGAGTATGAAAGACCTGACGGCCGATTACTCGGACATCTTGGACCAGTTGACGATTGGGAGCTCAAAGATCCTGGATGGAGTACAATGGTCCCGCACGTCAACTCACCTATACAGGGAAGACCTCATTTGTGTCCCCAAAGACTACGAAGAAACTATGTTGGAATGGGCACACAAAACGGATGGTCACCCTGGGGTGGAGAGAACTCTTTGGCTCTTCCAGAAGTATTTCTTCGCTAAGAGTAGCGATGCATCTCTCAAGAAGATTTTATCTAAGATCATCGCTGAGTGTCCCTGCACTAAGGCTAAAGCTAACACTGCAGCGGATCGTGGTGAGGTAAGGAATCTCCCGATTCCGAACCAAATGAACTCCATCCTCTACGTGGATTTTATGGAGTTACCTAAATTCGCTGGCCATGACTTCGCCCTCCTGGTGACGGATGGACTCAGTCGCTACAGCCGAGTGTTTCCCCTTACTAAGAAGGTGGATGGTGAAGGAGTATTGAAAGAGATTTTCGAAGGGTGGGTACAAGTCTACGGATTACCCAAGATTATCCATAGCGATCAAGACATCCGGTTTACCAGCCCTACTGGTTGGTACCGAAGCGTCATGAGAGCCATGGGTACGGAAGTCCAGTTCGGAACTCCTTACCTACGAACAAAGAATCCTCTATGCGAACGCCAAATCGGCTGTTTCAAAACAGTCATGAGGATTCTGATGCTGGCCGAGAAGAGCCGAAACTGGCTAAAACTAGTCCCTTATGCTATCTACTTGATGAATAATCAAGTGAGTAGCAGGACTGGTTTCACCCCTACGGAACTGTTCCTAGGGAGGCCAGGTTTCAACTTCGAATTCCCCTGCGCGAGCGAAGGAAATCCTAAAGTTGATGAATGGCTCACCGAGCAAAAACGCATCGCCGATCTATGCCGATCACTACTGGAAAAGAAAAGAAGTAAGGAGAATCGTACCAAGAACCGCAAAAGAAAAGAAGCTATCTACCAAATTGGTGACTGGGTTCTGGTACATCACTCAAGATTCAAGGCCTGGCCGCGTAACACGCTGGACAGCCCCTACTTCGGACCATTTCTGGTCACGGATGTAGCTGAAGGATCCGTGTGGATCAAAACTCATCCTAAGTACGGAGGTCTGGTTGAAGTGGGTTACCCACAGCTTAAGCACTATGACGTGCTAGACGACCTCTACGACTGGGAAGAAGATCTACAAGAAAGCCTGGAAGCTGCAGCCGAAGATTTGGCCGCGGATCCTATGGATGAAGATGAAGAACTGCCGCCTATGGAGGATGACGGTTCACTACGGATGCCCGAAAGGTACATCTCTCTCTCCAGACCTACTGTACCTACACCTACGGCCGTAGAGGCTAGACCCAAAAGAATAAGCGCTAGTGAACCCATTACGTTTACTGAATCAGAGATGAAAAAGCAAGACTACTACTTTGTTGAAAGAATCCTCCGCCACACCTACAAACGTGGTTGGAGATTCTATACAAAGTGGTCTGGCTATTCTATCTCTGACTGTACCTGGGAGCCAGTGACGGCTTTCATACTCGATGACGGTAACGTCAACGAGGTTTTTGCTGATTACTGCAAATCTCAGGATTTGCGTGACATTCTGCAGTCAGCCCAAAATCCGGCCCGCAAGCGTGCTGGGAGGTGAGACTACTCCCTCCTGTTTCATAGCACCTGTGAAAACGGTGCATCTATGGTCCTAAGGCCCTGTTTCACTGAGCAGTGAGTTCACACTCACTGGCCTGGGAGTTGTCGTGGATTTCCAAGGGAACTCCGAGGCTGGGGGACAGGTTTCACCAATCTAGGGAGGGAGAGAGAGGAGCGGTGTGTAACTGGCGCGCGTGTGAGTGTCAACAACCCAACTGAAGTGTGTTGCCTAGGAGAGAAGTGAAACACTACTGCTAAGCAAGCCGATTCTTACGGGTGGTGAACACCTGGTTCCATTTTGGAACAGTCAAGCATCCACCACCGGAGGGGCAGGGTTGGTGTTCCCCAAGGATGGGACATCCCCCAGGAACTGGGTGGGCTGCAGGACGAGCAGAGTTTGCATGGGCTGCCCAACCACGACCAGGGCTACCCCCTTGGCTGCAAACCTCCCCGCCTTGGGCACCCACCGTCAAAGACGCTAACGCCTGATCCTACACCGCAAGACACCCTGATCCTACAACTTCCCACACACACGCCCACGCCAAGCAAGTCAAGTTGTAGCTAACACCAAGCATCCCTGAACAAACAGTGAACGCTTTGGGTGCATCTCGCCTCCGGTCCGATGACACCCGTGCAAGTGTGGACACGGAACCGAAGCTCAACGTGATCCGTGCAGAGTGAGTGAATGGCGCGCAAAAGTGTGTTGTGTTGAGTATGTGTGTGCAGTGCTGTGCGTGGATGTGCGGTGCAGGGCGAGCATGTGTGTGAATCTACCTCAGGGTCTCTACCTTGGGGCTACCCAAAAGAAAAAGAGAGAGGGTCACACACGGGGAGACCAGGAAAAAACCGTCAAGGATCAGAATGGGAGTGGGAACAAGGGCCAGCGTACGCTGACCAACGCGAACGCCCTTGCCCATTCCAATCCCCTGCCTTCCCAGTCTCCCACACGCTGAACTTAACGCTCTACAAAGGAGTAGCCCTTTGCAGGAGCGCCCCTTGCTAACGCCTCCAACCCACATCCCACTCTCCACTCCACACTCCTCCCACACTCGGAGAACTCAAACCGCGCAACTTGCAAGTCGGGAATCTCACCCCAGAGTTTCATTGGGCTTTTTGAGTTCCCACGGTCCTACACTCTCTAACACACGCTGCATGTGTGAGCGGCACGGTGAGACATATGAGTGTTTTAGGTGCCTGCACGTGAGCATATGCATGCACTGAACGATTGACCAGGCATTCCGCCACAAAACCTCCACTACAGTCAACTGACGCATATAGCGGCGCCTCCGCTATGCATGTATGCTGTCCTGCAGAGCGAGCAAGGAAGGTTCTCCCTACCTCCCGAACCTTGAATGTTTCCCTTCTAAAGGTTTTACCCTCTATCCTACTTGGATTCGGAGTTTTTACGTGTGCACGACGCGGCGTACGCTGCTATTTTGCATGCGTGACGGCCTGTTTCCCTCCTGAATCCTGCCTGAATGCCAGCCCAAGCCAGACCTTGCGAGGCACCAAGAGCGTGCACAAGACTGCAAAGCAAGGTAAAAACATGCTACACGTGTTGTGCAAGCTCTGACCAACACGTATGTTTCATTTCTGTTGTGCTATGTGTGGCTGATGTTCAAACTCGCCTATTACACGCACAGTGGTGAATTGATGCGCGCAAAACGTACAGTTACCCTATGGCTGTACTGTGCACCCTCCCCGCGCAAAAATTTTTGCCTGTCTGTAAGCCTCAAGTTGAAAAATCGCGTTTTTCGCTGCTCGTTGTTTTCCAAATTCTTTGTTTTACAAAACTGCGCTTTTTGCAGCTCCAGAAGCGCTTTTTTACAAAAGTTCAAAAGTTTTTGGACTTTGGAGGCTTCGCCCCCAGTCCCGCACGGCGGACGCGCGCAGTTACGGGAGTCGCCAGAACTCCCAGCGCTACACTTTGCGCTTTTCAGGTGTCCAAATACTTTTTCAAGTTTTGGTTCCTGGCGAGTTAGAAGCTCAGCTACGGTTCATGTTGAATTTTGTTTCAAGCGTTATTCATTGCCGATTTCACATTGATTTCAAAAAATCGGTATCTGCATTTGTTATGTAAGGCTTCCCTAAGGATTCCTACGCCTTGTCCATGCTTTATATATCACTTTGAGCACAATCCTTCTGGAACTTCTGGTATTTGCATTTTTAGCTCCAAACTAATCACCTATTGTGCTGTGGTAAGAGTGGTATAGTAAGAAAGGTAACTCGCATGTATGCTTTCCGAAGTCATTCCACTCATTCTTTACTGTGGTACTGAGGTGCAGTGATCATACTTGGTATTGAAGGTGGTCCAGTTCTGGACTGAATAGTAAATGCTAAGAGATTTCACAAGGCTGCATATGATTATGGCCACAATATCATTTTTCAGCCTATTTTTCTGAGTATTTACTCCTGAATTCCGGGGCTTCAGTCAGGGGGGGGGTGAGATTGAGCCCCATGGAGTATATATTTTGAACTCAGAGTGTACTTTATGTGAACTCAGAGCAGATTCAGATCAATCATCATCATTCATCATCATCATCATTCATCATGCATCATGTGTCATGTGTCATGCATCATGTGTCATGACATGCTGGCGCCCTAGCATGTGTTTTTCACATTCCAACCCAAAACCTCACTTTCGCTCAGAACTAACACAACCACAACCCCACTCTTATGGGTTCCTAAGAAGGTTATACTATTTATTTTTCATAACTCTTTGAATTTGGATGATCACATTTTTGAAATCATGGATTGTCATGCATGTCATGCATGATCGACTCATTTTGTGAGTGATACCACACATACTACCTTCGAAGGAGTCTAAAGCCCCTAAGGGACCTTTATTTACTCTACAACCCTTTTCCATGGTTGTCCCTACTTCTACATGTATTTTAATGCCTATTTGGTGGGTCCCATGCATATTTCATGTATTGGGGGATCCCAAGAATATACCTAGGCCTAAGCCAAGCCCCAAACACAAGAGGAGAGAAGAGAGATAGATAGAGGAGAGGCGCCTGGCGGCGACACCAGGGAGCACGTGGTGCTTCCTAGGTAAGTCCTAACTAGGTGTTTTTTACTACAAGAGGCATATTTGTATGGTGAGAGTGGAAGAGAGGTAAGGAGTGAACATGAGTGTAAATAATGATTGTGTTTCATAGTCCCTTTTTTGCTATGGACTAAGCTGGAAGACAAAATACTATGAGCCCATTACTTTGCAGTTGTTGAGGAGGGTGCCAAATCTAACTCCTTCGAGACCGGCCATCCGCGTCGATTGGCAATTCTTGCCTTGTCTTCCTCGACTTGCATGGTCACGCCATACTCTTGCATAGCATGTAGGGCCAGACACCACATGGTAAATGTTTGAACACCTCCCAGAACTGAATCTTTGAGATCAACTTCGTTCAGTAAATCCTCGATCCGGTCCGAATAATCTTCGTTAATGCTTGGGAATGGGTCATACTTCAGAGGCTGAGCGATATTGAGATCCGCCAAATAACCATCGTCACTGACTTCATCCCATTGCACTACTGCAGGTTCTTCACAGACTTCTTCCCACTGAATGTCGACCTTGTCAACTTCAGCGTTTTGAAAGCCAGCGTCCTGTTCTTCATCTGATTCCGTTGGAGGGTGAATTTCTGGGACTTCAGACTCGTCCTTCGGTGTTGTTGCAGGTGTATTGTGCCCGTATCGTTTCAGTAAATCAGACCGGGTGAAACCACGGTTCACGGGATGGAGAAACTTGCCCACTTGGGGATTCAGTTCATCCAACGAAATATCACAGTCATTCCCATCGATGAGGGATGCAATGCTTCCCCAGCGTGGGGCTGGTAATGGGCTGGTCGCCCCATCGGGGAGATAGAGGGGTACATCTGGGATAGGAACACGAACCTTCGTCATGCGGTCTCAAAACCTCAAACCTCAAACCACGACTTGTGCTCGGTCGAGCACAGCTTTGGTGACCATCCTCCCGAGGTGTGACCATGGTGGGTTGGCCCAGCATAACTGAAAGTCGTGCCAACGGTAAGCATAACATGAATTGAGCGGAGTGCAATACAACGGTTCGGTATGATTCTTGGGGTTGGCGTACAAGTCCACGGTGGGTCTCAAAACGCCAAGGTTGATGGGAACTTGCTCTCTGAGTGAAGGTAACAAACTGTAGGTTTCTCTCCGGGAAATTCTCAGAGACGATTGAACAGGTGGCAATCCGTTTCCTCCTTCCTTCTGACAGGTCTTCTCAGATAGCGATACCAAGCATAATTCATCAGTCTCTGGATTCTTGACAATGAGTCTCGATGGCGTAAATATCAAACCCAGAATTGTATTGGCGTTTTGACGGATGAAGTTCATGCCCAGGCAGACCTGAAAAGCTGAAGTCTCCATGACGATACAAACATGAGGAAGACTGAAGTTGCCCATGCACACATCCACGGATTTCTCTCCTTCACTGTACGTGTAGTGCCCATCTCCCACCTTGACTGCACAGTAGCCCCTGCGATTCGGATCTGACACCAATGATGAAGCCACAATGGAATCGGTTGCACCAGTATCCAATACGACGTCACAAGTCTCCTCCTCCACAACCACGGGTAGTCACAACGTCAGACCGTCCTTGACAGCTGTTCGAAGCAGGTCCACGATTTTCTCAACCTCCGAAAATGCCAGATCTCTCTTCCTCTTCCTGGCTTGACTCCTCAGTGTCCTCCTGCATCGGTTTGGTCTCTGCTGAGGGGGCGCCAGCACCAGCACTTGCTGCGGAGGGGCCAGATGCATCTTTCTTTCTTTGGCCAGCTTTTGGTCCCTTTTGCTTCTGGTCCTTCCATTTCTTCTTGGCGTCTTCCACCGGCCTTTTGGGCTGCCTCCTCACTGAGACCGGATTGGATCAGGAAGGTCTTGAGTCGATCCTCTCTCTGTTTTCTTTGGATCTCAAAGCAGTGATCGCTATAATGGTTGGTTTTACCACAGTGTTTGCACTGTATGCGGGCCTTGAATTCTGCGATCAGCGCGTTGGGGTCCATCTGTGCTTTGCCTCCTCTGCCTCCTTGACCTTTTCCTCTTCCGCGACCTTTTTCTTTGCCAGAACCTTTTCCTTCTTTGTCACCTTTGCCTTCTCTCTCAGAGACTCTTAGCTCCGCAATCATCGAGTGGCATTGGGAGAGGAGCTCGGAGATGTCCGCCTTGGGAGCTGAACCTCCAGACGATGATCCTCCAGAGAAAGAGGTGTCCTTTTCCTTATCTCTCTGCTTTTCTTCGTATCGACTCGAAGTAGTGCCCCCGGACGTAGAGCCACGAGAGGCGGCAAGATGCTTAAACCCGACAGAAAGTTGTGCGCGCTCCTTCATGAGATCCTTCAATGAACCATAAGAGTGCATCCTTGCAAAAAGCTTATCGTCCTTCGTCCATTCGACGAAAAGCTTATCGATTACTTTCGAGGAAAGTTCCATGAGTTTGCGCTCCTCCGTCATAACCCAACTTATCGAACAGCCTTTCCAGTGTTTCGAACAATTTGACCACTTGCTCTGGCTTCGGGTCGTAGGGTAAATGGGACACCTTCGAAATTTCACCCAGAATTGAGAGGTCCGTCTCCAGCGTAGGATAGAGGTCTTGGAGCTTTTTTAGAAAGTCTTCAAAGCTTGTGGCTGATTTGAGCAACTTGGAGACTCTTTTTTGAAGTTCAGAATCCTTGATGCCCTGAACGATGAGGTTAGCTTTTACCCGATCTTTGGCTTTGGTCTTGCCAGTGAGCACCAGGTATCTTCCAAATTTTTCTGCATACTTCTCAACGTTGCGCCCATCGAATGGCGGAATTTCCATTTTCAGCGCGTTAGTCTTATCGTCTTCACTGTCATCCGACCAATCATATTTGTGCACACCTCCACATACTTCGGTGAGCGTTGCAAAAGCCGACGATTCTCTCGTAACAAAGGGACTCTTGGTAGGTGGTGAATGACTGGAGGTAGGCATGCGCCGTACGTCTTCGGACGTCTTGGAGATCTTCTCGTCCATCCGATCAATGCGCTGAAGCACCTTCGAAAGAAGAGGGTCATCCGTCTCCAGGACTTCTTCCTCAGAATCGTCGGAGAGACTCTTGTGAAGTTCAACTTTGGATTTTCCCTCAAGTGTCTTACGCGTACGCTTCTCTTGTACTTCGGTAGCTTTGTGCTTCATTTTCTCCCTGAGATCCGTCAATAAATAGTCTTCCAGCCAGCCACTCATTTCTTCGTGGTGCTCCTCCATCAGTTCGCCAATTTCATCTTTTAGCTCCTTTGCAAATTTCGTCTCAGGTAACTCGTAAGAACCTTCGGAGAAATCATGCTCAACTTCGGAACTCGACGTCCAAACAGGTACTCTGTGATCGTCTCCTGAAATGTGATCCTTTGACGTCGACGTAGATTCCAGAATAATTGCCGGCGGACTGAGAGGAACAGGTGTCGTAGTAGATCCTGACGGGAAACTCGGCGAACTCATACCTGGAATCGAACTGGTCAAGCCTCTGCGCGCGTTGCTCTCTCGAATTGAGGCTGCGGTCTTGTTGAAAACCAGCGAGCCACGCCGCGGCCCCGACCGCGGCCCCCGGCACGCCGCCGACACGGGGGGCAGCCCCAACGCAGGAACCGGGCGCATCGCCGAGGGCTGCCGCAGCCGCAGAGGAGAGCAAGAAGGGCGCGCGAGGGGTTGCGACCGCGGCCCCGGCGGGCCGCACCACCGCCACGGCCGACCACGCCGCGGCCCCCAGCACGCCGCGGAAGCGGGGGGCGGACCCCGCACGGGCCACGGGCGCCTCGTCGGCGGCCGCCACGGCAGCGAAGGAGAGCGGGGAGGGCGCGCGAGGGGCTGCGGCCGCGACCCCGGCGGGCCGCGACACCACCTCGGCCGGCCGCGCCGCGACCTCCAGCACGCCGCAAACGCGGAGGACGGACCCCGAACGGGCCGCGGGCGCCTCGCCAGCGGCCGCCGTTGCAGCAGAGGAGAACGAGGAGGGCGTGCGAGGGGTTGCGACCGCGGCCCCGGCGGGCCGCACCACCGCCCCGGCCGACCACGCCGCGGCCCCGAGCACGCCGCGAAACCGGGGGGCGGACCCCGCACGAGCCACGGGCGCCTCGTCGGCGGCCGCCACGGCAGCGAAGGAGAGCGAGGAGGGCGCGCGAGGGGCTGCGGCCGCGACCCCGGCGGGCCGCGACACCGCCTCGGCCGGCCACGCCGCGACCCTCAGCACGCTGCGCAAGCGGGGGAAGAACCCCGCACAGGCCACGGACGCCTCGCCGGCGGCCGCCGCAGCAGCAGCAGTGGTCAGGGAGAGCGCAAAGTACCGCGCCCACGCCAACCCCACCCACACCCACACCAGCCCCCCAAAGCAGTTCCCCCCCAAGCCCTTCTCCCCGGGGCGGGAGCGGCACGTCCGCCCCCCGACGCGCGAGCGCTCGCCGCCGGGCGTCACGCTGCCGCAGCTGCAAAGGCAGCGGGACGCCCGGCGAGTGGTCCAGGAAGGGCGAAGCAGCGGGGGGGAGCAGAGCGCAGGCAGCGGACGGCGCGACTCGGGGCAGGGGGCCGGGAAGGGGCCGGGGCACAGGAAGGGCGCGCAGGGGCGCGGGCAGGGAGCCCAGGTGCAGGGGGCAGGGCGAGGGGAGGTGGGAGAGCGAGCGGGCCAGGGCGTGGGGGACGGGAGGCGGGACCCGCGACACGGGCAGGGGGCTGGAAAGGGGCCCAAGGGCAAGGGCAAGGGCGCCGCGGGCCCCAAGGGACAGGCGGGACGGGGCATGGGAGCCCAGGGGGGGGGACGGGACGAAGGGAGGGGGGCAGAGGGCGGGGCGCCCCCGCAGCCGGACGTGCAGCCGGTGAGGTGCATCCCCCCCGGCATCCAACAGATGCCGGCACACCACACCCACCACCACCACCACCACCACCACCACCACCTCTACAACATCGACCCTGACGCCGGCGAGCTCGTCCCCCCCCAACCCCCACGACACCAGCACCATCAAGCCCCCCCCGCGCCGAGGGCGGAGCCGGCGCGGATGGCCTCGGCAGAGGGGGGACGGGTCGCGGCATCGGCGCCGCAGGCGCAGGGGCAGCGAGGGGGGCCGGCACGGGGGGCGGAGGAGGGCCGGCCATGGGACCGGGACTGGGGCGCGGTCCCGGACCCTTTTGGGGAGGAGACCCCCCCCCTGGTGGGGGAGGTGTACGGGGCTGTGCTGGGCCAACCAGGGCACCTCCAGGAGGTCGAGGAACCGGCCCTTCGATGCCGTGCTCCTCCGCAGGGACGGAGGAAACCGAGAGGTACCCCCGGGGGGGTGGGCAGCCCCAGAGGACCATGAGAGGGTCCTCAGGTCAGTGATCCGGGCGGCGTGGCCCAACAGGGAGCCGACGTGGCCGGCCTTCCTGGAAGGGGGAGCGGTGCTCCGCATCACGGATGCAGACGCCAACAACTGGCTCCCCCGGGCTTTGCGCAGCGCCCTCGCCCACTGGCGCTACCGCCGGCACAACCCGCCGCCGCCGCAGCCCCAGCCCCCACACAAGCGGCGGCGCAGGTGAAGGCCCAGACGGCGGGTACAGGAGAGTTGGGGGGGGGGGCTGGGCCCTCCGACCCACGCCCCCCCCACGGTACGGCACGACGCAAGAGGGCGCGCCACCTCCCGCGGGAGGGAGTGCGGAGACAACGAGCGCGGGGGGAAACCTGCTGCCCCGCAGCCCGCTAACCACTGACCGCTAACCCTCACGGCCACCCCCGGCCGGCCGGCGCCGCGCGACAACGGCCGGGGGATGAGGGGCCCCAGCGAGGGCCTGCGCGAGAATCCGGCTCTCGGTAGAGCGGGGCGGGGGAAGGGCGCGACCCCTCAGCCGATGGCTGGCCCCCGGGGCCAGGACAGCCATGCCGCCCCCCCCCCCACGGCCGACAGGAGGCATCGCCAGGGGACCAAAGGCCCCCCCCCACCCCCCCCCCCCCTCCCACACAGGCCCGAGAGCGGGCGGGAGGCCGGCCCCCCCACCCCCCCCCCCCCGCACCCACCTCAGCTGGGGAGCCACAGGCGCGGCCCTCCGCCCCCCCAGGGCCGGGGGGGCGCGGCGCGACGTCCCCCCCCCCCCCGCCCCCCCCCCCAGCCCGCCAGCCGCGAGGCCCCCGCCCCCACCCCCCGAGGCAGGGGGGATGGGCCCCCCCCGCCCGAGAGGGGAGCCGGAGTGTGACCCGCCCCCCCGCCCCAGCCGCCGGCTCACATGGGGGCCGCGAAGAACAAGCGGGCCCACGCCTGCGCACCGGGACGCCGCACAGATCGTACCCAGAGAAGCCGGGTGAGCACGAACCGGAGTGGTATCGGGGGCCACGCCCCCCATGGACAGCACAACGCCAGTGACGCTCGCTTTGTTGCCTGCCCAGGGAAGGCAGAGGGACGGAAAGAGGCAGAGCGACCCCCCGCCCTACAGGCCCCGCCCCGGCCGCACAGCCGGAGGAAACAGCGCACGCCCCCCCCCCCCCCCAGCCCGCCCCCCAGCATAAGAACGCCATGGACCCGCCCCGCGGCGCGCAGCCCCCACAGGGACAGAGCAGGGCTGCCACACCCGCACGCCCGCCCCCACAACGCGGACCCCGACAGCCCACCCAGTGGACGGGCAGTCGGGAGAGGAGGAGCGCACGACCCCAGACGCCCCACGCAACGGTCGAAGGCACCCCCCCGGGGACGCCCTGCCTCCGCCCCCACAACCCCAAGCCAAGTAGGGGGGAACCGGGACCGGACCGCCCCCCCCATAGCACGCCAGCGGGAGCAAGGGACCGGGGCAGGACACGCAGAGGGGCACGGACCACGTGGAACGGCCCTACCAGCGCCCAGTGCCAGGACCACGCGAGATGCGCGCGCCACACCACCCAGCGGGGGGGGGAGCGGACACCGCGAGAGCGCGAGCGCACACACACGAAAGGGACACGCGGGGACTACCGGAAGGGCAACCGGACCGAGCGCGCGGAACGCACAGACCGCATGGAATGGCGTACCAGCGAGCGAGGGTAAGGGACACCCGGACGGGACGGCCCGCCACACGCAGCGCGGAACACGCGGGACGGGGAGGGGGAAACGAAAGAGACACGACGCCAGGTGCCGGCCCGAACCCCCCCGAACTGGCCGCGAGCGCCGCGCACACACAGACGGGGCACTGCGCCCGCCAAGGCAGTAGTGGCGCACAGCGCCACGCCCCAACCCCTAGGCTAGGCAGCCTCCGCGCCAGCCCAAGGGGGTCCCACTGGCGACAAGCCAGTAGCACGGGCCCGGCGGCGCCGGCGCACCGGGCGACCACGCATTAGGGGGGCGACGCAGTGGGTAAGCGCCCGCAGCCACGGCTGCGAATTGATGCACTGACCGGGGAGTGGCGAAACGGGGACGCCGGGGAAGGACGGGGCTCCGAGCTCTGTGAACCCGGGGGACTCCGCCACCAGGCAGGAGGTGCGGCTTGGAGGGCCCCGCACTAGGACCCGGTGGGGAGGATATCACCTGGCCCGACCAGGTGGCTCCCCGGGGCCGAAAGGCGTCTAGTACCCGCAAAATCAAACCTCAAACCTCAAACCTCAAACCACGACTTGTGCTCGGTCGAGCACAGCTTTGGTGACCATCTTCTCGAGGTGTGACCATGGTGGGTTGGCCCAGCATAACTGAAAGTCGTGCCAATTGTAAGCATAACATGAATTGAGCGGAGTGCAATACAACGGTTCGGTATGATTCTTGGGGTTGGCGTACAAGTCCACGGTGGGTCTCAAAACGCCAAGGTTGATGGGAACTTGCTCTCTGAGTGAAGGTAACAAACTGTAGGTTTCTCTCCGGGAAATTCTCAGAGACAATTGAACAGGTGGCAATCCGTTTCCTCCTTCCTTCGGACAGGTCTTCTCAGATAGCGATACCAAGCATAATTCATCAGTCTCTGGATTCTTGACAATGAGTCTCGATGGCGTAAATATCAAACCCAGAATTGTATTGGAGTTTTGACGGATGAAGTTCATGCCCAGGCAGACCTGAAAAGCTGAAGTCTCCATGACGATACAAACATGAGGAAGACTGAAGTTGCCCATGCACACATCCACGGATTTCTCTCCTTCACTGTACGTGTAGTGCCCATCTCCCACCTTGACTGCACAGCAGCCCCTGCGATTCGGATCTGACACCAATGATGAAGCCACAATGGAATCGGTTGCACCAGTATCCAATACGGTAAAGAAGGTCCCTACCAGGACCGGCCCCCGCTGTGCCCCTTCCGCCTGTAACCCCTGCTGATTTACTCCGGATCAACGATTGCATTCCTCAATTACCAGGGTCCAAATCCAAAAATATAGAAAATAAAATCCTCCTTCAACCCTGAATGGCAACCAGATCCCACAAGTACAGCAATAACCCAATTCACAATCCAAATCAGGCTGCGGGCTTTCGTTCAGCACACCGGTATTCCCACGGTGGCGGGCATGTACAAGAATTGCACCAAGGAAGAAAGCCCTGAAAGTGGCATATGAACACAAATGAAGCAAAGTTGGGGAGATATGGAAACTTGCACAATCACAGCCATAGACCCATCATTCCCTGGACTCAAGATCTTCCCTTGTCTCACCAACATGATGCCCTGAACCCAGTCCAATCAGATGGTTAAATGCCATATGTCAAAAATCACTACATAAACCCCAAAAATGTGTTCACTCCCAAGCCTCTAAATCCTAGCCCAATAGGGAAGGTGGCGTGTCATGGCCTAGAGTGGCACTCAGGACCATGCCCTACCCTGACATAACCTTGGTTGGACTTGGTGTCGAATGGGCTTAGAGAAATGACCTATGAGTTTGAACTCATAACATGCCAAAAAACTGCCAATTCACACCATATTGGCCATATATCAAAAATATGCTTAAAATTGAAGTTACTACTTATCCGAAGGCTCAAAGCATGCATGGAATCGAAGTCTAATATTCATGGAGGATGGAGACCAAAGGCCAATGCCCAAGTACATCCCCAATTTACCCTCGAAACCCCTTCAGATATGGGCGCCACGCACTGCCCAAGTCAGCCCATGATCTTGAGACCAATTCTTGTGATCCTTCATGCGCCAAGCCAAATGGAGTACGCAATCCGGCATATGGTGGTGCTCGACTCCAAAGCATATGCCAACATATGAACAACATACCATGGTTCGACTCTCCATAGGCTTCTTGCTGTTTGCTGACCAGGTGAGTACACAAAACGCAAAAATGAGCAAAAATTGAGGTCAAAAACATGAAAATATGACCAAATACAAAGTTGTCATGATAATATATCTCTATGCTCACCCATGATATCCGCTCATGGTTCAATACACAAATGATTGGAACCATTTGCGAACAATTCCCCCACTTGGCTCCCCAATCGGGCGCATGGAGATACCTTCGCCACTAATATCTACATGCCCCATGAAAATGAGAGTGCACCCATGGATCTCTTTGTCAAACATACCATGAGCAATACATACGCGGTAGACTTGGTCTAGCGCTTTGAATTCCACAATTGGGACATGGGCAAAACCCTTGTCACGTATGGTTCCCCATCTCTTCGGCCACACGAAGATATATAACATGGGCGTGAGCATATCAAGACATATACCATGCATATAAAACATACCCTCAAATGTGGCTCCCACCATGATATGCCATGTCCCTCCATTGGCATAACTTCACGTTAAAAATACGTAGGAACCCAAGGAAAGTTGCTATGCAACCCCAACACTCATGCGGCACACTCGCGGCACACTCGAAAGCCGCATTAAAATATTCGGTTGCACGGTCCAAGAGTTATATATCACTTTATACCCTCTTGACCATTATCCCTTGCTATATCGGGCATGCGTACACACCAAAGGCGTTTGATGCTTCCTAAATTAAGTTGAGACCAAGGCAGTTCCAACCCAACCTTCCTTATTCTCTTTCCTCACACTCGCTCGTAGATATGGCTCTTCAAAGTGGTCCCACGATTCGCTTTTGTTTCCCTTATATCTCCAAGTCAAATGGGTGGCAAGTATAAGGGAAACCTGATTCGGGCATAGGGAAAAGAGTATGACCACTCGACGAAGTCCAAATCAAGTGCGGCGATGTCGAAGTCCAAAATCCGATTTCAACATCGCGAAAAATTCTGATTAAAATTTCGAGTGCTTATTTAGAGAATTGCGGAAGCAACAAACCCTTTGCTGATGAAATCTGAGCCTTCAACGGAATATCCGCCAAAATATCTGGAAATAACAGTTAACCAATCGGTTAACGCAAAATCGCGAGCCAACTGACAGTCGCCGATACATTGACCATCAGAACGAAAGGCTGAAAAATTACGGAAACATTATGATAATAAAACCCTGTTGATTCCTGATATTCCGATATATAAATCTCCGCTGGCGGCGCCTCGGTTCTGAATATGGCCGCTCATAGCCGGAATGGCCAAACCTATCACAGTATCACATCGGGTTAGATCAGGTGGATGGGAGAGTATGATATCAGCCAATGGCGGCTTGCCGGCACATAGATACACACCCCAAGTGACCCCAAGATGGCCATGGGGGTCCGAACCGGCTTCACCCCCCTTCTCAGAGCGTTGTATCCGCTCGGAAACCAATGAAGAGAGGACGGGAGGACCCCAATGGGCTCCAACCCCCCCCTCCATGTCCCAAGGACACATGGAGGCCCCACACACGTCGTAGGCGTCCCCCATGCCCCAAGGGAGGGGTGAGGACACTGATAGTCAGCGCCCTACGCCATATTCGGTCTCCTCTTGATCTACAACATGGACCAAGGGGATCAAAGATAGAAAAACGTCGTCGGTCGACCTAAATAAGTATACCACAATGCAATATATATGTGGAGATCGAGTGAAGGGGGTATATGGCCGATCAAGGCCGAAGAATCCCCGGATGAACGCCCTCACTTGTCTCCCCATTCACAGAAACAAACAAAATGCCAAGGGGGATCCATTACGGTGCTACAGCAGCAACCAAATGGACCAATACGTCCTTGACATCCAAAGAAATACCCTTTTTCTTTAGGTAGTCCATCCAGACCGTGGTGTACCTCGGCACAAAACTGCTCGGAGGTTCCCACGAGTCCCTGGATGCGGCGAATCCTTTCCAACGGACTTTATAAAGCCTACCCCCAGGCGTCCCAGGGTCCGGCTTGTCCGCCAGGATCCTCTCAGCGGTGAAGTCGTCGTCCTCACTCTCGTCGTCCGAGTCCACATCGCCGGCCGTGAACTCGAAGGTGACGGGACGTCCGCTGGGGTCTGGTGCTCGGGGACGAAGCTGGGTGTGGTCGCGGTCCAGGATCTTGTTATCCCCCACACGAACCGCATACACATCCTGCCCGACCTTCCGCACGATTACCCCTGGCACATACCAGGACGCCTGCCGATGCCTGGACAGGACATCCTTGTGGTGCCGCTCCACCCACACGGTGTCTTGGAGAGCATACTTCTGGACCTTTCCCTGCTTGAAGTACTTGGCCCTCTTGTCATGCTCGTCCTGAAGTGCCTTGCACACCTTGGCCGCCGTGTCGTCCGCCTCAGACATCATAGCGTTCGCATCCCGGGCCACTTTGCCATGGTTCATCCACGGGAGAGTGCGTGACACTCGATCCCGTAGGAACAGGATGCGATGGGGCGACAGTCCAGGGGGTCCCGGAAGGTCGTGATACGCTTGGAGCACTCTCCACAGCGAGTTATACCAGTTCCGGCCCGGTTCGTCAATGTGCAGCTGGCGGAACTTCTCGAACATCTGCCGCCCGGCCACCTCAGCACGGCCATTCGAACGGCTGTGGTACGCCACGGTCTTGGCTTGCCGAATCCCCATGTGCTTGCACATCGTCTTGAACCACGTCCCCACGAATTGACTGCCCCGATCGCTGCAGATGACAGCTGGGATATCGAAAATCGTCAGCCAATGCCTGATCATGGCATTAGCGACGGTCTTGGCCTGCAACCCCACTCCATGCTTGTCCTTCTTGTCCTTCTTCTTGGACTTCTTGCCAGGGACCGCCACGATATACCCACTGTGCCTGTCCACCGCCAGGATGACACAGTCGTAGGTCTCTCCTTCCACGGTGACCTCAGGCATGGCGAATACATCCATGGCCACGGACCGCATAGGGGCCTCCGGTATAGCCGTATACACCGGGTTGCCCGCTGTGGAGTGGTTGGGGCTCTTCGTGGCCCGACACACGGCACAGTCGCTGCAGTACCTGTCCAGGATGGCGTAATACCCCGGAGGGAACTTGAAACGCCACTCCAGGTCCTGCTGCATCTTGTCTCGGCCAGGATGCATGAGCTGGGCGTTGTGCAAATGGTCAATGAGCTGCTCCACTCGGTTCTCGGGCACCAGCAGCTTGTCCTTGAGGAACAACTTGTCCCCATCCTCGGTCAAGCCCTCGGGCCATTCGTCGTCCGACGGGGCGCTCACGGCATTCCAGTACTTGCTCCAGTGCTCGGATGCCGCGTAGTCATCCGACCAGTCCTCTGTGAGCACCGACCTGACTAGCTCTACAGGGGCCACCATCCATTGCTCGAGGGTTTCCTCTCGAATAGCCTGGACGCGGGCACCCCGGAACTTGGCCAGGTCCGTACGGTTCGCCATCACCACAAAGCACTCCACCCCCTCTTGCTCCATGACCTTCTCCATCTCGATGATGCGCTTGGCCTCCTCGGTCTCCTCGGCGTCGCCATGGCTGGATATGTCCATCCACGCCTTGCCTGCGGGGTAGGCCCAGCGACTGAGGCAATCTGCCACAGTGTTGTCCTTCCCCGGGACGTACACGACGCTGAGGTCGAACTTGGCGAACGTCTCGTGCCATCGGGCCCTCCTTGCCGCTGGTCCTGAGGGGGTGTCGACGTGCTCCTTGTGCCAGCTCTGCAAGGATTGATGGTCCGTGCAAACCACCACCGGTTGCAATCCGATGTGGCCAGACCACTTCCTGAGCGCACAAACAATGGCGTACGTCTCCTTCTCCCTCGCGGTCCAGGTTCGGCGTTGGCCCTCGGCCAGGATCCGGCTCCAGAACGCCACGGGAACATGAGTTCCGTCGTCCCGGACTTGCTCGAGGACTGCCCCCACGGCATAGTCCGAGGCGTCTGTCCGTAGCACGAACCCCTTGTCCGGGTCCACCAGGAACAGCCCCAACTGCCCCAGGAGTCGCTCCTTCAGGCTGTTGAACGCATCCTCAGCTTCAGGGGTCCAGGCAAGCTTCTTCTTGCTCCCCTTCCGGCCATCGAACTTGCCCACCTGCAACATCTTGTGCAGCGGCCCCGACAGTTCTGCATACATCCGGACATAGCCCGAATAGTAATTGCAGAACCCCATGAAGGATCGGAGTTCGCTGATGGTCTGGGGCTTCTCCCAGTGGTTCAGGGACGCCAGCTTCCCAGGCATGGGACGGCGTTGTCCGTGACCGACCACGTGACCCGCGAACTCCACTTCCTTCACTAAGACTGAGGCTTTGGTGGGCTTGCACACCATGTTGTGCTTGTCCAACTCGCTGAGCACTCGGCGCAGATCCTTCTCATGCGCGTCGATGAGCTCGTCCTCAGTCATGTTCTCCGTGCCGGACCCGATGATGATGTCATCCACGAAGGGGTCGGCACAGTCCCGGACAGGACCGAGTAGGTCATCCATCATGCGCTGGAAAGCGGCGTTGCCATTCTTGGCGCCCATGGGCACCACTTTCCGCTGCATGGGCCCCAGCGGCGTCGACATCGCTGTGCAGGGCCTGGAGTCCGGGTGTAGCGGCATCTGGTGATAACCGTGTTTCAGGTCCAGCACCGTGAAAATGCGCTTTTTCTGTTGTTTTTGGAGGATGGAGTCGATCAGGGGGAGCGAGTACGAGTCGTGCTGGGTCTGCTCGTTTAAACCTCTGTAATCAACCACCAACCTCCACTCGCCCTTCTCCTTCTTAGGCACGATGAAGGCTGGGCTGGCCCACTCACTGTCGGAGGGTTCGATCCATCCCCGCTCAATGAACTCGGCCAACAACTTCTTCATGGCCTCGGCCCGATCGCCCTGAAGTTGGTACTCCCGATGACGATAGATCTTGGGGTTCGGCTTCAGCTTGATCTTCGCTGTGCCAAACCTCCCACGATCTGGAGGGTTCTTGTTTGCGACGCCACTGAATAGCCGCGGATAGGCCTTGATCAGCCTCTCCTTCAGCTCGGCGACCTTCGGGTTCTCCTGGGCCTCTTCAGCCGCTTGCTTCGGTATGGATACAACCGAACGCACTGCGGTATAGGCCTCTTCCGGGTCCGAATCCGACTTCTCCTCGTCCGATATGCCGTCTTCATCGTCGTGGGGTGCACTTCCCACCGATAATCTTCGGAAATTTGCGGCCTCGGGCTGGTGACTGTCGCTATCGGCTCCCATTCTTGGAAAATCCCATGTTGGTGGGTCCGACCCAACCGGACCATCGTATTGGTCCGCGATGTGATCCATGACCCTCGCCACGAACTCGTCCTTCTCGTACTTGCCGGTGACCAACATCTTGTCATCCCACCAATGCGGAGATGTGACCATGGCCCGCCTCTTCTTGGCTGCCACACGGTCGTGCATCCCCATTCGCATGTAGTTGACGACGTCGTTGATCTCGGAGTGGGACAGGATGTCAATGCCATCAATAGGCTGATCCGTCCCCTCCTTGGGCTCAAACATGACCCGCATGGGCACCGCCTCCACCCTACGGATGAATGCTTCATCACCCGTGGGCTGGGCTTGCGCCCCATCCACCAGGAAAGCCTTGGTACCCCACGCTTGACCCGGGGAGGGCATTGATACACCCTTGGCGTCGATGAACAACTCCTCCTCTGGCCCGAATGACATCTCGTTCAGGGTGATGGAGTCCAGCGTCGACTTGAGACCCTCCAGCGGACATGGGGTGGATCCTATGCCGGTTATGACCAGGATCCCCTTCGCCCTATCCGCGATGATCGTCTCCACCGTACGTCTGGTATTGTCCAGGGAGCCATGCCAATACATGGGCCCCCACTCCTTCAAACCCCAATGCCTGTGCCAGGCTGAGTCTCCTCGATGCCAATGCCTCCTACACTTCCGCAGAAGTGGGGCATCCCGGGAAGCAAAGACGTCCGTCTCGGGCGCTTCGGCTCCCAGCGTCTGGATCATCCTGTCGTACACCTGCGGCGCCATTCCATACTCCGTGAGCTGAACTCCACGGTCTCCTCTGGACTTGGCACCCACAGCTTGCACCGCTTGGACGATCCGATCCTCTTCCTCAGCATTCCATTGGGATGATCCGCATGCATAGTCCGTGGACAGCCATGTGAGGCATTCATCATCCTCCCGGACCAGCGTTGCGCGATGGGGAAGGGCTCCAATGGCGTTTGCCACCATGAAGTCATACCCCATGATCATATCCCAATCGGTAATGTCGGCCACATAGAAGTTCCCGGATAGAGTGCTTCTCTTCGCCTGATCAGGGCGGTTCAAGCGCTCATGTTCCCAGAATTCCATACTGATAGTGGCCTCATGGGTGCCACCACCCATGATCTCTCCATTGGCGACCTTCAGGCGGACCGGTCTCCGGCTGGACTGCAGGAGATCCTCCTTGAACAACCCTCTCCGGACCAGGCTCACCTGGGCACCCGTATCCACCAACACATCCACCACCTTCTCCTCTCGTCCGCACCGTACTCGCACTTTCAAGTGCAACTGCCGCTCGTCGCCATGAGGTGTATGGACGACTCTCACGGCATGCAACTCTAGCACGTCTGGGTGCATCAGGACTTCAAGGGTATGGTCACGGATGGTGTAGATCTTGGGTTGGTCCTGCCCGTCCACGGGGCTCTCCGTGGTCGCTCCTTCTTTCTTGCCATGTCCCGTACCCACATGTACTTCCCTTGGCAGGGCGCTCCAGGGGTTGGGAGTGGCGAAGCTCAGTGGTTTTGGCTCTTCCGGAGCCTTCTTCGGCACCCGATGTGCCTTCGCTTTCTCTGGGATTCCACTGATTTTCGGAGGAGAGACCTCCGAGGTCCCACTCCCGTGGGGGCTTCTCTAGACTTGGCTTCCCGCAGCCCCTTCCGGCTGCGATCCGCCAGGACTTTGTCCTCCACTTTGCTGGGCTTTGAGTTGCTCCAACGTCCTCAACATGTCCTCAGCAACTTCCTCGATCGACCTCACTCGTCGGTCTTGACCAGGTCCACCACCATAGCCTCTTCCTCCGCCTTTTCCTTGGCCTTTGCCTTGGCCTTTTCCCCCGTCTCCGCCCTTCGCCTTCCAGTTGGAAATCCGCTGCTCTATGGGCTTCTTCTCGGGGTGGGCGGCGAAGTAGGCCTTCTTGTCCGCCTCATACACCTTGCACTGACGGTGGTCATGTGTTTGGTTGTTTCCCTTGCCATAGCAGACCCAGCACCCGTCGTGCTGAGACCTGTACTCCCGGAACGAGAGCGGTGGGTTCCCGATCCTCCTTGGCTCTTTGCCCTTCTTGGGTCCCACCTGGCTCCATCTGGACCGATCCTGCCCATTGTTCTTCACGTTGTGCGCCACAAACGCAAAGAAATGGGCCTCCTCGTGATCCTCCCGGGACCAGTGGTCTTGGCCACTTCCACTACCATCCTCCGCGGAGTTGGTCGTGTCCTCCTGGATCTCCCGATGATGGCGGTCTTCTCGGTGTCCTCGTTGTCCATGACCATGCCGATCCTGCACGTGGGCCTCGGTCTTCGCATTGAGCTTCAACTCCACCGTGATGTACTTCACGATCTCGTCCAGGCTCATGCGAGCGAAGATGACTTGCATCTTCAGCGGCTCCCCGCGCCTCCACTCCACGTTGTTGAGGCGCAGCAACCTTTGCCCCATGGAGTCCCCGAATACCTCCACGTACACGGCGTTCTTCAGGCCCAACATCCGGTCGGGTTCGCCCAGGTTCCTCCTGAAGAAGTCCATGATACCCGCATGGGTATCCTCCGCCGCCATGATCCTCACCGCCACCCGTCTCTTGGCGCGCTTCTTCTCCTCGTCCTCCACTCTCCTCTTCCAGCTGCCGGGGAGGACGTCCTTCAGGAGGTGGCGGATCTCGCTGGCCTCGTTCCAATCCTCCACCAGCTTGAGGCATCTGCGGTACTTCCGCAGATACCGGTTCCACTCCCGGACCCGCAACTCACCGCGGTCCAGCGGCAGCGGAATGGACCACAGGTCCTCCAGCTTCTGATTCGGAGCGTCCACCCGCTCCTCATCCTCCAGCCACTGAAGGCAGGCCTGCTCCGTACGGATCAATCCTTCTCGGATCTGATCCCGCAGCTCCTCCTTCAGGTCCTGCGCCAGGCGGTGTGGGAATGTCCGGCATACCCACTTATCCCGCGGCGCTCCCCGCATCTCGCCGACGACCTCCTCGGCGAAATCCTCCCAATCCAGGATGAAGTCATCCAGATTGGAGGGGTTACCATCGTAGTAGGGGATTTTGATTCCCCTGAGGTCGTCAATCCTGATGGCGTCTCCGACGTCTCCAGCCACCACTCCACCGAGACGGATACCACCTGTGGCCGGGGGGTGTGAGTACACTCCCCGTACATCCCTCTCCTCCATGGAGTGCGGTCCAGTTGGGCCTGAACCCATGGGGTTTGGAATGCGGGAAGGACTTGCTCCATCGGCCGTCCATATCCCCGTATTGGGGTCCTTCGCCCACAGGTTTCCGCTTGGATGGCCTCGACCATGTCCGCCGGCGCTTCCCATGGTTCGCCCCTGCATGGTCTGGTTCTGGATCTCCTCTTCCGCATAAACTGCATAGGTAGTCGTACTTGGCGGTAGATCCTGGGCGGCATGGGACATCTGCACTGTCAGGCTCCTCGGGTCCGTGGCTACGTGCCCTTCCCGCATGGACCCAGCCGGTGCCGTGTGTTCCCCGAGCATTGTTGATTCGCTGAACAGGGGAACATACGGCAGCGCACCCGGGTCAACACGCGGAGGCGCGTATGGTGCCTCTGCAGGGCCGCCCATGGGTTTCTCCATGGCGCTCCGGAGGGTCTTAACCCGCTCCACCAGCTCTACCGCGGCCGGCTTTGCCGGGAGCTCCGGACCTGAGGCGAGGGGCTGTCGCTCCTCTAGCCTTCTCAGGCGCGCCGACATGTCCTCCACTAAGTGGAGGAGGCTGTCCACCACTTGCTGCTGCTTCTGCAGGGCCAGCTCCAGATTCTCCCGGTACCGGGCCTGATCCGCTCGCAGCTCCTCCATGTGGTTCTCCGCGGCCGACTGGTCGTCCAGGATCCCCGCGACGTGCTCCTCTAGAGCGTCCTTGGCGTTGTCCAGGCGGTCAAGGTGACGCACGATGGCGTCCATCCCCATCTTCGGGTACTTGCCCATGAGGAAGGACACGTGCTCGCAGTGGCACGTAGCGTGCTTTCCGCCAGATTCAGCGCATCCCGCGGTTCCCGGCACCTCAGACTCATCGCCCATAGGCGTATCGCCTATGGCGTCCGTCTCTGGGCCCGTGTGCCGGGGCACAGGTGCCGTCCGGGCCCTGGCTGGCCTCTCCAAGCCCTCGGCGTCGTGCTGCAGGGCGGGCTCGGGGGCCGTATGCGCCCTGGCGATCGGCGCGGACATCTCCGGCTCCGAAGGTGGCTCGTAGGCTGTCCGATAGCCCTCGGAGTGCCCTTCGGATTCCCACAGCCTAACCGGGCTGGGGTCCGTGTCCATAGCCCCGGCGTCCCTTGCCGCGGACTTGGGTGACCCGCGCTTCCGGTAGCGCCCGGCCCGTCCTCCACTGCTGCCTGAGTGGCAAGCCTCATCAGAGTCCTCCGCGGCGGAGCGGAGGTTGCATGCCTTTCGGCAGCGACGCTCACACATGGAGACCAGGTCCTCCATGTCACGTCCTCCTCTTCCCGAGTGTCGTTCTTCTCTTCGGGCTTCAAATTCCGGAGTTCGCCATGCTCTTGAACGTCTCGGTCCTTCTATGGCTCTAATCTCCGGCGTGGTCTCCACCGAGTCCACAATACGCACCCGGGGCGTACTTGGGCAGGGCTCATAAGGGCCCAAGTCCCCGGGTCGGCGTTTGGTAGGGGCAGCAGGTAAGCCTCTGCTACCATAAAGAAGGTCCCTACCAGGACCGGCCCCCGCTGTGCCCCTTCCGCCTGTAACCCCTGCTGATTTACTCCGGATCAACGATTGCATTCCTCAATTACCAGGGTCCAAATCCAAAAATATAGAAAATAAAATCCTCCTTCAACCCTGAATGGCAACCAGATCCCACAAGTACAGCAATAACCCAATTCACAATCCAAATCAGGCTGCGGGCTTTCGTTCAGCACACCGGTATTCCCACGGTGGCGGGCATGTACAAGAATTGCACCAAGGAAGAAAGCCCTGAAATTGGCATATGAACACAAATGAAGCAAAGTTGGGGAGAGATGGAAACTTGCACAATCACAGCCATAGACCCATCATTCCCTGGACTCAAGATCTTCCCTTGTCTCACCAACATGATGCCCTGAACCCAGTCCAATCAGATGGATAAATGCCATATGTCAAAAATCACTACATAAACCCCAAAAATGTGTTCACTCCCAAGCCTCTAAATCCTAGCCCAATAGGGAAGGTGGCGTGTCATGGCCTAGAGTGGCACTCAGGACCATGCCCTACCCTGACATAACCTTGGTTGGACTTGGTGTCGAATGGGATTAGAGAAATGACCTATGAGTTTGAACTCATAACATGCCAAAAAACTGCCAATTCACACCATATTGGCCATATATCAAAAATATGCTCAAAATTGAAGTTACTACTTATCCGAAGGCTCAAAGCATGCATGGAATCGAAGTCTAATATTCATGGAGGATGGAGACCAAAGGCCAATGCCCAAGTACATCCCCAATTTACCCTCAAAACCCCTTCGGATATGGGCGCCACGCACTGCCCAAGTCAGCCCATGATCTTGAGACCAATTCTTGTGATCCTTCATGCGCCAAGCCAAATGGAGTACGCGATCCGGCATATGGTGGTGCTCGACTCCAAAGCATATGCCAACATATGAACAACATACCATGGTTCGACTCTCCATAGGCTTCTTGCTGTTTGCTGACCAGGTGAGTACACAAAACGCAAAAATGAGCAAAAATTGAGGTCAAAAACATGAAAATATGACCAAATACAAAGTTGTCATGATAATATATCTCTATGCTCACCCATGATATCCGCTCATGGTTCAATACACAAATGATTGGAACCATTTGCGAACAATTCCCCCACTTGGCTCCCCAATCGGGCGCATGGAGATACCTTCGCCACTAATATCTACATGCCCCATGAAAATGAGAGTGCACCCATGGATCTCTTTGTCAAACATACCATGAGCAATACATACGCGGTAGACTTGGTCTAGCGCTTTGAATTCCACAATTGGGACATGGGCAAAACCCTTGTCACGTATGGTTCCCCATCTCTTCGGCCACACGAAGATATATAACATGGGCGTGAGCATATCAAGACATATACCATGCATATAAAACATACCCTCAAATGTGGCTCCCACCATGATATGCCATGTCCCTCCATTGGCATAACTTCACGTTAAAAATACGTAGGAACCCAAGGAAAGTTGCTATGCAACCCCAACATTCATGCGGCACACTCGCGGCACACTCGAAAGCCGCATTAAAATATTCGGTTGCACGGTCCAAGAGTTATATATCACTTTATACCCTCTTGACCATTATCCCTTGCTATATCGGGCATGCGTACACACCAAAGGCGTTTGATGCTTCCTAAATTAAGTTGAGACCAAGGCAGTTCCAACCCAACCTTCCTTATTCTCTTTCCTCACACTCGCTTGTAGATATGGCTCTTCAAAGTGGTCCCACGATTCGCTTTTGTTTCCCTTATATCTCCAAGTCAAATGGGTGGCAAATATAAGGGAAACCTGATTCGGGCATAGGGAAAAGAGTATGACCACTCGACGAAGTCCAAATCAAGTGCGGCGATGTCGAAGTCGAAAATCCGATTTCGACATCGCGAAAAATTCTGATTAAAATTTCGAGTGCTTATTTAGAGAATTGCGGAAGCAACGAACCCTTTGCTGATGAAATCTGAGCCTTCAACGGAATATCCGCCAAAATATCTGGAAATAACAGTTAACGAATCGGTTAACGCAAAATCGCGAGCCAACTGACAGTCGCCGATACATTGACCATCAGAACGAAAGGCTGAAAAATTACGGAAACATTATGATAATAAAACCCTGTTGATTCCTGATATTCCGATATATAAATCTCCGCTGGCGGCGCCTCGGTTCTGAATATGGCCGCTCATAGCCGGAATGGCCAAACCTATCACACTATCACATCGGGTTAGATCAGGTGGATGGGAGAGTATGATATCAGCCAATGGCGGCTTGCCGGCACATAGATACACACCCCAAGTGACCCCAAGATGGCCACGGGGGTCTGAACCGGCTTCAACGGCGTCACAAGTCTCCTCCTCCACAACCACGGGTAGTCACAGCGTCAGACCGTCCTTGACAGCTGTTCGAAGCAGGTCCACGATTTTCTCAACCTCCGAAAATGCCAGATCTCTCTTCCTGTTCCTGGCTTGACTCCTCAGTGTCCTCCTGCATCGGTTTGGTCTCTGCTGAGGGGGCGCCAGCACCAGCACTTGCTGCGGAGGGGCCAGATGCATCTTTCTTTCTTTGGCCAGCTTTTGGTCCCTTTTGCTTCTGGTCCTTCCATTTCTTCTTAGCGTCTTCCACCGGCCTTTTGGGCTGCCTCCTCACTGAGACCGGATTGGATCAGGAAGGTCTTGAGTCGATCCTCTCTCTGTTTTCTTTGGATCTCAAAGCAGTGATCGCTATAATGGTTGGTTTTGCCACAGTGTTTGCACTGTATGCGGGCCTTGAATTCTGCGATCAGCGCGTTGGGGTCCATCTGTGCTTTGCCTCCTCTGCCTCCTTGACCTTTTCCTCTTCCGCGACCTTTTCCTTTGCCAGAACCTTTTCCTTCTTTGTCACCTTTGCCTTCTCTCTCAGAGACTCTTAGCTCCGCAATCATCGAGTGGCATTTGGAGAGGAGCTCGGAGATGTCCGCCTTGGGAGCTGAACCTCCAGACGATGATCCTCGAGAGAAAGAGGTGTCCTTTTCCTTATCTCTCTGCTTTTCTTGGTATCGACTCGAAGTAGTGCCCCCGGACGTAGAGCCACGAGAGGCGGCAAGATGCTTAAACCCGACAGAAAGTTGTGCGCGCTCCTTCATGAAATCCTTCAATGAAGCATAAGAGTGCATCCTTGCAAAAACCTTATCGTCCTTCGTCCATTCGACGAAAAGCTTATCATTTACTTTCGAGGAAAGTTCCATGAGTTTGCGCTCCTCCGTCATAACCAAACTTATCGAACAGCCTTTCCAGTGTTTCGAACAATTTGACCACTTGCTCTGGCTTCGGGTCGTAGGGTAAATGGGACACCTTCGAAATTTCACCCAGAATTGAGAGGTCCGTCTCCAGCGTAGGATAGAGGTCTTGGAGCTTTTTTAGAAAGTCTTCAAAGCTTGTGGCTGATTTGAGCAACTTGGAGACTCTTTCTTGAAGTTCAGAATCCTTGATGCCCTGAACGATGAGGTTAGCTTTTACCCGATCTTTGGCTTTGGTCTTGCCAGTGAGCACCAGGTATCTTCCAAATTTTTCTGCATACTTCTCAACGTTGCGCCCATCGAATGGCGGAATTTCTATTTTCAGCGCGTTAGTCTTATCGTCCTCACTGTCATCCGACCAACCATATTTGTGCACACCCCCACATACTTCGGTGAGCGTTGCAAAAGCCGACGATTCTCTCGTAACAAAGGGACTCTTGGTAGGTGGTGAATGACTGGAGGTAGGCATGCGCCGTACGTCTTCGGACGTCTTGGAGATCTTCTCGTCCATCCGATCAATGCGCTGAAGCACCTTCAAAAGAAGAGGGTCATTCGTCTCCAGGACTTCTTCCTCAGAATCGTTGGAGAGACTCTTGTGAAATTCAACTTTGGATTTTCCCTCAAGTGTCTTACGCGTACGCTTCTCTTGTACTTCGGTAGCTGTGTGCTTCATTTTCTCCCTGAGATCCGTCAATAAATAGTCTTCCAGCCAGCCACTCATTTCTTCGTGCTGCTCCTCCATCAGTTCGCCAATTTCATCTTTTAGCTCCTTTGCAAATTTCGTCTCAGGTAACTCGTAAGAACCTTCGGAGAAATCATGCTCAACTTCGGAACTCGACGTCCAAACAGGTACTCTGTGATCGTCTCCTGAAATGTGATCCTTTGACGTCGACGTAGATTCCAGAATAATTGCCGGCGGACTGAGAGGAACAGGTGTCGTAGTAGATCCTGACGGGAAATTCGGCGAACTCATACCTGGAATCGAACTGGTCAAGCCTCTGCGCGCGTTGCTCTCTCGAATTGAGGCTGCGGTCTTGTTGAAAACCAGCGTCTCTTGTAAATAAAAGAAATTCTGCATGTTCTCTTCTTCGACGCGTAAAACACGCTCGCGTTCAACCAAGCCAGCCAATAATAAGGCATATGGATCGCCAATAGAATCCAGTTCTTGTTTTCCCATGGGTTGGTAACCTTCATATGATTGAGGTAAAGGTTGCCTTTCTTGATTCGCCCCATCATCTTCTTGTGCTCCGTGAACGAAAGACGCCAGTGACGCTTGTTGATCGTCGACGTTGCTAGAACTCGCGAGATCGACGCTTCGATGTGTGGAATGGATATCGTGCACAGTAGCATCCATACCTCTGCTACCACTGTTAAATTCCCGCTTTGCATCTTGTTGCTCTATTGAAATAGTCCTTGTGGCCTCTGGTTGCACTTGCTTTGGTGTTTGTTCCTGCTCCATTTCAGGTACTCAAAGATTTCAGTGGAAAATAAAACCAGAACAAGACTCCAAGACGAGCAGAACTGGGATCAATTAAATAATGAAGAACTTGATGGGGCTGTACAAAGCACAGACAAACAATGGGTGATGTTGGGCCTTGTGTTCGCTCATATGCATGCATGTATGCATCAGGACCACTCAGTACTTCAGTCTGCACTCAGCGACAGTGGACAGTGACCACAGATCAGGGCAAAAATGGTATATCTCAGAAATCAGGCTTCCTGCAGAGATAGTCAAACAGACGAAAGAAAAATGGTTTTAACATGCTAAAAAATGATAGAAAATCATTTCAAATGTCTGCCAGAAATTTTCTGTAGCTCAGGGAATAATTAATTTGTGACTGCACAACTCAGTAGGAACTACCCTGATGACCTCAGAACTCAGTAGGATCTGCCCATGGTGGAAGCGGCGCGCTCACAGGGCAAAAATGGCCAAAAAATGAAATAGTCTTCTGACCACTATATAGATGCGGAATTTTATGCTGATTCTGAAATTCATATTCTTTTTCTGTGAAACAACCATATATTGGAGAAAAATGCAGATTACTGAACAGCTCAGCCTCCATGAGACTAGCCCAAAAAAATAGATAAAGCAAAGGCCAACACCCATGTTGTGCTATCATACAAATAATGTTCAAAGAAGAAACAATGGAATAACAAACAATAACTCATGGAATATAATATAATAGATAAACCCTCTTTTGAATTAAAGTTAGGCCACTCAGTGTCTTTCACCCATATCGGAAGTGATCAAGCTCCATGGATACATTTTCCCCCAATGTCCCAACCAAACTCCAATAAAGAAGAATACCATTGCTCCATATGAATCGAATATTTTGAGGAATTCTTGCTCCTTCATGGACTTTTAACATAGTACCTTTTGCTTTCTGCTATCAATCCCTTTTATTGCATTGCCGATGCACAGTTGTTGCACCAGTTTTTGGGCCGATCAGGTTTCATTTTGCATCACTTTGTTACGGTGGTCAGCATTGACAAACAGTTTCCAGCCCAAAGACACGTTTCTCAAGTCTGGGTTTTTGGGGCTGGGCGTGGCAATGGTTTCTTGGCCCACACAAACTGTACCCTGTTGTGCGCATCAAACGCACGGAGAAGAACTGGTTCACAATAGTGCAAAACAACTTTTTTTTAGATATTTGATGAACGTGTTTTTGGGCATTGTAAAATAAATTGTTTTTTAGGCATTGCGCAACTCTGTTTTCCGAAATGGGACCCTTTTCATTTTTTCTGCCGCTCTGAGTGCGCGAGGCCCCGCGCACTCGAGATTTTTGAAGTAGAGTTAATACGGAACAATAAAAACCGTAATGACTGGAGCTTATGGAAGTACACAGCTTTCACACGTTATTACAACTCACGTTGTATCGACGAAGGAGCATTGAAAGTTTATGACGGCCAGACTTCCCATGTTCGGTGAAACACATGTACTCTATAGTAAAAATAGATTACAAATTTAGGCATCCGGAGTGCACATGGCCTCGCGCACTCTGGTCACGCTATGTAATGGTTTACGGCGTGGATATGACGCGTAAGACCGCAGGTGCAGTAACATACTGACAAGCACAATTGATTTTTCCGGTGTACGTGTGTCTAGACACAGTGTTGGTCCCGTATGACACGGCACACAACATTGTCCAAATGAAACAATCAGTGCGCAAGGCCTCGCGCACTTAAACCACACAAGGAAATGAAAAAGCAGGCAGGTCCCGCTACGCCGGCGTTTACATTCGCTTTCAAGGCTACCACTTGTGATTGTCGATTATACATCGGTAACCTTCATCATATCGGTCATGGGGGTAAGCAGAATGATTTTATTTTACCCCATTCCCCCAGCCACTCAATGACAGGCGTGTCCAGTTTTAATGGGTTCGTAGCCTTTGCTACGCGAAGGATAGGGTTTTTTTTTTTCAGCTGGGATTGAGGAAGAAAACAGAACATGAGATTGTGGTTGCGAAACCGTTTTTCGGTCACTGCCACGGAGCGCACGTAGACACTAAATATAAATTGCGACGGCAGTGTGCGCACAAGTAGTGATGACACGAAAATGCCAGATATTTTCAAACACGCTTTTCTTAAAGAACGCTGTGCAAATTCATAATTAAAATATGTGCGCAAATTCAATTTAACGCAGAAATACGCACAATGCCGCTTGGCGCCAGAAAATCAGTAACGCATCAAATGATTGCAGAAGTAAGCAAGGGAGCAGCAGCACTAAGAGAGGCATGCGCTGCAGAACCAGCATACTTACCAAACAGCTGAACACTTGTGGAACGGACTGAAAAGAAATGACCTGGTGACGAAACTGGTGTTATCATTTGCATGGCGACTCATGTTCAACAAAAGAACGTGACACAGTTTATCTGCAGCTAAAAGGCAGGAGGACAGGCGCTGGGTGCGCATTTAGCGACAAGAGGGCTCGAACCTGCACCTGTTGAGAAAGGTAAAACAGGCTTTCACTGTTGATTGCTTTGATGATATTGTTTTGTTTTTGCCTCTGCTTGCTCCTGCTGCTTCTTGCTGTAGCTCCGGTTTTCTAAATAGAAATGTTTTGATGTAATTAACCAGAAATCCAAGTACCGACAGTGCAAGCAAGGGACCACAGGATCAAATCCACAACATGAAGGGCTGCAGTCAAATGAGATAGTATATCAGCAAGGAAACTCACAGTAACTACAGATTGATGACAAGATGGTTAGAAAGTATCCTACAATCATGTGAAAACGCCCTCATGGGCACTCTCTCTTTAAGATTGCCATCCACAGATGTGCACTCCTTGTTTTAGGTCCTATAGCCGCTGAGGTGGCATCGCTTGTGGTGCTGAGGTCACTGCCATGTCACTTGGGATCTTCCTACCTAGCTAGGCTGACTGGGAATTCAACCCAGGACCTCTCAAAAAGAGGTGCCCCAGCCCCCAGAAAGGTGTATACGTTCTGGATCAATGTCAGCGCCTCAGTCAGTCCAGAAAATGGTGCATAAGTCCAATCAGTTGGGGGGTCAGGCGTCCACACAACATCCAAAGATCAATGCTTGGTTTTATAGGTCAAAATGTTTCGTCACCCCTTTTTGGATAGGCCAATACTAAGATAAAAATGTAGTAATCCTTTAGGCATCTCTAAAACAACTAAAGCTTACCTTTTCACAGGGAAATACATTTTTCTTACTCCCCGTATCTGCTGTGGTGGCCAGCAGTGTCGCATTTTAAAGGAAAAAAAAGGGTATTTTTCTTGACCTCCCCATGGCTTCAACATCTTTTCAAAATTACCTATATCATCCCTAACATTGGAAAGAAGGCACTGCGTCCGGGCAGTCGCCAGTTTTTGATTTGTCGTTACGGACTCCTACAGCTCCCACTGCGCTAGTTGGCATTGGTGGGGCAGCTGTGGCTTGGTAGGGGGTTGGAATGGGAATGCCAACTCATGTGTGCGTGCACCTCTCCCTCCAAAACCGAAACGCAACGCAATACGCAAAACCCAACGCAGAATACGGTCTGGGCACGTTGTCTGGGGTCTCTCCGAACTTGCTGGCTGACCTGACCTGTCGTTAGGGCGAGGGGGTGGCGTTGGAAATTTTTTTGCCCCTTAATGGCGTCTTCAGATTCTGGACAGTGGTCCAGGAGTGAGCGTTTCGGCCAGAACACGGCCTACTCCGCTGTTTTCGCTGCAGGATATCTGCAGAGAAAAGATGCAGGGTTTGAGGGCCTGTTATACGCGCAACGGTCGACAAAACACCAAAAGCCGTCAACTGACGGCCTAGAATTTTTCTGAGGGTACACACTTGTCCAGAATCTCCATGTGCATTAAATGCACATTTTAACGCATTTTTATTTCATCACAGGAATTTTTAAATCCCTGGATTTACACGCAGAGAAAAGCGGCGCGACGGAGCGCATCCTTATTGAGCGCCGGAAAAGACAGAGAAAATAAGATTATAACAGTGCGTCAGGTAATAACAAAGAAATGGCGAAACACACATCAAAAGAAAAACGTAGACATTCCACGCATGCTTCTAGGATAACTGAAGAAGTAAGAATTCCAGAATGCGAAAAAAGATTTGCAGAGCAAGGTATAAAAATACAGGTTTTTGTTGCTTCGTATGCAGCATGCACATTGCTTGTCTCGTGTTACCGAGGATTAGCAGTGTAGCAGCGCAAACATAGGTTTGAGGTTTGAGGTTTGATTTCGCGGGTACTAGACGCCTTTTGGCCCCAGGGGGTTACCTGGTCGGGCCAGGTGATATCTTCCGCACCGGTTCCTAGTGGGGGGCCCTCCAAGACGCACCTCCTGCCTGGTGGCGGAGTCTCCCGGGTTCACAGGGCTTGGAGCCCAGAACCTCCCCGGCTTCCCCTTTTTGCCACTCCCCGGTCAGTGCATCAATTCGCAGCCGCGGCTGCGGGTGCTTACCCACTGCGTCGCCCCTAATGCGTGTTTGCCCGGGGCGCCGGCGCTGCCGGGCCCGTGCTACTGGCTTGTCGCCAGTGGGACCCCCTTGGGCTAGCGCGGTGGCTGCCTAGCCTGGGGGTCCGGGCGTGGCGCAGTGCGCCACTACTGCATTGGCGGTGGCAGTGCCCAGTCCGTGTGTGCGCGGCGCTCGCGGCCGGTTTGGGGCGCCCGGGCCGGTACCTGGTGTTGTGTCCCCCCCCGGTTCCCCCTCCCCGCCCCGCGCGTCCCGCGCTGTCTGTGGCGGGCCGTCCCGTCCGGGTGACCCTTACCCTCGCTCGCTGGAACGCCATTCCACGCGGTCTGTGCGTTCTCTGAGCTCGGTCCGGTTGCCCTTCTGGTCTTCCTCGCGTGCCCTTTGTGTGTGTGTGCGCTCCCGCTCCCGCGGCGTCCGCTTCCCCCCCTCCCCCCCCTGGGTGGTGTGGCGCGCGCACCTCGCGCGGTCCCGGAGCTGGGCGCTGGTAGGGCCGTTCCACGCGGTCCGTGCCCCTCTGCGTGTCCTGCCCCGGTCCCTTGCTCCGTCTGGGGTGCTTGGGGGGGGCGGCCCGGTCCCGTTTCCCCCCTACCTGGCTTGGGGTTGCGCGCCCCCCGTGGGGTTGGTCTGCGCGTCCGGGGCGTTCCCGCGCCGGGGGTTGGGGTGGGAGGGGGGGCGGCCTGTGCGCCGCGCCCCCCGTTTGTGCAGCCGGGGGGGCCAGCGGGGCGGGGGGTCGCTCTGCCTCGTTCTGTCCCTCTGCCTCCCCTGGGCGGGCAACAACGCGGGTGTCACTGGCGTCGTTCTGGTCATGGAGGGCGTGGTTCCTGCTCGCTTGCCGTCTCTGGGCGCGGCCCCTGTGGCGCCCTGGCGCGTTGGTGCGGGTTCGCTTGTTCCCCGCGGTTCCTGCGGGAGCAGGCGGCTGGGGCGGGTGGGCGGGCCTTGCTCCGGCCCCCCCTCTCGGGCGCCGCCGTCCCGCCGGGGGGAGGGGGGACCATCCCCTCTGTCTCCGGTGGGTGAGAGCCGGCGCCCCCGCGGTTTGCCGGCCGGCGATGGGGTGGGGGGGGGGTCGCGCCGCAGCCCCCCCGCTCTCCCTCTCGGGGGCGGCCCTCGGTTCCCTACCCTGCCCCCCCTCTCGTCGTCGGCGCATTCCCCCCCAGCGTGCGCGTTCGGTCGGGGTCGCGGGGCCGCCCCGTGCGCCGGGTGCGGCCTGCCCGGCGGGGGGGGGGGGGGGGGGAGGGGGGAGGGGCGGCCCGTGAACCGCTCCCCCGGGGGCCCCGTCAGACCCAAGCCCTCCCTCCGCCCTCCCCGAGTGGGCAACGTTGCGGGTGTCTCCGGCGATGCTCTGGCCATTGGGGGCGCGGCCCCCATACTGCTCTGGTTCGTCGCCGCGTGCCGCCCCGGGTGTGGTCCGCGCCCCTCTCCGGCGCGCTGGTGCGGGCCCGCCCGTCGGCCCCGACCCCCGCGGGAGCAGGCGGCGGGGGGTGCTGGGGCGCGTGGCGTGCGGGTCCGGCTTCCTCCCCCCCCCCCCGTCGCGGTTCCTTCTGGGGGAGCAGGGGCATCCCCTCGGCTCCGGGGGGGCGGAGGGTCGGCGCTCCGGCGACCCGTAGGCAGGGGGGGGAGCGTGGGGGGGGGGGGAGGGGGGGCCGCTCCACTGCTTCCTGCCCCCCTGCCCCGTCGGATGTCGGCCCGCCATCCTTTGTCTCCGGCGCGCCCCCCCGGGGTATACCTGTGCCTTGGGGGTTGCCGGGTGGCCGTGGCCGTTGAGCGCGCCCCGGTCAGCCGCCAGTGGGTCAGTGCGGCGGGGGGGGGGGGAGGGAGGGGGGGAGTGATCTCCTTGCCCTGGTTCGCGCTCTCGCCTTCCCCAGTCCTGCTTCTGAGTGGGCCGCTCCGTTTTCGCCGTCCTGGGCGCCGCCGTACCGTGGTCGGTCGGTAGCGGGTAATGCAGGAGCGTGCGGGCGGTTCGCCGGGGGCCCTTGGCGCGCGGCCGCGCTTGCCGCGGCTGCGGTGTCCCCCCCCCTGGGTGCAGGGGCCTTCCCGTGGAGGTGCGGGGCCGCTGTCTCTCCGGACGGCCTCCGTCCGCTCTTGGGCCGGGGGTGTGGGGGAGAGGGGGGGGCCCTGTGGTCCCCTGTCGCCGCCCCCGACGGCCGCGGGGAGGCGGCCTGGCGGTTTCAGCCCCGGGGGGCCAGCCGTGGCCTGGGGAAGCGCACTCTTCATCCGCTGCCCTCTACCCTGTGAGAGCCGGACCCTCACGCAGGCCCTCGCTTGGGCTCCCTGCTCCCCCTGCCGTCGTCACGCGGCGCTGGCTGGCTGGGGGCGGCCGTGAGGGTCAGCAGTCAGCGGTTAGTGGGCTGGGGGGCAGTGGGTTCCCCCCGCGCTCGTTGTCCCCGCTCTCCCTCCCGCGGGAGGTGGCGCGCGCCTCTCTGTCGCTGTATAGTGGAGGGGGCGTGGGTCGGGGGGCCCGGCTCCGCCGGGGGGGGCGTCCCGCGGCACTGTCCCCCACCCACTCTCTCCCGCCCGTCGTCTGGGCCGTCACCTGCGCCGCCGCTTGTGTGGGGGTTGGGGCTGCGGCAGTGGCCGGTTTCGCGTTGTAGCGCCAGTGGCTGGGGGCGTTGCGCAAGGCCCGGGGGAGCCAGTTGTCGGCGTCCGCATCCATGATGCGGAGCACCGCCCCCCCCTCCAGGAAGGCCGTCCACGTTGGATCCCTGTTGGGCCACGCTGCCCGGATCACTGACCGGAGGACCCTCTTGTGGTCTTCTTGGACTGCCCGGCCCCCCGGGGTACCTCCCGGTTCCCTCCGTCCCTCCAGAGGAGCACGGCATCGAAGGGCCGGTTCCTCATCCCCCTGGTGGTCCCCGAGCTGGTCCAGCTCAACCACCTGTACACCTCGACCACCAGAAGGAGGGTTTCATCTTCCAGGGGGTCCGGGACCGTGCCCCAGTCCCGGTCCCAGGGCCCGGCCCCCCCTGCCCCTCGCACCAGCTCCCCCTGCGGCCCCTGTGCCTGCCGCGCCGGCGCCGCACCCCGCCCCCCCCTCCCGCCGAGGCCATCCGCGCCGGCCCCGCCATCGGCGCGGGGGGGGCTGGCTGGTGCTGGAGTCATGGGGGTTGGGGGGGGATGAGTTCTCTGGCGTCGGGGTCGTTGTTGTAGAGGTGGGCGTGGTGGTGATGGTGGTGGTGGCTGTGGTGCGCCGGCATTTGCTGGATGCCGGGGGGGATGCACCGCACCGGCTGCACGTCCGGCTGCGGGGGCGCCCCGCCCCCCGCCCCCCTCCCTTCGCCCCGCCCTCCCCCCCGGGCTCCCATGCCCCGTCCTGTGTCTCCCCGGGGGCCCACGGCGCCCTTGCCCTTGCCCTTGGGTCCTCTTCCGGCCCCCACGCCTCTGTCCCCCTGTCCTTGCCGTGGGTCCTGCCCCCTGTCACCCACGCCCTGGCCTGCACTGCCGGCGCCCGTGCCCGTCCCGTGCCCGTGCCCATGCCCTTGGCTGCGCCCACGCTCGCCCACCGTCCCTTGCTCAGCTCTATGCGCTCCATGGCCGCCTGCCTGGGCGCCCTGCCCGCGCCCCTGCGCGCCCTTCCCGTGCCCTGGCCCCTAGCCGGCTCCCTGCCCCGCGTTGCGCCGTCCGCTGCCCGCGCTCTCTCCCCCTCCGCTGCTGCTGGCCTCGGCGCCTCGCCCGTGTTTGCGCCCTTGCTCCTTGCCGCGTGTGCCCCGGCCCGCCCCCTGCGCGTGCCCCCGGGCACTCCCCCTGTCGCCTCCTATCCCTCGCTCCGCGCTCCCGTGGCTGGCACTCTGCCCTGCCCGCGCGCCGTCCCCCCCTTCCTGGATCACGCGCCGGGCGTCCCGCTGCCTCTGCAGCTGCGGGAGCGTGACGCCCGGCGGCGAACGCTCGGGCGCTGGGGGGCGGACGTGCGGCGTCCGCCCCGGGGGGAAGGGCTTGGGGGGGAACGGCTTGGGGGGGCTGGTGTGGGTGTGGGTGGGGTTGGTGTGGGCGCGGTACTTCGCGCCCTTCCTGCCCACTGCTGCTGCTGCGGCAGCCCCCGGCAATGCGCTCGGGGCCCGCGCGGGGTCCGTCCCCCGCGTCTGCGGCGTGCCGGGGGCCGCGGTGTTGCCGGCCGAGGCGGTGGCGTGGCTCGCCGGGGCCACGGTCTCAACCCCCCCTGCACCCTCCCCGCCCCCCTCTGCGGCCGCGGCAGCCCCCGGCGATGCGCCCGGGTCCTGCGCCGGGGCTACCCCCCGTGCCGGCGGCGCGCCGGGGGCCGCGGCCGGGGTCGCGGCGCGGCTTGCTAGGGCTGCGGTCTCAGCCCCCCGTGCGCCTGGGGTCCCCTCCCGGGGCCGGGCGGCGGGGCTTGCTGCTTGGGCGGCGGGGGCGGTCTCCCCGGCCGGCCCAGGCCCCCGGGTCGATGGCCCGGTGTCGCAGAGGCCGCCCGGGGCTGCCCAGCCGGCAGCCCGACCGGCACCGCCGCCTCCGCCAGCCTCCGCTCCTCGCGCTCCGCGGGGGTCACCCCCGCCCATTCCGGGGAGAAGGGGGAGCGGGAGCGGGACCGGCGGTGGTGGCAGTCGTCCTGCTCGGGGGAGCCATCGGAGTCCGACATCACTGTTATCCTGGTAGGCATGCGTGGTGGCAGGTGCGCCCTTCCCACTATCTCCCGGTGCACCTGTGTCGTGCCTTGGGCAGTGCTGTGCAGTGCTCCGCGGGGGGGAGGGGGGGAGGGGGTGGGAAGCCGGCGGCGGCGTCAGCCCCGTACGGTCGGGGGCCGGTGGCCATCCATCGGCATTGGGAGGGGAGGCGGGGGAGCCACGCGGCCCACCCGTCGCGCCACAGCTCCCAGTCTGGGGCGGGGCTCAGGGCCCCGGGCCCCCGGGGTCGTCGGGTGGTGCCGGGGGGAGCCGTACTAGGTGGACCCCCGTAACGGCGCTGACCTCCTGTGTTCGCAGGAAAGTGTGTACCCCGTCCCGCGCGGCAGGCGCCGGGAGGGGGGGCAGGGTACAGTTGCTGCCCCGTAGAGGTGGGTGGGGGTGATCCCCAGGACCCGCTGCAGGTCCCCGCGGGTCGCGACGACGAGGAGGAGCAGGGGGGTGCCCGGGCGTTCTTGCCAGAGGACCTGCCCCCTGTGGTGGGCACCCCTGGTCCTGGAGGGGGGGGGGGGGACAGGTCCGGGTTGGCCCAGCCGCGGGGCGCGTGCGTCGCCGGTGGGAGGGCGGGGCACCAGGAGGGCTCCCTTGGGAACGCCTCGCACACAACGGCGTACAGGGGGGTCGGCCTGGCGCCGTCATATACCGGGTTGGTCGGCCGGGGGCGGGCGGGCGCCTCTTCCGCACCTTCCTCGAACACCGTGATTTCGCCCACCTCCAGGTCCTCGTCCGGGGGGTGTAGAAGGTGGAGCGCCGCATCCAGCTCGGACACTCCCCCCGGGTATGTGGCCCGCGCCTGGTTCAGGTACGGGGCCGTGTCCCCGGGGCAGCGCGTCCTGAGGGTGTGCAGCAGGGCTGGGGCGCTGCTGCGGAGGGTCATGGCAGACCCCGCTCCCGTCAGCCGCAGGGTGTCCCCCTTGGACAGGGGCCGGCCCGACCGGTTGGACTCACGCCACTCCATCCAGTGCCCGTAGAGGGCCGCCTCCGGGCTGATGAGCCCCGGCTGGACAGCGTCCACGATCCGGTGCATCGCCAGGAGTAGCGCGGGGGCCCCTGCTCCGTTCAGGGCGCGGACGGCCGGGAGGGCGGTCTCGCTGAGGAAAGCCCTCGCACTGCCCGCCGGGTCACCTGGTGCGGCAGCGTGCGCCTCATGTGCCTCTGTCACCGCGTCCGCCACAAGGCCCCGGACGGCCGCCTCCTGCGCTTGGCGGCAGGCCCTGGCGTGTCCCGGCCCATCCCCCCGTTGGCGAGGCATGGTGCTGCGGGCTCTGCAGAGTGTGGCGGCGGGTGGGGGTCAGGGCGCGAACATGTGTGACAGGTGCGCAACGGACGTGGGGTCCTGCAGGTGCACGTGGATCCACAGGCGGGCGGCGCCCGCGGGGCCCTCGGGTTCGTGTGAGGGGGCGTGTGCTCCCCCGATGCGCCGGTGCAAGGCCTCTTCCTCCGTGCGCCTGTGCGGGCCCGCGGGAGGTTCGGGCCAGAGGCACGCGGCTACCTGGGAGCACTGCGCGCACCTATTGGCGCCTGTCGGCGCTGCTGAGGACACCGTGTCACATTCCCCGCAGAGGTGGCAGGTGTGTGGGAGGTGGGAGGGTGGCAACCAAGGGCCGAGATGGCGGAGCCAGAGGTTGTCCCACCTCTGTCGGAGGGGGTCCCGGATCTCCAGCAGGCGGTCGCGGACACGGCGCCCGTAGTCCCTGCTGAGCGTCTTCCGCTGGACCTTCCGCCACGTTTTGTCAGGGGGAAAATTCCGTGGTCGTGGAAGGCGGCGATGAGGTCGTCCCACGCCGGGCGCGGGTGCCCCTGGGGCGGGGTTCCAATTTACACGTGGCGCCCGGTGAGGTGGGGCGCCAGTATATCTCACTGGCACTCGTCCGCGGCGTCCCGTTGGAGGAGGGCCAGTAGGTTGCCGTCCGCGACTGCCTCCCACTCTACCCGCAGCCCGTCGCAGCTGCCCAGCTCCTGGCGCAGCGCGGCTGCAAGGTCGGTGGGGAGCATGAAGAGTAAGGGCCCGAGGTGTCGTCCAGCCGGGACAGGGCGTTGTCGTATACAGGCCCCCCAGTTTTGAAGTGCGCCACGGCGAGCCGGGCGGCCCCGTCCTCCTGGGGGTGCCATCGGATGGTGGCCGCGTTGTGTCTCCATGTGTGTATCTCCGTAGCCCGGAGCACGTTGGCGGCGTGAAGGACAATGCGGGGGGGGACGGGCGCTCTGATGAGCGAGGACACGTCCCCGGCCCATCCTTTTTGCGGCCCCGGGGCCGCTTGTAGCCATTCCTTCGTCGCCGCGTCCCAGGAGTGGTCAGCGCCCGCCCCGCGGGTCATGGACGGTCTCGGCCGGGTGTGCGGCCCCCACCCCTTGAGCGGGATGGCGGCGCATCGTTGCGCAGGGGTCTCCGGGGCTCGCGTGGCGGTGCACCACCGGCCCCACTCGCGCGTCCACTCCTCTCCCACTGTGCTTCCCTCCCACGCGGTCATGGAGCTGCGCCCGATGATCCACGCTGGGAAGAGGGCATCTTGCAGGTGCCTCGAGAAACCCCCCGGCAGGTCCCGGTATGGGTGGGGGTCCTCTTGTGGCGGGCACTCCAGAGTGCCATTCACGACACGGAGGGAGGCTACGAAGTCCTTGCCAGGGCGCGGGGGGGGGGGGGGCAGTCGCCCTCTGCTGCCGTGAGCCATTGGTGTACCCGGGCCGCCGCGCTTAGGGGCTTGCGGAGGAGTTGCTCCAGCCGGTGGTTGCGAAGCTCCCACGCGAAATCTCCTAGCCGGAGCATGTGGTCGAGGAAATCGTCCACGGAGGTCCCTCCTTGCAGTTTGTAGCGGGCTATGGCGCGGAGCTGCGCCTCTGCCTCCTCGGGCACCAGCCCAGAGCAGAAGACTTCCGTCCATGCGGCGCCCGCGGACTGCCACGAGGCCACCCACAGGGCTTTGTCCCCGGGTGGGAGGTGGCGGGCCGCCTCGTGCACCGCCTGGCGGTAGTCGGGCCAGAGAAGCCGCGAGTGGGCGCACCCCACGTGCATGTGCACCGGGGTCTCCTACGGGCCGCCGCATAGGAGGCACGGTTGTTGGAGGACGGCGACGCCAGAGAGCCGCTCCTTAGGGACGCGGAGCCTGTCTTGCACCGGCGTGTGGCCGTCTCTGGCCCGCAGCGCCCGGTGGTTGGTGGCCGTTGCGGTGAGGTCCCGGGCATGGACGTAGGCTGTGGCGTGGGTCGCGCCCAGAGGTCTGTGTCCTCGGTGCGTCAGCGCATGGTCCGTCTGTGCTCGCTGCGTGATCTCGCTGAGCGTCCGCATCACGGGGGGCCGTAGGTCGAGGTGGCCGTCATGACCGGCGACAATGAGTTGGGCGTGGCTAGGGCCGGAGGGCGTGTTCTGCAGGACGGTGTCCTGGGACGCCGCCCAGTCCGCCTTGTGCAGTAGGGCGTCGCTGTGGTGTGAGGTGGCTCGGACATACCAGAGCGGGTGCCCGGCGTGTTGTCCTCGCGCGCGCAGGCCGTCCTGGAGCCACCGTAGGGGTATCTGGTTGACTACCTTCGCCGCGCCCGCGGGGACCCCCGTGGTCCGCTCGCGATCCGCGTGTCGCAGGAGGTGGAGGATGACTTCGGCGTCCACCGTATGGACCCATGGCTGGTGGGCGCCGTATTGCAGGGTGAGGGAGGCGGCCGGCCCTTCACTGTCGGGCACCGTGCCCGAGATGGCCACCGCCCACGTGCGGGTGAGGTCGGCGGCGAGAGCGACGCTGGTGGCGTGTTTGCAGGGTCCGCACCCCGACGCATCAGAGGAGGTGTGGCCCCAGGGCTCCGGGATCAAGTAGTATCCCGTGGGGCCGAGCCACCCTGCGTTGAGGTTGGCGGAGTGCCACCGGATGTCGGGGTTGCTAGGGGTCAGTTGGTCCACGCTCAGCGCCCTGATGTCGCCGGGGCGGACCGCCGGGCGGTCCTGCAGTCGGATCTGTGCCCCAGCGATCGTGCTTGCCCAGGACCGGACTGCCGTCACATGTTTCCTGAGCCACGCCGGGCCTCCGCGCTGGTTGACGACCAAGTGTCCCGTGCCCTCATGCTGGTCCTCCGACGCGTGCACTGCCATGTGTGGGTCGTGCGGCACTTCTGTAGCTACCAGCAGGGCGGTGCCGCGGGGGAGTCCACGGGACCTGGGCTGGCCTGCCCCCACCTGTACTACCACCCACTCGGTCTGGAGCTGCGCTTGCTCCGCCGCTCGGGTGCATTGGTCGTCCGTGGTCACCAACCACACCGGCGTCGGCGCGTGGGGTCGGGGGCGCAGGGGCTCGGGCCACGCCACATCCGCGTCAGGCTCTCGGTGCTCGCTTTCCGCGAGCACGTCGCGGAGGATGTACATGAGGGTGTAACGGCAGCAGTGACAGCACTCAGATTATACATCAATGTGATCAGAATTTCAATGATTCTCAGATGTACATTAGTGCAGTAAATTTTCCGCTTGTTTTCATGTTTTCCCTTCGCCGCCAGATGTCGCCTGTGAGCGCGCGTCGAGTCGCATTTGTCTTTCGTGATTTCCCAATCGGATTTTTTTAAATTATTTCGAATGATTTCACGTCGAGTCATTATGTGCGATGAATGCGAATTGAGATTCTATGTCTGCTCCATTTTTGTAGACCGGGTTTTCTGACTGTTCATATTCCACCATGGAGTTCACTGGACTTACAAGTGCTTCACATATGTCGCTCCCAGAGGCTGGATATGGGTCTGAAGAGGTTCATGTGGGTTCGGAGATATTAGGGGCAGTGTCGGGCGTTACGACCCCTGGGGCATCAAGGCTACAGGCTTCGCAATTACAAGAAAGATCCGCCACTATGCAGCGGTTACATGGTAGCAGAGGAAATCATGACTCTGCTTCTGGAATCTCCAAGGACACCCTGAGATCATCGGACTTCAGCGGGGCTATTACTCGTTCTGAGTCACTGCGTGTTCCTACTGAGGTTACATTCGTGGCATCTCCCCAGCGAACCGAAGATCACCCTTCTGAGTGTCCTTACTGTGGCCATAGACATTGGCCTGGAGTTCATACTTGTGCTGATTGTTGTGTGAACGCCCCACCCAACCTGAAACCCGGTCGAGAATCTCCCTCCTCGAGTGAATCTGGTTCCAGCTCTCACGCTTTGCCTGATCCTGAAGACAGCAGCAGCGAAGGAGAGCAGTCTGCACCTGGAATTAGTGGTGATTACTGGGAAAACCACATCCAGGAAATCTGGAATCAGGAGTTCCTGAACCGCCAGAATTGGCTACTGGCAGAGGCGAGCTATCGAGGCCGCCTGAGGGACTGGTTCAGGGCGTCGTGCCAGTTCATCAGGGACAGCGGCCGGTTGAGATTTGAGGCCACATTGCAGGAACAAGAGGACTGGGAAGAGCTGATGGACCAGTTCGACCACCAGGCTGCCGTGATGGTGCAGATGGCCATCATTGCCGAGGAGAGACGCCAGAATGTGCGTCAGCACGCTGGTCCGTCGGGCGCCTGGGGTCCAAACGACGAAGAGGTCGACGGAATGAGGTGTGATTCGACACATTCTCACCTCTCGGGGGAGCAATTGTCCAAGCTTCCCAACTCCAACTCCAGTGTTGACAGCTGGGTTGATGAAGTAAGAAGCAAAGGAAAAATTACGAGATGCCCTTCCTGTGGCGAGTGTGCCAAGGACTGCTCCTGTCGACGCCAGATTTCGTCGCTGGAAGACAGGGTGAAGGAGCTTCAGAAGGCCGCCAAGGGAAAAAAAGAGGGATGACGACAGCAAGTGGAAGGGGATGGAGCAGAAGCAGGAGAAGTTGACCAATCTGGTACAAAATCTGAGCACTACTGGGCTCACTGGACCAGCGCCTACAATGGTAAGTCACCCAGCACCTACCTCCTCAGCTGCACCTGCATCCACGCCTTAGGGCGTTCCACATTCTCCAGCACCCCCAGCTATTACTGGTTCACACCCAGCTTTTACTGGAATTTGTGGTATCCCCCCTACTGGATTTACAAGTCCTATTGGGTTCAATCTGGGTACTGAAGGAGGAGAATCTTCGTCGGAGAGGTCTGTACTGTCTGTTGGTACTGTTGCTGATATTGATGGAGAAGCAAGGACCACCGTGAAGGAGAGATCAATGGCCTTGAAGAAGAAGGACAAGGAAAAGAAGGAAAATGAGGCCAAAACGAAGGAAAAGCAGAAGAAATTGAAGGAGATGAGGCTGCATCAAGCACAACCAACGCCCTTCGTGCAGCGTACTGTGGACCAGGCGTTGTTGGCGGCCGCAATTGCGCAAGCACAGGGAATGGGAGGTGCCGCCGTCAACCCAGTGTTCGTCAATCCGGTTGGCACATCCACAGGTTTCAACCTGAACCACCTGCTCAATCCGTTGCACATGAGGCTAAGGGGTTCAGTGATGAAGCAGCCGAAGTTCTCAGGGCACCCAAATTACTGGGCATCCTTCGAGAGGCAGTTCATGGTTTGGCTGCAGACGGAGAAACTGGACAAGGAACTCTGGATTCTCGGGTTGATGGACTGTTTGACTGGCAAACTCAGGGAAAGTACATACAATCTTTATGTGGAAAGGCAGAATCAAGGAGATCCTCTGACTTATGAAGAGTTGTATCGAAGTCTCAAGAAGAAAGGCTCTCGACTTCCTGAAGATCATTACAGGAACCGTCTCCAAAACTTCAGGGCGATCAAGAAATTGTTTGTTGAAGAGATCCAAATAGCAAGGCAAGATTGGGAGTTTTTGGTGCAAGAGGCGGAGAACTCGGGAGAAGAACTATCTGAAGGCGAGATGAAGAAGATCCTCCTGAGCAAGCTCACGCCGGAGACCAAGCAGAAGATCAGAGACTCTCAGGCGGACAAAAAAGTCCTGGGCAACTGGGTTGAAGTCCAAGGATTGCCGGAGACTATGGGAAGAATGGCAGTTCGTGAGTTGCTACACTCTATCAGTGCTACTGGATTGAAAGACATCATCATTCGTGAGGGCAGATGGAGAGTTGGTTTCCATGATTCTGAACAGTCGGAGTTTTTCTGTAGCATGGTGGATGGAAAAGTGAAGTATAAGGGGACAGTTTTGAAGGTGCGGCCGTGGATCTTCTCGTATGGAGTCGAGCAGATCTGGGACCAACTTGAAAAGTATGCAAACTTAGAACGCCAGAAGTCACAGGATGCACAAGGCTTCGGAGGCAAGGTCAGTGCCGTTGGTGAGAAGGGATGCTCTGTGTGCATTGCCCTTGGAGAGGAAGGTCGAGCGGCGACTCACACGACCGCAGATCACAGGTGGACGCCCTCAGATCTCAAGACAATTCAGTTCAAAATGGATGGAAAGGGAAATTCTCTCAAAAATCCCCAACATGGTGGAGCACGAGGTGCTGACCAACATGGAAGGGGAAAGGGTAAAGGGCAGTCCAAAGGGAAGAACAGAGACTGGACACCAAAAGATTACTCGCAGCAAGGCGGAGATCCAAGTGGCTCAGGATGGACCGATGCTGGTGGAAAATCTGGTGGAAAATCTGGCGAAAAGAGTGGAAAGGGACAAGGAAAGTCCGGGAATCAAGATGATTCCAAGGTGAATGGCAACTCCCTGTATACGGAGACGCCAGCAAACAAGACCTTCGGCAACAACAAGGATACTGGAGGTCGAGGCAAGGGCAGATCCAACGAATCCAACCCAAACTCTAACACCTCCAACAGCAAAGGCCAAGGAGGTAAGAAAGGTGGTGGTGGAAAATCATTTGGTGGTCGTGGACGTGGATAAGGAGTCAATGCCGTTGAAGCAGGAGAAGAATGGGTCGATGAAGGACAAGTACAGGACGTGCAGCCGAACGTCGAAGAAGAATGGCAATAGGGAAGCCAACTTGACCCAATTCCCAACACTGGGGTTGAGTGGCAGGAGACAAAGCCCATCAGGGTAGTTGGGGCGGTGGATGGACGCTGCTGGGACCGGCTGGCGCGTTCGCCCGGCCTCCTGTACCCTGCCTGGGTCCTCAGCGCTGTCCGGCGAGGCAAGCAGCGCCAGTTTGTCTGCTGGATCCAGGTCACAACGAGAGATGGTAAGGTTAAACTTGCCAAATGTCTGATTGACAATGGTTCAGAGGTCAGTCTGGTGAGGAAAGGCCTTCTGCAGGAGGACGAGGCGAAGATGTCCTCGACACCTGTCCAGCTGGAGGGAGTGAGCGGACATCGCCTTGACGGTGGCGCCACAGAGGCAGAATTGGCGTTCAGATTGGTGAAACAATCTGTGTGGAGCGTGGAAGAGACGGTCACGGAGGAGTGGTTTGCTGGAAAATTCTATGAAGCCAGCATAAAGTATGATTTATTCTTGGGTCAACCATGGCTTCACGCTCACCGTGTGTCGCCCATGGGACACAGGACATGCTTCCTCCAAGATCCGTCGACCAGCGACCCGTCTGACCTGTATTATCTGCACCCATATACCAAGAGTATACATCAATTCAAGGAGCGAAATAAGCTGCATATTCAGCAAGATGGGCAGGAATGGACAGGGAATCAAGAAGAATTCGACGGAGTAAAGGTGGAATCATTGCACTGCAAGAAGTGGAAGTCAGTTTGCTATCGTGTAGTCGACAAATGGCGGGACATTCTGGTGCATAATTTCGAAAGGAACCACAATTTTCGTCCGCAAGTTGATGCTTTTGAAAAAAAAAAGAATAAAAGATTTCCGAAGTTCTACGACGATGCCTGGAGTGAGGACTGGTCTGAACCTCTTTGGATCAATCCGCCCTTCGACGTTTTTCCTCGTGTGGTGCAGAAGCTGAAGCAATCCGCCGCAAAGGCGATTTTAATTGTCCCCAATTGGCCAAAACAATCTTGGTTCAAGGACATTATGGACATTTCAATCGACATTGTCGAGCTACCTCACAAGGGAGTGAAGCTGTATTGCGAAGACAATGGCAAACCTTTGCCACAGCGTTCGTGGAGCACGTTGGCGTGCTTAGAGGACGGGAATCTGGGAGATTATTGGCAAGATGACAGTGAAATGGGAACAGAAGAGGTCATCTCAAATTCCTCAAGAATCGACAAAATTGAGGAGGATGAAGACGATCGAGAGCGGAATCGCGACGTAACGTCGCAGAAGGAGGGAAGGACAATCGGCGTCCCTCAAGAGAACGCCTCCATCCATTACAATTCGTTCCCATCAGACAAGAATCAAACCAAAAATGTCAAGATTTCAAGCAAGAATGATGACAAATCTCCGGGAATCTCGCCTGAATTGACAGGAATGCAGTTGAATTCGTCCGACCATCCCTTCAAGACATTCGTGGACCCTCTTCATTGGTGGGATCCCATGGAGGAGCGAGCTCAGGTGAGCTTCATCCGCCAACAATGCGACGAAGAAGTTTGGAATGAAGTGGCCAAGAATATGAGACCACGACCAACAATTCGCAAATTGGTGGACATAATGTCGGTGATTAAATGTGGGAATCAGGTCGACGGAGACAAGATATCTGCAAGAAGGGACGCAGTGTCCGAAGATTATAAAGATGACGTGCTGATTGGGAAGTTGTGGAAAAACCCCCGAATTCGATGTGAAAATGGGGAAGCCAATATTGAGATAATCCAAGGCTCAAGAGTGCACAAACAACGTCCATTCTATCTACACGGCACCAAAGCAGATGCCCTGCGAAAGATTATTGAGCGCAATCTCTATGAGTTCGGTTGGTTGGAGGGCTGCATGAGTTCTGAGTGGTGTTCAGCACCATTTACTGTGCCAAAACCCCCACCTGCTGACCAATCCAGCATAGATGCTTGGCGTCTAGTGGTGGATTACAGAGCCCTGAATGCCGCCACGGTACCAGACGCGCATCCTCCTCCCTTAATCGAGAAGGAGATCGCCGCGAGAGCCAAAGGTAAGCTCTTTACTGTGTTGGATTTGCGCCATGGCTTTCACCAAATGCCACTTCCAAATAAGGATAGCCATTTGACGGCAATGTGCACGCCCTGTGGCACTGTCCAGTGGACTGTACTGCCGATGGGTCTGAAGAATGCGCCGTCGATGTTCCAGAAGATTATGGAGACTATTTTATTTCAGAAGCACAAGTCTCTGGATTTACAAGAATTCTGCAGCATCTACATTGACGACCTTCTGATTGCCACGCCGTTGGAAAAAAACTTTGATGAGTGCCTGAAGTTGCACGAAGAACAAGTCCGAAAAGGCCTCGAAGTCCTTCGACAAGAGAAGCTCGTGTGTGGACCCAAGAAGGGCAAAATGTTCCTCCAGAGTGTGGAATTTTGTGGCTCTGTCTTGGAAGATGGGACAAGAAGACCGGCCCCAGGAAAAATGGCTGCCCTGCAGCTCTGGGAAAGGCCTAAAACCATCACGCAGCTTCGTGCCTTTTTAGGCTGCTGCAATTATTACCACGAGTTCCTTCCTCTCTATGCCACGTTCTCTGGTCCATTGACAGAGTTACTGAAGGTTGGCAAAATAGAAGGAAAGAAGGGATCTCAAGTCAAGCTCAAGTGGACGCCAGAATGTGAAGAGGCCTTTACTGGTCTCAAGGAAGCACTGGCAAATGTGGTTACATTAAAGACTCCGTGGTTAGATGGAAGACCTTTTTATATTCGTACAGACGCCAGTCGTTACGCCATCGGTGCTACGATCGAACAAGTCGATGACGAAGGTCACCATCATCCTCTGGCTTTCTGGTCTCGCAAGCTTACAACAAGACAGCAAAACTGGAGTCCAAGGGAACAAGAAGCCTACGCAATCCTTTGTGCCTTACGGCGTTATGAAGGTTGGATCTTGGGCCATCGCGTTGAGGTACTGACTGACCACAAGTCACTGGAGAGCTGGAGGACAGATAATGTGGATACCCCTGGTGGACCAGCTGGGAGGAGAGGCCGTTGGCATGAAACTCTCAGCAGATTTGACCTCCATGTGACTTACATTCCGGGTCGCTACAATACAGTGGCGGACGCCCTGAGTCGCTGGGCCTACCGAGCCTCAGAGGCTTACTCTGAAGTGAGTTTTCATGGGACACCGACGGATAAAGCCGAAGTGATCGAGTTTGACAAGGAGGAACAAGCACTGCTCAAGAAACATTGTCTCCAATGTTCGATTAAAAATCGGATGAAGGTGGAATTGGTCAGATGCAAGGAGATTACCAAGGCAGATCAGACTGCAGGAGTTAACTCTGACTCTGAGTCGGCGCTGCCACTCCTTAATGTGTTTCCAGTGACAAGATCCAAGGCAAAATCCACGCTCCCTCCACAACAAAAGGACAAGGAAACTTCCTTCCTCTATGTGGATTGGACGAAGATGTACAAGGAGGACAAGTTCTTTGGGTCTGTATACCACAAGTTGAAAGGGGACAAGCCTTACGACTCTGAAGAGACGTCTGATTTCAAAATCCAAGGCGACAAGTTATTTTGGCAAGGAAGGGTTTGTGTTCCTGATTGTCTAATTGACCAATATGTCAAACATTGGCATCGGAATGAGACAGCCCACACACATTCTCGTGTTCTGGAGCACGAGCTACGACACAGAGTGTACACACGGGACCTCAAGAGTGCCTGTGAACGAGTTGCCAAAGGATGCAAGCAATGTCAGGCGACCATCCCCAGGAATCAAAAGGCAGAAGGACTACTGAAGGGATTACCAATTCCTGAGAGGTTGTTCGACAAGGTGACGGCGGATGTCTTCGAGTTGGGACAAATCCAAGAGGAATGTCTCTACACGAGGAAGCCAATCGATGGGATTTTGTTAATTCAAGACCGCCACAGTGGCTACATCCAAGTCCTCCCTTGCAACACGAAGCATCTCAACTCTGAAATGGCTGCCAAGTGGACTGCAAGTCAGTGGATGAGTAACTGGGATGTTCTCAGTGAAATTCTGACGGACAGTGGGAAGGAGTTTATTGGGACTTGGTGGGAGAACATGTGTGCTCTATTGGGAGTTCATCATCTTCGTTCCCGAGTCTACGACCATCGAGCTGTCCCTGCTGAACGCGATGGAAGAATTCTTATCAACATTCTGAGAAAATTCCTGGCGACTGAAAAAGACTACAATTGGTTGGAGACAATTTACTGTGTCTTGAGGAGATACCACCGGACCAAGAATTACACTGGATTAAGTCGAATGAGCTTGTTTTTGGTCGTGAGAAGATGGGTCCAGGACCAGTGATGTATCATCCAAGGCAGTGCTACGACGCCTCACAATGGTTTGAGAGGATCAAGGATTTAGAGTCCAAGTGGATCCAAGCCAAAGTGGAGAGTGAAGCAGATTGGTTGAATTTCAAAAATAAGTCGAGAACGCAAGGAAAACCCTTCGAGAAAGGCCAGCAAGTTTGGTTTCGTAAGTCAGACGAAACCCTGAAGGACGACAACAAATTGTTACCTTCGTGGGATGGCCCATTCCCAGTCAGTGGTCAACTAAGTGAGACTACATTCAACATTGAAATTGAGCCAGGCAGGCATCAAGAAGTACATGGAGACCGTTTGAAGGCCGAAGTACCCTGCCCCAAAGGAAGGTTCAAGTCTCTCTATTGGACTTCGAAGTACCTGAGCGACAGGAAGATGGTCACCAGCAGTTTGGAGTTGGAAAAGATCCTTGATTACAAGAAAAATGCTCGGAACAAGTGGTACTTTCTGTGCAGATGGAAAGGATTCGGTCCGGAAGAAGACAAATGGGAGCCTGCTTCAAGCTTTATCCATGCGTATACGGACACTTTCATCAAGTTCCTGAAGAAACACCCTGAGATTGACCGTGAGCTCTCGCTGATCAAGGATTGTGTCACCAAGGAAGACTTACAAGCACAAGAAGAAGCTCCCATTGTGGCAGAATCCATTCGAGACAAGATCTGATCAGAATTTGAGTGGCCGAAACTTTCGAAAGGGTTTACGGTTTACATATACCCTTGGCATGGGGACAAAACAGTCCTGACGCATCGTCTATGTGGTTCCATGAACAGATGATGGGACATTCTGGGGTCATCCTAGTCATTCCATCCATCATTCTCATCATGGTCATCATGTGAATCATGTGCTTCATTGTAGATGATTTCCATCGGAAGTTCCGAAAGGCCTTTATCCTCAACCACGACGACACTCTCGTGTTTTGCTGTCGACTGGACCCCTCTACTCGCCTTGGAAAGGACTCGTTTGAGTCCGTGCTCATTACAGAGATTCTGGCACATGACTGAGTCTGATGCATTTCATGTGTTTGACGGATCTGCTGAGAATCTCATTTCAATCAGCTCTCACATTGAGACTGTTGGTTTGTTTTTCAATCGACCGCTGTCAAAGGGCTTATATAGACCAAGTAACAACGATGGTGTTCTTACTTGTGTCGACTCCCTGTTCATCTGTGGATTGTGTTGGAATCCCCCTCAGAATCAGCTCAATTTTGGCAAATTCCTGGTACCAAGCATTGGATGCTTTTACATTCTGGGACTATAATGAGTCAATTACCCCTTGTGGCTCATACTGGATTAAAGATGAAGCCCTGGAGACAATACTGACAGTGTGATGTACACGCACTGGGTTTTCTTGGCTATCATTACTCTTGCATGATTGGATTTCCATCATGGGATTCATCATCATCATGAGGATGTGACCTGGATTGGCTATGAATGAGAACTGGATTTCCGTCCAACACAACACACAGTGTCTATCGACAATGGATTGGACCTATATTGGCTTGCTGTGAACTTCGCCGTCTTCAATCCTTGTGCGATTCACTGATTTTGGTCCCAATTCAGTCACATTTTGTACCATAATCTGGCATCTGGTCTCATGACTGCAAATGACACCGACCAGTTTCACATATCTTGGACTCCATGGACGCTCGACAACATGGCGACACTCGTTTTCTGTTTTCTGGCAGTGGAATGTCAGATCCTGATTTCATCATGGATCATGGATCTTGATCATGCATGTACATTCTTCACTCAGACTTTCAATTTTCGAATTTTCGAGCTTGAACGAAGCTTTTTCTGTGTGCCCTAAGGTACCTATGCGTTTCATTCAAGTCGATGGCCATCGCGAAGCACAGATCTCAGCAGAATTTTGCTCAATTCAGCTCATTTTCTCACATTTTGCCTTAGATTAGTTGGTTTTTGGCCACTGTCGCCGGTTCTTTCACTTCACTTGCCCCAGCCTGACATACTGGCGTATGTTTTCAGAGGGGGAGTGTAACGGCAGCAGTGACAGCACTCAGATTATACATCAATGTGATCAGAATTTCAATGATTCTCAGATGTACATTAGTGCAGTAAATGTTCCGCTTGTTTTCATGTTTTCCCTTCGCCGCCAGATGTCGCCTGTGAGCGGGCGTCGAGTCGCATTTGTCTTTCGTGATTTCCCAATCGGATTTATTTAAATTATTTCGAATGATTTCACGTCCAGTCATTATGTGCGATGAATGCGCATTGAGATTCTATGTCTGCTCCATTTTTGTAGACCGGGTTTTCTGACTATTCATATTCAACCATGGAGTTCACTGGACTTACAAGTGCTTCCCATATGTCGCTCCCGGAGGCTGGATATGGGTCTGAAGAGGTTCATGTGGGTTCGGAGATATCAGGGGCAGTCTCGGGCGTTACGACCCCTGGGGCATCAAGGCTACAGGCTTCGCAATTACAAGAAAGATCCGCCACTATGCAGCGGTTGCAGAGGGCCGCCGGCGGGTGGTACGCCGCCCCCCGCGTGGGGGGGGATAGGCTGCCCCGACGGCGGTAGCCCCCGACGTGAAGGTGCAGGCCGTCCGGGGTCACTCGCGAGCCAGTCTGGGCGTCCTGCTTAGCCCTCGTGGGGTGGACAAGTCTCAGGCGGGGGTCCCGCGTGCCGGTGGTGTGGAAGAGGTGGGCCAAGGCGTCGCGCCACCCGGGGTGGTTGGTGGGCTCCTGCTCGCGGCGGCAATAGTGGAGGTGCTCGTCGGCGCATAGGTGGAGGCATTTCCGCACCACCGTCAGCCACGGGTGGTCGTTGTCGGGGAAGGGGTGGTGTGGCCCGTGGTGCCTATGCCACGGCGTCGTGTGCGGCACCGTCAGGCGGCACGTGTCGCGGTGTCGCATCTTGGCAGTGCGCAGCGCGACGATGTTGCCTGGTGGGGACTGTAGTTGAACGTGGGCCGCCCTGGGGCACGGGATGGGGTTGTAGAGCCCCACTCCCAGGGCGGCCAGGGCCCGAGGTATGCGGTGGACCCAGTCGCCTCCCGCCAGGGTTGCGAACTCCGGGACCGGGTAGTGCACCTCAGGGCATATTCCGTGCGCGCCAGCTATTTTCCAGAACATCTTGGTGACCTCGGCACGCACGAGGGGTGAGCGGTGGTGGAGGAGTGTACCCACGAGGGCCACCGCTGCCTGCTGGCACCGCGTTGGCACTCGTGTGAGCCCCAGGGTCCGGTCATCCTGCAGGCTGTCTCGCGAGGCGTCGAAGGCGTACCGCGCCCTGTCATTTGCGACCTGGACGGTGATGTGGTCCAGGTGGCGCGCAGTGTTGGAGTCGTCGGCGATGAAAGGGGCGACGTACTGCGTCACCCCCCCTGAGGATCGCCAGGATGACCTCCTGCACCACTTTCGGTGGCGCGAGGGTGTTGAGGCACCAGTGGTGCACCGCCGCCAGGTGCAGCCGGTGTTTGCGCTGCAGGGAGAACTCCCCGTCCGGCTGCAGCTGAAGTCCCAGGTAGGGGACGGAGTCCGCCGCTGGTACCCAGTGCCATGGGGTTTCCAGGTGGGGACAGAGGCGCAGCTGCAGGCCCGGGACCCCCTCCGTGGTGGCCATGGCACACTTGCGGGGGTTGAGCTCCATGCCCATCATCCCCAGGTACGCGGCCACCGCCTCCAAGCCCTCGACCAAATGCTGCAGCGTGTGGGCCACTACCAGCAGGTCGTCTATGTAGGCCTGGATGAGGCCCCGTTCGGCCTCTCCAGGCGGGCGCAGACGGTGCCCTTGTGCCCTGAGCAGGGGCTCCAAGAGGAGCGCGTACAGCAGGGGGCTTTCGGGGTTGCCCTGCAGGACACTGCGCAGCATGTGGACGGGTTGTTTTAGCCCGTGCGCGGTGACGATGCGCAGCCTGGCGCACGTGTGGTGGAAGACCAGGAGGTCGATGACCTCCGGCAGCACGGAGAGGTGGCTCAGGATGAGGTGGAGGGCGCAGTGCGGGGCGGTGTCGAAGCCCTTGCGGGCGTCAAAGGAGAAGACGTAGTTGAGCGTTCCCCGTTGGAGCTGCCGCTGCGCCATGAACAGTGGGGGGCCGGTGTTGGAGCCAGGGAGGGCCCCCTTGCTGCCAGTCGCTGACCACTCCGTGCCGTGTAAGCACTTCCGTGATGCGCTGGGTGAGGGGGCCCGTGAGCAGCTTCATGTCCAGCTGGCCTAGGGCTATGGGCCTGTAGTCGTCCAGTCTGGCGGAGGCCGGTACCTTGGGGTTGAGCCAGATGTGCGCGTCCCTCCAGTGCATCGGTGGCGGGGCGCTGCACAGGATGGCCCAGTAGGAGTGGACCAGGAGCCACTGGACGGGTGCCGGGAGGGCCTTGATGAAACGGGCCTCCACGTGGTTGGGACCCGGGGCCTTGCCCTCGGCCTTGTCCAGGGCCGACTGGAGGTCCTGCATGGAGTACTGCTGGACCTGGGTCCAGGCCCTGTCAGGGACCCGGGGGACTTGGCGGCTGAGGAACGCCTGAAAGCCGCGGAGGTCCACCGGGCCTTTGTCATACAGTTCCCACCAGAAGGCGCGAACCGCGAACATCACATCGCGGGCCTCCGTGAGGAGCGTTTGGGTGTTGGGGCCCCGCACGTTTCAGAGGCCTGACGGGCCCGTGGCCTCTACCTCTATGGCTCCGCACGGCTTTCCACCGCTGGGCGATGTCGGGGGCGTGGCGGCGCCAGAAATCCTTGATGGCGCGCTTGCGGTCTGCCGCCAGGAATGCGCGCAGTTGGCAGATGTCCTCTTTGAGGGTAGCTGCTTGCTCTCCAGTTCCTCTTGTAGCTGGCCCTGTGTGGCCGGGCGGAACCCGGGCGATGCACCCCGGAGCTCCTCCGCGAGCCGTAGCGCCGCCTCGGACCGGATGCCATGCCGGCGCGCACGCTGCCAGGGTGTCATGGCGGAGGACCGCTGCCTGGAACCGTTTCCTGCTCTTTCGGGGGTCCCCCCCTGCCGGGTCCGTCCCCGCCGGGGAAGGCTGCCGGCGTCCCACCACACGTGCCAGGGCGTCGCGCTCGGGGGAGGGGCGTCGACTTTCGGATGGCACCCTCCGGCGCTGGTTCGAGGGGCAGGTTGGCCAGTGGAACCGTGTGTGGCGCCAACGCGCGGCCCGGGGCCGCCACATCAAGGGCTCGTGTTGCGGGCGCGGGCCAGAGAGTCCGGACGGCATCGCGCTGCGCGTCTGCCTGCAGCCCAGCTTGGCAGTGCGTGGCGCCGATTTGGCTGTCGGGCTTGCCCCTCCATCGCAGGTCGTGGAAGGCTTGTAGCCAGTGGTACACTGCCGTCAGGACCGCCAGCTAGAGCTCTAGGTCGGCGGGGTGCGCCGCTGCTGGCCACACTCCTGGCCTCGCTGCCCTGGCGTTGTCCTTCAGCCGGACCTGGAGCAGGAGGCCGTGGTGTTCGCCCTCCTGTAGCGCCTTGACGATCATGCGGGTACAGTCCGCCACGCGGACTACGGCTTTGGGCCCCGGCAGGCGCTCGGGGTCGCAGACGACGATGTGCGCGTCCGCCGGGCTGAACATGCAGACCACCCACTGCGGGTTCTGCTGTCCCGTTGAGCAACTGCCAGGGTAGCCGCTGGGCGGGCCTGCGTGATCGGCCCCGCATGGAGGTCCGGGACGTCCGCGGCCCTGATGGCGTCCCCCTGCCACGCGGCCCGTGGGTGCTGCTCCTGGTCGGGGCTCCAGACCAGTGCGGGGGGGTTGACCCATCCCGGTTCCTGCCTCTTCTTGGGGGCGCCGACAGTGTGTAGCAGGACTGCTAGCGGCCAGGGGTCCGCCGACATATAGTAGGCCTGGCCGGGCCCCTGTTGCCAGTCGACATTGGGCCGGGGCGGGAATGCCCCTTGCCTGGCGGTGCTGTGCCAGACAGTCCAGCGGCCCCCGGTCAGGACGTGCGACCGGTACCCTCCGGCGTGGCCGTGTAGGATGGCCTGGTAGCCTGCCGTCTGCAGCACCAGTGCCTCCCCCTGCTGAGGCCCGGAAGGGGCTGTGTCGCCGCCCGCGTCCCTGACACGGGTGCGCCTGCCAAGTGTGGCGTGCCATGGATGGGGTGCATCGCACTGCGGCCCTTGTCTGCTTCTCGCGATCTGTGCCGGGCCGTGGTGGTGGGCGAAACTCTCCCCGCCGTCTGCCAGTAGCGCCGCACCGACGATGTATAGCTGCTCCGCAGTGAGGGGTGCTGTCAGCGTGTGCGTTGCGGCTGGCTGGCGGGGCTGCGCGTCTCGGCAGGGGACGTGGGGCAGCAGTTGCGCTGGCCACGCCGCCACGGGACCCCTGGTGACCGTTGCCACCGCGGACGCCAGCGCCGTGCGCTCCGTGGGCCTGTACCGCCTGAGCCCCGTGGTATCTCGGGCGAGGTGCCTGCAGGCCGCGGTCCAGGCCACCGCTCTGAGGTTCGTGCAGTCTGGTTCGGCCCCTTCCGTGCCGTTGCTTCCCCTTTGCTGTACCGTGGTGGCCGCGTCGAGCGAGGGGCCCTGCTGCAGCGCCTCCGGGCCCTGTCCCGGCGAGATGGCGGGCGGGGCCGGCTGCGGGAAGCTCTGCGCGCCAAGGCGCTCCGGGTGCGTGTGGTACAGGTTTTGCCGGCGGTGCCTTCGGGCCCCCCGGGGTAGGAAGAGGAGTTGGTGTAGGTACCGCTGGCCCTGTGCGGTGGACGGGTGGCGGAGTGTCAGCCACTGTTCCACCACGCCCTGCGGGTGCGTGGCCTCGACGCGGCGCTGCAGACCCAGGCGGCCCAGGCGGTTGGACGTGCCCGCGCGCAAGATGTGCGTCTGCGGGTAGAGCACTCGCAGCGGCTCCAGCGCCAGGTGTAGCACCTCGTTGGTGAGCTGTTCCGTAAGGGCCGACGCCCTGTGCAGGGCGTGGCGGACCCCGGGTGTGGGGGCCGTGAGCTGTTCGAGCACCGGCCCCGGTGGACACCGTACACCCGGGTTCGTCAGCCACTCCCTGGTTTGGGTCAGCATGGCCCTCCATACGTCCCTCGTAAGGGCGTGTTGGGGGGCCAAGGAGGGGACCGCCTGTAGCAGGCGGTGGCACACCAGCGGCGATCGCATGGGCTGTGGGGCGGCCGCAGTGATCCACCTGCACGCCGTGCCGGGCACCATCGCCCCCCATTCCACGGTCCTCATGCCCCCGGCGTGGCGTAGCGCCTGGCCCTGGACAAGGGGGAAATACGGGCTCGGGCGCCCGCCCTCTTCCCTCCACAGTACCAAGGCCGCCCCCGCCTGCAGGCTGCAGAGCAGGGCCACGCCGGGAAGGAGCGGCTGCGGGAAAGCCCCCTTGACGGCTTGGGTGGCATGGGCCAGGGTGCCCATTGGCAAATACCACAAAGGGAGGACCCAGGGGCCCGGCAGCGGTTGCGCCTCCCCTGTGTCCCATCGCCACTCGGAGTCTGACGGGGCGGCCGGGACTGTGCCTGTCTGCAGGAGGTGGCGTGCCCTCTTGTCAGGGTGCCGTTGGAGGGTTGCCGCCAGGCTGAGCCTCTCTGCCGCCATGCCACTGGGAGGCCGCCCCGGGGCCTGCGCCAGGGGAAATCGTGGCCAGCCGGCCAGGTGTGGAGGTCCCAGGCGATTTCCTCCGCAGTTCCTGTGGGGGCGTCCTCCGGTGCCAGGTGCCACATGACGGCGAGCACCGCCCTCGTGGAGAAGGGCCACGCTGCTGGGGGGGTGTACACCTGGATGGTCCACTGTGGGCGCGCCCGCCGCACGCGGGATGCGTGGAGCACCCCTCGGACCATGTCTGCTGCCAGGACCAGCACCATTCCCGAGGGCTCCACAATGATCCCCTCCGCGGGTCCGCCGTGGCAGCCCCGGGTGTGCAAGGCCACTGCCGCTTGGCCCGCGTGGGCGACTCGGTCGACGGCCTCCTGGATGTTCACGCTGCCGCGTGCGGTCTCATCCAGGATCCAGCCCTGCGCCACCCCGTAGCGCAGGGCTACGCGTGCGGCCGCGTGTCCCACCGCGGGAAGCGCTCAGTCATCGGGGCCGGGCTGGGGCTGCTGCTTGGGGCACCAGCCTTCGCCGGTGCAGTGGCCCAGTTTTCACGCAGGACTAAGGGGGGGCACGCTACCCACCGGCGGCGCAGGTTCTGCGGGCGTGCTGCCCGTGGAGGGCTCCGTGATTTCCTCCAGGTCGGAGTCCGTGCCCGCATCCTCTTGTGGGGGGTCTCTGTCGCCGCCTCTGAGTCCCAGCGCCCTGACGACCTCGTGTGCTGCGTCCAGTGTTGGAGATCGGCGGCGTAATTTGCGTAGGCCCGCGGGTTCCGCCATCGTTGTGTCGCTTTGCCTAAGAGCAGAGGGCGTGGTGCGGAATTCCTGTGGCTGGTGTACGTGCTCTGGGCGCGGCGGGGCGCGCGTGGGGGAGCTCGTACGCTGGTTCTGCGGGCCGGCGTTTGTGTGTGCGTGTGGGCATTAGGTGCTCTCCCCCCGCCGTCCGTGGTGGCCCCGTTGCGAGGTGCGTCCGAGGCCGGGCGCTCTCCCTCCTCCGGCTGCCCTCCTCCTGGGGGCTGCCGGGGCCCGCTGTCCACGTGCTGTGGGCAGGGGTGTGCGGGTGTGGTCCCTGTGGCTTGTATGCCCTGTGAGGGGCGTCTGGTGCCAGGCGCCGTCCCTCCCCCTCTGGGGCGGGCAGCCAGGGTTCCGCGACCCGTATGCCCCGGGCGCGGTCGGTGCGGGTGTGGGGAACCGGCACCGGCCCCACAGCGTGCGCCCTTGCGAGCTGGCGTTGCGCGCTGTGGGGGTGGCGGAAGGGCGTCCCCGGGGGGGGGTGCCTTTTACCGTTGTGAGGGGCATCTGCGGCCAGGCGCTCCCCCTCTCCCGGCTGCCCGCCCTCCGGGCGGGCTGCCTGGGTCCGTCACCCACGTGCTGTGGGCACGGGTGTGCGGGTGTGTGGGCGCAGCACTGTCCCCTTGGCTTGCATGCCCTGTGGGGGCTGCGTGCCGCGGGGGTGGTGGGGGGCCGCCCACGGGGGGGGTGGCCTGCCACCGTTGTGAGGGGCGTCTGGTGTCAGGCGCTGTCCCTCCCCCGGCCGCCCATCCTCTGGAGCGGGTAGCCGGGGGTCCGCGACCCGTGTGTCCTGGGTGCGGTCGGTGCGCGCGTGGGGACCCAGCACCGGTCCCACAGCGTGCGCCCTTGCTCAGCGTGGGGATGGCGGAGGGGCGTAACCCGGAAAGGGCGCCTTTCGTCGTGGCGAGGGGCGTCTGAGGTCAGGCGCTCCCCCTCCCCCGACTGACCGCCCACTGGGCGGGCTGTCGGGATCCGCCACCCATGTGCTGTGGGCGCGGGTGTGCGGCTGTGGCAGCTCAACACTGTCCCCTTGGCTTGCACGCCCTGTGGGGGCTGCGTACCGCGGGGGTTGTGGGGGGCCGTCCCCGGGGGTGGTGGCCTGCCACCGTTGTGAGGGGCGTCTGGTGTCAGGCTCTGTCCCTCCCCCGGCCTCCCAACCTCTGAGGCGGGCAGCCGGGGTTCCGCGATCCGTGTTTCCTGGGTGCGGTGGGTGCGGGCGTGGGGACCTGGCGCCGGCCCGGCAGCGTGGGCCCTTGCGGACAGGCGTTGCTCGCTGTGGGGGTGGCGGGGGGGCGTCCCCGGGGAGGGCGCCTTTCACCGTTGTGAAAGGCGTCTGGCCAGGCGCTCCCCCTCCCCCGAATGCCCGCCCTCTGGGCTGGCTGTCGGGGTCCGCCGCCCACGTGTTGTGGGCGCGTGTGTGCGGGTGTGGGGGCCCGGCACTGTCCCCTTGGCTTGCATGCCCTGTAGGGGCTGCGTACCGCAGGGGTGGTGGGGGGCCGCCCCCGGGGGAGCAGGCCTGCCACTGTACTGGGGGGCGTCTGGTGTCAGGCGCTGTCCCTCCCCCGGCCGCCGGTCCTCTGGGGCGGGCAGTCGGGGTTCCGCGACCCGTGTGTCCCGGGTGCGGTCGGTGCGGGCGTGGGGACCCAGCACCGGCCCCACAGCGTGCGCCGTTGCGGGCGGGGGTTGCTCGCTGTGGGGGTGGCGGAAGGGCGTTCGTGGGGGGGGTGACGTTCGCTGATCTGAGGGGCGTCTGACGACGTCTGCGGTCAGGTGCTCCCCCTCCTCCGACTGCCCGCCCTCCGGGCGGGCTGTCGGGGCCCGCCACCCACGTGCTGTGGGTGCAGATGTGTGTGTGTGGGGGCCCAGCACTGTCCCCTTGGCTTGCATGCCCTGTGGGGGCTGCGTGCCGCGGGGGTAGTGGAGGGCGTCCCCGGGGGGGATGGCCTGCCACCATTGTGAGGGGCGTCTGGTATCAGGCGCTGTCCCTCCCCCAGCCGCCCGTCCTCTGGGGCGGGCAGCCGGGGTTCTGCGACCCGTGTGCCCCGGGTGCGGTCGGTGCGGGCGTGGGGACCCAGCACCTGCCCCACAGCGTGCGCCCTTGCGGGCCAGCGTTGCTCGCTGTGGGGGTGGCGGAAGGGCGTCACCGGGGGCGGTGCCTTTCGCCGTTGTGAGGGGCGTCTTAGGTCAGGCGCTCCCCCACCCCCGACTGCCCGCCCTCCAGGCGGGCTGTTGGGGTCCGCCACCCACGTGCTGTCGGCACGGGTGTGCTGGTGTGGGGGCCAAGCACTGTCCCCTTGGCTTGCATGCCCTGTGGGGGCTGCGTGCCGCGGGTGGTGGGGGGCCGTCCCCGGGGGGGCCGGCCTGCCACCGTTGTGAGGGGCGTCTGGTGTCAGGCGCTGTCCCTACCCCGGCCGCCAGTCCTCTGGGGCGGGCAGCCGGGGTTTTTCAGACCCGCGTGTCCTGGGTACAGTCGGTGCGGGCGTGAGGACCCAGCACCGGCCCCACAGCGTGCGCCCTTGCGGGCCGGCGTTGCACGCTCTGGGGTTGGTGGAAGGGCGTAACCCGGGGAGGGCGCCTTTCGCCGTTGTGAGAGGCGTCTGAGGTCAGGCGCTCCCCCTCCCCCAACTGCCAGCCCTCTGGGCGGGCTGTCGGGCTCCGCTACCCACGTGCTGTGTTGGGGCCCGGCACTGTCCCCTCGGCTTGCATGCCCTGTGGGGGCTGCCTGCCGCGGGGGTGGTGGGGGGCCGTCCCCGGGGGGGGTGGCCTGCCACCGTTGTGAGGGGCGTCTGGTGTCAGGCGCTGTCCCTCCCCCGGCCGCCCGTCCTCTGGGGCGGGTAGCCGGGGGTCCGCGACCCGTGTGTCCTGGGTGCGGTCGGTGCGGGCGTGGGGACCCAGCACCGGCCTCACAGCGTGCGCCCCTGCGGGCCGGCGTTGCTCGCTGTGGAGGTGGTGGAAGGGCGTCCCCAGGGGGGGGTGCCTTTCACTGTTGTGAGGGGCGTCTGAGGTCAGGCGCTCCCCCTCCCCCGACTGCCCTCCCACTGGGCGGGCTGTCGGGGTCCGCCACCCACGTGCTGTGGGCGCGGGTGTGCGGGTGTCGGGGCCCAGCACTGTCCCCTTGGCCTGCACGCCCTGTGGGAGCTGCGTGCCGCGGGGGTGGTGGGGGGCCGTCCCCGGGGGGGGGGGTGGCCTGCCACCGTTGTGAAGGGCGTTTGGGGTCAGGTCCTCCCCCAGCTGCCCGCCCTCTGGGCTGGCTGTCAGGGTCCGCCACCCACGTGCCGTCAGCGCGTGTGTGCGGGCGTGGGAGCCCTTCACCGGACCCGTGGCTCGCTCGCGTGCCCTGTGGGCGGCTGCTTGCCACGGGGGTGGCGCAGGGCGTCTGGGTTCAGGCTCCCCCTCTTCCCTGCTGCCCGCCCCCTGGGCGGGCTGCCGGGGCTCGCTGGCCACGTGCTGTGGGCGCGGCCGTGGGTATGTGCGGTGTGTGTGGTGTCTGTGGGGTGCGTGTCGTGGTGCCTGGTGCCGCCTTTCTCCTGTCCCTCTGGTGCGCCCCTCTCTGGTGCTTCGGTGCGGTGTTGTGCCCGCCGCGTGCCGTGTGCCTGCCGTGCTCCCTTCCCTGCGCGCGTCCCTTGCTCGGCTGCGGGTTACCCCTGGTTTCTTTCGTGGCTTCGCCGCTCTTTACCCTTTCCTCTGCTCGCCCTTCTCCCTGGCATGCACTTTTTCCCTGCCTCCGCCCTGGTGTGTGTCTCTGTCTTTTTCCTCGCTGGCTCGTTGTTCTCTCTTTTTGGGCCCTGTGAGACAAAGGCAGGATGGGGGTATGTGGGCCTTCGGTGGCTCGGTGCGGTCTTTGTGTAACGTTGGCACCACGTGCCTTGCGGCTGCGGTGTGTAACATACCTGTCTGCGCACTTGTGTCTACGTGTGTGCGTACGCTCCTCCACCTTCGTGCCATACCATGGTGTGCTTATGTCTCTCTCCTTATACCTTTTCGTGTGTTGCTTGTCGTGGCGCCGTTGTACTCCCTATGCAAAAGGGTCGTGTGAGGGCGGGGGTCCTCCTTCCTACTCCTCTCCCTGCTCCCTGGTTGCTCGGTTGTTGGCGCCGGTCGGGCGAGCGTGGTTTGTAACATACTTGCATTTGCACCTGGTCCGTGCCCGCACCTCTTTCTTTTGTTCCTTTCTCTCGTTGCTCCTCTCGTGTGCGCTGCGTGACATAACATGGTAACATCCCTGTGTGACTCCCTCCTTTCCCGTATCTCTTCGTGTGTTGCGTGTCTTCGCGCCGTTGTAGTCCCTATACAAATGAGCGTGTGGGGGCGGGGGTTGTCCCTCCTACTCTCCTCTTCGGGCCGGTCTTGGTTCAGACCTTTGTTGTCTTGCATTTGCGTTCACTCCACCCACCCCCGTGCACCGTGGCTTGGTATATTTTTTTCCTTGCTGCCGACCTGGCTCCACACACCTCTTTAGTGTCCTTTGCTCCTTGCCTTTCCCGGTTGCGCGGCGTGGCACGTAACATACTTGCGTGGGTGTAACATACTTACCTCACCCACATCTTTTCGTGTTTCGTGTGTTGCGGCGCCGTTGTACTCCCTATGCAAATGGGCGTGCGGCGGCGGGGGTTTCGCATCCTACGTCCCTTGGTTGGTCTCATACTCTCGTGGTGGTGTGGTATGTAACACACTTATGCCTCGTACTTCCTCTCTCCTCGCCTATATCTTACCGGGTTGTGCTTGTTACGGCGTAATTTAGCGTTGTGTGGCTTTCTGCTCCGTGGTGCGGTTTATCTCATACTTGCACTCGGCACGGCTCCACACACCTCTTTGGCCACCCCTGTTCGTTGTCCTTCTCGCGTGCGCGGCGTGACATGTAACATACTTGTGTGGCTCCCCCCTTATCCACATCCTTTCGTGTTTTGTGTGTTACGGCGCCGTCGTACTCCCTATGCAAGTGGGCGTGCGGGGGCGGGGGTTTTGCATCCTACATGCACGGTTTCATGTCATGCATGGTTTCATACTTGTGGTATGTCTCCAACTTGGCGCCGTTTGTAACATACTGGTACTTGCTCTCTCTTTGCTTACTTCTTATCCTGTCGTGCTTGCTACGGCGTTATTTAGCGTTGCGTGGCATATAACATACTTGTGTTTCGACGGCCGGTGGCGTCGTTGTTGTTTGTGCGTGTGTTGTATGTGCATGCTTTCTTGTGTTCTTCCTTGTGCGTGTGTTCCCTTTCTTCGTGGTTCAGGCACGCACAAGTCCCTAGCGCCTAGGGCACGCACTTTGCTAGGTGTTTTGGGGCAAGCAACGCTCACATTCTTCGCTGTCGCAACTCTATTGTTCTTCTTTTTTTGTGAGTGTCCTAAATTTTGTCGACCTCGCCAAAAAGCGGCGTAAAATTTTTTGGGGGGTTTCTGAGGTCGGAAAAGACGATTTTTCGCGGTATTTTTTCTGGCTGTGCGTCTTCTTCTTGGTTTTTTATTTTCTTCTGCTGCGAGCGCGCGACATCTGTAGCCACTGTAGCAGCGCAAACATAGAGTAGAGGGATTGATTAGAAGATTGCACGATGATTAGAGGTGAGATTGACTGAGGTAGGTAGGTAGGTCATCTCGGGACTGGGGTTGCCCCGCAGGGGGTGTTACCAAGGGGCTTTTGCTCACCCACCCACGGCCCTACTGCACGTGCCCCCACAAAGTGGCTCCCCCACATGGGGTAAGGGCGCGGTCGCCGCGAGCAGTACCCTACTGCGGGTTCTGCCCAGAGAGGTAACCCATGCTCGACCGAAGTCTCACATTCCTCTCCTTCGGGCAGATGATACGTGGGGAAGAGTCCCATCGCACATCCTAATCAACCTCCGGATTCTGGGGCCCAGGGGCCGGGAGCCAGGCCAATGGGCCTGTCATGCAGGCACCCCCACCTGGGTTGGTTTTCAGCAGGCGTGAGGCGACTTGAAGAAGCACCTGCTATGGGACTCGCATGCCTTGGCGCACACTCACGCCTCCTGACTCGGTCGAGCTTGCGCTCTCCCGGGGGGCCGGGGCCTCCAAGTAGGTGGTTGTGGTTGGTTGGTCGGTCGTGTAATGGTAGAATTTTGCCGTTGTCGTGCGTTCGTGGTTATCGTCGCCGGCGGGCCTGGCGCATCATGGTGTCGCCAACCCATGGGACGTCATTCCTGTTTGGACCCTTGCATACCTGGCTGGTTTGGTGTTGGCCGGCTTGCGTGCGGTCTGATCATTGTCGGGTCGTTTCTTCTGCAGCAGTTTGGTTGGTAGCCGGCTGTGTCAGCCGCCTTATGGTCGGCTTGTTGGTGGCGGGGTCAAATGCGCTGCAGCCCGGGCCGGTGTAGCCGGTTGTAGTCTTGGTTGTCTTCCCCGCCAGTTCGGCGGTTCGTTGTGTGCGGCCTGTCCGATGTGGCGGTTGTGGTGCAACGGGGATGTGCCCGGCGCGTTGTGTTGGTTCGCCGTCGTCGTGGCCGTCAGTGGCCGGCCCGTCCGGGGTCGTGCGGTGGCCCGTATGGGCTTGGCCGGCCGCGTTTGGTCGCTGTAGGCTGTCCTCTGCGTCATTTGTTTTCCGTCGGGCGTGTTTTCTCGTGGTTTGCTTGGTTGCGGCGTGTCCGCGTGTGAGGTTGTTGTGTTGTTGTCAGCATTTTGTTGGGTTGGCCGCCGTCTTTGCCGCCTAATGGCCGGCCTGTCCTCTTGTTGGATGCGTTGGGCCGTGGTGACCGTGTAGGGTCAGTTCCGGTTGTTCCAGTTGCGTTGGGCCGGAATGGTACGTTTTGGCGGTGCATCGCCCCCCGATAGTGGGGCGTGTCCTGGAGGGGGAGAAAAGTATTGACAATTGGTACGACCTTCGAGAAAAGTCTTCAAATTCTGTATGACATGCCCTGTCCTGCCCTGGAGGCAGCGTTACACGCACAACCCATCATCTGGTACATCGCGGTGCCCTTCGGCTGTCCTTTCAGCTTCGCTTATGCCGATCGTATGTACACCCCCGTCGGTCGCAAGGCCCTTTCGGTCCTCCTCGGTGCATCCCCGTGTTCCCAATGGGAGCCCCGGGGTGCTGCGCCTGCTCAGTGGTGCGTTGCTTGTGCTTGTGTCCGCCGGCCAGTCACCTTGGTTTGGGCCGCGGGGTGCCGGGCCCGCCGTGTGCCGTATCGTGCCGTGCCTTGCGGCTCCGGTGGTGGATGCGTTGGTGCCTCAGTGCGGTTGCCGGAGGCTAGGGTGGCCTGGCTTGTGCTCTGGTGTCGGGGCATCTAGTATGGCGCGGCGGGCTGGGCTGGGTGTGACACTCCCATGTTCGCCGGCAGGAGCCGGCCGGCTTGTGGGTCCCGTGCGTTGAGCCCTTGGCCCACTTTGTGTTCTAGGGAGGGGGTCAGGAGTAAATAAAGGAATATGGGTCAGTGTCAAGGATCCCCTCTCGCTCCTTGACGCAGAGAGAATTCGGGGCTGCGGGGAACGTGTCCCTCGCAACATTCTCGCAGGTTACATGTGCTGAAGCCGCCCAAGTGGTGCCGTTGTGGGTGCCCTGTGACCTGGTGCCTTGGTGTTTAACGTTCACGGAGGAGATGCGTGTGGGCTCTGGTGGCGCACGCATCCCTTGACCCCATGCCCTTGGAAGTAACATTCTCGCTTTTGTGTTCCGACACCGGGGGATCCCGCGTGACGCGGCAGGCTGGGCCCGAAGTAACATTCCCGTGGTCATCGGCGGGCCCGTGGGTCCCGCGTGTTGGGCTGCCCCGTTTGTCCGGTCCACCTTGCGCCCGGGTTGTGGGAGAGGAAGGTTAGGAGGAAGGACAGGTCCGTGTCGGGGCCCCCGTCCCTTCCCTTGACACTGATGGAATGCGGGGGCCCGGGGGACGTGGCCTTCGCCCGGAATACGTGGGGAGAATTCTTTGGGGTTTGGCGGGTTCGTCGGGTTAGTGGTCGTGCCCAACAGCATGGGTTGTAGGACCGCCAAGGCTAGCCCGCATTTGTTGGGTGCCCGCTGCAGAAGTCCAGCAGCTCGGTGCCACTCTCGCCGGCGCGTCCGACCGACAGGCGTCGGCAGAGTGTGTTGCGCGGTTGCGTGTCGTCGGGTTGTGCGGGGGGGCTCTCCCGGGCAGGGTCGGCTTCCCCGTGGTCGTCGCGGTTTCTGGCCGCTCCCTAAGCCGCTGGTTGGACGCCCATCGTCGGAGCCTCTGGTGAGGTGCGGTGGTCCCAGGGGTGCCGTGTTGTCTCCGCATCAGCGGGTGGCCGGTGAGGGGCTCGCGCCGCGTGTGCTCGGCTGTGTGTCTTCGCATATCGGCCACAGTGCCCCTCCGGTTCCTGGAGGGTCCTTCGGTCGGTATGGTGCCCTTCCACTGCCGGCGACCGGCCGCCCTGGGCAGGACACGCGTGTGCCGTCTTGGGCGGGGCGCGGCGGTCCCGATCGTGCCGCCTCGCGGGTTCGCCGGGCTGTGTTCCTGGTTTCGGCTCGCGGTGGTTTAGGGCCCTGGGGGGTTTTCCACACGCCGCACGAGGGCGCTGCGGAGGGCACTGAGGATCTCGTGCACAAGAACTGTGTGTGATGCTTGGGCTTCCGTCTCAGTGCGGATGGCGGGCTGCAGTTGTCCGCCGATCGCCAGCGCTCGGATCTGGTGGATCACGAAAACGGGGCACAGGTTGGTCGCTGCGGGGCTCTCCGCCGTCCGCTCGCGTTGGGTGATTGCCTCCAGTTGCTGCCGGCCGTCCAGGTGGACCCTCTGCGTCGCCGTCCAGTCCCTGGTGTGCGTTTTGCGGCGCTGAGCCCACCGCCAGAGGCAGTAGAGGGCATGGCCTGGGTACCAGGTGCCGGCTTCCCCGGACACGATGGCCGTCAGGGGGTCTGGGGGCTCGTTTTGGGGCAGAGGGGTGGGGCCGTCCGGCAGGGCTGCCCGCGCCGGGAGCATGGAGTCGACGGCTTCCAGGTTCCAGTGGCACTCCTGCGGGGGCGGGGTGATCCGCACCTGGTAGTAGTGGCCGCTTTCCAACATGATCATGGAGATGGTGTGGGTGTCATCTTCGCGTCGCCGAGGTCCTGCGCATGCCGCCTCCGCCCCTGGCGGGTACCGCTCCACCAGCTCCCTGAGGTTACGCCCCCGGCCGGGGGCCGTCCTGCTTTCCTGTTCCGCCAGGTCTTTGTACGGTGGGATTTCAAGGGTGTTGGCTCTTGGTTGTGGGGCGGCCCGTTCCCGGCCCCCGGTGCTGGGCGCGGGCCCCGGGTCCGTCATTGGCGCTATGAGCGTGTGTGCCCAGCTCAGGTGCGGGACCCATACGCCTCCCTGGTCCGGCTGGTGGGCCTTGAACCACCAGATCGACGCGTGAACAAGTTCGTCCACAATCTGCATCCCGGGGTTGACGAGCGCCTGGTGCTGCCGCACAAAGATGTCTGTGGTTGCGGCGTGCGGCAGGGGGACCACGGCGAAGATCCTGTTTGGGTGGACGTCCTGGAGGTGTTCCCGGAGGGCTGCCACCAGCCCGCTCAAGGGTATGTTGGCGTGGATGTCGTAGACCGCCCTCAGTTCCGCTTTGTCAAACGGGTCCGTGTTCCTCCGTTCTGGTGGTCTGGGGGGGGGGGGGGGGCATGGTCTCCTGGTCCTGGTCCGGTGTGGTGCCAGTCGGGGAGGGGTGCCCTGGGGTTGTGCCAAGTTGTCCCTCAGGGACGTCCCCCGTGGAGGGCTTCCGTCGCTGGGGCATCGAACAGGACGCGGCGGTGGGAGGTGAGCCACCGTACTCCTGAGGGCCGGGGGCCTCTGTCATTTCTTCGTCCGCTCCCGGGCCGCCTGCGTCGTGCCCCCGTTGTCGCGGTGCGTCCTCCGCGCCCCGGCGGTTTGGCTGCGTTGCAGCTGTGGTGGGGAGCCCCGTGGCGTATGGTCCCAGTTGGTCAGGTCGCCAGTGCTCATGTTCAGGGCCGGTGTCGTCGCACCCTGCTTGCAGGGGGGGGGCATTGAGGGGCTTGTCTTTCTACCCCCTGCTCGGGCCGTTGGACGGCCGCCGGTCCCCTTGGCCGTGTGTCCGCAGCGTGCTATCCCCTCGGTAGCGGGTCAGCCGCCGACTATGGGAGGGAGGCAGCAGAGGAGCTGGACGCACCGTCTGTTGCCTGGTGGGGGTCTGTGTCGAGCGCTGCCTGCCGCGCTCGCTCGGCCGGCGTGGGAATGATGGGGATGTGCGCCCGCTCGGTGCCGGGCCTCTTGGACCGGCGTCGGAGATCGGTGGCAGATGATGTCTGTTGGGCGCTGGGGTTGTTCGGGCCTCCATGGCCTCTGTCCATACCCTCGTGGAAGACGACTCGCCGTGCTGCTGGAGGCGGCGTGGGGCTGCGGCGCCGGGACCCGCCAGGGGTCCTTGTCTCCTGGTGCTGCTCAGGCGTCCTGCCCTGCATCCCTGGGGTGTGAGGGCTGCCTCTGTCCCTCCGCGGGGCAAATCGTCGCAGGGGGCTTCTGTATGTGCCTCGGGGGGAACCCACCCCGGGTGGTGGCCCCTGGTGGCCTCCTGGGGAGTTATGGCGTGCCGTCTGCCTGGGGGGCTCCGAGACCTCTTAAGACCGTGGTCGTCGGTGGCCTGAGGCGTGTCCCTGGTATCCCGGGGACCCAGGGATGGCCCAGATGTTGTGCCTCTGCATGGCTGTACGGATCCGCAGGGCCGCGCGTTGGTGCCATAGCCCGTGTAGCCCGTTCATTTCGTCTGGGCTATAGGTCCCCAATGCGCCATGAGCCGGGTAGCCACGTAGTGCCACTGGCCGGGGTGGTCCATGGTGGTGGGGGGTGCGTGCCATTCCGCCCAATGGCCGGAGGTGACGTCCGCCGTGGTGCCAGTTCCCTCCTTGAGGTCACGCGATCGCGGTAAGCGGCCATCTGATGCCGACCGCCAGGGCGAGCCGCTGCCCTTTGGTGATGCTGTCGATCCATAGGTCCAGGTCTTGGGCTGCCGCCTGTTCCGCGTGGGCGCTGGGGTTGCGGGCGTCGCCTTCCGGGCGCACGTAGTCCAGTTGTCCCCGCCCCCAGGATGAGGTGGTCCCCGGTGGCTGGTCGGCAGGCTGGCTACCGGTGTTGGCGCCCGTCTCCACACGCGTTCCGCTCCCTTGAACGCTGTGACTGGGCGGTTCGTCCGGGGTCTTGTCCGCTGCCCCGCTTGCGGTTGCGTGCCCGTCATACGTTGCAGCGGGATGTCCTGTTTTCGCCCCCAGGGCGGCGCAATCGCGTTGGAGGTGTGCCTGGCGGGACACCGTGAGGGTTGTGCCCCCTGTATGGTCGTCTCGTGGCTCCGGATGGCCGCGCGGGGCAGCCGGTGTTGGGTCCGTGTGGGGGGCACTCCTGCAGGACTCCATGAAGGCGTCGAAACAGTCTTCGTCGCGGGTGTCCCCGCCGGGCAATGTTCCCCTGTCAGCTGCGCGCTTGGGCATGTCGGGTGTGGTTGCTCAGGCTTTGGACTGCGCGCGGGCTCCAGGTGGGCCCCGTGGCGGCGCCTCGCCGGATGCGGCGTCCCTCGGCGCGCCTGCGTCGCTGCGGTGTGCTGGGGCCCTGGATGGGGCGGCGCTTGCGTGACCCGCGGGTTGTGCCCCGTGGGTGGTCAGTGGGGAGAGGCCGGCGGCATGCTCGGCGTCTGGAGTTGGTCCCCCAGGTTCCGTACCAGTTTGACCAGCGTCTGGTGCGTCGCCGCTTCCGCGTGCCGCCATGTCCGGCGGGCGATTGGCCGGCGTGCTGGCGTGCTGGTTTTCTGGCTGGCCCGCCACCACGGTAGGTATCTCCGCTCGGGCTGGGCCCGGGGCGGGTAGGTCCGTCGCTGGCAGTGGCGCTTCTTTCCACTGCGGGGGTCCCCCCGTTTCCTCCTTGGCGTCCACCGTGGGCTTCTCGCGTTGTGGCTGGGCGGGCAGTGCCGGCGGCATGGCTGCGCCGTGTGCCAGTTGCGCCATTTCTCGGGTTTGGCCATCTGGCGCGTGTGCCGGCCTGGGCTGGCCTCCCACGTGGACTGCCAGTGCCGCCTGCCGTCAGTTCCCTCGGCCGCGGCGGGCCTGGCTACCGGTGTCCCGCCCTCGGGATGCGGGACCCCTGTCGGTAGTTCGCGGCCTGGCGCGTTCGCCCGCGGGGCGTCAGCCGGGACGGTGGCGTGCGTGGGGTCCGGGTCCGGGTCCGGGTTGGGGGCTGGGCGATTGCCAGATGGCGTTTCCGTGGGTCGTACTGCTGGTCCCTTTGGTGGGTTGTGGAGCTGTTGGGACGCTGGCTTGGCCTGTGCCAGGGCCGGCGGACGGTACCCCGGGGCCGACGTGCTGGGTGTTGCTGGAGCCTGGGGACTGGGGCTCCTGGTGGGGTTGCGGGCGTGGAGGCGCATGGTGCCGAGGGGTTGCCCAGGCCGGGTGCTGGTGGCGTCGGTCGGGGTAGCGGTACATGTCTGTCTGGGAGGGCCTGCGGACGGCGCGTGTGTGGGGCCCTCCGTCGGTCGGACTGGCGGGCTGTGGTGCGGGTGGGGCTCCGGAATGCCCTGTGTTGGGGCTGCTGGCTGGCGGCTGCGTGTGGACGTGTCGGGTGGTGTTTGGGGTTGTGGACCCCGGTCGCCTGTGGGGCCCGGGCCTGGGCTCGTTTGCGGGCGTACGGTTCCGAGGGGTTGCACGGGTCAGGCGCCTGCTGTCGCTGTAGTCGTGTGGCTGGGCATGGTTCCCCTCCCGGCAGGTGATGCCCGGTGCTCCCCTGCCTTGTGGCTGCGTGGTGCTGCGGTTGGTGCCGTTGCGCCGCCCATTTGGATGCACGTTCTTGTCCAGGGCTCTGTGGTGTGACGGCCGCCAGTTGTGCCGGAACACCCGTAGTCCGTGTGCCCTGGGTGGCCTGCGGTCGGTGTGGTGAGTGGACGGTCGCGTGGGGGGCGGAGGTGGACGGGCGGGAGGACGTGGAGGTCGTCGGGCTCTATGGCGCGTCGGCCCCCGATGATGCCAGAGCGCGCACAATTGTGGCCCCGGTTGCTGCTGTGGCGCGCGACCGGGGCTGGTTGGTGATGGTCGCGGTTCTGTGGGTGGATGTGGAGGAGCTGTGGTGTTGGGCACCTCCGGCCATCATCCTGGCCACCGCCGCATTGCCGTACGTGCCCGGCTGCGGCGGTGGGACGAGCGGTTGTTCGGGGCGCCGCGCCACTGGCAGGAGGCTGCGGGGGAGGGGTATGCCCCTCTACGTGAGATAGGCCGCCATTAACCTCTCGGGTGCCCCCTCGACCAGGCCCCCGCTGCGGTGCAAGGAATCTCCCCATTCGTTGCCATGGGCGCCGCAAACGACCCCTGTGGTCCACTCCGGGTCCCCCACCAGCCAGCCGAAGGTGAACCGGAGGCGGGTGGTAAGGGTGATGAACGTGGTGCGCCAGTTCTCGCGGTTCATGGGGCCGATCGGGCCCCAACTGTCTCGCAGATTGCCAACGGGGGGTAGGCTGCCCCGTGGAGCGTCGTTATAATGTTCGTAGTCTGCGACCCAGATCGTGGGGTCTGCCCCCGCGTCTGGCAGCGCCCACGTTGGTGCGCGCCAGGGGGGGCGAGGTCCTGAGGACGTCCAACCACTCAACGTCGGGGCTGTCCCGTGCGTCACGCGCCCAGACATTCTGGGCAATCAGGGTGCGCATTGTGTGGAGCGTGAGGTCGTTGGATTGGGTTTCGCGCGGCGGCGGAGCTGTGCAGAGGGAGTGCGGTCGTCGGCAAAGTGGGCAGGCATGCAGTTGCGCAATGCACGGGCTGCAGAACCAGTGCAGCTGCTCGGCGCTGCCGCAGCTGAGGTCATGCCCAAGGAGCGGGGCGTTGTTGTCGTCGAGTACTTCCCAGCAAACGGCGCACGGGTTCCCAGGCCGCGGATGTGGGGCTTCACCGGCGGGCATCCTGAGGAGAGGTACAGGTCGTGGGACAGTCGGGTTACTGTACGGGAGTGTGCGCGCTTTTGTGCAGTGCGGGTGGTGCGATGGCAGTTTCCCGGGGGTCGCCGTGTGTCAGTGTGTGTGGCTAGTTGCTGGGTTGCACCGGTTGGTAATGGATGAGGAGGTTGTAATACATACGGCGGTCGTGGGCGGTCTGTTGTGCATCCTGTGCGTACAGCTGGACGCGGTGCTGCAGCTCTGCGTCCGCCCTCTTAACGTCGGTGAGTTGCATGTGACGTACTGTGGCTTTGGGTTCCGGGGCGTGGTCGGCGATGACCCTGTAGAGCTGGAGTGGTACCGCTCCCCTGAGCACCGCTTCCTTGATCTCCGGTTGCCGCATCAGGCGCCAGACCTCATTTGTTGGTGGCGTGGTCGGGCCCCATCCGGTGAGTGGTGTTCTGGTGTCCTCCGGTGTCCACGTGGCCAGGTGGTTGCCTCCTTGAGCCAACGAGCATTGTTTGAAGTGTTCCCATGTCTCCGGCTGTTGGAGGTGGCGGGGGGCATATGGTGTATTCCGGGGGTATGTCTATACCTCGTCGGTCATAGCAGCGTGCCACCCTGTCCAGGAGGGGCAGTTGTTCTTGTAGGTGTACCGGCAGCAGGGATAGGTCAAGAGCTGAGAAGTACAACGCAGTTTGCAGTTTATGCTCGAGGTGGTTCATAAGGGTGTTGTCGGCATGGCTGCGTCGGATGGGCGCCATGGTGCGGGTGGGTTGCGGGTAGTGGTACGCCTGTCCCGTATTGTTGTAGATCCGGTCGTCTGGTACCCAGGCTGGTGGTTCCCGGGGGTACGGGATCGGTGGTAGGTGTTGGAGGTGTGTGTGCATGTGGTCCTGTAGCGGCGGGTCCTCGCCGTCTGGCATATACTCGGCAAGCTGGTTGTGGGCGTGTAAGTCTATGTGTCCGTTTCCCAGGCTGTACCGATGGGACTCTTGTTAGACGCGGTGTAAGACGACGTGCTTGGGGAGGCATCTTAAAGCCGCCCAGAGGTGTAGGGCCTGGGTGCCCAGGCTGGAGTCGGTTGGCTTGTGTAGGGGCTGTCCGGCCAGTTTGCGGACGATCTGGAAGTCCACCGCTGCGTCTACCACGACCCACACATGGTGCGCGTGGTCTCGCGGTTGTTGGTGGGCGTCATTTACGGCGTCCACGATGGTCGCCAGTACACTTAGTTCCCCGTGAGAGGAGGCCCTGAAGATGGTGGCCCCTGTGAGGCCGTGTTGGTGCAGTCGGCCTGCCGCGTTCGTCCGCAACACCAAAGCTGCCCCCCCGGCGGCTGGAGTGAGGCTGGTGGTGCCAGAGGCATCTGCGAAGATGACGGTGTTGCGGTCCTCTGGGCATCGCAGGCGGCACAGCGTCGTTGGCTGGTAGGCTCGGACGCGCGCCCCCGGTTCCGTGGAGGCCCACGGCGTGGTGGTGGCCGGTAGGAGCCTTCAGGTAGCGTAGACGCCTATCCCCCGGTGGAGGATCTCGGTTGCCGTTGGGTTCATGCGTGCATAGTCGTTGTTTTCTTCGTGGCCTTGTGTGAGGTAGCTGTACACATATTGGAGCAGGTACGCCATCTGTGAGTGGAATGTGGTCCATTCAATTGTCTGCCAGTCCTGGACTTGGGAGCAGCGGTGTTCAACCGGGTAGGCGGGGGCCTTCGGTGTGGTGCTGCGGTGTTTGGCCAGCACCGGGAAGGTAATGGCTCAGTGTTTGGTGTCCCAGGTTCCCCGCACGAACCTCCATTCCGGTGCGGTGCTGGGTCCCCACGCTACTGTGGCCGTGTCCTCCGCCGAAGCCCGCTCGAAGTATGTGTGCAGCCACCCGTGTTGTTCCGGGGTAGCGTGGGCCCTTGGTGTGTGGTGGTAGCGTGCCAGTAGTTGGAGGAGGGGCCATGGGGTGGCTAGCGCTTGGGGCCCACATCTCCAGCAAGTGGTGGGGGTGCCCGTCAGCGTGTCTCGCGGCAGCGGCAGCGGACAGAAGGTGCGTGCCGTGGGCGGCGGTAGCATCCAGAAGTTGCCGTGCGCTCTGCCAGGTCTTAACGTGGTTTCGAGTCCGTTGGGCGCCAGGAGTAGTACAGCTGGTACTGTGGCGCCTGGTACATACTCCACTCGTTCCGGCGGCCGGTGGGGGGCCTGGTTCCCGCGTGTTGGGGCTCCTGGTGGTTGCTGTTTGTGCGTGCTCCAAAACAGACCGTATGCCTCACGTACTTCCCCATCGGTCAGCTGTGGGTGTCCGGTTTGTGCGGCCGCGTTTCTCATCTGACTTTCCAGGACCGACTTGGTGGGCCACTCCGGGTGCTGTAAGAAGGGGACGTGGTGTGTGCCCACTCGCTGGAGGGCCCGCATCTGGTTCGGAGTGACTGGTACGAGGTGTAGGGTGATACCCACCAGGTCCAGAGTGGTGGTGCTCCCTGTTGGTCCTCCACCCACATCGGTGTGTAGGACCGCCACAGGGCCGGTCTCCCTGCACTGATGGTTCGTTTGGATGACATGTTGGTGGTGGGGTAGAAGGAGTTGTAGGTGGTTCCATATGCGGGTCCCTACCTTGGTGGGGGGGCCCCGCAGATGAAGTATGTACTCGGGGCAGGTGTTGCGATGGTACTGGGCCTCTCGTAGTGTCCGCGTGAAGACTTCCCTCACCTCCGGTTAATGATTGTGCATGAGATGGTGCAGGTGGGTCGCGGTGTGAGCCGTGTACGCGTTGCTGACGAGGTGATCGGTCTTGTCCCCATAGGATGGTGGTGACGCCGCGCGCACCGCCGCGGGTAGTGATGTGGGTCCGTGGCCGTGGATGGTCCACGCTTGCCGTACCGTGGCAGTGGCCTCCTGCAGCATTTGTTGGGGGTGCGTTAGGCGCAAGCCTGGAACCATATAGCTGCGTTGAGCACGGCTTGTAGGAAGTATGCCAGGGCCTGGGTGGAGAGTGCCACGATGCGCGCTATGACTAGTGTCTGCGTCAGTTGCCGTATCAGGTTCGGCGGCAGGCTGACCCCCTCTGTGGTGGCCCCTTGTTGGAACCTCAGGTAGGTGGCCGTGCTTACTGCGTTCATGGGCGGGTCTCCTGGGCGGAGGGGTGGTGGTGGTGCGTTGTGTACCATCGTGGCAGATTTGACGTTGTGCACCAGTAGCTGGTTGCCCCCCAGATAGCTGGTGACATCATGGAGTACTTTGGTGGCCCTGGTGGTGTGCGGGGTGGTTTGTAGGGGCTGACAGGCGGTGGCGGTCACCACCACCATGTCGTCCGCAAATGCTAGGAGCGTGGTCTGTAGGGGGTATGTTGCCACGTCCGGGTATGTGCGTCGGATGTAAAAAGCCAGGCCGACGGTGACAAGCAGGAAGAGGAATGGGCCCTCCGCACCCCCTTGCGGGACTCCACTGGTGGGTCGGACCAATGGGGTGGTGCCCACATCGGTTTTCACTGCATACATGCGGATGGAAAGGTATGCTTGTCGGAAGCCCTGGAAGGGGAGTCCCATGTGTTTCCAGACAGCCCGTACGAGGCGGTGCGGGGTGTTGGGAAAGGCCCCCTTGACATCCAGGGATGTGAATCATGAGGCTGATCTGGTCCATGTCTACCACGGCGTCTTGCAGAAATATGGCCTCCAGCGGCGACCGATTCGGTATGGCGCCCACATTGTCGACGGTACAGCACGGTATACTGCCGGGGCCACCCGTTTGAGGATGAGCATCCAGATGAGTTTGGCTTCCGTGGTGGCGCACACTATGGGCTTCCAGTTGTCTGGGTTCGCCCAGTTGCCTTTCTCATACAGTGGGTGTACCAGGTTCGCCCAATCGGGTGGTACGTCTGTTTTCCCGATGGCGATATCTGACAGGCGCGGGGCCAAGTGGCTCTTTAGGTTCAGCGGGAGCCTGCGGTAGAGCTTCGCCGGGAGGCCGTCAACCCCCGGGGTTTTCCCGGTTGTAGTTTGTGCAGCACTTCATCCAGTTCCTGAATGGTGAACGGGGTGAGGTGCATGTCTCGTCGCTGTGTCCGGTTGTAGAGTTCGTCAAATGCGATATCAATTCCTCCGTGTACGCAGATAACTCCTCGCTCTCGGAGTTGTGTTGGCGATGAAAGCTGTTGAGGACTTCCTCCAGGACCACTTTGGGGTCGTTGGTAACTGTCCCGTTTTGCAGGCGCACTGCCTTGATGCCTCAGTGGCCGGTTTCTGCCAGGACTTTGTCCACGTGCTTTAAAGACTTGTAGGGCTGGGGGTTCTGAAAGTAGCGTCGCTGTTGTTGTGCCAGCTCCTTCGCCCGGCGGACGTGCCACTCCCTGAGTTGCCGGCGTGTGGTGTGCAGCCGTGCGGCAATGTTCTGGGCGTCATGCTGGGCCTGCGGGTCATGGGAGTGTACCGCTGTATGTAGTGCCCCCTTGTTGCGCCATATGGCGGTAACGATGCATCATAGGTCCTGATGCGGGGTGGCATCGTCCTGTGTGCACCAGTGTCCTCCGTGGAGGCCGCACGCCGTGGCCGCTTGTCGCATGGCAAGGTTGAGGTCCGCCCCGTCTTGTTGGCCCAGGATGCGCTGCACCGTGCGGTAATTTGTCATCCATCTGTGTGTGTCGTGCTCGTCTGGTGGTCTAATGGGTGGTTGTTCGTCAGGTCCATGTCTTCCGTGGAGGCCGGGGGTACTTGAAGTACCTTGATTTGTACCTCCAGGGGCCGATGTCCGGTGATCTTGGACGGCAGGTCGTGGTATCGCGCCCGTGTTACCTCGACGTGTGCCGAGTCCGCGTAGCAGAGGTCGATGCAAGAATCCGCTGAGCCAGGTTGCGGTGGTCAGTGTGCGGGCTGGCCTTGTAGGGAGGCTGTGAGGTCTTGTAGGTCCATGTGTTGCATGGCGATTTGTACCGCCGTATCCTCGGGCGTTTGCCGCCCCCGACGATTGTCTGCTGATGAACCCGCGTTGAAGTCCACTATGATGACAGTCCGCCCCATCATGGCGAGTTGCCGGTAGGCCTCCATGAGGTGTTCGAGGAATGTCTCTGTGGTGTCTCCAAAGGGGACATGAACATTGATGACATTCAGCTGCCACGTCAGGCCGACCAGTTTGTATGCTGCCAGGCGGCCTTCTACGCCCAGGTGGTGGTGGACATGTACTTGGACCTCACTTTTGTCAGATGTGGGCACCCCCTTGACCCATGTGGTGCCGTATTGGTGTCCTGTCCTGGCGAGATTGGTGGTTAGGCTGGGGTGGGCCACTTAGATTTTGAGGGCCTGATCCTTGCACAACATGGCGTCTGGGTCGCACCTCGCCATGACAGGTACGTCTTGCAGGTCTGGAGCTTTGGCTGCGTCGTACAAGGCGCCTGCTTCATTGAGGGACATGGGGGTGAGGAGCGCGTGGACGACTACATGGGTGTGCGCCCTGGTGGCCCCCGGGGGGCCCCTTGCACGGCGTGGTAGTAGTCATTGTCCCAGGCGTAGTTTGAGGTTGAATGCTGTCGCCACCCGTTGCTCCTTGGGTATATTCGGCTCCTCCAGCCATGCCTGTGGCACGTCACCTGTCCAGACGGTGCCTGGTGGTACTTGGTTTGCGGGTGTGCGGAGCTGTACCGGGCACTCCAGAAACTGCCTGTCGTCCAAGAGTTCGAGGTTCGAGGTTTCCGCTTTCTTGCCCCACTCAGGGAGCACTTGCCATTTGATCTTCAGCTGCAGGTTGCGATGTTGGCCTGGTGTGGCCAGTCTGCCCTTTATCTTGTGCCGGAACCATACAAATTGCTTTGTTTGTCCTTTGCGCGTGGCCGCGAACACCCCTTGTACTTCTGCGCCGTCTGGCCATTCGGGGTGCATGGCGTTACGTTCCGCCACCGTGAAGAATGGGCACACCTGGGGCTTTGGCCTCGGCTGTGGTTCGGGCGGTGGCGGCACTGGGGCTGCTTTGGGCTCCGGTTTGGGTCGTTTTGCTCGGCGGGCCGGGATGCCCCACCCTTCAGGAGGAGGCCTTGGCTTGGGCCGGGCTTGCTCTGGCGCTGGTTTCGGGGCTGGCTTCGGCGCGTTGCGGTTGTGAAAGATGCTGTATGTCGGTCCTTGTCCCTCAAGGGATCGGCGCATACCTCGAAGTTGGTTCGCGTGTTCTTGCAGGCTGGCGGTGCAAAGTTTGAGATTTTGCTCCGTGTCCGTGGGCACGGACATCCAGCGTTCCGCCCGTGATGTCCCGTGTTTTCTTATGTAGGCTGCCAGGTTGCGAGTGAGCGTGAGCCACGTCGCGGGCAGCGTGGTGTCTGTGGTTGGGGCATCTACCGTCCAGTGCATAGCCGTATTGAGGGCCAGCCAGTGCGCTAGGGGGTGGTCAGTGTGGTGGGTGGAGTGGCTAAAACGGTCCCCCAGTGCCAGTGGGGTTGCTGTCCTTGTTTCTGATGTGAATGTGTGGACTCTGTCCGTAGTGCCTGTGGCGTTCCCTTGTGCGACCCACCAGGTGTGTTGGTGGCACGTTAGCGTCACCGTGGGTGCGTCTGGGGGCTTCTCGAGGATCGTCCAATCAGTGACCTTCGGACCTTCAGTCTTTCGGTTGTGCTGCTCTGGTGGGCTGGCTAGCTGCAGCAGATGGTCAAGGAGGTCCGGCGCCACAGTGTGTCTTCCGTCTCCTGCACCTTGTCCTTACGGGCAGTGGGGTGTTTCACGGCATCGTCCGAAGCCTCCGTGGTGGCCGCCAGGGTGTTGGCTGCAATGATGATGCCATCGTCCGTTGGGCCTTCCACGATAAAGTGCTTTTCTCCCGCCAGGGTGGTCGAGAGTTGGCCCGTGTGTTTCATGGTGAGGTGTAGCAGCGCTCTGTCGGGGCCCGCGGCGTTCGGGTCCGCGGGCCTGGGGTCGCGTGCGCCGCGTCTCGCCAACTGGTGCCGTTGTTTGTCGGTGTTGGACAGTCGTGGTCGCATGGCCATGTGGTGCACTTGATCGAGGGGTACGGCTTGGCCTGTGGTGGTTCCCGCCGTGAGGTACACTCCCTTGGCGCCTGTTACCGTGTTGAGGTATATACCTGGGAGTGGGGCGGGCTGTGGGGGTAATGGTTGGAACAGGTTGGCGTTGTTGTTGTTGTTGAGGCACCCAGCACTTGCCGGCGGGACAGATTGCCGGACACGCTCATCCTGGGCAGGGCGCAAGGGAGCAGTCAGTCGTCGCTATGCTGGCCGGGCGGGCGCCGACGACAACCGAGGGGGGGGGGCGCCGTGTTGAGGGGGGGGGGGGCGTGTGCGCGCGCGGAAGGGAGGCGCCACCTGTGGGAGCTACCCTGCAGCCCTTCCCCGTCTCGGGAGGGGAGGGTGACCCAACCTGTGCGAAGCGGCTGGGAAGGGGGCGGAGGGCCGGGCGGGGACCTTGGAGTGGGGAAGGCACGCCCGGGTCCACGGTCACACCGCGGCTTGCCCGAACATCCCGCCGCGGTGGCCGTTCCTCGTGTCGGGCCGCGGCGCGGCCGGGGGCGCTGGCCTGTGCGTCTAGCCGTTGTCGGGGGCGAGGGGAGGAATTGGGAGAAGTTTACTGTAGGCTTCTAGTCGCCTCTGCATGTGTTTAGGTGTGGCCGCCACGTCACCGGTGGTGCGGGCGCGCGCGAGCCTCGGTCAGGGGAGAGGGAGGGCACAGGGGCGGGAGCACAAGAGCAATGTAACGGGTATACGGTTGCTGGTGTGTTGTGTATGCCTCACGTACTGTTCGCTGGTGCCTGTCCCTGTGTCCTGTGAGCAGAAGGCCGCGCTGCATGGCTGGCGGGGGGGTCGAGGCGTGGGCCGAGCGCTTGGGTAGCGGCGGACGGCTGGGACGGAGGCGGCGCCATGCGGGTGCGGGGCACCTGGCGGTCGTGGGGCGGTGCAGGCGGGCGGGCCGGTGGCTAGCGGTGGCCCTGAGTGCCCCACACTTTGGGATCATTGGGGGCGCCGGGGGCAAGCGCGCCGCGCAGGTCGGGCTGCAGGTGGCGCACGCGCAAGGGCGTCAGTGTGCCCAGAGAGGGCCTCACTGAGGGCCCTGGGACCCGCGGCAAGCCAGTAAGTAAGTAAGTAAGTAAGGGCGGCCGCGTCCGCAGCCTCATCTGACATCCCCTTGTTTGTTCTACATGGTGGCCGCCTCTGGCGGGAAGGAGAGCTCTCCACCATCAGTTCCCCTGGCGACCCCTGTCTCACCTAACGGCCGAGAACTTCAACCAGGTTCCCTTGGGGCATGACCGGCGGTAGGCTCCCTTCAGTCGCTGCCCTCACGGTTTCAGCTCCTTCTGGTCACCCTTTGAAGGATCCCCCGGCCTTGCCCCCCTAGCACAGCCTTTTTGGCGCCTGCAGGCGGGTTTCCTGTCGATAGCCCTCACCGACAGCGGAGAATTTCCCTCTGTCAACCACATTCCACCACTCTCCATCCCTCACGGGTTGGAGTACCCACTCGGCTCTTCGATGCACTTGGGTGTCGTCCATCCACGGCGCGAGGCCAGAAGGGGACCCTTTCCACCTTCCCCCTGGTCCCGCTCACGCGTGAACCTACGTGTACTCAGGCCATTGATCCGGGGATCTCAAGGTCAACCCTCATCCCTGCAGACACCTCACGGCCGTCCCGGAGTTCAGGGCATTTTCCCGACTTCCCGTGGTCAGGTTCCCCATGGTTGGCCCATGGTTCACCACTCCATGGCGACTGGTTTCCCAATCCCACGGGGCTGTTGCTTGGCGCTTTTGGTCTCCCTTCCCATCCCATGTCCCACTCCCCTTTGCCACATCCCGGCACCGGCCCGTTCCCAGCGTCCCGTGGAAGCCCTACCCCGTCGGGCTGTTGTGCGGCCCTAGCCACACGCCCTTCTCCGTCCCGTCCCCTTTTCCCATCATCCCGTGTTTATACCCCACCGGGCCGCCAGCAACCCTGTGGCACGGGCCAACTGGATCCTCTTCCATCCGGGGACCGTTGAGTGCGCCTGGCACGGGTCGCTCCCTTCCCAACCCCGCCCCTTTCCCCTGTGCCGCGGATCCGGCCTAATCTTCTGGGCTGTTGTGCGGCCCCATCTCATCCCTCATCCCGTGTTTATACCCCACCGCGCAGCCAGCAACCCTGTGGTGCGGGCCCACTGGATCCTCATCCATCTGGGGACCGTCTTGTGCGCCTAGCACGGGTTGCTCCCCTCCCGCCCCCGCCCCCTACTCCTGTGCCGCCTCCCATGCCGTCCTAGTCTCCTGGGGACATCGTGTGGCTCTAGCCACACGCCCTGTCCCGTCCCGTCTCCTTTTCCCTGCATCCCGTTTTTTTTTCTTTTCTCTGGGCCGCCTGCAACCCTCTGGCGCGGGCCCACCGGGTCCGCCGCTTTCCAGAGTCCTGTTCGTGTGCCCAGCTCCGGTCCCCCCCTTCCCGCCCCTTTTCGCTTGCCTGGCGTGTTCCCCTCAAGACCTGTGGTGGGTCGCTCTTCCCGGCCCCCGCGCCCCCCGTTTCCCTTGCCTTTCCCCCACGTGGTCACCCGTGGTTGCTGGTACTGTTCTTCGCTGCTATGACTTTTTTTTTGCGCCACCCGCGGTCCCTCGTCTGCCCTTTTTGCTCCGTCCCGTTCCACCGCCGCCCGCTCGCTTTGTGCCGCTCGCCCTCCTTTGGTGCTGTGGGGTATTGTTCGCTGTTTTTTTTTCTTTTTTGTGCTTTTTTCCGCGTGTGTCCCTCCTCCCTGCATGCACGCACAAAAACACTGCATCGCCATCCGTCTCGGCTCCGTTCGGTGCTCACGCCCAGTCCCATCGCCATCTTGTGGCGCGGCCCTTGGCGGTCCCCGGCCATGCCAGGTGGGCGCCCCTCCCTCGCGACCCAGCCATCTAAGCCTACGATGAAGCTTATCTTCTTTCTCTCTTCTCCAACCTCCCCCCCCCGCTGTCTCCCGCCTGCCCTCTTAGATTTGTTCTCCTGCTCCGTGTGCTCGCCGCTGGTCGTCCCCGCGCCATCGTTGTATCTCGCGCGCTTTCACGCGCCTCAGGGCCTCCGCCCTGTCTTTCGACCTGTAGGGCGACCTGGGCGGCCTCCCCAGACACCCCTTCGGGGGGACTCCCCCATCATCCTCCCCTGCCGGCCGCCCCTCCATCAGTTCCCTGATGGTCGGGCGGGGCGGCCGGTACGGCTCAACGCGGGTCATCGGCATGGTGTTTCTCTGAGAGAGACATGGTGTTCCTTTGCGCCCTGGTTGGCCCCCTGTTCCCCCCACCTCCCGTGCCGTGCCTCCTCTACGTGTCCTTCCTGTGTGTCCGCCTGTTCTGCTGTTTTTTTTTCTTGTGTCTCCGTGTTTGCGCTCTCCGCTGCTCCCGCGCGCCCTGCGTGTGCCTCCTGCTCTTCTCTGTGCTACCCCTCTCCCGCAGCCCCGCGCCCCCTCACTCGCCCGTCTCCCCTCCCATTCTCCTTCTCGCAGTCGACCCTGCCTATACGTCCGCCCTCCCCGTCTGAGCCGCGTTGTCACTCGTGTGTGCCACCCGCGTGCTCTACTCCTGCCCCTCTCCGTCGCCCCTACCCTTTTCCGTCGGGTCTCTTCCACCCTACTGTTCCCTCGGTCCCCGTCTCTCACCCTCTCCTGGTTGCCTTGTGCCCTGTATGTGTGTGGGGGGGGTGTACCTGCGGACTGGACTGTGGCCCTGCCCGAGGACGGGCATGGCCGTTGGGTTTCTACGCACCATGAGCCACCGCATCCTCCGAAGGAACACAGAGAGAACGATAGTGAGTCGCTTGTTGAATTCCCTTCGGTGCACTGTGGAGCCCAGCCGCATAGACCAGCTGCGGCGATTCTGTACGGAGCTCTTCCAATCGGACCAGAGCCCCCTGTCGGACCCGGCGTGGTCACCAAGGGTGCACACTTCGTTGCACCTCGCAGGTGTCCCATGGCGCCGACAGCCACCAAGGCCTGGCGCATTCCGGGTCGGCCGTGGTCAGCTCCTCAGAGCAGGGCACGCGTAAGTCCAATGGTTTCAATGCAGCACCATCTTCCCACGCAGAGAGCTTTACCGCCATGTAGCAAGCCGGCGGATAGCCCACACACTCCTGCTGTCAGTCCACAGGGGCGCCACCGAGGCGTGGCTCCGCAGCACCAGACTCCTCTACACCAGCGCTGCCACCTGCCCGTCCCAGCAATCTCTCCGAGAACGCGTTCTGAGCACCAGCAGCCAAGACCCTGGCACCAGCGTGTCGGAATATTGGATTCGTCTGCCCGTTCGCCTCTCCTGCAAGGCAGAGCCCTGGCACCGTGCTTCACCCGAAAGGGCACAGCGCCGCTCCACGCCATCTCCGGCTGTCCTCGTTGGCCACGACCTTGTGCTCTGCTCCGTAACAGTACCCCATTCCACTACTGCATCCCGTCAGCTTCTTGTTCTGCCCCACACTGCTCGCCGTACCCAGGATACATCCCGCGTCCCGCTGCACGGTCGCTCCCTCGACACCCGCCTGTGCCCCCGTACTCTGCCGCTCCATCTCTCCTTCGCCCCGCCGCTGGCCCTGTGCCCTCCCTTTGGGGTTCTCCTCCGCGTCCGCCATCACCACATCCCCCTCCACCTTCAGTCGCGTCCCTGCCCTTCCCTGCGTAGCTGCACCTCTCCGCTCCCTTCCTCCTGTCCTCATGTCGGTCACATCCCCCCCTCACCCTCCTCTACCTTCGCCAATCCCCCACTTCCGCCTCCCCACATCCCGTCTGCCCGTCCCTCCGCACGCCCCTGGCCCCCGGCCCCTGGCGCTTCCCGGCCCTGCTCCTGCCCGGCCCTACGCGTCGCCACCGTACCGCCCCTCCCGCTGCAATAGCTCTCGCAGCATCTGAACCCTGGGCTTCTTCCCCTTCTCCTGGGGACAGTCCAGGCTCACCCCCGGGAGCGCCTCTCCCAGCATCCTCCTCCACCGCCCCTCATCCATCTCCGGCCCCCTTTCCCTGGGCCTCCCTGCCCCCCTGACCAGATCGCTGAAGAGGCGGGTCCCCCTCTTCTCCTGCCTTCCCCTCGTCTTCCCCGCCCACTCCACGTAGCGGACCACCTCCGCAACTTCCCCCGCCATCCACCCCGTGACCGTTCCGGGTTCCCTCCGCACCGGCGGCGGCGCATACTGCCGCGGCGGCGGCGACTCCGAGTGCGGGTCCGTCAGCGTCGTTTCTGGGCTGGGGCTGGCTGGCCGCGGCGCCCCCTCCGCCTCCCCTGCCCCTCGCTCCTCCCCCCTGCGCCGCTTCCCCCTTTCCTGCCACATCTGCTCTTCCTCCTCCCTGGCTCTTTTCCCTGACGGCGACCGCCCCCCCACATCCGTGGAGGAGGTGTCCCCTTCCGGATCCGGGAGGACCTGGTGGGCCCCCCGGGCGACCGCCTCCTCCTCCTCCCGCACCCTGCGCTCCCGCGCCGCCACCTCCCTGTCCCTTTCCGCTAGCTTCGCCGCCTCTTCCCTGATCCGCCTCCATGCCCTCTCCTGCATCTCCCCCTCCTGCTCCGGCGGGATAGCCGGCTGTCGGAACCGCACCAGTGGGGTACCCTCCCGCCCCGTTCCCTCCTCTTGTTGTCCTCCCTCCCGTTCCGCCCTCTCAACCCCCTCCTGCCTTCTTCGAAGTCCTGCCCACGCCCTCTGCAGCTCCTCCACTGCCTGTGCTTCCCCTCCCTGTGGCCTGTCAGTCCCTTTTGTCCTCCCCTCCCCCGCCCCGCCCGCCTCACCCTTGACCCTGGCCTCCCCCTCCCTCAGGCTCCTCTCTGCCTCCCCTAACCTCTCACACGCCCTCCTGTGCTCTTCTCCCTTCCCTTCCTGCACCCCCCACGCTGTCCCACCGGCCTGCGGGCGCTGCTGCACGTGTGCCTGTGGCTGCGTGCCCTGGTACGCCGGCGGGGGCGGGTACACCATCCCCATCGCCGGGTATGGTGGCGGCGGGAATGGTGGGACGATTGGTGGGACGGCTGGCGGGACTACACCTCCCCACCATTCCAATCCCTTCCCTGGGAACACCGGCGAGCCCATGTACCCATGGCCACTCTCCTTCCCCTGCCCTTTGCCTTGTCGCCCCATTGCCCCGTGTCCCTTGCCGCCTACTCTGTGGAGTCCCGCCTTCCCCTGTCCCTTCCCCTGAAGCCCTTCTTGCCTCGCTCCTTTCCCTGCTTGCCCTTGCCGCCTTGTACTTGTCCCGCACCCCTGCCCTGCACCGCTGCGCTGCTCTGTTCCGCCTGCCCTGCCCCCCTCCGCATCCCACCACTGGGCTGCCCGCTGCGCTCCACTCCCGACCCCTCCAGCCCCCCCTGGCGCACCGACCCTGTCCTCCCAGGCTCGATCTCCAACCGGTACATGGTGTCCGGTCCCCGCTCCGGGGGCTGGCGGCGACGGCGCTGGTGCTCCACGTGCGCCAGCGCCTCGTACCGCGCCGCCTGCCGGCGGCGCACCTCCCTCTCCTCCTCCGCCCTTACCGCCGCACTGACCTGTGGGGGCGACCCCAGCGGCGACTGCCTGAACGAGCGTTGGGGCTGCGGCCACTGTCGCCCCCGTCCCCTCCCCTTTTCCTCCCTTCCCTGCCAGGTGTCCCTTTGCGTGCACAGCCCCCGACGTCCCCGCCTGCCCTTTCCCTCCCTTGCCCGTCCGCCCTCTCCCTCCGGCGCTTACGCTGCTGTCTCCGCTCCCTGCCGCTCCCGCCTCTGGCTGCCCTCGCCCGCCCTTGCCTTCCTCATGCGTCCGGCCTTCCGGGAGGATAGACTTCATGGCAGCCGCTGGCACATTGGGCGTCCACGGCTGTCCGGGGCCTCACTCCACCGCCATCCTCCCCGCCCCCTCCCCCTCATCCTCCGACACCTCGAGGATGTCGGCGACTAGCGACTCCCTCCGATCCCGCCACTCCCTCCACCTCATATCCACGCCCGCCCTCACATCCGCGATGTTGAACGGGTCTGCCCGTGGCCCTTCAGCCACCCTTTGCCCCTGCCCCTCCCCTTGCCCCTCAGCCCCTGCCGCCACCCCCTCTGCCTCGTCCCTCTCCGCCTGTGCCTGTCCTCCCTGGTCCCCTCCCTCTCCCTTCCCGGCAACGGCTTCTTCCCCCCTCTGCCGCCCTGTCGCCCAAGGCCCTTCCCTCCTGACCGTCTCCGGGCTCTCCGGACACGAGGGCAACGACACTTCCGCACATGTCGCCGAGGACGCCGGCGAGGGGGGCTGCGGGGCTGCGCCCGCCTGCATGCGGGCCACCTCGGCCCTCACTGCCGGTGGCTGGCTGGGCTTGTGGTACATTGCGCTGCACACATGGAATCGCGCCTGAGCCCTGAGCCCTGTCGCCGCTTCCCCCACCACTCACGCCCTTTACCCCCTCTGTTGACGCGCCCTACGTGTGTTGTGCTCTTCGTACACCGCGGCTCCTCTCCCTGTCTACTCCCCCGCGTTCTGTGGACTTTGCCTGGTGGCCGTTGGCCTCCTTCTGGTCCGCACTGTCGTCCTCCTCGTCCCCGCACCCCTGGCCACGCTCCTCTTGTCTGCTTGCGTCTCTTGGTACCCACCCCTGCTTTCCGCCTGGCGCTCTCCGTGTTCGTGGCCGCTTTGCTTTCCCCTTGTCACATCATCCCGGTCCGCTCCCCCCTGGCCTGCGTCTTGTTCCGCCCTATGACTCAGTGTGCCCAGTCCTGGACGCTCCAGTCCATGCGACGGGCGTCACTGCTGCCCCCTTCACCCCGGTCCCCCTACAGACGTCCCCCTGCGCGGTGACATCGTACACCCGTCCTGCCCTCATATGTGCCGGATTCTCCTTTGTCTGCGTGCCATCAGGCGTTCCCTCTGCTCTTCTCCCCCTCTGTCCTCCACTCCCGTCTCTCGACGTGACCGCCTTGGTCGCCAATCTGGCTGCTTCCGCACTTGCATCTCCATGATTTTTGGGTTGTACCTGATCAACGCCGTCTCCACTCGTTTGGTGACTGGATCACGCATGTCTTCCGCCCGCGCCTCCAACTGCGTCTCTCTGCACGCCATGCGCTCCTGGAGATGCTCCACCATACGCCGCAACAGCCTGTGTGCCATGGCCTCCGGTGCCACCGTATGTTCCTGGAGTGCCCGCCACAGCGACTTGACAATCACCATGTGCCACAGTCCTTTGCGGTGCCCTTCTTTCCCCAGCTCTCTCTCCACCGCGCCTCTGCCTCTCGCACCCTTCTGGAGCAACGGGACGTCCTGATCCCGAGCCAGCGTTTCCTCGATCCCCTTATACTGTTCACACCGCATGAAGTGCTTGTATGTTTGTTGCCCTCGGCCACAGTGGCATCTCATGTACTCCTCCAGGAGGTCCATACCCTTATGTCTGTACCACCTCATGACTGTTTCCCGCGCCTGCACCTGCCCCGTGATTGCCTGCAGCCTTCTGGCTTGCAGCCTTTAGGGCAGCGTTTCCGGCCGCAGCACACTGGGGTAGTGGACCCGCTGTCCTACCTTGCCCTCCAGGTCCTCGTTCAGCTTCACCACCTCCGGCCCGCCTCGTACTTGAGCTAGCATGTGTACCCGCTGTGGATACACCCTTAGCTCCTGCTTGCCTCTGTCCTCCTCCACCACGCACCTGGCCTTCTTCTCGTCCCCGACCCACGGAGGTATATGCACCAAGTGGAGGTGCTCCTTTCTCTCTGGCACCCTCCATTCTCGTTCCTGCTCCTTATCCACTGCTTGCGCCGCCCCATCCGCCTCATGATTCCCCACTCCCGCCCTGTGTGATTCCTGTTTCACCAAGTGTATGATCAGGAACACTTTCTTCATCTCCAGCCCGTGCCATATCGTGTACACCTGCGACGCCAGCCCCGTGCCCAGGGCCTCATGCAGCGGCCTGCTGGCCAGCCTCCTGAGGGATTCCATGTCCGCTTCTGCGTCAACCACCATCCACACCTCCTGTACTTCCTCCCCTATCCCCACAACCACGTCTGCCACCGCCTGCACCTCCCCATGGGACGCCGCTCCGTACACCATCTTTTCCTCCACGCTCTCCGTCACCTGTCCATCCCCCTGACCCTTACTGCCGCTGCCCCTGCCTTGGGTGGTTGTCCTTCCACTCCGGACCCGTCCAGAAAGAGCACCACCCTCTCCTCTGTGGGCTCCGGTATGCGCACCACCTCCCTCAGGTAGTGGCAGTACACTTTGTGCCTCCCAATGCCATACTCTTGTACCCCATCCCCGATGTTCTAGCTCTCTCACCCCCCTGTACACTGCCCATTTATTGTCCGTCCTGGCCTTCCACCCCTTCGTCACCACCACTCTGTGACACCATGCCCTGTCCCCTTTCGCCCTGCCCTGCTCCAGGTATGCCTGTACCAGAACCAAGTACCATACCCTGTCCGCTGGGAACCCGTGGACCGTCAGCCTGATCCTCCTCGCACTCTCTCCACACTTGTGGCCCACGGGCACTATGGGCGCTTCCTCGTCAGGCCTCCCCGAGTCCGTCATCCAGAAACTCACGGCCACTCCATCGTCCTCTTCCTGCAGTCCCGGCACTGTGTCCCACCCCAACTCGACTCCTGTCCTCTTCCCCTCCTTTTCCTCTCCCCACCAGACCTCTGCCTCTCCCTTTGCTTCCTCATCCTCCAGCACCTCCTTGGGCAGCCGCAGCACCGGCCCCCACCACTGCCCCCTGGCGTCCGTAGTACGCATGGTCGCGTTCGGGAACGCCCATGCCGTCATTTGTGGGACTGGCCACGGGACTTGCCCTGCCTCCTTGGTGGACCTCCAGCACTGGTCCCCCTGTCCTGCCCCTTCCGAAATGTTGTCTTTCCGGAACATATCTGCATGGACATCATACCACTGCCCGGTCACACTCTGTACCTTCCCCCTCGGCCCTTTGAGTCCCAGCGGCGCACACAACAGTATGCTCGGTCTGGCCTTGTCCCTCTCCGCTCTGTCCAGCACCACTCTCTCTTGCTGCGCCCCCTCTTCCGTCCCGCATCTGGATTTCCTCTTCTGGATCCCCCACAGCGCCACGCACTCGTTCCACATCTTGCGCATCCTCCTGCCCCACCTAGTGCGGTCTTCTTGTCCTCGTGCTCTCTTCATCATCCACCTGTATACACCCCATTCCACCACCCTGGTGTCACGATAGAACTCCGCATGGTGCAGCCCCGCCTTCTTGTATTCCTTCATATCCTTCCTGCGCACGTGCAGCACTTCCATGCTCACTCCTTCCTTCCTGATCCACCGTACAGTCCCATGTGCCGCCCCCCCGAAGTCCGTGTCCAGAACCACGATCGGTCCCCGCCTACCGCACGTCCTGTTGGTTGCCAGCATGTGCTCGTCCCCCGGCAACACCGCCTGTAGGGCGCGCCACACGCGTTCCTTCCTCCCCGCCGCCGCCGCCGGTGCTACACATAGCGCGGGCACATGTTCTCCTCCTTCTGCACCTCTGCCACCGCGTGATAACACACCCGTCTCACCACCTCTTCCTGATTGTGGAACATCCTGCTCAGCGTCCTCGCCGTGTGTGCCCTGTACGCCTACCCCGCCCTGGGCATCCCTTCTCCATAGTAGGCCGTCGGCAACCGCAACACGCACCACGGTACCTCCGTGGGTATCCCCTCATACCCTCTGATGAGCCTCCGCACTTCTCCCTCCACCTCCTCCAGCTGCTCCCTCCAGTCCAGGAGGTGCATCCCCTGGTACCCTATCGCCGCTTTGAGCACCGCCCGCAGATAGTACAGGGTCGTCTGCACTGACGGGGGGTGATACCGTAGGACCACCAGCATCGCCCTGAACCCCCTGACTGATTTGTCGGGCAGCCTGACTCCCCTCGCATCCATGGCCTGCACATGTCCCAGCACCACCGCTTCCTCTGCCCTCTCCAGCCATGCCACTCCGTCTCCTACATCCAGCGCCATGCCATCCTCGCTACCCCTCCTCAGAACCGCCGACTTCTCCGTGCTCCAGACAAGGTGGTTATCCCTTCTGTACCTCTGCATCAGGTCCTGCACCACCTGTTGGGCCTTTTAGTCCCGCGCCGTGGGTACCGCATCATCCACATACGCCTGCGCTGGCGACATGTGTGGTGCCCACGCCATTTGTGGATATTCCCGCGCTATCCAACTCCTCAGGGGGCGCATGGCCAGCAAGTACAGGAATGGGCCCTCCACCCCGCCTTGTGGCACCCCGCTACCTGGGGTTACCCACTCGGTACACCCCTTCCGCGTGGCGCCCGTGTACCTCCTTGAGCGCAGGTACGTTTCCACGAAGTCACCATATGGGAGTCCTAGCTGCCGCCATACCTCCTCTATGAGCCCATGCGGCGTGTTGGGGAACGCCCCCTTCACATCCACAGACGCCATGAACGCCTCTAGGTCCTCATCATTGAGGTACATATCGTACAGGAAGCTTGCTTCCTGTGTGGACCTACCCGGCACAGACCCCCACATATTGTCCGGTATGACCCCCGCTGCATACAGCTGCCCCTGTATCCTCCCGAAGATCACCATCCAGACCAGCTTGGCCTCCGAGACGGCACAGCATATTGTTCTCCAGTTCCCCGGCCTGAGTTGATTCCCCTTCTTGTACAGGGGCCGCACCTTGCCCCCCCCTTTCCACTGAGGGCTCCCCTGTGCGCAACACCTCTGTGACCCTCCCCGCTAGACCATCCAGCTTTGGCGCCCCTAGGTGCTGATATGCCTCCGCCACCAGCTGGTCCACTCCCGGTCTCTTTTTCCCCTTGAGAGCCTTCACTGCCTCCTTAATTTCCCCTAGCGTCACCCTGCTGCGGTGTATGTCCTCGCTCTGCTCTGCCGTGAACACTCGCGGTAACGCCCTTACCATTCTCCGTGTGATCCTGCTGAGCTCCTGCTGCCCCTGGCTGTGCTGCCTCCTAAAACTCTGCGCCACCTCCTCCAGCCCTTCTTTTTTGCTGCCCGTGACCCTGCCACCCTGCATCCTCACTGCCTGGATTTCCTGTGGTTTTCCAGCCTCAGCGAGCTCTCTGATGTACCGTAGCGACTTGTACGGCACCGCTCTTTCCGTGTACCGCTCATGCTCCGCCACCACTTTCTGGTATATCCTCTCGTGTTTCTTCTCCACAGCCCTCCTTGCTGTTTGCACCCTCTTCTTTGCCTGTGTCACCTCCGTTTGCCACTCTGCTCCCTCTTCCCGCGGCCTTGCCTCGACCTTCTTGTGCTGCCGTTTCCTCAGGGTGGCCACCAGCCTTTGCAGCTTGGGCTGTGCCTGCGACTCCCCCCCTTGCTCTGTAAACCCGCATATCCTCGCTGCCCTCCTCATGGCCTGATGTACGTGGCTCCCCTGCCTCATTTTGGCGTGTACCCGCTGCCCCCACTGTTGTCACCTCTCGTCCCACTCCTCCGGCCACTTCACCATTGGCGGCAGGCTGACGCCTTCCTCGTCTGACCCCTGCTCATCCTTCTCGTCGTCCCCGCGCTCCCCCACCTTCACGTCCACTGTCACCATCATGGGGCAATGCCCCTTTGTGTCCTGCATTTCTTCCTGCCCCACCATGTATCCCGCCGTCACCCCCTTGACCCAGCTGGGGTCCGCGTACACCGCGTCTATCTGCGACGGCGCGCTACCTTCCGGTGCCGGGTAGTGTGAGGGGCCTCGCGCCCCACTGTACGACGCATCCTGCAGCCTCATTTCCTCCACAAACTTCCGCACCTCGCGGTCCACCTCCGTCTCCGTGCCCCTCCTCCGGGGATCGTAGTTGAAGTCTGCAACCACGATGATTGGCCCCCTCTCCAGCGCCCTGATGTACTCCATCCTCAGCTGCGCCACATACTCCTTGACCCTCCTCCCATGTGGGACATGGCGGTTGATCATGACTACCTGTCCATGCTCCGTCGCTACATCATACACCGCCCTTCTTCCTCTCGCTCCCACCTTCTTGTCCTGCACGACGCTGAGCCCTCTGCGCACCAACAGCGGTACCCCCTGCGTCCACTCCCGTTGGTTTTCTCTCCCCTCCTTGTCGTACATCTGGGCGCACACTACGTTGTCCTTCCACTGCAACCTTATCTCCTGGTACGCCACTACATCGGGGTCCGCCTCATGCAGCTTCATCTGCTGCCACCCCGCTTTGTCCGCCCGATACAGTGCCTCGGGGTCATTATGGGTGTACAGCTTCATGCGTTGCCACCTACCCTCCCCATCCACTCGCAGCTCCCCGTTGTCTGCCGGGCCTTTTCCTTCCCCTTTGCTCCTTCCCCCCTGCTTTCGTCTGGCGTCTTTCTTCGTCTTCCCGGCCGCCCTCCGCTTCATTGATTGTCACTTCCTCTTCTTGTTCTCCCTCCCTGTCGACACCTCTTCTCCTTCCAATTGTCTCGCATTCTGCTCCAGAACCAGTTGCTCGTGTATTTCCATCTCTCTACCTTGCGGGCATACCTGCATTCTTTCCACCGGGTACGGCAGTCTCTCCTCATCCCCCTCCCCCTGATCCTCCCAGTGCACGATGGCTGCCCTCGTCACATGTCCGGTGCGATCTTGTTGTTCGATCATCTCCTCCACTGTTCCCACATACCTCCTCCACTTCTCACCCACCTTGAGCGGACCATACACTGTCATCCCTTCCCGCACTGCCCCCTGCTCTTCACGGCCCCGCTGCTCCTCCCTGTATCTGACTCCCCTTGTCCGTTTCCTTCTTGGCCTCCCTTCCCCTTCCCCCTCCTGCTGCCGCTCTGCTTGCAGATCCTGCTCGTCCGCCTCTCTCCTCCGCGTGCCGTCTTCCCTCTCACTACCCTCTCTTGTCCCCTGCCCACTGCTCCCCTCTTCCACCGTGTCTCCAGCAGCACTCCCCTGCCCTCCTCCCTCCGCTTCTCCCCCTTCCACCCCTTCTTCTCCCTCCTCTCTTTCTTCCCGCCCGCTTGCTGCCTGCCCCGGCTCCCGGCCTTCCACTCCCCGCGCTTGGTCCTGCCCCCTTTCATCTCGCTCCTCCCCACTATCCCCGTCCCCCAGTATGAACCTCATTTGTCCCCTCCTCCCCCTCCGCATCCCCCTCCACCTACTTGGCCTCTCCCCCCCCTGATCGTCTTCCACCTACAGGCCTTGCTTCCTGGGCCCCTCCGTGAGCCTTGTCGCTCTCTCCAATGCCTCCTTCCTGTGCCCTTTCTCCGTGCCGGGTGCCACTGTCCACCTCGGCTGCTCCCCTCCCCTGCTGCTGGCCACCCACTCCAATGCCAACCGGATCTGTTCCCTGATGTCTTCCGCTTCTTTGGCCTCTGCACACCTCTTCATTTGCGACTCCAACGCCCGTAGGACGGCCATCTCGCGTACCTTCTTCGTTCTTCTGACCCGCACCTCTTTCACCTCCCCGACCCACCGCATGACCGGGTGCTCCACCCTCTTCATTGGCGCCGCCGTATACACCACCGCTCGGCGCCTATCCCCCCTGGGTTCCACGACCCACCACGTGTGTCCGTCCTGCACCAGGTCTGTGACCCCTTGATCTGCAGCCCCTGTGGCACTCGCCTGTGGGGACGTTACTTGTATTGTGTGCTCTTTGGCCCTCCTCCCCGCCGCCTCGTCATAGTCTACCATGGCCAGAACCTTGCGCATCCGGTGCATTTCTGTGTCTGGGTCCCACTCTCCGGCCATGCCTCTGCTGCGACGCACTGTCTCCCGAACGTACAGCGCCATGGCCAAGACCTGCCTCGTCGGCCCCCACAACTCAACCGAGTAAGAAAAAGTGCTTTTCCATTGCTTTGGGACATACTCTAGTTGTATTAGAGATGCACTGAGCATCCATGCATTTTTATCTTAGTATTGGTCCAGCCAAAAGTGGTGAGAACACATTTTGACCTATGGAACCAAACACCCAATCAGGATATTGAGTGGACCCCTTAATCCCCTTTCAATCAGAAGTAAAACATCTTTTCCTGAGTTGACTGAGCACTGACATACCTAAGGTAGAGCCTATGAATTTATCTATGTTTTACCATGAATACTTATCTGCCCTAGTGGTATGCACCATAGGGGGTTAGGCACCTCTCTTTGAGAGGTCCTGGGTTCAATACCTGGTCAGCCTAACTAAGTAGGAAGATCCCATGTGACATGGCAGTGACCTCATCGCCACATACCATGCCACCTCAGCACATATGGGACCCAAAACAAAGAGTGCACATCTCCTAAGATGGCACTATGGAGAGAGAGTGATCCTGTGGCAGTTTTCTAACTCTTTTCCCAAAACATTTCAGCTATCTCTGTGAATATGCATTCATTTGTATCCTGAGTTGCAGTTTCTGTGAATATCTAATCATCTTTCACTGTTTACACTGCAGCCCTTCATGCTTTGATCCTGAATTACCTTCTCCTTGCATACTATTGGCTTGGGCTATCCTGGATTGAGTTGGCTTTACTGTATTTCAACAAACAAAAGCTTTTCATCATCCAAAACCAGCAGCAGGACACCCTACAGCAACAACAAGCAGCAGGAGAAGCAAAAACACAGTGCTGAAAACACTATAAACCTTTCTGGTAGCAAGAGGCAGCCTGTCTCTGTGCACCGGCAGCGACCCCGCGCCGTACAACCAGTGCTCCGAGCAGGCAAATACAAGCAGAAGGGCGGATTAAGATGGATCAAGGAAGAGTGGACACCGAGGTGAACACAGCGCCAGCGCCAGAAGCACCGGCAAGGCCGGCGCCTGACGCTGTACCTTCGGTGGAGCCCTTACATGGGCCAATGGATACGGCGGAGGACTCCTTGGATGGCCTCCAGACGGCCTTTGGGGCCCTGTCGGTGAAGGAAATGGTCTCTCAGCCTCAGCCCGTGAAGAGGAAGAGAGGAAACGAGAGCGAGAAGGATGCTGGAGAAGGAGCAGACGAAGGAGAGGAGCAAGGGCAAGACCCGACGGATGTCCCTACCTTCGAAGGCGCACCAAGCGCTTCTGGCCTCCATGCATCACCCTCTCCCATAACCACCACACTCCCAGCCGCCGCTACATCCACTTCCACAACCAACCAGCCTATGGCAGAGGGCACAGGCTTTACTGGCATGCCTCACTACCCCGCCTATGGCATGGGCCCACCTACCATTGCGCTCCTTGAGGCAACTACTGCCAGTGAGCCGGTGGCTTCCAGCTCTGCGCCGCGTTGGTATGCGGCTGACGATCCCCATCCACTCCACGCCACTGGAACCTACATGGAAGTTCCTGGGTATGCTCCTGGGTGTGCACCTGGGTATGCACCCCTGAGTGGGTTGAGGAGAGGACCAGAGTCTCTGGGAGGCAGGAGTAGAGGATCGGGAAGATCCTCCAACAGGTCCCTGACGCGGTCGGAGATCAATGAGGTGCTCCGAGGAGCCACTTCGCAAATCGTGAGCGACCTCACGCAAGAGATCAGGGAGAAACTGCAGCCCCTGATGATACCGTCCCATGCGTCACCTACGACAGTGGGAATGTCACCCCACCGAGTACAGGCTAACCACCTGGCGGCAGGGTTGACGAATACCCTGGGGAGCCTGAGGAGCCGACCGATGCCGACTCCTGCAGCAGTACCAAGAAGCCCATTCGTCCCGAGGACAGCCCAGCCGCCCTACAGTCACGTGACGAACTCGACGAGGGCCGAGCTGGACCAGCTGGGGCTGACAGCCCTAAGGGCTATGGTGGACGTGGAGCCTTATGGCTCCAGTGATCTAGGCGGAGACCCCTCCGATGATGGGCCGCCTTCGATGACTTCTTCTTCGCCATCGGATGACGAAGACCCTGAGGACCCCGAGGACCCCAAGGGTAAGAAGAAGAAGAAGAAGAAGAAGAAGACCCGACGCTCTGAAGGACGCCGAGCTCAGGAGGCGAAGGCTATTGCCACCTCCAAGATAGTGGTGAACCTGCCTGAATTCACAGGCAAGGACCTCAGCGAGTTCGCTGAGAACTTTGGCCGGTTCCTACGACTGACCGGCCAAACCCACGCGAGTGGGCGAGTGAAGTGCGACCTGCTCCTGCAGTGCTGCAAGACGAAGTACCTGGAGAAGCAGGTCAGGCAGATCGTCACCAACTCCGCCACCTTTGCCGACGTGTTGGTTGCCCTGGAGAGGCAGTACCCAACCTACGAGACCGACCTCCCCATCAGGGCCGAGATCCAGAACCTGCCCGTCCTGCCCAACAACCCCAAACCCGGCAGGGTCTCCGAGCTGTTGGCGGACCTGGACCACTGGGCTGGACGACTGACGCCCGGTTCCTACAGCAGCGACGACCTGCTGTTTTGGTTGTGCTCCAAGCTCCCCCGTGAGCTATGGGACGAGTGCCGTCTGACGGCTGAGCGCAAGGCTAGATCCCTCCGCTACGAGGATCTATGCGTGCTGCTCCTGGAGATGGCGCTGGAGAAGGAGAGCGACCAACACCTGAACCACTACCGTCCTGGTGGTGGAGGTTCTGGAGGCAAAGGGTACCAAGGGTCCCGACCTGGGCAGGGGACTACCCCCAAACACGGCCACGCCCGCCTAATGGAGAACGTGAAGGAGCTATTCTGGTGTGATGCCAGAGATGAACAGGGCCACCTGCAGCATGCCTCCGACTGCGAGCAGCGAGACTGCTTTGTTGTCCAGGGGAAGCAGCAGGAAAAGATCACCGGCGCCAAGGTGAAGATGCCGGATCATTACCGCTGCACCATCACGTGTGCATTCTGCGGTAAGCGGAAGCACTATGAGGACGAGTGCTACCATAAGCAACGCCTATCGGCGAAGCTTAAGGGGGAAGATCCTGGCAAAAGCTCAGGCAAAGGTGGAGGCAAGGCCAAAGGCAACGACTCCGGCAAGGGCAAGTCGAAAGGACGTGGTCAAGGTGGTCAAGACAAGGGTCAAGGCGGACGAGGAGGAGGCGCTAATCGCCAGAACGACAACAAGAACAAGGACAAGAACGGAGGTAACCCCAACCCTAATCCAGGGGGGAACTCGGAGCCCTCTGGAGGGCAGTCTGGACCTACCACACGCTCGCAGACGCAGGCCCAGCAAGAACAAGGAGCCAAGCGTGAGCATGAAGGTGGTGACGACGGCAACGCCAAGAAGAGAAGCCGTTTCATGAGGATGGCCCGCAAATTGCGGAACAAGGGGTTCGAGGTGACCTGTCCCGCGGAATTCTGACGGGGACGCTCTGGTGGCACCCAAGACCTGGTGTTTTGGGTACGTATCCGACTAGGGGGACGTGAATACCTGGGGGTACTGGATACTGGAGCCACAATATCGATAGTGGCCAGAAAAATTTTACCTTGTGGGAGCCTGAAGAACACCATGACCACCGCCGCTATACGGATGGGGGATGGACATGTGGTGCACAGCTGCGGGGACTGCGAAGTGGAGGTACCTATGGGCTCCAGGACTATCGCCCATCGGTTCTATGTGATGGACACAGATGCCTTCGACTTTGTACTGGGTACTGACTTCAGCACTCCCAGATACAATCCCTGACGCTGCAAGCGCCCTACCTCCTGTACGTGGACCACGGCAGTGGCAGAGAGTCTGTGCCACTGGAGCAGTCGGAACATACCTCGAGTTACCTGAGACTATCGAAGGAGGAGCCCTCGAACATGATGGCGACCTCCAAAACTGAGGACTATCAACTATTGGGGGAAGTCCTAGACCAAGGTCTGGAGGAGTTGGGTTACTCTCGAGAAGACCTAAGTGTGGAGCTGTTCGCCAGCGACAAGCAGCATGTACTGGACCTATACTGCAGCAAGGGGAAGAACTGCAGCTACAAATTTTACTGGCCCTCTTTCGGGATGGCCTACGGGAACCCCAGATTCAGTGAACTGGGGAAGGTGCTGACCAAGGTGGCCTTGGAACGTTCCCGTATGGTCCTGTGTTCCCCCGATTGGGGAGCCCATGGGGGCAACGAGTACTGGCGAACCCTCCTTGACAAGCTGACTATCAGCTCTGTGCGGTTACCTGATGAGGCCATCTACGTGCCTCTGGGACGCAAGACGCCCATTGGGAAGCCCGGATGGGGGAGTATGCTCAGCGTGGTGGACGGAAGTCTTACCACCATCCCCTGGGAAGACCTGGACCCTACTCTGGTCCAGGCTATACAACGAGAAAGCGATGGACTCGCCTTCGGTGACTTGAAGGATCGTCTACGACCTCAAGATGCTGTTGAAACTACACCCGGAGGAGATGAGTACGTCGTGACTGACACCAACGCCCCCAACTCTCCCTGTCATGTACCTGTTCCTGATGGAGTCTCTGAGTGTGGACTATCTGAGCTACCTAGCTCTATCCACTCAGACGACGAAACTGAGCACGACGCCTTCTTCGTGCAGACTGCGGTGGAAGAAGTGGAGAACGCCGAGTACGTCGCCCCACTAAAACCCCTACTCTCCATGAGGGTGGAAGACCCCGTGGATGAAGAGCTGGACCCTCGATCCAGGCTCAGGGAGTATGTGGATTCCAAGAGGAAGTTGGTGGCGAAAAAGCTATGCTACGCGAAGCCTACCCGCAGCTCGTGGCCACTGAAGCAAGGACGTATGGGAGACCTATCCCAACTGAAGGAGGACCTCGAACAGAAGATCACCACCTGGCAAAGGGAGGTAGATCTCAAGCTCATGAAGAGCGTATGGGGTGCCCATGTGAGGACCCCAGATGAGGACGACCTCTCGGAGGAATGTGTATGTGAACCCCCTAAAGGGTGCCTATGTTGCCATCGTCCACCGGAGATGGTTGAGCAAGACCTTCTGTATGCCTACCAAGGGCTGAAGGATGCTACCGCGGGCGAAGAGTCGGTGGAGGACCACCTCCCGACTTCTATTCAAGGGGCAAGCAACTTACACTCCGACGAGGACATGGAGGACAAGATCAAGGTACTGGACCCGCGGGTACAAAAGCTGATAAGGACCTATCTGGAGGTGTTCGGAGAACTACCCCCTCCAGCCTCATGCGACAAGCTGGTACAGATGGACCTCAAGCTTAAACCCGAGTTCGTGGGTCACAGGATCCGGAGGAGACCCTATCCAGCTCCTAAAGAGCAGGCCGACGAGATTGAGCGACAGATACAAGAATGTATCGACGCTGGCCTAGTCCTGGAGTACAAGGATGGGGACTACCCCCTACACTGCAGCCCCTGTTTCCTGGTGGCTAAACCTGGGTCTACAGCCAAACGGCTGGTAGTGGACTATGGAGAGCTGAACAAGAAGACGCTGAACCACTCAGGGTCCATTCCCAATATGGAGTCTACCCTGGAGAAGATAGCCTCCTGTCGCTACAAGACCAAGATGGACAAGCGAAGTGGATTCTGGCAAGTGGACCTGACGCCCAACGCGCAGGAACTACTGGCCTTCATCACCCCTCAGGGGAGGGTATTCAAGTGGAAGGTCATGCCATTCGGCGTGGCTAACGCCCCCGCTCTGTTCCAAGAGCTGATGAACAAGATCTTGTCCATCCTACGAAGGAGACCTAAGGTGCAGGAGCTCATATCCCGTGGGGCCCAGATGGAGGCTCACATCGACGATGTATGCCTCGGGACCAATACCCAGGAGGATCACCTAATCCTCTTGGGTGAGTTCTTTGCGGTCTGCCAGGAGAACCACACACGACTCAAGCTGGAGAAGTGTGAGTTCATGCAGGAGACCATGCAGTACCTGGGGTTTGACGTTGGCTATGGGTGGTGGACCCCAGCGGCCTCTAAGGCCAAACCCCTGATGGATGCCAAGGTACGACACGAAGACCCCAAGAAAGGACTTCATGATGTACGCAGTTTCATTGGGGCGTGCAACCCCTATCGCCGCCACATCAAAAACTTCACCTACACCAGCGCGGTACTGACTGACTTGATCAAGAAGAGTACTACTTGGCGCTGGGGCCCACAAGAGCAACAAGCGTTTGACGAGCTCAAAGACAAGGTAGCCAACGCTAGATGCTTGGGCGTGCCTAGGGCACAAGGGGAGATTATCCTGGTGACCGACGCCAGCAATGTGGGCGGTGGTGGAACGTTGTTCCAGTGGCAAGCACTAGAGAAGGAGGAGTTCGACTCGGCCATTTCCCAATGGGGGACGGAAGGTCTCAACCGAGATGGAACCCTCAAGCACAGTTACCCTGACGACAAGTGGGTACTAGTACCTCTGGGCCACTGGAACTGGAAGTGGAACCAGGCCAGGGGGAACTACTCCACCTATGAGCAGGAATTGCTCGCGGGTATGCTGGTGCTATCCTCACAAGCACGACTGTTGGGGAGTAACCCTGTGGTCTGGCTATGCGACCAAGAACCGGTCCGCAGTTTCCAGAAGGGCCCCCCACCTGAGAAGGCCAAGCTACGTCGCTGGTGGACCTACCTCAGTCAACTACGGCTGACGGTACACCATATCCAGGGAGTGAAGAATGAGTGTGCCGACTACATCAGCCGCAACAACTTCGACGCCCTGATTGGTGCCCGGTCTGAAGCGCTGGCTAAGGAGGCGTTCAGCCGTATGGACGTACACCTGGACCTGAACATGACCATGATACGCCCCCTGGATGGACTCCAACAATCGGAGTACCTACAGGAGTTTGGGGATATCTACCGGCGCCTGGAGAAACGCCTTGAACCCCTCCTGGTCAACCAAGACCAGTGGAAGCGGGACAAGAGCTACCTCTGGCACGAGGACCGCATCGTGGTGCCTAGTGACCGAGTCCCAGCGCTGCTGAAGTGGACCCATGAGTCCAGTGGTCATGTGGGTGCTGACCGTACCCTGAGGCTGTTCAAGCAGTGGTTCCACACTACGTGGACTGACGACCAGCTGCGGAAGACGCTCCTGCCTATCGTGGACAAGTGCCCGTGCAGGTCCTGTAAACCAGGGGATATCAGGGACAGAGGTCTCTACTCGACCCTGCCCATCCCTCACTGTGCTAACAGTGTTCTATACGTGGACTACACGGAGATGCCGAAGTTCGGGGGCTATGACTTTGCCCTCGTGGTAACCTGTGGGTTGACCAGGTTTACCAGGGTGTTCCCATGTACCAAGCACATTACCGGAGAGGAGACTATGAAGATACTCCTGGAGGAGTGGTTTTGTGTCTATGGGGCGCCCAAGGAGATCAACTCCGATGAGGACGTACGAGTACGCTCAGATACTGGCTGGTACAAGAGGGTCCTGAGGTCCCTCAATGTCCAGGTGTCTACGGGGATTCCCTACTCTCACACGAGCAACCCCCTATGTGAGCGACAGATTCGTGTCCTGAAGGAGAACGTCAGGATATGGTGCAAAACTGAACGCACCAGAGACTGGGTGAGACTACTCCCCGTCATATCCTTGATGATGAACTCCGCAGAGAGTTCAGCTACTGGCTACTCGCCACATGAGCTATTCATGGGGCGCCCGGCATGGTTCCTACATGCCCCCTATCCAGAGGACACCCATTCTTCTGTGGGTGAATGGGTCCAAGAGCAACAAGCGAAGGTGGACAAGGCCAAGGCTATGCTCCAGATAGTGAGGGAGCGTCAGTGGAAGAAGAAGAACAAACACCGTGTACCGGCCACCTACCAAGAAGGGGACTGGGTGCTGGTGCACCACAGTCGACTACCCGCCTGGCCACGCTCTACCAGCGATGACCCATACTTCGGGCCGTACAAGATCCTATCTGTGGATGGACACCGTATCACCGTGCGGTGTTCTCCCCGTCTAGGGGGGACCCTGGTGTGCGCCGCTCAACACCTGAAGCGCTACCATGATCCTGAAGACCTCTGTGGGGAGGAGTGGGAGCTGAACGACGAGGAAATCGCCGCTCTGGACCTACAAGGGGCTGCCAGCCCTATGGAAGTTGAAGGTGAACTCCCCGACATGAACGCCGAGGAGATGGCTAAGGAGGGCTTCTACCTGGTGAAGTCTGTCCTACGCCACCGCTATCGCCAGGGTTGGCGCTTCTTCACCCTCTGGGAAGGGTTTGGAGTCGAAGAGGCCACCTGGGAGCCCTTCTCTGCATTTGTTCTACCTGAGGGACGCCTAAACTCAGTTCTGGTTGACTACTTGTCCCAGAACAACCTTGGTGAGTTGTTGAGGCTCGCTGAGACGCTTGCCTCCAAGAATAAAGCTAGGGACTGAACCTTACCCTTACCTGCCAAAGCGTATGTGTGAGTGTGCTAGTCCTAAGGTCCTGAGAGCAAGCCGCAGAAGTGGTGTCCTAATTATACCCAAGTCTGCGCCCTTGCTGAACCTGGAGGGTTGGCTTATTGATGCCACGGGGTACGCCCCGGGTCTCCCCTCCCCTATGCGCCCAATTTCTGTGCTGGCGCAAAACCTTGGGGGAATACCCAGAGTGTTAATCCAGGTATTGTTTTCCCTACCTACCTGTCTACTACAGGGAGGGGTGGCCAAAAGCTATGAAGGCATGCAAAACGCCTGTTTGCTATGTGGCCAAAAAACACTAACCTAACCCACTGTCACAGCCCACCAACCCAGCGAAAAATTGCAGGAAAAGGGTGGGACAGTGACACGCCCCCTACAGGTCCTACACACCCTACAGTGGCACCATCCTGGTGGGCGAGCGCTGGGCAACTGGCTCTAGCCCCCACGCAGGACTACCACTCCTACACGCACACTCTACTTGGCGTTGCGAAGAGGAAGATCTCGAGGGTCCTAGCGACCCACCTGTGAAATGACAAGAGAACACAGCGCTGCTAAGCAACTGTGGCCTCACAGGGGACGCCACAACGCGTTTCCCCGGCAAGGGCTTGGAGGGAAGGAGTGCTCTCGTGTGCAAGGCGCAGATGTCGATGAAGTCGGACTCCCTGCTCTGCCACAGGCGGAGCGGAGTTACTTGTTTGTGTGATCTGCGCCCCTGTTTAGCAGGGCATAAAAAATGCTGCTGCACCACTCACCCTACCTGCCCACCTGTAAAAAAAAGGCAAATGAAAGGGCGTTTGCGGCGGAGGAACCAAGGCACACTCCAGGTATTATACCCTTCTCAGTGTACCCTATAATACACTGTCCGCAAACACGCTGCATGGAGCAGCTACCCTTATCAAGCAAGCAAGCGTTAAGGGACTCCTCAGGTTCTCTTAAAGAACGTACCGAGGAGCCCCTGGGTAGCCTAAACAAGGTTTACCGTGCGCACTTCGCGTGGCCTAGCCTTTAATGCGTGTGTGCATGCACGACTATGCACAATCACGTTGGGCAAACCTGCCCATCTCCGCAACAATCTTGACTCCACCAGGGGGTGGCCCCGCCTGGGCGTACCTACCTTACCTACCGCTGGGAAGTGAAGCAAGGTGAGAGAACAAAAGGGGCGCACGCGAAGAACGTTGCTATGCACTTGTGTGTATGACTAATCACCCTGATCTGACCGCTAATCATCTGCAATCTTCCTAATCAATCCCTCTACCGCGTCCTATCGTGGTTATCGTTGTTAACGCTGCTACACGACTCGTTCACGGAGACACGAGACGAGCAATGTGTATGCGGCATGCAAGACGAACATACCTGTAGTTTATACCTGATTCATTGAAGTCTTTTCAATTGATTTTCGAATTCTTGAATTTTTGAAGCTTCTATTAGTGTGGGTGGAATCTGTATGTTTGTTTATTAATGTGTGTCTCGTCATTTTCAAGACTACGTGATACATACGTTTATAATTCCATTATTTTTCCATTTTCCGGCGCTTCGCTAGGAGCCGCTCCTGCGCGCCGCCATTTTGTGCGTATGAATTTCTGGATTTGAAAAATCCAAAGATGACTATAATTTCTATAAAAATGTGCTTCTGATGCACAATTGGATTCTGCTCAGGTGTGTCGTTTCAGAAAAATTCTACGCCGTCATTTGACGGATTTTGGTGTCGTCGCTTCGTTTTTGCGTGGATTCGTCCATAATTCTCCCATTCCTGCCTCTGCAGATACCCACGCGCAGCCTCGCTGAGTAGGCCGTGTTCGGGCCGAAACGCAGGTGCCTGGAGAGACTGAGCAGAACCAAGACCCCACCAAGGGGCAAATTAATTTCTTTTTCGACTCCCTACGCCCTAAGACAGGTCACAGGTCGCCAGCAGGTTTACGAGAACCCATGCGAGTGTGTATAATGTGTCTTGCGTTTGGGTTGTGTCGACGCTGCGTCTTGGAGGGAGGGATGCATATGCACATGTTTGGCATGCTCCCAATCTAACCCAACCAAGCCACAGGAGCCCCGGCAGCGCCAAGAGCGCTGAGTCTTCTGTAGGAAACTGTACAATCAGAGGAGCAAAAGGACGCCAGCCATGGTGAGCGCCCATTTTTCAGTGTGAGGGAGACTGTAGGTATTTTAAAGTAGATGTGGAAACCAAGGAAAGGCCAAGAAAAATTCCCTTTTTCCTAAAATGCGACAGTGGTGGCCACCACAGCACAAGGGGGGAGTAAGAAAAAGTGCTTTTCCATTGCTTTGGGACATACTCTAGTTGTATTAGAGATGCACTGAGCATCCATGCATTTTTATCTTAGTATTGGTCCAGCCAAAAGTGGTGAGAACACATTTTGACCTATGGAACCAAACACCCAATCAGGATATTGAGTGGACCCCTTAATCCCCTTTCAATCAGAAGTAAAACATCTTTTCCTGAGTTGACTGAGCACTGACATACCTAAGGTAGAGCCTATGAATTTATCTATGTTTTACCATGAATACTTATCTGCCCTAGTGGTATGCACCATAGGGGGTTAGGCACCTCTTTTTGAGAGGTCCTGGGTTCAATACCTGGTCAGCCTAACTAAGTAGGAAGATCCCATGTGACATGGCAGTGACCTCATCGCCACATACCATGCCACCTCAGCACATATGGGACCCAAACGAAAGAGTGCACATCTCCTAAGATGGCACTATGGAGAGAGAGTGATCCTGTGGCAGTTTTCTAACTCTTTTCCCAAAACATTTCAGCTATCTCTGTGAATATGCATTCATTTGTATCCTGAGTTGCAGTTTCTGTGAATATCTAATCATCTTTCACTGTTTACACTGCAGCCCTTCATGCTTTGATCCTGAATTACCTTCTCCTTGCATACTATTGGCTTGGGCTATCCTGGATTGAGTTGGCTTTACTGTATTTCAACAAACAAAAGCTTTTCATCATCCAAAACCAGCAGCAGGACACCCTACAGCAACAACAAGCAGCAGGAGAAGCAAAAACACAGTGCTGAAAACACTATAAACTTTTCTAACCGTTCTGCTTGTGCTGTCCACACACGCCGCTACCTGCGCATCCCGCCTCATCTGCATCCACAGCACCGCCTGTTTTGGCTCCCCCTTCTTTGCCGTGAGGATCTGCGCCTTTGCTTGCCTCTCGCCCGCCTCCTCCTCTTCCCCCACTGTTCCGCTCCGACCATCCGCATATCTCACCCACATGTGCTTGACTTGGTGGAAGTACACCAGCGACGCCCCCATCCTCCCCCATCTGCAGCCACATGGGCCCTTGTCTCCTGGGCTGCCGTACTCTGATCCCATGGTATCCTCCCTTCGGCTCCTGCGGTCCGTCCAGCCTGCACAGGCACCTGGCCAGCGTGCACTCCGGCCTGCACTTGTCCTCCACCGCCTCTGCTCTGGCCTTCAGGTGGTACCTACCCTTGCTCACCGCCTGCCGTACCTCTTCACCCCTACATCCTTTGATGCGGTCTTCCAGCCCTGGCTGCGCCTCTCCATTTTCTATCAAGACATTCTGCCATGCCGTCGCCTTTCCCCTCAGCCTCTGTGCCCACTTCTGCAGCATGTCGTGTCTGTCCCTGCCGTCCCCCAGCATGTCCAACCCCTCCGCCGCTGCCTCCTTCTGGCGCTTCTCCTTTCCTTTCTCTGCTCTGTCCAGCTCCGCAGCGTCCGCCCCATCCGCCTTTCTCCTCCTCACCTGGCCCTCGGGATGCAGCGGCTCCCTCCACGTGGGCTACACCATCGATTGGATTTCCGGCTGTCCCCCCCAGTGTCCCATGGTGTACACCTGTACCGCCTGTCCCTCCCGGCCGAGTCCAATCCGGACCTCCATACCCGCCGCCGATGCTGCGGTGACCACCACGTTTGGGACCAGCACGGCGTACTGGTACCTTGCCCCTTGCCCGTGGCGTACCTCGACTTCCACCATCCCTCTGCCTCCCACCCTGTCATCCGGGGTGATGATGTGGACTGCCTGTCACCTCCACTGTGCCGCCGCTGGCCCCTTCGTCGCCACGGGGAAAATCGCCTTTGTGTCCTCCCGCGTCATCCATTCTCCCCTGCGGTACCTCGCACGCCGAATGGCCCCCACTGCCCACTTCTCGTGCTCCACTCCTCCCGTCTCCCGCACCCATTCTTCTGCCACCCTGGCAAGGGCCGATATCTCAGCACCTTGCCTCTCACACTCCGGCAGTGGCGCTATACTCTCCATGCCGTCTTCCCCCGGGAACGCGTATTGCCACGTCTCCCCCGTGTGCGGGTGCACATTGGTACGTGCGGTTGGCCATGCACGCCGTCGTCTTGTCCAGCACCATTTTGATGGCCTCCGCTGCCTTCAGTGTCATCGCCTCTCTGAACGTATACACCAACTCCTGCCCCCTGTGTCCCTGTGTCGTGGGTGCCGGAGTCAATGCCGCCCTAGTGAACTGTGCGCGCACGCCACTCGCATCATGTCCTCTTCCTGGCAGCTCCCCTCCCAACTCATTCCTGACCAGGACCCCCTCCCCCTTGTCCGCTCGCCACGTCATATGCCAACCCCACCACCGGTTGTCCCCCCGCCGCCACCCTGTACCTTCCCCTCCATCCCGGCTCCAGCCACACCGCTCTGTCCGGTCGCATCTGGAACGCTCTCTCCGCCCCCCACCCGGTCCCCACATCCTCCCTGTGCTGCAGCTGCAACACCGCCTCCCCCCTCCCTGTGAACCACACGTCCACCCCCCCTGCCTGCCTTCTGTGCCACTCACCTTTTTCCATACCCTCTGGCACTTACATATACTCCATCTCCTGTACTTGCACTCCTAGCACACCTTCCCATCCTGCCCGTAGTTTCCCGTCTCGCGCTGTACCCCCCCCTGACGCCCCTCCTCTCCCTCCCGGGACCCTCTTGTCCCTGGTACCTCCACCTCTCACCCCCCTCCTGGATCAGTATCTGATGTACATCCTGCCACGTTTGCTCCTCCGTCCGCTCTCTCTCCCCCCCCCCTTCTCCGGACCTTCTTCTGCCAACTCCTCCCCCATTGCCATTCCCGCCTCGCCTTTCGACTCTGCCCCGTCTTCTTCGTCTGCTTCCGCCACTGCCTCTGCTTCCTCTTCCACCAGGGGCCACAGCAGCTCGTAGTGTCCCCTCCTCGTCTGCTCCACAGTAGCGCCGCCGCCATTCGCTTTCCTTCACCCACCTCTGCGGTCTTCCGATATACCCCCCGAGGTCCCCACTCCTGGTACATTGCCACTCTGCATCCCTTGCTCTGCGCCCACCTCCCAACTTCACATGCTCCTCCCCATATCTCTCCCCTGCGCACCTTGTCCAGGTACTGATCCCACGTCCGCGCTCCCGCATCCCTCATGACTCTACGCGCCCAGCCCGACTCTGGGGGCCGCGCCATATCCCCTTCCGTGAGCGCTCTACGCACCTCTTCTGCCGCTGCCTGCCCCCCTGCTCCGTCCACCGCGCTGAGTGCCCAATATAGGCACTTGCCATCCCCTGGTATGACCTGTCGCCTCGCCGTTTCCGGCATTTCTTCCGGCCATTCCTGGCCCTCTTGTGCACTGTCCGGCATCCTCTGCACCGCCGCCGCCACTTCCGCCGCGTCACTTCTTTGACCTCTGACACCCCAGAGAACCGCATAGGTTCTTCGCTTGGTCCACTGGATTCCCGCATCCAGCGGGGTTCCTATACCATACTCCACCAACTTTCTGTACCCGTTTCCGCTTTTTGTCTCCCTGTATACCGCCACCTTGTACCCCCCCTCCGCTGCCCATGCTTCCACCTCCGGTGGCCCCCCCATCCTCCTCTCCTGCCTAGTCCACTGTATGTACTTCTGCCACGATACTTCTTATTTTGGCAGGCACTCCTCCATTTCTCCCATATTGTGTCTGCTCTCCACCCTGGTGGCCACTTCTTGCCTTTTCCGCCGTACCTCTTCCTCACCGTTCGGCCTGCCCTCCAGCGCACACAACACCTCCGACAACAGGTTGACATCCTTCCCGTACATGTGCTCTACGAGCACCCCTTCCTCTGCCCTCTCTCTCGCCCCCTCCAATGCCCCCCCCCGCCTCCTCCATGCCCATGCCGCCTTGCGCTGCTGTTCCTCTTCGTTCCCCGCTGTACTCCCCACACTCCCCGCTCCACACTTCGACGGCGGACTCTCACCCGACGCCACACTGTGTCCTCGCCCACCCTAACCTTTGCCCCCCGCCCGCGCCAGCTCTTCCCCCCTCTCCTGTTGTACTGCCTTCCCCCGTCTCTTCGTGCTCCCACACCACCTGGTACACTCTTGTCTTCCTCGAAAGGATTCCGAACTGCACCCCCTTTCCCCCCCCATACTCCTGTATCTTCCTGTAGCCCTCTCCATCCTTCGTCTCCCGGTACACTTTCACTCTGTATCCATTCTTCACCGCCCACGCCTCAACCTCCGGCGGTCCTCCCATCCTTCTCCCTTGTACCAGCTTCCGTATATACTCCTTCCATCCCGTTTCCCCATGCGGCAGGGGCTCCTGCATCTCCCCTGCCTGCAACCTCTCCTCGGCTGCGGTGACTACCCTTTCTGGCATTTCCTTCGCTTCCGCACTTGTGCCTTGGCCTCCTTCGATAACAGTCATCGCTCTCCACAAGGATTCCACTCCGTCACTCTCCATACCCTGTGTCACCACTCCCGCATGGATTCCGTCTTGCTTTCTTTCGAACGCCCTTTCACTCCCGGTCCATGCGCATGCTGTTCTTCTCTTTTGTGTCTCACTCCTGGCGCTCTTCATTGACTCCCTGCTCCTTTCGCTGGCGTCCTGTTCGGTCACGTACATTTTGTGTTTCCTGTGTACACAGTGTATGCCTCTCCACCAGTGCCCCTCTTGGCTCCGTTCCTCGTCCCTTCCACCCTCCCCTCTTGCACACCTCGCTTCAGGCGTAAAAACACCCCCGGCGTCCGGAGGTGTTTGTGTTCTTCAATGGCCCCTCTAGGACCTATTGCAAGAGTTCCACCGCCCCAACCCAGGTAGGCTGCTTGTCTTCAAGTGTGCCCATCGAGCGCCGCTAGTTGGAATCGAACCCACGACTACGGCTCGCGTAACTGGGCGTTTAGCCGCTGGGGTACTCCTCAGCTGACTCCTTTCCCCACTGTTTTGCCTTTCTTCCTTCCGCCCCCTTTTTGTTCTGTCCCCTGAGTCTCCCCCTCTGCGTCTTGGCGCTGCCCCTCCCCTTTCCCCCCTCCCTCCATCCCTTCCCTCTGCTGTAACCCCGTCCCGGCCTCTGCGGTCTCCTTTTCCTGCTGCCGACGCCACCTCCTCCCCTTGATGCTGCCCCGCACTCTCCATACCTTCTCCTGGCGTTCCTGCCTCATGCCTCCGTCCTGGATTTTCCACACTGGTTGTGTCGCTTCCCGGATGTCCAGCCCAGGCTCCTTGCATGCATCCTATCCCCCCCCCTCATCCTTGCGTGTTCTTTTGCATGTTCTCCTTGACTGCCCTCCTGCTTTTTCCTGCCGCCGCCGTCTCGTCCTCATTATCGCCCTTGGCGTTCGCGTTTGAGTCCCTGCATGCGTTAGTCCGCTCTTCCGGCCTCTCCTTCTCCTCTTTCCCCCTGGCTCTTGTCCTCCTCGGTCTTCCTCCCCACCTCTCCTTGCTCTTGCCCTTCCTTGCCGCCATCGTGTCCCCTCCCTACGCAGCCCAGACATTCGAATCCGCTTCTACCCCGGACGTGCTAGTCTGTTCGGGTCCGGGTTCCATGTGCTCATCCGCCTCTCATTCTTCTCCTTCCCCTCTCTCTTCCTCCCTCTTGCTCTTCTTGTTCTCGTTCTCCTCCTTCCCTGGTTCTTGTACTTGCTCTCCTTGCCGTTTCTTGCCGCCGCCGCTTCTTCTTCCTCCTGGAGACCCGGACGCTCCAATCCAGGGCCGCTTCGCCCCCGGATGTTCCAGTCCGGGTACGCTGCTTCCTTGGTTGTTCTCGTCCGGGTTCCACGTGTTTGGCCGCTTTTCCATCTGCTCCTTCCCCTCCTGCTTCCTGACTTTCTTTCGTCGTGTTCTTCCTCATCTGGCCCTTGCCCTTGTTCATGTGCTCCTCGCTGCTGTTATCCGCTACCGTATCCCCCTCCCTTCGCAGCCCCGGACGTTCCAATCCCGGGCCGGTGGCAGCCCTGGACGTTCCAGTCCAAGGCCTCCGCCCCCCGGATGTTCCAGACCGTGTGCTTTGGTTCCCTGGATGTTCCAGTCCGGTTTCCACGTGCTTGCTTCTCCTTCTCCTGCCTCTTCTCTCCTCTTGCTCTTCTCGTTCTCTCTCTCCACCGACCCTGACTCTTGTGCATGCACTCCTTACCCCTTGTCGTTTCTTGCCGCCGCCGCCTCTTCTTCCTCCTGAAGCCCCGGACGCTCCAATCCATGGCCGCCTGGCCCCCGGTTGTACCAGCCCAGGTGCGCTGCTCCCCCGGGTGTCCTTGTCCGGGTTCCACGTGGTTGGCCGCTTTTCTTTTGCTCCTTCTCCTCCCACTTCCCTTCTCCCGTCCGTCATGTCCTTCTCCATCTGGTCCATGCTGGTCCATGCTGTTCATGTGCTCCTCGTCGCTTCTCTCCGCCACCATTTCCTCTTTCTTCTGAGGCCCCGGACGTTCCAATCCCGGGTCGTTGCCTCCCCGGACGTTCCAGTCCAGGGCTTCTGCCCCCCGGATGTTCCAGTCCGGGCGCATTGCTTCCCCGGATGTTCCAGTACGGGTTCCGTGTGCCTGCCTCTCCTTCCCCTCCCCCTGCCCGTCTCTTGTATTTCTCGTCCTCTCTCTCCACCTTTCCTGACTCCTGTTCATGCACTCCTTATGGGTTCTTGCCGCTGCCGCTGCCTCTTCCTCACGGCGCCTCGGAAGCTCCCGTTAGATGATCTCCAGTGCCGCCCCGCTCCCGGTTGATCCTGACCGGTGCGTTGCTTCCCCGGGTGTTCCCATCCGGGCTCCATGTGTTTGGCTGCTTCTCCTTCTTCTCTTTCTCCTCCCACTTCGCGTCTTATCTCCTTCTTGTCCTTCCCCATCTGTTCCTTGCTCTTGTTCTTGTTCTCCTCTCCGTTTCTCTCCGCCGCTGTCTCCTTCTCCTTTTGTTTTTTTTTGCCCCGGACGTTCCTGTCCCGGGCTGCTTCGTCCCTGGACGCTGCAGTCCGGGTTCGTTGCGTCCCCGGATGTTCCAGTCCTGGGGGTCCGTCCCGTTGCCTCGGAGGTTCCAGTCCGTGGCACCGGGTGCACTTCCGGACCATCCAGTCCGGGGGTTTGGGCCGTGCTCCTGTCCGCCCCGTATGCTCCAATCCAGGGCGTCTTTTTGACGTATTCTCCCCGTTGCCTCGGATGCTCCAGTCCGTGGTGACAGGTTCACCCCCGGACGATCCAGTCCGGGGGCTAGTGCCGTGCTCCTTTCCGCCCCGGATGCTCCAATCCCGGGCGTCTCTTTAAGGTGTCGTCTCCGTTGCCTCGGATGCTCCAGTCCGTGGCACCGGGTTCACCCCCGGACGATCCAGTCCAGGGGCTAGTGCGGAGCTCCAGTCCGCCACGGATGCTCCAATCCAGGGCGTCTTCTTGTCGTATTCTCTCCGTAGCCTCGGATGCTCCAGTCCGTGGCACCGGGTTCACCCCCGGACGATCCAGTGCGGGGGCTAGTGCCGTGCTCCTTTCCGCCCCGGATGCTCCAATCCGGGGCGTCTTTTTATCGTATTCTCTCCGTTGCCTCGGATGCTCCAGTCCGTGGCATCAGGTTCACCCCCGGACGATCCAGTCCGGGGGCTTGGGCTGATCTCCACTCCGCCCTGGATGCTCCAATCCCGGGCGTCATAGTATCTTGCTCTCTTTGTTGTCTTCGGCGTGTGCGTGTGTGGTGCATTGGTTTTTCTTTCGCGCGCCCATCGTCGTTGCTCGTCCCCCGCTCCCCCCGCTCCGCTTTCTTTTCCTTCCCGCCCTTTCCTCTCCCTCCCCGCCCCCGTCACCCTCAGTCCCGTTTCTCTCTTCCCCTGCTCCCTTTCCCTCCCTTTGTGGTGGCTTTGCTGGGGCACGCACTCAAGCTCCTAGTTTCTACGCGCGCATGTTGCTATGTTTTGGGGCGGGCACACTCGTTCATTCATCGTCTTTCTTTCCTGTCTTCTCTTTGTTCTCGTGCTTTGTTCCTCATCTCGTCCCTTCTCTTGCCGCATGCACTTTGTGTTGCCTTTGCTTACTTCGTGTCCTGTCCTCCTTTTTTTGTTTGGGGCACGCACACAGGCTCCTACTCCTACGCATGCAGTTTGCCACCAACGTCATCTCTTTCGTTTTGCACTCTTGTCGCTCGCTATTTATGCGTTGCACTCTTTGTTCTTGGCAACGCCCAAGAGTAGGCGTGTGCTCTTAATGCATCCACCGATCCCCTTGCCATTTACATGCTATTTATACATTTTGTTTGTTGTGTTTTGTACTCCTTGCACTTGCACTTGCATTGTTTTCATGTCTTGCTCATTTTTATTGATGTGCTTTAGGACTTCTTTTTTTTCGGCGACGCCCAAGAGTAAGCGTGCGGTCTTTATGCATTCATGACACATGCTATCTATGTGTTGGTTTGTGTACTCCTTGCATTGGGCGACGCCCAAGAGTAGGCGTGATGTCTTATGGCTCTCCTTATTCATGTGGTTTCCTGGACTCTTTGTACCCCTCGTTGCCCTAGAGTTTTAATGCACTCGTGACACATGTTATCATGCTATTTCTGTGTATGGCTTGCGTTGTACTCCTTGTACTTGGCGACACCCAAGTAGGCGTATGTTCTCTACGCATCCTTTGATGTCCATGCTATTTACATGCCATTTTGCCTTTCATTTGTTGGGTTCCGTACTCCTTGCACTTGGCAACGCCCAAGAGTAGGTGTGTGGACTTAATGCATTCATGACACCTGCTATCTATGTGTTGGTTGGTGTACTCCTTGTTTTTGGCGACGCCCAAGAGTAAGCGTGGTTGCGTGTGTTTTTTTCCACTTCCCTTGCGCTCACTTTGTGTGTTGTTGGAGCATGCACTCAAGCACTATTCCCCTACTTGCGGGCACTTGGCTATTGTTTTGGGGCGTGCAGAAGTCTGCTTCCTTGTTTGCTCTCGTTGTTCGTGTTGCGCTGCTGTGTGTGGTGGGTTTTTCGCCGACCTGGCCAAACAGTGGCGCAAAATCGTGGGGGGGTTTCGGAGGTCGGAAAAATCCATTTTTCCATTGTTGTGGTAGTTTTCTGCCTCGGTTTCTTGTTGTTTACTTTTATTTCACTGGCCCGCGCGAGACAGTGGTAGTGGGGTTTGAACCCAGGACTCCCAAGCCAGAAGCGTTGCCTGGGGTCGGGGCCGGGGCCGGGCGCGTGGGTAGCGGTGGGCGGCCTAGGCGGAGGCGGCGACAACGGGCCAGGACGCCCGAGGCGTGCGCGGGGCTGTGTGCGCGGGCCGGCCGGTGACTGATTGCCTTACGGAGAGTCCCACATGGAGGGGTCGACGGGCGTCCAGGGGGCGTACGCAACGTGCAGGTCGGGTAGCAGAGGGCGCACGTGTAGGGCGTCGGCGTGCCCGATGAGGACCTCACTGAGGACCGAGGGGTTTGCGGCAAGCAGGATGCGTTGCCCGGGGGGGGTGGCGGCCAGGAGCGGGCAGATGTCCGCGGCCCGTCACGAGGGGGTGATCACGACGTGGCCAGGGTGCGGCCCTGGGAGAGGTCCGGGGGGCGTGGGACCCCGGCCTGGCGGTCGACCATGAGGCGCCACGTGGCGCAGTGGCGAAAGAGCCAGACTAAGGCGATGCTGTGGCGCAGTGTGAGGGCCTGGGTGCAGGGCGGCCTGGGGACGTGCGGTGGGAGGGGGGGGGGGCGGGGCGGCGACGTGGGAGAGGGCCCGGCGGAGGAGTGACGTCAGCGACGTGTGCGTCATGCTGAGGGTGGAAAGGAGCTCGCGGAGGAGTCCTTCTCGGCCGGCACTGTCAAGCAGAGGGGGGGCGCCATGGGGTGTGGTTGGAACAGGGCGTGGGGGCAGGGGTGCCCGCAGGGGAGGTCCCCGGACCGGAGCCCCCGGCAGTGGTCATCCATGCCGTGGGGCACGGGGTATAGTATGTAGGGCCCCGCCACCCTGCGCAGTTTTTGAGGGTTCAGGTTGTTCAACCACCCCCCCAACCCTGATGGTGACGGAGCCCTGGTCGATCCAGGTGGCTTGGTCTCGGTCGATGTTGTGGTGCAGGGCCCTTCTGATGGTGCTTCACGTCCTGCAGTGGGTGGTGTCATCCGGGCTGGGGCATCCAGTTTGGATGAGGGGCATCCTGGCGTTTGCCGGAGCGCAATTAATGACATTGGGGGGTGGCGGATTGCCGTTGACACCAGTAGCATTGTTCCCCACAGGTTTGATGCCCACGGGTGAGATTGACTGCTTAGAACACACACACGAGTGCATCCTCTTTACCTTCGCTTGTTTTTTGTACTCTCTCCCTCACTTGCTCTCGTTCTCCAGCGGTAGGTAAGGTGAGTAAGCCCAGGAGGGACCACCCCCTGGTTGAGTCAGTGATTGTGGACACAGTGGGGTATGGATTGATTGTGAAAGGATTGTTAAAAATGGTAGATCGCCAAACTCGTGCATACCCCTGCATGCATATGACGCATTAAAGGGTAGGCCACACGAGGTGCTCACGGTATAACACTTGTTTCTGTTACCCAGGGGCTCCACCCTACGTTTTTTGAGAGATCGGGTGGAGTTCCTTAAGCTTGCTTGCTTGGTAGGTCGGCTTTTAGGCAGCGTATTATTTTCCAGCCAGAGATCCGTATAATACGGGGAGGCTGCTTAGGTTCCTCCGCTAAAAGCCGTCCTGCATTTGCCTCTGTTCTTAGGTGGCAAAAGTCGGGGTGATTGGTGCAGTCCCTCGCCCAGCTAAACAGGGCGCAGCTCCCACAATCAACAAACTGTACCCCAGCCAGAAGTGGCACGGACAGTCCGACTTTATCATCATTTAGGCTTTGCACACAGACAGAGCACTCCTTCTCTCCAAGCCCTGATCAGGAAACGTGTAGTGACGTCCCTGTTAGGCCACAGTCGCTTAGTAGCGCTGTGTTCTCTTGTACCTTCACAGGTGGGCCACTGGGGCCTGGGACCTCTTCTTCAACGACAACAAGTAGCGTGTGTGTGTAGGAGTGGTAAGCCTGGGTGAGGGTTTGAGCACAGCGCTCGCTCACCCTTCAAAGGCTGGTGCCACGGTAGTGATTGTAGGAAATGTAGTGTGTGTCTCACTGTCCCGCCTGTTTCCTGAAATGTTATCAGCCTTTTGGTGGGCAGTGGCAGTGGTGGTCAAGCTTGTGGCCGTGTAGCAAACAGGCGTTTTCATGCCTCGTGGCTTTTGGCCACCCTTCCTCTGTAGTAGGCAGGTAGGTAGGCAAACAAATTACTTGTGTTAGCGCTGGGTGTTCCCCCAAGGAAGTCCGGTGCCAGCACAGATATTGGGCACCTAGGGGCGGAGAGACCTGGGGCGTACCCCATGGCACCGTGTAAAGACATCCACCCGGTTTAGCAAGGGTGCAGACTTGGGTGTAATTAGGACACCATTTCTGCAGCTTGCTCATAGCTCCTCAGGATCAGCACACTCACACAAACAAAGGAAGGTATAAGAAGGGTCCAGTCCCTAGGCTTCTTCTGAGAGGCAAGCGTTTCAGCGACCCTCAAGAACTCTCCTAGGTTGTTCTGCAACAAGTAGTCCACTAGAACAGAATTCAGGCGTCCCTCAGGAAGTACAAAGGCAGAAAAGGGTTCCCAGGTAGCTTCTTCAACTCCAAACCCTTCCCACAGGGTGAGTAAACGCCACCCTTGACCATAGCAGTGTCGGATAACCGACTTCACCAGGTAGAAGCCTTCCTTAGTCATCTCCTCGGCGTTCATGGCTGGGAGTTCTCCTTCAACTTCCATTGGGCTGGCAGGGCCCTGCACCTAGGCTTTTAGGGTAGGAAAAATTCGCGAATCAGTCCTAAAATGAATTCCATGGTGCATAGAACACCTCTTTAGACTTTAGAGGTGCCTCCATAGCAGCCTTGGGGAAGTTATAAATAGTTGTTGGGTTTCACCACAAAACACTTCCTTTTGGACACTTTGTTCTAAAAAATATAGTTGCCTTGTTAGTTGACAAGTCTTTTGCGACTCAATCTGCATCTAATATTGAATGGGCAATTTTCCGGTATTTAATGGGGTCCAAAGTCAGACACAGTAAGAAAAAGTCACTGCCATGTCTTTCTTGGAGGGCTTGATCCAGGCCAAGCCCCCCTTAAAACCCTTTTGTTGATGCTAAGACTAACTTAAGTATTTTTATGACTCTTTTGAAGCCTAAAGTACACTTTCTCAAGGTAACTAGGGTGTTAACCCTAGCCCCCCATTAAGTTCACCCCTACCACTCAGCTGAGCGGAGGTACCCTCCTTCATGGAGGATATACCGAAAGAAAATAAGCATTTCATGCTTTAGGCCTTGGAGGTCAAGCCTAGTGGTCTCCCACCCCAAGTCCCCTATACTCAATTATTTCTACCACTTATTGTGGTTCTACGTTTTAACTGTTTCTGAATTCAGTTGCTTGGCCAAGTCATTTTCTGTGTTGGCCTGACATCTATGCCCCACATTCCTAACCAGCACCATTTCACCCAAAAGAGTGCACATGAAGTGCCTAATGCTATCTTGGAGGCCTGAGTCAGTCCAGGTTTCATATAAAATCTTTTGTATCATCCTTTATGATTGAATCTATGTGTTTATACCCGCATTGTCTGTCTGCAGCCCTTCTGTGTTACACTGGATTCCAAAACCAATCATTGATTCAATCCACATCCTGTTCTTGCTCTACTTGCTGCTTTGGTTTGGGTTTCCAACTTCAAAACCTGCAGGATTTCATCAAAATATCTAGGGCAATCATCAAGGACATCTTTCCGGTAGCAGAGACAGTCCCTTGTGACCTTTTGAACCGACCCTGACAAGAAGTGCAGCACACAAAGCTCAACAACAAGTTCATCATGTCCACGCCAAGCGTCAGGACCTGGCCCATAAGAACTGTCCAAGTACAAATGGGCAGCATGGCCCACCCTATCAGTGAACCACCTTACCGAGCTCCAGAACATCTCAGAGGCACATCTGGGTCCCAAGGAGATCCAGATCGCAGAAGGGCGGAAGAAAATAAAATCGTTACCACCGAGGCCTTAGCGGCCCACGGTGGAGACAGCCTGCATCATCTCCACAGGCGTGTAGCAGCCTCAGTCTCCCAATTCGCCTGTCCGGCTTCATCCTCAACAGCCATTGGAGGCTCTGAGGAATACGAGGGGCTGGGGAAGAAAATGGATGAATACATCCTCCCTGAGGAGTACTACGAATCCATTCGCGGAGAAGATGGGGAGGAGCCATTGGCAGTACACGGATCCAGACCACGTACAGACCTAGGGTCCTACACAAACTCTGGCCCGCCGTCCGACAGAGCCGAGACAGCATCCCTGCCAAGACGACCGAGACCCGAGTATCCAAGAGCATGTTCTCCAACCCCAAGGGCTCCCGAAGTGGGCCCGACTCGAGTTGAGGAACAACATCATCCAAGGCCAACGTACGGTGCCCTGGATCATACGGCCGAACTGCTGGCCAAACTTGTGTCTGGATCAGAAAATGCAGATGTGACGGCCCTATCGGAGGCCATTAAGGCGAAACTGGGTATTGCAGAACCCTTACCCAAGCCAGAGTTGTCCTCCCCCTCTCCCGGACTGAGTACCCTGGCCAAAGATCTTAAGAGATCAAGGGTTTCAAGGCTGTTGCCTAAGGTCACCTGCCCCAGCCCTTTTCACCCCTGTGCCAGGACAGTGCCCATGGCTGAACTACAGGACGTGCCTGTGACAGAGACTGAGAAAAGAGGGCTGTCAGCCGTGGCACCTTTCGCCGGCGTATCGCCTTCTGGCCTAACTCCGGGGGGTGGGAAGACGGGCAGAAATATTGCCCAGGCGAACATCCAGCTGGAACTGCCGGAGTTTGACCCCAAAAATCTGCCCGAATGGGCAGAAGAATTTGCTGAGTTTCTTTTGCTGACTGGCAGATCCCATGTGGATGTGGCCACCAAATGCCCACTGCTGAAATGCTCATGCAAAACGAAATTTTTGCAAAAACAGGTGAAACAGATTGTGAAAACCTCTTCCACCTGGGCAGAGGTACTCCAGAGGTTGGAGAAAACGTTCCCAGTCTATGAGACTGACCTCAGTGTGCGCACACAGATAGAGGAGCTACCTATGCTCCCTGAGTTTTCCTCCGCTGCGCGAATCTGTTAATACGTGTGCGACTTGGAGTATCTGTTTTCGCGGATGAACGTGGGCTCCTACGGAGCCACTGAGCCGCACCTGTGGCTCATGAGTAGGATCCCCCAACGTACGTGGGATGATTGCCGCTCTACCTCTGAGAGGAAGAGTCGGACCCACTCGTACGATGAACTGGTGGACCTCCTGATTGAGCTAGCTCTTGAGAGAGAGAATCACTCCCACATGGAGAAATTCCTCAAGAAGCATTTGGGTCGAGGTGGTACCCCTACCCCCGAGCATGGCGAAGAGAAAGGGTCTAAAAGTCCCACTAACACCAACCAGGGAGGTGGTAAAGGGAGGGGTAACCTACGTGCCATGAATGAGGTTAAACCTGATGCAGGTACACCCTCTCTGTTCTACTGCAAACCTGTCAATGACAAGGGGGGGCCTTGTCATGCCTCTGACTGCGATCACCGCAGTAGCTGTATGCTGCAGATGAAGCGACAGCAGCATACCAAGGATGGGAAAACTGTGACCCATCAGGATCATTTCAGGTGTACCATCCCCTGTGGGTATTGTGTCAAACGTCGTCACTACTTAGACGAATGTCACATAAAGAAACGCGAGAGTGATAAACTCAAGCGTCAGGAGGCCGAACGCCAGAAGACCCAAACTCCCACCAGAAATCCCCCGAATGGGGATAAAGGTGGTAAAGGAAGTGGCAAGGGGGTTGGCAAAAATGGACCCCCTAACCCCCAAAGGCGCTCATCAGCGCCCGTTGCTACACCCACTCCTGCTGCTACACCTGCTCCTGCCGCAGGTGATCGTAAGAAGCGCCCCCAGGGGGATAACACTACCCCTGAGGGGAATAACTCCAAGAAGAGGCGCTTGGCCTGGATGGCCAGGTCCCTCATTGCTGCAGGGGTGGATGTCAAGTTCCCTGATGAGGAGTAGGGGGGCGGCTCCAAAGAGGAGGACTTCGTTTTCTGGATCCTCGTGAAAATCGGGGATCAAGTTTTTCGAGCGGTGCTTGACACCGGTGCAACACTTTCCATAGTGGCCTGGCGCCTGCTAAAGACTTTCAAGAAAACTAAGACCGTGGCCATAAGAGTAGGGGATGGGCGTACCATCCATTCCGTGGGAGGGGGGGGGTGTCAATGTGACTATATGCCTGGGCGACGAAACCGTGACCCAACACTCGAGAGTGCTGGACACCGACGCCTTTGACATCGTCATTGGTACAGACTTCCTACGAAGAAACCCCCAGGTAAAAATGCTGTCTCTCCAGCGCCCCTATTCTTTGCACTGCGACTTTCACAGTGGGCTATTCTCCAAGGTTTTGCAGCTGTCAGGACGAAAAGTGTCTGGTCTGCGCTACGCATCCAAGACTAACTATCGTACTGAAAACTACCAATTGGCCCGTCACGTTCTTGAAAATGGACTGGCGGCCCTTCAGATAAACCTGGATGAGATCCAGGTGGAATTGTTTGCGAGCCAAAAACAGCACATCATGCAGTTGTACTGCTCCAAACAATTGAACAATGCTTTCCGTTTCTTCTGAAAAGCAATGGGCCTAGCGTATGCTAACCCTCCCTTCTCCCTGCTCGCGAAGGTTCTAACCAAAATCGCTTATGAGGGAGGAAGGGTTGTCATGTGCACCCCTGACTGGGGCTGCTCTCGTGAACATGCTTACTGGCGCCGTATGCTAGATGGAATCACCGTGGGAAGAGTGCAACTCCCCGACGGCCCCATCTATGTGCCTGAGGACTCAGACACAGCTATGCAGGCCCCTGAGTGGGCCAGTTTCCTGTCCATCGTTGATGGATCTCCCAATCCTGTACCCCTGTGTGACCTAGACCAGGTGCTACTGAAAGAGGTCATGGCCAAAAATCGTGGCCTGACCCTCTTTGATCTCAAAGATCCATCTCCTGAGCACCTATCTGCCACACTTACAGGGTGTGAATCTCCCGATGGCTATCTGGAACCTGCAGCTGTAAAGGAGGATGCTGACGACCAGCTGTCTGAAATTGCCAGCACCAAGCTGTGTTGACCTAAAACACAGTGCCTTCCTAGCCCAGCTGTTGCTGGAGGAGGTAGATCTAGAGTCAAACCTTGAGCCCGCTTCCCCTGTTGGGAAGCCAGTGCTACACATGCAGCCTACACACACAGGTGAACCCGTGGCCCGGAGTGCTGATGCTCTGGCGCGGCCTGCTGCTAATAACATGCCATGGTCTGAGCATGACACCCAGGAACTCCGGCGGCTGTTGTACCTGAAGGCCGAAGGTATTGAGCGCCAAGAGCGGCTGCAATACCTCAGACAGACCTGGAAATCCTCCATCTGGTCTGATGAGGACGATGATTCCTATACGCTGCCTGATCCTGAGATACCGCTAGTGTATTCTCTGCACTATCGGCAGCAACGTCCCCCTGAGTGGGACGATGGTTCTGTGCCTGCCGAAACTGCTGATCGGCAGAAAAAGAAAGAATATGGAAAGAGCAACCTCCATGCTGAGGAGGATTTCCTTCAGAAACTCGAGAGTCTTAACCTTGACCCCCGCCTGAAGAAACTGCTGATAACCTATGAGGAGGTGTTCGGCGCCTTGCCGCTTCCCCTCTCTTGTAAAAAACTGGTCCAGATGGACTTGAAACTGAAACCTGAATCCTCCCTATCCCGCTCCACAGGAACAGGTTGAAGAAATCCAGCGCCAGATTCAGGAATGTATTGATGCTGGCCTCGTTGAAGAATATAAGAAGAGGGACTACCCCCACCACTGCAGTCCCTGTTTCCTGGTTGCCAAACTAGGGTCGACTGCCCTACGACTGGTTGTAGACTATGTTGAGGTCAACAAGAAAGCCCAGAACCACTCAGGGAGTATTCCTAACATGGAAAATACCCTGGAGGGTATTGCCAAATGCAGGTACAAGACCAAAATGGACAAACGCTCTGGTTTCTGGCAGGTGGACCTAACCGCCGCAGCTCAGGAGCTGCTGGCTTTTATAACCCCTAAAAGTCGTGTCTTTAAGTGGAAGATTATGCCTTTTGGGGTGGCTAATGCCCCAGCGCTCTTCCAGGAGCTAATGAACAAAATTTTGTACATACTGAGGCGCAGGCCTCTAGTACAGGAGTTGATTTCTCGGGGTGCAGAAATGGAGGCTCACATCGAAGACGTGAGTTTGGGTACTAATACCAAAGAGGACCATGTCCTTCTCCTCCGTGAGTTTCTCATTGTCTGTCAAGAAGACCATCTCCAAATCAAACTCGAAAAATCTGATTTTTTGAAAGAGGAGATGGAATATTTGGGTTCCGACGTGGGGTATGGTTGGTGGAAACCAGCCGCGTCTAAGATGCAGCCCCTACAGGACATGCAGATTCGCGATGACCCTACGAAGGGTCTACACAACGTGAGGAGTTTTGTGGGCGCCTGTAATTTCTATCGGCGTCACATCCACAATTTTACTTACTCCTCTGCCCCCCTCACTGACCTAATCAAGAAAACTACTCCCTGGAGGTGGACCGCCAGATAGGAAGAGTGTTTCCAGGAGTTGGAGAAGAAGATTGCCTCCTCCAACTGCCTGTGAGTACCCCGCCCTGAGGGCGAGATAGTCCTGATCACTGAAGCCAGTGATGTAGGCAGGGGTGGTACGATCTACCAATTGCAGGAGCTTAACCCCGCTGAACTAACCCACTGCCATTATCGTACTAGTGGACTGAACCGTGATGGTTCGTTGAAACATGGCTATCCTGCCAGTGAGTGGCGACTGGTGCCACTGGGACACTGGAATTGGAAATGGAACCAAGCGCGTTCCAATTACAGCACCTATGACCAGGAACTCCTGGCCGGTATGTTGGTGCTTTCGTCACAATCCCGACTCCTGGGATCTAACCCTATTGTCTGGCTGTGTGACCAGGAGCCTGTGAAGTCTTTTCAGAAGGGCCAACCACCAGAGAAAGCAAAGCTAAAACGGTGGTGGACTTACCTGAGCCAGTTCAGGCTGACAGTGCATCATATCCCCGGAATAAAGAATGAACTGTCTGACTATATATCGCGCAACAACTTCGATGCGCTTATAGGTCAGAGCTCTGAGGCGCTCGCCAGAGAGGCTTTCCAGCGTATGGATGTCCCGCTTGACCTGTCCATGCGCACTGCTGGAATCCTGGAGGATTGGAGTCTAATTGACTATCAGTCAGAGTATAAAGAATTTATCCAAACCCTCAGCACTGGTCTCGAACCCCGTGTCATTGACGGGCACCAGTGGTATAAAAACAATCAGTACCTCTTCTACGAGGACCAAATTGTGGTGCCTGAGGCACGACTGGATGGGTGCCTGTAGTGGTCCCATCTCAGTTCTGGTCACACTGGCGCTAATCGCTCAGTGGACTTCTTTCGTGATTGTTTCTACTCTAGTCTAACCCTGACTGAACTGAGGTTGCGTATGCAGACCATTGTGGATGCTTGTGGCTGTCATGCCAGCAAGCAGAGCGACAGTAGGGATAGGGGCCTGATCTCCAGCTTATCCATACTCTATTGTGCTAACTCTCTTCTCTACGTGGATTTCATCCATGGCCTACCACGCTTCGGCGGCTATGATAGTTGCCTAGTGGTCACCTGTGGCCTATCTTGCTTCACCCGTGTGTTTTCTTGCAATAAGAAAATCACACGTGAGCAGACTGTGAAAATGTTGGTCGAACAATGGTTCGAACCTTATGGAGCACCTAAGCAGGTGCACTCTGATGAGGATGTACGCAGCCGCAGTGACACTGGGTGGTACAAACAAGTGCTAAATGCCCTCAAACTGGAGGTAACCACAGGTGTGCCCTATACCCACATGTCTAACCCTCTCTGTGAGAGACAGAACCGTGTGGTGGAGCAAAATTTAAGAATCCTGATGAAACAGGAGGGTACCAAGGACTGGGTACGCCTAGTGCCCTGGGCAGTGCTGACCATGAATTCACGGCGGAGCTCCTCTACGGGTTTCACCCCCCACGAACTGTTCCATGGAGGACGACCTGCTTGGTTCTTCAAAACCCCCTTTCCTGAGGACTTCAAGAGCCCTGTGGGAGATTGGCTGGGACACAAGCAGTCTCTGGCCAACCAGGCTGGGACTAACCTGAGACACATTCGTGACCGTGAACTGAGCCGACGGAACCGCCTACGGCGACCTGCCAGCCTCAAGGTTGGTGACCTTGTTTTGGTACACTATTCACGCCTACCCTCCTGGCCACGTAACTGCCTACTGGACCCTTATTTTGGACCCTATCGTATCATCAGGATAGATGGATCCAGGATCCATGTCAGGTGCAGTCCAGGTCTAGGTGGTGAACTGCTGTGTGCACCTAAACAGTTGAGGCACTATCACTCTGCTGACGATTTGTCTTGGGATGAGTGGCGCCTCAGCGACAGTGAGGTCGAGCGTATAGACCTAGAGAACGCTGCCAGTCCAGAGGAGGCAGACAAACTCGAAGAGATGACTGCCGATGAGATGACAGTCGATGGTTACTACGTGGTTGCAGGTATTGCTCGCCACCAGTATAAACAGGGCTGGAAATTCCTAACCCTGTGAGATGGCTGGGAACCTATGTCAGCCTTCATACAACCAGACGGGAGTATCAACCCCATCTTCCGCACCTACCTCGTTGAGAACAACGAGGGTCAGCTCCTAACCCGTGCTGAGACTATGTCCCAGCGTAAAAAGCGAAACTAATTTCCCTGTGTCAGTCTACTGACAGGTGCACTGAGCACTGCACTGACCCTGTCTGTGCCCTGCAGACCCATGCCTATGGTTTCCAGCGCGGGCTAGGTGGCCGCTTATCAGGATTGCAGCCACCCAGCGAGTGTATGCCTTGTTGACCATGTGTTGCATGGGGACTGCCCTGATGTAATGACCTTGGGGAGCCAACGAAGAACGGTGGCTTACTACACCAGGGGGGAATGACAAGCAAGGTGTTATGAGGCAATGTGTGTCTTCCCTCCTTGGGGACAAGCGAGCCCACAGTTCGGACCCCTGACTGGTCCAGACCCATGGGGTTCTACCCTTCCTTACAGGGTTTACCATACCCCTATGTGTGCTACGTATGTCTGTGTGTGTCTCACTTCTCTCCCTGGCGTGGCTCCCGGAGACCAGGCTTTGCTGACGTCGGACCGAAGGTCCTAATCAGGTACTATTACCACTCCCATGGCGCCCAATTTCTGTGCTGGCGCCTATCCTTGGGGGAAAACGGCAAAAGCCCTACCTACTAGAGGGGAGGGGTGGCCAAGTATGCTAAGGGCATCCAACACGCCCATTTTTGCTAAGGGCCAAAAGCTAACGCACTCCCCTGCCCACGAGGAAAAGCACGCGGGACAGGAGACACCACTACACTACACTCACTAACGCCAGCACCGGCCTTCGAAGGCAGGGTGAGCACTCATCACTTGCACTCAACCGCTGCCAGGCCTGCTGACCCTAACCCCTACACACGCTACTTGCTGTCAATAGTGTCTCGGGTCCTACTGACCCTCCTGTGAAGAAGACAAGAGAACACAGCGCTGCTAAGCAGCTGTGGCCTAACAGGGACATCACAACACGTTTCCCTGCTAGGGCTTGGAGGGAAGGGGTGCTCTTGTTGCGTGCACAGCGCGGATGTCGATGGAGTCGAACTGCCCACGCCACTCCTGGCTGAGGCGCAGTCAATTGATTGTGTAATCATCGCCCCTGTTTAGTTGGGGCAGAAAAATGGGTAGCCGCCGAAGGCAGCTGCTGCGTGCACCAATCACCCTGAACCTCTCCCACCTGTACAACAGAGGCCAATGAAGGGGTGTTTGCGGCTGAGGAACCAAGCCACACTCCACGTATTATACGCTTCTCAGTGTGACCTATAATACACTGTCCTCAAACAACCCCTGTCAAGCAAGCAAGCGTTGATCGACTCCTCAGGTTCTCTTAAAGAACGTAACGAGGAGCCCCGGGGTAACCTAAACAAGGTTTACCGTGCGCATTTCGCGTGGCCTACCCTTTGATTCGTCGTCTGCACGCATGCAGGGAAGGGGATGGTAACCAATACCACATTGACTCAACCAGCAGGTGAGCTCCTCCTGGGCTTACCTACCTTACTCACCATGCATCGTGTGAATGCCGAAGTGAAGCGAACGCAAAACAACCCTATTGCGAGTTATTAACAAGCCTAAGCGTTCTAAGCAACCCTACTCTAGCGCTACGGCTACACACGAACAAACACTTTCTTTTCTTGCCTGTGAGGAGAGAGCAAGGATGAATTGGGGTACAGGGAAAGCGTCACAGCGTGTAAATGCCTCAATTAGGCACATGCATCGCGAGCACAGCGCATATTCTAACTCTACGTGCGCGCTGCGCGCTCCATTCGCATCGGATACCTTTCATTCCTGTTTCAACCTGTGCAGAGCAAAGGAGATGAGCGCCCGAACCCCCAACGGACACAGCGTTGACAACCCTAACGTTTTAACGAAGCAACCAACACGAACGCAATGCGTGCGTGTGGGATGACACTGGCATACCTGAGGAGAGGGTTGACCACCTGCTCTGTGGTGTGGGTTGAATTTGAATACTTCTCTCTAAAGTTTATAAACCTTTTGATGCAACTGTGCAAAAATTTCCTTTAGAACTTTAAACACTACGGCTCATACCTTCTATTTCAAAAGCCGTTTACGCTTGCGCAACCTTGTTTTTGAAGTCCGCTTCCTTTGCGCTTGTCTGCGACTTTGAGTTATTTGTAAAAATGACGATTTTTCGCGTGATTTCGTCAATTTTTAGCAATTTGACTCGCTAAACCGCTACCCTTTTCGCTAAACTGCAGGAATCACTCCCTGTTGGTTACATTTTCTATTTTTTTCAGCTCCTGGAGGTTTGTGTCCTCCATTGGGAGTATTGCTCTGCCCTGGCCCTTGGTCAGGACGTTTATTAAAACGCTTTTTATACAGCGATCGCCGTCCGCATCAGAGCGGTCGACTGTACCCTGGTGGGCAAGCACATGTGCTCTAGGGAGGGAGTCCTGGATCAAACCCCACTACCCCGAATTTTTTACCAAGAGTTTTCGTCGCAAGCCGGCGACTTTTGAGGAATGCCCCATCAGAGGGACATCATTCACGGTACATTACACTGTTTTTCGAGGGTACCTACAGTGTGATAGGCTTCTTTGAACTGATGAGGATGTTTTTGGTACGTTTAATGCATTTTCTGAGGTAATTTTGGGAATATTTGAGCCTTTTTTCTTGGTCCCACCAGCTTAGCTAACTAGTACTCCAGGGGGGAGTAAGAAAAAGTCACTGCCATGTCTTTCTTGGAGGGCTTGATCCAGGCCAAGCCCCCCTTAAAACCCTTTTGTTGATGCTAAGACTAACTTAAGTATTTGTATCACTCTTTTGAAGCCTAAAGTACACTTTCTCAAGGTAACTAAGGTTGTAACCCTAGCCCCCCAAGAAGTTCACCCCTACCACTCAACTGAGCGGAGGTACCTTCCTTCATGGAGGATATACCGAAATAAAAGAGGCATTTCATGCTTTAGGCCTTGGAGGTTAAGCCTAGTGGTCTCCCACCCCAAGTCCCCTATACTCAATTGTTTCTACCACTTATTGTGGTTCTACGTTTTAACTGTTTCTGAATTCAGTTGCTTGGCCACGTAATTTTGTGTGTTGGCCAGACATCTATGCCCCACATTCCTAACCAGCACAATTTCACCCAAAAGAGTGCACATGAAGTGCCTAATGCTATCTTGAAGTCCTGAGTCAGTCCAGGTTTCATATAAAATCTTTTGTATCATCCTTTTGTGATTGAATCTATGTGTTTATACCTGCATTGTCTGTCTGCAGCCCTTCTGTGTTACACTCGATTCCAAAACGAATCATTGATTCGATCCAAATCCTGTTCTTGCTCTACTTGCTGCTTTGATTTGGGGTTTCAACTTCAAAACCTGCAGGATTTCATAAAAAATATCTAGGGCATTAAACAAGGACATCTTTCTGACATTGGTCATTGTTTGTGTTTCCTCTCTGCTTTTCTGAAAATTTTCCAGCAGTTCTTTTTCCTGTCACCGCTTTTTGTTGAAAATACAAGTTGACACGCACCTTGAGAAGTTTTGTCCACATGACATCACGCCTCAAATGACAAAACATGGGTAGTGCACAACAAAGCAAGGGGAAGGCTTGTACTCTGACTCGTCGATCACCAATGCAGCGCATCCGGTCCATTCAGGGAAGTGGTGCAGTGCACATCGTCAACCACGGCCAAGGGACCGCAAGAGGAGCAGTGGATTGTGTGTTGGTTTGCCTCTGATGTTCCGCCCTCTACTCTTTGTTTTGAGGATGAGTACCATCAGCGGTCAGCTTGTCCATAGCTTCAGCAAGTGGCTTCAGAGCATTAACAGTTTTCTCCATGTGGTCGAATTTTTGTGCCAGGTCTTTGATGGTGTTAATGAGTGCAATACTTTGTTTGGTAAGGGCACGGGTGGAACTTTGTTCATTCATCACATTCTTACCCCCAGAGCTGGGTGCGGCTTCTTCAATCTGCAGGGTCTGACCTTTTTTTCGTTGGAAACACTACAATGTAGCTGTAGCTACGGCTGTTTCTCTTGACGGAGAGGTGCTGTTTGGAGTTGAGGTTTACAATGCATGGTGCCAAGGGCTTACAGCGCACATTGTGAACGTGGCTGTCACCAACAGCCATTCTCCGCTCTGTCCCCAGCGCAAAACACACAGCACTTTGCAGCGGCACTGCCATGTTTACAGCCTCACCTGTGCCGTAGTCAACTAGCACAGCCAAAGACTGTTTTGCAGCAAGGGGCAATCTCACCTTGTCAGCAATGTCCTGCACTCCTCCTCCCAATGCAGAAGACAGTTGCCTGAGGTTACAAACTGCAAACCCCCCCTCCCCCTGCTCAACCGAATCTGCCTTCATTTGCTTACGCAGGCTTCCCAGGAGGCCTGCCTCTTCACGGGCAATGTCGCATTTTACCACATCGCTCTCCATTGGTCGTTATGGGCAGGACACATCGCCTTCGCTGTCAGTATTTTCCTCTTCTTCCTCTTCCTCGATCTCTCCCACTTCCTCTTGATTCTCCTCCTCTTCATTTTCCTCCTCTTGACTCTGCTCCTCTGGGGCATCCCCTAGAACATTGGATGCGACAGAACCGTTTTCGGCGTCTCCGTTCACGTCGCTTGTGATCTGAAAGCAATGGCGAGCAAGGGGGCAGTACAGCAGACACAGCAAAGTTCACGAGTATTGTAACGCGCAAAAGGCGCGTTAAACGACGTGTTAAATCGCCCATGATGCACCAGGTGCCGCTGAAAGCATATACGAACCTCCACACTGTCACCGCCGATTTCTTCTGTTTTGACGTTTGAGGGGCACTGAACATGCCCATCTGAGAAGTCCCCCTTTGACAGGGGAAAAGACGTGACAACCGACGCGTTAAGTATGAAATCAGCTGTACTGCAGCCGTGCGGTAGCAGCCACCTTCACAGACCTCTTCATTTACATCTACCTTTGTCTTATTGGTCTTCTTTGCGCTCTTTTTACTGCTGTCCTCCTGGTACTGCGTTGAACAACACCTACCATTTGAGGAGCAATGTGTGCCGCAGCGCAGCGGCACATCAAACGTTTCACGAATTCAATATTTAAATGACTACAATTTACTCTCGCGGCAAAAAACAGATTTTTATTTTGAGTATAGAACAGCACAAGACACCTGTTAAATTGCTGAAAATCGTGTTTACGACTACTTACCTGACGCGTGCGACGATTCGCACGATACCCGTCAACTCACCAGCTAGCTGCAGTAAAGGCTAGAAAAGATAGAAACGACCACCAGTGGGAGTAAAAAAATACATCATTAAGTAAGGAAAACCAGAATGCAGTATGCTAAAAGTTTGAATCTCAACCAAACTTACGAAACATGGAGAACAGAATGAGAGGGGGCTTTTGTCAGGAAATACATGTCAATGTGCAAGTCATGCCCAAATTGTGTAGAGCAAAGGAAGTAAAGTCATTTCAGCAAAGCTCTAAACGCCCAAAGATACGAGATGAACAAAAATTGATAATTTACAATGTCCTTGGACGTCTTTGACCCAATTAGTTACCGGGAAGTCCCCATTCAATATGAGATGCAGATTGAGTCGCAAATGAGTTGTCAACTAACAGGTCAACTACACTTTTCATATAAAAAGTGTCCAAAAAGAAGCGTTTTGTGGTGAAACCCAACGAATATTTCAAACTTCCCCAAGGCTGCTATGGAGGCACCTCTGAAGTCTATAAAAAGGATGCTAGGCGCCATAGAATTCATTTTGAGACCCCTTCCGGAATTCTCTTACCCTAAAAGCCTAAGTGTGTAGGTCCAGAGTGGCGATCTCCTCGTCGTTTAGTTCCCATTCTTCCCCACAGAGGTCCTCTGGGTCATAGTAGCGCCAGAGCTGTTGAGCAGCGCACACCAGGGTCCCCTCTAGTTGTTGAGAACACCGCACTGTGATGCGGTGACAATCCACAGACAGAATCTTGTAGGGCCCAAAGTAGGGGTCATCGCTGGTAGAGCGAGGCCAGGCGGGTAGCCGACTGTGGTGCACCAGCACCCAGTATCCCTCTTGATAGGAGGCAGGCACCCGGTGCTTGTTCTTCTTGTTCCACTGACGCTCCCTCACTCTCTCGAGCATAGCCTTGGCCTTGTCCACCTTGTCTTGCTGCTCCTTCACCCACTTACCCACAGTGGAGTAGGAATCCTCAGGATAGGGAGCGTGTAGGAACCACGCCGGGCGTCCCATGAACAGCTCACGGGGCGAAAAGCCAGTTGCCGGACTCTCCTAGGAGTTCATCATCAAGGATACGACGGGGAGTAGTCTCACCCAGTCTTTGGTGCGCTCAGTCTTGCACCATATCCTCACGTTCTCGTTGAGAACTCGAATCTGTCGCTCACATAGGGGGTTACTCGTACGAGTGTAGGGAATCCCCGTTGACACCTGGACATTGACGGACCTCAGGACTCTCTTGTACCAGCCAGTGTCGGAGGGCACTCGAACGTCCTCGTCTGAGATAATTTGTTTCGGGGCCTCATAGACACAGAACCACTCCTCCAGGAGTATCTTGATGGTCTCCTGGCCGGTGATGTGTTTAGTGCATGGGAACACCCTGGTAAACCTAGTCAGCCTACAGGTTACCACTAGGGCGAATCATAGCCCCCGAACTTAGGCATCTCCCTGTAGTCCACGTGAAGAACACTGTTGGCACAATGGGGGATAGGAAGGGTCGAATAGAGACCTCTGTCCCTGATATCCCCAGGGTTGCAGGACCGACACGGGCACTTGTCCACGATGGGCTGGAGGGATTCCCGCAGCTGATGGTCACTCCACGTAGAGTGGAACCACTGCTTGAACGGCCTGAGGGTACGCTCCGCTCCAACATGACCACTAGACTCATGGGTCCACTTGAGGAGTGCAGGGATACGGTCGCTAGGCACGACCATCTGGTCCTCATACCAGAGGTAGGTCTTGTCCCTCTTCCATTGTTCTTGGTTCACCAGGACGCGTTCCGCACGCTTCTTTGGGCGCTTGTAGATGTCTCCAAACTCCTTCATGTACTCGACTTGTTTGAGTCGATCTAGGGGTCTGATCATGGTCATATTGAGGTTCAGGTGTACATCCATACGGCTGAACGCCTCCTTGGCTAGCTCCCCAGACCTGGCACCAATCATGTCGTCAAAGTTGTTGCCGCTGATGTACTCCGCATACTCGTTCTTGACGCCCTGAATATAATGTACTGAGAGCTGTAGCTGGCTCAGGTAGGTCACCCAGCGTCTGATCTTAGTCTTCTTGCGTGGGGGCCCCTTCTGGAAGGCCCGGACCGGTTCTTGGTCGCACAGCCAACCACTGGGTTGCTACCCAACAGTCGGGACTGAGACGATGATAGCACAAGCATCCCCGCGAGCAGTTCCTGCTCATAGGTAGAGCAGTTACACCGGGCCTGGTTCCTTTTCCAGCTCCAATGACCCAGGGGAACCAGGACCCATTTGTCGTCAGGGTAGCTGTGCTTGAGGGTACCATCTCGGTTCAGTCCATCAGTCCCCCATTGGGAAAGAGCCGAGTTGGACTCCTCCTTCTCCAGTGGTTGCCACCGGAAAAACGTTCCAGCTCCACCCATATTGCTGGTGTCTGTCACCAGGAGAATTTCTCCTTGTGCCCTGAGCACGCCCAGGCACTTAGCGTTGGCTACTTTGTCCTTGAACTCATCGAACGCTTGTTGTTCTTGAGGGCCCCAGTGCCAGGTAGTAACTCTTCTTGATGAGGTCGGTCATGATGGCGATGGTGTAGGTGAAATTCTTGATGTGGGAACCGTAGAAGTTTCAGGCCCCAATGAAACTGCGTACATCATGGAGTCCTTTCTTGGGGTCTTCATGTCGTACCTTAGCATCCATCAGGGGTTTGGGCTTAAATGCCGCAGGGGTCCACCACCCATAGCCAATGTCGAACCCCAGTACTGCATTGTCTCCTGCACGAACTTACACTTCTCCAGCTTTAGTCTCGTGTGCTTCTCCTGGCAGACCGCAAAGAACTCGACCAAGAGGATTAGGTGGTCCTCCCGAGAATTCGTTCCCATGCATATGTCGTCAATGTGTGCTTCCATCTGGGCGCCTCGGGATATGAGTTCTTGCACCACAGGTCTCCGACGTAGGATGGATGGGATCTTGTTCATCAGCTCTTGAAAAAGAGTGGGTGCGTTGGCCACGCCAAAGGGCATCGTGACCTTTCACTTGAACACCCTCCCCTGAGGGGTGATGAAGGCTAGAAGCTCCTGAGCATTGGGCGTCAGGTCGACTTGCCAGAATCCACTCCGCTTGTCCATCTTCGTCTTGTAGCGGCAGGAGAGTATGTTCTCGAGGGTTGACTCCATGTTAGGAATGGACCCTGAGTGGTTCAGCGTTTTGTTGTTCAGCTCTCAATAGTCCACTACCAGCCGTTCGGCTTTAGACCCAGGTTTGGCCACCACCAAGCAGGGGCTGCAATGTTGGGGGTAGTCCCCATCCTTGTACTGCAGGACCAGGCCAGCGTCGATGCATTCTTGTATCTGTCGCTCAATCTCATCGGCCTGCTCTCCAGGAGCCGGGTAGGGTCTCCTACGTATGTTGTGACCCAGGAACTTGGGCTTCAGCTTGAGGTCCATCTGTACTAGCTTGTCACAGGAAGCTGGAGGGGGTATTCTCCGAATACCTCCAGCCAGGTCCTGAAAACCTTCTGTATTCTAGGGTCCAAGAGCTTGATCCCGTCCTCCACCTCCTCGTGAGAGTGTAGATTGCTTGCCCCTTGATGTGTCGAAGCAGGGAGGTGGTCCTCAACCAGCTCAGCGTCCTTGGTAGTATCCTTCAGCCCTTGGTAGGCGTATAGAAGGTCCCGTTTCACAGTCTCAGGTGGTCAGTAACAGCATAGGCACGCTCGAGGGGGTTCACATACGCATTCCTCTGAGAGTTCATCCTCCTCTGGGGTCCTAAAATGGGAACGCCACACGCTCTTCATGAGTTTTGGGTCCACCTCTCGTTGCCAGGCGGTAATCTTCTGTTCAAGGGCCTCCTTGAATTGGGAGATATCTCCCATAGACCCTTGCTTCAACGGCCATGAGCGGCGGGTAGGCCTAGCGTAGCATAGCCTTTTCGCCACCACTCTCCTCTTGGAGTCCACGTACTCTCTTAGCCTGGATCGGGGGTGCAACTCCTCATCCAAGGGCTCCTCTCCCCTCATGGAGAGTAGGGGTTTCTGTGGGGCAGCGTACTCGGCGTTCTCTACTTCCTCCACGCACGTCTGCACAAAGAAGGCGTCATGCTCAGTTTTGCCATCAGAGTGTATTGAGCTGGGTAGCTCGGATAGCCCACATTCTGAGACTACATCAGGATTAGGTACACGTCAGGGGGAATTGGGGGCAACAGTGTCCGACACGACGTACTTGTCTGCCCCAGGAGTAGGTTCTACTGCGTCTCGAGGCCGTAGTCGATTTTTCAGGACATTCAGGGTGTAGCGGACCATAGCAGGGTTGGGGTCTTCTCAGGGCACTGGGGCTAGGACCCCGTCCACCACGCTTAGCATGCCTCTTAGCCCACGCAAACTGAACCCCATTTTTTCACCTAAGCACCTAGATTTTGTCACTGAAAAAAATAGTTTTTTTGGCCATCTTGAAAATACTGTTTTTCAAAACCTTCCAAAGAATGCATTTTTAATCAGTTCTGCTCCTTTTTTGCTGTTTTTAGGGGGGTCAAATAACCATTCTTTAGTCCAAAATCAGAGGGTTTACCGGTCATTTTCCCCGAAAAAGAATTTTGTTGGCTAATTTGAAGAATACCAATTTTTTGATCGTCTGCAAAACTATTAGAGATGGGGGCTGTTCACACATCCTGTACATGTCCAGATGAGAAAATACTTATTATGGCAGGCTGAGTGCTCGGGGCCTGGCGCACTCAGCCAGCTGGAGTGAGATTTTCCGGCTTTTTTGAGATCACCTTTTGACATCGGAAGTGGCATGAAGCAAGGATGGACCAAAAGCAAAACTGCAAGATTCAATATGGGTTAAAGACTTGCACAGCGGAACACTCAGTGCGCGAGGGCTCGCGCACTCAACATGCTAGAAGCATGGGTTTTTGAATACCCCTGACTACTTGCATCCTGCCGACAGCCTCCAAAAGGCTTTTTGAGATTCCTCCCTTTTGGAATCCTGTGAAAACAGTGAGCTGAAGAGTAGGGATTAGACTATTCTCCTCTAGAGCACTTGCTTCATACGTCCTGTGACCTAGCGCTTCTGACAAACTGTTGTACAGCCCCAAAAGATGGGAGGCTGGGCACCTCGTTTGTAGCTAAACTGACTGAAAATCGTGTATTTAGCAAGGACTGAGGGCAACCCGCTATTTAGATCTATTACACCTTACATAGTGCATGGCGTGTACAAAACGTCCATTGATTGACGACTCTTGCTGCTGACATGACCCAAACGGTACGCCAGGAGGCACCCATTAAGACGTCAGAGCCTCATTTAGCATGGAATACTGTTTTTTCAGGACCATTGGGAAATACACATTCTGCATAATTGAGTGCACGAGGCCTCGCGCACTCAACATGCCAAAAAAAACGTTTTTTTCATACCTACTACTTGCATTCCGCTGATAGCCTAAAAAAATATATTTTTGATTCCTCTGTTTTTTAATTCTCAGTTTTCAGGTGGAAACACGCGGAAACTGCGCGTCTTTTTTTTGCACACAAATGCTGCCCTTGAGGTGAAAAACAGGGTGCAGTTTGCGTCGGCTAAGTGCTCCCCCATCCTGCTTTCCCGATGGGCGTCTTGGGACCCAGAGGCACGTGGATGGCATCGTCTGGCAGCTGGATGGAGGTGAGCGTCAGCTTATCCAATAGAGTACGCCAGTACTCATTTCCCCCATGGGCTCCCCAATCAGGGGAACACAGGACCATACGGGAATGTTCCAGGGCCACCTTGGTCAGGACCTTCCCCGGTTCACTGAACCTGGGGTTCCCGTCGGCCATCCCAAAAGAGGGCCAGTGAAATTTGTAGCAGCAATTTTTCACCTTGCTGCAGTAGAGGTCCAAGATTAGTTGCTTGTCGCTGGCGAATAGCTCCACGTTCAGATCTTCCCGGGAGTATCCCGACTTCTTCAGACCTTGGTCTAAGACATCCCTAAGGAGCTGATAGGCCTCAGTTTTAGAGGCGACCATCATGGTAGAGGGCTCCTTCTTGCATACCCTCAGGTAGCTAGACGTGTGTTTAGACTTCTCCAGTGGTACAGATTCCCCTCCATCACCATGGTCCACCTGGAGGACGTAGGGTGCTTGCAGAGTGACGGATAGAATCTGGGAGTGCTCGACGAATAAGTCGGTCCCTAGTACAAAGTCGAAAGCTTCGGTGTCCATCACTTAGAACGGATGGGTAATGCTCCCTGATCCCATAGGCAGGTCACCCTGACCGTCCCCACAACTGTGCACCACATGCCAATCTCCCATGCAGATGGCTGCGGTAGGCATTATGTTCTTCATGTCCCCACGAGGTAAAATTTTCCTTGCCACAAAAGATATAGTCGCCCCAGTATCCAGTACCCCCAGGTATTCTCATCCCCCAAGACGGATACGTACCCAGAACACCAGATCTGTAGGTCCCCCGGAGCGTCCCTGTCAGAGCTCTGCGGGGCAGGTCACTTCAAACCCCTTCTTTTGCAGTTTCTGCGCCATGCGCATGAAACGGGGACATTTGCGGGAGTTTGACTGATCCTCATCTTCGTTGGCACGCCTAGTCCCTTGTTCTTGTTGGGCTTGCGTCTGGGAACAGGTCACAGGTTCCGTGTTTGTTTGCCCACGAGAGGGCTCACAGTTCCCCCCTGGTGTAGGATTGGGGTTCCCTCCAGACTGGTCCGCGTTCTTGTCCTTCTCCGGCTTGCGGTCAGAGCCTCCTCGTCCACTTTTGCCCTTGCCACCTTGGCCTTTCCCATAGCCCATGAACCTGCCCTCGCCACTGTCCTCGTCGGCGCTGCCCTCGCTAGTGCCCTTGCCACTGCCGTACTCGCTCTTGAGCTTCGCCTAAAAGCGTTGCTGGTGGTAGCACTCGTCTTCGTAGTGCTTCCTCTTCCCACAGAACGCACAGGTGATTGTGCACCTGTAAGGGTCCGGCATCTTGGCTTTGCTGCCGATGTTGGTCTCTTGCTTCTTCCCCTGGACCACGAAACAGTTCCGCTGGTCACAGTCAGGGACATGAAGGAGGCAATCCTGCTCATCTCTGGCATCACCCCAGAAGAGATCGGTGACATTGCTCATGAAGCGAGCATTTTTGGAAGTAGTCCCTCGTCCAGGTCAGGGTCCTTGGCACCTCCGCCCATGGTTCCTAGAGCCGCCTCCGCCAGGACGGTAGGCGTTCAGGTGCTGGTCCCTTTCTTTCTCGGGCGCCAGCTCCAGATCTGAAGTAGCACAAACAGGTCCTCGTAGGTGAGGGCCCTTGCCTTGCGCTCCGCCGTTGCCCCGCATTCGTCCCACACTTCTCGTGGGAGCCTGGCCACCAACCAGAATAGCAGCTCATCACTGCCATAGGAACCGGGCGTCAGTCACCCTACCCAGTGGTCCAAGTCGGCCAGTAGCTCGGAAATCCTGGCCGGCTTGGGGTTGTTGGGCAACGCAGCCAGGTTCTGGATCTCGGCCCGGATGGAGAGGTCGGTCTTGTAGGAAGGATACTGCCTCTCCAAAGCAACCAGCACGTAAGCGAAGGTGGCGGACTTCGTCACGATCTGCTTGACCTGCTTCTCGAGGTATTTGGTCTTGCAGCACTACAAGAGCGGATAGCACTTCACTGGCCCACTAGCACGGGTTTGCCCGGTAATGCTAAGGAACCGGCCGAAGTTCTCAGCAAAATCGCTGAGGTCCTTACCCGTGAACTCCGGCAAGTTCACGGAGTAAGAAAAAGTCACTACCATCTCTTGCTTGGGGGACTTGATCCAGGCCAAGCCCGCCCTAAAAGCCTTTTGTTGATGTTGAGACTAACGTAATGATTTTTATCACTCTTTTGAAGTTTAAAGTACACTTTCTCAAGGTAACTAGGGTTATAACCCTAGCCCTTCATGAACCTCACCCCTACCACTCAACTGAGCGGAGGTATCTTCCTCATGGAGGTAATACAGAAATAAAGTAGGCACTTCATGCCTGAGACCTTGTAGGTTAAGCTTAGTGGTCCTTCACCTCAAGACCCCTATACTCAACTGATTCTACCATTTATTGTGGTTCTGCGTTTGAACTGATTCCGAATACAGCTGCTTGGCCATGCTGGCCAGGCCATATCCTGTGTCTGGCCTAACTCCCATGCTCCAGATTCCTAACCAACTCCATTCCATCCAAAGGAGTGCACATGAAGTGCATGGTGCTACCTTGGAGGCTAGAGTCATGCCAGCCTTCACATAAAAAGCATTTGTTTTATCCATTTGTGATTGAATCTTTGTACTTAAGCCTGCTTTGTGTGTCTGCAGCCCTTCTGTTATACACTGGATATCAAAACTATTCATTGAATCGAACCACATCCTGTTCTTGCTCTACTTGCTGCTTTGGTCCTATTTTTCAACAGCAAAACGTGCAGGATATCATCAAACCCATTTGGGCATAAATCAAGGATATCCTTCCGGTAGCAGAGGCATCCCTTGAGAACCTTTCCAACGGACTCTGAGAAGTACACAAGCCAAACCGAGCAAGCAAAATGTCCACACCATCAATGCAACTGTCTTTGGGGACTTGGCCGATTCGGAGTGTACAAGTACAACTGGGCAGCAGTGTACCCACCTAAATGAGTGAGGTCAAACTCAGAGTTGCATCTGCGTCTCAAGAAGATCCAGGTCACAGAAGGGCAGAACAAGAAGCGCCCAGAGAAATACCCTTATCCACTGAGGCCTTAGCGGCCCGTGGTGACAGCCTGCAACACCTCCGCAGACGAGTTGCTGTCTCAATCTCCCGCTCAGCCTGCCCTGCATCTTCGTCTACGGCAGTGGGAGGCTCTGAAGAACAAGAGAAACTGAGGAGGAGAGTGGACGAGTACCTGCTCCACGAAGACTACTACAAGTCCGTCCGAGGGGAAGATGGAGAGGAACCTCTCGAAGCCTTGGGGTCCCCACCACATACGGACATGGGTTCCTATCATTACTCCGGCCCACCTACGGACCTGGCTGACACTGTATCTCTACCCAGGCGACCGAGAGGGTGTGCTTTGCGTGCAGAGCAGCCAACAACCAGCAGAACCCCCAAAGTGTGTCCAGCTTATGTCGAGAATTCCCATCTCCCAGGGCCAACCTATGGTGCCCTGGACCGTACGGCCGAACTACTGGCCAAGCTGCTATCTGGGTCGAAAGATCCAGATGTGACAGCCCTGTCGGAGGGTGTCACGGCAAAATTGGGTATCACTGAACCCTTACCCAAGCCAGCGTTGCCCTCACCCTTCCTGGGACTCAGCTCGCGCGATGAGGATCACAAACGATCAAGGGTTTCCAGGTTACTACCCAAGGTCACATGCCCCAGCCCCCTTCATCCCGGTGCCATAACAGTCCCCATCGCTGAGCTACAGGACGCGCCCGGGACAGAGACGGCAACTCTCGCTAGCAGACCACCCCCCTTCAGACCCAACCTCAGGGGGTGGGAAGAGTGGCAAACCAATTGCCCAGGCGAACATCCAGCTGGAGTGGCCGGAGTTCGACCCTAAAAACCTGCCCGAATGGGCAGAGGAATTCGCCTAGTTTCTTTTACCCACCGGCCAATCTCACGTGGACGCGGCCACTAAATGTTCTCTTTTGAAACGCTCATGCAAAATTTTTTTTTTGCAAAAACAGGTGAGGCAGATTGTAAAAACCTGTTCCACCTGGGCTGAGGTTCTCCAAAGGTTGGAGAAAACCTTCCCGGTCTACGAAACGGACCTCAGTGTACGCACACAGATTGAGGAGCTCCCTATGCACCCTGAATTTTCTTCCGCTGCGCGAGTCTCTGAATATGTGTGCGACCCGGAGTACCTGTTCTCAGGAATGAACGTGGGTTCCTTTGGACCCACGGAACCCGACCTATGGCTCATGAGTGAAATCCCTACACGTACGTGAGATGATTGCCGCTCCACCTCAGGGAGGAAGAGTCGGACCCATACATACGATGATCTTTTGGACCTGCTCATCGAACTGGCCCTTGAGAGGGAGAAAGGCTCCCATATGGAAAAAGTCCTCAAGAGACACCTGGGTACAGGTGCCACCCCTACCCCTGAACGTGGCGAAGAAAAATGCGCTAAAAATCCCGTTAACGCCAACAAGGATGGTGGAAAAGGGGAGGGTAACCTGCGTGCCATGAGTGAGGGTAAGCCTGAAACCGCTGCCCCCCCACCTTTCTACTGTAAACCTGTCAATGACAAGGGATGACACTGTCAGGCCCTTGACTGCGACCATCGCAGTGGTTGTGTGCTGCAAGCGAAAAGACAGCAGCGCACCAAAGATGGGAAAACAGTGACCCATTGGGATCATTTCAGTTGTACCATCACCTGTGGGTACCGTGGCAAACGTCGTCTCTACGAGGACAAATGTCACATCAAAAAACGTGAGAGTGACAAACACAAACGGCAGGAGGCTGAACGCCAGAAAGCCCAAACACCCACCAGAGCTCCCCAGAATGGGGACAAGTGTGGTAAAGGAGGAGGCAAGGGGGGTGGCAAGGGTCGAACACCCAACCCCCAGAGACGCTCATCAGCGCCAGCTTTTTCTCCCCTTTCTCGCCGCTGCTGACCCCAAGAAACGCCCACAGGGGGATAACGCCTCCCCTGAGGGGTCTATCTCCAAGGAGAGGCGACTGGGCTGGAAGGCCAAGTCTCTCATGGCTGCTGGGGGTGATGTGAAATTCCCTGCTGATGAGTAGGGGGACGGCTCTGAGGAGGAGGACTTCTTTTCCTGGATCCTCGTGAAAATATGGGATCAAGTTTTTCGGGCAGTGCTTGACACCGGCGCAACATTCTCTATAGTGGCCTGGCACCTGCTAAAGACTTTCAAGAAAACCAAGACAGTGGCCATAAGAGTAGGGGATGGGCCGACCATCCATTCCTCACGGGGTGTCAATGACTCTATTTGTTTTGGCGACAAAAGTGCGACGCAACACTGCAGAGTGCTGGACACTGACGTCTTTGACATTGTCATTGGCAGGGAGTTCCTACGAAGAAACCCTCAGGTGAAAATGTTGTCCCTCCAAAGCTCCTATTCTCTACACTGCAACTTTCGCAGTAGCCTCTCCTCTGTACCTTTGGAGCTGTCAGGACGAAAAGAGTCTTGGCTGCGCTACGCAGCAAAGACTAAATATCGTACTGAAAACTACCAATTGGCCCGTCAGGTCCTTGAAAATGGACTGGCTGCCCTGCGGGTATCCCTGGACGAGATCGAGGTTGAATTGTTCGCGAGCCAACAACAGCGGGTTATGCAGTTGTATTGCTCGAAACATATGACTAACGCTTTCCGTTTTCTTCTGGAAAGCAATGGGCCTAGCGTATGCTAACGCTCCCTTCGCCCTGCTCGCGAAGGTTCTAACCAGAATCCTTTATGAGGGAGGAAGGGTTGTCATGTGTTCCCCCGACTGGGGTTGTTCAGGTAAACAGGCTTCTTTGCGCCAACTGCTGGACCAAATGACTGTGGGAAGAGTGCAACTCCCAGACAGTCCCATCTATGTGCCTGAGGATTCAGACACAGCAATGCAGGCCCCTGAATGCGCCAGTTTCTCTTGCATTGTCGATGGATCCCTCAGCCCTGTACCCCTGTGTGATCTGGACCAGGTGCTACTGAAAGAGGTCATGGCCGAAAATTGTGGCTTGACCCTTTTTGATCACAAATAACAATCTCCTGAGAACCTTTCAGCCACACGTACAGTGTGTGAATTATATGATGACGATCTGGAACCTGCTGCTGTGAATGAGGATGCTGACGACTAACTGTCTTAAGTCGTCAGCTCTATTCCCCCTGTTGATCCCATGTGTGTTGAACTCAAATGCAGTGCCTTCCTGGCCCAGCTGTTGATGAAGGAGGTACACCTGGAGTCAACCTCACAACAACCTTCCCCTGTTGGGAAACCTGTGCTGCACGTGCAGCATACTCCTGACGCTCTAGTACGGCCTGCTTCTAATAACATGCCACTGTCACAGCATGACGGGCAGGAACACCGGCGGCTGTTGTACCTGAGGGCCTATGGTATTGAGCGCCAAGAACGGCTCCAATACCTCAGACAGGCCTGGAAGTCCTCCATCGGATCTGAAGAGGACGATGCGTCCTACACGCTACCTGACCCTGAGATTCCCCTAGTGTATTCTCTGCACTATGGGCAACAATGTTCCCCTGAGTGTAATGATCGCTCAGTACCTGCCAAAACTGCTGATCGGCAGAAAAAAACTGAGCGTGGTAAGAGCAACCTCCATGCTGAAGAGGGTTTTGAGCAGAAAATCGAGAGTGTGAACCTTGACCCGCGACTGAAGAAACTGCTCCTGACCTATGAGGAGGTGTTCGGCGCCTTTCCGCCTCCCCTGTCCTGCAAAAAACTCGTCCAGGTGGACCTGAAACTGAAATCTGAATTCGGGAAGACGCGACTGAGATGTCGTCCCTATACCGCTCCTCAGGAACAGGTTGAGGAAATCGAGCGCCAGATCCGGGAATGCATTGATGCTGGCCTTGTTGAAGATTATAAGAAGGAGGACTACCTCCATCACGGCAGTCCCTGCTTCCTGGTTGCTAAACCTGGATCGACTGCCCTGCGACTGGTTGTTGACTATAGTGAAGTCAACAAGAAAACAGAAAACCACTTGGTGGGTATTCCCAACATGGAAAACACCCTGGAGCGTATTGCCAAATGCCGGTACAAAACAAAAATGGACAAACGCAGTGGTTTCTGGCAGGTTGACCTAACAACCGCAGCTCAGGAACTGCTTGCATTTATAACCCCTAAGGGTCGTGTGTTTAAATGGAAGGTCCTGCCTTTTGGGGTAGCCAACGCCCCGGCACTCTTCCAAGAACTGATGAACAAAATTTTGTACATACTGAGGCACAGACCTCTTGTCCAGGAGTGGATTTCTCGACTGGCAGAAATGGAGGCCCACATCGATGATGTGAGTTTGGGTACCAATACCCAAGAGGACCATGTCGTTCTCCTCTGTGAGTGTTTTATTTTTTGTCAGGAAAGCCATCTCCGAATCAAACTGGAAAAATGCGAGTTCAGGAAAGAGTAGATGGAGTATTGGGGTTTCGATGTGGGGTATGGCTGGTGGAAACCAGCCGCGTCTAAGATGCAGCCTCTACGGGACATGCAGATTCGCGATGACCCTAAGAAGGGTCCACACGACGTGAGGAGTTTTGTGGGCGCCTGCAACTTCTATAGGCGACACATCCACAATTTTCCTTACTCTTCTGCCCCTTTCACTGACCTAATCAAGAAAGCTACTCCCTGGAGGTGGACCGCCAGAGAGGAGGAGTGTTTCCAGGAGTTGAAGAAGAAAATGGCCTCCTCCGACTGCCTGGGGGTACCCTGCCCTAAGGGTAAGATGGTCCTGATCACTGATGCCAGTGATGTAGGGGGGGTTGGATAAATCTACCAATGGCAAGAGCCTAACCCAGCTGAACCAACTCATTGCCATTATCGTACCACAGGACTGAACCGTGATGGTTCTGTGAACCACGACTATCCCTCCAGTGAGTGGCGACTTGTGCCACTAGGTCACTGGAACTGGAAATGGAACCAGGCGCGTTCCAATTACAGCACCTACGAGCAGGAGCTCCTGGCCAGTATGCTGGTGCTCTCATCCGAGTCCCGACTATTGTGATCTAACCCTATTGTCTGACTCTGTGACCAGGAACCAGTGGAGGGCCCACCACCGGAGAGAGCGAACCTAAAACGGTGGTGGACGTACCTCAGTCAGTTCAGGTTGACAGTCCAACATATCCCTGGTATAAAAAATGAACTGTCTGACTACATATCGCGCAACAACTTCGATGCGCTTATTGGTGAGAGCTCTGAGGCTCTTGCCAAAGAGGCCTTCAAGCGTATGGACGTCCAGCTGGACCTATCTATGCGCACAACCAGAATCCTCGAGGGATGGAGCCTAACTGACTGTCAGTCAGAATATAAAGATATTCCCCAGACCCTCAGCAATGGTCTGGAACCCCGTATCGTCAATGGGCACCGGTGGCAGAAAAAGAACCAGTACCACTTCTACGAGGACCGTAGGGGTGGTGCCTGAGGCACGACTTGATGGGTGCTTACAGTGGTCCTATCTCAGCTCAGGTCACACTGGCGATAATCGCTCAGTGGACGTCTTTCGTGAATGTTTCTACTCTGGTCAAACCCTGACTGAAGTGAGGCCTCAAATGCAGATTATTGCTGATGCTTGTAGCTGTCATGCCAGCAAATAGAGCGAAAGTAGGGATAGGGGACTGATTTCCATCCTCCCCATACCCTATTGTACTAACTGTCTTCTCTACGTGGATTTTTTCACGGCCTGCCTCGCTTCAGCGGCTATGATAGTTGCCTAGCGGTCACCTGTGGCCTGTCCCGCCTCACCCGTGTGTTTTCTTGCAAGAAGAAAGTCACAGGTGAGCAGACTGTGAAAATGTTGGTCGAACAATCGTTCGACTCATACGGAGCACCTAAACAGCTGCACTCTGATGAGGATGTACAAATTTGCAGTGACACAGGATCGTACAAGCGAGTGCTGAACATCCTCAATGTCGAGGTAACCACAGGTGTGCCCTCTACCCACACGTCAAATCCTCTTTGCGAGAGGCAAAATTGTGTGGTGGAACAGAACCTGCGAATCCTGATGAAACAGGAGCGTACCAAGGATTGGGTACGCCTGTCGCCCTGGGCAGTGTTCACCATGAACTCTCAGAGGAGCTCTTCTACAGGTTTCACCCCGCACGAGCTGTTGCATGGAGGACAACCTGCTTGGTTCTTGAAAACCCCCTTTCCTGAGGACTTCAAGAGCTCCGTTGGGCATTGGCTGGAACACAAGCAGTAAATGGCGAACTAGGCTGGGACTAACCTGAGAGACATCCGTGAACGTGAACTGAGCCGACAAAATTGCCTACGGCGACTTGCCAGTTTCAAGGTTGGTGACTTTGCTTTGGTTCACCATTCCCGACTACCGTCCTGGCCCCGTAACTGCCTACAGAACCCTTATTTTGGGCCCTATCGTATCATCAGGATAGATGGATCTATAATCCATGTCAGGTGCAGTCCACGTCTAGGTGGTGAACTGCTTTGTGCTCCTAAGCAGTTGAGGCACTATCACTCCCCCGATGATTTGTCCTGGGACGAGTGGCACCTCGGCGACCGTGAGGTCGAGCGTATCGACCTAGAAAACGCTGCCTGCACTGAGGAGGCAGACGAACTCGAAGAAATGACTCCAGATGAGATGGCAGTCGATGGCTACTACGTGGTTGCAGGTATTGCCCGCCACGAGTATAAACAGGGCTGGAAATTCCTAACCGTGTGGGATGGCTATGGGTTATCTGAGGCGACCTGGGAACCGATGTCCGCCTTTATACAGCCAGATGGGAGTATCAACTCCATCTTTCGCTCCTACCCCGGTCAGAACAACGAGGGACAGCTACTGACCCGTGCTGAGACTATGTCCCAGCAGAAGAAGAAAACCTAATCTCCTTGTGCCTATCTATTTACTGTGCCCAACCAAACTGAGGGTGTTGCAAGCTTCAGGAGGCGGTGGTATACCCTGGACATCCCCTCCCCCTGTTGGCAGTCCCCTTCGGGCCACTCCTGCAGGAGTATTTGCCTCCCCCGGGAGGTACACTTCCCCCGCACCAAGGGAGAAGCAACACTGAGGATCGTCAGAACACCACCAGGCCGCTTATCTTGTTTGCAGCCCTATGGTCGGTGCGTCCTATTGCCCCGGCCTGCCACCACACATTCTCCGCGCAGTGTAGTACGAAGAACGCGCCCACGCGCCGGACTAGGTACCCGTGGGGTCGGTTCAGTCCGGGTCGCCCATCTCCATACGACGACCTCAACTGCGGATTACCTGGACACGCTGGCCTACGTGAACAGATTCCCCTCAGATTGAGACTCACAGTTGAGGCCCTATACTCGCAACCCCCTCCGGTTTCTAACCTCCCAGGGGCAGTGAGCACTCTTGTGCTGATAGCTGGGCCTACTCAGTGTGTGTGCCAGGACAGGTTCAGGACTCCTATAGAGCTCCAGTTACGGTGAATTTTATAACTCCCACCCTAAGTCTGGTTCGGCACTCCAGACACCTACACATCCGCTGCTTGCGGAGCACTGCTCCTGCCCTGGCTGTGCCCTGCAGTCCCATGCCTATGTTTACCAGCGCGAGCCAGATGGCCGCTTATCAGGTTTGCAGGCACCCAGCGAGTGTGTGCCTTGTTGACCACGTGGTGCATGGGAACTGCCCTGATGTTATGACCTTGGGGAGCGAACGAAGAGCGGTTGCTTACTACTCCAGGGGGGAATGACAAGCAAGGTGCTGTGAAGCAAGGTGTGTCCAGCCTCCTTTGGGACAAGTGTGCCCACAGTTAGGACCCCTGACTGGTCCAGACCCATGGGGTTCTACCCTTCCTGACGGGGTTACCATACCCCGAAGTGTGCTACGTATGTCTGTATGTGTCTAACTTCACTCCCCGGCGTGGCTCTCGGAGACCGGGCTTCGCTGACCTCGGACCGAAGGTCCTAATCAGGTACCATTACCACTCCTATGGCGCCCGATTTCTGTGCTGGCGCCTATCCTTTGGGGACGACAACAAAAGCCTTACGTACTAGAGGGAGGGCGTGGCCAACTGTGCTAAGGGCGTACAAAACGCGTATTTTTCTAATGGCCAAAAGCTAACACACTCCCCTAGCCGCGAGGAAAAACACGCGGAACAGGAGACACCACTAGACTACACTCACTAATGCCAGCACCAGCCTCCGAAGTCAGGGTGACCACAACTGCACTCAGTCCCTGCCAGGCTTGCTGACCCTAACCCGTACACACGCTACTGGCCGGCCATGACAAAGGGGTCTTGAGCCCTATTAGCCCTCCTGTGACATTGGAAGAGAACACAGCGCCGCTAGGCAACTGTGGCCTGCCAGGGACGCCCTCGCGCGTTTCCCTGACAAGGCCTGGAGGGAAGGAGTGCCGTGTGCACAGCGTATAGTAGTGGTTGTCCATGAAGACGTCGTTCACTGACCAAATTTGTTTATGTGATCTGCGCCCTTTTTAGCTCGGGCAGAAAAATGGGAAGTCACCGGAGGCAACGGCTGCTGCACAAATCACCCTGACCTTTCCCACCTGAGAGCAAAAGCAGACGAGGCTCCGTTAGCGGCTGAGGAACCTAACTACCCTCGCTGTACTATACAGGTCTTCGGGTACAAAATAATACGCTGTCCTCTAACCAAGCTGCAGGCAAGCAAACTTAAGGACTCCGCTCGTTCTCTTATCGAAAGTAGGGAGGAGCCCTGGATAACCTAAACAAGGGTTATACTGCGTGCACAGCGCGTGGCCTACAGCCCTTTTAATGCATCATGTGTATGCAGGGTAAAGGTAAAGGTAAAGTGCTCGGGCGATCTCCGAACTCCAGCGTATCCGTGATCCCTACCTGTCCCAAGGCACAGCACGCTACATCATATTACACTCATCAAAACAGCTGCAACTCCGGTACAGTGAATTCGCAGGAAACGTAAAGAGCCACTGTATCATACAGGGCATAGAAATCCCAGTGCGGAGCGTGCCCTCGCTCACACGGGCACACGATACAGGCGTTCCTGTACTTCGGTCCTGCTTCTGCCGCCTGGCACCGCAAGACATCACAGTACAGTACTTGCAACGTGTACTGGCCGCCCCGCCGCAGTGCCCGAGGTGGCACGCGCACAGACAGATCCATTACCCAGGGCAGCGTGGCACCAGGCACTACATGCAGGAGCCACGCCACCAGCCGTTGAACTGAGACTGACACTTGGGCCCTCGCCCTGATCCCCACACTGTACCCTTCGAAGCCTGCTCCATCTGTCCGCACCCTGCAACCCTCCACGAACGGGGCCCGGCGGGGAGCTTGCTGAAGCATTTCGTCCCGAGGGACGTCACAAGACATCCGCGCCAGCACCACCTTGGCCAGTGCTACTCCGTCTGACCGGCTGAGCCTCCATGGTGCGGGCGCGGAGAGGTGCAGCAGGCCAGTCCACGACACTAGCACCACCTGACTGGCACCCAGCACACTGCACGCCCAGACGCTCACTGGCTGCACCTCCTGCTCTGACACAACCCCCACAACCAGCACACCGCTCGGAACCTTCAACCTTGCAAGCAAATCTGTCGTGTCACAAGAGAGAACACGCACTCGTTGTGCGGCTTCCTCTACCAGAGCCACCAGCGCATGCCCCTTACGGAGGTACAGCACTGAACAGTACTGCACATGAGCCCATTGGTTGCCCTCACTGAGACCACAAAAACGACAGGAGGGCACATCAAAAAACGTACGAGGCATGGACGGCAGCAAGCGCAAATAGGCCGCCACGCGATGATGAGTGAGGGTCACCTCCGAGTCGTCACACACCGCAAACCACACATCAGAACGGAAACCCCAACCCGCCAGCTGCATTGATAGCTCGGAGTCGCACCACTCCGCTTCATCGCGCAGCTCAGAGAACAGGGATACATACGAGATCACCAGTGCCTGACCGTGCCACAGTACTGCCGGCACATCTCGCAGTAGACACAGTGCATCGGTCAGTGGAAAACCCTGAGACGTCGGGTTGTCCCGTCCCCAGGTCGCCAGGTGATGCGACCGCTCCTGCCACCCAGGCAACAGCCCCGAGGCTCTCGTGTCGTGTCGCGCTGGCGTCCACAGTTTGTGGACCGCATTCCAGACCCTGTGAGCCAAAACCACCTTGGCAACACGGTCAAACCACAAGTTCACCCACACCCAACGCTGAAAACCACATACCAGCGCTGCTGCACTATCAGCTGTGACCCAGATGCGTCCCTCGGCCTCACGGCAGATCCACACGCCCAACAGCTTGGCCATCCATTCCAGGGCTGTGGACGAGGCCCCAACAGTGAGAACACCCCAGGACACCTCTTGCTGGATCCCAGCCCCCTCAGAAATGACCACGCCCATTCCTGCCCCGAGAGGGCCACCCACTGTGGACTGAGCCAAACCGGCATCAGTGGTTAGAAAAGGTTCGGGGGCCACCACGAGAGCAGGGAGCAGTTACGGTAGGGGCAGATCGCGGAAATCACTGGGACTGTCTGTGTGTAGGTGGTATCGCGGCAACAGCGCATCGACGCGACTAGCGTCGTCATCACCCAGGGGCAAAGGACACTCGCGTTGCGCCCGAAGGAGCGTACGCGTCTGGCTATCGCGCCCGTCCAGTGCTGTGAAGTACCCGTACAAAAATAGGAGGGCAGCTCTGTGGCGTAATGATGGGCACCCCCAGCCAAAGCGCGCAGTGGACACCTGCAGGACTGTGACCGGTACGTCCTGAGGCAGGCAGAGCAGAGCTCGCACTGCAGACTGCAGGCGGGGCGGCAATTGCTCTATTGCCGAGGCCGGGAGAAAGGAACCTCGGCAAACATAATCCAGACTCGACAAAAAATAAGCGTACAGCGCCCTTAGGGCGAGGGTAAAATGAGGGCGATGCGCCAGCACGAACGCACGCCAGCGTCGGATACGGCTGTGCAGTTTTGGAACCAGGCCCGGCAAGTAGGTGCCTGGCTGTATCGGAATACCCACCACACCCGGCACTGTATGTGACGCGGCCGTGCACGCCCCCTCGATGTTCAGCTCACCCTTAACCCGCTGTATCTCTCTCTCTCGGCACATACGTAGCACTGTGTACTCTTGCTTCGCAAGATTGTTGACAGTGCAGTTGTGCTGGGCCGCATGATGGGCGGCCGTCACTTTGCGGCTGATGGCCGGCGCATCCCTCTCAACATAGCGGCGGTCATCGCTGAATACACTCTCACTGGGCAACGCAATCAAACCTGCATGTTCAACGACCCACTCTTCTGTCCCACACTGCGACGCGCGCGTCCGGAGCGTACCTAGCAGGTTATAGCCCGTGGCCGCAAACACACACCCCTGGGAAAAGCCTTCGCGTGTGGTGACAGGGGGGGCCAGCCCACGTGTGGTGAAGAGGCGAACCTGCTGACGAGGGTAGAACCCACAGGCCGGTTCCCCAAACGCGCACTGTGTGGACCACAGCTGACTAAGCCGCGCCACGTCTTCTCTGATTGGCGTGTCAAAGGCACCGCTTTCGTCCGCATCCACGATGTGGGCCTCCCCCGTTTGCTGCAGTGCTAGTACCACTGACGCGCGCACTGAGAAAGCCATATGCTGGGGGGATATTTCCTTCCGATAGGAAAAAGTGCGCCCATCAAAATCACCCGCCATGTCCGCACGGTACATCGTTTCCCTGTGAACCGTGCTGGCCTCCAAGCGGTTTACCCCTGAGCCCAGCTTGATGGGTCTGTAGGAGCAGAAAAGCCACGGGTGCCCTTTCTTTTCAATCCCCAGTTGCACTGCCGTGTTGCTGATGAAGCGGTACCCAGAACCCCATGGCCAGGTTACGGCATACAACCGGTCTCCGGTCCACTAACCCCATGTACGGCGTGTTCCGTGCCGTGAAGCCCCGCATCGGCAACCGATGCACCGCCAGCGGAGATTTGTATATCAGAATGTCAGGAATCAACAGGGTTTTATTCTCATAATGTTTTCGTCAATTTTTACGCTTCCGTTCTGATATTCACTATTTTGACTACTGGCGGTTGGATCGCGAATTTACCGTAACCACCAGTTTAACTGTTTATAATGGAAATTTTAACGCTATCCGTCACGAAGGCTCCAAAGTCGCCAGGAACTGCATGGATGCTTCTGCAATTTTCATAATTAATACTCGCAACTTTAATCCGAATTTTTCAGGATGTCGAAATCGTATTTTCGACTTCGACATCCCCGCACTTGATTTGACCTCTTTCGAGTGGACCTACGTGCTTCCCTATGCACGAATCAACTTCCCTTTTATCCTGCCCTCCATTTGTCTTAAAGATATGGGCAAAACAAAGTTGATTCGTGAGGCCACTTGGGAAGGTCATATCTCGTGTTGCTTGCGAGTATTGACGATAAGGAAACGTGGGATGTATTCACAATACTCCCGACGCAATTTAGGAAGCTTCATATGCCTTGCGTTTCTACACATGCGCGCTAGTGTAATGGATCATGGTCAAGAGGGTAGAGTTTGCGTTATAACTCTTTGGCCATGATATTGCGTGCGTTAAGATAACTTTCGAGTGTAGCGCGCAAGTGTTGGTGTTGCATAGGAACTCTCCTTGAGTTCCTATGAGCGATTGACACAAAGTTATGCCCTTGGAGGGGCATGACATATCGTGGTGGGAGCTACCTTTTTGGGCAATATGTGGTATGTGCCATGTGTTGTGTTGCGTGCCCATTTGGCGGGTCCATTGCTCCAAGCCGAACCCGCCAATGGACCTCATATTGTGCAAGCCCCTTCTCCATACTCCCTACGGTCAATTGCATGCCTAACCTTCGTGGAGGGAAGCTTGTGTGGTGATCCCGAAGCGATGCGTTGGGAGCAAGGTGTGTGTTTTACAATTTTCCATATTTTCATGTGCCCACTTGGGAAGTAGCGCTCGTAACCTTTCAAGGCGCCCCAAGTGGAGCACATATGTGGGATCGAAGGTCAACGGTGTCAAGTCATTGTGTTTAGAAGGATTAAGTGATTGCACGATCCAAGCCGGAGATATTATAATATAATTGTAGACCTTTCAAGGCACTTTTGTGTGTCATTGTGCTAATTTTGCCATTTTTAGCTCGTCATGATGTCAAGTGGCGACCGTGTATCTCAACGTTGCGCTCAATTGACATCATGACCCAAGTATGTTATGAGGGTACATACTTCGGTAGCCAACATATCTTGGACCCGGCGAATAACTCCTCTTAGGCTTGGCATACCGTGGCCGCCATGTTGGCGATTTGGGACTATCCCAAATCATGGGCTCACTTGGCGACCCTGCCATTCCCAATACCGGAGGAGTTGAGCGACGCCCAAAAGATATGTTGGACCAACATGTCTTGATACTAATCCTATGGCACACTCCGGTCCGAGTCGGGCATGTGCCTCATTTGCCTTAACCATGAGTGTGCGCATTTTTGGCCATTTTGAGCAATTTTCCACTTTTGCTGCCCGCCGTGCACTATGTTCTAACCCTCGTGCACGCCGGACGCATGGACCAATGGACCATATATGACATGGGTGTTATGGGTAATGGTCCCCATGGTCCACACACCACGTGGGCGAAGCGGAGCCGCCTTCGTTAAGGCGCTAGGCCAAATTGAGTATGGGCAATTTTGCCATTTTGGCATTTGTGGACCCAATTGGGATTGTCACCACGCCAAGCAGCATGTAGATCTATGACAGCCAAGGGCATGGGAGTCTCCATTGGACTCCCGGTCGATCGCGTATGGAATGGCAGATCCGATCTCCAAGCCGGCGTGGAGATATACTATTGGGAGCACACTGAATTTTGGCTCATTTCAAGCAGCCAAAATGACCCAATTTTGGGACCCCAATTTCCCCCTTCCGTGTGGTCAATTGGCGGCCCCATTTCTCTAAGCCCATAAGGAGCCCGGACCTAAATCTAAGTTGTACACTCAGATAGAAGTCCTAGGTCCTGCCTCCTACCCTGTGAGCCATTGGCCTTACCTTGGCCGGGCGAGCCACGCGTGGGAATGACGCCAATTTTGGTGATTTTGGCATCATGACCCCACTTGACTCATCCGTGTTGCCCTGATGCCGGGACCTCAGAGGGAACCAGGTTGGGTGAGGGCTCCAGGGAGTTCGTACTCGAAGGACATAGGGTCAGTTGCCTCGTCCCTACCTCTGGCGGGGCCGGACGAGGGGTCAAATTTGCAGTTTTTTAAGCTAATTTCAGTTTGGGCTGAAACAGCCCATTTTCAGCTACCAACTCCGGAGGGATAATGGCGGGGCCATGTCTCTGGCTCAGAGTGGAGTTGGGACCTGCCATTAAGGGAGCATAGGGAGCCACTGTCAGTTGGCCTTGGAGCCCCTTGGTTCCCAGGAACTCGCCTGTGGCTGGGCGGGACACCCCCCCTATTGGCAGGGTTTCAGGGTCCGGACTGAGCAGGGCATGGGTTGTGTTTGAGCCCCCGCCCCCATCAGCCACTGAGAGGGTCGGACCTGGGGTTGGGATATGAGTTGGGACTGAGTGTCTATGGTCCTGTGATGCCCTTACCCCAGTCCAGTCTTAACCCCATGTGTACATATCCTGATGTGTTGCTGTACATACTTTCGTTCCCTCTTTGCAGAGTGGCAAGGATTCTGAAACGCTTTGTCACATGACACAGGCGTATTGATGCCCTTGTGAGCGTAGTGCCTTGCCTGCCTGCTCACCTGTGCGTGTCACCGCAGCGTCCCGTGGCCGGCCCCCCACGGGAACGCGTCAAAAGCGTTTCACCGCCGCGGGGTTACCCAACCCTCGCGTGCCACTCGGGGCCACCAACCCCGAGCAGCGCGTCGCAGCAGCGCGGCGCAGCTCGCAGCTCGCAGCGCAGCGCAGCGTCTCGCAGCGCAGCGCAGCGGCTCGCAGCGCCACTCAGCGACAGCGCCGAGTTTGTCACGGAGCCCGCGGCGCCGTCCAGAGCACCGCCCTGACCGCGCAGCAGCCGTGAAAGAGGTGCGCAGACCAGGACTCCTGCATCAGCCCCATCGGCCGACCCGGAGTCCCATCGGCCGACCAGCAAGGCCGCGTCAACCACCTCCACAACCACTGGCTGACCAGCACCAGCCGCACCTCCAATCCAGTGCTGCAGCACCCTCCTCAACAACCACAACCAGTTCGTTGAGTTGAACGAGTGCACATCAAGGACTTCAAGACCATTTTGAAGCATTTTCGGCGGGGGTGATGTCCGTGCGTCCACAGAAAAATTAGAAAAATTGAAAATCCTTCAACCCATCACCCCAACCTCTCCAAGTACTACATGAAGTCCATTCCAAACTTCGATTCCATTGGAGTTGCGTAAATGGTCTTGGAATCCTTGCTCGCCCCATGGGGAGCGTCCGCGGACACAATCTGGCGTCTATGAACAAAGAGAAGGTATATGTAAAATAAATATGCAAAATAAATGCGTTGCCATGTACAATGTATGAGTAACAATTCTATACTATAAAATAGCATAAAAAAGAAGACGAAATGAAGGCGACGGCGTCGCCGCCATCAGAAAATCTGACGGCTACGAGGCGTCGCCATCAGGATCTCCACTGAGATCCTGCCCAAACTGGGCCAACCAGTGGTTTTTGGGCGAAAAACAACAAAATAAAGTGATTTTTGAGTCAAAAACACTCATTTTGCACGTCTCCCCCCAACGCGTAGCGTAAGCGACGCGACGCGTTTCTGTGCCAATTCAACCTACATATGAAAAGGCCCACTGTTGGGCTACGCCATAGGCGTCTGGGCGATTCCTGGAATCGCCTCAGCATTTTTTGAAAAATGCGTGAACGCGCCACTTTTCGCAAAAATGGACCTTCGCGGAACGCCGCGAAAAAGGTCACGCTATAATCTTTTATTCCTAAAAACAATAAAACAATAATAAAATTGCCTAAAATCTTTAGAAATCGAGAGTTAAATTCTCGATCTGGAGCTGCGTCGCGCAGGCGACGACTGTCGTCGCCAGTCCAGAAAAGACGTAAAATGACGATTTCTGGGGTATTTTACAGAAATCCCACAGAAATCAAGATGCCGTAGCATCAGCAGGAAAATTCCTGATCTGGCCTGGCGAAGAGCGCCACAGGCTGGGCAGCGGGTATGGGTGAAGCACCCCATACCGCTTCACTGAGTGCTTGCGGCGCCGTGCGTAAAACGTTCAGGTACCTCCAGAGCGCCACATGCCCAGCATAGGGAAATGGGCGCAGCAGCGAGAGAGGGAGATCATCAACTGATGTGGCATCCGAACCTCCTGCTCTCAGAGCTTCGCGCAGCGCCGGGACTGTATGAAAGGCCCTGGAGTCGCGTGCGTGCATCCGATGCCACCTCACCTCTGGGTCAGCGTCCCAGTCCCCAAGCCGCCTCGCCCGAAACAGTGAGATGAAGCTAATCTCGTCCGCTGTGGGGAGGCGGCATGCCGTGGCCGCCGCCCAGGTCAGGTCAGGCAGGTTCATAGGGACCCCCCTGCCCCCTTGATACACCTCCAGCTGACTGCGCGCCTCCCGAATGACCTCCTCAACGGACGAGGCCACGTGGTCAGGTCGAGGCTTCAGCTCTGGCAGGGGACGTGGGCATGGCGGCTGCAACTTCATAGTTTTAGTGGTCAGGCGTGTAACACTGGACGCCTCCACAATCTGCCTGTTGAGACGCAAGCCACGCATAAACATGTCAGACCTCAGGTCCTGGTGCCACTGGTCCAGGAGCTCTTTCGAGCTCCCCTGACGAAGTGCTGCACCCAGTCGCATATGCTCGGCCGTAGCTTGTTGCGTACAGTGTGTGGGTAGAACCGGGTCCGCTAACAGCCAGTAACACCTGATCCACACATCAGGGTGTACGTCCTGAGCAGACAGCCAGAACCAAAAAAACGCCAGGAGAGGTGTGAGATTATTGCTTTGTTCGTTTGTGCTGGCTGGATGACGGTACCTCTTAAATGCCGACAGACGCTGCAATCCTGATACACCCTCGAAGTCGCACACCACACACGCATGAGAGGATGGACCAGGCACAGCGGAATGACTAAGAAATGAAAAATCAGGACTCACCAATATATAGTCAATCTCTGTCTCTCGGCGCTTACCACACTGCACCGTGTGATTGGTGGGCGTTCCTGCCGGGTACGGTACCCTGAGACCCGAGAGAGCCTCGTGCTCCAGCATCCGGGTGACGAGCCCCGCACGAGTGCGCGGTGTGTTGAAGTCCCCGGCTGCTACCGTGCGAATGGACAGCTTCCTAAACAGCGTACCCACCGCAGCCAATTCAAGTTCTTTCTCAAGCTGCGAGAGGGACGGGTCCAGATGTAGATTAAAAACCAGAAGGGACTCCTGATCATGAAAATCACACACTACTGCCATCCAGGATCTCGAATCAAACAGGACTTTCGGGGGACCAGCGAGTTGTAGGAGTCTATGCACCAGGACCCACATACCTCGCCCCACACCCGCTTCGCTGCTGGCAACAAACACAAAGGGCGCAAGTGCCACCTGTACCCGCGGGTCAGCATCCCACAGCTCCTGCAGGCACACCACATCCGGGTCCAACGCACATATCAAGACGGTGACGGCTTCCAGGACCGCTGGGTCCCCTGCCCCGCCACAATTAAGTGTTGCTTGACAGAACGCTGAGTGTACTGTGGACGTTCCGTTCATTCTGTCATCGAGTCTATCGAGACGGCGGGTAAGCACCCTCAGCCAAGACGGCATGGGAGGTGCTGGCTCACATACTGGAGCACAGGACCGCAAAAAACGAGAGGACACCGGTACTACGTGCTCCAGAAGCTGGATGCCTGCCCGAAGGGACGTACGCGCAGCCAGCTGCTTGTCGACAAGCTGGGCCCCTGGTGGCGAACACGTGCAGATGGCCCGTGGCGAGTGACAGCCCAGCCGGGGCGCCGCGACCACTATGACCTGAGCTACGCGAGGCCTTCCACAGGTAGTTCACCAGTGGGCTGCAAACACGCGCACCATTGGCACTACATCCGAGACAAAATATGGCTCGGCCTGAATAGCCGTAGCCCCTTCCGCATACAACAAGACAGGGCGCCCATCGCAAAATATAGGCGGGGAAATGAGTAGGCCATAGCAGGTCAAGCGCCGAGGGCGGGTCAGCAGACATCGGCACCACGCTGAAAGAAGCTGGGCCGGTCGCTGACACCAGGGACCCGGGTACGCATGTAAACGTCTCAGAATGACGTAGACCACTGGCACTACAGTGGGTTCTTCGGTATACTGGGGGAGTAAGGGTGTGGAGGGTAAAAGACTGGGCACATGCACACGGCTACCCCCCTGACAAACAGGACAGGACCACTGGGACTCTGCACAGTCACTGCCCCGCAAGGAGACCAACGTTCCGCAGTCCCAGCAACAGGTCCATTCCGAAAGCACCAGGGGCGGGTCTGGAGTATCAGGGGGCCCCGCCGCAGACGGTAGCGCCTCCCAAAGTTGCCGGACAAACCGTCCGACCTCGTGATACCTCACCACACTGGCTGCTAAGCGTACGAGGTCCTGAAGGTCTCTGGGACACTCATACCCCACCGGCAGGAAGGGGAGTCAGGCCCACCCATGTCGCCACACGCCCTCGGCTGGCGCATTCTGGGCTTGGGCGTACTCCGCCCACGTAGTAGACTCGGGAAGCGCGCCCGTGGGCACTGCTGTTGTAGACAGAGTACCCGGTGTAGGCAAGGCGGGCGGCTGCGGCGCCTGAAAGGCCTGCGGTGTCGGGGGCGCCCCGTACCCCGGCTGGGAACCTTCCAATGAGGGCCACCGGGAGGTGTAATACGGGCCTGGTGTGGGCACCGGTGACCATGGCATGTAGGGGTGCTGCGACGACACCGGCACCGCTGGCGGACCACCCTGCTGGGCTTGCGCCGCTGGGGGTGTCTGCGGTGGTGGCGTGTGCGGTACCACTGAACCTGTCTCCGTTTTCTGCCGCTTGGACATCCCGACCGCCTGTTGCCGGCGCTCAGCGCGAAAATCGGCGTCGGTCTTGTATAGTTCCCCGGCATTAGAACAACCTCTCAGGCGAAGGAACCAACCCCCCGGGTGGTGAATATCAATGCTGTCCACGGTGGAGAAATACTTGTCGAATGTGTCAGCCGACACGTATACATGTCCAAACCCCTTCGCAACGTCATTGGACGTGAACTGGGTCAGAGGCCGCATGGTCTCGTTCAGCAGGGCATTATACTCCTGTACCGTATGCTCCCTGTGGAGATTGTTGGCCCGGAGGACCTTCGCGTCTGGGGGTACAGGCTGCTGAATAACCGCCCCCACTGGCGGGGACGCCGTGACCGAAGGCGCTGATGAGGTCTCCGAGGTGGCGGACGAAATCTTGGCGGGCGACGGGCCTGTCGGGAGTACTGTCACCGCCCGCTCCACCACCGCTGGGGGGGCTGCTGGTGATACCATTGCTGTGCCGGCGGCGGAGGTCGCTGTGTCATTGAGGAACCAGTCATATGACTGGGACGGTTGTGGCGCTGCACCTGCATGCTCCAGAACCTGTTGCACACCTTTGAGCGCCTGACGGAGGTGCTCCCTGGTCAAGTCCTCCTGCTTGCTGATCGTGATGAGAGCGGCTCTGAAGGTCCTGCCGCACTGAACTTCAGCGATGGGGCTGCGGTCGGCCGCTCTCGGGAGAACCGTGGAGAGATCCAGAGCCGTCGTTACCCAGTCGGACACTGCCTGGGCCTCATTGATAGCTGCATGGCACTTCTGCAGGAACTGGAAGCGGTCTGCTGGGGTGGGCGTGGAGGGCACTGCCTCCGCACACATGGACACCCACTCGCGGACATCTGCACGAACTACGGCCTGGGTTGCCGAAAGCAGCTTACGCGAGACCAGCTTGAGCGCCGGATGCAGCTGCTGCGGCTGCCTGCAGGAATCGAGTGCCCGGAGCGTCTGGGAGCTGACGCGATGTTCGGAGAGCAGCTGCTTGAGGGAAGAGGCAGCCACCTCGATCGCTGAGACTGGTATGTGGAGCACGTCGTCAAAAGCCTCCTGTAGCCGCGCCGCTTCGTCCGTACCCGCCGGCTGCTGCTGACTGGATGTAATCATCGATTTCCAGAGCTTGGCCGGTGCGCCAGAGCCGGACTCATCCTGCTGCGGATCAACGTGCCCCAGCGTAGGAATAATGCGGAAGTTGGGAAGAGCCGCGGTGATGAGCTTCTTCCACTCCTCACGGGTAAGCGGGCAGGACTCGACTCGCTGGTTGTCGGCGACCCGGAGGGAATGGATCGGGAGAGGACCCTGATTACGTGCTGCCCAGCAGTACACGGCATACCACAGAAACAGCTGCCCCAGGCTGTGCTTCGTCTTCACCTGTGTCTCTCCGGAGATCAACCAACAAAAATCTTTGTGCTCCATCACGTTGATCTGGTGCTGGAGAGTGACGTCGTCGATCTCAGACGCAATGTCTGCCTGCATAAGTAGACGCTGGTCCTGTCCCCAACGAGAGTATGCCCCTTGCAGCCAGACAACCAACTCTGACCACGTGGTGACGTACAGGCCTGCTGAGGAGAGACGAAAGGTTGACAGAGATGTGGCGGGCAGTGTTCCATCGAGCATAGGCCAGCTCATCGCTAGAGATGTTACCACCGCGGACGCTGCCGGTACTCGGTGGATCTCCTTCTTGGCTACCACCAGCTTCGTGGAGAGCACCTTCTCCCCCGTTTCCGGCAGTGTCCCGAAACCAGTGACAGGGAATACATGGCCAGGCAACAAGGCGTCCGCCTGTTCCTGCTGGGAAAGCTGGTCATAATGAAACATGATAAAATAAGCGCCTGCACACCGGAAAGCCCAACCCTGCCCCAGACAGCAGCCTGTGACCAGAGAACAGCACCTTGGGCAGCACATCTCATCCTGTCCCTGCTGTGATGGGTGGTCAGTGGCGTGTAGCACGTCCAGCTTGGCTCGCCGAATGCCCAAGATGGACACCGTAACGCCGGGACTGCTGCGATGGGTGGTCATGTGTATGCAGGGAAGGGAGACAAGTAACAACCATTGTTTTTCCTAATGTTCACCACATCTGACCATACAACACACAACTCAACCAAGAGGTGAGCTCCTCCTGGGGTTACCTACCTTACTCACCACGCACCATGTGAATGCGGAAAAGGAAACGAACACGAAGACAACCCTAAGCGTTTAAACAACCCTACTGCGTAGTGTTTCGTATGAGACGTTTTTTGCCCAAATGAGATGAGCGATTTTTTGTTCTCGTTTTAATGAACGATTTTTTTTTCGCTTCATATGAAATGAGCGATTTTTGTTTCTCGTTTCATTTTTTTCGATATGTCTTGACATAGTTGACGTGACCAAAAAACAACGAGGCATTGTTGATGTTATCTCCAGGCGACAATGAGTGCACTTCCTACGATGAATGGTACCCATTGAATAAACATTTTGGCCAAGACCTCATTCAAAGAACCTTATCACGTAGAACAAGCCATTGTTAACACCATTTGTATGATGGTTTGCTTTAGTATTCATTATATGATTGGAAGTCGGAGGCTTCCGCATTTCTAAAAGCCAATGCTACTCATTGGTGAAATGCTTTTGCCACTATGGCATTCAACAAACCTTGTCGTCAATAACAACTTTTTTGCTCAATGCTTTGCTTTACTCTTTACGATGTTGTATCAAGCCGGGGCCTTGTGCATTTTTTAAAACCTATGTTACCCACCGATAATGTGTTTTTGCAAAACAAGCTCTTCAAGAAATGTTTTGAAATACACCATGCCACACTATGTGACACAAACAATGGTTTCAATGCTACGTCATTGCTAATCCTAACCCTAATATCATGCACAAAAACAATGTTTTCACACATGGACCATTTGCCAATTTGTCTCTGTTACTCTCGTGGCCTTGTGACCGTTTGAAACCCTATGCTTGCCATTGAAATTGTGGTTTCTTAATTATGTCTTTTAACAAACATTTTCAAATTCAACAAACCGTTCCTCCAATGCTTTGCCTTGGAATCGACAATGTTGCCTTTCACACCATGTACCCTAAGCCATTGCTAACCTTAACCCTAATATCATGCACAAAAAACAATGCTTTCGTACATCGACAATGTACCAACTAGTCCTCCTCACTCTCCTCATCGGAGGCCTCTTTCTCTTCCTCCGTGCTCTTTCTCTTATTATACAACTTATAGTATTGGTCCTCTAGTGGACCAAAATCGGGAAAATATTGCATGTTGCTTCTTACAAAAATGAGAAGCTCAACATGCTCCGGGGTTCGCCTTGCGCGTCTTCTTGTGACGAGGTGAGAACATCCACTAAATGTCCTTTCCGACGATGCGGACGTTGCCGCCTGCGCTAACCATTGCCCGGCCATTACATAGAGCGTGGGAAACCGCCTTTGATGGTCGCGCCAAAAAGAAATGGTATCCTCCTCCACAGTAAGAAAAAGTGCTTTTCCATTGCTTTGGGACATACTCTAGTTGTATTAGAGATGCACTGAGCATCCATGCATTTTTATCTTAGTATTGGTCCAGCCAAAAGTGGTGATAACACATTTTGACCTATGGAACCAAACACCCAATCAGGATATGGAGTGGACCCCTTAATCCCCTTTCAATCAGAAATAAAACATCTTTTCCTGAGTTGACTGAGCACTGACATACCTAAGGTAGAGCCTATGAATTTATCTATGTTTTTCCATGAATACTTATCTGCCCTAGTGGTATGCACCATAGGGGGTTAGGCACCTCTTTTTGAGAGGTCCTGGGTTCAATTCCCGGTCAGCCTAACTAAGTAGGAAGATCCCAACTGAGTAGGAAGATCCCATGTGACATGGCAGTGACCTCATCGCCACATACCATGCCACCTCAGCACATATGGGACCCAAAACAAAGAGTGCACATCTCCTAAGATGGCACTATGGAGAGAGAGTGATCCTGAGGCAGTTTTCTAACTCTTTTCCCAAAACATTTCAGCTATCTCTGTGAATATGCATTCATTTGTATCCTGAGTTGCAGTTTCTGTGAATATCTAATCATCTTTCACTGTTTACACTGCAGCCCTTCATGCTTTGATCCTGAATTACCTTCTCTTTGCATACTGTTGGCTTGGGCTATCCTGGATTGAGTTGGCTTTACTGTATTTCAACAAATAAAAGCTTTTCATCATCCAAAACCAGCAGCAGGACACCCTACAGCAACAACAAGCAGCAGGAGAAGCAAAAACACAGTGCTGAAAACACTATAAACTTTTCTGGTAGCAAGAGGCAGCCTGTCTCTGTGCACCGGCAGCGACCCCGCGCCGTACAACCAGTGCTCCGAGCAGGCAAACAAAAGCAGAAGGGTGGATTAAGATGGATCCAGGAAGAGTGGACGCCGAGGTGAACACAGCGCCAGCGCCAGAGACACCGGCAAGACCGGCGCCTGACGCTGTACCTTCGGTGGAGCCCTTACATGGGCCAATGGATACGGCGGAGGACTCCTTGGATGGTCTCCAGACGGCCTTTGGGGCCCTGTCGGTGAAGGAAATGGTCTCTCAGCCTCAGCCTGTGAGGAGGAAGAGAGGAAACGAGAGCGAGAAGGATGCTGGAGAAGGAGCAGACGAAGGAGAGGAGCAAGGGCAAGACCCGACGGATATCCCTACCTTCGAAGGCGCACCAAGCGCTTCTGGCCTCCAAGCATCACCCTCTCCCATAACCACCACACACCCAGCCGCCGCTACATCCACTTCCACAACCAACCAGCCTATGGCAGAGGGCACAGGCTTTACTGGCATGCCTCACTACCCCGCCTATGGCATGGGCCCACCTACCACTGCGCTCCTTGAGGCAACTACTGCCAGTGAGCCGGTGGCTTCCAGCTCTGCGCCGCGTTGGTATGCGGCTGACCATCCCCATCCACTCCACGCCACTGGAACCTACATGGAAGTTCCTGGGTATGCTCCTGGGTGTGCACCTGGGTATGCACCCCTGAGTGGGTTGAGGAGAGGACCAGAGTCTCTGGGAGGCAGGAGTAGAGGATCGGGAAGATCCTCCAACAGGTCCCTGACGCGGTCGGAGATCAACGAGGTGCTCCAAGGAGCCACTTCGAAAATCGTGAGCGACCTCACGCAAGAGATCAGGGAGAAACTGCAGCCCCTGATGATCCCGTCCCATGCGTCACCTACGACAGTGGGGATGTCACCCCACCGAGTACAGGCTAACCACCTGGCGGCAGGGTTGACGAATACCCTGGGGAGCCTGAGGAGCCGACCGATGCCGACTCCTGCAGCAGTACCAAGAAGCCCATTCGTCCCGAGGACAGCCCAGCCGCCCTACAGTCACGTGACGAACTGGACGAGGGCCAAGCTGGACCAGCTGGGGCTGACAGCCCTAAGGGCTATGGTGGACGTGGAGCCTTATGGCTCCAGTGATCTAGGCGGAGACCCCTCCGATGATGGGCCGCCTTCGATGACTTCTTCTTCGCCATCGGATGACGAAGACCCTGAGGACCCCGAGGACTCCAAGGGTAAGAAGAAGAAGAAGAAGAAGAAGAAGACCCGACGCCCTGAAGGACGCCGAGCTCAGGAGGCGAAGGCTATTGCCACCTCCAAGATAGTGGTGAACCTGCCTGAATTCACAGGCAAGGACCTCAGCGAGTTCGCTGAGAACTTTGGCCGGTTCCTACGACTGACCGGCCAAACCCACGCGAGTGGGCGAGTGAAGTGCGACCTGCTCCTGCAGTGCTGCAAGACGAAGTACCTGGAGAAGCAGGTCAGGCAGATCGTCACCAACTCCGCCACCTTTGCCGACGTGTTGGTTGCCCTGGAGAGGCAGTACCCAACCTACGAGACCGACCTCTCCATCAGGGCCGAGATCCAGAACCTGCCCGTCCTGCCCAACAACCCCAAACCCGGCAGGGTCTCCGAGCTGTTGGCGGACCTGGACCACTGGGCTGGACGACTGACGCCCGGTTCCTACAGCAGCGACGACCTGCTGTTTTGGTTGTGCTCCAAGCTCCCCCGTGAGCTATGGGACGAGTGCCGTCTGACGGCTGAGCGCAAGGCTAGATCCCTCCGCTACGAGGATCTTTGCGTGCTGCTCCTGGAGATGGCGCTGGAGAAGGAGAGCGACCAACACCTGAACCACTACCGTCCTGGTGGTGGAGGTTCTGGAGGCAAAGGGTACCAAGGGTCCCGACCTGGGCAGGGGACTACCCCCAAACACGCCCACGCCCGCCTAATGGAGAACGTGAAGGAGCTATTCTGGTGTGATGCCAGAGATGAACAGGGCCACCTGCAGCATGCCTCCGACTGCGAGCAGCGAGACTGCTTTGTTGTCCAGGGGAAGCAGCAGGAAAAGATCACCGGCGCCAAGGTGAAGATGCCGGATCATTACCGCTGCACCATCACGTGTGCATTCTGCGGTAAGCGGAAGCACTATGAGGACGAGTGCTACCATAAGCAACGCCTATCGGCGAAGCTTAAGGGGGAAGATCCTGGCAAAAGCTCAGGCAAAGGTGGAGGCAAGGCCAAAGGCAACGACTCCGGCAAGGGCAAGTCGAAAGGACGTGGTCAAGGTGGTCAAGACAAGGGTCAAGGCGGACGAGGAGGAGGCGCTAATCGCCAGAACGACAACAAGAACAAGGACAAGAACGGAGGTAACCCCAACCCTAATCCAGGGGGGAACTCCGAGCCCTCTGGAGGGCAGTCTGGACCTACCACACGCTCACAGACGCAGGCCCAGCAAGAGCAAGGAGCCAAGCGTGAGCATGAAGGTGGTGACGACGGCAACGCCAAGAAGAGAAGCCGTTTCATGAGGATGGCCCGCAAATTGCGGAACAAGGGGTTCGAGGTGACCTGTCCCGCGGAGTTCTGACGGGGACGCTCCGGTGGCACCCAAGACCTGGTGTTTTGGGTACGTATCCGACTAGGGGGACGTGAATACCTGGGGGTACTGGATACTGGAGCCACAATATCGATAGTGGCCAAGAAAATTTTACCTTGTGGGAGCCTGAAGAACACCATGACCACCGCCGCTATACGGATGGGGGATGGACATGTGGTGCACAGCTGCGGGGACTGCGAAGTGGAGGTACCTATGGGCTCCAGGACTATCGCCCATCGGTTCTATGTGATGGACACTGATGCCTTCGACTTTGTACTGGGTACTGACTTCTTCGTGCAGCACTCCCAGATACAATCCCTGACGCTGCAAGCGCCCTACCTCCTGTACGTGGACCACGGCAGTGGCAGAGAGTCTGTGCCACTGGAGCAGTCGGAACATACCTCGAGTTACCTGAGACTATCGAAGGAGGAGCCCTCGAACATGATGGCGGCCTCCAAAACTGAGGACTATCAACTATTGGGGGAAGTCCTAGACCAAGGTCTGAAGGAGTTGGGTTACTCTCGAGAAGACCTAAGTGTGGAACTGTTCGCCAGCGACAAGCAGCATGTACTGGACCTATACTGCAGCAAGGGGAAGAACTGCAGCTACAAATTTTACTGGCCCTCTTTCGGGATGGCCTACGGGAACCCCAGATTCAGTGAACTGGGGAAGGTGCTGACCAAGGTGGCCTTGGAACGTTCCCGTATGGTCCTGTGTTCCCCCGATTGGGGAGCCCATGGGGGCAACGAGTACTGGCGAACCCTCCTTGACAAGCTGACTATCAGCTCTGTGCGGTTACCTGATGAGGCCATCTACGTGCCTCTGGGACGCAAGACGCCCATTGGGAAGCCCGGATGGGGGAGTATGCTCAGCGTGGTGGACGGAAGTCTTACCACCATCCCCTGGGAAGACCTGGACCCTACTCTGGTCCAGGCTATACAACGAGAAAGCGATGGACTCGCCTTGGGTGACTTGAAGGATCGTCTACGACCTCAAGATGCTGTTGAAACTACACCCGGAGGAGATGAGTACGTCGTGACTGACACCAACGCCCCCAACTCTCCCTGTCATGTACCTGTTCCTGATGGAGTCTCTGAGTGTGGACTATCTGAGCTACCTAGCTCTATCCACTCAGACGACGAAACTGAGCACGACACCTTCTTCGTGCAGACTGCGGTGGAAGAAGTGGAGAACGCCGAGTACGTCGCCCCACTAAAACCCCTACTCTCCATGAGGGTGGAAGACCCCGTGGATGAAGAGCTGGACCCTCGATCCAGGCTCAGGGAGTATGTGGATTCCAAGAGGAAGTTGGTGGCGAAAAAGCTATGCTACGCGAAGCCTACCCGCAGCTCGTGGCCACTGAAGCAAGGACGTATGGGAGACCTATCCCAACTGAAGGAGGACCTCGAACAGAAGATCACCACCTGGCAAAGGGAGGTAGATCTCAAGCTCATGAAGAGCGTATGGGGTGCCCATGTGAGGACCCCGGATGAGGACGACCTCTCGGAGGAATGTGTATGTGAACCCCCTAAAGCGTGCCTATGTTGCCATCGTCCACCGGAGATGGTTGAGCAAGACCTTCTGTATGCCTACAAAGGGCTGAAGGATGCTACCGCGGGCGAAGAGTCGGTGGAGGACCACCTCCCGACTTCTATTCAAGGGGCAAGCAACTTACACTCCGACGAGGATATGGAGGACAAGATCAAGGTACTGGACCCGCGGGTACAAAAGCTGATAAGGACCTATCTGGAGGTGTTCGGAGAACTACCCCCTCCAGCCTCATGCGACAAGCTGGTACAGATGGACCTCAAGCTGAAACCCGAGTTCGTGGGTCACAAGATCCGGAGGAGACCCTATCCAGCTCCTAAAGAGCAGGCCGACGAGATTGAGCGACAGATACAAGAATGTATCGACGCTGGCCTAGTCCTGGAGTACAAGGATGGGGACTACCCCCTACACTGCAGCCCCTGTTTCCTGGTGGCTAAACCTGGGTCTACAGCCAAACGGCTGGTAGTGGACTATGGAGAGCTGAACAAGAAGACGCTGAACCACTCAGGGTCCATTCCAAATATGGAGTCTACCCTGGAGAAGATAGCCTCCTGTCGCTACAAGACCAAGATGGACAAGCGAAGTGGATTCTGGCAAGTGGACCTGACGCCCAACGCGCAGGAACTACTGGCCTTCATCACCCCTCAGGGGAGGGTATTCAAGTGGAAGGTCATGCCATTCGGCGTGGCTAACGCCCCCGCTCTGTTCCAAGAGCTGATGAACAAGATCTTGTCCATCCTACGACGGAGACCTAAGGTGCAGGAGCTCATATCCCGTGGGGCCCAGATGGAGGCTCACATCGACGATGTATGCCTCGGGACCAATACCCAGGAGGATCACCTAATTCTCTTGGGTGAGTTCTTTGCGGTCTGCCAGGAGAACCACACACGACTCAAGCTGGAGAAGTGTGAGTTCATGCAGGAGACCATGCAGTACCTGGGGTTTGACGTTGGCTATGGGTGGTGGACCCCAGCGGCCTCTAAGGCCAAACCCCTGATGGATGCCAAGGTACGACACGAAGACCCCAAGAAAGGACTTCATGATGTACGCAGTTTCATTGGGGCGTGCAACTTCTATCGCCGCCACATCAAAAACTTCACCTACACCAGCGCGGTACTGACTGACTTGATCAAGAAGAGTACTACTTGGCGCTGGGGCCCACAAGAGCAACAAGCGTTTGACGAGCTCAAAGACAAGGTAGCCAACGCTAAGTGCTTGGGCGTGCCTAGGGCACAGGGGGAGATTATCCTGGTGACCGACGCCAGCAATGTGGGCGGTGGTGGAACGTTGTTCCAGTGGCAAGCACTAGAGAAGGAGGAGTTCGACTCGGCCATTTCCCAATGGGGGACGGAAGGTCTCAACCGAGATGGAACCCTCAAGCACAGCTACCCTGACGACAAGTGGGTCCTAGTACCTCTGGGCCACTGGAACTGGAAGTGGAACCAGGCCAGGGGGAACTACTCCACCTATGAGCAGGAACTGCTCGCGGGTATGCTGGTGCTATCCTCACAAGCACGACTGTTGGGGAGTAACCCTGTGGTCTGGCTATGCGACCAAGAACCGGTCCGCAGTTTCCAGAAGGGCCCCCCACCTGAGAAGGCCAAGCTACGTCGCTGGTGGACCTACCTCAGTCAACTACGGCTGACGGTACACCATATCCAGGGAGTGAAGAACGAGTGTGCCGACTACATCAGCCGCAACAACTTCGACGCCCTGATTGGTGCCCGGTCTGAAGCGCTGGCTAAGGAAGCGTTCAGCCGTATGGACGTACACCTGGACCTGAACATGACCATGATACGCCCCCTGGATGGACTCCAGCAATCGGAGTACCTACAGGAGTTTGGGGATATCTACCGGCGCCTGGAGAAACGCCTTGAACCCCTCCTGGTCAACCAAGACCAGTGGAAGCGGGACAAGAGCTACCTCTGGCACGAGGACCGCATCGTGGTGCCTAGTGACCGAGTCCCAGCGCTGCTGAAGTGGACCCATGAGTCCAGTGGTCATGTGGGTGCTGACCGTACCCTGAGGCTGTTCAAGCAGTGGTTCCACACTACGTGGACTGACGACCAGCTGCGGAAGACGCTCCTGCCTATCGTGGACAAGTGCCCGTGCAGGTCCTGTAAACCAGGGGATATCAGGGACAGAGGTCTCTACTCGACCCTGCCCATCCCTCACTGTGCTAACAGTGTTCTATACGTGGACTACACGGAGATGCCGAAGTTCGGGGGCTATGACTTCGCCCTCCCGGTAACCTGTGGGTTGACCAGGTTTACCAGGGTGTTCCCATGTACCAAGCACATTACCGGAGAGGAGACTATCAAGATACTCCTGGAGGAGTGGTTTTGTGTCTATTGGGCGCCCAAGGAGATCAACTCCGATGAGGACGTACGAGTACGCTCAGATACTGGCTGGTACAAGAGGGTCCTGAGGTCCCTCAATGTCCAGGTGTCTACGGGGATTCCCTACTCTCACACGAGCAACCCCCTATGTGAGCGACAGATTCGTGTCCTGAAGGAGAACGTCAGGATATGGTGCAAAACTGAACGCACCAGAGACTGGGTGAGACTACTCCCCGTCATATCCTTGATGATGAACTCCCAAGAGAGTTCAGCTACTGGCTACTCGCCGCATGAGCTATTCATGGGGCGCCCGGCATGGTTCCTACATGCCCCCTATCCAGAGGACACCCATTCTTCTGTGGGTGAATGGGTCCAAGAGCAACAAGCGAAGGTGGACAAGGCCAAGGCGATGCTCCAGAGAGTGAGGGAGCGTCAGTGGAACAAGAAGAACAAACACCGTGTACCGGCCACCTACCAAGAAGGGGACTGGGTGCTGGTGCACCACAGTCGACTACCCGCCTGGCCACGCTCTACCAGCGATGACCCATACTTCGGGCCGTACAAGATCCTATCTGTGGATGGACACCGTATCACCGTGCGGTGTTCTCCCCGTCTAGGGGGGACCCTGGTGTGCGCCGCTCAACACCTGAAGCGCTACCATGATCCTGAAGACCTCTGTGGGGAGGAGTGGGAGCTGAACGACGAGGAAATCGCCGCTCTGGACCTACAAGGGGCTGCCAGTCCTATGGAAGTTGAAGGTGAACTCCCCGACATGAACGCCGAGGAGATGGCTAAGGAGGGCTTCTACCTGGTGAAGTCTGTCCTACGCCACCGCTATCGCCAGGGTTGGCGCTTCCTCACCCTCTGGGAAGGGTTTGGAGTCGAAGAGGCCACCTGGGAGCCCTTCTCTGCGTTTGTTCTACCTGAGGGACGCCTAAACTCAGTTCTGGTTGACTACTTGTCCCAGAACAACCTTGGTGAGTTGTTGAGGCTCGCTGAGATGCTTGCCTCCAAGAATAAAGCTAGGGACTGAACCTTACCCTTACCTGCCAAAGCGTATGTGTGAGTGTGCTAGTCCTAAGGTCCTGAGAGCAAGCCGCAGAAGTGGTGTCCTAATTATACCCAAGTCTGCGTCCTTGCTGAACCTGGAGGGTTGGCTTATTGATGCCACGGGGTACGCCCCGGGTCTCCCCTCCCCTATGCGCCCAATTTCTGTGCTGGCGCAAAACCTTGGGGGAATACCCAGAGTGTTAATCCAGGTATTGTTTTCCCTACCTACCTGTCTACTACAGGGAGGGGTGGCCAAAAGCTATGAAGGCATGCAAAACGCCTGTTTGCTATGTGGCCAAAAACACTAACCTAACCCACTGTCACAGCCCACCAACCCAGCTAAAATTGCAGGAAAAGGGTGGGACAGTGACACGCCCCCTACAGGTCCTACACACCCTACAGTGGCACCATCCTGGTGGGCGAGCGCTGGGCAACTGGCTCTAGCCCCCACGCAGGACTACCACTCCTACACGCACACTCTACTTGGCGTTGCGAAGAGGAAGTTCTCGAGGGTCCTAGCGACCCACCTGTGAAATGACAAGAGAACACAGCGCTACTAAGCAACTGTGGCCTCACAGGGGACGCCACAACGCATTTCCCCTGCAAGGGCTTGGAGGGAAGGAGTGCTCTCGTGTGCAAAGCGCAGATGTCGATGAAGTCGGACTCCCTGCTCTGCCACAGGCGGAGCGGAGTTACTTGTTTGTGTGATCTGCGCCCCTGTTTAGCAGGGCATAAAAAAATGCTGCTGCACCACTCACCCTACCTGCCCACCTGTAAAACAAAGGCAAATGAACAGGCACACTCCAGGTATTATACCCTTCTCAGTGTGCCCTATAATACGCTGTCCGCAAACACGCTGCATGGAGCAGCTACCCTTATCAAGCAAGCAAGCGTTAAGGGACTCCTCAGGTTCTCTTAAAGAACGTACCGAGGAGCCCCTGGGTAGCCTAAACAAGGTTTACCGTGCGCACTTCGCGTGGCCTACCCTTTAATGCGTGTGTGCATGCACGACTATGCACGATCACGTGGGCAGACCTGCCCATCTCCACAACAATCTTGACTCCACCAGGGGGTGGCCCCGCCTGGGCGTATGTACCTTACCTACCGCTGGGAAGTGAAGCAAGGAGAGAAAACAAAAGGGGCGCACGCGAAGAACGTTGCTATGCACTTGTGTGTATGACTAATCACCCTGATCTGACCGCTAATCATCTGCAATCTTTCTAATCAATCCCTCTACCGCGTTCTATATTGGTTATCGTTGTTAACGCTGCTACACGACTCGGTCACGGAGACTCGAGACGAGCAATGTGTATGCGGCATGCAAGACGAGCATACCTGTAGTTTATACCTGATTCATTGAAGTCTTCTCAATTGATTTTCGAATTCTTGAATTTTTGAAGCTTCTATTAGTGTGGGTGGAATCTGTATGTTTGTTTATTAATGTGTGTCTCGTCATTTTCAAGACTACGTGATACATACGTTTATAATTCCATTATTTTTCCATTTTCCGGCGCTTCGCTAGGAGCCGCTCCTGCGCGCCGCCATTTTATGCGTATGAATTTCTGGACTTAAAAAATCCAGAGATGACTATAATTTCTATAAAAATGTGCCTTTGATGCACAATTGGATTCTGCTCAGGTGTGTCGTTTCAGAAAAATTCTGCGCCGTCATTTGACGGATTTTGGTGTCGTCGCTTCGTTTTTGCGTGGATTCGTCCATAATTCTCCCATTCCTGCCTCTGCAGATACCCACGCGCAGCCTCGCTGAGTAGGCCGTGTTCAGGCCGAAACGCAGGTGCCTGGAGAGACTGAGCAGAACCAAGACCCCACCTAGGGGCAAATTAATTTCTTTTCGACTCCCTACGCCCTAAGACAGGTCACAGGTCGCCAGCAGGTTTACGAGAACCCATGCGAGTGTGTATAATGTGTCTTGCGTTTTGGTTGTGTCGACGCTGCGTCTTGGAGGAAGGGATGCATATGCACATGTTTGGCATGCTCCCAATCTAACCCAACCAAGCCACAGGAGCCCCGGCAGCGCCAAGAGCGCTGAGTCTTCTGTAGGAAACTGTACAATCAGAGCAGCAAAAGGACGCCAGCCATGGTGAGCGCCCATTTTTCAGTGTGAGGGAAACTGTAGGTATTTTAAAGTAGATGTGGAAACCAAGGAAAGGCCAAGAAAAATTCCCTTTTTCCTAAAATGCGACAGTGGTGGCCACCACAGCACAAGGGGGGAGTAAGAAAAAGTGCTTTTCCATTGCTTTGGGACATACTCTAGTTGTATTAGAGATGCACTGAGCATCCATGCATTTTTATCTTAGTATTGGTCCAGCCAAAAGTGGTGATAACACATTTTGACCTATGGAACCAAACACCCAATCAGGATATGGAGTGGACCCCTTAATCCCCTTTCAATCAGAAGTAAAACATCTTTTCCTGAGTTGACTGAGCACTGACATACCTAAGGTAGAGCCTATGAATTTATCTATGTTTTTCCATGAATACTTATCTGCCCTAGTGGTATGCACCATAGGGGGTTAGGCACCTCTTTTTGAGAGGTCCTGGGTTCAATTCCCGTTCAGCCTAACTAAGTAGGAAGATCCCAACTGAGTAGGAAGATCCCATGTGACATGGCAGTGACCTCATCGCCACATACCATGCCACCTCAGCACATATGGGACCCAAAACAAAGAGTGCACATCTCCTAAGATGGCACTATGGAGAGAGAGTGATCCTGAGGCAGTTTTCTAACTCTTTTCCCAAAACATTTCAGCTATCTCTGTGAATATGCATTCATTTGTATCCTGAGTTGCAGTTTCTGTGAATATCTAATCATCTTTCACTGTTTACACTGCAGCCCTTCATGCTTTGATCCTGAATTACCTTCTCTTTGCATACTGTTGGCTTGGGCTATCCTGGATTGAGTTGGCTTTACTGTATTTCAACAAATAAAAGCTTTTCATCATCCAAAACCAGCAGCAGGACACCCTACAGCAACAACAAGCAGCAGGAGAAGCAAAAACACAGTGCTGAAAACACTATAAACTTTTCTTCCACTTCCAACCCCCAGACCTCCACTTTCTCCTCCTTCTCCCTTGCTTTGACTAATATTTCAGCAACTTCCATATTTTTGCGGAATACGTCGGCGGCATAACCCCCATTTTATTCTCTGATTAGATCTGCCAAATGCAAGACCATCGATGGGTCCAATTGTAGGGCGAGGAGGATACTGTCAGGCGGAAGATCGCCGAATCTGTCTTCCAGCTGAGTTTTGAGCAGCTGAATGCATTGGGCGATCCCTTCTGGCACCTGCGCATCAGGGCAGACACAGTGGCGACAGCGCATTTGAGGACTCATTTGGGCCTTCTGAGCACGGTTATGACTGCGGGTGTGTTTTCGTCTTACAAATTTGTGTTCTGCCGCGCAGTAGCTTTCAAATGCGCCCCATAATGTCGAATTCCTGACTGGCATGGGTCAAGGGCTGTTAAGGGATCGGCACGCTTTCTGTTCACCACCACTTCAAACAGTTCGGTAAAGTGCAGCAACAATCATACCAATGACAGTGGGACGCGTTCTTGATCACCATCACGGTGAACATGGACAAATCCAGAAGAGACGTCGCGTCTCAGCTGAGTAATCGAGACATGTGCAACGTTGCTTGTCAGATACGATTCGCCCTCCAAAATATCTGCGGCTTCAGCGAACGGCTGCAAAACACCAATCAGAAACCTCAGAACACAAATTTCGGATGCAGTAGGGAGTAGCTGTTGATATTCTTCCTCCATGGAGTCGTCATTGAAAACCTCACGTAGTGTTTGAATATGCGCTAACACGCTCTTCGCCATCATAAATGTCGCATTCCATCGCGTTGGCACGTCCTGCCCCAATGAATGTGTGTAGGAGATCGAACTTCAGACAAGAGCGCAAGCGCTTTGTGCCTACTTAACGCACTACCGGTATGTCGCAGTGAGCGAATGGAGGAGCAAATGAACAATCGTTCGACGGGAGAAGGAGAAAACAAGAGTGAGTACACGAACAATCAATGCAAGAGAGAGCGAAAACCAGTGCGTCTGAACCATGCGATGAAGGTGTGAATGCACAACCCTGCCAAACTCGAAATCAAACAAGAGCGCACGCGCCTTCTTCCTAGTCAACGTGCTGCATGTCGCAGTGAGCGAATGGAGGAGCGAACGACCGATCGATCAATGGGAGAAGGAGAAAACAGGAGTGAGTACACGAACAATCAATGCAAGAGAGAGCGAAAACCAGTGGGTCTGAACCATGCCATGAAGGTGTGTATACACATCCCTGCCAAACTCGAAATTCAACAAGTGCGCAAGCGCTTTCTTCTTAGTCAACGCGCTGCATGTTGCAGTGAGCGAATGGGGGAGGGAAAGACCGATGATCGTTCGACGGGAGAAGGAGAAGACAGGAGCGAGTACACGAACAAGCAATGCAAGAGAGAGCAAAAACCAGTGCGTCTGAACCATGCGATGAAGGTGTGAATGCACAACCCTGCCAAACTCAAAATCCAACAAGAGCACAAGCGCTTTCTTCCTATTCAACGCGCTGCATGTCGCAGTCTTAGGCGGCTCAAGTTGCATGGTCAAAATCACACCAAATGCACCCAATTTGGATCATGCAAAAAAAGGTTTTTCACAGGCTCTGTTTTTTTGAGAACAGAATATTAGTCCAAAGAAAATATCTTTCTTACCATTTGTGCCATTTCGTGCCTTTTTTCGGACAGCCGAAAACAAAAAGAAACTATAAAAAGAATAAATAAATCTTATGATTTCAGTGGAAAATGATGTGCTTTTAGCTGAAATTGGCCAAGGGATACATTTTGCGTTCCCCTCTTTTTTTGGATGAACATGGTCTGCAGAAAAAATGATTGCAACATCATTTTCTGTTCTGCATGTTCATTGCATACCTGCAAAAATGATTTATTGATCGAAATCTTTGTGCGAGGGCTCGCGCAATCAAGACCAAGGATCATTAAAACAGAAGCATGGCGGATTAAATATCAATGCAAAACATATGCAACATGTGGTTCAAGGGCTGCCCCATGCACAAGGCCTCGCGCATAACTTACTAAACAAAAAAACCTCACCTGATTCATTTTCCTTTGGAACGATGGCTTCAGGGTCGAGTGGTCTTAGTACCCACCCCACGGTTTGATTTTTGATTTGCACTGCCTGAAAAAAGAGGTATAGCTTGTGAATTTCAAGTTCTGGGACTGCATGGCAGTCCTCATTGCGCGAGGCCTTGCGCAAACAAAGGCCCAGAAAATATATTCTTTGTACCATTGTGATGGGTTCTCATCTGATAGCGCTTGTGCACAACCTTCACTGAAGCAACGAGTACCTAAATTGTCGTTGAGTCATTCAAATTTACCACAAGCTTGCCCCCCCCGGAGGCGGAGAAATCTTTTTTTGGCTTGGTCAGCCCCTGCGCCTGGCGAACTGCTTCCCCCAGGGCACCTTCCTTCTCCAGGTATCGAACATCATCTTGATAATTGGTGTCGTTTGCACTATATTGCATTTTACTCTCCGGAACATCAGTTTTTTTGGCCCAAACAAACGCTCAAAAAAGTGCCACGCATGGCAAATTCATATTTTCCTTGCACATTTTACTTTGATCTATAGTCAACAACAGAAGGATCAATTTTTCTTCAGCCAAAGCTACAAGGGGGGTCCCTGTCCAGCTCAGCGTCATCTGTTGAGTGGACATGCTTCATGTGTTACCAGTGATACTCTTTTTTTTGCTTGACACTCCCCATAAGTTGTGGCAGGTGTGCATCGTGAGCAATGCTGAAGGATGCACCCTGTGCAACACCTCCAACGTATGTGCTCCTTTTGTTAGGAATGCAACAGCGTTTGAAATGATTTCTTGAGTCATCAATTAGATTTGCAAGGCTTGTTTAGAGCACTGAATGTCCGCCCGCGTAGACATATTGTACAATGTGATCAAGTCAAGGGTGCCTGTAATGTCACTCCAGTGTAGGCGCCTGCTTGATTCCCCAATTCCACCATCGTTACCTGACTTTGGAGGGGCAACCGACTGCTCCTTGCGCGAGGCCTCGCGCAAGCAACAGTCCAATGCCCCAAAAAAGGCGTCTTTTGGACCCATCAGGACCAAGAAAAGGCCAAAAATCCTTACATAAGAGTCCTTTTGGTGTTCCAAAACCGGCTTGATTTTTTGCAAGCCAAAGAATGGTTCTTTTGATGTTTTTTCAGGCCGTGTATTTTGGGCACTTTCTGTCGTTTTATACCATGCAACTTGAGCCGCCTAAGGCAGTGAGCGAATGGAGGAGCGAAAGACCGATCGATGAATGGGAGAAGGAGAAAACAGGAGGGAGTACACGAGCCAGCAATGCAGGGGAGAGCGAAAACCACGATTGAACGATTGAGCACTCGAGTAACAGACCTGCTTCGATGAGAAATTGGAGGTCCAATGCTTGTGTGCCGCCTGCGTCAGTTTGCGGTGCACTTTTGTGGAGCTGTTAACATATGCAACGAGTTTCTTCCATTTTGCAATCACTGCCACCACAGTGTTGATAGGATCGTCGTCTGCTGGATTTCCTGCATTTCCAATGCCATACTGTACGCACCGTTGTAGGGTATGGGCGTAACAACCTCTGAAGTTGAGGTCCTTCAACCCAACTGCCTTTTTCATATTTGCGGCATTGTCGGGCGTAATCACACTAATGTCGTCAGTGCTCAAGTCCTTTCTGCGTAGCACAGCCCCAAGCCAGCTGGCTATTGCTACTCCTGTGTGGTTGTCTTCAGGAAACACGTTCACATTCAAAAGTACATGGACAAAGTGCAGATCTCCAGTGAAGAAGGACGCGTTTACGGCTCCAGAGGCATTATGCTGAACTGTGGAGGTCCACAATTCAGTTTGTAACGCGATAGCAGGTTGTCCCCATTTCTCCTTTGCTTCAAACAGCATTTGCTGTAACTTCTTCTCCATCATTGCTTTGGCGATTGATAGAATCTTTCTGACCGTCCGTGGACAGGCTGGTGTATAACCAGCACAGAGACCACCCAAAAAGGCACGCAATGTGGCGCTCTCAACTGTAGGTGCAATTGTTGCAAGAGCAGACACTAGCCACTTGGTAAGACGATAGTGATGAACCAGGCTTCTGGCAAAGGGCATGTTATACTGCAAGGAACCCTGTGCATCCTGTACCACTTTGTGGTGAGGTGAGTACACTGCGAGTTGCACCCAAAGGCTGTAATTTTTGCGCTTCATGTGATGTAGCATGGTTGGTGACTTTCTGCCCACACACGCGACAGCTGAAGAGGCCTGGATTCAACTTCAGAAAGTGATCGTACACTCTTGATCTCTGCTTTGCAGGTCTGAGGCAAGGCAAACACTGCGCTGGTGTCCCAGGAGTTGCTGGTGTACTTGAAGATTATGCCGTGTCCTGCGATCCCTCTGAACTCTGAGAAAGGTGACCATCACGACGGGCTTGTTCAGCAGCAGTAATAAGCTTACAATTGTCTCCAGCATACCCTTTGAACTGTGTCTCACTGATTGCATATGTCCGCAGTTCCCCAGTGTTCTCCTTGACCTGCATCTGAAAAGCACCTGGTGGATGCTTGCCTTTAGGCCATTGGTAGTTTGGGTCCGAGGAAACAATCTCTGAATCCCATTTTTTTTGCGATCAACACCACTGAGTCCAGACCAGAAACTGCCAGGAACTTGGAATGTAATCCCAATATTGTCCACTTCTTCCACCAGCAGGATGTGTTGCTGCATTTCTGTCAGTGAAAAATGCAGAATCATGAAGGATCTTACATTGAAACGTTGCAAGAAACAATACAAACGTGTACTGATTTGTTTTTTTTGCAATGTGAAGTGCTGTTGTGGCAGACATAAAAACGTCGCTTTTTGTAAAACAAATGTCGCATTTCGTGCTGGCAGTGCTGTGCTGGCAGTGCACATGCTGCAGCTCTGGTGAGCATGCTGCCACTGAGATTTGTAGGGAGATTTTCGAAAAACATTTACGGAGAGTTTGCCGTCGAATACTTCATTTATGTATTGTTTTGGCTGTTCTGCAATGGTTAGCGTAGTTTTGCCGCAAAACAAAATGTCGCTTTTGTTACAATATCATTCAGCAGGCAATAACAACAACCATCCAAAAGCCTCTAGAAAATACAAGAATTGAAATACCCAAAAACCATAATGTCAAAAACAAGGAGTGCTGGTGGTGGCTGTTCTGCAATGGTTAGCGTAGTTCTGCCGCAAAACAAAATGTCGCTTTTGTTACAATATCATTAAGCAGGCAATAACAACAACCTCCCAAAAGCCTCTAGGAAATACAAGAATGCAAATACCCAAACACCACAATGTCAAAATCAAGGAGTGCTTGAGGGAGCGGATTGTTGAGCCTGAAGCATCGCAGTGTCATTGCTTTGGATGCCAGTTTCTCATTTTCTCGAAAGACAGGGTGTTTTTCATGAAATGAGCGATTTTTTGTTCTCGTTTCATATGAAATGAGCGATTATTTTGTCTCGTTTCACTTTTTTCGAGGATACTTTTTCACATACCAAAATGTACTACTGCGAGTTATAAACAACCCTAAACAATTAATGCATCGTGTGTCATGCGTGCCCTTCTTATCTTGTTTTCTGCAGAAAAAGGAGAGGGAATGGCGAGCAACTGCATAGCGCAAAACAAGCCTAAGCGTTTTAAAGAACCCTACTTTAGCGCTATGGCAACAGGAGCACGAGCAGGCACTTTCATTCTGACCTCTGAAGGAAAGAGAAGGGTGGATGGGTGCTCAGGGAAAGCGCCACAATGTGTGCATGCCTAGATTAGGCACATGCATCGCGAGCACAGCGCATACACTAACCTCACGTGCGCGCCGCGCGCTCCATTTGTTTCACATACCTTTCATTTCAGTTTTGACCTGTGCAGAGCAAACAAAGTGACCGCCCAAACCCCGAATAAACGCAAGGGTGACAACCCCAGCAGTTTCACAAAACAACCACCACGAGCGCAATGCATGCGTGTGACATGACACTTACATACCTGAGAGGTGGGCTGTCCACCTGCTCTGTTGTGTGGGTTTCTGTTCAATACTTTTTCCCAAAGTTTATAAAACTTTTGATGCAACTGTGCAAACATTCCTTTTAGAACCTTTAAATACCACGTCTCAAACCTTCTCTTTCCAGAGCCGTTTACGCTTGCGCAACACTTTTTGGGAGTGCGCTCCTGTTGCACTTGTCTTCGACTTTATGTTTTGGCCTAAGAATGACAATTTTTAACGTCGTATCGTCAATTTTTAGCAATTTGACTTCTTAAGTTGCTACCCCTTTCGCTACACCACAGGATTCACTCCCTGTTTGTTCCATTATCCATTTTGCTCAGCTCCTGGAGTTTTGTGCCCTCCATTGAGAGTAATGCTCCGCCCTGGCCCTTGGTCAGGACGTTGACTAAAACACTGTTTATACAGCGATCGCCGTTCCCATTAGAGCGTTCGACTGTACCCCAGCGGGCAAGCATGTGTGCTCTAGGAAGGGAGTCCTGGGTTCAAACCCCACCACCCCAAAATTTTTACCAAACGATTTCCCCTCACGCTGGCGACTTTTGGGGAATGCCCCATCGAAGGGACATCATTCACGGTACATTACACTGTATTTCAAGGGTACCCACATTGTGATAGGCTTCTATGAACTGATGGGAGTGTCTTTGGCCCCTTTAATGCATTTTCTGAGGTAATTGTGTGGAAATTGGAGCCTTTTTCCTTGGTCCTACTAGCTTGACCAACTATTACGCCAGGAGGGAGTAGGAAAAAGTCACTAACATGTCTTCCTTGGGAGACCTGATCCAGGCCAAGCCCCCCCTAAAAGCCTTTTGTTGATGTTGAGACCAACTTAATCATTTTTATCCCTCTTTTGAAGTTTAAAGTACACTTTCTCAAAGTAACTAGGGTTATAACCCTAGCCCCCCATGAAGTTCACCCCTATCACTCAACTGAGCGGAGGTATCTTCCTTCATGGAGGTAATACCAAAACAAAGTAGGCACTTCATGCCTAAGACCTTGTAGGTTAAGCCTAGTGGTCCACGACCTCAAGACTCCTATACTCAACTGATTCTACCGCTTATTGCGGTTCTACGTTTTAACTGATTCTGAATTCAGTTGCTTGGCCATGCTGGCCAAGCCATATCCTGTGTCTGGCCTAACTCCTATGCCCCAGATTCCTAGCCAACTCCATTGTATCCAAACGAGTGCACATGAAGTGCTTGTTGCTACCTTGAAGGCCTGAGTGATGCCAGTTTTCACATAAAAATCATTTGTTTTATCCATTTGTGATTGAATATTCGTACTTAAGCCTGCTTTGTCTATCTTCACCCCTTCTGTGATACGTTGGATTTCAAAACTATTCATTGATTCGATCCACATCCTGTTCTTGCTCTACTTGCTGCTTTGGTCCTGTTTTTCAACAGCAAAACTTGCAGGATTTCATCAAAACTATTAGAGCATAAATCAGGGATATCACCACAATCTTGGAGGTGGCGATAGCCTTAGCCTCCTGAGACCTGCGTCTCTCGTGGCACATGGTCTTCCTCCTTTTCTTCTTCTTCTTGCGGCTCGGGTACTCGGGGTCCTCAGGGTCATCGTCCTCAGAGGGTGAGGCAAACGTCATAGATGGCGGCTCATCATCAGAAGGATCACCGCCCAAGTCACTAGAGCCGTAGGGCTCAACATCCACAATAGCCCTTAGGGCTGTCAACGCCAACTGGTCAAGCTCGGCTCGCGTGGAGTTCTCTACGTGGCTGTTGGGCGGCTGGGCCGTTCCTGGTACGAAAGGGCTCCTCGGTATCACAGCAGGGGTCCGCATAGGTCGGCTCCCCAAGCCTCCCAGGGTGTTGGTCAGTCCCGCCACAGGATGATTGGCCTGTCGACGATGGGGTGAAGCTTCGATGGTGGTAGGTGACGTTTGGGGAGGAATCAGGTGCTCCAACTTGACCCAAATTTCCTGAGTGAGATCGCCCACTAGGTCTGCCGTGGCTCGTCGAAGAGCTTCCCCTATCTCGGACCGCGTCAGGTATTTGTTTGAGGCTCTTCCTGATCCTCTGCTCCTTCGGGCACAAGACTCAGGGCCACGTAGGCCACTCAGAGAGATGAAGCCAGGTGCTGGCATGGTAGAGCCAGGCTGGGGCACCGCATAGCCAGGTATACCAGTCATGTACACAGCCCCCGCGGGTCTGTGATAGTCATCATCATAGCGGTGCAGCATGGACTCAGGAATACCAGTGTAGGTGGAGCTGGATGCCACTGGTTCGCTGACCGTAGTCGCCATAGGTGGCGCAGTCGCGGCTGGAGTCACACCATAGGTGGAGTAAGGCATACCAGTAAAGCTTAGACCCTCAGTCATACGTGGAGTGGTTGTTGGTGGGAATGTCGCTGAATGTGTGGCTGAGAGTGTAGTGGGGGTCCGAGAGGGTACTGCAGGGTGATCAGAGGCGCTCGGCGCGCTCTCAACAGGTTTGTCATCAAAGGGTACCTCATCGGATACTTGGTGTCCATCTCCCGGGTCTTCCTCTTCAATTCGCATATCCACTGCTTCCTTCCCCTTCTCCTTCTCTTTGCCTGCAGGTCCTCCATCGGAGAGTCCGCTGAAGGCAGCTCCCAAGCCCTCCAGGGAATCGTCTCCAAGCGAACTTAAGGGCACCGAAGGTACAGGCTCCTCAGGTTCAGGTTCACCAGCAGGTTTGGGCGCTGGCGCTGGCCTCGCTGGTGCCACTGGGCGCCGTCTTCTCGGCACTGTCCTTGGTGTCCATGTTGTATTTCTTCCGCCCCTCAGAAGTGTACTCAGTCTCGACGTACTGGTTGTACTGCACGGGGTTGCAGGTACGCAAAGACTGAAGGTCTCTGCTACCACAGACTTAAAACAGGCTTCCACTGTTGATTGCTTTGATGATACTGAAGCGTTTTCGTGACCCTCCTGCAAAGCACCGCAATTTCTGCAAGAATCGACCATTTCGTGAGTCGGTTCAAGTTGCTTAAACTGTTCTAAGGCGTTAGCCACAGGCCTTTCGAATCTACATGATGCCTGTGAAAACACGGAAAAACGGTGAAATCTCACGTATATTTACAAAATGGGGCACAACAGCATAAATTTATTATAAAAACTGCTATTTTAATATAAAAATCGGCAATTCTAGCTATTGCTCTGTCGCTTTCGTAATCCCATTTTACGTCATAAATTGCGCTGTTCAGCGCACGTGCGAGCCACAGCGGGTAGCGGTGAGGAGACCCTGCCGCTACCGCTTCACCCCCCTTCTTAAAGGTTTGTTTATCCTCCAGGAGGAAAAGCAAACCCCAGAGGTAGCCTTTTCCTAGGTGTCCGATGGGGAGCACCAATACTACCCTCAGGCAAAAACCTGCTTTGCCACTCTAGGAAAATAAAAGGAAAAAGGCCTTGGGTGGCCTGCCCCGTTTGTTTCGAAAACCTGAAAAAGTTTTCAGTTTCCCGAAAACCTCCATGCTTTCAAAAACCAAACATCAGGAAAGGCATGCACACAGCACTACAACCCAGCATCAAATCAACGTTGCTGCGTCAGTTCGTGCCTTACCCAGGCACCGTGCACTGTACTGTACAAGTGCGGGTGCGTGTGCCAGGGGCCGGTCTGCCCCATATATACATGGGTTTTAAGACCCACATATATACCTGGTTGGTGGAGCCTGACAAGACTGGGCTCTCACCACGGCAAGTCTGACAAGACTGGACTTGCCCACAGGTGTTCCAACAAACGGAAAATTAAATTATCACCGTCTCCAACGACGGCTGCCACTGCCGGGCGTCTGCGTCCCACTGTCTTGGGCCGCTCCGCTGGTCGTGGCGGTCTTTTTCGGCGTCTGGAAGGCGACTTCCACCCTCTTCCTCGCTTCGCTCGTGTCGGACTTCGTCTTGGACGTCTTCTCCAGGCGACGGACTCGCTCTTGCAGACTCTCCTGCTCCGACTTCAGAGTCCGGATCTCCGCTGCTGCACTCCTCGCCCAGGCTGCCATCTCCACGGCCCAGGCCTTCAACTCCACCGTCTCGGTTTGTAGGATGGCGATCTCCGAGCTTAACCGGCTGGGACTGGGGTTGCGTGGATGTCCGGCGAACGCTCCTCCACATTGGGGTACTGGTCGGTACTCCGGCGCTTTCTGGGGCGCTGTTTGGCGCTCCCTTGTTGCTTGACCACGGTCTGCGTGACCACGGCTTGGACCTTGTCTTCGGTGGTGCGCTGATTGGCGCTCCGGCGTTCTCCAGGACGCTGGTTGGCGATCCCACGCTGCTTGACGATGGTCCGGCTTGCGGAAGAGCTCTCTTTCGACGACTGGTTGGCCGTCACGGTATTCCGGATCGCGGCTGGTACTGCCGCTCTTGGGACGGCCGACGCTGCTGCCGTGCTGGTTCCCACGGCCATACGGTTGACGGCTGGAAGGGCCATACCTCGGTTGCTCGAACGCGGGACTGCGGCTCGAACTTGGCCTTGGACTGGGACTCCAGTCTGACGCGTCGCTCATGCTGTCCAGGTTGTAGCCGCCATGTTGCGGTCCCCACGTCCTGACGCCGCTGCTGTCGCTGCTGCTCATCCGGGACGCTGCGGAAGCACTTGCTGCCTCTCTGCGGGCCGCGTGCTGCGGCTGACGGCCACGTTGCGGTGCTGCTTGGCGCTGCGCCCAGCGCCTTCTGGTTCCAGCGCGTGTTAGCGCCGCTCCTCGGCGCTGCGATGCGCTGCGGCTTGCGGCTGTCCCTGTTCAGGGTTGTTAGAACAGTTTTGAAGCGTTTTCGTGACCCTCCTGCAAAGCACCGCAATTTCTGCAAGAATCGAACATTTCGTGAGTCGGTTTAAGTTGCTTAAACTGTTCTAAGGCGTTAGCCACAGGCCTTTCGAATCTACATGATGCCTGTGAAAACACGGAAAAACGGTGAAATCTCACGTATATTTACAAAATGGGGCACAACAGCATAAATTTATTATAAAAACTGCTATTTTAATATAAAAATCGGCAATTCTAGCTATTGCTCTGTCGCTTTCGTAATCCCATTTTACGTCATAAATTGCGCTGTTCAGCGCACGTGCGAGCCACAGCGGGTAGCGGTAGGGAGACCCTGCCGCTACCGCTTCAATACCGTTTTGTTTGTGCGTCTGCTTGCTCCTGCTGCTTCTTGGTGTAGCTCAGGTTTTCCAAATAGAAATGTGTCGATGAAATCAACCAGAAATCCAAGTACCCACAGTGCATGCAAGGGACCACAGGATCAAATCCACAAGATAAAGGGCTGCAGTCAAATGAGATAGTGTATCAACAGAGAAACTCACAACAACTACAGACTTATGAAAAGATAGTTAGAAAATATCCTACAATCATGTGAAAACTGCCCGCATGGGCACTCTCCCTTTTCTAGTGCCATCCAGAGATGTGCACTCCTTGTTTTAGGTCCCATAGGTGCTGAGGCGGCATTGCCTGTGGTGCTGAGGTCACTGCCATGTCACTTGGGATCATTCTACTTAGCTAGTAAGTAAGTAAGTATGGGCGGCCGCGTCTGCAGCCCCATCTGACATCTCCTTGTTCGTTTTACATGGTGGCCGCCTCTGGCGGGAAGGAGAGCTCTCCACCATCAGTTTTCCTGGCAATCCCTGTCTCCCCTCACGGCCGAGAACTTCAACCAGGGTCCCTTTGGGGCATGACGGGCGGTAGGTTCCCTTCAGTTGCTGCCCTTAGGGTCTCAGCTCCTTCTGGTCACCCATCGAAGGATCCTCCGGCCTTCCCCCCCTAGCACAGCCTTTTGGGTGCCTGCAGGCGGGTTTCCCGTGGATAGCCGTCGCCGACAGCGCAGCATTGCTCTCAACGACATTCCACCACTCCCCATCCCTCACGGGTTGGAGTACCCACTCGGCTTCTGGATGCACTTGGGTGTCGTCCATCCGCGGCTGGAGGCCAGGGGGCCATTGACCCGGGGACCTCAGGGTCAACCCTCACCCCTGCAAAGTTCAGGGGATTTTCCCGACTTCCCGTGGCCAGGCTCCCCATGGTTGTCCCATGGTTCACCACTCAATGGCGACTGGTTTCCCAATCCGACGGGGCTGTTGCTTGGCGCTTTCGGTCTCCCATCCCATCCCATGTCCCATTCCCCTTTGCCACATCCCGTCACCGGCCCAATCCCCGCGTGCCGTGTTTTCCCGCTCCCAAGGGGCTGTTGTGCGGCCCCATGCCCCCATCCCATCCCTCATCCCGTGTTTATACCCCACCGGGCAGCCAGCAACCCAGTGGCGCGGGCCCACAGGATCCTCATCCATCCGGGGACCGTTTCGTGCTCCTTGCACGGGTCGCCCCTATCCGATCCCCTTCTTCCGCGCAGTCGGCGCGATCTCCTCTGCATATTCCTGTCCAGGGCGTCCGGCCACGTTTCCCGAGTCATGGCCCCATTGGCCTACCTGTGTATTCACACCAGAACACAGCGTCCCCAGGCGGCTGTGGCCCAGCAGGCACGCCACTACACGTACCCCCACCACGGCTTGGAGGGGAGCCTGTTCTGTGTTCTCTATGCTTGTACCGCATGTGGCCTTGCCGTCCTTGACGTCGTCTTTCAGACGTCTAATGGCAGCATGCCCTTCTGATGTTTGTCCCTCGCCACTCATGGCCGAGGGTCCTTCTTTCTGCTGTTCCCCCCATACCTGGCTCGAGCGTGTTGCTGTGTCTGTGATCTGCGCCCTGGGCCTTGCAGGGTCGGCAGCCCATGTGATCCAGCTGTGTTTGGGTACAAGAACACAGCGCGGTTTTTTTTTGTTTTGTTTTGCGGCTGAGGCCTAGCAGGGACGCCACTACACGTACCCCTGCTAGGGCTTGGATGGATGGAGTGCTCTGTTGTGGTGCCCCGCCTGCGACGCGGCGACCATTTTGAGGCCGTCCTTGTTGTGTGTGTGTCTCTGCCCTTAGGTTTTGCTTGTTGGGCGGCATCGCGTGCACCACTCCACCCTACGTGTCTCACCTGCGGTACGAGTGACTCATGCATGGTGGGGGTGCGGAGAGGCGTAGCTACCAGCACCCACGTCTGGCCTGCTATACTCAGATAACCGGGCCCGCCTCTGCGCGGCCTGTCTGGCCCAGCTCTTGCGTGGACAGGCGGTCAGCCCCGGACGATCCAGTCTGTGGCGCCAGGCCGCCACTTGTCCCTGGATGATCCAGTCCGGGAGACGGCGGCTCCTGCCGCTTGTTCCGCTCCGAATGATCCAGTCCGGTGTGTCAGGTCATATTTCACCGGTTAATGCTCTCGTTGTGCCATGGCCTTTCCTTCTTGTTTTTCCCCGGATGATCCAGGCCAGGGCACTCCTACTTAGCTAGGCTGACTGGGAATTGAACCCAGGACATCTCAAAAAGTGGTGCTCCAGCCCCCTAGGGCGCAGACCACTAGGAGAGCTAAGCATTCATGAGAAAATATATAAAAATGTATAGCCCCTGGATCAATGTCAGCGCCTCAGTCAGTCCAGAAAATGGTGCATAGGTCCAATCAGTTGGGGGGTGAGGGGTCCACACGACGGCCAAATATCAATGTTTTGTTTTGTAGGTCAAAGTGTGTTGTCACCCCTTTTTGGATAGGCCAATACTAAGACAAAAATGTAGTCTGCCTTTAGGCACCTCTCAAACACCTAAAGCTTACCCTTTCGCAGGGAAATACACTTTTTCTTACTTGTTGATGCGTCAACGGGCAGTACCAAAAAGAAAATTACCGCGAAACACGACAAGGTACCCAACACAAACAGAAAGACGGACGAAAGTGCAAGTTGGGCAAGCAGACGCCGCCGCAGATACAGTGGACGAACAGGCAGCAGCAGCACTTAAAGCAGCGTGGACACCGGTGCTTGCATCCAGTTGCGTGCTGTGGATCAACAACTGGTACCGGGCACAATACACTACACACCCAGACGAAAGTGACCGGTTGCAAAATTGTACGCCAATGGCAGTTCTTCAACTAAAGCAGAGACCAACATATTGGGCAGGACACCCAGTCATTGAGGACTTGGCAGCACGCTCAACAACTGTCCCGAGGGCTCTGCAACAGTGCGAAAGGAGAATCCCCCAGACTCTGCGTGACATGGGATATGCGGATGGTTGTGTACCAAATACCGGAAATGTGAGAGCACCTTTGGATATGAGGAGGGATACAAGGACCATGGAGGCACCCGTGTGCGCTCTTTTGCCCTGTCTAGAGAAGAGTTAACCTGCGGTGCTGGTCTGTTAAACTTGTTGCAATTTGCGAAGGACAAAGCGCTACAGACAAACAGGGTTATGCTGCTGTTGGTTGACCAAAACATACACTACGTGATACTAAAAATGTTGTGTGGGCCAAAGAACCAACGATGGAACATGTGTGCCTACGTGCGGTACGTACCTGTAGTTTACGGTGTTTGGTACCCCTACAAGTTTGTTGTTACACAGACGTTTTGGGTGTTTTGGCCTATTCTAACTTACCTACGGGAAGGCCTGCTACGCCCTGGTTCGACAATACTATCATACCCAAAACTGATAGTTATTGAAAAACCTGTTGCTGCGCTGATGCTTGCCACACCCAGGGTACTTCGCCAGTATCGTCGCACGGCACAGGCTGCAAGTGCAATCAGTGGTCGTCACACGGCACATGCCAGCAGGGCAGCAGTGGCAAATACAGTGTTGTGTTTGTTGTTGGAATGGTGCCCATTGTTGTTGTACCTGGGTCACCTGGTACGTGAGTGCAACTGGGCGGGGGAAAATTACGGTACAGGGTCGCGGGCCCAGGAGGGGTTGCAGTTGAGTTTGTGTCTGTTGCGGAGGTTGCGACGCAGACCGTGTGAGACCGTTCTGAAGTACAAACACACCATCATGTGCACATTGCTGTACAGCAGCAAGTGGCATGAGGAACTGCCCGGTCAGGCACACTCAGAGGAGTTTGGTGAGAGGATGTTGAGCAAGCTGGTGCCCGACAAGCCAAAAACACCGGTTCTGTTACTGTTGAGGAGATGGGAAACCATTACCTGTTACTACGAGTTGGTCCAGGTGGCTAACGCGTGGGTGTGCAAAACGTTCCCAGGAACCTGGTACACAGAATCGGACAACAACTAACAAGACTTTTGGCAGCAGACCGGATTTGCATAGCCTGGGTGGAATGAGAGCCCAACCGCGTCAGCACTGTTGCATCTTCGTGGCCATGGCGGTTACCGAGATTTCCAACCTCACCAACAGAAACCCTCTGTTACGACCACTACCAGCTACTTGGTCACTGCAAGCTGGATGCGCTCATTGATCAAAAGACAAACCGCACAAACCAACTGAAACGGAAACTGGATGCTGTTGTGGGGAGGAGAACACATATGGATGCCGACAAACAGGAAGCAGCACTGTGCAACGTGCGCCAACGCGTGCGGTAATTGACACCCGCAGTGCGCGAGGCCTCGCGCACTAAAGGACACGAAAAACAGGTCTGCAATGCGATGTGAGTGTGCGAGACCTCACGCACTGAGTAGGTCGCTAAATCCCGTGGAATTGGTCGCAGCAAAGGCAGATGTGTCACAGATTTGCGAAAACAACTGGCAAAATGGCGTTTGGACTGAATTCAGAGCCCAAATGACCCTGGTTCTTGTCGTGCCATCTGCCCTTCTTAGGTATTTTTTGGCACCATGAGTCAACCAGGGTCGCCAGAACATAGACCACCAGACCAAGAGGCCATGGAGTCATCACCAGGTACGGACCAAGGGGACACACCGCAGAGGAGGCGCAAGAAGAAGGGGGAGTCACTGCCATCACACCCCCTAAGTGAACTCTGGAGGGAGTACATCCACGCACCCAAAAAAAAGGAAGAAGCAGGATAAGAAGCCGACACCGGAGTTGAAGATCAAAGTTGACATCCAACAGTAGCCGTTGAAGGAGAATGGAAAGCCAGTGAAGATAAAGGTTACTGATTTTTGTTTGGTGTCAGACAACTCCCCCAAAACCCCCGCCTATGTCCTTCACTACTTATCCTTTACCCCCCCCTCTTCAGGTCACAAACTGTACGTTGTTTTCCACAACAAGTCCTCATGCCAAGTTCCCCGAAACTTGAAATCTTTGGGAAGCTTCAGGGGACTAGGCGCATTTTTTTTGGTTTTCTTGCGTCAATCGATAGGGAATGAAAATCTCTTCATATTTGTGGGCGAATTTCCGTGAAATTCGCAAACGTACAGGACCTGGATTTTGGCTTTGGCGCCTGTGTGAACCGGCGTCGCTCCAGTTCGCGCAACTACGGCCAGTTGGCACCTGTGCGACCAAAATTGCGAAACCATGAACTGGCCTTTACGAAATTTTGACAAATGCCAGCAACGATGATTTGAAACCACTGTTGCCTCGTTCAATATCATAATTATACAGCGGAATCAAAAATCCGCGAATCGGTGAGGTAAAAATCGAAAACTGGGCATCGACATGATGCCCAGGCAAAATAAGATGCTGAGTTGGTCAAGGAGCCTCGCTGGCACCTTACGGTGCCTTTCTTTCCCCTTGCCCCTCATTTGACTAGTCATGGCATGCCATTGTTATGCATTTCATAGGGTCACTTCAGCAGAGGATATCTTTGAGCCACTGCTTCCGTAACCTTTACAGTAAAATGCATAGGAAAGCCATAGGTGTCTATTTCCATTGTATATTAGGTCCACTTGTGAGTTGCAAGTAAATTTGAAGTTATGAGTGATTTTTTGACTTTGAGTCATAAAAATAGGTTTCCAAGAACACCATGAATTGCCCCATGAAAACAAAGGTATGCATCTCTTCCCAAGGTGTACACGGGCCCAAAAGACTTTGGGTCACTTTATTTTGACGTTTGAAATTCATCTAATAACCATGGTGGGTCAAGACATATACGGTGGGGCTGCCATCCATGGCCCAAAAGAGCCATTTTTGGACCTCGTATCGACCCACTTTGAGAGATTGGTGTGCGACGCCATTGTGTTGAACTCTGCCAATTTCTCAACATGCATGTGCGTGCACGTCTTGAGTGCATGTAGTTTCACTTATAATTGAATTCTGAACCAGTGTCGAAGTGCTAGATCCATCTGAATGACCTTCTTTTGGGCACATTTTGTTTCATGTGCTCAAAGTTGGACATGATATCTCTGACATATCATGGAGCCGGAAGTCAAGTAAAAGCTTGTTTTGTACGTACTTGATACGTACCTCTGAGTAATAGAAGAGTTTGACTCGCTTCGAGCCACAAACATCTTCTTTTTGTAAAGTATTCTGAATGATTTTAAGCTTTTTTCACTATGTCATTTTAATGTCAATTTTCACTCAATTTTACCCAATCATGGGCTCACTTTCTGGGCTCTGTTCTCGAAGCCCATGCAGAGCTTGAACCCAATTTATCTTTGTGTTTGTTCGAATGTGTGTCTGGTTCTGTCTTTCGCCATCGTTTGTATTTGTTGCGCTCATGTACCATGTTCGAGTATCAAGGACATCAACTTCATTTTTGACCTATGAATTTCATGACCTCACTTGTGGTCACCATGGAGATGGACTACCATGGAGTTTTCTTCCAAACTTTGGATCCATCAGGGCCTACTCGGGCTGTACTATTTCTATAGTGTCGAGGTTTGAACCCGTCGATGCGCCGCCGCTCGCTAATGTTGGGTTTGTGTAGGCCACTTTGAGTAAATTTCACGCCTAGGAAAAATTGCCCAGCATGCATGTCCAATTTTACCCTGTGTATGTGTTCACTCGTGGAGCTCATCACTTCAGGCCATTGTTGAGCTTTGACCCAAGAATTGATTCCTTGGGTAGCCACTACTCTCCACTTCCTGATCTTGACTTGTAAAATGAATTCGGAGCAGCCGGCGTCTCACGGCAACCTGATCTCGAAAGCTTTTTTTGAGATCCCAAATTTATTGTGTCCACATCAGAGACTTGGTTTGTTGGGTTCCTCGGGTCAAATTCTCTTGTCTCTTGACCCTCATTCACTCCAAGGCGTCTACTTTGGGTATTCCAACTTGTTCGGGTATGCTTGATAATGTACTTGAGTCATTCGAACCCGTTTTACCAAGGCTATTGCATAGTGGTTTTACATGGCTCCAACCAGGTCGACACAGAGCCTTGAAAACCACCCTGTCATGTGGTCACTTTACAGGCTAACACCAAACAACCTATGAGGAGTTGGACCTTGGAATCTTCTCCTATGCTTGAATGGTGCTCTCTACTTTACGTTGGTCACTTACTTGAAGCTTACTGGTACATAGGTTCACTCTTTTGAATTTTACCAGGAGTTTTGTCAAGAATTCCTAATTTTTTTAGGTCACTTCAGGTCCATGGCAAAGCTAGGCCACAGGTCAGTTTTGCGTTAGCCCTTTGTCCATGGCCTACCAACAGTGTCTCTGTGTCATATTCCGGTCATTGGACCCTTGGTCTATCCTTGAGGGATCGGTCCAAGTCCATATGTCACTTCAATTTTGACTTCAATCCTGTGTGTAAAACATGCTCATGGAACCTTTTTGAGGTTAGTAAAAATGACCTCAAAAAGTGTGTACTGGAGATTGCTGCTTTGCTTCAAAGCCAGGGGGAAGTAGGGTCAGCTCTTCTGGGACAATCAGCCCTTCCCGAATTCTTTTTGCATGCACATTACCGGACCTTAGGCTATCACTACGTTGGATTTATTTGCATCCTTCTCTCCCTTGTTTTTCACTGTTGGGGAATTTCACCAAAGTGCACAGCCCATCAGACTAGATACAGTGTCCTGGTATCGTTGAGATAGACCATGATATTTGTCGATCATCTTGGTGGACGGTTGCCCTCCGGATGCTCCCACACAGATTCCTTTGAAAGCCCCCTACCGTGGGCAGGGAGCACTTGAATGTCAGTGACCTCTGGTTTCTGGTTTTTCCTGCTTGTGTGCCCTGATGCTTGCAGTAAATCTCGGGGCCCACGTTGAGTTGTATCCCGCCCCCCTATGTGTGTCAGGATGGAGGTCCTGGGTTCCTATAACTACCCTTGTTTTCGTATGGGACCCTGTCAAATTGCTCTGACTTCCTTTGTGCCATTTTGTCTTGTGTACATACTGTTTTTCTGGTTGCGTGATGTATCTCTTTTCGTCCTTTTAGGTACCAAAGGGCTACTTTTGTGATCGCTGTGCTCACTCTGAGTCAGCAAGGTTCAGACTTCTTGTCCAGTGCTGTGCCTTTGCTTGTGACTCGCTCGGCTCAGGGAAACACGCCCGTACCGGCCCCGCTTACACACCAGTGGGTAAAATAGCACCGGGAGTACTATCACAAGAGTATCCTAAGGGCTACGCCAGAGTACATAGCCGAGAAGTGGTGCTCAGAAAGACCCCCCCAACGAAGACAACTTCAGATTCAACATCTCCAGCCCGACATGCAGGACCTCGCCCCACGAACCGGGGAGCTCGTCCCCTCCGTGGCAGCCCCCGCCCTCCGCATTACCGGCTCTGGGCCCCATGGGTCTGACTCAACAAGCAGCTCAGGGTCTGATGGCCGGCCGCCCCCGCTGTCCCCCGTACTCGTGGACACAGCCCCCTATGCCTTCCCTGAGTGGGCTGAAGACCCCCAGGGTGGCCGCTGGCACTTCGCTGAGGAAATCGAGCTCAGCAACGACCTAGGCCAGCGGGCCTTTCGCATGAGGTTGGCCACCTTTGAAACCGTCAACGTGCAGCAGCAATCGCAGGAACTGGACGCCTTGGCCGCCCACTACCAAGGCTTCGCCGCCGAGTCCGCCACCGTGAAGCAGGAGACCGTGGCTTTTGCGAGTGACCTGAGTGGAGTCGTCCGCTCGCTCGCCCGGTACACTGACGCCGGGCTGACCCAGGCTTGAACCGAGAGGCACACCTTGCATCAGCGGGTCCGCCACCTTGATGACCAGCTTGGGCGGCTCAGTAGGTCTGGGAATGAGCTCCGGGCCGAACAGCTGAGCCAACTCAGTGTCCTCACCGCCCTCCAAGCGAACACCGCGGCCGCCGTCGCCGCCGCTGCAGGCGCCCCCGACCTGGCAGCCATCAAGGCGGCCATGGAGGAGGAGATCAAGCGCGCCATGGAAGCCCAGCTGGGCCCCCTCATCCGGCGCATCAACGGGCTGGAGCACCAAGAAGCCGAGCACCATCGCCCTCTCCCGGGCTACGTCAACCAGCTCAAGGCCACCATGGCGTCAGCCACCGCCGCGACCGGAGCGGATCCATCCATCCGCCCCCTCAAGACCAAGCTGGCCACCATGGAAGCAGACCTGCAGGAAGTCCAGATCACCATGGAGATCGAGCGGCACGCCGGATCCGAGTTCAGGCACAGTATACTTAAAAGCATAAGCCTCATGACGACCGTGCCCGTGACTCCAGCACAGCCCCCCTTGGGACCCGTGCCCCCCCCCACGGATTCTGATTGTTTGCAGATCAGGTCAGGGCCCAAGGGCAACGCCTGACCGCTTTGGAGAATCAGGTAGCAGGCTGCATTGAGCTCAAAAAGAAGTTCAAGAGCCAGCTTGAGGGGCTGCAGGGTGAGAAGGGTGTTGAAGAAGGGCTCCGAGACGGTGCCTTTGCCATTCATGGGGCCCATCATCCGGTACATACTCCAGATTTCAGTGGCCATTCTGAAATGGCTTGTCAAGTTGCTGATGTACATACTCACGTGCATGCGACGCCCCATCCCCATGTGCATGTGATCCCACAGCCGTATGTACATACACATGTGCCTTGTGCAGCCACCCACGGAGCTGAGACATCAGAATTCTCGGGTTGTCACCCCCCCCAAGGGCCTACAGAAATGGGACCACCAGGTTATCACCCCCCCCATGGTCCCCCAAGTGCAGAATTCAGTTTCTCTGGACCCCCCCCCCTGGATATGCTCATCAGCACACCCATCAGCATCAGCCATACTCCTCGACCCCCCCCCAAGCACATCATTATTGTGCTGAGAGGCGTCACCTTCAGGGCCTCCACCCTCGGCACTTTGATGCACGGGGAAATGTTGACCCCAGGGTAATTCTGAGATGGCCGGAGGATGAGGAACTTCCGAAGGTCAAACCAGTAGGGATTCCTGCTTGGGGTATGGCCTTTGCTCAAGTGCCTGATGACCCAGCCTCGAGTCCCGTGGATAACCCCACTATTTTCAACCAATTCTGGGCAACCACGGGGCCAGGAGCCTATGGTCATCAGGCCAGCCCCCACCTGGAGCCCACATCCCTTGGGGACCTGCAGCGGGCCAACCTTCGTCCCAATTGGGATGGAAAGGGTGAAACCGTGCACCACTACCTCCTGAAATGGAGAAGGTGGGAACAGTCAGTGGGGCGTGCCCTGGGTGAGGAGGCCCGGATTGTGGAAATTCTGGCCTCCATACCCCCGGAGATTGCCAGCCCCATTGAGGACCGCCATCACCGCCGATGCCTCTCCTACAAGGAGGTAAAGGAGGAGGTGGAATGGGAGGCGAGGAATAAGACCAATGTAGATCTCGTCAGGGATACCTACAAGAGTACTGTGGTGCCGGCTCATTGCACGGCATCACAACTCAGTGGGATCTTTGAGGATTTCTGCTATTGGGGCAAGAGGGTGAGGAGTGGAGTCACCCTGGAGGACGCCAGCAAGGACTGGCTGGACGTCCTCTGCCTGCACTCTGACTTGACCCGAAAGGTCATTGCAGACCAAACTAAGTGCGGCCGGTCATTTGACTATGTCCGGCTGTACCTGTTTGTGCAGGTCTACTTCCTGCAGCAGGTAAAAACCGATGAGGACCGGGCTCATTTGCGGAGGCGGCACCAGGGGTTCAAGGTGAGCCACCTGCAGGAAAGCCCGCCTGATGAGGGGTACTGCACATCGCCTGCGGGGGTCCACAACCTGCTGCAGGATCCTGAGTACCCCCCCCCCTGCAAAGGGAGAGAGTGACAGCCCACCAGCGTCCTCTGACGCGGAGCTGATGATCAATATTTTTGGGCAAAAAGTCACCAAGACTGGACCCCCCTGTAGTTTCTGGGGCTTCAACGGTCACAAGGTGGAGACTTGCTACCGCAAGTATCCCCACCTACGACCGCCTGCAGGGGCCAGAAAGCGGGGCCTGAAAGAGGGACCCCCCTGCAAGGGCTGTGGCAGCACTTGGCACACCCCGGATCAGTGTTGGAAACTCCATCCACACTTGAAGCCCCAGCCAAAGAAAGCTGCCGAACCCCCCGCGAAGCGAAATGAGAAGCGTGAGCGGACGCAATGGGGCGTAGGCCCACTCACAGGACGCCCAGGGTACCCCAGCCTGAGGGTTGACTGCCTGTAAGGTGAAGAAAACGCAGTGCGCGTCGCGGTGGTACTCAAGGGGAATGAACAGGAGGTACTGAGACCGCCCCGATCAGCGGTAGTGCACTCAGCAGCCAGGAAAGACCTGATCCTGCCAGGGACCTTCTTTTTGAAGTCCCTGGAGCCCCTGTCGACCGCGCTCGACTTTCAGTGCATCCTCGACACGGGTTGTGAAGCCATAGGGGTCATCGGATATGAGTTGGTACCTGATCTTGTCCGTACCAAGGCTGACAGTCCAATATGGCTGATTGGGGCTGGATCCAATTCCCTGAAGGGAGGCACCCATTGTATACATGGGGCCCTCTTACTCCCTGTATCACACAAAGGGAAATACGTCCCAGCCCGATGTCCTGATGCAACTCTGTACATCGCTAACATTGGGCCCAGAGCCATAGTGGGGTATCCCTTATTGGCTCGGTATGGTTTCGCAGTCTTCCCAGGGCAAGGGTCATTGACTTTTGGAGAGGATCTCAGTGGAGGGACCATCACTGTCCCGGCATCTGAGCCCCCACCTGGGCTGAAACTGACCCAGGTTGAGGGGGACAACCTGATTCAGTCGGTCGTTCCATTATACTCTGTTTCTGAGCCAACGGTCACTGAGGTTGGTCCTTCAGATTTCAATCGGGACGAGGGTTCAGTAAGATCTGACGGAGTGGGCACCGGAAGGTTAAACGCCCTAGTCGGGCCTCACACTCGGCCTTTGGTGCCTTATGAAGGGGTCCACTCCTGCACAGATGGATCTGCCTTTGTCGATGGGTGCCATGTCCCTGCCTTCGCGGGATTCCTCTGCGCTTCACAAACGCACGACGCAAGTTGTGCGGGCGAGAGGGCACAGGGCAGCCTGGGTACTTCTGTGCCTTGGTCTGAACGGTTCAACAGTCCGTCGCCCACCATCGATACCCTGACCTATTCTGAAGTGAGAGCACCTCATGGGACAGTTGAAACTACACACACAATCTTGAACACACAATCTGTACCTCAGGAAGTGATGGAGAGGCCTTCACAGGTCCTACTCTCACCGGCAGGGACCAGCTGTTGAAGCGGTCCTGATGCCCAGGTCATACCCTCGACCATCATCCCCATTACACCTGATTTGCAGGGCAGTTTGTTGACGCCGAGTTCAGCAGGATTACAGCCTGAGCAGGGCTTGAGAGAGGACCCATCAGCGGTCCACAAACTGACCGGGGCTGCCCTCAAGGAGAGTGACCCAGAATCCCAGTCCACAGGATGGGATTACCATAAGTTAGTGTCAGTTGTACTTGCCCTGTCCGGGAGTATAGCCGCCCAGGCTGGGATTCACCAGAATTCCAGAGGGTGGATTGAAAAAGATACCCCCCCTGCTTCAGCGCCAACAAGGGGCGACCCAAAGCTGGTGGACGCTTCATGCATCATGACATCCCTCTTGGCTGGCTTGTGCCATCAGATGAAGGCACCCCACTCCGTCCAGCCAGAAGCGCATTCAGCATGGCCTGAAGTGCCAACGACTGGTGAGCCCATCGGGTCGCACCTGAGGGTCCGGGCAGCTGGTACAGACTGGGACCAGACGAAAGAGGCGATGGTCGACGAAACCCTTTCCTCTCTCTTTCCTACCCCCACTGTACTCCCTTCCCCTGATATCCGGCAAGAGCCGTCCGATCAAGGTCCTGCCGCCCAGTTGCAAGTCTCTCGGGACTTGACCAAGAGGATCGCGGTCTTCGCCCAGGATTGGCTGGACATCAGCGACCAGGAACTCTCAGAAGTCCGGTCGATTGATGTCCACGATCAGGAGTTCAAATCCTGTTCGGGTGATGAAGGTTCCTTGGGTTTCGATCCGCCCGATGAGTTCATGGGCCGGTTCGGATACTCACGGGACCACGGGGGTATGGAGTTTGGTACCATGAGCATCAGTGTCATGGACCTGCAGGACCTACAGGACAAAGCCCCCATGGTAGGTCCAGCTCCCAACGGGGTTTTTCAGGACATCCCGACGATACGACCCCGACAGTCCGCCGGGATACCGCGGAAACTGAGGCGGCCAGGCGTATTCAAGAATGAAAGATACGACCTGCGCCCGCTATGGCGCGAAAGGTTGTGTGAATGGGCAGGAAGAGCCTTGGGGACTACCGAGCCTCTCCAGCCCACACTGAGCCCCTTTGACCGCCTTGGGACTGTGAGTGGAGTGCGTGAGAAGGGTCAACAGTGGCGTGAGTGAGGTCAGGGATGTGGGGAAGAAGAGTGAAGAAGCGAAATCGGACTGGACTCTCACCACCCCGTAAGACCAAGAAGGCACCAAAAGGGTATATGTGCCCTTGAAGAGGGGAGCATCAAACTTTGTCTTTGTTCCAGCCAGCTCGTGAGATGCCAGAAACAGTGCAAGAGGTCATATGGGAAGGGGGTAAGGGGGTTATAGTGGTACCAGTCCGAAAGAGAGAGAAGTGTGTTCGGAGTTTAGGGGAGATTGCAGTGGATTGGTGGGACGTACAGAAAAGGGAGAGAATTTTTTTGGATGGGAAGGGTAAAATGCTCTTTCAGGAGGGTCACCTGCAGTACCGGGCTGTACTTTCCGATGCACTTCGTATTGAGCAAGAGGGACTGAGCCAGACCAGCTGGAAACAGCCCTTTGGTGATCCTGACCTGTAAGAGGTCCTCCATCAGGGAGCCTGGCGTCCTGAGGGTACCACTGCAGCCCCAGGCCTCGGCAAGAGACCCATGGGCATGAAACGCCGGAACTGGAATGTCCTGGCACTGAAGAGGGCCAAGGAAGGGTATGGCCCCCCTGACTCGCCCAACATTGATTTGATTTATCCTGCATTCTACAAGCCCAGCTCACAGGAGGACAGAAATGACCCCAATCGGCGTTACGAAGTGGAGTCATCGTCCCGGGACAGCCCTGCTGCCCCCAAACTCACCCTGAATCACCTCGAGAAGGTAGGATGATTGACCCCATTGGCACTGAGACTGCCAATTGGGTTGATCACAGGACCCCCCCCAGCAACTCTTCCACTCGAGAGCTCGGTCAGTGCGTTCCGTCCTAGAGGCCGATGCCAAGGAGTTCTCAGACCCCCATCTTCAGAGGAAGGTGGAGTCGTACCGCAAAAAGCTCCTTGATGAATTCAAGGACACAGTTTTCAATTCAGAGCAGAATAACTGGGAGGAGATCAAGGCCAATGCCAACAAGAGGGGACCTGATGGGTGGGTCAAGCTGGAGCTGGAAGAGGGCTCAAATCTCTTGGCCTTCAGCCCCATTCGAGCTGTAGGTCTGCGGGAAGAGGCGCTGAAAGAAAAGGTGCAAGATTTTGAGAAAAGAGGGTGGATTTAGGGATCCAAAAGCCCTTGGGTGGCACTTGGGTTTTTAGTGCCGAAACCTGGGGTAAGAAGGTGGAGGGTGGTCATTGCTTATCGGTACTTGAATTCATGTCTCCAGGGACACGAATCCCCCCTACCGGTGATTGAGGACCTCCTCCAGCGACAGCATGGGAACCATCTCTGGACCATCCTCGATCTTGAGGATGGGGTCCACCAGATGCCCCTCACGGAGGAAAGTCGTCCGCTGACGGCTTTCTGTACCCCGTGGGGAGTGTATCAGTGGAACGTCCTGCCCATGGGGGTGAAAGTGGGACCACAGGTCTACCAGAGAATGGTCACCCACTGCACCAGGCACCTGCCCCCGTCGCTCAGGGCCTATATTGATGATCTGCTTGTGGGTACGCCCCCCTTCAAGGCTTCCAGGGGTAAGGGTAAGCTCTTGGACAGTTGTGCCCTCCATGAAGAGGCCAGAACTGAGCACTATGAGTTGGTCAGGAACCTTTTTCGATGCCTGGCTGACCACCATCTCCAAGTGAAGGAGGAAAAGTGCCACCTTTCCTGTCAAAGGGTTAAATATTGTGGTCACATCCCTCACCAGGGACGGATATCCCCCGCCCCCGAGAAAGTGGCTGCAGTTCGTGACTGGACTGAGGCCATGATTCGTACCCCCAAGCAGATGAAAGGATTTCTCGGAGTATGTAATTGGTATTCGATTTACATACCCCAATATGCTTCCCTGGCTGCGCCCCTGATGGACAGGTTGAAGATAAAGTATGACAGAGCGCCTCAGGGAGGCAAATGCAAGGTCCCCAAGGACTGCAACTTCATTGAATGGCCTGAGACCATGAGGCACAATTTCGCCAAAATCAACGAGGCACTGTGCGAGAAGTGTGCATTGTATATCCCCAATGACACATGTGAATATGCGATTCACACTGATGCCTCGGAGTTTGGCATAGGCGGTGTGCTGGAGCAGGAATTGCCTGATAGTAGCTGGGCTCCTTGTGCCTTCTACTAAAAAAAACTCGAAGACCAGATCCCGTATGGTCCTGAGGGCGAAGCCCTGGGCTTTACTGGACAAAGGGCGTGGTCTGTGCGAGAAAAGGAGACCTACGCACTGGTGTCCTGCCTCCTCAATTTCAAGAGCTGGATATCAGGGCGTAAAGTCACTGTTTTCACGCACCACAAGTCCCTGGAGTCATGGTACAAGGAGGACCTCTGTACCATGGCTGGGCCCCTGGGTCGTCGCGGCTGTTGGCATGAATTCCTTTCCCGGTACAACATTGTTGTCGTATACAAGCAGGGTAAGGACAAAGATGTCGCGGACGGGATGAGCAGGTGGGCCTACCCTGCGGGGCTGGCGGATGACACCAACTTCCATGGTTCGGACGCCGACCGCAAGGGGTATGAGGACTGGGAGGCCCAAGAAAAGGCCCAATTGATGCCCTCATTGATCGGCTGTCCATATCTCGCGAAGGGAGTGAGTCTGGACCACCGTGCAGCCATACGGCCAAGTGCCATGGTCACTGCAGAGGGTACAGCAATCTGCGCGAGGCCAGCCACCACCGCTGCGTTCCTTATGAGTGCGCCAGCCTGGAAACGGCGCCTGCAGACAAGCTGGATGCCGAGAAGGCAGCTGATGCTCCGCTCCTTCCAAAATACAGGGCCCAGGTGACTCCGGACCCCCTTCCTGCTGATTGGCCACTCACTGCCGACCCCCATTGGTGTCCTGATTACCTGGATCACCATAAGATTAACACATGTGGTGTCCTGAACCTCCTGTACAGTGATCCTGATGACCCTGACTGTGGTTCTGAGGCAGAGGAGTCTGATCTGTTGTCCTGATGCCCAGCCTGGGGGTGTTCATAAACTGTCCTGCCTGGCTTCGAATTTAGGGCTGAATCAGGCAGATCCCCAACCCCCTGATATCCGCCTGGATGTCCCTGCAACCCCTGAGCCGGTCTCTGGCCTACAGTGGGCAGTGAGTCAGGTGGCATCTCTGGTGTTTCCCTCTCTCTTTTCTTCTCTCTGAGGTATCTCTGGACCTGCAGGTCAGAAGTACCTCTCTTCCCTTCTCCTCATGGGATATTTCTGGACTTGACACCCTGGGGTATCTCAGAGTCCTGAAGTGCATGGCAGGGGGGCGATGCGGGGCAGTAGTTGGGGTCATGTACCTGGATTGGCTTGGAGTGGCTCCGACCTAGACCAATGAAGTGAGCCCCGAGCGCTCGCCAGGTTATGACAATGGCTGTGAAAAGGCGAGTCTAAACGGACATACAGCCCGGAATAAGCAGGGTGTGCGACTTGATTTTTCGGCCTTCGTGTGATTGAAGGCCAGGCAGTTTCATGGTATAATGTGCAATAAGACTGGTGCGCAAGCACTGTCGCAGGGGACTGACCTATGGAGAACCGCAAACGCCAGCAGGGTACGTTGGAGTGCTTCGGCATCGAGGTACCTGGGGTATGAGAATACCACCTTCCTGCTGGTACGTCTCCCACCGCCAGCGCACATACGTCCGCACCGGCGTACGTTAAACAGCTCAGGACCATGACAGGACAAGGCCCGATCTGTATCTGTGTTTGGTGCTGAATTTCAGGCAGTTTATAGTATTTCATTGTGTACTATCCCGTCTCTCTCTTGTCCTGCCCGCCATTGCTGAGAATGGCTACCTTTTTCTATTTTTTCACCCGCTGATGGCAAGCGGGCCCTTTCACTCTTGTACATATGTGGAAGTGGGAAGCCGTACTGCAGGTAGTCACCTCAGTTCTTGTGTACATAGTTCGCCCAATCGCCAGTTGGCCGTAGCTTTTTCTTTGAGAGTGGTCGCCAACTTGGTCCCCGGCGTTGAGCCGGGGAGGGGAGTGGAAAGCTGATGCGTCCACCTGTCTTTCATTGAGAGCAGGCGCCAACTCAGATCCTGTGTTGGTCTGGGGAGGGGAGTGTAAAAAACATTTGGCCGTTTAGGACAATTTTACACCCGCCCGTCCCATCCCTTTGAATGTTTTGTGTCTGCCACCACCTGGTGGTTTCTTCCGCCTCATGGGGTACACTCAGCTTGGGAGGGGAGTGTTTGGTGTCAGACAACCCCCCATAACCCCCACCTATGTCCCCCACTACTCAGCCTTTACCCCCCCCTCTTCAGGTCACAAACTGTACGTTGTTCTCCACAACAAGTCCTCATGCCAAGTTCCCCGAAACTTGAAATCTTTGGGAAACTTCAGGGTACTAGGCGCATTTTTTTTGTTTTTTTGCGTCAATCGATAGGGAATGAAAATCCCTTCATATTTGTGGGCGAATTTCCGTGAAATTCGCAAACGTACAGGACCTGGATTTTGGCTTCGGCGCCTGCGTGAACCGGCGTCGCGCCAGTTCGCGCACCTACCGCCAGTTGGCGCCCCTGCGACCGATATTGCAAAACAATGAACTGGCCTTTACGAAAATTTAACAAAGGCCAGCAACGATGATTTGAAACCACTGTTGCTTCGTTCAATATCATAATTATACAGTGGAATCAAAAATCCGCGAATTGGTGAGGTAAAAATCCAAAACTGGGCATCGACATGATGCCCAGGCAAAATAAGATGATGAGTTGGTCAAGGAGCCTCGCCGGCACCTTACGGTGCCTTTCTTCCCCCCATTTGACTAGTCATGGCATGCCATTCTTATGCATTTCATAGGGTCACTTCAGCAGAGGATATCTTTAAGCCACTGCTTCCGTAACCTTTACAGTAAAATGCATAGGAAGGCCAGAAGTGTCCACTTCAATTGTATATTGAGTAAACGTGTGAGTTGCAAGTAGATCTGAAGTTATGAGCAATTTGTTGACTTTGACTCAAAAAAAAAGGATTCCAAAAATACCATGAATTGCCCGATGAAAAGAAAAGTATGCATCTCTTCCCAAGGTGTACATGGACCCAAAACACTTTGGGTCACTTTATTTTGACGTTTGGAATTCATTTAATAACCATGGTGAGTCAAGACATCCATGCTGAGGCTGCCATCCATGGACTAAAAGAGCCCTTTTTGGCCCTGGTATAGACCCACTTTAAGAGATTTGTGCGCAAAGCCATTGTGTTGAATTCTGCCAATTTTCCAACATGCATGTGCGTGCATGTCCTGAGTGCATGTATATCATTTTCTTAATGATGTTTGAACCAATGCCGAAGTGCTAGATCCACTTTGGTGACCTTTTTTTGAGGACACTTTTTTTCATGTGCTCAAAGTTGGACATGATATCTCTAACCTCTCATGGAGCCGGAAGTCACGTAAAAGCTTGTTTTGTACCTACTCGATGCGTACTTCTGAGTTATAGAAGAGTTTGACTCGCTTCAAGCCACAAACCTCTTCTTTTTGTAAAGTATTTTGAATCATTTTAAGCTTTTTCACCATGTCATTTTCATGTCAATTTTCATTCAATTTTACCCAATCATGGGCTCACTTTTCGGGCTCTGTTCTTCAAGCCCGTGCGGAGTTTGAGAACCATTAATCTTTGTGCGTGTTCCAGTATGTGTCTAGTTTCGTTCTTCGCCCTTGTTTGTCTTATTTGCGCTAATGTACCATGTTTGAGTATCAAATGAGGCAACTTCATTTTTGACCTATGAATTTCATGACCTCACTTGTGGGGACCATGGAGATGGACTACCATGGAGTTTTCTTTTGAGCTTTGGATCCATGGGGGCCTACTCGGGCCGTACTATTTATATATCGTCAAGTTTACGAACGCGTTGATGCAACCCTGCTCGTTTTTGCTGAATTTGTGTACCCCATTTTAAGTAAATTTCATGCCTAGGAAAAATTGCCCAGCATGCATGTCCAATTTTTCCCTGTGTATGTGCTCACCTGTGGAGATCATAACTTCAAGCCATCGTAGAGGTTTGACCTAGGAATTGATTCCTATGAAAGCCACGACACTCTACTGGCAGTTTTAGACAATTATACTATTTTGCGATTGACAAGACCAAGAAGCGAGGACAGATCCTAGATATCAACCACGACGGCCTTGTCAAAAAAGTGGCGGGATACCAAGAGTTGCCGCCATCGGGACCGCTGCGCGTAACCGCATGGGAGGACAGTGGTATGACTCGCTTTGTATTTTTGCGTAAGGTCGACAAAGTTTCTTCTCCCTGGTGTGCTGTGCTGTGATTCGCGTTGTAGATGGTTCGCTGTACGTTCCGAATGGGCAACACGGGACAGAGACATGCAGGACGATTCAGAACATGCAGCTAGCAGAAGGCAAATAACTGGAGGGCGGGCAGGAATATTGCTATGTGGACATTCTCACGTACGCAACGTGTTGGAGGATCCGGGCCAAGGTTGCAGGATTACAGCAAGCTGAAAGCCAGTCTGTGACGTGAATTCCGCTGTCCGAAGCGCTAGACAACATGCTGTTGTACATTGAGGACCAGAAGCGGGAGAAGGAACCATAGGATTTCCAACAGTTCAAAACTGCTGTTGTCCAGGCTGCCGTCAACTCTGTGTTTCTTGCCCCCGAGCAGTTGGAAGAACCAGGGCACACACTACGTGTTGGTGCGTCACACGGTCGCAGTGCGCAAGAACTCGCGCACCCTATGGCACGGTTTTCCTTCGTGGGACGCAACATTCAAGCACTGGAGGGATATTTTCTCCCCGGCATACTACTGCGGCCACTGGTATGAGGAACCTCGAGGGTAAGAGCAGGAAAGAGGACGTCACAAGAAACGGCTTCAAGAAGCTGGAAGGGCTGCATCTGCCAAGTTCATTGCAGAAGGTCTGCGCGCATACAAACCTGAAGGATGCGACCATATGCAGTAGCCAGGCCCAGATTGACGCGTTGATTACGCAACAATGGGTTACTTTCCTCCTTGACCATCCGGACAATAAGGATTTTGTGACCACAATTGCAGGTATGCGTCGGTTTTGCAGCTTCAGTGCGTGAGGGCTCGCGCACTTACTGGGCTTTTTCACATCTACACAGCTGCCGATGGGAACAACCAAGCAGAAGACGCAGCACTAGGCACGTCGCAACTGAAGATTGGCCTCGGAAACTGGGGTTATAGGGAAGACGCAAAAAGTTCGAAGTACCGGTCGCCGTGGCCGAAGGGAGCACCTGCGTCACCGCAAGCCCTGTCCGTGCTGAAACAACTGCAAACAAAGGCTGAGGCACCAGCATCGGCGCCGGCGACACAGACACAGTTGAGTACTGGCGAAGTGATCAATATCTCCAAGCAGGACGACCAAGGGACCAAGTGCACTTTGACAGCATGCCGTATTGAGGATATCGAAGATACACCACGAGCCCGTTTCCGGGACTTGCATTTCCCGTTGTGGTTTGTCAACGCTGATCTTTTGGTGGATTATGACTCTGCAGGATTCATTCCCAAGTGGTTGTTCGATGTGATGATGCTGGGTAACGATCTCATTTTCTATGGCGACACTTATGTGGTGTACCGTATTGGCCGAGACATTCAGAGGCTCTGCCGTACCGAGAAGGACAAAGATCCAACTACAGTGCCTTTGTATCATGCCCGCTTGCCGGTATTCTCTTCGATGTCGGGTTCCGTCACAACCAACATGTATCAGTTTGACGAGCACACTAGGACCCCGAGGGGAGGATATCACCTGGCCCAACCAGGTGGCCCCCCGGGGCGGAAAGGCGTCTAGTACCCGCAAAACTAAACCTCAAACCTCAAACCTATGAGCAGGAACTGCTCGCGGGTATGCTGGTGCTATCCTCTCAGTCCTGACTGTTGGGGAGTAACCCAGTGGTTTGGCTGTGCGACCAAGAACCGGTCCAAAACCTTCCAGAAGGGACCCCCACCTGAGAAGGCTAAACTCCGACGCTGGTGGACCTACCTGAGCCAGCTACGGGTGTCAGTACATCATATCGAGGGCGCCAAGAACGAGTGTGCGGACTACATCAGCCGCAACAACTTCGACGACATGATTGGTGCCAGGTCTGAGGAGAGAGCCAAGGAGGCGTTCAGCCGTATGGATGTACACCTAGACTTGAACATGACCATGATCAGACCTGTAGATGGACTCAGACAAGTGGAGTACCTGAAGGAGTTTAGGGATATCTACGAACCCCTGGAGAGGCGTCTGGAACCCGTCCTGGTCAACCAGGGAGAGTGGAAACGGGACAAGACGTACCATTAGACAAAGCTGTTTTCAGGGCAATGGGGGCCTCGTTTCGCAACAAAGACAAACACTGGAAAAGGAAAAACCATCACAGAGCCCTGTCCCCTGCACACTTTGTGCAACTGTGGACAGATGCATATGTTAATGCAGTGACACCACGAAATATTCTGTCAGGTTTCACGTCATGTGGAATCAGCCCGTTTGACCCGCCATATTTCTTCAAACATTGTCCCCGTGAGCGCATCCAGCGACAGGGCCCCCCAGCCTGCCCTACCAGCCCTGCTCACAGCACTGATGCATCGCAAAATTCTTCGCAAAACTCTTCCCCTTCGGGAGCTCCTTCCCCGGTCTCAATGAAAGGTGATGCTTCCACACAGTGCAGTGGCAGAGCCATCAATGCGCCCACAAAGGACGATCCTTGGTCGCTGAGTTCGGGGGCTTTGTGACAGCCGAGGACCTTTTGGATAAGTTCGGTGAAAAACAGAATGGTGCTGCCGCAAAACCAGCACCCAAACTGAGGGCACAGCAAGTGAGAGAACCTTTTAGACGGATTGACAGGCCTGCAGCAAAAGGTCCTGCCAAATCCTTAGCCCACGCAAACTGCACCCCCCTTTTGAAAGGGGCGGACACAAAAAATGGCAACTGAAAAACTGTTCCTTTTGGACATTTGCAGCACGCATGAATGCGACATCACCGAAAAAATTGGTTTTTACGCAAGTTGCAGCCTTTTTTAAGATTTTGTTTGCCCAAATAGATTTTTTTTCTGATTGATTTGGAGGGTGCGTATTACCAATGTTGTTGTTTTTGTATTTCAAAATCCCACAAGCACGTGCCTTTGCAGAAGCCCATTGTCAAAAATAAAATTCTGTGGAATTTCAGTTGTACCAAAGCGTGTCCTGCAAAATAAATTGCTTCTTTCTGTCCCTCAGTGCGCGACGCCTCGCGCACTCAAGGTCGTGGAATCACTTGTGTACAGAAGGCAACGAAAATACGACACAAAATGCACTACATGCAAACACTGAAATAAAAGCTAGGCAAAAATATACAAGCCCTTAAGGGCATATCAATCCATTCGCATCGAAGGCGAGTGCGCTAGACCTTGCGCACACATGACTGCAAAAAGTGAAAAACACCTGGGTTAATTGTGACCCACTTCTTCTTCGGTCCTGCAACCTTAGCCAACCTCGAATTCAGGCTCCTTGCCACTGACCTTCCTCCACTTGGGGAGGCAACGGCACCACGGGATGGCTGAGCATCCGAACGCGATGGCGGCTTCAACTCTGCGCTAGCACTTGCAGCAGTCTTCGCTCTCCTCTTTGGCTGGTCCTTACCCGATCATCGGGACTTGCATCAAAGTGAGAGGCGAGCGCCCGCTTCCGCTTCTGCTGTGGCCCCAGTATTTGCTCGGGATCATCTTCCTCATCCTCGTCGCCATCGTCATCGTCTGATTCCTCCGTCTTGTCCGACCCCTTTCCCTTTTCTCTTTCTTGCTTCTTGCTACTCGAGGGTTCCCTTTCCGGCTGCAGTACCCCGAGGTTGTACATCTTGCGCACTCTTCTTCAGCTTTGGCAGGGTAGGTGCAGGCTTAGGCGCGGTCGACTCACTCTCGTCAACGGGGAACTCAGAAACGATCGGTTCTAGGGTGGCTTCTGCAGCATGCACCTTCTGGTGCCCTTCTTGACCATGGTTGCTGTCCAAAACCCAGAGTGGAATGCCACGCAAAAGCCACTCTTCTTGAGTATCCCAAGGTGCACCTGTCACTCCCTGATCCATCTGATCGTCTTCCAACATGTACCACATGATGATGGCATGCTGCAGAGCACATCCAACGGCATTCCTAAGGCCCTTTTGCTTGATCGCTGACACAGAAACAAACGCCACGTTAGTCCTCCTGTCGGACATCGCAATCTTTGCGGCCATGGCCGCCGTCTCATCCACAACAACCACTGCAAAAGCATTCCAACAATCTACCAGATACTTGTCAAGGTACAACAGCACGTGAATCAGAGGCATGAAGCCACCGAGGTTCTTGTTTTGCATCTCTTCGAAATGTCCAGCGGAATACGTCGACTAGTTGGGCAACTGCACATGCGATGAATAAAACACGAACAACGGAGACAGCACGGCGCGAGGCCTCGCCCACTCAACGGCGTCAAAAACGATGAAAGCGGTACAGGTACCTACTTATCCCAGCGACTGGTTGTTCCAATCCACATAGTGTGGGGGGCCCTTCATGACACACTTCCTGCAGGGTGGCGGAGTCCCCCGGGTTCACGGGGCTTGGAGCCCTGTCCCTCCCCGGCTTCCCAATTTCGCCGCTCCCCGGTCAGTGCATCGCTTAGCAGCCGTAGCTGCAGACGCTTACCCACCGCGTCGCCCCCTTAATACGTGGTCGCCCGGGGCACTGGCGCCGCCGGGCCCGTGCTACTGGCTTGATGCCAGTGCGACCTCCATGGACTGGCGCGGAGGCTGCCTAGCAGTGGGGCTGGTGCGTGGCGCGGTGCGCCACTACTGCCTTGGTGGGTGCAGTGCCCTGGTCGTGTGTGCGCGGCGCTCGCGGCTGGTTCGGGGGGCTGCGGCCGGTGCCGGGTGTCGTGTGTTCCCCGTTTCCCCCTTCCCGCCCCGCGTTTCTGGCGCTGTGTGTGGCGGGCTGTCCTGTCCGGGTGTCCCTTATCCTCGCTCGCTGGTACGCCATTTCATGCGGTCTGTGCGTTCCGCGGGCTCGGTCCGGTTGCCCTTCTGGTATTCCCCGCGTGCCCTTTGTATGTTTGTGCGCTCGCGCTCTCGCCGCGTTCGCCCCCCCCTCTCCCCTGGTTGGTGTGGTGCGCGCACCTCAGGCGGTTCCCGTGCTGGGCGCTGGTAGGGCACCCCACCCTCCTGGCGCTGGAACGCCCCAGACGCGCAGACCCGTCCCGCGGGGGGCGCACAGCCCCAAGCCAGGTAGGGGGGAAACGGGACCAGGCCGCCTCCCCCCCCCAAGCAAGCCAAACGGAGCACGGGACCGAGGCAGGACACGCAGAGGGGCACGGACCGCGTGGAAGGGCCTGTGGGGGCGGCCTGCGAGCCGTTCTCTCCGACCGTGCGGCAAATGGGGCCAGTGGGGCGGGGGGTCGCCTGGCCTCGGTCCGTCCCTCTGCTTTTTCTGGGCAGGCAACAAAGCGGGTGTCTTTGGCGTCGCTCTGGCCATGGAGGGCAGGGCCTGCATACCGCTCCGGTTCGTGGTCGCTTGCTGTCCCCGGGCGCGGTCAGTCCGTGTGGCGCCCTGGGGTGCTGGCGCGGGTTTGCTTGTCCATCGCGGTTCCTGCGGGAGCAGGCGGCTGGGGGCGTGGAGGCGGGCCGTGCTGCGGCCCCCCTCCCGGACGCTGCGGTCCTGCAGGGGGGAGGGGGGACCGTCGCCTCTGTGTTGGGGGGCGCGGGGGGCCGGCGCCCCCGTGGCCCGCGAATCGGTGGGGGGGAACAGGGGGACAGGGGGGGGGGGTCACGCCGTCGTTCCCTACCTCCCTCCTCCGGGGGGGGCGGCCTGTGGCCCCCTGCCCAGTCCCCCCTTCGCCGCCAGCGCATCCCCCCCAGGTGTGCGCGTTCGGCTGGGGTCGTGGATCAGCCTGGCAGGGGGGGGCTGGCCTGTGAGCCGCCCTGCCCGGACGAGTGGCCCGGGGGCCTAGCGGGGCAGGTGGTCGCTCTGCCTCGGTCCGCCCCTCTGCCTTCCCTGGGCGGGCAACAAAGCAGGCGTCATTGGCGACGCTCAGGTCCCTGGGGGGCCTGGCCCCCATACTGCTCTGGTTTGTTGTCGTGTGCCGGCCCCGGGATGGTCCGTGTGTCGTCCTTGTGCGCTGGCGCCGTTTCTTCCGCCTGTCGCGGCCCGTGCGGGAGCAGGCAGTGGGGGGCGTGGCAGCGCGCGGCGTGCGGGCTCAGCTGCGTCCCCCCCGGGCGCCACAGCCCCTTCAGGGGGAGGGGGGACGTTCCTCGGCCTTGGGGGGGGTGGAGGGTGCAGTTTGCGTGGGCTAAGGATTTCGGAGGACCTTTTGCTGCAGGCCTGTCAATCCGTCTCAGAGGTTCTCTCACTTGCTGTCTCCTCAGTTTGGGTGCTGGTTTTGCGGCAGCACCATTCTGTTTTTCACCGAACTTATCCAAAAAGTCCTGAGCTGTCACAAAGCCCCCGAACTCAGCGACCAAGGATCCTCCTGTGTGGCCGCATTGATGGCTCTGCCACTGCACTGTGATGAAGCATCACCTTTCATTGAGACCTGGGAAGGAGCTGCCGAAGGCGAAGAGTTTTGCGAAGAATTTCGCGATGCATCAGTGCTGTGAGCAGGGCTGGTAGGGCAGGCTGGGAGGCCCTGTCGCTGGATGCGCTCACGTGGACAATGTTCCAAGAAATATGGCGGGTCAAACGGGCTGATTCCACATGACGTGAAACCTGACAGAATATTTCCTGGTGTCACTGCATTAACATGTGCATCTGTCCACAGTTGCACAAAGTGTGCAGGGGACAGGGCTCTGTGATGGTTTTTCCTTTTCCAGTGTTTGTGTCTTTTGCGAAACGAGGCCCCCATTGCCCTGAAAACAGCTTTGTCTAATGGTACGTCTTGTCCCGTTTCCACTGTTCCTGGTTGACCAGGACGGGTTCCAGACGCTTCTCCAGGGGTTCGTAGTTATTCTCAAACTCTTCAGGTACTCCACTTGTCTGAGTCCATCTACAGGTCTGATCATGGTCATGTTCAAGTCCAGGTGTACATCCATACGGCTGAACGCCTCCTTGGCTATCTCCTCAGACCTGGCAGGATTCATGTCGTCAAAGTTGTTGCGGCTGATGTAGTCCGCACACTCGTTCTTGGCGCCCTGGATATGATGTACTGACAGCCGTAGCTGGCTCAGGTAGGTCCACCAGCGTCGGAGTTTAGCCTTCTCAGGTGGGGGTCCCTTCTGGAAGGTTTTGGACCGGTTATTGGTCGCACAGCCAAACCACTGGGTTACTCCCCAACAGTCAGGACTGACAGGATAGCACCAGCATACCCGCGAGCAGTTCCTGCTCAAAGGTTTGAGGTGAAGCCGGTTCGGACCCCCGTGGCCATCTTTGGGTCACTTGGGGTTTGTATCTATTTGCTGGCAAGCCGCCATTGGCTGATATCATACTCTCCCATCCACCTGACCCAACCTGATGTGATAGTGTGATAGGTTTGGCCATTCCGGCTATGAGCGGCCATATGCAGTACCGAGGCACCGCCAGCGGGGATTTATATATCAGAATATCAGGAATCAACAGGGTTTTTTTTATCATAATGTTTCCGTAATTTTTCCGCCTTCCATTCTGATGGTCAATGTATCGGCGACTGTCAGTTGGCTCGCGATTTTGCGGTAACCGATTGGTTAACTGTTATTTCCAGATATTTTGGCGCAAACCCCGATGAAGGGTCAGATTTCATCAGTAAAGCGTTCGTTGCTTCCGCAGTTTTCTAAATATGCACTCGAAATTTTAATCTGAATTTTTCGCGATGTCGAAATCCGATTTTCGACTTCGACATCGCCGCACTTGATTTGGTCTTCTTCGAGTGGTCATACTCTTTCCCCTATGCCCGGATCAGGTTTCCCTTGTACTTGCCACCCATTTGACTTGGAGATATAAGGGAAACAAAAGTGAATCGTGGGACCACTTTGAAGGCCCATATCTACGCGCGAGTGTGAGGAAAGAGAAGAAGAAAGGTTGCGTTGCAAGCGCCTCAGTCTCAACTTATCTTTGGTAGGATCCAACACCTCGAGTCGGCACACACACACTTTGTATCATAGGATCATGGTCAACATGGTAGAAACTTGTTTCTAACTTGTTGACCATGTGTTCGAACTTGATATTATGACTTTCCAGTGTAGCGCATGAGTCTTGCGGTGGCATAGCATCTTTTCTTAGGTTCCCACGTCCATTTAACTCAAAGTTGTGACCATGGAGGGGCATGGCATACCATGGTGGGAGCCTATTTTAAGGGCTATGTGTGATATTGGTAGTATATGTCTTGATATGCTCACGCCCATGTTATATATCTTCGTGTGGCCGAGGAGACGGGGAGCCACACGTGACAAGGGCTTCGCCCATGTCCCAATTGTGGAATTCAAAGCGCTAGACTAAGTCTACCGCGTATGTATTGCTCATGGTGTGTTTGGCAAAGAGATCAATGAGTGCACTCCCATTTTCATGGGGCATGTTGATATGAGTGGCGAAGGTATCTCCATGCGCCTGATTGGGGATCCAAGTGGGGGAATTGTTCGCAAATGGTTCCAATCATTTGTGTATTGAACCATGAGCGGATATCATGGGTCAGCATAGAGATATACTATCATGACAACTTTGTATTTGGACATATTTTCATGTTTTTGACCTCAATTTTTGCTCATTTTTGCGTTTTGTGTACTTACCTGGTCGGCAAACAGCAAGAAGCCTATGGTGAGTCGAACCATGGTATGTTATTCATATGTTGGCATATGCTTTGGAGTCGAACACCAGCATATGCCGGATCGCGTACTCCATTTGGCTTGGCGCACGAAGGATTACAAGAATTGGTCTCAAGATCATGGGCTGACTTGGGCAGTGCGTGGCGCCCATATCTGAAGGCGTTTCGAAGGGTAAAGTGGGGATGTACATGGGCATTGGAGTTTGGTCTCAATCCTCCATAAATACTAGACTTCGACTCCATGCATACTCTGAGCCTTTGGATAAGTGGTAACTTCAATTTTGAGCATATATTTGATATTTGGCAAATATGGTGTGAATTGGCAGTTTTTGGCATGTTATGAGTTCAAACTCATGGGGCATATCTCCAAGTCCAACCAAGTACATGTCAGGGTAGGGCATGGTCCTGAGTGCCACTCTAGGCCATGATACGCCACCTCCCCTCTTGGGCTAGGATTTAGAGGCTTTGGAGTGAACACATTTTTAGGGTTTGTGTAGTGACTTGTGACACATGGCATTCAGCCATCTCATTTGACCGGGTTCAGGGCAATATGTTGGTGAGTCAAGGGAAGGTCTTGAGTCCAGGGAATGAGGGGTTTATGGCTGTGAATGTGTATGTTTACGTCCTTCCCCAACTTTGCTTTTTTTGTGTTCATATGCCAATTTCAGGGCTTTCCTCTTTGGTGCAATTCTTGTACATGCCCGCCACCGTGAGACAACCGGTGTGCTGAACGGAAGCCCGCATCGTGGATTGGATTGTGGATTGGGTTATTGCTGTATTTGTGGGATCCGGTTGCTGTTCAGGGTTGGAGGAGCATTTTATTTTCTATATTTTTGGATTTTGGACCCTGGATTTTGATAAATGCAATCGCTGATCAGGAGCAAGTCAGCAGGGGTGACAGGCGGAAGGGGCACAGCAGGGGCCGGTCCTGGTAGGGACCTTCTTTATGGTAGCAGAGGCGTACCTGCTGCCCCTACCTACCGCCGACCCGGGGACTTGGGCCCATATGAGCCCTGCCCAAGTACGCCCCGGGTGCGTATTGTGGACTCGGTGGAGACCACGCCGGAAGTTGAAGCCCGAAGAGAAGTACGACGTTCGGGAAGAGGAGGACTTGACATGGGGGACCTGGTCTCCATGTGTGAGTGTCGCTGCTGAAAGGCATGCAACCTCCGCTCCGCGGCAGAGGACTCTGAGGAGGCCTGCCATTCAGGCAGCAGTGGAGGACGGGCCCGGCGCTACCGGAAGCGCGGGTCACCCAAGCCCGCGGCAGGGGACGCCAGGGGCTATGGATACGGACCCCAGCCCGGTCAGGCTGTGGGAATCCGAGGGGCACTCCGATGGCTATCGGACTTGCTTCCCCTCGGAGTCCGAGGAGATGCCCGCGCTGACCGCCAGAGCGCATACGGCCCCCGAGCCCGCCCTGAAGCACGACGCCGAGGGCTAGGAGAGGCCAGCCAGGGCCAGGACGGCACCTGTGCCCCGGCGGACGGGACCAGAGATGGACGCCATAGGCGATACGCCCACGGGCGATGAGTCTGAGGCGCCGGGAACCGCGGGATGCGCTGGATCAGGTGGGAAGCACGCTGAGTGCCACTGCGAGCAGGTGTCCTTCCTCATGGGCAAGTACCCAAAGATGGGGATGGACGCAATCGTGCATCGTCTCGACCGCCTGGACAACACGAAGGACGGTCTAGAGGAGGACGTCGCGGGGATCCTGGATGACCAGTCGGCCGCGGAGAGAGACATGGCGGAGCTGCGTGCGTAACAGGACCGGTACCGGGGAAATCTGAAGCTGGCCCTGGAGAAGCAGCAGCGAGTGGTGGACAGCCTCCTCCACCTGGTGGAGGACACGTCAGGACGCCTGAAAAGGCTAGAGGAGCTACAGCCCCTCACTTCGGGTCCGGAGCTCCCGGCAAAGCCAGCAGCGGCAGAGCTGGTGGAGCGGGCTAAGACCCTCCGGAGCGCCATTGATAAACTCATGGGCGGCCCGGCAGAGGCCACCTACGCGCCTCCGCGTGTTGACCCGGGTGCGCTGCCGTTTGTTCCCATGTTCAGCGAGTCCACAATGCTCGGGGAACACACGGCACCGGCTGGGTCCATGCGGGAAGGGCACGTAACCACAGACCCGAGGAGCCTGACGGTACAGATGTCCCATGCCGCCCAGGATGTACCGATCACGACGAATATGGTAGTTTATGCGGAAGAGAAGATTGAGAACCAGACCATGCAGGGGCGAACCATGGGAAGCGCTGACGGACATGGTCGAGGTCATCCAGGCGGAAACCTGTGGGCGAAGGACCCCAATACGGGGATATGTACAGCCGATGGAGCAAATCCTTCCCGCATTCCGAACCCAATGGGTTCAGGCCCAACTGGACCGCCCTCCATGGAGGAGAGGGATGTACGGGGAGTGTACTCGCACCCCCCGGCCACAGGTGGTATCCGTCTCGGTACAGTGGTGGCTGGAGACGTCGGAGACGCCATCAGGATTGACGACCTCAGGGGAATCAAAATCCCCTACTACGATGGCAACCCCTCCAACCTGGATGACTTCATCCTGGATTGGGAGGACTTTGCCGAGGAGGTCGTCGGCGAGATGCGGGGAGCGCCGCGGGATGAGTGGGTATGCCGGACATTCCCACACCGGCTGGCGCAGGACCTGAAGGAGGAGCTGCGGGATCAGATCCGGGAAGGACTGATCAGGACGGAGCAGGCCTGCCTCCAGTGGTCTGAGGATGAGGAGCGGGTGGACGCTCCGAACCAGAAGCTGGAGGACCTGTGGTCCATCCTGCTGCCGCTGGACCGCGGTGAGTTGCGGGTCCGGGAGTGGAACCGGTATCTGCGGAAGTACCGCAGATGCCTCAAGCTGGTAGAGGACTGGAACGAGGCCAGCGAAATCCGCCACCTCCTGAAGGACGTCCTCCCCGGCAACTGGAAGAGGAGAGTGGAGGACGAGGAGAAGAAGCGCGCCAAGAAGCGGGTGGCGGTGAGGATCATGGCGGCGGAGGATACCCATGCGGGTATCATGGAGTTCTTCAGGAGGAACCTGGGCGAACCCAACCGGATGTTGGGACTGAAGAAAGCCGTGTACGTGGAGGTGTTTGGAGACTTCATGGGGCAAAGGTTGCTGCGCCTCAACAACGTGGAGTGGAGGCGCGGGGAGCCGCTGAGGATGCAAGTCATCTTCGCCCGCATGAGCCTTGACGAGATCGTGAAGTACATCACGGTGGAGTTGAAGCTCAATGCGAAGAAGGAGGCCCGCGTGCAGGATCGACATGGTCATGGACAACGAGGCCACCGAGAGGACCGCCATCATCGGGAGATCCAGGAGGACACGGCCAACTCCGCGGAGGATGGTAGTGGAAGTGGCCAAGACCACTGGACCGGGTCTCGGGAGGATCATGAGGAGGCCCACTTCTTCGCGTTTGTGGCGCACAACGTGAGGAACCATGGGCAGGATCGGTCCAGATGGAGCCAGGTGGGACCCAATAAGAGCAGAGCGCCAAGGAGGATCGGGAACCCACCGCTCTCGTTCCGGGAGTACAGGTCTCAGCACGACGGCTGCTGGGTCTGTTATGGCAAGGGAAACAACCATGCACACGACCACCGTCAGTGCAAGGTGTATGAGGCGGACAAGAAGGCCTACTTCGCCGCCCAACCCGAGAAGAAGCCCAAGGAGCAGCGGATTTCCGATTGGAAACGGGGGAAAAGGCCAAGGCAAAGGCCAAGGAAAAGGCGGAGGAAGAGGCTATGGTGGTGGACCTGGCCAAGACCGACGAGTGAGGTCGATCGAGGAGGTTGCTGAGGACATGTTGAGGACGTTGGAGGAACTCAAAGCCCAGCAACGTGGTGGACAAAGTCCTGGCAGATCGCAGCCGGAAGGGGCTGCGGGAAGCCAAGTCTAGAGGAGCCCCCACGGGAGTGGGACCTCGGAGGTCTCTCCTCCGAAAATCAGTGGAATCCCAGAGAAAGCGAAGGAAGATCGGGTGCCGAAGAAGGCTCCAGAAGAGCCAAAATCACTGAGCTTCGCCACTCCCAACCCCTGGAGCGCCCTGCTAAGGGAAGTACATGTGGGTACGGGACATGGCAAGAAGGAAGGAGCGACCACAGAGAGCCCCGTGGACGGGCAGGACCAACCCAAGATCTACACCATCCGTGACCATACCCTGGAAGTCCTGATGCACCCGGACGTGCTAGAGTTGCATGCCGTGAGAGTCGTCCACACACCTCATGGCAACGAGCGGCAGTTGCACTTGAAAGTGCGAGTACGGTGCGGACGAGAGGAGAAGGTGGTGGATGTGTTAGTGAACACTGGTGCCCAGGTGAGCCTGGTCCGGAGAGGGTTGTTCAAGGAGGAACTTCTGCAGCCCAGCCGGAGACCGGTCCGCCTGAAGGTCGCCAACGGAGAGATTATGGGTGGTGGCACCCATGAGGCCACTATCAGTATGGAATTCTGGGAGCATGAGCGCTTGAACCGCCCTGATCAGGCGAAGAGAAGCACTCTATCCGGGAACTTCTACGTGGCCAACATTACAGATTGGGATATGATCATGGGGTATGATTTCATGCTGGCGAACGCCATTGGAGCCCTTCCCCATCGTGCAACGCTGGTCCGTGAGGATGATGAATGCCTCACATGGCTGTCCACGGACTATGCATGCGGATCATCCCAATGGAATGCGGATGAAGAGGATCGGATCGTCCAAGCGGTGCAAGCTGTGGGTGCCAAGTCCAGAGGAGACCGTGGAGTTCAGCTCACGGAGTATGGAATGGCGTCACAGGTGTATGCCAGGATGATCCAGACGCTGGGAGCCGAAGCGCCCGAGACGGACGTCTTCGCTTCCCGGCATGCCCCACTTTTGCGGAAGTGTAGGAGGCATTGGCATCGAGGAGACTCAGCCTGGCATAGGCATTGGGGTTTGAAGGGGTGGGGACCCATGTATTGGCATGGCTCCCTGGACAATACCAGACGTACGGTGGAGAAGATCATCGCGGATAGGGCGAAGGGGATCCTGGTCATAACCGGCATAGGATCCACCCCATGTCCGCTGGAGGGTCTCAAGTCGACGCTGGACTCCATCACCCTGAACGAGATGTCATTCGGGCCAGAAGAGGAGTTGTTCATCGACGCCAAGGGTGTATCAATGCCCTCCCCGGGTCAAGCGTGGGGTACCAAGGCGTTCCTGGTGGATGGGGCGCAAGCCCAGCCCACGGGTGATGAAGCATTCATCCGTAGGGTAGAGGCGGTGCCCATGAAGGTCATGTTTGAGCCCAAAGAGGGGGACGAATCAGCCTATTGATGGCATTGACGTCCTGTCCCACGCCGAGATCGACAACGTCGTCAACTACATGCGGATGGGGATGCACGACCGTGTGGCAGCCAAGAAGAGGCGGGCCATGGTCACATCCCCGCATTGGTGGGATGACAAGATGTTGGTCACCGGTAAGTACGAGAAGGACGAGTTCGTGGCGAGGGTCATGGATCACATCGCGGACCAATACGATGGTCCGGTTGGGTCGGACCCACCAACATGGGATTTTCCAAGAATGGGAGCCGGTAGCGACAGTCACCAGCCCGAGGCCGCAAATTTCCGAAGATTATCGGTGGGAAGTGCACCCCACAACGATGAAGACGGCATATCGGACGAGGAGAAGTCAGAATCGGATCCAGAAGAGGCCTATACCGCAGTGCGGTCGGTTGTATCGATACCGAAGCAAGCGGCTGAAGAGGCCCAGGAGAACCCGAAGGTCGCCGAGCTGAAGGAGAGGCTGATCAATGCCTATCCGCGGCTATTCAGTGGCGTCGCCAACAAGAACCCTCCAGATCGTGGGAGGTTTGGTACAGCGAAGATCAAGCTGAAGCCGAACCCGAAGATCTATCGTCATCGGGAGTACCAACTTCAGGGCGATCGGGCCGAGGCCATGAAGAAACTGTTGGCCCAGTTCATTGAGCGGGGATGGATTGAACCCTCCGACAGTGAGTGGGCCAGCCCAGCCTTCATCGTGCCCAAGAAGGAGAAGGGCGAGTGGAGGTTGGGGGTTGATTACAGAGGTTTGAACGAGCAGACCGAGCATGACTCGTACTCGCTCCCACTGATCGACTCCATCCTCCAAAAACAACAGAAAAAGCAGATTTTCACGGTGCTGGACCTGAAACACGGTTATCACCAGATGCCGCTACACCCGGACTCTAGGCCCTGCACAGCGATGTCGACGCCGCTGGGGACCATGCAGTGGAAAGTGGTGCCTATGGGCGCCAAGAATGGCAACGCCGCTTTCCAGCGCATGATGGAGGACCTACTCGGTCCTGTCCGGGACTGTGCCGATCCCTTTGTGGATGAGATCATCATCGGGTCCAGCACGGAGAACATGACTGAGGACAAGCTCATCGACGCGCATGAGAAGGATCTGCGCCGAGTGCTCAGGGAGTTGGCAGGAGCGGTACTCCAAGGCCACTGGTCCGAGCCCGGCCAGGCTGCATCGGGGACCATGGCAAACGTCACCCGGAGCCATGGAAGCAACCTGTGACAGGCGAGCCGGTACACAGTCCCGGAGGGGGTCACCTGCCAAGCAGAGTGGCCCCGCAACTCAAGCCACAAGGGTGAGGCGGTCGTACCGTAGACAAGCGGGAGCAATACCCCTTGTGGTGAGAGATACTCCACACGGCTGGGCAGCCCCCCAGAGCTGCCGCCCAAAGGAGGGGGCATGTGGCCCTACCCATGGACACATGTGGGGACACCCTCCCACCTGGGACACATGGACCGGGTGGCCGCGACAATGCCTTCCCAAGCACATGCGGGAGCGGCTCAAGAGGCACCTGACATAGGGCAGTGGGAGGGACAGGACGTCCCCTTGGTAAGACCTTCTTCCTGCAATGTCAAAGGAGGCATCCCGAGCTCCCGAAGATACCTACCTACCTACCTCAGCGAGTTGGACAAGCACAACATGGTGTGCAAGCCCACCAAAGCCTCACTCTTCGTGAAGGAAGTGGAGTTCGCGGGTCACGTGGTTGGTCACGGGCAACGCCGTCCCATGCCTGGGGAGCTGGCGTCACTGCACCACTGGGAGAAGCCGCAGACCATCAGCGAACTCCGGTCCTTCATGGGGTTCTGCAACTACTATTCGGGCTATGTCCGGATGTATGCAGAACTGTCGAAGCCGCTGCACAAGATGCTGCAAGTGGGCAAGTTCGATGGCCGGAAGGGGAGCAAGAAGAAGCTTGCTTGGACCCCTGAGGCCGAGGATGCGTTCAGCCGCCTGAAGGAGCGACTCCTGGGGCAACTGGGGCTATTTCTGGTGGACCCGGACAAGGGATTCGTGCTACGGACAGACGCCTCGGACTATGCTGTGGGGGCAGTCTTCGAGCAGATCGGAGACGACGGGTCACATGTACCCGTGGCGTTCTGGAGCCGGATCCTGGCCGAGGGCCAACGCCGCACCTGGACCGCGAGGGAGAAGGAGACGTACGCCATTGTTTGTGCGCTCAGGAAGTGGTCTGGCCACATCGGATTGCAACCGGTAGTGGTTTGCACGGACCATCAGTCCTTGCAGAGCTGGCACAAGGAGCACGTTGACACCCCCTCGGGACCGGCGGCAAGGAGGGCCCGATGGCATGAGACGTTCGCCAAGTTCGACCTCAGCGTCGTATACGTCCCGGGGAAGGACAACACTGTGGCAGATTGCCTCAGTCGGTGGGCCTACCCCGCGGGCGGGGCTTGGATGGACATATCCAGTCATGGAGACGCCGAGGAGACCGAGGAGGCCAAGCGCATCATCGAGATGGAGAAGGCCATGGAGCAAGAGGGGGTCAAGTGCTTTGTGGTGATGGCAAACTGTACGGACCTGGCCATAGTTCCGGGGTGCCCGCGTCCAAGCTATTCGAGAGGAAACCTTCGAGCAATGGATGGTGGCCCCTGTAGAGCTAGTCAGGTCGGTGCTCACAGAGGACTGGTCGGATGACTACGCGGCATCCGAGCACTGGAGCAAGTACTGGAATGCCGTGAGCGCCCCGTCGGACGACGATTGGCCTGAGGGCTGGACCGAGGATGGGGACAAGTTGTTCCTCAAGGACAAGCTGCTGGTGCCCGAGAACCGAGTGGATGAGCTCATTGACCATTGGCACAACGCCCAGCTCATGCACCCTGGCCGAGACAAGATGCAGCAGGACCTGGAGTGGCGTTTCAAGTTCCCTCCGGGGTACTACGCCATCCTGGATAGGTACTGCAGCGACTGTGCCGTGTGTCGGGCCACAAAGAGCCCCAACCACTCCACAGCGGGTAACCCGGTGTATACGTCTATACTGGAGGCCACTATGCGGTCCGTGGCCATGGATGTATTCGCCATGCCTGAGGTCACCGTGGAAGGAGAGACCTACGACTGTGTCATCCTGGCGGTGGATAGGCACAGTGGGTATATCGTGGCGGTCCCTGGCAAGAAGTCCAAGAAGAAGGACAAGAAGGACAAGCATGGAGTGGGGCTGCGGGCCAAGACCGTCGTTAATGCCATGATCAGGCATTGGCTGACGATTTTTGATGTCCCAGCTGTCATCTGCAGCGATCGGGGCAGTCAATTCGTGGGGACGTGGTTCAAGACGATGTGCAAGCACATGGGGATTCGGCATGCCAAGACCGTGGCGTACCACAGCCGGTCAAATGGCCGTGCTGAGGTGGTCGGGCGGCAGATGTTCGAGAAGTTCCGCCAGCTGCACATTGACGAACCGGGCCGGAACTGGTATAACTCGCTGTGGAGAGTGCTCCAAGCGTATCACGACCTTCCAGGACCCACTGGACTGTCGCCCCATCGCATCCTGTTCCTACGGGATCGAGTGTCACGCACTCTCCCGTGGTTGAACCATGGCAAAGTGGCCCGGGATGCGAACGCTATGATGGCTGAGGCGAACGACACGGCGGCCAAGGTGTGCAAGGCACTTCAGGACGAGCATGACAAGAGGGCCAAGTACTTCAAGCAGGGAAAGGTCCAGAATGTGCTCTCCAAGACACCGTGTGGGTGGAGCGGCACCACAAGGATGTCCTGTCCAGGCATCGGCAGGCATCTTGGTATGTGCCGGGGGTAATCGTGCGGAAGGTCGGGCAGGATGTGTATGCGGTTCGTGTGGGGGATAACAAGATCCTGGACCGCGACCATACCCAGCTTCGTCCCCGAGCACCAGACCCCAGCGGACGTCCCGTCACCTTCGAGTTCACGGCCGGCGATGTGGACTCGGACGATGAGGGTGAGGACGACGACTTCACCGCCGAGAAGATCCTGGCGGACAAGCCGGACCCGGGCACGCCTGGGGGGAGGCTTTATAAAGTCCGTTGGAAGGGATTCGCCGCATCCAGGGATTCGTGGGAGCCTCCTAGCAGTTTTGTGCCGAGGTACACCACGGTCTGGATGGACTACCTGAAGAAAAAGCATATTTCTTTGGATGTCAAGGACGTGTTGGTTCATTTGGTTGCTGCTGTAGCACCGTAATGGATCCCCCTTGGCATTTTGTTTGTTTTTGTGATTGAGGAGACGGGTGAGGGCGTTCATCCGGGGATTGTTCGGCCTTGATTGGCCATATACCCTCTTCACTCGATCTCCACATATATATTTCATTGTGGTATACTTATTTAGGTCGACCGACGACGTTTTTCTATCTTTGATCCCCTTGGTCCATGTTGTAGATCAAGAGGAGACCGGATATGGCGTAGGGCGCTGAGTATCAGTGTCCTCACCCCTCCCTTGGGGCATGGGGGACGCCTACGACGTGTGTGGGGCCTCCATGTGTCCTTGGGACATGAAGGGGGGGGGTTGGAGCCCATTGGGGTCCTCCCGTCCTCTCTTCAATGACTTCCGAGCGGTAACAACGCTCTGAGAAGGGGGGTGAAGCCGGTTCGGACCCCCGTGGCCATCTTGGGGTCACTTGGGGTGTGTATCTATGTGCCGGCAAGCCGCCATTGGCTGATATCATACTCTCTCATCCACCTGACCTAACCCGATGTGATAGTGTGATAGGTCTGGCCATTCCGGCTATGAGCGGCCATATGCAGTACCGAGGCACCGCCAGCGGAGATTTATATATCGGAATATCAGGAATCAACAGGGTTTTATTATCATAATGTTTCCGTAATTTTTCAGCCTTTCGTTCTTATGGTCAATGTATCGGCGACCGTCAGTTGGCTCGCGATTTTGCGGTAACCGATTGGTTAACTGTTATTTCCAGATATTTTGGCGGAAACCCCGATGAAGGGTCAGATTTCATCAGTAAAGGGTTCGTTGCTTCCGCTATTTCCTAAATAAGCACTCGAAATTTTAATCTGAATTTTTCGCGATGTCGAAAACGGATTTTCGACTTCGACATCGCCGCACTTGATTTGGTCTTCTTCGAGTGGTCATACTCTTTTCCCTATGCCCGAATCAGGTTTCCCTTATACTTGCCACCCATTTGACTTGGAGATATAAGGGAAACAAAAGTGAATCGTGGGACCACTTTGAATGTCTGTATCTACGCGCGAGTGTGAGGAAAGAGGATAAGGAAGGTTGCGTTGCAAGCGCCTTGGTCTCAACTTAAATTTGGAAAGCATCAAACGCTTTTGGTGTGTATACATGCCCGGTAAAACAAGGGATATTGGTCAAGAGGGTATAAAGTGATATATAACTCTTGGACCGTGCAACCGAATATTTTAATGCAACTTTCGAGTGTACCGCATGAGTGATGGGGTTGCATAGCAACTTCCCTTGGGTTCCTACGTATTTTTAACGTGAAGTTATGTCAATGGAGGGACATGGCATATCATGGTGGGAGCCACATTTTGAGGGTATGTGTTATATGCATGGTATATGTCTTGATATGCTCACGCCCATGTTATATATCTTCGTGTGGCCGAAGAGATGGGGAGCCATACGTGACAAGGGTTTTGCCCATGTCCCAATTGTGGAATTCAAAGCGCTAGACTAAGTCTACCGCATATGTATTGCTCATGGTATGTTTGGCAAAGAGATCCATGAGTGCACTCCCATTTTCATGGGGCATGTAGATATGAGTGGCGAAGGTATCTCCATGCGCTCGATTGGGGATCCAAGTGGGGGAATTGTTTGCAAATGGTTCCAATCATTTGTGTATTGAACCATGAGCGGATATCATGGGTCAGCATAGAGATATACTATCATGACAACTTTGTATTTGGTCATATTTTCATGTTTTTGACCTCAATTTTTGCTCATTTTTGCGTTTTGTGTACATACCTGGTCGGCAAACAGCAAGAAGCCTATGGTGAGTCGAACCATGGTATGTTGTTCATATGTTGGCATATGCTTTGGAGTTGAACACCACCATATGCCGGATCGCGTACTCCATTTGGCTTGGCGCACGAAGGATCACAAGAATTGGTCTCAAGATCATGGGCTGACTTCGGCAGTGCGTGGCGCCTGTATCTGAAGGGTTTTCGAGGGTAAAGTGGGGATGTACATGGGCATTGGCTTTTGGTCTCTATCCTCCATGAATACTGGACTGCGATTCCATGCATGCTTTGAGCCTTCGGATAAGTGGTAACTTCCTTTTTGAGCATATATTTGATATATGGCCAATATGGTGTGAATTGGCAGTTTTTTTGGCAGGTTATGAGTTCAAACTCATGGGGCATATCTCCGAGCCCATTCGACTCCAAGTCCAACCAAGGTTATGTCAGGGTAGGGCATGGTCCTGAGTGCCATTCTAGAACATGACACGCCACCCCCACATTGGGCTAGGATATATAGGCTTGGGAGTGAACACATTTTTGGGGTTTATGTAGTGACTTGTGACACATGGCATTTAGCCATCTTATTTCATTGGGTTCAGGGCATCATGTTGGTGAGTCAAGGGAAGGTCTTGAGTCCAGGGAATGAGGGGTCTATGGCTGTGATTGTGTACGTTTCAATCTTTCCCCAACTTTGCTTTTTTTGTGTTCATATGCCAATTTCAGGGCTTTCTTCCTTGGTGCAATTCTTGTACATGCCCGCAACCGTGGGAAGACCGGTGTGCTGAACGGAAGCCCGCATCGTGGATTGGATTGTGAATCGGGTTATTGCTGCATTTGTGGGATCTGATTGCTGTTCAGGGTTGAAGGAGGATTGTATTTTCGATTTTCTATATTTTTGGATTTCGGACCCGGGACTTTGAGGAATGCAAGCATTGATCAGGAGCAAATCAGCAGGGATTACAGGCGGAAGGGGCACAGCGGGGGCCGGTCCTGGTAGGGACCTTCTTTAGCGGGGATGGATCGAACCCTCCGACAGTGAGTGGGCCAGCCCAGCCTTCATCGTGCCGTAGAAGGAGAAGGACGAGTGGAGGTTGGTGGTTGATTACAGAGGTTTGAACGAGCAGACCGAGCACGACTTGTACTCGCTTCCCCTGATCGACTCCATCCTCCAAGAACAACAAAAAAAGCGGATCTTCACGGTGTTGGACCTGAAACACGGTTATCACCAGATGCCGCTACACCCGGACTCCAGGCCCTGCACAGCGATGTCAACGCCGCTCGGGCCCATGCAGTGGAAAGTGGTGCCTATGGGCGCCAAGAATGGCAACGCCGCTTTCCAGCGCATGATGGAGGACCTACTCGGTCCTGTCCGGGACTGTGCCGATCCCTTTGTGGATGAGATCATCATCGGGTCCGGCACAGAGAACATGACTGAGGACGAGCTCATCGATGCGCATGAGAAGGATCTGCGCCGAGTGCTCAGCGAGCTGGACAAGCACAACATGGTGTGCAAGCCCACCAAAGCCTCACTCTTCGTGAAGGAAGTGGAGTTCGCGGGTCACGTGGTTGGTCACGGGCAACGCCGTCCCATGCCTGGGAAGCTGGCGTCCCTGCACCACTGGGAGAAGCCCCAGACCATCAGCGAACTCCGGTCCTTCATGGGGTTCTGCAATTACTATTCGGGCTATGTCCGGATGTATGCAGAACTCTCGGGGCCGCTGTACAAGATGCTGCAGGTGGGGAAGTTCGACGGCCGGAAGCACAGCAAGAAGAAGCCTCTCTGGACCCCTGAGGCTGAAGATGCGTTCAGCCGCCTGAAGGAGCGACTCCTGGGGCAGCTGGGGCTCTTCCTGGTGGACCCGGACAATGGATTCGTGCTACGGACGGACGCCTCGGACTATGCTGTGGGGACAGTCCTCGAGCAGATCCGGGACGACGGGTCACACGTACCCGTGGCGTTTTGGAGTCGGATCCTGGCCGAGGGCCAACGCCGCACCTGGACCGCGAGGGAGAAGGAGACGTACGCCATTGTTTGTGCGCTCAGGAAGTGGTCTGGCCACATCGGATTGCAACCGGTGGTGGTTTGCACAGACCATCAGTCCTTGCAGAGCTGGCACAAGGAGCACGTCGACACCCCCTCGGGACCGGCTCAAAGGAGGGCCCGATGGCATGAGACGTTCGCCAAGTTCGACCTCAGCGTCGTATACGTCCCGGGGAAGGACAACACTGTGGCAGATTGCCTCAGTCGATTGGCCTACCCCGCGGGCAAGGCTTGGATGGACATATCCAGCCATGGAGACGCCGAGGAGACCGAGGAGGCCAAGCGCATCATCGAGATGGAGAAGGCCACGGAGCAAGAGGGGGTCAAGTGCTTTGTGGTGATGGCAAACTGTACGGACCTGGCCAAGTTCCGGGGCGCCCGAGTCCAAGCTATTCGAGGGGAAACCCTCGAGCAATGGATGGCGGCCCCTGTAGAGCTAGTCAGGTCCCTGCTCACAGAGGACTGGTCTGATGACTACGCGGCATCCGAGCACTGGAGCAAGTACTGGAATGCCGTGAGCGCCCCGTCAGATGACGAATGGCCCGAGGGCTTAGCCGAGGATGGTGACAAGTTGTTCCTCAAGGACAAGCTGCTGGTGCCCGAGAACCGAGTAAAGGAGCTCATTGACGATTGGCACAACGCCCAGCTCATGCACCCTGGCCGAGACAAGATGCAGCAGGACCTGGAGTGGCGTTTCAAGTTCCCTCCGGGGTACTACGCCATCCTGGATAGGTACTGCAGAGACTGTGCCGTGTGTCGGGCCACGAGGAGCCCCTACCACTCCACAGCGGGTAACCGGGTGTATACGGCTATACCGGAAGCCCCTATGCGGTCCGTGGCCATGGATGTGTTCGCCATGCCTGAGGTCACCGTGGACGGAGAGACCTACGACTGTGTCATCCTGGCGGTGGACAGGCACAGCGGGTATATCGTGGCAGTCCCGGGCAAGAAGTCCAAGAAGAAGGACAAGAAGGACAAGCATGGAGTGGGGCTGCAGGCCAAGACCGTCGCTAATGCCATGATCAGGCATTGGCTGACGATTTTGGATGTCCCAGCTGTCATCTGCAGCGATCGGGGCAGTCAATTCGTGGGGACGTGGTTCAAGACGATGTGCAAGCACATGGGGATTCGGCACGCCAAGACCGTGGCATACCACAGCCGGTCAAATGGTCGGGCTGAGGTGGCCGGGCGGCAGATGTTCGAGAAGTTCCGCCAGCTGCACATCGACGAACCGGGCCGGAATTGGTGCAATTCGCTGTGGAGGGTACTCCAAGCGTATCACGACCTTCCGGGGCCCACTGGACTGTCGCCCCATCGCATCCTGTTCCTACGGGATCGAGTGTCACGCGCTCTCCCGTGGTTGAACCATGGCAAAGTGGCCCGGGATGCGAACGCCATGATGGCTGAGGCGGACCACACGGCGGCCAAGGTGTGCAAGGCACTTCAGGACGAGCATGACAAGAGGGCCAAGTACTTCAAGCAGGGAAAAGTCCAGAAGTATGCTCTCCAAGACCCCGTGTGGGTGGAGCGGCACCACAAGGATGTCCTGTCCAGGCATCGGCAGGCATCTTGGTATGTGCCGGGGGTAATCGTGCGGAAGGTCGGACAGGATGTGTACGCAGTTCGTGTGGGGGATGACAAGATCCTGGACCGCGACCACACCCAGTTCCGTCCCCGAGCACCAGACCCCAGCGGCCGGCGATGTGGACTCGGACGACGAGGGTGAGGACGACGACTTCACCGCCGAAAAAATCCTGGCGGACAAGCCGGACCCGGGGACGCCTGGGGGGAGGCTTTAGAAAGTCCGTTGGAAGGGATTCGCCGCATCCAGGGATTCGTGGGAGCCTCCTAGCAGTTTTGTGCCGAGGTACACCACGGTCTGGATGGACTATCTGAAGAAAAAGGATATTTCTTTGGATGTCAAGGACGTGTTGGTCCATTTGGTTGCTGCTGTAGCACCGTAATGGATCCCCCTTGGCATTTTTGTTTGTTTCTGTGCTTGGGGGACGGGTGAGGGCGTTCATCCGGGGATTTTTGGGCCTTGATTGGCCATCTACCCCCTTCACTCGATCTCCACATATATATTTCATTGTGGTATACTTATTTAGGTCAACCGACGACGTTTCTCTATCTTTGATCCCCTTGGTCCATGTTTTAGATCAAGAGGAGCCGGATATGGCGTAGGGCACCAATTTTCAGTGTCCTCGGCCCTCGCTTGGGGCGTGGGGGACGCCTACGACGTGTGTGGGCCCTCCATGTGTCCTTGGGACATGGAGGGGGGGTTGGAGCCCATTGGGGTCCTCCCGTCCTCTCTGAAATGACTTCCGAGCGGTAACAACGCTCTGAGAAGGGGGGTGAAGCCGGTTCGGACCCCCGTGGCCATCTTGGGGTCACTTGGGGTGTGTATCTATGTGCCGGCAAGCCGACATTGGCTGATATCATACTCTCCCATCCACCTGACCTAACCTGATGTGATAGTGTGATAGGTTTGGCCATTCCGGCTATGAGCGGCCATATTCAGTACCGAGGCGCCGCCAGCTGAGATTCATATATCAGAATATCAGGAATCAACAGGGTTTTTTTTATCATAATGTTTCCGTAATTTTTCCGCCTTCCGTTCTGATGGTCAATGTATCGGCGACTGTCAGTTGGCTCGCGATTTTGCGGTAACCGATTGGTTAACTGTTATTTCCAGATATTCTGGCGGAAACCCCGATGAAGGGTCAGATTTCATCAGTAAAGGGTTCGTTGCTTCCGCAATTTTCTAAATATGCACTCGAAATTTTAATCTGAATTTTTCGCGATGTCGAAATCCGATTTTCGACTTCGACATCGCCGCACTTGATTTGGTCTTCTTCGAGTGGTCATACTCTTTTCCTTATGCCCGAATCAGGTTTCCCTTGTACTTGCCACCCATTTGACTTGGAGATATAAGGGAAACAAAAGTGAATCGTGTGACCACTTTGAAGGGCCATATCTACGCGCGAGTGTGAGGAAAGAGAAAAAGAAAGGTTGCGTTGCAAGCGCCTTAGTTTTTTCCCGTTTTTCGTATGATCCAACACCTTGAGTCGGAAAACACTCTCTTTGTATCATAGGATCATGGTCAACATGGTAGAAAAATGTTTATAACTTGTTGACCATGTGTCCGGACTTGATATTATGACTTTCGAGTGTAGTGCATGAGTCTTGCGGTGGCATAGCATCTTTTCTTAGGTTCCCACGTCCATTTAACTCAAAGTTGTGACCATGGAGGGGCATGGCATACCATGGTGGGAGCCTATTATAAGGGCTATGTGTGATATTGGTAGTATATGTCTTGATATGCTCACGCCCATGTTATATATCTTCGTGTGGCCGAAGAGACGGGGAGCCACACGTGACAAGGGCCTCGCCCATGTCCCAATCGTGGAATTCAAAGCGCTAGACTAAGTCTACCGCGTATGGATTGCTCATGGTGTGTTTGGCAAAGAGATCCATGACTGCACTCCCATTTTCATGGGGCATGTTGATATGAGTGGCGAAGGTATCTCCGTGCGCTCGATTTTGGATCCATATGGTGGAATGGTTCGCAAATGGTTCCAATCATTTGTGTATTGAACCATGAGCGGATATCATGGGTGAGCATAGAGATATACTATCATGACAACTTTATATTTGGACATATTTTCATGTTTTTGACCTCAATTTTTGCTCATTTTTGCGTTTTGTGTACTTACCTGGTCGGCAAACAGCAAGAAGCCTATGGAGAGTCGAACCATGGTATGCTGTTCATATGTTGGCATATGCTTTGGAGTCGAACACCACCATATGCAGGATCGCGTACTCCATTTGGCTTGGCGCACGAAGGATTACAAGAATTGGTCTCAAGATCATGGGCTGACTTGGGCAGTGCGTGGCGCCCATATCCGAAGGGGTTTCGAGTGTAAAGTGGGGATGTACATGGGCATTGACGTTTGGTCTCCATCCTCCAAGAATACTAGACTTCGACTCCATGCATACTTCGAGCCTTCAGATAAGTGGTAACTTCAATTTTGAGCATATATTTGATATCTGGCCAATATGGTGTGAATTGGCAGTTTTTGGCATGTTATGAGTTCAAACTCATGGGGTATATCTCTAAGCCCATTTGACTCCAAGTGCAACCAAGTATATGTCAGGGTAGGGCATGGTCCTGAGTGCCACTCTAGGCCATGATACGCCACCTCATCTATTTGGCTAGGATTTAGAGGCTTGGGAGTGCACACACTTTTGGGGTTTGTGTAGTGACTTGTGACACATGGCATTCAGCCATCTCATTTGACCGGGTTCAGGGCAATATGTTGGTGAGTCAAGGGAAGGTCTTGAGTCCAGGGAATGAGGGGTTTATGGCTGCGAATGTGTATGTTTACCTCTTTCCCCAACTTTGCTTTATTTGTGTTCATATGCCAATTTCAGGGCTTTCCTCTTTGGTGCAATTCTTGTACATGCCCGCCACCGTGGGACGACCGGTGTGCTGAACGGAAGCCCGCATCGTTGATTGGATTGTGGATTGGGTTATTGCTGTATTTGTGGGATGCGGTTGCTGTTCAGGGTTGAAGGAGGATTTTATTTTCTATATTTTTGGATTTTGGACCCTGGATTTTGATAAATGTAATCGTTGATCAGGAGCAAGTCGGCAGGGGTTACAGGCGGAAGGGGCACAGCAGGGGCCGGTCCTGGTAGGGACCTTCTTTAAAGGTTTGAGGTTTGGTTTTGCGGGTACTAGACGCCTTTCTGCCCCGGGGGTCCACCTGGTCGGGCCAGGTGATATCCTCCCCACGGGGTCCTAGTGCGGGGGCCTTCATGACACACCTCCTGCAGGGTGGCGGAGTCCCCGGGGTTCACGGGGCTTGGAGCCCTGTCCCTCCCCGGCTTCCCAATTTCGCCGCTCCCCGGTCAGTGCATCGCTTAGCAGCCGTAGCTGCAGACGCTTACCCCCCGCGTCGCCCCCTTAATACGTGGTCGCCCGGGGGACCGGCGCCGCCGGGCCCGTGCTACTGGCTTGTCGCCAGTGCGACCCCCATGGACTGGCGCAGAGGCTGCCTAGCAGTGGGGCTGGTGCGTGGCGCGGTGCGCCACTACTGCCTTGGTGGGTGCAGTGCCCTGGTCGTGTGTGCGCGGCGCTCGCGGCTGGTTTGGGATGCTGGGGCCAGTGCCGGGTGTCGTGTGTTCCCCGTTTCCCCCTTCCCGCCCCGCGTTTCCCGCGCTGTGTGTGGCGGGCCGTCCTGTCCGGGTGTTGCTTATCCTCGCTCGCTGGTACGCCATTTCATGCGGTCTGTGCGTTCCGCGGGCTGGGTCCGGTTGCCCTTCTGGTATTCCCCGCGTGCCCTTTGTATGTTTGTGCGCTCGCGCTCTCGCCGCGTCCGCCCCCCCCTCTCCCCTGGTTGGTGTGGTGCGCGCACCTCGCGCGGTCCCCGTGCTGGGCGCTGGTAGGGCCGTTCCACGCGGTCCGTGCCCCTTTGCGTGTCCTGCCTCGGTCCCATGCTCCGTTTGGCTTGCTTGGGGGGGGGGGCGGCCTGGTCCCGTTTCCCCCCTACCTGGCTTGGGGCTGTGCGCCCCCCGCGGGGTGGGTCTGCGCGTCTGGGGCGTTCCAGCGCCAGGAGGGTGGGGTGGGGTGGGGGGGGGGGGCGGCCTGCGCGCCGTTCTCTCCGACGGTGCGGCAAAGGGGGCCAGTGGGGCGGGGGGTCGCCTGGCCTCGGTCCGTTTCTCTGCCTTCCCTGGGCAGGCAACAAAGCGGGTGTCTTTGGCGTCGCTCTGGCCATGGAGGGCGCTTGCTGTCCCCGGGCGCGGTCAGTCCGTGTGGCGCCCTGGGGTGCTGGCGCGGGTTTGCTTGTCAATCGCGGTGCCTGCGGGAGCAGGCGGCTGGGTGCGTGGAGGCGGGCCGTGCTGCGGCCCCCCTCCCGGACGCTGCGGTCCTGCAGGGGGGAGGGGGGACCGTCGCCTCTGTGTTGGGGGGCGCGGGGGGCCGGCGCCCCCGTGGCCCGCAAATCGGTGGGGGGGAATGGGGGGACAGGGGGGGGGGGGGTCGCGCCGTCGTTCCCTACCTCCCTCCTCCGAGGGGCGGCGGCCTGTGGCCCCCTGCCCAGTCCCCCCTTCGCCGCCGGCGCATCCCCCCCAGGTGTGCGCGTTCGGCCGGGGTCGTGGGGCAGCCCCGCCGCCGGCCGCCGGCGGATCAGCCTGGCAGGGGGGGGGGGGAGGGGTGGCCTGTGAGCCACCCTGCCCGGAGGAGTGGCCGGGGGGCCTAGCAGGGCGGGTGGTCGCTCTGCCTCGGTCCGCCCCTCTGCCTTCCCTTGGCGGGCAACAAAGCGGGCGTCATTGGCGACGCTCAGGTCCTGGGGGGCGTGGCCCCCATACTGCTCCGGTTTGTAGTCGTGTGCCGGCCCCGGGCGTGGTGCGTGTGTCGTCCTTGTGCGCTGGCGCCGTTTCTTCCGCCTGTCGCAGCCCCTGCGGGAGCAGGCAGTGGGGGGCGTGGCAGCGCGCGGCGTGCGGGCTCACCTGCGTCCCCCCCGGGCGCCGGAGCCCCTTCGGGGGGAGGGGGGACGTTCCTCTGCCTCGGGGGGGGTGGAGGGCCGGCATTCCCGTGGCCCGCAGGCCGGAGGGGGGAGTGGGGGAGAGAGGGGAGGGGGGCCGCGCCGTGGTTCCATAACCCCTGTGGTCCCCGGCCCAGTCCCCCTTCTTCTCCAGCGCACCCCCCCTGGGTATAGACGTTCAGCCGGGGTTGCTGGGCAGCCCCGGGCGCCGGTCGCGGCCTGGTTGGCCATCGGTGGGTCAGCCCGGCGGGGGGGGGGGGGGCTGCCAGTGCGCCGTACCCCCGGGGGCTCGCCTGGGGGGCTCCGCGCGGACGGGGGCAGGGAGGTTTCTTTGCCGTGGTGTGTTCCCCCTTTTCCCGGGGCGGGCAGCAAGGCAGGTTGCTTCGTCTGAGGCCCGCCCTCCATGCTGCATTCCTGGGTGTCGCCATTCCGCTGCGGCCCACGGAGCGCCCTTGAGTGCCGGCGCAGAGCTGCTGGTCAGCAGCGGGCACTGCGGGAGTGAGTGGGCGGCCGACTGGGGGCACTTGGCGCGCGACCGCGCTCGCCGCGGCTGTGGCGTCCCCACCCTGGGCGCCGCGGCCTTCTCGGGGGGGGGCGAGGCCGCCACCTCCGTGGCTGGCCTCTGGCCGTTCGCGGGCCGGGGGGGGGGGAGAGGGGGGGGGGAGGGCGGGAGGGGAGTGGGGGTTCCCCGCAGTCCCACCCTGGTCCCCTTGCGTTGCCCCCTGGTGGTCGCGGGGGGGCGGCCTGGTGGTTCCGGTCCTTGGGGGGCAGCCGCTGTTTGGGGGGGGGGCACTCGTCCCCCGCCCCCCCCCCAGCCTTTGGGTGCCAAACCCTCGTGCAGGCCCTCGCTCGGGCCCCCTGCTCTCCTCGCTGTTGCCGCGCGGTGCCGGCTGGCCGGGGGGGGGGGAGGGCCGGCGAGTGCTGGGGGCGGCAGTTCCGGTCAGCGGTTAGCGGTTAGCGGGCTGCGGAGCAGTGGGCCTCCCCCCGCGCTTGTTGCCCCCGCCCTCTCCCCTACTGGTGGTGGTGCGCGCCCCTCTGCCGCGTCGTACGGTGGCAGGGGGTGGGGGTCGCATTCCGGGTCGGGGGGCCCGGCCCCGCTGGGGGGGGCGTCTCGCGGCACTGTCCCCTTGCCACCCCCTCGCGCTCATTGCCTGGCCCGGCGGGGCGCGGCCGTCACCTGCGTCATCGCTTGCGTTGGGGCTGGGGCTGCGGCGGCGGCCGGTTTCGCCGGCGGTAGCGCCAGTGGGTGAGGGCGTTGCGCAAGGCCCGGGGGAGCCAGTTGTTGGCATCCGCATCCGTGATGCGGAGCACCCCCCCCCCTCCAGGAAAGCAGGCCACGTCGGCTCCTGGTCGGGCCACGCCGCCCAAATCACCGCCCGGAGGACCCTGTCGTGGTCCTCTGGGGCCGCCCACCCCCCCGGGGGCACCTCTCGGTTCCCCTCGTCTCTCCGGAGGAGCACGGTCTCGAATGGGCCGGTTCCTCATCGCCCTGGTGGTCCCCGAGCAGGCCCAGCTCAGCCACCCGTACACCTCCACCACCAGGGGGAGTGATTCAGCCCCCAGGGGGTCTGGGACCGCGTCGAAGTCCCGGTCCCAGGGCCGGGCCCCCTCTGCCCCCCGCGCAGGGTCCCCCTGCGAGCCCAGGGCCTGTGGCGCCGGTGCCGCGCCCCGCCCCCCCGCCGCCGGGGCAGCGGCCATCCGCGCCGGCTCCGCCCTCGCCGCGGGGGGGGGCTGGCTGGTGCTTGGGTCGAGGGGGTTGGGGGGGGATGAGGTCTCTGGCGTCAGGGTCAATGTTGTAGAGGTTGGCGTGGTGGTGGTGGTGGTGGTGGGTGTGGTGCGCCGGCATTTGTTGGATGCCGGGGGGGATGCACCGCACCGGCTGCACATCCAGCTGCGGGGGTGCCCCGCCCCCCGTTCCCCTCCCTTCGCCCCGCCCTCCCCCCGCGGTTCCCGTGCTGCTCGTAGGTAGAGTAGTTACCCCAGGCCTCGTTCTGTTTCCAGTTCCAATGACCCAGGGGAACCAGGACCCATTTGTCGTCAGGGTGGCTGTGCTTGGGAGTACCACCTCGGTTGAGTCCATCAGTACCCCATTGGGTAATGGCCGAGTCCAACTCCTCCTTCTGTAGTGCTTGCCACTGGAACAACGTTCCACGTCCGCCCACATTGCTGGCGTCAGTCACCAGGATAATCTCCCCCTGTGCTCTGGGCACGCCCAGGCACTTAGCGTTGGCCACTTTGTCCTTGAGCTTGTCAAACGCTTGTTGTTCTTGAGGGCCCCAGCGCCAGGTAGTGGTCTTCTTGATGAGGTGCGTCAGGATGGCGCTGGTGTAGGTGAAATTCTTGATGTGGCGGCGGTAGAAGTTGCAAGCCCCAATGAAACTGCGTACATCATGCAGTCCTTTCCTGGGGTCTTCATGTCGTACCTTAGCATCCATCAGGGGTTTGGCCTTAGAGGCCGCTGGGGTCCACCACCCATAGCCAATGTCGAACCCTAGGTACTGCATAGTCTCCTGCATGAATGCACACTTCTCCAGCTTGAGTCTAGTGTGGTTCTCCTGGCAGACCGCAAGGAACTCGCCCAGGAGGATTAGGTGGTCCTCTTGGGTATTCGTTCCCAGGCATACATCGTCGATGTGTGCTTCCATCAGGGCGCCCCGGGATATGAGTTCTTGCACCACGGGTCTTCGACGTAGGATGAATAGCATCTTTTTCATCAACTCTTGGAAAAGAGCGGGTGCGTTGGCCACGCCAGAGGGCATGACCTTCCACTTGAACATCCTGCCCTGAGGGGTGATGAAGGCAAGGAGCTCCTGGGTGTTGGGCGTCAGGTCCACCTGCCAGAATCCACTTCGCTTGTCCACCTTCGTCTTGTAGCGGCAGGAGGCTATCTTCTCGAGGGTTGACTCCATATTAGGAATGAACCCTGAGTGATTCAACGTCTTCTTGTTCAGCTCTCAATAATGCACCACCAGCCAATTGGCTGTTGACCCAGGCTTAGCCACCAGGAAACAGGGGCTGCAGTATTGGGGGTAGTCCCCATCCTTGTACTCCAGGACCAGGCCAGCGTCGATACACTCTTGTATCTGTCGCTCTATCTCATCAGCCTGCTCTTTAGGAGCCGGGTAGGGTCTCCTTCTTATCTTGTGACCCACGAACTCGGGCTTCAGCTTGAGGTCCATCTGTACCAGCTTGTCACAGGATGCTCGTGGGGGTAGTTCTCCGAATACCTCCAGGTGGGTCCTGATCAGGTTCTGTACTCTAGGGTCCAAGAGTTTGATCTTTTCCTCCATGTCCTCGTCAGAGTGTACATTGCTTGCCCTTGGTGTATAGAAGCAGGGAGGTGATCCTCAACCAGCTCTGCGTCCTTGGTCGTATCCTTCAGTCCTTGATAGTTGTAGAGAAGGCCTCGTTCCACAGTCTCAGGTGGTTGATGACAACATAGGCACACTCGAGGGGGTTCGCATACGCATTCCTCTGAGAGTTCATCCTCCTCGAGGGTCCTCACATGGGCGCCCCATACGCTCTTCATGAGCTTCAGGTCCACCTCTCGTTGCCAGGTGGTAATCTTCTGTTCTAGGTCCTCCTTCAGTTGGGAGATAACCCCCATAGACCCTTGCTCCAACGGCCATGAGCGGCGTGTAGGCCTAGCGTAGCATAGCTTTTCCGCCACCACTCTCCTCTTGGAGTCCACGTACTCTCTTAGCCTGGATCGGGCGTCCAACTCCTCGTCCAGGAATTCCTCTCCACTCATGGAGAGTAGGGGTTTCAGTGGGGCGGCGTACTCGGCGTTCTCCACTTCCTCCACGCACGTCTGCGCGAAGAAGGCGTCATGCTCAGTCTCGTCATCAGGGTGTATACAGCTGGGTACCTCGGATAGCCCACACTCTGAGACTACATCAGGATTGGATACACGGCAGGGGGAGTTCGGGGTAACAGTGTGGGACACGACGTACTCGTCTGCCCCAGGAGTAGTCTCGACGGCGTCTCGAGGTTGTAGGTGATTTTTCAGGACGTCCAGGGTGAAGCCGCTGCTCTCAGGTTGAATTTCCTGGACCATAGCAGAGTCCAGATCCTCCCGGGGCACTGGGGCTAGACTCTCGTCCACCACGCTTAGCATACTACCCCATGCAGGTTTCCGGATGGGCGTCTTGCGGTTCAGAGGCACGTAGATGGCGTCAGCCGCCAGCTGGATGGAGGTGAGCGTCAGCTTGTCCAATAGAGTACGCCAGTACTCATTCCCCTCATGGGCTCCCAAATCGGCAGAGCACAAGACCATTCGGGAACGTTTCAGGGCCACCTTGGTTAGGACCTTCCCTTGCTCACTGAATCTTGGATTCCCGTAGGCCATCCCGAAAGAGGGCCAGTAAAATTTATAACGGCAACTTTTCCCCTTGCTGCAGTAGAGGTCCAGAAAGATGACCTTGATTAGTGCCCTATAGATTTTGATGAAATCCTGCAGGTTTTTAATGTTGAAATCCCGAAACCAAAGGAGCAAGTAGAGCAAGAACAGGATGTGGATCGAATCAATGGATAGTTTGAAATCCAGTGTCACACAGAAGGGCTGCAGATAGACAAAGCAGAAAAAAAAAGAAAGATTCAATAACAATTGGATAAAACAAAAGTTTTTATGTGAAACCTGGCCTGACTCTAGCCTCCAAGTTAGCATCAAGCACTTCATGTGCACTCGTTTGGATGAAATGGAGTTGGTTAGGAATATGGGGCAAAGGAGTTAGGCCAGACACAGATTATGACTTGGCCAAGCAACTGAATTCAGAAACAGTTAAAACGTAAAACCACAATAAGTGGTAGAAACAATTGAGTATAGGGGTCTTGGGGTGGGAGACCACTAGGCTTAACGTCTAAGGCCTAAGGTATGAAATACCTATTTTATTTGGGTATATCCTCCATGAAGGAAGATACCTCCGCTCAGTTGAGTGGTAGGGGTGAACTTCGTTAGGGGCTAGGGTTATAACCCTAGTTACTTTGAGAACGTGTACTTAAAGATTCAAAAAGAGTGATAAAAATACTTAAGTTACTCTTAGCGTCAACAAAAGGGTTTTAAGGGGGGCTTGGCCTGGATCAAGCCCTCGAAGAAAGACATGGCAGTGACTTTTTCTTATTCCCCTCTGGAGTACTAGTTGATCTACCTAGTAGGACCAAGGAAAAAGGCTCCAATATTCCCAAAATTACCTCAGAAAATGCATTAAACCTACCAAAAACATTCTCATCAGTTCTTAAAAGCCTATCACACTGTAGGTACCCAGGAAAAACGGTGTAAGGTACCGTGTATGATGCCCCTTCGATGGGGCATTCCTCAAAAGTCGCAAGCGGGCGACGAAAACTTTTGGTAAAATTTTGGGGTAGTGGGGTTCGAACCCAGGACTCCCTCCCTAGAGCACACATGCTTGCCCACTAGGGTACAGTCGAACGCTCTAATGCGGACGGCTATCGCTGCATAAACAGCAATTCAGTAAAACTCCTGACCAAGGGCCAGGGCGGAGCAATACTCCCAATGGAGGACACAAATCTCCAGGAGCTAGAAAATAGAAAAGGAAACCAACAGGGAGTGAATCCTGTGGTTTGGCGAAAGGTCTAGCGATTTAAGAAGTCAAATCGCTAAAAATTGACGAAATAGCGCGAGAAATCGTCATTTTTATACTAAAACTCAAAGTCCCAGACAAGCGCAACAGAAGCAGACTGCAGAAACAGGGTTGCGCAAGCGTAAACAGCTCACGAAAAAGAAGGTATGAGCCGGAGTTTTTAAAGTTCTAAAAGAAATTTTTGGACAGTTGCATCAAAAGTATTATAAACTTTAGGAAAAAGTATCGAAAATGAACCGACACCACAGAGCAGGTGGACAACCCACCTCTCAGGTATGTCAGTCTCATTTCACACGCATGCATTGCGTTTGTGTTGGTTGCTTCGTTAAAACGTTAGGATTGTCACCGCTGTGTTCGTTGGGGGTTAGGGTGCTCCTCCCCTTTGCTCTGCACAGGTCAAAACAGTAATGAAAGTTATGCGATGCGAATGGAGCGCGCAGCGCGCAAGTAGGGTTAGACTATGTGCTGTGCTCGCGATGCATGTGCCTAATTGAGGCATTCACACGCTGTGTCGCTTTCCCTGTGCCCCAATTCACCCTTGTTCTCTCTTCACAGGTAAGAAAAGAAAGTGCTTGCTCGTGTTTGTGTTGCCGTAGCGCTAAAATAGGGTTGATTAAAACGCTTAGGCTTGTTCTGCGCTGTGCAGTGCGCCACTCTCTCTCCTTCTTCTGCAGGAAACAAGATAGGGAAAGCATGCAGGACACACAGTGCATTAATTGCTTAGGGTGGTTTATAGTTCGCCGTAGGTTTGTTTAAGCGTGTAGGGTTGTTTTGCGCTCGTGTTTTCATCGGCATTCACATGATGCGTGGTGAGTAAGGTAGGTAACCCCAGGAGGAGCTCACCTCCTGGTAGAGTCACGCTGTGATCTGTTATGTTGGGTTAAATTAGGAGAAAGAGTGGGGAATTGAAAACCCAGTGCACACCTGTGCATGCATATGACGCATTAAAGGGTGGGCCACGCAAAATGCTCATGGTACAACTCTTGTTTAGGTTACCCACGGACTCCACTCCACGTCCATAAGAGAACGGGTGGACTTCCTTAAGCTTGCTTGCTTGCACCTCGGTTTGAGGACAGTGTATTATAGGGCTACCTGAGAAGCGTATAATACATGGAGGTAGTCTTGGTTCCTCAGCCGCAAACCCACGCCATCAGCCTTTGCTTTGCAGGTGCAAAGGTAAGGGCGATTGGTGCAGTCTCTTTGAGCAGCGCTAAAATATGCTGCGCAGATCACACAAACAAATAACTGCGAGTGCAGTCCGACTTCACCGACATCCACGCTGTGCACGCATACTGAGCACTCCTTCCCTCCAAGCCCTGACAGGGAAACGCGTAGTGGCGTCCCTGTTAGGCCACAGCTGCTTAGTAGCGCTGTGTTGTCTTGATTTCTCACAGGAGGCCCAGTAGGACCCGCGACAACTTTGACAGCATCTTCAACTAGCGTGTGTAGGGGTTAGGGTCATCAGGCCTGGCAGGAGTTGAGTGCAAGTTATGAGTGCTCACCCTGCCTTTGAAGGCCGGTGCGGGCGTTCGTGAGTGGAGAGTAGTGGAGTCTTCTGTCCCGCGTGCTTTTCCACGTGGGCAGAGGAGTGCGTTAGCTTTTGGCCTTTAGCAAAGATGGGCGTTTTGTATGCTGTTAGCACACTTGGCCACCCCTCCCTTCTAGTAGGTAGGGCTTTTGACGTCTTCCCCCAAGGATAGGCGCCAGCACAGAGATTGGGCGCCATAAGAGTGGAAAAGGTACCTGATTAGGACCTTCGGTCCGACGTCAGCGAAGCCCGGTCTCCGGCAGCCACGCCGGGGAGAGAAGTGAGACACACACAGACATACGTAGCACACTTCGGGGTATGGTAAAAACTGTAAGGAAGGGTAGAACCGCTTGGATCTGGACCAGTCAGGGGTCCTAACTGTGGGCTCGCTTGTCCCCAAGGAGGGAATACACACCTTGCCTCATAACACCTTGCTTGTCATTCCCCCCTGGTGTAGTAAGCCACCGTTCTTCGTTGGCTCCCCAAAGTCATTACATCAGGGTAGTCCCCATGCAACACATGGTCAACAAGGCATACACTTGCTGGGTAGCTGCAAACCTGATGAGTGGCCACCTGGTCCACGTTGGAAACCGTAGGCATGGGACTGCAGGGCACAGACAGGGTCAGTGCAGTGCTCAGTAAGCAGTGGTCTGTGAAAAACCGATGGCCTTCGGCCAGGGAGTGGTTGTCACGGGGACTAACGGTCCTGTCCTGCGATGCAATGCGGGGCAACTGTGACAATTGCTCTTACACCAATACACAGGCACGTCTGCACAAGAGTGCTCACTGCACCTGTAAGGTTAGAACACAGTCACTAGACTGACACAGGTGAATTGGTTTTTCTTTTTACGCTGGGACAGGGTCTCAGCACGGGTTAGTAGCTGCCCCTCGTTGTTCTCAACGAGGTAGGAGCAAAAGATGGAGTTGATACTCCCATCTGATTGTATGAAGGCTGACATAGGTTCTCAGGTCGCCTCAGATAACCCATAGCCATACCACACGGTTAGGAATTTCCAGCCCTGTTTATACTCGTGGTGAGCAATACCTGCAACCACGTAGTAACCATCGACTGCCATCTCATCGGCAGTAATCTCTTCGAGTTCGTCTGTCCCCTCTGGGCTGGCAGCGTTCTCTAGGTCAATACGTTCGACCTCATTGTTGCTGAGGCGCCACTCATCCCAGGACAAATTGTCAGGGGAGTGATAGTGCCTCAACTGTTTAGGTGCACACAGCAGTTCACTACCTAGACGTGGACTGCACCTGACATGGATCCTGGATCCATCTATCCTGATGATACGATAGGGTTCAAAATAAGGCTCCTGTAGGCAGTTATGTGGCCAGGATGCTGGGCGTAAATGGTGAACCGAAACAAGGTCACCAACCTTGAAGCTGGCAGGTTGCCGTAGGCGGTTCCGCCGGCTCAGTTCATGGTCACGAATGTGTCTCAAGTTAGTCCCAGCCTGGTTAGCCATAGACTGCTTGTGTTCCAGCCAATCTCCCACAGGGCTCTTGAAGTCCTCAGGAAAGGGGGCTTTGAAGAACCAGGCACGTCGTCCTCCATGGAACAGTTCGTGGGGGGTGGAACCCGTAGAAGAGCTCCGCTGCGAGTTCATGGTGAGCACTGCCCAGGGCACCAGGCGTACCCAGTCTTTCGTACGCTCCTGTTTCATCAGGATTCTCAGGTTTTGCTCCACCACACGGTTCTGTCCCTCACAAAGAGGGTTAGACGTGTGGGTATAGGGCACACCTGTGGTTACCTCCACGTTGAGGGCATTTAGCACTCGTTTGTACCATCCAGTGTCACTGCGGATGCGTACATCTTCATCAGAGTGGACCTGCTTAGGTGCCCCATAGGGTTCGAACCATTGTTTGACCAACATTTTCACAGTCTGCTTACCTGTGATTTTCTTATTGCAAGGGAACACACGGGTGAAGCAAGACAGGCCACAGGTGACCACTAGGCAACTATCATAGCCGCCAAAGCAAGGTGGGCCGTGGATGAATTCCGAATAGAGAAGAGAGTTAGCACAATGGGGTATGGGTAAGCTGGAAATCAGTCCCCTATCCCTGCTGTTGCTCAGCTTGCTGACATGACAGCCACAAGCATCCACAATGGTCTGCATACGAGACCTCAGTTCTGACAGGGTTAGACTAGAGTAGAAACACTCGCGGAAGAAGTCCACTGAGCGATTAGCGCCAGTGTGACCAGAGCTGAGATGGGAACAGTGTAGACATCCATCCAGTCGAGCTTCAGGTACAACGATACGGTCCTCGCAGAAGAGGTCCTGGTTGTTTTTATACCACTGGTGCCCGTCAATGACACGGGCTTCGAGACCAGTGCTGAGGGTTTGGAGAATCTCTCTATACTCTGACTGATAGTCGGTTAGGCTCCAACCCTCCAGCATTCCGGCAGTGCGCATGGACAGGGCAAGCTGGACATCCATACGCTGGAAAGCCTCTTTGGCAAGCGCCTCAGAGCTCTTACCTATAAGCGCATCAAAGTTATTGCGCGATATATAGTCAGACAGTTCATTTCTTATACCTGAGATATGAACTGTCAGCCTGAACTGGCTCAGGTAAGTCCACCACCGTTTGACTTTTGCTTTCTCTGGTGGTGGGCCCTTCTGAAAAGACTTCAGAGGTTCCTGGTCACAGAGCCAGACAATAAGTTTAGATCCCAGGAGTCGGGATTATGACAAAAGCACCAACATACCGTCCAGGAGTTCCTGGTCATAGGTGCTGTAATTGGAACGCGCTTGGTTCCATCTCCAATTCCAGTGTCCCAGTGGCACCAGCCGCCACTCACTGGTAGGATAGTCATGTTTCAAGGAGCCGTCACGGTTTAGTCCACTAGTACGATAATGGCAGTTGGTTAGTTCAGCGGGGTTAAGCTCCTGCCATTGGTAGATCGTTCCACCCCCCCCTACATCACTGGCATCAGTGATCAGAAATATCTCGCCCTTAGGGCGGGGTACTCCCAGGCAGTTGGAGGAGGCAATTTTCTTCTTCTACTCCTGGAAACACTCCTCCTCTCTGGCGGTCCACCTCCAGGGAGTAGTTTTCCTGATTAGGTCAGTGAGGGGGGCAGAGGAGTAGGTAAAATTGTGGATGTGACACCTATGGAAGTTACAGGTGCCCGCAAAACTCCTCACGTCGTGTAGACCCTTCTTAGGGTCATCGCGACTCTGCATATCCTGTTGGGGCTGCATCTTAGACGCGGCTGGTTTCCACCAGCCATACCCCACGTCGAAACCCAAATATTCCATCTCCTCTTTCATAAACTCACATATTTCGAGTTTGATTTGGAGATGGTTTTCTTAACAAACAATGAAAAACTCACGGAGGAGAAGGACATGGTCCTCCTGGGTATTGCTACCCAAACTCACGTCGTCGATGTCGGCCTCCATTTCTGCACCCCGAGAAATCAACTCCTGTACTAGAGGTCTGCGCCTCAGTATGTACAAAATTTTGTTCATTAGCTCCTGGAAGAGCGCTGGGGCATTAGCCACCCCAAAAGGCATGACCTTCCACTTAAACACCCAACCCTTAGGGGTTAGAAAAGCCAGCAGCTCCTGAGCTGCGGCGGTTAGGTCTACCTGCCAGAAACCACTGTGTTTGTCCATTTTGGTCTTGTACCTGCATTTGGTAATACGCTCTAGGTTATTTTCCATGTTAGGAATACTCCCTGAGTGGTTCCGGGCTTTCTTGTTGACCTCACCATAGTCGACAACCAGTCGTAGGGCAGTCGACCCTGGTTTAGCAACCAGGAAACAGGGACTGCAGTGATGGGGGTAGTCCCTCTTCTTATATTCCTCCACGAGGCCAGCATCAATACATTCCTGGATCTGGCACTTGATTTCTTCAACCTGTTTCTGTGGAGCGGGATAGGTGCAATGCCTCACTCGCGTCTTTTCAAGATCAGGTTTCAGTTTCAGGTCCATCTGGACGAGTTTTTTACAAGGGAGGGGGGGCGGCAAGGCGCCGAACACCTCCTTATAGGTTAGCAGCAGTTTCTTCAGTCGGGGGTCAAGGTTAAGACTCTCGATTTTTTGCAGGAAATCCTCCTCAGCATGGAGATTGCTCTTTCCATGTTCTTTCTTTTTCTGCCGATCAGCAGTTTCGGCAGGTACAGAACCATCGTCCCACTCAGGGGGGCATTGCTGCCCATAGTGCAAAGAATACACTAGGGGTATCTCAGGATCAGGCAGCGTATAGGAATCATCGTCCTCCTCAGACCAGATGGAGGATTTCCAGGTCTGTCTGAGGTATTGCAGCCGCTCTTGGCGCTCAATACCTTCGGCCTTCAGGTACAACAGCCGTCGGAGTTCCTGAGTGTCATGCTCAGACAGTGGCATGTTATTAGAACCAGACCGCGCTAGAGCATCAGGACTCCGGTCCACGGGTTCACCTTTGTGCATAGGCTGCATGTGTAGCACCAGTTTCCCAACAGGGGAAGCCGGTTCTGAGGTTGACTCTAGATCTACCTCCTCCAGCAAAAGCCGGGCTAGGAAGGCACTGTGTTTTAGATCAACACAGCTGGGATCAACAGGAGGGATAGTGCTGGCGATCTCAGACAGTTGGTCGTCAGCATCCTCCTTAACAGCTGCAGGTTCCAGATAGCCATCGGGAAATTCACACCCTGTAACTGTGGCAGATAGGTGCTCAGGAGATCAATTTTTGAGATCAGAAAGAGTCAGGCCACGATTTTTGGCCATGACCTTCTTCAGTAGCACCTGGTCTAGGTCACACAGGGGTACAGGAGGGAGAGATCCATCGACGATGGATAAGAAACTGGCCCACTCAGGGGCCTGCATAGCTGTGTTCGAGTCCTCAGGCACATAGATGGGACCGTCGGGGAGTTGCACTCTTCCCACGGTCATTCGATCTAGCATACGGCGCCAGTAAGCGTGTTCACCAGAGCAGCCCCAGTCAGGGGTGCACATGACAACCCTTCCTCCCTCAGAAGCGATTTTGGTTAGAACCTTCGCGAGCAGGGAGAAGGGAGGGTTAGCATACGCTAGGCCCATTGCTTTCCAGAAGAAACGGAAAGCGTTGTTCAAATGTTTCGAGCAGTACAACTGCATGATGTGCTGTTGTCGGCTCGCAAACAATTCCACCTGGATCTCATCCAGGTTTACCTGAAGGGTCGCCAGTCCATTTTCAAGAATGTGACGGGCCAATTGGTAGTTTTCAGTACGATAGTTAGTCCTGGATGCGTAGCGCAGCCCCGACTCTTTCAGTCCTGACAGCTTAAAAGGTACGGAGAAGAGCCCACTGCCAAAGTCGCAGTGCAGAGAATAAGGGCGCCTAAGAAACAGCATTTTTACCTCGGGGTTTCTCCGTAGGAAGTCAGTACCAATGACGATGTCAAAGGCGTCGGTGTCCAGCACTCTGCAGTGTTGGGTCACATTTTCGTCGCCCAGGCACATAGTCACATCGACCCCCCCCAAGGAATGGATGATACGGCCATCCCCTACTCTTATGGCCACGGTCTTAGCTTTCTTGAATATTTTTAGCAGGCGCCGGGCCACTATAGAAAGTGTTGCACCGGTGTCAAGCACCGCTCGAAAAACTTGATCCCCGATTTTCAGGCGGATCCAGAAAACCAAGTCCTCCTCTTTGGAGCCGCCACCCTACTCCTCAGCAGGGAATTTGACATCCACCCCGGCAGCCATGAGGGACTTGGCCATCCAGGCCAGTCGCCTGTTCTTGGAGTTATTCCCCTCAGGGGAGGCATCTTCCCCCTGTGGGCGCATCTTGGGGTCACCTTCGGCAGGAGGGGGAGTAGCAGCGGGCGCTGATGAGCGCCTCTGGGGGTTAAAGGGTCCACCTTTGCCACCCCCCGTGCCACCTCCTTTACCACCTTTATGCCCATTTTGGGTGTTTCTGGTGGGTGTTTGGTTCTTCTGGCGTTCAGCCTCCTGCCTCTTGAGTTTATCGCTCTCGCGTTTCTCTGACATTTGTCCTCGTAGTGACGGCGTTTGTCACAATAGCCACAGGTGATGGTACACCTGAAATGATCCCGATGGGTCACAGTTCTCCGATCTTTGGTATGCTGCTGTCGTTTCAACTGCAGCATACAGCTACTGCGGTGGTCGCAGTCAGGGGCATGACAAGGTCCCCCCTTGTCATTGACAGGCTTACAGTAGAACAGAGAGGGTGTACCTGCATCAGGTTTAACGTCATTCATGGCACGTAGGTTACCCCATCCTTTACCACCTCCCTGGTTGGCGTTAGTGGGATTTTTAGGCCCTTTCCCTTCGCCACGTTCGGGGGTAGGGGTACCACCTCGACCCAATTGCTTCTTGAGGAGTTTCTCCATGTGGGAGTCATTCTCCCTCTCAAGAGCTTACTCGATCAGCAGGTCCACCAGTTCGTCGTACGAGTGGGTCCGGCTTTTCCTTTCAGAGGTAGCGCGGCAGTCATCCCACGTACGTTGGGGGATCCTACTCATGAGCCACAGGTGGGGGTCAGTGGCTCCAAAGGAGCCCACGTTCATCCGTGAAAACAGATACTCTAGGTCGCACACGTATTCAGAGACTCGCGCAGCAGGAGGAAGCTCAGGGAGCATAGGTAGCTCCTCTATCTGTACGCGCGCACTGAGGTCGGTCTCATAGACTTGGAATGTTTTCTCCAGTCTTTGGAATACCTCTGTCCATGTTGAACAGGTTTTCACAATCTGTTTCACCTGTTTCTGCATAATTTTCTTTTTGCATGAGCGTTTCAGCAGTGAGCATTTGGTGGGCACATCCACATGGGATTGGCCAGTTAGCAAAAGAAACTCAGCAAATTCTTCTGCCCATTCGGGCAGATTTTTCGGGTCGAACTCCGGCAATTCTAGCTGGATGTTCGCCTGGGTAATCGGTCTGCCCATCTTCCCAACCCCCGGAGTTAGGCCAGAAGGGGGAGGAGATACGCCGGCTTCTTTTCTCAGTCTCAGTCACAGGCACGTCCTGTAATTCAGCAATTGGGACTGTCCTGGCGCGAGGATGAAAAGGGCTGGGGCAAGTGACCTTGGGTAGCAACATGGACGCCCTTGATCTTTTGAGATCATCAGCCAACGTGCTCAATCCAGGCGAAGGTGAGAGTAGCCCTGGCTTGGATAAGGGTTTGGTGATACCCATATTGCCTTGACAGCTTCTGACAGAGCTGTCACATCCGGGTCTTCAGATCCGGATAGAAGTTTGGCCAAAGAATCGGTTGTGCGATCCAGAGCCCCATAGGTGGGCTCTGGGTAAAGAGGATCCGGACTCTTTTCAGGAGCCCTTGAAGGTGTCGGCAGATCTGGATGCCATGCTCTCGGGTGCTCGTGTACTCCTGGTCGTCTCGATAGTGATACTGTGTCCGCCATGTCTGTAGATGGGCCAGAACAAAGGAAGGAACCCATCTCAGTTTGAGGCGGAGACCCGAGGGCATCAAGACGTATTTCTGCATCTTCCCCTACGGTGGATTTGTGGTACTCCTCGTGGAGCATAAACTCCTCCATCCTTCTTTGTAGGTCCTCTTGTTCTTCAGGACCACCTCCAAGAACAGTGGAAGAAGAGGCCGGACAGGCCGACCGGGCGTTGGAGGCTTCGAGTTGCCGGCGGAGCCTTTGCAGGCTGTTCTCACCATGGGCCGCTAAGGTCTCCATGGTTAATGGGGTTGTTCTGGGCGGATTTATATTCGCCCTTCTGTGCTCTGGATCTTCCTGAGACCCAGATGCTGCTCTGAGTGGCGGTTCACTCTTTGGGTGGGCTACACTGCCAAATTGGACTTGTACACTTCTGATCGGCCAGGTTCGGGAAGACAGTTGTGTGGACATCTTCAATGTCCTTTTCAGTGTGCTTTTCTTGTGCTTCTGCTCAGAGTCGGTTCGAAAGGTACTCAGGGTTTGCCTCTGCTACCAGAAAGATGTCCTTGATTAGTGCCCGATAGACTTCGATGAAATCCTGCAGGTTTTTAATGTTGAAATTCCAAAACCAAAGGAGCAAGTAGAGCAAGAACAGGATGTGGATCGAAAAAATGGATAGTTTGAAATCCAGTGTAACACGGAAGGGCTGCAGATAGACAAAGCAGGAATAAATACAAAGGTTCAATCACATATGGATACAACAAAAGTTTTTATGTGAAACCTGGCCTGACTTTAGCCTCCAAGTTAGCATCAAGCACTTCATGTGCACTCGTCTGGATGAAATGGAGTTGGTTAGGAATATGGGGCAACGGAGGTAGCCCAGACACAGATTATGACTTGGCCAAGCAACTGAATTCAGAAACAGTTAAAGAGTAAAACCACAATAAGTGGTAGAAACAATTGAGTATAGGGGTCTTGGGGTGGGAGACCACTAGGCTTAACCTCCAAGGCCTAAGGTATGAAATACCTATTTTATTTCGGTATATCCTCCATGAAGGAAGATAACTCCGCTCAGTTGAGTGGTAGGGGTGAACTTCATGGGGGGCTAGGGTTATAACCCTAGTTACTTTGAGAAAGTGTACTTAAAGCTTCAAAAAGAGTGATAATAATACTTAAGTTAGTCTTAGCATCAACAAAAGGCTTTTAAGGGTGGGCTTGGCCTGGATCAAGCCCTCCAAGAAAGACATGGCAGTGACCCTTTCTTACTGGTCCAGGACATGTTGCTTGTCGCTGGCAAATAGCTCCACGTTCAGGTCTTCCCGGGAGTATCCCAACTCCCTGAGACCTTGGTCTAGGACATCACCCAGGAGCTGATAGTGCTCTGTTCTGGAGGCGACCATCATGATTGAGGGCTCCCTCTTGCATACCCTCAGGTAGCTAGACGTATGCTCAGACTGCTCCAGAGGTACAGATTCCCAGCCGTCACCATGGTCCACCTGGAGGACGTAGGGTGCTTGCAGGGTGAGGGAAAGAATCTGGGAGTGCTCGACGAAGAAGTCAGTACCCAGTACAAAGTCGAAGGCTTCGGTGTCCATCACGTAGAACCAATGGGCAATGCTTCTAGAACCCATGAGCACTTCAACCTCACAGTCCCCACAACTGTGCACCACATGTCCATCTCCCATGCGGATGGCTGCGACAGGCAGGATGTTCTTCAGGTCGCCACAAGGTAACCTTTTCTTGGCCATGATAGATATATTGGCCCCAGTATGCAGTACCCCCGGGTATTCACGTCCCCGAAGTCAGATGCGTACCCAGAAAACCAGGTCTGTAGGCCCCCTGGAGCATCCTTGTAGAAACTCCGCGGGGCAGGTCACTTCGAAACCCTTCTTCTGGAGTTTACGCGCCATGCGCATGAAGCGGGAGCGCTTGCGAGCATTGGACTGGTCCCCATCTTCCTTAGCACGCTTGGTCCCTTGTTCTTGTTGGCCTTGCGTCTGGGAACGGGTCGTAGGTCCCGTGTTGGGTTGCCCACCGGATGGCTCAGGGTTCCCCCCTGGCGTAGGGTTTGGGATCCCTCTGGACGGGTTCGCGTTCTTGTCCTTGTCAGGCTTGCGGTGGCCGCCTCCTCGTCCACCTTTACCTTTGCCACCTTGGCCTTTGCCATTCCCCTTGGACTTGCCTTGGCCATTGTCCTTGTTGGCGTTGCCCTTGCCACCGGCCTTGCCACTGGCGTTCTCGGTTTTAAGCTTCGCCGATAGGCGTTGCTTATGGTAGCACTCCCTTTTCGGTCGTGCGCGCTGGCGCCTGGCGCCAGAATGAAATTAAAAGATAAGTAAAACACGACGAAAAAATTTTCTAAATAGCTGAAATTAAAGGTAATTAACATAAAAAACGCTTAGGCCAAAAGGCGCGCTGCGAAACGCGTAAAAACGCGACGAGAATTTTTTGACGTCAAATAGGTGAATAGATAGCGCCGTAACAACCGTAACGCTCGTAGGACCCTAACGCCGTCCCTCTCGTCCTCTAAGTAGCCGTAGGCGCAAAGAAAAACGCGTCGCGAGCAGCGCGTAAAACACGAAAACAAACGTTTCTAAGCCGCCGCGTCCCTTCGCCCTGCTTCCCTTCCTTTTCTTTCCTTCTCCATGCACCCACCCCTCTTCCCTCGTGCCCCCCCTCACTCCTTTTCGTCAGTTTAGGCGACCGGCCCTGGGGGAAAAGCGGTCAACCCCTTGCAAGCAAGACCACTATCTTCGCGACCGCGTGGCAACACGTAAGTCAGGAAATACACCTTGGTATTGCTGCTTGCCTGCGTGCGTGAGTTGCGTGGAGTTTGATTTTCTAAAGAGAAACATTTTAATTTTTGGTTTTCAGAAAGTTTTCAAAGGCACGGAAAACCGGCAGGGGTTTTTAGCAAAGGAAAAGAGGACAAAAGGAAAAACAAACACCAGCAGCGCAGACAACCGCACAGCACAGCCAACCAGCACAGCGCCGAGGCCCAGGGCACCCGGGGCCGGAAACGAGAGAAAGCCGGAGACAACGGGGGCGCACAGGGGAAGAAGAAGAAGGGTGGCACAGTGCTCGGGTTGAAGGGGTGGCTCGAGAGTCATAGCCATGTGAGGGCCTACGGGTGCTCACGGGTTGTAGGTTCTCCGATCTCCAACATCTAAGCCTGTATCTCCCCGAAAAAAAAAAAAACGAAAAAACGTAGAGTTAGATTTTCTAAAGAGAAACATTTTGAATTTTTGGTTTTCAGAAAGTTTTCAAAGGCACGGAAAAACGGCAGGGGTTTTTAGCAAAGGAAAACAAGACAAGAGGAAAAACAAACAGCACAGCACCGCAGGGCAGCACGACACCGCAGGACACGGCACAGAGCGCAGGACACCACAGGACAGCGCACAGCACAGCACGACACCACGACACACCAGAGCAGCACCACCACACCGCAGAACGCCCAGGGAGACACCACAACGCACAGGCACACGCCACAACACGAGGCACCAACAACAGCGCAGACCACACAGGCGCCGCACAACAGGCCGCAGGAGGGCAAAGAGAACACAAACAGCACCGCAAAGCGACAGCACGGCACGACAGCACAGCACCACACCCAGCACAGCGCCACAGCACACGACACAGGGAGGCAGGGCACCACAGCCAGCACAACAAGGCACCGCAGCGCACAGAACGGAGAAAACAGGGAACGCACAGCGCGAGGAAAAGAGCACCACAGCAAGCAGACACCACCACAGGGCCAAAGACAGCCAACCAACAGCACAACACAGCACAGCACGACAGCCCACAGGAGGGCAAAGCAAGCCCCAAAAGCACCGCAACACGACAGCAGAGCACAACAGCACAGCACCACGCGACAGCACAGCACCACAGAACACGACACAGGAAAGCAGGGCACCACAGCAAACCAGCAAACCACACCAACCACAGGGAAGCAGACCACGCGGCCAGGCAGGGACAGCGACACCGAAACACGTTACCAGCAGACAACCACGGGCCACCAGACCCAGCACCGCACCACGGCACACCACAGGAAACAGCACAACACACAGCAGAGCGCCACAGCACCAGGCGCCAGCAACAGCACGCACCACACGAACAGCACAACGCGAGGGCACCAGCACAGCGAAGCACAGCACCGCACAGAACAGAGAGCACAGGGAACGCACAGCACAGCACCCCGAGACACACACAGCACAAGGCAAAGCGGCGAACAACAGCAGGCACCACCGCGCCACGACAAAACACACACAGCACAGAGCACACAACGCGGGGGCACACCCCAAAACACAGCGCCGCAGAGCACAGGGCCCCAGGGCGATGGGCAGCGCCAGAGGGCACGGCGCAACAAGCAGCGGCACCGCACCCAGGGACGCACAGCACAACACGGCACACAGCACCGAGCGGCACGAACGAAAACCGCGAGACACAAAGGGGGGGGGGGGGGGCAGCAACGGACGCGGAAGCAGCCAACAGCCAGGCGGAAAGCACGAAAGAGGGAAAAGCGCACGGAGAGCCGAGAAGCGGAGGGCCAACAAAACACACAACGCAAGCGCCGAGGCCCAGGGCACCCGGGGCCGGAAACCAGAGAAAGCCGGAGACAACGGGGGCGCACGGAGGAAGAAGAAGAAGGAGAAAAAAAAAAAAACCCCCCAAGGCCACAAGCAGGAGCGACCAAAACCGCGAGACACAAAGGGGGGGGGGGGGGCAGGGGAGCAACCACCAAAGAGCAGCCAACGGCCAAGCGGGAGACACAAACGAGGCGCGAGCCAGGCAGCGGGAGGCCGAGAAAAACAACCAACGAGGAACAGCAACAGCACCGAAAGAGAGAGGGGCAACCCCAGCCCGGAGGGAGCCAAGCAAAGCAGAAAGACAAAGCGGCCAAAGGAAAAGGTGAGGCGCACCAGAACGCGCCCGGGAGGCCGGCCCGCCCGACCCGGCCAAGAAGAGCAAGCACACGCAAACACGCACGGGACCCGGGCGTGGCGTCCTCCGACCCGCAAGGGAAGGTGTCGGCGTCCACACGAAACAGCCCCGGTGCACCGGCCGAGTCCCCCGTCGAAAGACGGACGGTACGGGAAACCGGACGCGTCAGTGACCGGGTCCACACACGCCAACCAGCGCACGCAGCCCAAGACCGACGCCGGAGGGACCCGCCAGGGACAACCCCATCGCGGGGCCCCGAATGGGTACGACGCGCAGCGAGCCCAGCGCCCCTGCCTCGGCGGGGGCCAGCGGCAGGCACAATGAGCCCGGTTCTCGGCCGGCCTCCGGGTGCCCCGCGCAGCCGCCCAGTAAAGCCGGGGGCGCAAGCTCCCGGGGTGGGGAAAGGCACCACGGCGTCGGGAAAGCCTACCGGAGCGCCGAGAGCGACCGGACCGGACGAGGCGCGGCGCACCACGCGGGGCCACGAGGCACGCCAGAGAGGCACGCCGCCGGCCACAACCAGGGCACACGGAGAGGTGCCAAGCAGCGACGGCCGCCGGGTGCCACAAACCCGGAGAGCGCGCACAACACGCAAAGAACCACGGCACACGAACAGGTGCCAAGCAACAGCCAACCCACACACCACAAACCCCAGCCAACGAGGAACGGCAACAGCAGCGAAAGAGAGAGGGGCAACCCCAGCCCGGAGGGGGCCAAGCAAAGCAGAAAGACAAAGCGGCCAAAAGGAAAAGGTGAGGCGCACCAGAACGCGCCCGGGAGGCCGGCCCGCCCGACCCGGCCAAGCAAAACACGCACACCACCGCCGCCAGCGGACCCCAGCCAGGAGTGGCGGGGACCGCCCACCACCAGCGGCAGCGAAACCCAGCCAGGAGTGGCGGGGAGTAGCACACAGGAACCTCCGCCAGGAGTGGCGAGGGATCCCAACAACACACCACACACCACCGCCGCCAAAGGACCCCAGCCAGGAGTGGCGGGGACCGCCCACCACCAGCGGCAGCGAAACCCAGCCAGGAGTGGCGGTGAGTAGCACACAGGAACCTCCGCCAGGAGTGGCGAGGGACCAACCACACCACACACCAGCCACAACCCCACCAACACACCACCGCCACACACCACACACCACACACCACACACCACCGCCGCAAGCGGACCCCAGCCAGGAGTGGCGGGGACCGCCCACCACCACCGGCAGCGAAACCCAGCCAGGAGTGGCGGGGAGTAGCACACAGGAACCTCCGCCAGGAGTGGCGAGGGACCAACCACACCACACGCCAGCCACAACCCCACCAACACACCAGCGCCACACACCACACACCACACAGCAACGCCGCCAACGGACCCCAGCCAGGAGTGGCGGGGACCGCCCACCACCACCGGCAGCGAAACCCAGCCAAGAGTGGCGGGGAGTAGCACACAGGAACCTCCGCCAGGAGTGGCGAGGGACCAACCACACCACACACCAGCCACAACCCCACCAACACACCACCGCCACACACCACACACCACACAGCAACGCCGCCAACGGACCCCAGCCAGGAGTGGCGGGGACCGCCCACCACCACCGGCAGCGAAACCCAGCCAGGAGTGGCGGGGAGTAGCACAAAGGAACCTCCGCCAGGAGTGGCGAGGGACCAACCACACCACACACCAGCCACAACCCCACCCACACACCACCGCCACACACCACACACCACACACCACACACCACCGCCGCAAGCGGACCCCAGCCAGGAGTGGCGGGGACCGCCCACCACCACCGGCAGCGAAACCCAGCCGGGAGTGGCGGGGAGTAGCACACAGGAACCTCCGCCAGGAGTGGCGAGGGACCAACCACACCACACACCAGCCACAACCCCACCAACACACCACCGCCACACACCACACACCACACAGCAACGCCGCCAACGGACCCCAGCCAGGAGTGGCGGGGCCCCCCCCACACCACCGGAAGCGAAACCCAACCACACCACACCAACCACACCACACACCAGCCACAGAGCAACCGCCAGCCGAGGGAAGGCAACGGTAGGAACAGCCCGGCAGGCCCCCCCCCCCCGAACAAAAAAAAAAAAAGGGGGGGGGGGGCGGGCGCACGAAAACAGCCCACAGCCACCAAACCGCCCACCAACAACACAGAAGGGGGCCAAACCCCCAACCCAGAGGGCACCGAAGACAGGACCCCCAAACAGGCACAGGGGGACCACCCAGCCAAGACGGGCAACACCAAGCCAGCGACAGCGGCCCACCGGAAAAAGGGACACCGGGACAAGCAGAAAAAAAAAAAAAAAAGCCAGCAGCCCGGCCCGAAAGAAAGGAGACGGGGGAGAGACCACAAGGCCCGGGACAAGGACACCCAGCAACCGGAAAGAAAAAAAAAAGCGCAAAAAACACAACCCGACAACCCAGCCAAGAAGGGCGGGGCACAGCCGAGACCCGGGCGCCCACACCGCACACCGGAACCGGAAACGGCGGGGGGCAAGGGAAACGCGCAGGAAACCACACAGGTCCTGAAAGCAGGCCCACACCAAAGCCCAACCACGAACACCACAAACAGCCGGCAAAAGAGGGACAACACCACAAACCGAGCCCAAACACACCCACCCAAGACCCCAGCCACAACGGGCAGGGGTAAACAAAACCCACGACCAACCGCAACCCGGACCCAACCACAAACCCAAGCCAACAGTAGGAAACCCAGTGCCAACAGCCCGGGCACTGAGGCAGCCCGTGCCATGCAGGTGACCCGGCCAAACGAGATCCAGAGCCCGGGGGTAAGGCTGCATCCTAAGGCCTGCGCTGCTTTGGGACTCGAGGCGGAGCGTGCGACACCCAAGCGCCTCGGAACCCTAGTACCAAGAACATGCATGCATGCCTTGGGAACGGGATACGCCAGGAAGTCCGGTGAACCCCTAGGGTTCCGCCCAAAGGAGGGGACGTGCGCAAGCACGGGGGCCCACCCTCCCGGCGAGACAAGCATGTCACGCTGGCGGCGATCAGCCCTCCCGGTGTAGCCCGGGGCCGCTTTGTTGGGGGCCAACAGTCAGGTCTAGCGGGATGTAAGCCGCCTCCCCTCTTCACGCGCGGAGCCTCTTCCTGTTCGTCACAGGGGCGACGCCAGGGGGAACCATGGGGCGCCTCTCCACGACCGAGTGCACCTACCTACCTACCTACCTACCTACCTACCCTACCTACCTACCTACCTACCTATGGTAGCACTCATCCTCGTAGTGCTTCCTCTTCCCGCAGAACGCACAGGTGATAGTACACCTGTTGTGGTCCGGCAGCTTTGCCTTGCCACCGGTGTTGGTCTCCTGCTTCTTACCCTGGACCACGAGGCAATCATGCTGATCGCAGTCCGGGGCGTGAGGCAGGGAGCCCTGCTCGTCTCTGGCATCACCCCAGAAGAGATCTTGAACATTGCTCATGATACGAGCGTTTTTTGGGGGTAGTCCCCTGTCCGGGTCGGTGTCCTTGATAGGCACGGCCATGGCTCCCAGAGCCTCCTCCTCCCGGACGGTAGGCGTTCAGCCTAGATTAGCATCTTAAGGTCAAAGCCTTTCTACTCACCTCAACCCTATTCAATCTGTCAATTGAACAGAATTGAATAAAATTGAACATTGACAAAATTGAACACAGAGCGCGCCGACATTTTGCGCTCGCGCGCGCAGTCAAGAAGACGCAAATAGACGTCATGTACAGCCACAGACAGCTTTAAAGCTCATAACAGTTGAGGATTTCACAGTGTGTGGTGAAAAAATACAATCCTGTTCATGTAGGTTAATTGTGTGTTGCCTGAAATTGCTGTGCGCACTATTGACCGTGGTGCGCGCTACTCATGTTCAATTTTTATGTGTAGATAATGGCCTCTTGCAACATCTGTGACCCTCATGGACTCCATGATTTCCTATTAAATGAAACACGTGCAACCTCCATCTTTGATGATGACATTGTTGACGTGCTTGCAAACGTTTTCATACAAACACCACAATACCGCAATTTTCTAAAGAAGGTGTCTGATACGGCCCATGGTGGTAATATCGTTCAACGTTGTACACAAGAAGCGATGAACCACCATGGTACGCTTATTTGCACACCTATACGTGCGGTTGAGCTCATATTGGATTTAAGGATGCCACGTACGAGGTATCCTATCGTACAAGAGTTCATAAGTGACCTCGTTCACTAATTTACCCAAAAGCTCCGTGTACAATGGTCTCCACGCTTACCTTCGTTGAAGTCCGTCAACGATAAGTGGAGGGAATTGTGTAGTGAATTGCGGCTAGAGCCTCCAAAACTTACTACACAAGACGGAGCTATTGGGATATCATGGAGTATCCTAGAGGTCTTTAAAGTTATACAACGACATAAGGTGTTACATAGTGCATGGGATACTACCATGCCTTTGACCCTTATTGTCCGCGGGGACGCATTCCCCGTTGCGGGCACTCAATGGTCCCAATTATGAATAACATTTGCTAATTGCGGCCCATTGGCCCGGAATTTGTCACACCAATTCTTCATTGGTGTGGCATATTGCGATGACAAGGATGCTACAATCATTGCCAACCTTTGGGAAACAAACATCAGGGTATGTGTTACGATGCGTCCTTCGTGGTTATTCACATCCGATTGTTCAATGAACGAATTGAACTTTCAACTCATTCAATTGAGCATTACAACTTACAATGCACCTTCTTCTCTTTCTAGTTGTTGCAAGCTCTCACTGACGGTGCAACACTTGAGTGGTTTGGGAAGAAAGAGCATTGCGAAGTGTCGTTCGGGGGTGACGAGCCGTGGTTGCGGCGATGGTTGGGATTATCGGAATATTGGGAGATCGCTAGTATATATGCATTTGCCATTTGGCAAAGGGCCGAACGTAAGTTCATCACCGATGCCATTTGGCATACCAATGCCGCGGAAGCCACATACTGAACGGGTGGTGGTCCTTGTATGCAACGACGTGGTTGTATGAGGCCACCACTCATTCGTTTGGACCGTTGGCGATTTGTACAATGTATCCTCCATGACATCATGGCCCTAGGTCGTTTAATTTGTACGTATATAGAGGATTCCGTTGAGAACCATCATGATAGTACGGGCATTGCTATCAGCAAAATTTTGAAAACGTGTAGAGTACGGTGGTCCTTAGGCAAGACCCCCAAGCCAACTGGTGAGTAAACATGGAGGCTCATGCTACATGCATGGCCTCCTATTGCACAATGGCTTGTTATAGTTGGCACTCGTGCCGACAAGAGTGTTGAGGACATGAGTTGGCTCCTATGCCACTTATATAGCACATTGTCAAAGTGTGGTTGCTGACTTTCGAACCCATATTGCTCCTACAAGTGCATCGCACTATTCGTATTGTTTTGAGTTTGTGTGCCCCACACTACTCCCTAAACTAGGTAAGTTTGGGCTTGGCATATTTTGTCAAGATAGTGCCGAGTCCCTTAACCACCTTTTGAAAAGCATTTTTCTAACCATGACTAACCGCGGAGGCTCAACACAAGTTGATACTACACTCCCTCTTGGTGTAGCGAATCGTTTTCATAGAGGGAGTTTGGCAATGAAGCAAACTCTTCAATATATATTTCTCTATTTGTTTGTTCCGGTTATTGCACGCAACGAGACGCAGTGGGCGCAATGCACGAACCAAAAAATTGTGGATGCTGTATATGCGTGGTTCGATGCAGATAACAGTGAATCGGAGGATGAAGTGGAGGAGTGAGTGGGTGTAGGATATACACTTTAAGCTATTGCATTCTCTCTTTGAAGGGGCATGATGGACGTGCTTGAACAAGTGCTAGCCCAAGCACTATTCGGGTCTGAGGAGTCTCCACAACGGCAGCAGGTGTGTGGGGATGTTTCGTGTGTGTGCATATGGCGATGTTTCATGCATGTGGGTATGGCAATGTTTCGTGCGTGTCCGTACGTATCACCTTTGATTTTACCGGGCACAAAGTGGCCAAAACCCGGATTCTATCCAAATGGTTGACAAGATTGACACATCCTTGTTGTGTATTAAGCTTGTTCTGAAAATGTTGTGGTTTTTGCCTATCATTCATAATAAGAGTTGACGCATGGCTCATTTTGAGTGCCAAGATGTCATGCACATCCAATATTTCGGGCAAAACAAAAACTCAATTTGTGTGGAGAAATGAATTACTTACTTCCTCCAACACAATACTAAATGGAAACCATTGCAATGTATGTAGACAACATAGATTGACCCTGATCTACACACGATTCACATTGTTCTTGTGCTTTTTGTCTTGCACCATGCAGTTATAATGTGATATGCTCGTCAATACCCCGACTTTTCATAACAAACATTTCACTAAAAAAATCATACAGCTGCAGGATGCACATTCGAGCTTCAAATTATTGCTGTGTGCTGTACCTTCAGTTCAGGGTTCAAGAACAGCTGTAATCAGTTTACTGACATATGCAGAGCAGACAACTGGCTGCACCGTACCACCTACACAGCTGCAGAGCTGCACAGCAATCTGCACAGCTGCACGATGCACATTCAAACTGCAAAGCATTGCTGTGTGCTGTACCTTCAGTTGAGGGTTCAAAAAAAGCAGCAATCAGTTTACTGACATATGCACACCAGACAACTGGCTGCACCGTACCGCCTAACTACCATCAACGAATCGTAAAGCACAGAGCCAAGACTGGGCAAAGAAGGCACAACACAAGCAAGTGCACAGCACGTCAACTGTCAACTGTTCCGAAACCTTTACCAGCAACACAAATCAAGTCCCAGGGACCTCAGTTCTCAACAGTTCTCACCAGTTCAACGTTGTGTTTGCAAGCAAGGCAAAACAAAGGCAATTGCAAAGCATTAGTCAGAAATGTTGTGTCAAAATTTAGCAGTCAATAGCCGGAAATGTCCAGATGGATCTGCACTACAGCTGAGCAGCACAAAAACAGCAGAACAACAATATTAAAACGACTTTTGGCAGGCATCTTTAGATTCAACCACAGCATTGTAGCGTTCTGACACATCCACACTTTTGTGCCAAGGAAGCAAATGTATTCAAGCAATGGATTTTGCAAAAATTCATGTTTGAACGACAAATTTTTGGCACCGCGGCCGTTTCAGATCCAGTGGGCCGTTTCAGATCCAGTGCCGTAGCCTAAATGCGGTTTTGGCCGCAGAATGCCCCACAAAATCATAGGTGTGGCGATGTTTCATGCGTGTGCGTAAGGCCCAAAATTTCATGACGCAATGCACGCGAGCATGTGTATAGCGGTTTGGTTATCACTTTGTTCAATTGAAACTTCAATTTAGTCAATTGAACGTTCAATTGAACAAACGAGTTTTAATTTTGTCAATTGAACAGTGCGGTGCCGGTGCGTTGCATTTTCGTCGCGGATTTTGTCTGTGTGTTGCTCATTGCCGCGAACGTGGTACCAAGAAGAGTGTGCACACCGGTACCAAGGCCGGATCCAAGGTGTTACGTTGGCCCCGCATTTGGAGACACCACGTGGAGGTCATGGAGGTCATGGGGCCCCAGGCCCAATGGCAGCGTACGCCGCCTCCCCGCAGGAGACCTATAGGAGCGCCGCCGCCGCCCTTCGGGATGTCACGGACCCGCATTGGGTCGTGTCAGATTTGGCGGTTTCGCCGCGGGGCGTACAAATCCTCCTTGAGCACCCTCGCGAAGCGGCAACCCTCCTGGACCTTGGTGATCTCGAAGCAACAGTAATGTCGAAGCCAAGTTGGGGACTACGCATTCTTGCGGCATTGGCGGAACGCATCAAAGAACGGAAAGTGGGAGTGACCCAATGGGAAAAAGGCAACAAGCGACCCCTTGCGAAGAGTGGATGGTGGAGGCCCTTGAGTGATGTCCAACCACTCCCCATCGATGCGGAGTCTATCAAGCCTCAGGATCCGGAGTCCATCATGCTCCAATTCCCACACCCCAGCAACCCCTCCAATCGCAAGTCCCACAAAAAGAGGAAGAAGCGTCACCGCAATGAAGAAGATGAGGTGGTCGAGAAGAAATCGAAAAAGGCAAAGCATGGACAAGACACCGCCGAAGAGATCCCAGCTGTGTTCAATTGACCTTCAACATGGCCAATTGAACAAGTAGAATGGAATTTACTTCAATTGACCAAGGGAGCATCCACTTGGTGCACATCCACTTCGTTCCGCTCGTAGGTGCGCGCTTGAGCAAGAAGGCCTTGAAGAATTCGGCCGCCTTACAACCCAAGGAAGTGCCCAAGAAGGCAGACAAAGAGGCCATGGGTGCTCCGAAGAAGCCGAAGGGGAAGGATGCTCCCAAGAAGGCAACACCGAAGCCCGCGGTAGAACCGAAGGATGAGATTGTGGAATTGACCACAAGGAGCGAGGAGAGAGTGGAACAAAAGGTTTGTAATTCCTTTTGTGTGATTTGTCGACAAGGGCTATTCCAAGACATCATGAAGATGAAGTGGTCCTACAAGAGGCGGTATGGTGCCAAGTTCCGCAAGGCCATCTTTGGAGCAACGGTGGAATTTCCCGCATTTAAAAAGATAAAAATCACCCGTCGCACGGAAGATTATTCAACTTTGGTGATCCGATTGAACCAATATGCAAAAGTAGAATTCCGCGCACACCGCTTCAATTCGAATGCCATAGCCGTAGTTTACGGTTATGGCCATTCACCAATGCAATTGCATTGCCATGAACATGATGAGCACCGCAATTCCGGCGTTTACGTGTTGACGGCGGAGGAGGAGGAATTGCCATGGGGGGGCTTTTTTTGTGAACAAGGGGGGGATCATCCACCACGAAGGAAAGGCAATCCCCACAAAGGGTATGCATGAGGATGGATCCCTCGTTGAGGGGTACTTGTGTGACGCCCAACAACATTGCGTTGTTATTGATTCAAGAGCATTGCATGGCCCATGGCAATGCCGTGGTCGGAGGGTGGCACTGGTGTTTTACACACATGCACTGCCTGAACACATGCGGGAAGCGGATGTTGCCTAATATTGCGGTGCCTTGCATTCACGTTGGTTTGAACAATGTGAGTCATTGCCTTGACTTGCTTATGTGGTAATGCATGCATGTGAATGGATATTTCCTTTGCTTTTGTCCGTTGGTGTGGCTTTTTCTCTCTAGAGCCTCAAAGTGAGTTTGAAAGAAGCCGTCGCAAGCAACGTTGAGGAGGAAGCAAAAAAGGAGGAAGAGGAAGAGGAAGAGGAACCAACCACTGATGTGGATGACCCAAACGAGGAAGGGGAACCCACCAATGATGCGCATGAGGAGGAATAGTGCAAGGAAGTAGAGAGAGTGCTTGGGGAAGATGGTGTCCCTCCAACAAGGGCCTCTCTACGTCTTAAAGACCTAGATAAATTTTGGGTTCCCATGCAATTGGAAATGGAAAAGGATTCAGAGTGTGATAAGCAGTGGGTTGTTTGTTGTGGGTATGATGCCATGCTTTTGCGTGGCTCGGAGCTAGATGATGCTCCGAGGAATGAATGGACAACGGCCACCCGTCCCGGTCGGCGAATGCTCATCATGCCCCCGCAACTACCGGGGGAAGATGACATTAGCCTCGTGGCGGTAAACAAAAATTGATTGTGAAAAGACATATGAGGAGGCGGAGGCCCGGAGGCTGCAATATAAGGCCAATGCCAAGGTGTAGGACAAGTGTATTCATCAATACATGGTCTTCATATTTTTTTATGATCCTGTTCATTGCATCGTATGGTGCGTGTTAATCCTCTTGTTGTTCAATGGAATTTTTGACTCCATCAATTGTGAGAAAAATGCATAAAATAGGGTATACAAGGGTCGCAAGGTTTTAAAAATCAATCGTAGGTGTTTGACATACATTTTGTGAAATGGTTGTCATGGTTTTGGAAATATGAAACCACATGAGGTGCCACTAAATGGGAATTAGACATGGTGGAAAGTAGTTGTTCAATTGAAATCTATGGTATTCAATTGAGTAGACTTGATTGAGTTGAGTGGAACGGTTTTGACCTTAAAACGACAATTTAGGGAGGTGCTGGTCGCTTTCTTTCTCCAGCGCCAGCTCCAAGAGGAGCACAAACAAATCCTCGTAGTTCAGGACTCTCGCCTTGCGCTCTGCCGTTGCCCGGCACTTGTCCCACAGCTCCCGGGTAAGCTTGGCCACCAACCAGAATAGCAACTCGTCGCTGCCGTAGTAACTGGGTGTCAGTCGCCCCACCGAGTGGTCCAAGTCGGCCAGTAGCTCGGATATCCCGGCTGGTTTGGGGTTGTTAGGCAACACGGCCAGGTTCTGGATCTCGGCCCTGATGGACAGGTCGGTTTCGTAGGTCGGGTACTGCCTCTCCAAGGCAACCAACACGTCGGTGAAGGTGGCGCACTTAGTCACAATCTGCTTGACCTGCTTCTCCAGGTACTTAGTCTTGCAGCACCGCACGAGCAGATCGCACTTGACTCGCCCACTAGCAGGGGTTTGGTCGGTCATTTTGACAAACCGGCCAAAGTTCTCAGCGAACTGGCTGAGATCCTTGCCTGTGAACTCAGGCAAGTTCACCACAATTTTCAAGGTGGCGATTGCCTTAGCCTCCTGGGACCTGCGTCCCTCAGGGCGCTTGGTCTTCCTCTTCTTCTTCTTCTTCCGCCCGCTCGGGTTGTCAGGGTCCTCAGGGTCGTCGCCCTCCGAGGGCGAAGCAGAAGTCATGGACGGCGGCTCATCGTCAGAGGGGTCTCCGCCTAGGTCACTAGAGCCGTAGAGCTCCGAGTCGACCATTGCCCTTAGGGCTGTCAGCCCCAACCGGTCCAGCTCGGCTCTCGTGGAATTCTTCACGTGGCTGTAGGGGGGCTGGGCCCTTCTTGGTATAAATGGGCTTCTCGGCATCACAGCGGGGGTCCGCATCGGTCGGCTCCTCAGGCTTTCCAGGGTGTTCGTCAGCCCCGCCACCAGGTGATTGGCTTGTACTCGGTAAGGTGAAACTCCCACGATGGTAGGCGACGCTTGGAGAGGAATCAGGGGCTCCAGTTTAGCCCGAATCTCTTGAGTGGGATCACCAAAAAGTTCAGAGGTGGCTCCTCGGAGAGCCTCTTTAGTTCTTCTTTTATCTCCGACCGCGTCAGGGACCTGTTGGTGGATCTTCCAGATCCTCTACTCCTTCCTCCAAGAGACTCAGGGCCACGTAGGCCAGGCAGGGAAGTGAAACCAGTTGCAGGCATAGTGTAGCCAGGTTCGGGTGCCGCATAGCCAGGTATCCTTGTCATGTACACGTCCGCCACAGGTCGATGATAGCCATCCTCATATCGGCGCGGCATACGCTCAGGCGCAGCGGTGTAGGTTCAGCTGGATGCCACTGGTTCGCTGACTGCAGTTGCCATAGGTGGCAGAGTCGGGGCTGGAGTCACACCATAGGTGGAGTAAGGCATTCCAGTAAAGCCTAGACCCTCAGCCATAGGTGGAGTGGTTGTGGGTGAGAATGTAGCTGGATGTGTGGCTGGGAGTGTAGTGGTTGTTGGAGAGGGTACTGCAGAGAAATCAGAGGCGCTTGGAGCGCTCTCCTCAAGTATGTCCTCGAAGGGCGCCTTATCGGATGGTCCATATCCATCTCCAGGGTGTTCCTCTTCGGCTTCCACGTCCACTGCTTGCTTCTCCTTCTCCTTCTCTTTGCCTTCAGGTCCTGGCACGGATAGACCACTGAAGGCAGCTCTCAAGCCTTCCAGAGGATCATCCCTCAGCCCACTTATGGGCATTGAAGGTACAGGCTCCTGAGGTTCAGGTTCACCATCAGGTTTGTGTGCTGGCGCTGGCTTGGCTGGTGCCACTGAGGGCGCTGTCGTCTCGGCAGTGTCCTTGGTCTCCATTTAGTATTTCTTCGCCCTTCAGTGGAGTCAGTCTCAACGTACTGGTTGTACTGCACGGGGTTGCAGGTACGCAAAGACTGGAATTCTCTGCTACCAGAAAGTTAAAACAGGCTTTCACTGTTGAATGGTTTGATTGTTTTGGTTTCCTGATGCCCCTGCTTACTCCTGCTGTTGCTTGATGTAGTCCACGTTTTCCAAACAACTAAGCTTTGATGAAATAAACCCAAATAAGTACCCACAGTTTGCAAGGCAAAGGACCAGCGGATCAAGTCCACAACATGAGGGGCTGCAGTCAAAGGAAATAGTGATACAACAAGGGCAACTCACAATAACTACACATTTATGAAAGATAGTTAGAAAATATCCTACAAGCGTGGAAAAACTGCCCACATGGGCCTCCTCTCTTTTGTATTGCCATCTAGAGATGTGCACTCTTTGCTTTGGGTCCCATAGGTGATGAGGTGGCATGGCTCGTGGCACTGATGTTACTGCCATGTCACATCGGATATTCCTACTTAGCTAGGCTGACTGGGAATTGAACCCAGGACGTCTCAAAACGAGGTGCCACAGCCCCCTAGGGTGCAGACCACTAGGATAGCTAAGCATTCATGGGAAAACATAGAAAAATGTATAGGCTCCGGATCAATGTCAGCCCCTCAGTCAGTCCAGGAAATGGTGTATGAGATCAATCAGTTGGGGGGTCAGGGGTCCACACATCATCCATAGATCAATGCTTGGATTTATAGGTCAAAATGTCTTGTCACCCCCTTTTGGATAGACCAATACTAAGATAAAAATGTGTTATGCCTTTGCGCCTCTTTATAACAACTAAAGCTAAACTTTTGGCAGGGAAATACACTTTTTCTTGCTCCTCAACCAGACAGGGCTTTGGACCCCTCTTCAACTCACACTGCTCGTAGCGACTACAGCAAAGCGCATAAACGAATAAATGCGACGCTGCCAGCTTGTCTTCTCCTGCGTGTTGCGTCCTGTCTGATGCGCGGCTCCCTTCAACACTGCGTTACAGGTAACACAGCACACCTCATTCGACCCATCGCGTCACTTAGAGTGTCGCGCTGGACTCCCAACTCAGTCGCACCTTTGCGAACGCTCTTAGCTTTGATAAGGCATTCGGCGGCAACGCGTTCAATGTCTGACGGCCTTGCCCATAGTGGAAGGATGTATAGCCCCTGGCAGGGAGACTTCGGGACCGCGGTTTCCAGGCGCGTGCTTCCTGTGCGTGGTTTTTTGGTTTTTGTTACCTCCGCAATCCAGGAGTGGCGAGGGGCCCCAACAACACACCACACACCACCGCCGCCAAAGGACCCCAGCCAGGAGTGGCGGGGACCGCCCACCACCAGCGGCAGCGAAACCCAGCCAGGAGTGGCGGTGAGTAGCACACAGGAACCTCCGCCAGGAGTGGCGAGGGACCAACCACACCACACACCAGCCACAACCCCACCAACACACCACCGCCACACACCACACACCACACACCACACACCACCGCCGCAAGCGGACCCCAGCCAGGAGTGGCGGGGACCGCCCACCACCACCGGCAGCGAAACCCAGCCAGGAGTGGCGGGGAGTAGCACACAGGAACCTCCGCCAGGAGTGGCGAGGGACCAACCACACCACACGCCAGCCACAACCCCACCAACACACCAGCGCCACACACCACACACCACACAGCAACGCCGCCAACGGACCCCAGCCAGGAGTGGCGGGGACCGCCCACCACCACCGGCAGCGAAACCCAGCCAAGAGTGGCGGGGAGTAGCACACAGGAACCTCCGCCAGGAGTGGCGAGGGACCAACCACACCACACACCAGCCACAACCCCACCAACACACCACCGCCACACACCACACACCACACAGCAACGCCGCCAACGGACCCCAGCCAGGAGTGGCGGGGACCGCCCACCACCACCGGCAGCGAAACCCAGCCAGGAGTGGCGGGGAGTAGCACACAGGAACCTCCGCCAGGAGTGGCGAGGGACCAACCACACCACACACCAGCCACAACCCCACCCACACACCACCGCCACACACCACACACCACACACCACACACCACCGCCGCAAGCGGACCCCAGCCAGGAGTGGCGGGGACCGCCCACCACCACCGGCAGCGAAACCCAGCCAGGAGTGGCGGGGAGTAGCACACAGGAACCTCCGCCAGGAGTGGCGAGGGACCAACCACACCACACACCAGCCACAACCCGAACCAACACACCACCGCCACACACCACACACCACACAGCAACGCCGCCAACGGACCCCAGCCAGGTGTGGCGGGGCCCGCCCAACACCACCGGAAGCGAAACCCAGCCAGGAGTGGCGGGGAGTAGCACACAGGAACCTCCGCCAGGAGTTGCGAGGGACCAACCACACCACACACCAGCCACAACCCCACCAACACACCACCGCCACACACCAGACACCACCGCCGCCGGCAAACCCCAGCCAGGAGTGGCGGGGACCGCCCACAACCACCGGCAGCGAAACCCAGCCAGGAGTGGCGGGGAGTAGCACACAGGAACCTCTGCCAGGAGTGGCGAGGGACCAACCACACCACACACCAGCCACAGAGCAACCGCCAGCCGAGGGAAGGCAACGGGAGGAACAGCCCGGCAGGCCCCCCACCCGAACAAAAAAAAAAAAAAAGGGGGGGGGGGGGGCGGGCGCACGAAAACAGCCCACAGCCAACAAACCGCCCACCAACAACACAGAAGGGGGCCAAACCCCCCACCCAGAGGGCACCGAAGACAGGACCCCCAAACAGGCACAGGGGGACCACCCAGCCAAGACCGGCAACACCAAGCCAGCGACAGCGGCCCACCGGAAAAAGGGACACCGAAACAAGCAGAAAAAAAAAAAAAAAAGCCAGCAGCCCAGCCCGAAAGAAAGGGGACGGGGGAGAGACCACAAGGCCCAGGACAAGGACACCCAGCAACCCGAAAGAAAAAAAAAAAAAAACCCCAAAAAACACAACCCGACAACCCAGCCAAGAAGGGCGGGGCACAGCCGAGACCCGGGCGCCCACACCGCACACCGGAACCGGAAACGGCGGGGGGCAAGGGAAACGCGCAGGAAACCACACAGGTCCCGAAAGCAGGCCCAGACCAAAGCCCAACCACGAACACCACAAACAGCCGGCAAAAGAGGGACAACACCACAAACCGAGCCCAAACACACCCACCCAAGACCCCAGCCACAACGGGCAGGGGTAAACAAAACCCACGACCAACCGCAACCCGGACCCAACCACAAACGCAAGCCAACAGTAGGAAACCCAGTGCCCACAGCCCGGGCACTGAGGCAGCCCGTGCCATGCAGGTGACCCGGCCAAACGAGATCCGGAGCCCGGGGGTAAGGCTGCATCCTAAGGCCTGCGCTGCTTTGGGACTCGAGGCGGAGCGTGCGACACCCAAGCGCCTCGGAACCCTAGTACCAAGAACATGCATGCATGCCTTGGGAACGGGATACGCCAGGAAGTCCGGTGAACCCCTAGGGTTCCGCCCAAATGAGGGGACGTGCGCAAGCACGGGGGCCCACCCTCCCGGCGAGACAAGCATGTCACGCTGGCGGCGATCAGCCCTCCCGGTGTAGCCCGGGGCCGCTTTGTTGGGGGCCAACAGTCAGGTCTAGCGGGATGTAAGCCGCCTCCCCTCTTCACGCGCGGAGCCTCTTCCTGTTCGTCACAGGGGCGACGCCAGGGGGAACCATGGGGCGCCTCTCCACGACCGAGTGCACCTACCTACCTACCTCCGCAATCCACTGGCGTGCCCTTCATTTCCTCTCACGCATCTGAACACATAGATCCACAGAAAGAAAAACTTTGCAGCTTTCTGTCTATTTCATTTGGAATTTCGTCGTACAATACCTGAGATATTCTTTCTTCTTCGCAGGCACAGGGACCCGAAACAAAGAGTGCACATCTCTAGATGGCACTGTAAAAGGAGAGACATCTTCGGGCACAGCGCGCAATCCCAGCACAGAAAAAGAAAAAGCCAAGAAAAAGGCATACAGGCAGAAAAAAACAAATGGAAAAATCGCTATTTCCGACCTCAGAAACCCCCCAAAAAATGTTACGCCACTGTTTGGCGAGGTCGCAAAAATATAGGACACTCACACAAAACCAAGAACAACGGGGCCACAACAACAGCGATGTTCAACGTTGCGTGCCCCAACACACCTAGCAAAGTGCGTGCCCTAGGAACTAGGCGACTTGTGCGCGTCGAAAAAAAAAGGAGAGACGAAACAAAAAATAATGAAAGCAAGCGTAAAACGAACACACAAGAACCACAAAAGACCAGGCGCCGAGGACCACGCATCACGGGGGAAACACGACGTCCGAATCAAGTATGGTAAGAGGGAAAGGAGCAAAAGGGAGAGCAACATGCAAGCATGGAGAAGCAAAAAACCGAAACCACGTATGCAACCCACACCGCCCCCGCTACATATACATAGGTGTTGAAACCAAGTATGTTACGAGGCAGGGCCAAAGGCAGAGCAAAAAGACATACAACGAAACAACGAAAAGCAACATGCCACATGCATACATGCATACATACACGTGGAGCGCCACCCCGCCACATGTCCACCTCCATAGGAGCAAACAACAATACCGAAGCGCAAGCAAAAGTATGGGTGCCATGCAAACGGCCGAAACCAAACAACCAATTATGACCACAAGCATGAACCACAAGCATAAAAGACGACAAGGTATGTCCAAGACAAGCGCACGACGGAAAAATAAAGCAGGGGAGGGAAAGGAGTACGAAGGCAATAAAGGGATCCCATTCCTTCAACCATTTCTCCTTAGGTGATAGTAAGGAGACCGGCGAGGCACACAAGAGGAACAACAAGAGACCACATATGGTATGGCAGGCAAAACCGGAGGAGGGACGCAAAAGGAAGGGAAAGGTAAGTTGCGATGCCACGCGAACCCACCAAACCACCACCCAACCAAAACGCCCTCCGCACGCTCCAATGGTACACAAAGACCATATCCGGCCCGAGACAAGAAAAAAGAAGCATGGAATGGCAAACAATGAATCCCCTAGACTACCGTTTTAAGGTTATCATCAATAATTTCATTTAAACTCAGATGAATCTGTCAATTTAACCCAATTGAACACAATTGAACAGGGACAGAAATGTGCGCGCTCAGAGCGCTGCCGCATTCACGCGCGCGCACTCAGTCGTTTTAAAAAGGAACAGAAAAAAGGCGTTACAGAGCAGAAAAAGAACGTGCGTGGCTGCAAAATGATTGGGAAAGTAATGTAGTACCACTAGCACAACTTTGCCCACTTCCTTTGAAATGTCGGGGAGTGGTGCGTAAGTCTGTCGGTGAAAGTTGAATAGTGGTAGTACACACAATATGTTCTCTTCATTACTATAGATCATGGTGACTCGTCAACGGTGGTTTGACACATGTGGGCTACGGAAGTTCCTATTGGATAGCACTAACACAACCAATCTCTTTGGTGAAGAGGTCATAAACGTATTGGCTAACTTCGTTTGTCAAACACCAGGGCACCGGAACTTGTTGAACGAGGTTCACAACAAACATTGCACTCCCCTTCCATGCGTACCATGCATAGTGGCGCGGATGAGCAAAAAGGCGTTTGCGCAATTGGACAAGCTCAAGCCGAACAAGAAGTCGAAGGACGAACCATCCTCCCAATTTGAGGAGCACGCACCAACGAAGAAATCGAAGGCCGAACAGAAGGCCGAAGCCGCACCGAAGGCACAACCTTCGCAACCTTCTCAAAGGGCAAAGGAAGCTCCAAAGAGTAGCCCCAAGGTGAACACCTTGGCCCACCTCCGTTGCGCATTGTTTAGTCGTTTGCTCTCCCTCCCATGACGACATGTAGAGCGCTTCGGCGCAAAATTTCGAAAACTCATCTTTGGTATTACGCGGGTTTTTTCTCATTACAGGCTTGTCGCCTTGAGTAGTCCAACGATGCAACATTCCGATCTTGTTTTGGCCCCTAATAATTTGGCGTTGGTTGCATTTGAGGAATGCCACTTTGAGTACACGGCTATCGCCGTGGTGTTCGGTTACGGGAATACACCAATGCGGTTGCACACACACATGAACGATCATTCTCCGATCTCCGGCATTATTACCCTTGGCGATTATGTTGGGGGAGCTTTCTTTGTGGAGGAGGGGGGAGTGCTTTGGGAGAGGGGGGGGGGGGTGCCGGCCATCGGCACAAATGATGGGAGGCAAGTTCCGGGCTCGTTGCATGATGTATCAAGAGGAGTGAAGTTTGATTCCCTGCACTTCATGGCCCTTGGACATGGGATGGCACCCGCATTGCCTTGGTGTACTATAGCCGTGCGGCGGCACAAGAGGTGACTACTGAGAATCAACAATACATGCGGCAAGTGGGTTTCCCCATTGGGGCCTAAGGGGATGATGGGTAGCCTCTTCTCAACATCTGTTTGCAACACTTTGGTATGTGTCAATGTGCGTTTGATATTGACACGCCAAAAGTGTGGTGCTTGTTTTTCATTTTGCAATGTGTGTGATAATGGGCATCCTCATATGATGATGGACATCCTCATCTCAATGCCTATGTGGCATCATCACATTTCATCACATTGCCATTGCACAAAGTGTGTTCCATTGTCGTGCTTGTGTGGTTATTTTGTGTTTCTCTCTTTTTTTTCAGAAATTGTTCAAGGTGAAAGCAATACCAAAGAATGAGGAAGCCCTAGTGGATGAGAGTGCGGAAGGCACAAAGATGGATGCGATGGTGAATGAACCCCAAGAGGAGATTGAAAAGATTGAAGATGGAACAAACAGGCCTCAAACAAAGGAGTCTTTTGTAGGGGAAGGGGATGGGGATGGTGAACAAGGGGATGACGATGGTGAACGGCCACTACGGCTAGGCGACGTAGAAAAGGTTTGGGTCCCAATGAGAATGGATGGGACAAATGAATTTGTAGCATGTTGTGGTTACGAAGCAAGTAGGCTCAAAGGCACTAGCCTTGACGACGCCACTCCAGAACTATGGCGTAAAGCACAAAAGCCCGGATGGAGAATGTTGCTAATGCCTCCACCATTCCCGGGTCAAGATGACCTCTCCCTAGTACCGGTGCGGCGGGCCGATTGTGAGAAAGATGAATCGGAGGCATTGGCAAGGTGTAGGGACTAGGAGGCTAACGAGGCAAGGAGGAAGAAAGAGACATAGTGCTCTCCAAATGTAAAGGAGCTTTTTGATTCTATGTGGTGAATGAGGGTGCTCATGTGGTCATGTGTTCTTCAATACAGGAGAGAAATCGAGCCCATCTTGCCACACCTCATAGTGCCCCATTCGGCATCGTGATTCAATTTAACATTCATTTTCCTCAATCTGTTCCATTGGTGTGGCTATGTGCATTTGTCTTTGTGGGAAGGTAGGGAGGTCGTTTGCCATTGGTGGGAAACTCATTTTTGCATGATATAGTATATGTTTGGGTTTTCCTTTGGCCTCCAAAATGTGATCCTCTGTGGGATTGAACATTCAAATTAACACAACCTAGTACAATTGAAACAATTGCGTTGAGATGAAATGAAAAACGATAACCTTAGAATGGTATTCTAGGGCTAAGTGGGTAAGGGAAGACAAGAAAACACCATGGTATGAAAAAAAAACAAAGGAGGAGAGGTATGGCCGCCAACCCCCGCCCGCCACACCCCTCCAACCCCTACGCCGTATGCACGCTCTCTATAGGGGAAACACACATGGTATGACAATGAGGTATGTTGCCGTACCGAAACCGCAAACCACGCGATATGTACCACCGAGCAGAGGCGGGTAGGGCCAAGCGCAACACCAAGCAAACAACCACGCCACGCGTAGCACCACGCCCCTCCACATCTCTACACTCCGTGGGACCACCGAGAGGCAAAGCAACGGCAAAGGAGACAAGCACCGAAAGAAGGTGAGGGGCAGGGATAAAAGCCAGAACGCCCGCCCCCCCAACCAACAGCACACTACACATTTACAGGATTTTGTTTTCTGCCTTTTATCGTGACCATGTCGGCCGACGAAAAGAACCACAACAGGTATGAAATACCACAAAACCCGCCCACCTGAACCCACACACCGCACACACACACACACACACACACGCCGCAAGCCCAGCAGACACAAACCCCACACAGCACCCACACCAACACACGGCGAAAGACGGCACACACAGGAGGAGGAGGAGGAGATGCGGTCCCCCGGTAGGGCGCTTCCGCGGCACATCCCCATGGTGCCCGCCGCCCCCCCACATTCTGGAAAGCGACCGGGAGGGAGGTTTCACCCCAACCCGTCCGGCTAAGCATCATGGCGGCGGCTCTCCTCTTTGTCTCCTCCCCTTGTCTCCTGGCCCGCGCTACGTGCATGCACCCGCCCTACACGTAGCCGGATCCCTTCCCAGGGGCACGGAATGGGGCGCGAGGCAGAGCGCCGGATCCACTTCGGGCACGGTCCACCACCCCCCCAAGGGAAGGGCGACGCAGTCTCACGGGTGTGGGCCCCTAGCCGCCAGGTACTACCGACTGGGCGGCGTTTGGCCGGCAGATCACGGGGGCTTGGTCCGTGGCCCGGTCCCCCCCCCTCCCCCGGCGCACGGCACTTCTGCCGAAGGTGTCCGTGCGCGGGGCCATCCTCTAACCCTCCGGTTGTGTCCCCCCAATCCACAGTGCCGCACGTCTGCAGAGGGGACACGCAAACCCCAGCCTCGGTGAATCCAAGGCGAAGGAGGCCCCCTCGCCTCAGCGGCGGGGGCGCTGGCTCAGCTAGCACTACACAATCCCCATATATGGGCCAACTCCTTAAAACCGGTTCGTTTTCTCTGTTTTCTGCTCTTTTGGTGCCCTTTGCTACCTTTCATTGAAACGGGCACCCTCAAAATATACACAAAAATGGTATTATACATGAAAAATGAAATTTTTGACCTCAAATACCCCCTCCATGGGGTTTGAACCCACACTCTACCAACCTTAGAGTTGTGTTTTTCCTCTAAGCTACGACCTGTCGTCGACGATCTCAGAGCAAACCGTAGTATAATAAAAAATTTGGAAAATCAGTACTCCTTACATGCTCCAACCACTATTAACCTCCCATGCTCTTAAAACCGGTCACGCGCTCACTGAGTTGTTCAACTAGTGATTTGCTGTACCCAGAGCTTTGATTTCTGATGCAATCCAAAATGTTTTAAGGATATAAATTTTAACAAAATGACAGAAGGAAATGAGACACTGGATTTTCACGAGTTCGTGCTGAAATTGCCGGATTCGGCGTGGAACCTGAGTTCTGAGTCGTTGGAACATGCAGCACAGTTGGCAAAGGAAGGCGCAATGAGTGGTCTCAGTCCTTGGCAGGCAGCGTCACTGTATTCCAAACTTACAGGAAAGAAAACACTGGCCACTGTCAAAGACACGATGGCCTTGGTTCGTGATGCCTTACTCACCTTAAAGGGCGACGACATTGGCAGAACAGGAACGTCGTCGCATCGCGAAGACGTCTTCTTGGCATGCGAAACTTTGAGCGGTCCCAAGGACCACGCTGGCCCCGCGTCGGACAAGGAGTCCACGTTCGTGTGGCGCGATGAGGTTCTGTCGCTTCCTTCACGCTTGTCTGCACTCCTGGAAGAGCGAAAGGTTTTGCAAGACGAGTTTCGCAGAAAAAAGATGTTGAAGCACCTTCCAGTGTTCGACGAGTTCCATAGGGCAGCTGTTAATGACGCGCCAACGCACAAACATCCAGCGGACGCAGAGAAGCGTCGTTGGGAACAACAGGTAAAAGACGCCATGCGAGTCCTGGGAGTAGTCTTAGCACGCGAAGATGACACAACGGTAGCTCCGGAAGCACCTGTTTCATTGGTACTTTGTGAACATTTGTTTGCAATGTTGGGTGCGTTGGACTACAGCATCCAAAGCTCCCGGCGAGTGGCAGTAGATAAACGGTTTGAACAACCTGCGATTGCACCAGAGTTACTCTCGAAGGATGACATGTCACTACTTCAGTTGCGCAACAAATTACAAAAAGACCTGAGAGGCACGCGCTTCTCCCCTTACTCGCATCGTAGTTCTTTCCGTTCGTTTTCAACACGAGGTCGTTTTGATCCACGGAGATCTGGCAAAGGAGGCAAAGGCAAAGGTAAGGGTTTCACCCAAAGATTTGTGCCACGTAACGACAAGTTAGATGAACGACCACAGCAGTAGCTTGACTGTAGAGGATTTATTGGCGCCAGCCGTGTGTGTGCCACCGCCGATCCATCCCCACATGCCACTCTATTTGCGCTGTCGTGCACAATTGCATGAATGGGAAGCGTTGAAGGACACATACGCGGCGTCAGTGATTCGCAATGGGCTGCAGCTTGATTGGGTTGACGGTTTTGATCCGGATCGGCCAACCGACGACTTCCGTCCTCGTTCTTCCCACGCAGAGGTAACCGACCCTGAATTGGTAAAACACGTGTTGGATGCAGTGCAACAGGGTTGCATGGAACGCGTCGAGCGAAAAGACATTAAGTGTTGTGCAAGTATGTTCGCAGTGGACAAAGCGTCAGACGAGGCACATCCTAAGGGAGGCCGTCGACCTATCACCAATTTGAAGAACGTGAACCAGTTTGTACAGACCACCTATTTTCGTTTGGTCACTCTGTCGGGCATTTTACCGTTCTTGAGACCCGGTCAGTATGCTTGCAAAATTGACTTGAAAAGTGCTTATTTTCACATGGGTATCCATCCGCGGGATCGACCTTATTTGGGGGTCTACGTCGACGGTGAATTTTACAGGTGGTGCGTTCGCCGTTTGGATTAAACGTTGCACCACGGGAATGGCAACGCCTCATGCAACCAATTTTAAATGCCGTGCGCGAACGCGGAGCACTCGTTTGGGTCTACTTGGACGATTGGCTCATCATTGGCAATACTTACAATGAATGTCTGGAACACACACGTTTTTGGGTACAACTTTTGCATCGGTTGGGTATATTGGTCAATGTCCCGAAATCATGTTTGGAGCCGTCTCAAGAAATTATAATGCTTGGTTTTATGCTAAACTTGAGGGAAGGATTCGTCGCGGTACCTCCAAAGCGCCTACAAGAAATTTTCCGGGACGTGAACAGACTGGCACACAGTCACACACCATCAGTGAGGCGATGCGCCTCCGTTCTTGGAAGAATCCGTTCCTTGTTGTTCGCCATGCCCCATATCCGACTCCTCAGCGACGCCCTGGCGGTGCACGTGGCGGTGGCAGTCCAGGCTGGCTGGGAGGCAGACGTGGCGCTCCCGGAGCGCGTGTCACGTCAGTTGATGGATCTGGCGGACGAGTTACACCAGTGGAAGGGACGCACCTTCGTAGTTTCCATGGGTCACGTCAGGGACATGTACTCGGACGCGTCACATCTGGCGTGGGGCGGAGTTCTTCAAGGGAATGCCCAAGCAGCGTTCGGTTGGTTCCTGAATCGAGAGGAACACATAAACGTCAAAGAGTTCAGGGGAGCCCTACTGACTATTCAAGCGTATGCGCTGAGGGACACCACGCTGCGATTTTTCACCGACTCAATGGTCCTTTACTGGTATCTCCGCAAGTGGGGAGGTCGCAAGCCGCGGTTCAACGCATTGATTCTCCAACTGTGGAATTTTACACAAGCCAATCCCATCGAGATTCAACCGTTTTACGTGCACACCTCGGTGAATCCGGCGGACATTTGGTCTCGGCTTCGTTGGACACCGTCGGAGGCTACCTTCCCGTCGGACGTGTTGACTTGGATCCTGGAGGAGTTCAAAAGTTGGATTCAGCCGGAAATCGATTGGATGTCAAGGAGTTCCAATGCGGTGTGCAGCAAGTTCGTCAGTCCGTGTCCTCAGCCGGGGGCTTACGCCATCGATGTCTTCTCCCAGAATCTAACTTTACTTTCACCGGGGTGGGTCTTCCCGCCGTTCAAGCACATACCTCAGTTGGTCAACAAAGTGTTGGAGTCACCAGGGGTGAAGGTTCTCATGGCTCTGCCGTACAGGCCGCGCGAGGTTTGGTGGAACCTATTGATGAAACACGTGAGGTTCGCAGTGAACACGTCGGAGTTCCGTTTGCAAATGCCAAACGGCACGGAGACACAACCACGTTTCGTGTTGACTTTGGCGTATGTTTGCGTGAATACTATCAATTGCGAGGAGCTACCAACGAAGAGGCGACGCTTATCATCAATGAAATCGGGAAGGACACCTTGAAACGTTACAATTATGCGTGGCACATGTTTGGTACGTTCTTGTTACAAGACGCGGCGCTTGCTCCACTGTTAAAGGTGGAGCGCTTTGGTCAAATCCCACTGATGACGGTGGCGGTGCAACTTTTAAAGTTTTCACGCACGCATTCCTTAAGTGCTGGGCGTATGGCGTATTCAGCAGTGTGTTTATTCCCGTGCTTTTCGCAACTACGTTTCGAGGGTATGCTACGCAACTTGAAACGTGACTGGTTCGTCAGTGTTCCTCATTATCATCGTTTCTATGATGTACGGCGTCTTATACAAGTCATGCATCAGCAACCTGTGGAGACGGAAGCTCAGCTGCGCTTGCAAGCCATTTTGTCCTTGAGATTCTTTGCCTTGTTCCGAGGCGTTGATCTGGCGCGATCACGTAGGGATATCCAACGCGCTGCTCAGCCTTGGTTCATTTCTGCTAAGCGCAAAGGGAGGAGATACTATGCACGTTATCCTATTCACAATGTTACGCCACCGTCAATTGATCCGCAGCGCTGCTTAGCGCGTTATTTGGAGGCTACTGGTGATTACGAGGGTTCTGAGATTTTTGTGTCCCTACGAAAGCCACGGAAGCCTTTATCATCTGATACAGGCTTCGGTCTCACTACTCGCTGGTTAAGGAAACACCTACTGGAATTGGGGGAACTGGAGACGGATTCGTTTTCTGCGCATTCTACACGAGGAGCAGCAGCAACTGCACTAATCTATCTTGGCGTGGATCCGCATGGGTGGTTGGTCCTGTTACGATACATTCAGAAAGTTTTACGACAGGACCAGAGCTCTGTTGCGCATCGCGCAAGTTCTGGTCCCTCCTGATCTGGCGACTGGAGAAGCGGCACGCGCTTCGCGCCTGGCGATTAATCAATTCTTATAAAGGGTTCAGTTCACGGGAGCTCAGTCTTCCGTTCTGTTGCCCATATATGGGGATTGTGTAGTGCTAGCTGAGCCAGCTCGGATTTACCCGAATAGGTGAGGAGGAAAGAAGAGATGGCGAAGCAATAGCACTACACAAGACACATATATGCCCACCCTGTCCCTCCCTTAAGTTCTTCGCTCACCGTGAAAAGCAGTTGACACTTGGGTCGTCGGTTGCCACGGTTTTAAGAGCATGGGAGGTTAATAGTGGTTGGAGCATGTAAGGAGTACTGATTTTCCAAATTTTTTATTATACTACGGTTTTCTCTGAGATCGTCGACGACAGGTCGTAGCTTAGAGGAAAAACACAACTCTAAGGTTGGTAGAGTGTGGGTTCAAACCCCATGGAGGGAGTATTTGAGGTCAAAAATTTCATTTTTCATGTATAATACCATTTTTGTGTATATTTTGAGGGTGCCCGTTTCAATGAAAGGTAGTAAAGGGCACCAAAAGAGCAGAAAACAGAGAAAACAAACAGGTTTTAAGGAGTTGGCCCATATATGTGTCTCTTGTAGTGCTATTGCTTCGCCATCTCTTCTTTCCTCCTCACCTATTCGGGTAAATCCGACTCGCCGGTCCCAAAGCGAAAGAGGCCCCTTCGCCTCAGCGGCCGGGGCCTTGGTGATCCCACAGCGAAGGAGGCCCCCTCGCCTCAGCGGGCGGGGGGCCTCGGTGTCCGAAAGCAAAGGAGGCCCCCTCGCCTCAGCGGAGGGGGCCCCGGTGGTCCCAAAGCCAAAGTGGACCCCTCGCCCCAGCGGCGGGGGGCTCGGTGGTCCCGAAGAGAAGGAGGCCCCCTCGCCTCAGCGGAGGGGCCCTCGGTGGTCCCAGAGCAAAGGAGGCTCCCTCGCCTCAGCGGCGGGGGCCTCGGTGTTCCCAAAGGCCAGGAGGCCCCCTCGCCTCAGCAGCGGGGGCCTCGGTGGTCCCAAAGCGGAGGAGGCCCCTGCGCCTCAATGGCGGGGGCCTTGGTGATCCCACAGCGAAGGAGGCCTGCTCGCATCAGCGGCGGGGGCCTTGATGTCCGAAGGCAAAGGAGGCCCCCTCGCCTCAGCAGAGGAGGCCCCGGTGGTCCCGAAGCCAAAGAGGCCCCCTCGCCCCAGCGGCGGGGGCCTCGGCGGTCCCGAAGAGAAGGAGGCCCCCGCGCCTCAGCGGAGGGGGCCTCGGTGGTCCCAAAGCGAAGAAGGCTCCCTCGCCTCAGCGGCGGGGGCCTCACTGTGCCCAAAGCCAAAGAGGCCCCCTCGCCTCAGCGGCGGGGGCCTCGATGTTCCCAAAACGAAAGAGGCCCCCTCGCCTCAGCGGCGGGGGCCTCGATGGTCCGAAAGCGAAAGAGGCCCCCCCTGCCTCAGCGGAGGGGACCTCGATGGTCCAAATGCGAAGGAGGCCCCCTCGCCTCAGCGGAGGGGGCCTCCATGGTCCCAAAGCAAAGGACGCCTCCTCGCCTCAGCGGCGGGGGCCTCGGTGGTCCCAAAGCCAAGGAGGCCCTCTCGCCTCCGCGGAGGGGGCCTTGATGGTCCCAAAGCGAAGGAGGCCCCCTCGCCTCAGCGGCGGGGGCCTCGGTGGTCCCAAAGCCAAAGAGGCCACCTCGCCTCAGCGGCGGGGGCCTCTGTGGTCCCAAGCGAAGGAGGCCCCCTCGCCTCAGCGGTGGGGGCCTCGATGGTCAGAAAGCCAAGTGTGGGGGAAGGAAAAATACCTGGCGAACCCAAAGGGCGTCCCTATCCCCCCGCTGCCCAGACTGGACCGGAGGGACTCGGGTGTAATCGCCGCTGTCTGGGGGAAGGAAAAATACCTGTCGAACCCACGGGGCGTCCCTATCCCCCCGCGGCCCAGGCAGGACCGGAGGGACACGGGTGTAACTGCCGCTGTGTGGGGGAAGGAAAAATACCTGACGAACCCACGGGGCGTCCCTATCCCCCCGCGGCCCAGGCTGGACCGGAGGGACTCGGGTGTAACCGCCGCTGTGTGGGGGAAGGAAAAATACCTGACGAACCCACGGGGCGTCCCTATCCCCACGCGGCCCAGATTGGACCGGAGGGACTCTGGTGTAACCGCCGCTGTGTGGGGGAAGGAAAAATACCTGACGAACCCACGGGGCGTCCCTACCCCTCCGCGGCCCAGACTGGACCGGAGGGACTCGGGTGTAACCGCCGCTGTGTGGGGGAGGGAATGATATTCGACGAACCCACGGGGCGTCCCTATCCCTCCACGGCCCAGACTGGACCGGAGGATTTCGGGTGTAACCGCCGCTGTGTGGGGGAAGGAAAAATACCTGTCGAACCCACGGAACGTCCCTATCCCTCCGCGGCCCAGACTGGACCGGGGGGACTCGGGTGTAACCGCCGCTGTGTGGGGGAATAAAAAATACCTGACGAACCCACGGGGCGTCCCTATCCCTCCGCGGCCCAGGCTGGACCGGAGGGACTCGGGTGTAACCGCTGCTGTGTGGGGGAAAGAAAAAAACCTGACGAACCCACGGGGCGTCCCTATCCCCCGCACCCCAGGCTGGCCCGGAGGGGCTCGGGTGTAACCGCTGCTGTGTGGGGGAATAAAAAATACCTGACGAACCCACGGGGCGTCCCTATCCCTCCGCGGCCAAGACTGGACCGGAGGGACTTGGGTGTAGCCGCCGCTGTGTGGGGGAAGGAAAAACACCTGACGAACCCACGGGGCGTCCCTATCCCCCTGCGACCCAGGCTGGACCGGAGGGACTTGGGTGTAACCACCGCTGTGTGGGGGAAGGAAAAATACCTGACGAACCCACGGGGCGTCCCTATCCCCCCGCGGCCCAGGCTGGACCGGAGGGACTCGGGTGTAACCGCCGCTGTGTGGGGGAAGGAAAAATACCTGACGAACCCACGGGGCGTCCCTATCCCTCCGCGGCCCAGGCTGGACCGGGGGGACTCGGGTGTAACCGCCGCTGTGTGGGGGAATAAAAAATACCTGACGAACCCACGGGGCGTCCCTATCCCTCCGCGGCCCAGGCTGGACCGGAGGGACTCGGGTGTAACCGCTGCTGTGTGGGGGAAAGAAAAAAACCTGACGAACCCACGGGGCGTCCCTATCCCCCGCAGCCCAGGCTGGCCCGGAGGGGCTCGGGTGTAACCGCTGCTGTGTGGGGGAATAAAAAATACCTGACGAACCCACGGGGCGTCCCTATCCCTCCGCGGCCCAGACTGGACCGGAGGGACTTGGGTGTAGCCGCCGCTGTGTGGGGGAAGGAAAAACAACTGACGAACCCACGGGGCGTCCCTATCCCCCTGCGACCCAGGCTGGACCGGAGGGACTTGGGTGTAACCACCGCTGTGTGGGGGAAGGAAAAATACCTGACGAACCCACGGGGCGTCCCTATCCCCCCGCGGCCCAGGCTGGACCGGAGGGACTCGGGTGTAACCGCCGCTGTGTGGGGGAAGGAAAAATACCTGACGAACCCACGGGGCGTCCCTATCCCCTCGCGGCCAAGGCTGGACCAGAGGGACTCGGGTGTAACCGCCGCTGTGTGGGGGAAAGAAACATACCTGACGAACCCACGGGGCGTCCCTATCCCTCCGCTGCCCAGACTGGACCGGAGGGACTCGGGTGTAACCGCCGCTGTGTGGGGGAAGAAAAAATACCTGACGAACCCACGGGGCGTCCCTATCCCCCCGCGGCCCAGACTGGACCGGAGGGACTCGGGTGTAACCGCCGCTGTGTGGGGGAAGGAAAAATACCTGACGAACCCACGGGGTGTTCCTATCCCTCCGCGTCCCAGGCTGGACCGGAGGGACTCAGATGTAACCGCCGCTGTGTGGGGGAAGGAAAAATACCTGACGAACCCACGGGGCGTCCCTATCCCTCCGCGGCCCAGACTGGACCGGAGGGACTCGGGTGTGACCGCCGCTGTGTGGGGGAAGGAATAATACCTGACGAACCCACGGGGGGTCCCTATCCCTCCGCGGCCCAGGCTGGACCGGAGGGACTCGGGTGTAACCGCCGCTGTGTGGGGGAAGGAAAAATACCTGACGAACCCACGGGGCGTCCCTATCCCCCCGCGGCCCAGGCTGGACCGGAGGGACTCGGGTGTAACCGCCGCTGTGTGGGGGAAGGAAAAATACCTGACGAACCCACGGGGCGTCCCTATCCCTCCGCGGCCCAGGCACTGGCCCTTACCTCCGCCCCGATGCTGTCTCCCCTTTATTCCACCTACTCCCAGCTCTGGTCCAGGCATCCCGCCGGGTGCAGCAGGGCGCGTGGCTGTGAGGTCTGATGTCACGGTTGCCCCGCATTGCATCGCAGGGCAGGACCGGTAGCCCCCCGTGACATCAGGCCCCTGGCCGAAGGCCATGGTGGTTTTGCCCCTGGCCCGGACGGGCGTCAGATAGGACGATATCCCCACCCCACGATGTACCTGTGCAGAACACAAGGTGCAGTGGGTTGGGGCAGGGGAGCGCACACGAGCCCTGGAGAGGGCTGGGTCACAGGGGGACCCGGGTTACTCCCGCATACCGCCACCCCCCGGTGGAGCCCGCCCTGTGCCATCGTGGCTTTCCCACGGTGGCCGGCGAGGGGTGGGGCGCGCGATTCCGTGCCCTGGCCGCCGCGGCTGGACCAGGGCACCCCCCAGATTGCGTGTTAGCCCGGGGGGGACCCCCCCCGGTTTCACCCCCACACCACGGTGAGGTCACGCGCCCCTGGGCAGCTGTGGGGGCACACACACCAGGGCCACAAGGAATGGGAGAGACCACTGCCTACAACACAACACACCAACACACACACACGACACACGCCAAAAGCCACAAACACACCCCACACACCCCAAGCCCACACCGGCGTCACCACCACCGCCATAAGCAGGCCCCTCCCAGGAATTGTTGGGACCTATCCCCGGGGCCCTCAGCCAGGATTGGCGGGTGCACCAAGAAAACAACACACCCAGAAAATTACACCCGCCAGAGGACACAAACACACCACGCACCACACCACACACAGCACACAAACACAAACGAACGGCGGACCACCGCCCCACACCGAAAACAACACCCACCACCACCACAGACAGACCCCAGTCAGGAATGGCGGCAAACTGCGACCAGGATCCTCAGCCAGGATTCGTGGGGGACCACCCAAAACCAGCGGACCCCAGCCAGGAGTGGCAGGGAACCGCACCCAGGGCCCTGAGCCAGGATTGGGGAGGGATCACTCACCATCAACACCAGTGGACACCATCCCGGAATGGCGGGGAACCGCACCCAGGGCCCTCAGCCAGGATTGGCGAGGGACCAGGCGCCACCAACAGCAGGGGAGCCCAGCCAGGGATGGCGGGGAATTGCCACCAGGACCCTCAGCAAAGATTTGCGAGGGACCACCCACCACCAAAACCAGAGAACGTCAGCCAGGAGTGGCGGGGAGCCGCACCGAGGACCCTCAGCCAGGACTGGCGAGGGACCACCCAGAACACACAACCGCCACACGCACACCACACGCCGGACCCACCAAAAAGCCCTAGACGAAAGAGGCGGGGGGCGGGTAACCCAGAACACCACCAACACACCACCCGCACACACACACACAAACACACCCGCATGTGCATACGGAACACACACCCACGCCGCACCCACCACCAAAACCAGCGGACCCCAGCCAGGAGTTGCGGGGAACCGCATCCAGGGCCCTCAGCCAGGCTTGGCGAGGGATCACCCACCACCAAAAGAAGCGGAACTCAGCCAGGAGTGGCGGCAAACCGCACCCAAGGCCCTCAGCCATGATTGGCGAGGGACCACCCACCACCAAAACCAGCGGAACCCAGCCTAGAGTGGCGGGAAACCGCATCCAGGGCCCTCAGCCAGGATTGGCGAGGGAGTAGGTAGGTAGGTGCACTCAGTCGTGGAGACGCGCCCCATGGTTCCCCCTGGCGTCGCCCCTGTGACGAACAGGAAGAGGCTCCGCGCGTGAAGAGGGGAGGCAGCTTACATCCCGCTAGACCTGACTGTTGGCCCCCAACAAAGCGGCCCCGGGCTACACCGGGAGGGCTGATCGCCGCCAGCGTGACGTGCTTGTCTCGCCGGGAGGGTGTGCCCCCGTGCTTGCGCACGTCCCCTCCTTTGGGCGGAACCCTAGGGGTTCACCGGACTTCCTGGCGTATCCCGTTCCCAAGGCATGCATGCATGTTCTTGGTACTAGGGTTCCGAGGCGCTTGGGTGTCGCACGCTCCGCCTCGAGTCCCAAAGCAGCGCTGGCCTTAGGATGCAGCCTTACCCCCGGTCTCCGGATCTCGTTTGGCCGGGTCACCTGCATGGCACGGGCTGCCTCAGTGCCCGGGCTGTGGGCACTGGGTTTCCTACCGGTGGGTTGCGTTTGTTGGGTCCGGGTTGCGGTTGGTCGTGGGTTTTGTTAACCCCTGCCCGTCGTGGCTGGGGTCTTGGGTGGGCGTGTTTGGGCTCGGTTTGTGGTGTCCTCCCTCTTTTGCTGGCTGTTTGTGGTGTTCGTGGTTGCGCTTTGGTGTCGGCCTGCTTTCGGCACGTGTGTGGTTTCGTGCGCGTTTCCCTTGCCCCCCGCCGTTTCCGGTTCCGGTGTGCGGTGTGGGCGTGCATGCTGGGCCCGGGTCTCGGCTGTGCCCCGCCCTTCTTGGCTGGGTTGTCGGGGTGTGTTTTTTGCGCTTTTTTTTTTTTCGTTTGCTGGGTGTCCCTGTCCCGGGCGTTCTGGTCTCTCCCCCCGTCTCCTTTCTTTTGGGCTGGGCTGCTGGCTTTTTTTTTTTCTGGTGTGTGTCTGCTTGTTTCGGTGCCCCTTTTCCCGGTGGGCCGCTGTTCCTGGCTTGGTGTTGCCGGTTTTGGCTGGGTGGTCCCCCTGTGCCTGTTTGGGGGTCCTGTCTTCGGTGCCCTCTGGGTGGGGGGTTTGGCCACCTTTTGTGTTGTTGGCGGGCGATTTGCTGGCTGTGGGCTGTTTTCGCGCGGCCCCCTCCCTCCCCCCCCCCCTTTTTTTGGGGGGGGGGGGTTGAGGCGGCCTTGCTGTTCCTCTCTTTGCCTTCCCTCGAGTGGCGTTTGCTCTGTGGCTGGCGTGTGGTGTGGTTGGTCCCTCGCCACTCCTGGCTGAGGTTCCTGTGTGCTACTCCCCGCCACTCCTGGCTGGGTTTCGCTGCCGGTGGTGGTGGGCGGTCCCCGCCACTCCTGGCTGGGGTCCGCTGGCGGCGGTGGTGTGTGGTGTGTGGTGTGTGGCGGTGGTGTGTTGGTGGGGTTGTGGCTGGTGTGTGGTGTGGTTGGTCCCTCGCCACTCCTGGCGGAGGTTCCTGTGTGCTACTCCCCGCCACTCCTGGCTGGGTTTCGCTGCCGGTGGTGGTGGGCGGTCCCCGCCACTCCTGGCTGGGGTCCGTTGGCGGCGTTTCTGTGTGGTGTGTGGTGTGTCGCGGTGGTGTGTTGTTGGGGTTGTGGCTGGTGTGTGGTGTGGTTGGTCCCTCGCCACTCTTGGCGGAGGTTCCTATGTGCTAATCCCCGCCACTCCTGGCTGGGTTTCGCTGCCGGTGGTGGTGGGCGGTCCCCGCCACTCCTGGCTGGGGTCCGTTGGCGGCGTTGCTGTGTGGTGTGTGGTGTGTGGCGGTGGTGTGTTGGTGGGGTTGTGGCTGGTGTGTGGTGTGGTTGGTCCCTCGCCACTCCTGGCGGTGGTTCCTGTGTGCTACTCCCCGCCACTCCTGGCTGGGTTTCGCTGCCGGTGGTGGTGGGCGGTCCCCGCCACTCCTGGCTGGGGTCCGCTTGCGGCGGTGGTGTGTGGTGTGTGGTGTGTGGTGTGTGGTGTGTGGCGGTGTGTGTTGGTGGGGTTGGTCCCTCGCCACTCCTGGCGGAGGTTCCTGTGTGCTACTCCCCGCCACTCCTGGCTGGGTTTCGCTGCCGCTGTTGGTGGGCGGTCCCCGCCACTCCTGGCTGGGGTCCGCTGGCGGCGGTGGTGTGTGGTGTGTGGTGTGTGGTGTGTGGCGGTCGTGTGTTGTTGGGGTTGTGGCGGTGTGTGTTGGTGGGGTTGGTCTCTCGCCACTCCTGGCGGAGGTCCACGTGTGCTACTCCCCGCCACTCCTGGCTGGGTTTCGCTGCCGGTGGTGGTGGGCGGTCCCCGCCACTCCTGGCTGGGGTCCGCTGGCGGCGTTGCTGTGTGGTGTGTGGTGTGTGGCGGTGGTGTGTTGGTGGGGTTGTGGCTGGTGTGTGGTGTGGTTGGTCCCTCGCCACTCCGGGCGGAGGTTCCCGTGTGCTACTCCCCGCCACTCCTGGCTGGGTTTCGCTGCCGGTGGTGGTGGGCGGTCCCCGCCACTCCTGGCTGGGGTCCGTTGGCGGCGTTGCTGTGTGGTGTGTGGTGTGTGGCGGTGGTGTGTTGTTGGGGTTGTGGCTGGTGTGTGGTGTGGTTGGTCCCTCGCCACTCCTGGCGGAGGTTCCTGTCTGCTACTCCCCGCCACTCCTGGCTGGGTTTCGCTGCCGGTGGTGGTTGGCGGTCCCCGCCACTCCTGGCTGGGGTCCGTTGGCGGCGTTGCTGTGTGGTGTGTGGTGTGTGGCGGTGGTGTGTTGGTGGGGTTGTGGCTGGTGTGTGGTGTGGTTGGTCCCTCGCCACTCCTGGCGGTGGTTCCTGTGTGATACTCCCCGCCACTCCTGGCTGGTGTTCGCTGCCGGTGGTGGTGGGCGGTCCCCGTCACTCCTGGCTGGGGTCCGCTTGCGGCGGTGGTGTGTGGTGTGTGGTGTGTGGTGTGTGGTGTGTGGCGGTGGTGTGTTGGTGGGGTTGTGGCTGGTGTGTGGTGTGGTTGGTCCCTCGCCACTCCTGGCGGAGGTTCCTGTGTGCTACTCCCCGCCACTCCTAGGTGGGTTTCGCTGCCGCTGGTGGTGGGCGGTCCCCCCCACTCCTGGCTGGGGTCCGCTGGCGGCGGTGGTGTGTGGTGTGTCGTGTGTGGTGTGTGGCGGTGGTGTGTTGTTGGGGTTGTGGTTGGTGTGTGGTGTCCTTGGTCCCTCGCCACTCCTGGCGGAGGTCCACGTGTGCTACTCCCCGCCACTCCTGGCTTGGTTTCGCTGCCGGTGGTGGTGGGCGGTCCCCGCCACTCCTGGCTGGGGTCCGTTGGCGGCGTTGCTGTGTGGTGTGTGGTGTGTGGTGTGTTGTGTGTTTGTGGGGTCCCTCGCCACTCCTGGCGGAGGTTCCTGTGTGCTACTCCCCGCCACTCCTGGCTGGGTTTCGCTGCCGCTGGTGGTGGGCGGTCCCCGCCATTCCTGGCTGGGGTCCGCTGGCGGCGGTGGTGTGTGGTGTGTGGTGTGTGGTGTCTTGCGGTGGTGTGTTGTTGGGGTTGTGATGGGTGTGTGGTGTGGTTGGTCCCTTGCCACTCCTGGCGGAGGTCCCTGTGTGCTACTCCCCGCCACCCCTGGCTGGGTTTCGCTGCCGCTGGTGGTGGGCGGTCCCCGCCACTCCTGGCTGGGGTCCGCTGGCGGCGGTGGTGTGTGGTGTGTGGTGTGTGGCGGTGGTGTGTTGTTGGGGTTGTGGCTGGGCGCGCACTCGTCCATCCGGACGGCGGCTGGTGTGCGTGTGTGTTCGCGTGCGTGCTTTGCTTGGCCGGGTCGGGCGGGCCGGCCTCCCGGGCGCGTTCTGGTGCGCCTCACCTTTTTCTTTTTGCCGCTTTGTCTTTCTGCTTTGCCTGGCCCCCTCCGGGCTGGGGTTGCCCCTCTCTCTTTTGCTGCTGTTGCCGTTCCACGTTGGTTGTTTTTCTCGGCCTCCCGCTGCCTGGCTCGCCATGCGCTCGCGCCTCGTTTGTGTCTCCCGTTTGGCCGTTGGCTGCTCTTTGGTGGTTGCTCCCCCGCCCCCCTCCCCTTCTGTGTCTCGCGGTTTTGGTCCCTCCTGCTTGGTGCCTTGGTGTTTTTTTTTTAAGTCTAATGGGGTGAAACAGGCTTAGATATTGGAGATGGGAGAACCTACAACCCGTGAGCACCCGTAGGCCCTCACATGGCTATGACTCTCGAGCCATCCCTTCAACCCGAGCACTGTGCCACCCTTCTTCTTCTTCCCCTGTGCGCCCCCGTTGTCTCCGGCTTTCTCTGGTTTCCGGCCCCGGGTGCCCTGGGCCTCGGCGCTTGCGTTGTTTGCTTTGTTGGCCTTCCGCTTCTCGGCTCTCCGTGCGCTTGTCCCTCTTTCGTGCTTTCCGCCTGGTTGTTGGCTGCTCCCGCGTGGTTGCTGCCCCCCCCCCCCTTTGTGTCTCGCGGTTTTCGTTCCTGCCGCTCGGTGCTGTGTGCCGTGTTGTGCTGTGCGTCCCTGGGTGCGGTGCTGCGCCGCGCTGCTGCGCGTTGTGTCGCCCGGTGTTGTGCTGTCGTGTGCTGTGTTGCGCTCGTTTGGTGCCGCTGCTTGTTGCGCCGTGCCCTCTGGCGCTGCCCGTCGCCCTGGGGCCCTGTGCTCTGCGGCGCTGTGTTTTGCGGTGTTCCCCCGCGCTGTGTGCTCTGTGCTGTGTGTGTTTTGTCGTGGCGCGGTGGTGCGTGCTGTTGTTCGCCGCTCTGCCTTGTGCTGTGTGTGTCTGGGGGTGCTGTGCTGGGCGCTCCCTGTGCTCTCCGTTCTGTGCGGTGCTGTGCTTCGCTGTGCTGGTGCGCTCGCGTTGTGCTGTTCGTGTGGTGCGTGCTGTTGCTGGCGCCTGGTGCTGTGGTGCGCTGCTGTGTGTTGTGCTGTTTCCTGTGGTGTGCCATGGTGCGGTGCTGGGCTTCGTGGCCCGTGGTTGTCTGCTGGTGGCGTGTTTCGGTGTCGGTGTCCCTGTCTGGCCGCGTGGTCTGCTTCCCTGTGGTTGGTGTGGGTTGCTGTGGTGCCCTGCTTTCCTGTGTCGTGTTCTGTGGTGCTGTGCTGTCGCGTGGTGCTGTGCTGTTGTGCTCTGCTGTCGTGTTGCGGTGCTGTTGGGGCTTGCTTTGCCCTCCTGTGGGCTGTCGTGCTGTGCTGTGTTGTGCTGTTGGTTGGCTGTGCTGTTTTTGGCCCGGTGGTGGTGTCTGCGTGTTGTGGTGCTCTTTTCCTCGTGCTGTGCGTTCCCTGTCTTCTCCGCTCTGTGCGCTGCGGTGCCTTGTTGTGCTGGCTGTGGTGCCCTGCCTGCCTGTGTCATGTGCTGTGGCGCTGTGCTGTCGTGTGGTGCTGTGCTGTCGAGCTCTGCTGTCGTTTTGCGGTGCTGTTTGTGTTTGCTTTGCCCTCCTGCGGCCTGTCGTGCGGCGCCAGTGTGGTCTGCGCTGTTGTTGGTGCCTCGTGCTGTGGCGTGTCCTTGTGCGTTGTGGTGTCTCCCTGGGCGTTCTGCGGTGTGGTGGTGCTGCTCTGGTGTGTCGTGGTGTCTTGCCGTGCTGTGCGCTATCCTGCGGTGTCCTGCGCCCTGTGCCGTGTCCTGCGGTGCCGTGCTGCCCTGCGGTGCTGTGCTGGTTGGCTGTGCTGTGCGGTTGTCTGCGCTACTGGTGTTTGTTTTCCCTTTTGTCCTCTTTTCCTTTGCTAAGAACCCCTGCCGTTTTTCCGTGCCTTAGAAAACTTTCCGAAAACCAAAAAATTTAATTGTTTCTCTTTAGAAAATCAAACTCTACGCAACTCACGCACGCAGGCAAGCAGCAATACCAAGGTGAATTTTCTGACTTACGTGTTGCCACGCGACCGCGAAGATGGTGGTCTTGCTTGCTAGGGGTTGACCGCTTTTCCCCCAGGGCCGGTCGCCTAAGCTGATGAAAAGGGGTGAGGGGGGGCACGAGGGAGGGGAGGTAGGTGCATGGAGAAGAAAAGAAAAGGAAGGGAAGCAGGGCGAAAAGACGCGGCGGCTTAGAAAGACTTTTCGAGTTTTACGTGCTGCCCGCGACGCGTTTTTCTTTGCGCCTCTTTGCGAGGGACCACCCGCCACCAAAAGAAGCGGAACTCAGCCGGGAGTGGCGGGGAACCGAACCCAGGGCCCTCAGCCAGGATTGGCGAGGGACCACCCGCCGCCACCAAAGCCAGCGGACCCCAGCCAGGAGTGGCGGGAAACCGCACCCAGGGCCTTCAGCCAGGATGGGCGAGGGACCACCCACCACCAAAACCAGAGGGCCCTCAGCCAGGAATGGCGAGGGACCACCCACCACCAAAACCGGCGGACCCCAGCCAGGAGTGGCGGGAAACCCCAACCACGGCCCTCAGCCAGGAACGGCGGGGGACCACCCACCACCACCACCAGCAGACCCCAGCCAGGAATGGCGGCGGATTGCACCCGGGACCCACAACACACAGCCGCCACAGGCCCTAGCCGGGAGAGGCGGGGGCAGGCAACTAAAGACACCATCGACACACCACACGCACACGCGCGCACACACACCAGCGCGCGCACGGGAGGCACACACCCACGCCGCACCCACACAGCCGCCTCAAACACACAGGCCACACGAAAGCACCAGCACCACGCACACCTACCCGCACCACAAATACACACAACACGGGAGGCTCCCAACCCATCCTGAAGGAAACCAGCACCCAAGCCTCAGCCAGGAGTGGCAAGGACCCAACCACCGACCCCAACGACAAACTACCACCTAGGAAATACAGGCAACGGTACCCAAGACCCTCCGGCAGGATTGACGAGGAGCCGCCCCAACACCGGAGACAACAAACACTGCCAGAAATGACGAGCAAACCGGCCAGCAAAAACCGCCAGTCCCTCAGCCAGCGAGGGCCCACGCCCAGCACCGCCTAACGACCCCCCACGCGCGGACCCACACCCAGAACCAAAACCTACAGCTCCCTCACCATCGACATCACCAGCGACAGCGTCAAGCACAACATCACCTGCGGCACCCTCACCAACGGCAACACCAGCGGCACCATCAACCACCGGCATCACCCGCGGCACCATCACCCGGACCATCACTGGTAACACCCTCACCATCGGCATCACCAGCCCCGCAAACGTCCGTTGCATCACCTACCGCTCCCTCGCCATCGCCACCAGCAATAGCACCGTCAACCTATACATCACCGGCGGCATCCTCACCATCGACAACACCAGCACCGCCAACGCCCGGTGCACCTACGACGCCCTCACCAACAGTGACACCAGAGGCACCAACAGCCGTAACAACCGTTACATCATCGGCCACACCCCTGCCATCGGCATCACCAGCGGCACCCTCCGCCAGAAAATGGCCAGGAGCCGTGCCAACACCAGAGGCGACCGACACCACCAAGACCAGCAAGCCAACCGGCCACCAACGCCCGCCAGGCCCTCAGCCAGGAATGGCTAGGGCCCACACTCAGGACCACCAACAACCGCCACACGCGGGCCCACACCCACAACTATCACCAACAACACCCTCACCATCGTCATCAACAGCGGCACCGTCAAACGCAACATCACCTGCAGCACCCTAACCATCGGTATCACCAACGGCACCATCAACCATTGCATCACCTGCAGCACCCTCACCATCGGCATCACCAGCGGCCCCAACACCCGGAGCACCACCGGCAGCACCCTCACCATCCACGTCAGCAGCGACGCCAACACCCGGGGCGTCACCTTCACCACCGTCACCATCGGCATCATCAGCCTCACCATCACCCAGTACTTAACTTACAGCGCCCTCACCACCAGCACCACCAACCTCGATGCTTCCTTTGCCGGGGTCTTCCAGCAGTCCCAGGGGCGGTCCTGGAGCGTCGTAGTCCCCACCACCATTCTTCGGAACAGTGACAGCACCTGCAGCAACCCAACCACCCGTTGGTTACATCACCTGCAGCACCCTCAACACCCACCGGCATCAACCTCACCACCACCCGGTGCATCACCTACGGCACCCTCATCATCGGCGTCACCAGCGGCACCATCACCCCGTTGCATCACCTGCAGCACCCTCCCTCACAAGTAGCACCATCAACCACACCGGCACCCTCAACATTGTCATCACCAGCGGCACAGTCAACAGTAACACCACCGGCAGCACCCTCAGCATCGGCACGATCACCCAGAGCATCCCATGCAGCACCCGCGCCATCGGCATCACCAACGACACCATCAACCATGGCATCACCTGCGGCACTCACCAAGGGCAACACCAAAGACACCGTCACCCAGAGCATCAACGGCAGCACCCTCACCATCGGCATCACCAGCGACGCCAGCACCCGCCGCCTCACCTGCAACACCCTCACCGCCGGCAACACCAGCGGCGCCATCACCCGTTGCAGCAACCGCTGCACCCTCACCGTCGTCATCCGCAGCGCCACCACCACCCGGTACATCACTTACAGCGCCCTCACCATCGGCATCACCAGATACACTATACACCGTTTCTTCACCTCCAGCACCCTCACCATCGACGTCACTAGCGCCGCCCTCCGCCAAGATTGGCGAGGAGCCACCACAACACCGGGGACGACAACCACCGCCAGGACCGGCAGACAAACCGGCAAGCTACCCCGGCAAGGTCCTCCGCCAGGAGTGGCGAGGGCTCACGCCCAAAACAGGCCATTGACTGCCCACGCGCGGACCTACACCCAGAACCATCACCTCCTGCAGCACCCTCACCATCGACATCACCAGGGGCACCGTCAAACGTAACAGAACCTGCAGCACCCTCACCATCGGCCGCACCAGTGGCTCCATCAACCATTGCATCACCCTCACCATCGGCGTCACCAGTGGCACCATCACCCGGGGCGTCACCTACAGCACCCTCACCACCACCAACGCCAACCACGATGCTATTCCGTATGCTTTTGCCGGGGTCTTCCGGCAGGAACCATACCATCACCTCCAACACCCCCACCGGCGGCACCATCACCTGCATCATCGCCGGGTGCATCGCCTACAGCACCCTCACCATCGGCATTACCAGCCTCGCCATCACCCGTTACATCACCGGCAGCGCCGTCACCAGCGGCATCACCAGCGACACCATAAACCAACACCTGCACACACCATCATCGTCACCAGCAGCACCATCGCCCGGTGCATCCCCTTCAACACCCTCACCATCGGCATCACCAACCGCACCATCACCCGATGCATCACCCTCGCTATCCGTAACAGCAGCAGCACCACCACCTTGATACAGTTCCTCTTGCCGGAATCTTCCCCCATCGCCGCTCCTGGGAACAGTGACATCGCCTGCAGCACCCAGACCATCCGCACCACCAGCGGCGCCATCACCTGCAGCACCCTCAACACCGGCACCATCAACCTCACCATCACCCGGCACCCTCACCATTGGCGTCACCGGCGGCAGCATCACCAGTTGCATCAGCTGCAGCACCCTCCCTCACTAGGTGCACCACCAACCAGACCATCACTTACAACACCCTAGCGACACTGTCAACCGTAACACCACCGGCAGCACCCTGACCATCGGCACCACCAGCGTGTAACTGCTGTGTAGTGGCGGATCTTTGTTGTAACTGCAAAGCCTGTATCCTTGATGCCCCAGGGGTCGTAACGCCCAACACTGCCCCTGATATCTCCGAGCCCAACTGACCATCTCCAGACCCATATCAAGCCTCTAGGAGCGACATATGCAAAGCACTTTGGAGGTCATTGAACTGCATGGTGCAATATGACTAGTCAGAAAATGGTGCAGACATAGAATTTCATTGTGCATTCATCGAACATAATGACTCATTGCAAAATCATTCGAAATAGTTTAAACAAATCGGATTGGGAAATCGCGAAAGACAAATGCGACTCGACGCGCGCTCACGGGCAACATCTGGCGGCGAACGGAAAACCAGAAAACAAGCGGAACATTTACTGCAGTAATGTACATCTGAGAATCATTGAAATTCTGATCACATTGATGTATAAATTGAGTGCTCTCACACTGATGCCGTTACACTCCCCTCCTGAAAACATACGTCGGTATGTCAGGCTGTGTCAAGTGTAGTGACAGAAACGGCAAAAGTGGTCAACAACCGACTAATCCATGTCAAAATGTGAGAAATTGAGCTGAATTGAGCAAAATTGTGCTGAGACCTGTGCTTCGCGATGGCCATCGACTTGAATGAAACGCATAGGTAACTTAGGGCACACACAAACAGCGTCGTTCAAGCTCAAAAACTCGAAAATTGAAAATCTGAGTGAAGAATGTACATGCATGTTCAAGATCCATTATTCATGATGAGATCAGGATCTGACATCTCACTGTCAGCAAACACAAAACGAGCATCGCCATGTCGTCGAGCGTCCAAAAAATAGGGTATCCCTCCATGGAGTCCAAGATATATGAAACTTGTCGGCTTCATCTGCAGGCATGAGGCCAAATGCCAGATTATGGTACAAAATGTGACTGAATTGGGACGAAAATCAGTGACTTGCACACAGATTGAAGACGGCGAAGTCTGCAACAAGCCATAATGGGTCCAATTCAATATCGATAGATAATGTGTATCGTGTTGAACGGAAGTCCAGTTCTCATTCATAGCCCATCCAGGTCAAATTCCATCCTGATGAGGATCCCGATGATGGAAATCCAATCATGTAAGAGTAATGATAGCCACGAAAACCCAGTGAGTGTACACCACACCGTCAGTATTGTCTCCAGGGCTTCATGTTGAATCCAGTACGAGCCACAAAAGGTAATTGACTCATTGTAGTCCCAGAATGTATAAGCATCCAATGCTTGGTACCAGGAATTTGCCAAATTTGAGCTGATTCTGAGGTGGATTCCAACACCATCCACAGATGAACATCGAGTCGACACAAGTAAGAACACAGTCGTCGTCACTTGGTCCTTATAAGCCCTTTGACAGTGGTGGATTGGAAAACAAACCAACAGTCTCAATGTAAGAGCTGATTGAAAAAACATTCTCAGCAGATCCGTCAAACACATGAACTGAATCAGACCTGGTCATGTGCCAGAATCTCTGAAATGAGCACGAACTCGAGTGAGTCCTTCCCAAGGCGAGTAGAGGGGTCCAGCCGGCAGCAAAACAAGGGAATGTTGTCGTGGTTGAACATAAAGGGCTCTCGGAATTTTCTGATGAGAATCATCTACAATGAAGGACATGATTGACATGATGACCATGATGAGAATAATGGACATGTTGACCAAAATGACCTTAGAATGTCCCATCATCTGTTCGTCGAACCACATAGACACTGCACCAGGACTGTCTCGTCTCAAAGCCAAGGGTATATGTAGGCCGTAAACGTTTTTGGAATTTTCGGCGCTTCGATTTCTGATCAGATCTTGTCTCAAATGGGTTGTGCCACAATTGGAGCTTCTTCTTGTGCTTGTAAGTATTCCTTGGTGACACAATCCTTGATCAGCGAAAGCTCACGGTCAACTTCAGGGTGTTTCTTCAGGAACTTGATGAAAGTGTCCATGTACCCATGAATGAAGCTTGAAGCTGGCTCCCATCTATCTTCTTCTGGACCGAATCCTTTCCTTCGGCACAGAAAGTACCACTTATTTCGAGCATCCCTCTTATAATCAAGGATCTTCCCCAACCCAAAACTGCTTGTTGCCATCTTCCTGTCGCTCAGGTACTTCGAGGTCCAATGGGGTGGCTTGTCGTTGCCCTTAGGGCAGGGCACTTTGGCCTTCAAACAGTCACGATGTACTTCTTGATGCCTGCCCGGTTTGATTTCATTGTTGAATGTAGTCTCACTTAGTTGACCTTTGACTTGGAATCGGCCTTCCCAAAGCGGCAACAACTTTTTGGCGTCCTACAGGTTCTCGTCTGACTTACGAAGCCAAACTTCTTGGCCTTTTTGGAAGGGCTTTCCTTGCTTTTTTGCCTGATTTTTGAATTTCAGGCAATCTGCTTGACTCTGCACTTTGGCTTGGATCCACTTGGAATCTAACCCTCTGTGCTCATTTGGATCAGGTACCCTTGAATTACCCAAGTGAAACCGTGGTTCAACCGAGTTCCACCGCGCACTTTCATTACGGCTTCCCCACGGTCGAACCCCTATAGTGGTACAGCGACAAATTGCTAAGTAGCAACCTGAAAACCGCTATTTTTCAGCCCTGCAAGAGATGCCACACCCCCTAAAAAGAATGTTTTTGAAAACCTTCTTACCTCATTGGTGCAAAACACTGGAGACCTATTTCTCTTTGATCATATTTCACGGCGGTGGTGGTGTAGGTGCCAGTGGCGGCGGCTGTATTGGTGAAACCGCACGGCTTCACCATAAACCTTTCGTTAGGCGTGGTGACATACACCCCTGCGCCTTGTTTGGATTCCCTTTAGGACTTTGGACCCTTTTTAGTGAACAACAATTACATGCAAGCCTACACTTGATTGTCAGAAGCTTGTTTCCTCATCGAATGCACTAAAATGTAACCGGCTTTCGAGGTGGTTCAACTGCTGGACAGGCGCGCGGTTGCACCGGCTTCACCGGTTCAACGGCTGTTGCACGAAGCGCTACACAAAAAACACATTCTCACCTTGGGAAGCGAAGCGTGACCAGTTCATTCTGCATCGCCACAGGCAGACGTCCCCATGCAATGCCTGTGTACGTTACGAGCACAATGCGCTGTCCAGACCACGCCAGAGGCATGTGGGGCCTAAGAGCGTTAAACATGACCCCATATCGAGGATCCACAATGTGTCCCCATAATAAAGCATGCCCCCAATGTATCCATGCAGGATGAGAAGGCCCATTTGCACAAAGTAGGGCACTGGTAAACAGTTCCCCCCCCACGAAATCACCCAGGGCTATTTCCCCCGTAAGGGGACTGTCATCCTTTGCATGCGTATGTACAATCATGGGATGATCGCCCACCGCATGGACCACTGCGAGCGCAGTGTAGGTTAGTTGGGGGAGTACACTTCGAATGTGTGCGTTCACGCGCCGGACCAGGTCCGGATCTTTCCTCGTTTGCACTGCAACTTGCACACGGTGATGCCCCTCCACAATTACGGCCCCCCACAACTGCCTACGGTACCGTTCTCCATGTCGCTCCCGCCACTGCCACCTCCTCATTCCCTTGAGGCACGTGAAAAGTCAGTCGTTTGGGAGTGGCTCTTCCTTCACGTGAGGCACTGGTGCACCAACCTCTGGGGCTGCCTCTTCGTTATCTTCCTGCTTACATGCAGGCATTTCCTCGTCCTTAGGCGCTCCACCAACCTCCTCAATCTCCCCTTGACCAACCGGGGCTGCAGGCGAGTCCTCCCCACTGTCCTGGTGCCCCTGCACCCCTGGACCAGCAGACTCCACCTTTTCCTCTTTGACCACCTGTTCTTCACTCTCCATTGGCTATGGCACCTCCGGCGGACTAGGCACAGGAATGTGCTTCTCAGTGTCCTTTGGCTCTGGAATCACGGGCGGCGTTGGCACAGGAACCCCACTGTCACTGTCCTTTTTCGTTTCAGCTTCCGGCGCGGGAGTGACCTCCTTCTCCTCGAGTGGACTGTACGAGGGGGAGTCCTCCATTGTCTTCTTGCCCTCCTCATCGATCGCTTCCTGTTTCTGGGCGCGGCGCTTTCTCAACGCCTCCTCGGCAGCGTGGGGGTTACTGAAGCTTGTGCTGTCCTTGACTGCAATAACTGGCCACGTTGTCCCAGCTGCATCGCCCTCCTCCTCCCACTGCGGGGAAAGGAAGACCAATTCTTCCCCCTTTTTTGGGCCGGGGGGTCCCCTTTGTGGCTTTCCCCGGGGTACCCAGGGCCAGACGTGGTTCGTGATCAGGATAGTCCACAATGACCCATCCAATCGGCGTGTTGGCCGCCCATCCAAACCGCTTTTTCCGGTTGGTTGCGCGTGTCCTCAACCGCCAGTCGTCGTTGTTGGGCTTCATCCAGGCTCTGCAAAAAGGAGAAAATTGTGAAACCGTGGTTCAGACGGTTCAAGCGTGCGGTTGAACTACACTTCACCGGTTCAACCGTGCACACCTCCAGAGCTGACGCATGCGCCGATTCTGCCCTGATCGCTTTCTCCTCGTCGCCATCCTTTGATCCCGCAGCCAACTCAGTTGCCAGGGCCTTCACATCCTGCACCGTGTCGCTGGGGAGCTTGCCAGAGTCACTCTCGGAACTGGGGGCCCGAACTACCTTCTTCTTCTTCTTCTTTGGGATGTGCTTTGCGGCTGGGACCCATTCGTGCTCTTCGAAAAGGGGGTCTGACTCGTCCGTCTCACTGTTGTCTGGGGCGAGTTTCCGCTTTTTCGAGGAAGCACCGCTGCCAGTTTTGGCTTTCTTTTTCGGCTTCTTGTCGCCAGAGACTTGGGCCTTCGCGGGCGGTGCTTCAGCCTTTGCACTTGTCCGCTTCTCCTTCCGGAGCTCCTTCCGGGCGGACTGAAACACGGACTTCGGAACCACTTTGCTGCCAGGGTTGCTGGTCTCTTCTGGTGGCGGTGGTGCTGGAAGACGTGGAGGCTTGGGGGCCTTTCCACTGCTCTCGGATGCTGCACCTGCTCCAAGTGGGCGGTCCCACACACTCTTGTAGAACTCCTCAAAGCTCTCTCCCACAGGACTTGGTTGGGGTGCAGTGGTGACGGCTGGACTGGACTCCAGGGGCGTTGACCTCTGCCGTTCTGGCGCAGGACTGCCTTGCCCGGCATTGCTCAATTCCCGCAAGCCCCGCTGCACGCCACAACTCATGAGATCGACCACTTGAGCGGCGCCAGGAATCTGCGGATACCACACGTCCCACCACTCCACAATGGGCATGGGTGGCCATCACCGGCGGACTAGAATGCCAGGGCCACATCGATCCACCACGAACATGTGGTCAGGCACATCACTGGCGGTCAACTGCAGAGAAAGCAAAGAGGCAGGTGAACCGCAGAAGTGGGGGAAAGCGATTCAGTGTGTAGGAAGGTGACGCTCAACTGTGCACGGTTGAAGACGGTGAAGGCGGTTCAGCCGCACGGTTGAACCAGCTGAAACGACGGTTGAACTACTGCACACCTGTTGCACCCCTTGGATCGCTTGAACCACACTTGGCTGCACGAATGGCGATGGTGCCCTTGCCGTTGACGCCGCTGCTGCCGTCGCGGCACTTGCCCTGGCCTTCTTGTGCTCTCGCCCACCTGAGATGGTGGCGCCCATAGCCAGCATGCTGCTCGGAGTCGCCGTGTACCGCTGGACCTCCGATTCGTCTAACCAACCTGTTGGCAACTCCACTGGGGCCTTGAAGAAGAAGCGTGGACCTTGTCCTGCGCTGTGACCACCGCCCCGGCCCACGGAATCCGCGCCAAACCAGGACGCGCTCCTGGCAACACCGCACCCCGCAGTGGCCCATATCCTGAAGAGGGCATCCAGACCTGGTTCGTCCAGGGACAATTGGCCTTGGGGGTCGCTCAACAGGCTCACACGCAGCACCTACAATAAGAAAACGCACGACACAAATGCACATCAGAACATTCCTAGACACAAAAACACACAGCAACGAAACGCAGCATGCGTCATATCAAAACATCTACCAAAAGACCAAAAAACACCAGCACAATCAACTAGCAAACAACAGGACAACAGCAAACCAACACAACGACCCCAAAACACACTCACACACAGACCTTCCACTCCGAAAACTCCCCGGCGCTCAGGCACTTCGTCTCCCAGGGGTAGGACTGGACCCCATCCTTGTCTTCTTGGCGGTGCTTCTTCATCCAGAGCGTCATGGCACGGCGGAACACGTACGTCGGCGTCACTTCAGCCAGCCACCGCCACTCAGGCGTCTCGGGCGCCAGGGTGGTGTCAGGGTTGCAGGTGTTGTGGACCACCACTTCTTCCTTCAGCGGGAACTTGTCGTCCAGGTGGGGAGCTGAAGGCGCTGCCACTGCTTGTGGCGCTGGCGCGGCAGGTGGATCGGCGCCTTGTCTTGTACACACTGTCCGCAGGCAGTCCTGCAAGGCCTTCCCCAAAGACTCGGGGTCCACCGCGCAAAGGCACCTGAGAGAAGCAGGGGTGAAACCGTGGGGAAGCCGGTTCAATCGCACGGCTGAACCTCCTGAACCACGATTGAACCACACACACACCTCCTAGTTGCCAACTTCCAATTGAGCGTGCACTACGTGCTCATCTTCCCGTCGCCGCCACCCGTCCCATCGAGGCATCTCCTTGTAGAGGAAGGTGCGCTCGTGCGCATGTCGGAGCATTGCCTCATCCTTTTCCTCCTTGGTAGCCTTACGACTACCACCCCGGGAACTTGTGGTTAGAAAGTTGTCTTTAAAGACATAGTTAAGCGACTCAACAATGTCGCCACAAAACATGGCCCCCCCCAAAAGGTTGCAAAGTACCCAGTACGATGGCCCCCTCGTTGCGGAGCCAAAGCAAGTAGGGTGATCGTTTATGGGGACATATAGTGTTTTGAAACCTCTTTGCAATTTGTGCACATCCTCGGACAAATGGATCATATGTCCACCGATGGATAGCGGTTAGCAATTTCCGCATGTCCACAACGGTAGTTGTGACATGTGTTGTTAGACGCAAACTCTTTGCAATGGGCAACCAATTGGCAAACAAGTGCCATGTCTCTTCCCCATCGGGGAAGGACCGGCCTTTCAAAGAAACATTGGTCTTAGCGTCCTTTAGGAGGCTTTGAACCTTGGATCGTTGTGGTACCGTCAACATTGTGGCTCGTGTGCGCACAAACGTTGTTAAGTATTCACCACATCGTATCACAAGATGAAGAACACACATGATGACACACCCTATACGGTCATCCACTTTCAATAGTGGACTTTCGATGCACCCCTTTGCACCAACACAACTAACTCCTTGTTTCCTATACTTTAGGAATTTTGCTTCAAGTCTTGTACTTCGTCGCCATTCACACCCTACCCATCTTTCTTTCTCCCTAGACCATGTCGCAAAAGAATAAATTGAACCAATTTTATAAAATGTTGATAGACCAAGTATATGACAAAGCCAAGTGCTATCGCCTCCAATAATGACAACCGTTTGCACCCAAAACCCTCGGAGCAACATGTAGCCACGGAGAATAACTGGTTGTATTTTTTTAGTATCTCTCCAAAGAGGACACGCACAAGATCCGTTTCATGCTCACTTACGAGAGCAAGGTCAATGTTCCAATTGTACAGCAAAGTTCGTGGTTTTTGCATGTGGTTTGCAAAGCCACATGCAATTTGGCACCATGACCTTGCTCCACATGGAAGCCCATCACCACGCACTATAAGTACATAGGGGTGATCATCCCTAAGTCTTGAGAAGTGCATTTCTTCTAGCACATCCCTTTGATCACCTATATATTGTATCCAATCATCCACATCCCAACGAACCCCAACTCTTCCATCCTTTATGGTCGTTTTTAGTACTTGTCTCTCACTTAACGTGGACAAAGCTTTATCCATCGTTGCATACGACGGAAAGCAATGTGTCCATGGGACGGTGCTTGCACGGGTTTTCTTCCCTTTGGCATCAGCCCACGAAATAAGCTTCTTGTACCTAGGGACGGTTGAACCGAGAAATTGGGATAAAGTGCGCGGTTGAACCTGCGGTTGAATGGGTTGCCGTCATGGCACCAAAAAGCGTCCAATGGTACAAACCACAAAGTATTCACATTTGTGACGCGGGCAACACGTTGCAACTCATATGTTCATGCTTTGGACAACATTAAGCGATTACCTTGCCGTGCAAACGTTGTCATGAAGCAAAATCACAATCGTTCATTTGTGATAAGGGTTCAACTGCACCGTTGAACCACGTTGAACCACTTGTAGGCATGCGTGCATTATGCCACATACCTTCGCTTCGGCATCCCAAGGTCCAAAATGAGGCGCACAGCGTCGGATCCTTTGAAAGCTTTTTTTGTAGCCCTTTTTGTCTGTTTGGAAGCCCTCTGTGTGTTACCAATTCGGTCAGCAAGTTGTTTCCATAGGCGTTTTGTCGTGCCGTTTGTGCAAAAAAAGGTGAACAAGTCGTCCCCCAGCTGTTGGTCCCCCCACCCGCTGTAGTGGTCGTTCACCACTTGCAGCCAGTGGTGGGACATTTTTTGAAAAAGGTTTGTCACGCGTCAGTTTCAGGTGGTTATGAGACTATTTTGTTCAGAAAAGCGCGCGCCGCTGGCGCAGCCGCCGCCGCCAGCGCTGGCGGTGGTTCAACCGCGGTTCAACCGCGGTTCAGCGGTTCAACCGCGCCCCTTCCGAGTTCAACCGGGTTAAACCGGGTAAAACCACTGTGTGAAGTACCTGATCCAATTGAGCACATAGGGAACTCCTTGATCTTCCAAAATCGTTGTGAGACGTCGTAGCACTGCCTTGGATGATACATCACTGGTCCAGGACCCATCTTCTCACGACCGAAAACAAGGTCGTTCGGGCGTAATCCAGTATAATTCCTGGGCCCATGGTATCTCCTCAACACACAGTAAATTGTCTTGAACCAATTGTAGTATTTTTCAGTAGCCAGGAACTTTCTCAGAATGTTGATAAGAATTCTTCCAGCTCGTTCAGCAGGGAGAGCTCGATGATCGGGAACTCGGGCACGGAGATGATGAACTCCCAATAGAGCACACATGTTCTCCCACCAGGTCCCAATGAACGGTTTCCCACTGTCCGTCAGAATTTCACTGGGGACATCCCAGTTACTCATCCACTGACTTGCAGTCCACTTGGCAGCCATTTCAGAGGTAAGATGCTTCGTGTTGCAAGGGGAAACCTGGATGTAGCCACTGTGGCGGTCTTGAATTAACATAACCCCATCGATTGGCTTCCTCGTGTAGAGACATTCCTCCTGGATTTGTCCCAACTCCAAGACATCCACCGTCACCTTGTCAAACAACCTCTCAGGAATTGGTGATCCTTTCAGTAGTCCTTCTCCCTTTTGATTCTTGGGGATGTTCCACTAACGTTGCTTGCATCCTTTGGCAACTCGTGCACAGGCTCCCTTGAGGTCCGGAGTGTACACTCTGTGTCAAAGCTCCTGCTCCAGAACACGAGAATGTGCGTGGGCTGTCTCATTCCGATGCCAGTGTTTGACACATTTGTCAATTAGACAGTCAGGAACAAAAATCTGTCCTTGCCAAAATAACTTGGCGCCTTGGATCTTGAAATCAGCCGTCTCCTCAGAGTTGTAAGGCTTCTCCCCTTTTAACTTGTGGTATACAGACCCAAAGAACCTGTAATCCTTGTACATCGTCGTCCAATCCACATAGAGGAAGGAAGTTTCCTTGTCATTCTTTTGTGGGGGGAGCTTGGATTTGGCCTTGGATCAGTGGAAACACATTCAGGAGCGACAGCGACGACTCAGAGTCAGAATTAACCCTTTCAGTCTGATCTGCGTTGGTAATCTCCTTGCATCTGACCAATTTCCACTTTCATCCAATTTTTTATCGAACATTGGAGGCAATGTTTCTTGATCAGTGCTTGTTCCTCCTTGTCGAACTCGATGACTTCGGCTTCATCCTTCGATGTCCCATAAAAACTCACTTCAGAGTAAGCCTCTGAGGCTGGGTATGCCCAGCGACTCAGGGCGTCCGCCACTGTATTGTAGCGACCCGGAATGTAAGTCACATGGAGGTCGAATTTGCTAAGAAATTCATACCAGGGGCCTCTCCTCCCAGCTGGTTCACCAGGGGTATCCACATGCTCTGCCCTCCAGCTTTCCAGAGACTTCTGGTCAGTCAGTAGCTCAGTGTGATGACCCAGGATCAAACCCTCATAGCGCCGTAGGGCACAGAGGATTGCTTAGGCTTCTTGTTCCCTTTGACTCCAATTTTGCTGTCTTGTTGTAAGCTTGCCAGACCAGAAAGCCAGGTGATGATGGTGACCTTCGTCGTCGACTTGTTCGATCAAGACCCCTATGGCGTAACGACTGGCGTCTGTACGAATATAAAAAGCTCGTCCATCTAACCGCAGAGTCTTTAATGTAACCACATTTGTCAGTGCTTCCTTGAGACCAGTGAAAGCCTCTTCACATTCACCTATGATTTTAGCAGCTCTGTTTTCCCAAAATTCCAAGTCATGCATTTTCAGAAGGGCGATATCAAACTGTACACAGTAGTACTGTTGTTTTTGTGTTTTCTCAAATTTTTAACAAAATTATGCTGTCGCTGGAGCTGGAGCCGCAGATCAACTGTCAACAACTGCCGCGTACGCGAGTTTCAGATTCCCGACCGCCGTGCGCAATAGAAAATCGCCAAAAAGTCCACTTTTTTTCGCAGTTGGAAGCAAAGTAAAGGCATGAGCGTGTCCCCGAGATCAATACCTTGCTGCTGACCTAAAAAGATCCAGATTGGCAGGCACAGATTTTGAGAAATTCACACTTTTCTAACCAAAAACCACTCTTTTTCATGGTTTTAGGCTCTATGGAGGCCATGTAGAGGGCCTTACAGGGCTGGAAGAGATGGTATAGAGGTGATATATGAACAAATTGTCATCACCATTGGTAGAAGCCTACATGACACGCGATGTTCTGCCTTTATTCTAGGCTATTCATCCCTTTCTCATGCACCATGGGGCCCAATATCCATATGGTTCATAGGTAGGGTTTTGATCACCTATCACCGTCCACACACATGTTTGGGGCTTGGGTTGGTATTGTATGCATTTGAATGATAAGAACTACATAAACTATGATACTATGTGCATAAGAATGGGATGAACGATGAACATTTGAGGTGTTTTTGGCCCTATTTTGCACCGTTTGTGGTCCATTTCCATATGGTTCATAGGTACGCTTTTGCGTGCCTATCACCGTACACACACATGTTTGGGGCTTAGGTTGTTATTGTAAGCATTTGTATGATAGGTGCTACATATAATATGATAGTATGTGCATAAGAATGGGATGAACGATGAACATTTGAGGTGTTTTTGGCCCGTTTTTGCACCGTTTGTGGTCCAAAATCCATATGGTTCATAGGTAGGGTTCTGATCACCTATCACCGTCCACACACATGTTTGGGGCTTGGGTTGGTATTGTATGCATTTGAATGATAAGAACTACATAAAATATGATAGTATGTGCATAAGAATGGGATGAACGATGTAGATTTGAGGTGTTTTTGGCCCTATTTTGCACCGTTTGTGGTCCATTTCCATATGGTTCATAGGTGGGTTTTTGCGTGCCTATCACCGTACACACACATGTGTGGGGCATAGGATGGTATTGTAAGCATTTGTATGATAGGTGCTACATATAATATGATAGTATGTGCATAAGAATGGGATGAACGATGAACATTTGAGGTGTTTTTGGCCCTATTTTGCACCATTTGTGGTCCAATATCCATATGGTTCATAGGTAGGGTTTTGATCACCTATCACCGTCCACACACATGTTTGGGGCTTGGGTTGGTATTGTATGCATTTGAATGATAAGAACTACATAAACTCTGATACTACGGGCATAAGGATGGGATGAACGATGTAGATTTGAGGTGTTTTTGGCCCGTTTTTGCACCTTTTGCGCTCCATATCCATATGGTTCATAGGTAGGGTTTTGATCACCTATCACCGTCCACACACATGTTTGGGGCATAGGATGGTATTGTAAGCATTTGAATGCTGGGTAAGAAATAAAATATGATACTACGGGCACAAGCATGGGATGAACAATGTAGTTTTGAGGTGTTTTTGGCCCGTTTTTGCACCATTTGTGCTCCATATCCATATGGTTCATAGGTAGGGTTTTGATCACCTATCACCGTCCACACACATGTTTCGGGCTTGGGTTGGTATTGTATGCATTTGAATGATAAGAACTACATAAACTATGATACTATGTGCATAAGAATGTGATGAACGATGTAGATTTGAGGTGTTTTTGGCCCGTTTTTGCACCTTTTGCGCTCCATATCCATATGGTTCATAGGTAGGGTTTTGATCACCTATCACCGTCCACACACATGTTTGGGGCATAGGATGGTATTGTAAGCATTTGAATGCTGGGTAAGAAATAAAATATGATACTACGGGCACAAGCATGGGATGAACAATGTAGTTTTGAGGTGTTTTTGGCCCGTTTTTGCACCATTTGTGCTCCATATCCATATGGTTCATAGGTAGGGTTTTGATCACCTATCACCGTCCACACACATGTTTGGGGCTTGGGTTGGTATTGTATGCATTTGAATGATAAGAACTACATAAACTATGATACTATGTGCATAAGAATGTGATGAACGATGTAGATTTGAGGTGTTTTGGGCCCGTTTTTGCACCTTTTGCGCTCCATATCCATATGGTTCATAGGTAGGGTTTTGATCACCTATCACCGTCCACACACATGTTTGGGGCATAGGATGGTATTGTAAGCATTTGAATGCTGGGTAAGAAATAAAATATGATACTACGGGCACAAGCATGGGATGAACAATGTAGTTTTGAGGTGTTTTTGGCCCGTTTTTGCACCATTTGTGCTCCATATCCATATGGTTCATAGGTAGGGTTTTGATCACCTATCACCGTCCACACACATGTTTGGGGCATAAGATGGTATTATAAGTATTTGAATGCTAGGTAATAAATGAAATATGATACTATGTGCACAGGAGTGGGTTGAACAATGTAGATTTGAGGTGTTTTCGGCCCATTTTTGCACCTTTTGTGGTCCATATCCACGGTGGACAAGTATAGCAAATTTCTTGTCATACGTGACGTTGTTCCACACCACATATAATCATATACAAAGATTGTCTCACTGCCTTCATGCCATTGTTGCGTGCTTTGTGTGCCAAGAGGAGGTATTTCCTGTGTATTACGCCTTCCGAGGTAGGGTGAGCGAAGGGTGAAAAGACGGTGATCGAACATGACATTGCTCCACACCACATATTCTAATATACAAAGATTGTCTCACTGCCTTCATGCCCTTGTTGCGTGCTTTTTGTGCCAAGAGGAGGCTTGTCCTGTGTATTACGCCTTCCTAGGTAGGGTGAGCAAAGGGTGAAAAGACAGTGAACTAAGGGTGAACGAATGGTCAAAAGACAGTACGCATGCACCGTACGCATGCACTGTGCACACTGCACTGTCTTTTGGCAGGACCTCTGTATTTACTGATTTTTGTTGGCCATACCTGGGAACATTCTCTATGGGGCATCCGTTCTGGCCTACTCCATGGAGGCCTCCTGGATCTGAAAACAAATCCCACTCCTATTGGGGAGCATGGAGACCGTGGTCTTTAATTTAATTCTGGTGTTTCAGATCATCTTGTTTGGCAAGCCGTCGAGCAAACCTCTGCTAGCCAGTGCATACAGTCCAATGCAGTATGAGTATTGGCCTTGGGTGCAGGAATGCTGTGCTCCTTGGAGGAGGGAGGGACCCCATGGGGCAAATGCATTACTCAGTGCAGGCACTGCTCAGTGCACAATTTGGCCCAGAATTTCATGCTCAAGTTGTTGCCCTTTCCAAATGTCCTCAAATGATCAGTCAACATGTGCGGACCATGGTGCACACAGGGATGGATGCAGGTTCTGTATTTCTCAAGGTGGTCCCCTTCTCCACAAGGAAGACGTCTTGGGCATCATTTGTTGCGTTTGAAAAAAAGATTATCCCTAGCCCCCCCCCCCATATCTCAGGCTGTACCATGGGTCCAAAATGTTGCTTTTGCCCCCTGAACAACAGGTCAGGGACCCCCCTCCCCTATTTTGAGGGTGCTGGATGCGAAAAAAGAGATTGTAGGGACACACAGATCGTGACTCACACAATTTGCAACATCCGTATGCACCAAAATCTGCCGTTTTTCCATGAAAAAACGGCCAAAAATGGCCGTTTTTCGGTCAAAAATTGAGTTTGTTGGCCTCAGACAAGCAGTTGAAGACCCCCCCCCCATTTTGAGGGTGCTGGATGTGAAAAAGCAAGTTGTAGTCACACACAGGTCACGAAAACACAATTTACAGCATCCGTATGCACCAAAATTTGCCATTTTTCATGAAAAAAACGGCCAACAATGGCCATTTTTTGGTCAAAAGTTGGGATTTTTTGGGCTCTCCCCTATTTTGAGGGCGCTGGATGCGAAAAAGCAGATTGTAGGGACACACAGATCACGCAAACACAATTTACAGCATCCGTACGCACCGAAATATGCCATTTTTCATGAAAACCGGCCAAAAATGGCGCTTTTTTTGTCAAATATTGATTTTTTGGCTTTGTACAAGCAGTTGAAGGACCCCCCCCCCCCTATTTTGAGGGTGCTGGATGCAAAAAAGCAAGTTGTGGTCACACAAAGATCACGAAAACACATTTTGTAGCATCCGTATGCACCACAATTTGCCGTTTCTCATGGAAAAAACGGCTAAAAATGGCCATTTCTTGGTCAAAAAATGATTTTTTTTGGCCTCAGACAAGCGGTTGAAGACTGCCCCCCTATTTTGAGGGTGCTGGATGCGAAAGAGCAGATTGTGGGGACACACAGATCACGCAAACACAATTTACAGCATCCGTATGCACCAAAATTTGCCGTTTTTCACGAAAAAAAAACGGCCAAAAATGGCCCTTTTCTGGTCACATATTGATTTTTTTTGGCTTCGTACAGGCAGTTGAAGGATCCCCCCCCTATTTTGAGGGTGCTGGATGCAAAATAGCAAGTTGTATGCACGCACGGACTACGAAAGCACAATCTACAGCATCTGTATGCACCAAAATTTGCTATTTTTCATGGAAAAACTGCCAAAAATGGCCGTTTCTTGGTCAAAAATTGAGTATTTTGGCCTCAGACAGGCAGTTGCAGAGCCCCCCCCCCCCCCATTTTGAGGGTGCTGGATGCAAAAAAAGCATGCTGTGTGGACACACCGATTGCCCAAACGCAATTTACAGCATTCTTATGCCCCAAAATCTGCCATTTTTCAACCAAATCGGCGAAAAAAAGCCATTTTTTTTATCAAAAATTGTTTGTTTTTTCCAGCCTGAAACAAGCAGTTGAACGACCCCCCCTCCCGATTGGAGGGTGCTCGTTGCAAAAAAGCGAAATACGCCAAAGAACTACATAAAATATGATAGTATGTGCATAAGAATGGGATGAGCGATGAACATTTGAGGTGTTTTTGGCCCTATTTTGCACCGTTTGTGGTCCATTTCCATATGGTTCATAGGTAGGACTTTGCGTGCCTATCACCGTACACACACATGTTTGGGGCTTAGGTTGTTATTTTTGGGGAACAATGGGGTAGGAGGAACCCCCCTGCTATTCGGGGTATAATTAAAACAAAAGGTTACTTTTGGTCTTTTTGGGTACAAAACCTATTTTCATGTTTTTTCGTGCCTATATTATACTATACAGGTACACTGGTGTGCAGCACTGTTCTGCTGCACCACCCTAGAGCAGACAAAAATACTCCAAAATAGGCCGAATTCCAGGGTTTTTGATGGTTTGGGAGAAGGCTCGGCCGGGAGGAACCCCCCCATCCCTATTTTGGGGCCAGAGAATCCAAAGAAAATTGGAATTTCTGTCGAAAGTCCTCTATAGGCAGGTACATTGGTGTGCAACACTGTTCTGCAGGACAAGCCCAGAGCAGGCAAAAATACCCCAAAATAAGCCAAATTTCAGGGTTTTTGAAATTTTTGGACAAAACTCGGGTAGGAGCCGCCCCCCCCTAATTTTGGGGCTGTAGAAACCAAAAAAATAGGTCATTTCCCGCGAAAGACCCCTTTTTGCTGACTTTTTGAATTTTGGGAAAAAACAGCTGCTAAAATCATAGGTGTTCTGGCGTCCACTTGAGCTTGCCTTGAGATCCCTTCTTTCCTTCTAGTTTGCCAAGCTTGGGTAACTCTGTCAAGGGACCAGAGTACTTGGCGTAGAGGGGCAGGAACTCGTGGTAGTAATTGCAGCAGCCTAAAAAGGCAAGAAGCTGCGTGATGGTTCCAGGACTTTCTCAGAGCTGCAGGGCAGCCATTTCTTCTAGGGCAGGTCTTCTTGTTCCATCTTCGCAGACAGAGCCACAGAATTCCGCACTCTAGGGAACCATTTGGCCCTTCTTGGGTCCACACACAAGCTTCTCTTGTCGAAGGACTTCCAGAACTTTGCGAACTTGTTCTTTGTGCAAGTTCAGGCATTCATCAAAGTTTTTTCGCAACGGCATGGAAACCACAAGGTTGTCGATGTAGATGCTGCAGAATTCTTGTAAGCCCAGAGACTCGTGCTTCTGGGACAACAGGTTCTCCATCATCTTTCGGAACATCGACGGCGCATTCTTGAGACCCATGGGCATTACAGTCCACTGGATAGTGCCACAGGGCGTGCACATTGCTGTCAAATGCCTATCCTCCTTTCCAAGGGGCATCTGATGCAAGCCATGGCGCAGATCCAGCACAGTGAAGAGCTTGCCCTTTGCCCTCTTGACGATCTCCTTCTCGATGTAGGGAAGGGGATGCGCGTCAGGAACTGTGGCGACATTCAGAGCTCTATAATCTACCACTAGGGGCCAAGCATCTATGCTGTATTGGTCAGCAGGTGGGGGCTTTGGCACAGTAAATGGTGCTGAACACCACTCAGAACTCATGCAGCCCTCCAACCAACCGAACTCATGGAGATCGCGCTCAATAATCTTTCGCAAGGCATCTGCTTTGGTGCCGTGAAGATAGAATGGACGTTGCTTGTGAACCTTGGAGCCTTGGATTATCTCAATCTTGGCTTCCCCATGTTCACGTCGGGTTGGAGGGTTTTTCCACAACTTCCCACTCAGCACGTCATCTTTGTAATCTTCGAACACTGCGTCCCCTCTTGCAGATATCTTGTCTCCGTCGACCTGATTCCCACATTTAATCACCAACATTATGTCCACCAATTTGCGAATCGTTGGTGGTGGTCTCATGTTCTTTACCACTTCATCCCAAACTTCCTCGTGGCATTGTTGGCGGATGAAGCTCACCTGAGCTCGCTCCTCCGTGGGGTCCCACCAATTAAGGGGGTCCACGAATGTCTTGAAGGGATGGTCAGACGAATTCAGCTGCATCCCTGTCAATTCAGGCGAGATTCTTGGAGATTTGTCATCATTCTTGCTTGAAATCTTGACATTTCTGACTTGATTCTTGTCTGATGGGGACCAACTGGAATGGATGGAGGTGTTCTCTTGAGGGACGGTTGTATTCCTTCCCTCCTTCCGCGACAATGTGTCGGGATTTCGCTCTCGATCGTCTCGATCCATCTCAATCTCGTCGATTATTGAGGAATCTGAAATAACCTCTTCTGTTCCCATCTCACTTGCATCTTGCCAATGATCTCCCGTTCCCGTCAACTAAGCACACCAACGTGCTCAACGAAAGCTGTGGCAAGAGTTTGCCGTTGTCTTCGCAATACCGCTTCGCTCCTTTGTGCGGTAACTCGACAATGTCGATCGAAATGTCCATAATGTCCTTGAACCAAGTTTGTTTTGGCCCATTGGAAACAATTAAAATCGCCTTTGCGCCGGATTGCTTCAGCTTCTGTACCACACGAGGAAAAACGTCGAAGGGCAGATTGATCCAAAGAGGTTCAGACCAGTACTCACTCCAGGCATCATCGTAGAACTTCAGAAATCTTTTATTCCTTTTCTTTGCAAAAGCATCAACTTGAGGACGAAAATTGTGGTTTCTTTCGAAATAATCCACCAGAATGTCCCGCCATTTGTCGACGACACGATAGCAAACTGACTTCCACTTCTTGCAGTTCAATGATTCCACCTTTCCTTCGCCGAATTGCTCTTGATTCCTTGTCCATTCCTGCCCATCTTCTTGAATTGGAAGCTTATTTCGCTCTTTGAGGTGTTGAACAGTCTTGGTGTATGGATGCAGATAATACAGTTCAGATGGGTCGCTGGCTGACGGATCTTGGAGGAAGCATGTCCTGTGTCCCATGGGCGACACACGATGAGCGTGAAGCCAAGGTTGACCCAAGAATAAATCATACTTGATGGTGGCGTCATAGAGGTTTCAGCTCTGAGGTTTGAGGTTTCGGGTACTAGACGCCTTTCGGCCCCAGGGGGCCACCTGGTCGGGCCAGGTGATATCCTCCCCACCGGAACCTAGTGGGGGGCCCTTCATGACACACCTCCTGCCTTGTGGCAGAGTCCACCGGGTTCACGGGGCTCGGAGCCCTGTCCCTCCCTGGCTTCCACTTCTCGCCACTCCCCGGTCAGAACATCACTTAGCAACCGTATCTGCAGGCGCTTACCCACCGCGTTTATCCCCTAATGTGTGGTCGCCCGGGGTGCCGGCGCCGCCGGGCCCGTGCTACTGGCTTGTTGCCAGTCGGACCCTCGGGGGCTGGCGCGGAGGCTGCCTAGCCGCGGGGCTGGTGCGTTGCTCAGCGCGCCACTACTGCCTTGGCGGGTGCAGTGCCCTGTTCGTGTGTGCGCGGCGCTGGCGGCAGGTCTGGGGGGCGGGGGCCGGGGCCGGGTTTTGTGTCTTCTCCGTTCCCCCTCTCCCGCCCCGCGTTCCCCGCGCTGCGTGGGGCGGGTCGTCCCGTCCGGGGGTCCAGTACCCTCGCCCGCTGCTACGCCATTCCATGCGGTCTGTGCATTCCGCGGGCTCGGTCGGGTTGCCCTTCTGGTATTCCCCGCATGTCCTTTGCGTGTGTGTGCGCTCGCGCTCTCGCGGCGTCTGCGCCCTTCCTCCCTCCCCGGGTCGGTGTGGCGCGCGCACCTCGCATGGTTCCGGTGCAGGGCACCGGTAGGGCCGTTCCACGCGGTCCGTGCCCCTCCGCGTGTCCTGCCTCGGTCCCGTGCGCTATCTGGCTTACTTTGGGGGGGGGGTCCCCCGGTCCTGTCTCCCCCTTGCCTGGCATGGGGTTGTGTGCCCCCTAATGGTGGCCTCGTAGAATTTTCCAGAGATCCACTCCTCCTTCACCTTCTCCACACTCAAAACTGACTGTTTTACCAGTCTGACCACCAAATCTGCCCCCCTTTCACCACCTTCAAGGCGATGTCTGCTCACTCCTTCCAGCCGGACAGGCGTTGAGGAACTCTTCGCTTCATCCTCCTGCAGAAAGCCTTTCCTCACAAGATTGACCTGTGATCCATTGTCAATCAGACATTTGGCAGGTTTAACCTTGCCATGTGCCGTCCTGACCTGGATCCAGCAGACAAACTGTCGCTGCTTGCCTCGACGGGCAGCTCTGAGGACCCAGGCAGGGTAGAGGAGGCCGGAAGACACCGACGATCCCAGCAGCGTCCATCCACCGCCCCAACTACCCTGATGGGTTTTGGTTCTTGCCACTCAGCACCAATGTTCGGGGTTGCGTCAAACTGGCCTCCCTACTGCCATTCGTCCTCACCGTTCGGCTGCACGTCTCGTAGCTGTCCTTCGTCAACCCATTCTTCTCCTGTCTCAACGGCATTGACTCCTTTTCAGCGTCCACGACCACCAACTGATTTTCCACCACCACTTTTTTTTCCACCTTGGCCTTTGTTGTTGGAGGTGTTGGAATTGGGGTTGAATTCGTTGGATTTGCCCTTGCCACGACCTCCAGAGTCCTTGTCCTTGCCGAAGGTCTTGTTAGCTGGCCCCTCCGTGTACAGGGAGTTGCCATTCACCTTAGAATCATCTTGATTCCCGGACTTTCTTTGGCCTTTGCCACCTATGTCACCAGATTTTTCACCAGTTTTTCCACCAGCTTCGGTCCCTCTTGAGCCGCTTGGATCTCCGCCTTGCTGCGAGTAATCTTTTGGTGTCCAATCTCTGTTCTTTCCTTTAGACTGCCCTTTACCCTTTCCCCGTCCATGTTGGTCAGCATCTCGTGCTCCATCCTGCTGGGAGTTCTTGGGGTGATTTCCCTTTCCGTCCATTTTGGACTGAATGGTTTTGAGATCTGAGGTCTGCGGTTGAATGAGTCGCCGCTCGACCTTCTTTTCCAAGGAAACAGCACACGGCGCATCCCTTCTCACCGACGGCACTGATCTTGGTGCCCAATCCGCTCGCATCCTGGGACTTCTGGCGTTCTAAGTTTGCGTACTTTTCAAGTTGGTCCCAGATCTGGTCGACCCCATACCAGCAGATCCATGGCCGCACCTTCAACACTGTCCCCTTACACTTCACCTTGTTGTCCACCATGTTGCAGAAAAATTCCGACTGTACAGCATCGTCGAACTCTATTCTCCATTGGCCCTCACGAAGGGTGATGTCTTTCATACCAATGGCACTAACGGAGTTCAGCACCTCACGGACTTCCATTTTGCCCATCCTCTCCGGCAATCCTCGGACTTCAACCCAGTCGCACAGGACTTTTTTGTCCGCCTCGGAGTCCCTGATCTTCTGCTTGGTCTGAAGCCGGTTCGGACCCCCGTGGCCATCTTGGGGTCGCTTGGGGTGTATATCTATGTGCCGGCAAGCCGCCATTGGCTGATATCATACTCTTCCATCCACCTGACCTAACCTGATGTGATAGTGTGATAGGTTTGGCCATTCTGGCTATGAGCGGCCATATTCAGTACCGAGGCGCCGCCAGCTGAGATTTATATATCAGAATATCAGGAATCAACAGGGTTTTTTTATCATAATGTTTCCGTAATTTTTCAGCCTTCCGTTCTGATTGTCAATGTATCGGCAACTGTCAGTTGGCTCGCGATTTTGCGATGACCGATTCGTTAACTGTTATTTACAGATATTTTGGCGGAAACCCCGATGAAGGGTCAGATTTCATCAGTAAAGGGTTCGTTGCTTCCGCAATTTTCATATTATACACTCGCAAAATTAATCCGATTTTTTCAGACCTTCAGAATCGGATTTTCAACTTCCACATTGCCGCACTTGATATGATGAATCTCAAGTGGTCCTACTTTTTCCCCGATCACAAATCAACCTTCCTTTTGTTATGCCCTTCGTTTTTCTTGGAGATAAAGGAGAAACAAAAGTGATTCGTGAGGTCACTTTGTAGAATCATATCTCCGGCTCAGGGCGAGGAATACCAATTTCAAGAATTGGGCTCAAACTGCCTTGGTCTCAACTTAATTTAGGAAGCATAAAACGCCTTTGGTGTGTACACATGTCCGGTATAGCAAGGGATAATGGTCAAGAGGGTAGAAAGTGATATATAACTCTTGGACCGTGCAACCGAATATTTTAAAGCGACTTTCGAGTGTATCGCATGAGTGTTGGTGTTGCATAGAAACTTTCTGCGGGTTCCTACGTATTTTTAACGTGACGTTATGTCCATTGAGGGGCATGGCATATCATGGTGGGAGCCACTTTTTGACGGTATGTGTTATATGCATGGTATGTGCTTCGATATGCTCACGCCCATGTTATATATCTCCATTTGTAGGAAGATATATGGAGTCATATGTGGCAAGGGCTCCGCCCATGTCCCAATGGTGAACTCCACAGCGTTAGACTAAGTCTACCGCCCATATAGTGCATGTGGGAGGGCTTACAGAGCGACCCACAAGCGCCATTATCAATTTTCCCATTTTCATGGTGCGTGTTGAGAGGAGGTTCGAAGGTGTCCCTATGCGTCCATGTGGGGATCCAAGTGGGGGGATTGTTTGCAAATGGTCCCAAGCAATTGTGTTTTGAATCATATGTTGATACCATGGGTGAGCGAAGTTATATATTATTGTAAATATCTTGAATTTTGCATTATTTGCGTGTTTTTGACCTCATTTATGCTCATTTTTGTGTTTTATGTGCTCAACTGGTCGGCTAACAGTAAAGTGCCTAGAGATTCGTGAACTATGGTATGTTGCTTATATCTTGGCATATGCTTCGGTGTTGCAGCTCACCATATGCTGGATCATGTGGTCACTTTGGCTTGGCACACGAGGCCTCACAAAATTAGGTCTCAAATTCATGAGTTGACTTGTGAAGCATGTCATGTACATAACCGGAGGGGTTTCGGAGCCAATGATGGGATATTCTTGAGCATGGATCTTCGGTCTATATCACCCTTGTATACTACTTTCCGGTTGGACACACGCATGGAGCATTTGAACATTTGCCGTATGCATTTTTGAGCATATAATTAAATTTTGGGCAATATGGTGTGATTTGCCGGATTTTGCCATGTTGTGAGGTCATCTTCATGGGGCAGTACTCCAAGCCCATTTGACTCCAAGTCCAACCAAGGTTATGTCAGGGTAGGGCATGGTCCTGAGTGCCACTCTAAGCCATGACGCGCCACCTCCCCTATTGGACTAGGATTTAGAGGCTTGGGAGTGAACACATTTTTGGGGTTTGTGTAGTGACTTTTGACACATGGCATTTAGCCATCTAATTTGACTGGGTTCAGGGCATCATGTTGGTGAGTCAAGAGAAGGTCTTGAGTCCAGGGAATGAGGGGTCTATGGCTGTGATTGTGTAGGTTTCCATCTTTCCCCAACTTTGCTTTATTTGTGTTCATATGCCAATTTCAGGGCTTTCCTCTTTGGTGCAATTCTTGTACATGCCCGCGACCGTGAGACAACCGGTGTGCTGAACGGAAGCCCGCAGTGTGGATTGGGTTATTGCTGTATTTGTGGGATCTGATTGCTGTTCAGGGTTGAAGGAGGATTGTATTTTCTATATTTTTGGATTTTGGACCCTGGATTCTGAGAAATGCAATCGCTGATCAGGAGCAAGTCAGCAGGGGTGACAGGCGGAAGGGGCACAGCAGGGGCCGGTCCTGGTGGGGACCTTCTTCATGGTAGCAGAGGTGTACCTGCTGCCCCTACCTACCGCCGACCCGGGGACTTGGGCCCCTATGAGCCCTGCCCAAGTACGCCCCGGGTGCGTATTGTGGACTCGGTGGAGACCACGCCGGAGATTGGAGCCAGAGAAGAGCGGAGACGCTCAGGAGCATGGCGAACTCCGGAAGTTGAAGACTGAAGAGAAGTACGACGTTCGGGAGAGGAGGACTTGACATGGAGGACCTGGTCTCCATGTGTGAGCGTCGCTGCCGAAGGGCATGCAACCTCCGCTCCGCCGCGGAGGACTCTAAGGAGACCTGCCATTCAGGCAGCAGTGGAGGACGGGCCCGGCGCTACCGGAAGCGCGGGTAACCCAAGCCCGCGGCAGGGGACGCCGGGGCTATGGATACGGATCCCAGCCCAGTCAGGCTGTGGTCAGCCGCAGATTCCGAGGGGCACTCCGAGGGCTATCAGACAGCTTATGAGCACCCTTCGGAGTTGGAGGACATGGCCAGACCGCCCACAAGGGCGAACACGGCCCCAGAACCCAGCCTGGAGCATGACACCGAGGCGTTGGAGAGGCCTGCCAGAGCCAGAACGGGGCCTGTGGCCTGGCACACGGAGCCAACGCGGGATAGCGTGGGCGAAACACCCATGGCGGAGGAGTCTGAGGCGCCGGGAACCGTGGGATGCGCCAGATCTGGTGGAAAGCATGCCGAGTGCCACTGCGAGCACGTATCCTTCCTCATCGGCAAGTATCCAAAGATGGGGATGGACGCCATCGTGCAGCACCTCGACCGCCTGGACAACGCGAAGGACGGCCTAGAGGAGGACGTTGCGGGAATCATGGATGACCTTCGGCAGCGGAGAGAGACATGGCGGAGCTGGGAGCGGATCAGGACCGGTTCCGGGAGAATCTGGAGCTGGCGCTGCAGAAGCAGCAGCGACTGGTGGACAGCCTCCTCCACCTGGTGGAGGACATGTCAGGACGCCTGAAAAGGCTAGAGGAGTTACAACCCCTCGCCTCGGGTCCCGAGCTCCCGGCAAAGCCGGCAGCAGCAGAGCTGGTGGAGCGGGTTAAGACCCTCAGAAGCGCCATGGATAAACCCATGGGCGGCCCTGCAGAGGCACCTTACACGCCTCCGCGTGTTGACCCGGGTGCGCTGCCGTTTGTTGTCATGTTCAGCGAATCAAAAATGCTCGGGGAAAACACGGCACCGGCTGGGTCCATGCGGGAAGGGCACGTAACCACGGACCCGAGGAGCCTGACAGTACAGATGTCCCATGCCGCCCAGGATCTACCGACCACTATGACTGCCCATGCAGTTTATGCGGAAGAGGAGATCCAGAGCCAGACCATGCAGGGGCGAACCAAGGGAAGCGCTGACGGACATGGTTGAGGACATCCAGGCGGTAACCTGTGGGTGAAGGACCCCAATACGGGGATATGGACAGCCGATGGAGCAAGTCCTTCCCACATTCCAAACCCCATGGGTTCAGGCCCAACTGGACCGCATTCCATGGAGGAGAGGGATGTACGGGGAGTGTACTCACACCCCCCGGCCACAGGTGGTATCCATCTCGGTAAAGTGGTGGCTGCGGACGTCGGAGACGCCATCAGGATTGACGACCTCAGGAGAATCAAGATCCCCTACTACGATGGCAACCCCTCCAACCTGGATGACTTCATCCTGGATTGGGAGGACTTCGCCGAGGAGGTCGTTGGCGAGATGAGGGGAGCGCCAAGGGACAAGTGGGTATGTCGGACATTCCCACACAGGCTGGCGCAGGACCTGAAGGAGGAGCTCAGGGATCAGATCCGTGAGGGAGTGATCCAGACGGAGCAGGCCTGCCTCCAGTGGCTGGAGGACGAAGAGCGAGTGGACGCCCCCAACCAGAAGTTGGAGGATCTGTGGTCCATTCCGCTGCCGCTGGAGGGCGGGTAACTGAGGGTCCGAGAATGGAATCGGTACATCCGAAAGTACCGAAGAAGCCTCAAGCTGGTGGAGGACTGGAATGAGGCCAGCGAGATCCAACACCTGCTGAAGGACGTCCTCCCTGGGCACTGGAAGAAAACAGTGGAGGAGGAAGAGAAGAAGAGGGCAAAGAAGCGCGTGGCCGTACGGATCATGGCATCGGAGGACACCCAGGCCGGAATAATGGAGTTCTTCCGGCGAAACCTCGGCGAGCCCACCCGAATGTTTGGGTTGAAGAACGCCGTCTACGTGGAGGTATTCGGCGACACCATGGGGCAAAGGCTGATGCGCCTCAACAACGTGGAGTGGAGGCGCGGAGAGCCGCTGAGGATGCAGGTCATCTTCGCCTGCATGAGCCTGGACAAGATGGTGAAGTACATCACGGTGGAGCTGAAGCTCAACGCCAAGAACGAGGTCCACGTGCAGGATCGACAAGGTCATGGACAACGAGGCCACCGAGAAGACCGCCATCATCGGGAGATCCAGGAGGACACGGCCAACTCCGCGGAGGATGATAGTGGAAGTGGCCAAGACCACTGGACCGGGTCCCGGGAGGATCACGAGGAGGCCCATTTCTTCGCGTTTGTGGCGCACAACGTGAGGGACCATGGGCAGGATCGGTCCAGATGGAACCGGGTGGGACCCAAGAAGGGCAAAGAGCCAAGGAGGATCGGGAACCCACCGCTCTCGTTCCGGGAGTACAGGTCTCAGCACGACGGGTGATGGGTCTGTTATGGCAAGGGGAACAACCATGCACATGACCACCGTCAGTGCAAGGTGTATGAGGCGGACAAGAAGGCCTACTTCGCCGCCCACCCCGAAATGAAGCCCAAGGAGCAGCGGATTGCCGATTGGAAGGCGAAGGGCGGAGACGGGGGAAAAGGCCAAGGCAAAGGCCAAGGGAAAGGCGGAGGAAGAGGTTATGGTGGTGGACCTGGCCAAGACCGACGAGTGAGGTCGATCGAGGAGGTTGCTGAGGACATGTTGGGGACGTTGGAGGAACTCAAAGCCCAGCAACGTGGTGGACAAAGTCTGAGCGGATCGCAGCAGGAGGGAGCTGCGGCCGGCCATGCCTAGCGGAGCCCCCACGGGAGTGGAACCTCGGAGGTCTCTCCTCCGAAAATCAGTGCAATCCCAGAGAAAGCAAAGGCACATCGGGTGCCGAAGAAGGCTCCAGAAGAGCCAAAACCACTGAGTTTCGCCACTCCCAACCCCTGGAGCGCCCTGCCAAGGGAAGTTTATGTGGGCAAGGGACGTGGCAAGAAGGAAGGGGCGACCACGGAGAGCCCCGTGGACGGGCACGACCAACCCAAGATCTACACCATCCGTGACCATACCCTCAAAGTCCTGATGCACCCGGATGTGCTAGAGTTGCATGCCGTGAGAGTCGTCCGTACACCGCATGGCGATGAGCGGCAGTTGCACTTGAAGGTGCGTGTACGGTGCGGACAAGAGGAGTTGGTGGTGGATGTTTTGGTGGATACGGGTGCCCAGGTGAGCCTGGTCCGGAGGGGGTTGTTCAAGGAGAAATCCCTGCAGCCCAGCCGGAGACCGGTACGCCTGAAGGTGGCCAATGGAGAGGTCATGGGTGGTGGCACCCATGAGGCCACTATCAGTATGGAATTCTGGGAACATGAGCGCTTCAACCGCCCTGATCTGGCGAAGAGAAGCACTCTATCCGGGAACCTTTATGTGGCCGACATTACAGATTGGGATCTGATCATGTGGTATGACTTCATGGTGGCAAACGCCATTGGAGCCCTTCCCCATCGTGCAACGCTGGTCCGGGAGGATGATGAATGCCTCACATGGCTGTCCACGGACTATGCATGCGGATCATCCCAATGGAATGCTGAGGAAGAGGATCGGATCGTCCAAGCGGTGCAAGCTGTGGGTGCCAAGTCCAGAGGAGACCGTGGAGTTCAGCTCACGGGGTATGCAATGGCGCCGCAGGTGTATGCCAGGATGATCCAGACGCTGGCAGCCGAAGCGCCCGAGACGGACGTCTTCGCTTCCCGGGATGCCCCACTTTTGCGGAAGTGTAGGAGGCATTGGCATCGAGGAGACTCAGCCTGGCATAGGCATTGGGATTTGAAGGAGTGGGGTCCCATGTATTGGCATGGCTCCCTGGACAATACCAGACATACGGTGGAGAAGATTGTCGCGGATAGGGCGAAGGGGATCCTGGTCATAACCGGCATAGGATCCACCCCCTGTCCGCTGGAGGGTCTCAAGTCGACGCTGGACTCCATCACCCTGAACGAGATGTCATTCGGGCCAGAGGAGGAGTTGTTCATCGACGCCAAGGGTGTATCAATGCCCCCCCCAGGTCAAGCGTGGGGTACCAAGGCTTTCCTGGTGGATGGGGTGCAAGCCCAGCCCACTGGTGCCCATGCGGGTCATGTTCGAGCCCAAGGAGGGGACGGATCAGCCAGTTGATGGCATTGACATCCTGTCCCACTCCGAGATTGACGACGTTGTCAACTACATGCGGATGGGGATGCATGATCGTGTGGCAGCCAAGAAGAGGCGGGCCATGGTCACATCTCCGCATTGGTGGGATGACAAGATGTTGGTCACTGGCAAGTACGAGAAGGATGAGTCCGTGGCGAGGGTCATGGATCACATGGCGGACCAATATGATGGTCCGGTTGGGTCGGACCCGCCGACGTGGGATTTTCCAAGAATGGGGGCCGAGAGAGACAACAACCAGCCCGATGCCGCAAATTTTCGAAGATTAGCGTTGGGAAGCACGCCCCATGACGATGAAGACGGCATATCGGACGAGGAAAAGTCGGACTCGGACCCAGAAGAGGCCTATACCGCAGTGCGGTCGGTTGTATCGATACCGAAGCAAGCGGCTGAAGAGGCCCAGGAGAACCCAAAGGTCGCCGAGCTGAAGGAGAGGCTGATCAATGCCTATCCGCGGCTATTCAGTGGCGTTGCCAACAAGAACCCTCCAGATCGTGCGAGGTTTGGTACAGCGAAGATCAAGCTGAAGCCGAGCCCCAAGATCTATTGTCATCGGGAGTACCAACTTCAGGGCGATCGGGCCGAGGCCATGAAGAAGTTGTTGGCCGAGTTCATTGAGCGGGGATGGATGGACCCCTCCGACAGTGAGTGGGCCAGTCCAGCCTTTATCGTACCCAAGAAGGAGAAGGGCGAGTGGAGGTTGGTGGTGGATTACAGGGGTTTGAACGAGCAAACCAAGCACGACTCGTACTCGCTTCCTCTGATCGACACCATCCTCCAAAAACAACAGAAAAAGCGGATCTTCACGGTGTTAGACCTGAAACACGGCTATCACCAGATGCCGCTACACCCGGACTCCAGGCCCTGCACAGCGATGTCGACGCCGCTGGGGCCCATGCAGTGGAAAGTGGTGCCTATGGGCGCCAAGAATGGCAACGTCGCTTTCCAGCGCATGATGGAGGACCTACTCGGTCCTGTCCGGGACTGTGCCGATCCCTTTGTGGATGACATCATCATCGGGTCCGGCACGGAGAACATGACTGAGGACGAGCTCATCGAGGCGCATGAGAAGGATCTGCGCCGAGTGCTCAGCGAGTTGGACAAGCACAACATGGTGTGCAAGCCCACCAGAGCCTCACTCTTCGTGAAGGAAGTGGAGTTCGTGGGTCACGTGGTTGGTCACGGGCAACGCCGTGCCATGCCTGGGAAGCTGGCGTCCCTGCACCACTGGGAGAAGCCCCAGACCATCAGCGAACTCCGGTCCTTCATGGGGTTCTGCAATTACTATTTCTACTATGTCCGGATGAATGCAGAACTCTCGGGGCCGCTGCACAAGATGCTGCAGGTGGGAAAGTTCGATGGCCGGAAGGGGAGCAAGAAGAAGCTTGCCCGGAACCTGGAGGCCGAAGATGCGTTCAGCCGCCTGAATAAGCGACTCCTGGGGCAGCTGGGGCAGTTCCTGGTGGATCCGGTCAAGGGATTCGTGCTACGGACGGACGCCTCCGACTATGCTGTAGGGGCAGTCCTCGAGCAGATCCGGGACGACTGGTCGCACGTACCCGTGGCATTTCGGAGCCGGATCCTGGCCGAGGGCCAACGTCGAACCTGGACCGCGAGGGAGAAGGAGACGTACGCCATTGTTTGTGCGCTCAGGAAGTGGTCTGGCCACATCGGATTGCAACCGGTGGTGGTTTGTACGGACCATCAGTCCTTACAGAGCTGGCACAAGGAGCACGTCGTCACCCCCTCGGGACCGGCGGCAAGGAGGGCCCAATGGCATGAGACGTTCGCCAAGTTCGATCTCAGCGTCGTGTATGTCCCGGGGAAGGACAACACTGTGGCAGATTGCCTCAGTCGATGGGCCTACCCAGTGGGCAAGGCTTGCATTGACATATCCACCCATGGGGACGCCGAGGAGACCGAGGAGGCCAAGCGCATCATCGAGATGGAGAAGGCCATGGAGCAAGAGGGGGTCAAGTGCTTTGTGGTGATGGCAAACCGTACGGACCTGGCCAAGTTCCGGGGAGCCCGAGTCCAAGCTATTCGAGAGGAAACCCTCGAGCAGTGGATGGTGGCCCCTGTAGAGCTAGTCAGGTCGGTGCTCACAGAGGACTGGTCGGATGACTATCCGGCATCCGACCACTGGAGCAAGTACTGGAATGTCGTGAGCGCCCCGTCGGACGACGAATGGCCTGAGGGCTTGACCGAGGATGGGGACAAACTGGTTCTCAAGGCCAAGCTATTCGTCTCAGAGAACCGAATGGAGGAGCTCATTGACCACTGGCATAACGCCCAGCTCATGCATTCTGGTCGGGACAAGATGCAGCAGGACCTGGAGTGGCGCTTCAAGTTCCCACCGGGGTACTACGCCCTCCTGGACAAGTACTGCAGCGACTGCGCCGTGTGTCGGGCCACGAAGAGCCCCAACCACTCCACAGCGGGCAACCCGGTGTATACGGCTATACCGGAAGCCCCTATGCGGTCCGTGGCCATGGATGTATTCGCCATGCCGGAGGTCACCGTGGAAGGAGAGACCTATGACTGTGTCATCCTGGCGGTGGATAGGCACAGCGGGTATATCGTGGCGGTCCCGGGCAGAAAGTCCAAGAGGAAGGACAAGAAGGACAAGCATGGAGTGGGTCTGCAGGCCAAGACCGTCGCCAACGCCATGATCAGGCGTTGGCTGACGATTTTTCATGTCCCAGCTGTCATCTGCAGCTATCGGGGCAGTCAATTTGTGGGTACGTGGCTCAAGACGATGTGCAAGCACATGGGGATTCGGCACGCCAAGACCGTGGCGTACCACAGCCGGTCGAATGGCCGGGCTGAGGTGGCCGGGCGGCAGATGTTCGAAAGGTTCCGCCAGCTGCACATCGACGAACCGGGCCGGAATTGGTACAATTCGCTGTGGACAGTACTCAGGGCGTACCATGACCTTCGGGGACCCACTGGACTTTCGCCCCATCGTATTCTGTTCCTGCGGGATTGAGTGTCACGCACTCTCCCGTGGTTGAACCATGGCAAAGTGGCCCGGGATGCGAATGCTATGATGGCTGTGGCGGACGACACGGCGGCCAAGGTGTGCAAAGCACTTCAGGACGAGCATGACAAGAGGGCCAAGTACTTCAAGCAGGGAAAGGTCCAGAAGTATGCTCTCCAAGACACCGTATGGGTGGAGCGGCACCACAAGGATGTCCTGTCCAAGCATCGGCAGGCGTCCTGGTATGTGCCGGGGGTAATCATGCGGAAGGTCGGGCAGGATGTGTATGCGGTTCGTGTGGGGGATAACAAGATCCTGGACCGCGACCTCACCGGGCTTCGTCCCCGAGCACCAGACCCCAGCGGACGTCCCGTCACCTTCGAGTTCACGGCCGGCGATGTGGACTTGGAAGACAAGGGTGAGGACGACGACTTCACCGCCGAGAGGATCCTGGCGGACAAGCCGGACCCGGGGACGCCTGGGGGGAGGCTTTATAAAGTCCGTTGAAAGGGATTCGCCGCATCCTGGGATTTGTGGGAGCCTCCGAGCAGCTTTGTGCTGAGGTATACCACGTTCTGGATGGACTATCTGAAGAAAAAGAACATTTCTGTGGATGTCAAGGACGTGTTGGTCCATTTGGTGGCTGCAGTAGGACCGTAATGGATCCCCCTTGGCATTTTTGTTTGTTCTTTTGCTTGGGAGATGGGTGAGGGCGTTCATCCGGGGATTTTTGGGCCTTGAGAGGCCATATACCCCCTTCACTCGATCTCCACATATATATTTCATTGTGGTATACTTATTTAGGTCGACGGACGACGTTTCTCTATCTTTGATCCCCTTGGTCCATGTGTAGATCAAGAGGAGACCGGATATGGTGTAGGGCACCGAATATGAGTGTCCTCACCACTCCCTTGGGGCGTGGGGGACGCCTACAACGTGTGTGGGGCCTCCATGTGTCCTTGGGACATGGGGGGAGGGGGGGGGGGGGTTGGAGCCCATTGAGGTCCTCCCGTCCTCTCTTTAATGACTTCCGAGCGGTAACAACGCTCTGAGAAGGGGGGTGAAGCCGGTTCGGACCCCTGTGGCCATCATGGGGTCACTTGGGGTGTGTATCTATGTGCCGGCAAGCCGCCATTGGCTGATATCATACTCTCCCATCCACCTGACCTAACCTGATGTGATAGTGTGATAGGTTTGGCCATTCCGGCTATGAGCAGCCATATTCAGTACCGAGGCGCCGCCAGCTGAGATTTATATATCAGAATATCAGGAATCAACAGGGTTTTTTTATCATAATGTTTCCGTAATTTTTCAGCCTTCCGTTCTGATTGTCAATGTATGGGCGACTGTCAAATGGCTCGCCATTTTGCGGTAACCGATTGGTTTACTGTTATTTACAGATGTTTTGGCGGAAACCCCGATGAAGGGTCAGATTTCATCAGTAAAGGGTTCGTTGCTTCCGCAATTTTCATATTATACACTCGCAAAATTAATCCGTTTTTGTCAGACCTTCAGAATCAGATTTTCGACTTCGACATCGCCGCACTTGATATGATGAATCTCGAGTGGTCCTACTTTTTCCCCGATCACGAATCAACCTTCCTTTTGTTATGCCCTTCGTTTTTCTTGGAGATAAAGGAGAAACAAAAGTGATTCGTGAGGGCCCTTTGTAGAATCATATCTCCGGCTCACGGCGAGGAATACCAATCTCGAGAATTGGGTTGGAACCGCCTTGGTCTCAACTTAATTTAGGGAGCATAAAACGCCTTTGGTGTGTACACATGCCCGTTATAGCAAGGGATAATGGTCAAGAGGGTAGAAAGTGATATATAACTCTTGGACCGTGCAACCGAATATTTCAATGTGACTTTCGAGTGTATCGCATGAGTGTTGGTGTTGCATAGAAACTTTCTGTGGGTTCCTACGTATTTTTAACGTGACGTTATGTCCATTGAGGGGCATGGCATATCATGGTGGGAGCCACTTTTTGACGGTATGTGTTATATGCATGGTATGTGCTTCGCTATGCTCACGCCCATATCATATATCTCCGTTTCTAGGAAGATATATGGAGTCATACGTGGCAAGGGCCTCGCCCATGTCACAATGGTGAACTCCATAGCGTTACACTAAGTCTACCGCCCATATAGTGCATGTGGGAGGGCTTACAGAGCGACCCACAAGCGCCACTATCAGTTTTCCCATTTTCATGGTGCGTGTTGGGAGGAGGTTCGAAGGTGTCCCTATGCGTCCATGTGGGGATCCAAGTGGGGGGATTGTTTGCAAATGGTCCCAAGCAATTGTTGTTTGAATCATATGTTGACACCATGGGTGAGCGAAGTTATATACTATTGTAATTATCTTGAATTTTGCATTATTTGCATGTTTTTGACCTCATTTTATGCTCATTTTTGTGTTCCATGTGCTCAACTGGTCGGCTAACAGTAAAGTGCCTAGAGATTCGTGAACTATGGTATGTTGCTTATATGTTGGCATATGCTTCGGTGTTGCCCCTCACCATATGCCGAATCATGTGGTCACTTTGGCTTGGCACACGAGGCCTCACAAAATTAGGTCTCAAATTCATGAGTTGACTTGTGAAGCATGTCATGTACATAACCGGAGGGGCTTCGGGGCCAATGATGGGATATTGTTGGGCATGTTTTTTTGGTCTATATCACCCTTGTATACTACTTTCCGGCCTGACACATGCATGGAGCATTTGAACATTTGCCGTATGCATTTTTGAGCATATAATTAAATTTTGGGCAATATGGTGTGATTTGCCTGATTTTGCCATGTTGTGAGGTCATCCTCATGGGGCAGTTCTCCAAGCCCATTCAACGCCAAGTCCAACCAAGGTTATGTCAGGGTAGGGCATGGTCCTGAGTGCCACTCTAAGCCATGACGCGCCTCCTCCCCCATTGGGCTAGGATTTAGAGGCTTGGGAGTGAACACATTTTTGGGGTTTGTGTAGTGACGTTTGACACATGGCATTTAGCCATCTTATTTGACTGGGTTCAGGGCATCATGTTGGTGAGTCAAGAGAAGGTCTTGAGTCCAGGGAGTGAGGGGTCTATGGCTGTGATTGTGTAGGTTTCCATCTTTCCCCAACTTTGCTTTATTTGTGTTCATATGCCAATTTCAGGGCTTTCCTCTTTGCTGCAATTCTTGTACATGCCCGCCACCGTGAGACAACCGGTGTGCTGAACGGAAGCCCGCAGTGTGGATTGGGTTATTGCTGTATTTGTGGGATCTGATTGCTGTTCAGGGTTGAAGGAGGATTGTATTTTCTATATTTTTGGATTTTGGACCCTGGATTTAGAGAAATGCAATCGCTGATCAGGAGCAAGTCAGCAGGGGTGACAGGCGGAAGGGGCACAGCAGGGGCCGGTCCTGGTAGGGACCTTCTTTAGGTCTCCGGCGTCAGCTTGCTCAACAGAATCTTCTTCATTTCGCCTTCAGAAAGACCTTCTCCAGCGCTCTCCGCTTCCTGCACCAAAAACTCCGAATCTTGCCGCGCAATTTGGATCTCTTCCAGGAACAGCTTCTTGATCGCCCTGAAATTCTCGAGGCGGTCCCTGTAATGATCCTCCGGGAGTCCAGAGCCCTTCTTTTTGAGCGTTCGCCACAGCTCATCGTAGGTCAGGGGATCTCCTTGGTTCTGCCTTTCCACATAGAGATTATATGTGCTTTCCCTGAGTTTGCCAGTCAAACAGTCCATCAAACCGAGAATCCAGAGTTCCTTGTCAAGTTTCTCCGTCTGCAGCCAAACCATGAATTGTCTTTCGAAGGACGCCCAGTAATTTGGGTGTCCTGAGAACTTGGGCTGCTTCATCACCGAACCTCTAAGCCTCAAATGCAGCGGATTGAGCAGGTGATTCACATTCAAACCTGCGGATGTACAAACGGGATTGACGAAAACTGGGTTGACAGCGGTGCCTCCCATCGCTTTTGCTTGAGCAATTGCGGCCGCCAACAACGTCTGTTCCACAGTAGGCTGCACAAACGGTGTTGATTGAACTTGCTGATACCTCATCTCTTTCAATTTCTTCTGTTTCTCCTTCATTTTGGCCTCATTTTCCTTCTCTTCCTTGCCTTTCTTCTTCAAGGCTATTGATCTCTCCTTCATGGTGGTTCTTGCATCTTGTCCTCCAAGGAAGAAATGTGGCGCCGACAGGAGCAGTCCTTGGCGCACTCACCACATGATGGGCATCGAGTGCTTTTTCCTTTACTTCTTACCTCATCAACCCAAGTGTCAACACTGGAGTTAGAGTTGGGGAGTTTGGACAATTGCCCTCTGGAGAGGCCAGAATGCGTCGAATCACACCTCATTTCGTCGTCATCCTCCCCGTCCGGACCCCAGGCGCTCGACGGGCCAGCATGCTTTTGGACATTCTGGCGTCTTTCCTCGGCAATGATGGCCATTTGCACCATCACGGCAGCCTGGTGGTCAAACTGGTCCATAAGCTCCTCCCAGTCCTCTTGTTCCTGCAATGTGGCGTCGAATGTCAGGCGGCCGCTCTCCCTGATGAACTCGCGCAACGCCCTGAACCAGTCCCTCAGGCGGCCTCCATAGCTCGCCTCCGCCAGTAGCAAATTCTGGCGGTTCAGGAACTCCTGATTCCAGATTTCCTGGAGGTGATTTTCCCAATATTCACCAGAAATTTCACTAATTCCAGTATTCAACGGCTCTCCTTCGCTGCTGCTGTCTTCAAGATCAGGCACAGAGGGAGGGACGAAAGCAGATTCATTTGAGGAGGAAGATTGTCGACCGGGTTTAAGGTTAGGTCGGGCGTTCATACAACAATCAGCACAAGTATGAACTCCGCGCCAATGTCTATGACCACAGTAAGGACACTCAGAAGGACGGTCTTCGGTCCGCTGGGGAGATGCCACGAATGTAACCTCAGGGGGAACACGAAGTGACTCAAGACGAGTGATAGCCCTGCTAAAGCCCGATGATCTAAAGGTGTCCGTGGGGATTCCAGAGGCAGAGTCATGATTTCCTCTTCTACCATGTAACCGCTGTGCTGTGGCGGATCTTTCTTGTAACTGCGAAGCCTGTAGCCTTGATGCCCCATGGGTCGTAACGCCCAACACTGCCCCTGATATCTCCGAACCCGACTGACCATCTCCAGACCCATCTCCAGCCTCTAGGAGCGACAGATACAAAGCACTTTGAAGGTCATTGCATTCCATGGTGGAATATGAATAGTCAGAAAACCTTGTCTAAAAGAATGGAGCAGACATAGAATTTCATTGTGCATTCATTGAACACAATGACTCATTGCGAAATCATTCGAAATAATTCAAATAAATCGGATTGGGAAATCACGAAAGACAAATGCGACTCGACGCGCGCTCACGAGCGACATCTGGCGGCGAACGGGAAACCAGAAAACAAGCTGAAAGCTTACTGCACTAATGTACCTCTGAGAATCATTGAAATTCTGATCACATTGATGTATCAATTGAGTGCTGTCACACTGATGCCGTTACACAGCGGCACCATCACCCGGAGCATCAACGGCAGCACCCTCACCGTCGGCATCACCAGCGACGCCAACACCCGGTGCCTCACCTGCAGCAGGCTCACCAGCGGCATCAACAACGATACCGTCAACTGTCACATCACCTGCAACACCCTCACCGTCGCCAACACCAGCAACACCTCCACCCGGTACATCACCTACACCGTTCTCACCAACTTCATTACCAGAGACGCCGTTGCATCACCTGCAGCACCCCCACCATCGACATCACCAGCGGCGCCCTCCGCCAGGATCAGCGAGGAGCCACCCAAACACCGGAGATGACAAACACCGCCAGGACCAGCAGGCAAACCGGCCAGCAGCGCCCCCAAGGCCCTCTGCCAGGAGTGGCCAGGGCCCACGCCCACGACAGGCCAACGACCGCCCGCACACGGATCCACACCCAGAACCAGCACCTGCATCACCATCAACATCACCAGCGACACCGTCAACCGTAACATCACCTGCAACACCCTCAACATGGGCATCGCCGGCAACGCCGACCCCAGGTGCGTGAGTCACCTGCAGCACCCTCACCATCCGCATCACCAGTGGCACCATCACGCGGCGCGTCACTCACGGCACCCTCACCATCACAAACACCAGCCTCAACGATGTTCCCTTTGCCAGAGTCTTCAAGCAGGAACCAAGGCATCACCTCCAACACCCCCACCATCCCTACCACCAGTGGCACCATCACCCGTTGCATCGCGTGCAGCACCCTCACCTCGGCATCATCCGCCTCACCATCACCCGGTGCGTCACCTACAGCACCCTCACCATCGGCATCAACAGCAGCACCATAACCCGTTGCATCACCTACAGGACCATCACCATCGGCATTACCAGCACCACCATCAACCGTTACATCACCGGCAGCGCCGTCACCACAGGCATCACCACCGCCACCAGCACCCATTGCAACACCTGCGCTCACCATTGGCCTCACCAGCGGCACCATCCCCCGGGGCATCGCCTCCAGCACCCTCATCATCCGCATCACCAGCAGCACCATCACCCCCTGCATCACCCTTACTATCCGTAACACCAGCAGCACCATCAACCGTTGCACCACCTCGATACTGTTCCTTTTGACGGGATCTTCCAGCAGTCCAAGGAGTGGTTCGTTCCCATGAACCGTGGCGTCACCTGCAGCACGCCCCACCATCTGCAACACCACCACCCGCATCACCAGCAACACCGTCACCACCGCCACCACAGGCGGCAACACCACCCGGTACATCACCTACAATACCCTCACCGTCGGCGTCAGCACCCTCACCATCACCCGGTGCATCACCTGCACCATCCTCACCACTCGCATCACCTGCAGCACCCTCACCAGGGGCATCACCAGCGGAGAAATCACCCGGTGTATCACCTGCCGCACCCCCACCATCGGCATCATCGACCCCACCATCATCCGGTGTATCACATACAGCCCCCTCACCATCACCACCACCAGCCTCAATACTGTTCCGTTAACCGGGGTTATCCAGCAGTCCAAGGAGCGGTCCGGATAGGTCGAAGTCCCCATCGCCGTTCGAAGGAACCCTGGCATCACCTACGGCACCCTCACCATCGGCATCACCGGCAGCACCATCACCCGTTGCATCACCTGCAGCAGCCTCACCATCGCCATTGCCAACCGAACCATCACCCAGTATCACCTACACAACCCTCACCATCGGCATCACCAGCGGTACTACCAACCGCTACATCACCAGCAGCACCAGCAGCACCGTCGCCACCAGCACCACCAGCGGCACCATCACCTATTGCCCCACCTACAGCACCCTCACCAGCGGCATCACCAAGCTCACCATCAACTGGCGCATCGCCTGCACCACCCTTACCACCGGCAACACCAGCGGCACCACCACCAGCTACATCACCAGCAGCACCCCCAGCATGGGCATCACCGGCGGCACATTCACGTGTTACATCACGTGCAGCATCCTCACCATCGGCACCCCCAGCGGCGCCGCCACCCGATGCATCGGCCAGAGCACACTGACCATCAGAATCAACAGCAGCACCATCACCCGTTACATTACCTGCAGCACCGTCACCATCGGCATTACCAACCTCACCACCGCCCGTTACATCACCTGCAGCACCCTCACCATCAGCATCACCGACGGTACCATCATCGGTTGCGTCACCTGCAGTACTGTCACCGTCGGCATCAGCAGCGACACCGCCACCCACTATATCACCTACAACGACCACACCGACGTCATCATCAGCACACCAGCTACCAACAGGCCACACCGGAAAAACCCCACAAGCACCACACCAGGACACGGGATGCCCCACACCCGGGCGGGACCCACCGGAGAAGAAAGGCACACCGGAGCACAGCACGCAGCCCGAGTCTCGGCACGCCCTAAACCCCTGAGCCATGAAGCACCGGCAACCACACCCAGCACGCGCGCGCTAAGACACGCAAGGCGCTCAAACCACTGGACACAGCGAACGCCACACACACCCCCACCGCACCCCGCCACGACAAGCAACGCTGGACAGCAAACCACCGCAGCCCCACCACCTGAACCCTGCCCCGGGGCGACCGGGCCAACAAGCGCAACACACCACACCCCAGGGATCGGAGGTCATGGGAAACAGCAGAGCGAGCACACCCCTGCCCACACGCATCACCCACCCTGCCGTACACCGCCCCGTGACACAAAAACCACATTCTCCCCCCGCTTCCCCCGACAGGACGTGCGCTGCAGCCCACTGCCCGTGGGACGACGACTACGAACTTCTCCCGGCCATCCAACACCTACTGGCAGCCATGGCCCCACGTTCACACGCCCACCAGCATACCCCGGACCCGCAGGAACCCGACCACCGCATGCAACCCCGCTCCGTATCTCCAGCAGCCACCGCAGACCAGAACGCGGAGCACCAGCAGATCCCACCGCAACGCCACGCCCCCACCGCTCCCCCCGCCCAAGGACATCTACGCCACACTTGTCAGCCCCCTACCCCAACCTATGGACGCCGAGCAATACTACCAATGCGTCCTCAGGGAACTCCCCACGAACCACGCGACCCTCCAGGGGTGGAGGCAGACGAAACAGGGCGACAACGAGTGGGGCCCAGAAGATGACCTTCTCCCGGAAGACACTTGGGAGGGCACCATGGACACCTTCCTGGAGGCGGCAGCCACGACCTACCCCCGCCCACCCGGGGACACCCGGCACGGCCTCCACGCACTCCCTGCGTCCCACAGCTGGGGACACCACCACACTGTCATCCTCCACCGCCTCGACCACAATCCGCAACGATGGACACCTGAGGACAACGCCACCACCACCATCACCATACAGCAAGACCCCGAGAACCCGACAGGTTGCCATCTCACCTGGAGCAATCCAGCACCACATCCCCCCGCTTCCCTAACCCTCCGGGACATCTTCGCCACCATCAGCGTAGGACTACAAGAAGCGAAAGGCACGCAACAACCAGACGACGAGATGCCCCAACCGCCGCCCCCACCAGCCACACAGGAGCGCCCCCACCAAGAGCCCCTTGTGCACCCCATCACCCAGATGGACCTCCCCCCGCAACACCGCACCACCCCGGACCGCAACGGGTTTGGAAACCTGCCGCAGGAAGGGGCAACGCACAACGGCAAGCTCGGGTGGAACGAAATCACACCGGGACTCCAGGCCATCCGCCTCCACTCGATCATCCAACCCACCGACACCTGGACACTACCCGCGGACCGCCACCACCTCCTCCTCACCATCCAAGGGGATGCCAGCATCACACCAAAAGAGGGAGACCCCATAACGGTGAAAGCCCGCCCACGCGCGTCCACATACCCCCATAAACGCCGTCAGCACCCATGACGGTACGCCCGGGCCCCACCCAATGGCAAGCCATCGTTACCACCTACCCCGCCCTCAAAGACCACACACATACCTGGCAACACAGGTGGGGGGACATCCGTTGAGACCTCCTCCGGGAACACCTAGGACTCACATGCACACACCACACCCTCCACCCGGTGCAAGGAGTAGCCGGGGGGCCACACGGCATACACACCCCGGGGTTGTGGACATACACCACGCCCATAAGCCCGCAAGCAGGGGAGGACATCAGGACCGCTCTATCCATCCAGCAAGCTCAGACCCAAACCCCACAGCGCAGCACCTACCAAGGCTACACCATTTGGTGGACATGTCAAGACCACGATACCCTCACCCCCGAGCCAGGCCCCCCCCCTAGACACAAACACCACTGCCCTCCTCCGAGCCGCGACAGCGGTAGGCACCCAGGTGGGGACCCCGGAATCCTGGAGCCCACGACACCTGGTCGAGACCAAGGTAGCGCCGCACGTGAAATCCCAAGACAAACCCCCGGCGCCGAAACCGCTCCACCCCCGACCCAAGCTGGACACGGCAGAAGACGACCCCCCAGGAGAATAGGCGGTCCACTACATCATCCCCCACACCACCACCCGCAAAAACGACGCCCCTAAGATCACCGTCACCCGCCACCCCCCCTGCACCACACAGGTGTATGAGCTGACGGCCCCCAACTTCCTCATCACCCATCGCCAACACGACGAGTGATACACCATACAAGCGGTGGGGACCGCCACGACCACCCTGTATGCATGGGCAACATGGGGGGACCTCCCACACCCCACCCTCCACCACGCCTCCTCCTGGCCCACCTCCTTCCACACAGCAGACCGCCCCAACAAGAAACCCACACATGCAGGCGTACACAATCCTGCCCAAGAGGCCCAGCACAGACACGATGCAAAACGCAAGGCCCGCACCCTCCACGACGGCCACATCATCCCGCGCATGAGCGCCCTCACCACCAGGGTGTCAGATGCCACCCACAACGGCACTATCACGGGCATCATCACGGACTGCCTGAGCTAGGCGGCTCCACGGGCAGACGCCTTGTGGATCAGCGAGGGACGCTCCCACACACGGGCGGTGGCGCGCCTCAACGACATCCAACCCCATAAACTACAGCGCGCCGTCGGACCCTTCGCCGTACACATCACCCCATACGGCATCGACCATTTCCGACCTGAGCACCACGGCCCGCCCTGCTCCACCCCATGCACCTCGCCCCTGCGCCAACCGCTCCCGGCACCCATCTTAACAGGCAACATGTACCTGGGCACCGTGCCAGGGACCGAGGCATATACATCCTGCCCATCAGGTCCAGGGAACACGCCATCCCCCTGCACGGGGTACAGTTCCTCGCCCTTGCACCGCCCCCAACAAAACACCAACACCAACACATCCCAGGGGACAGACGGTCGCAGGCGCCAGACCAGGGAAGAAGGGCCCAGGAACGCGCTCTAGCCCACATCACTGTCCAGCCCACAGCCCACCTACCAAAGGACTTTGGCACGGAGCGCCACATTGTCCTGGAGGGACAAGCCAAGCACATCATCACCGCCGCCCTATACACCCTCGCCGCCCACGAACGCCACTGCGACCCCACTGCCATTCCGGCAATGCCCCCACCACTGCAAGGCCCCATAGACCCCGTCACACCCCTCCACATCGATCAAGTCCTACGCCGCAGGGCCACCCCACACCTCCACCCCTCCCGAATGAAAACTGCCGTCACATCGTGGGACACCCTCGACGCACCCCACCATGATCCTGCCGTCCACATCCTCAAAGCGGACGCCCAATGGTGGATCCTCCACTGGGCACACGGGGTCCTCATGGCGGCCCAGGCCTACACCCCGGAAGTAGACCTGGAAGACCCCACAAGAGGCCGGCAGCGGCTCCTGCAAGCCAACATCAAGCAGTTTTGGGTCTTCCACGATTTCTCAGCTCCACACTACGAACCACCACCACAACCAACCAGCCCATCTTCGAGATAACAGAAAACCCAAACCAAACCCCTCCAACCGGCAACACTAGATTTCACGGAACCCTTCCCCCCCCGAGCATTCCTTATTGATGTCCGTTCACTCTCCCCACGTTTTCCAAACAATCGCCACAAGAACCGCCCGCCACAGCCCACCCATTCCTGATGGCGTTTCTCCACCGTTCAGCCGACTGTCACTCACCTTGCACCGGCTCCTTACTCCCCCCAGCACCTTGATGCAGCCTTCACACACACATTTCCCCAACACACCTCTCAGCCATGAGCACACCGCAACGCGCTTACCCTCCACCCATTCACTCAGGTTCAACGAGCGACAAGCCGAATCAAGAGTTCTGCCAAGTCCTCACCGTTCTAACTTAACTGGGCAATGCCATCAGACCAGTAAGAGTACACGCTCCGATCACTGCCACTACTCTGCAGCATTAATCTCACATATGAGTGTCCCTTTGCCCTGCTTTGCAACTCTTGGAACCTCCCACCTTCGCCCCAGCCATTTTTAGCACAGCAGTCAAAGGAAAAAAAACGACTCCAGGGATCACCGACCTTTACACTCAACACCCAGCAGCATCCCTCCGGCTTCGCCCAGCAGGCTCACGCTGCGCCTTCTGCACCTCTGTCAGACCGCCATTTATCAGCCTCTCCTTCAGCTCGGCGACCTTCGGGTTCTCCTGGGCCTGTTCAGCCGCTTGCTTCGGTCTCGATACAACCGACCGCACTGCGGTATAGGCCTCTTCCGGGTCCGAGTCTGACTTCTCCTCGTCCGATATGCCGTCTTCATCGTTGTGGGGCGCGCTTCCCACCGATAATCTTCGGAAATCTGCGGCATCAGCCGAGTTATTGTCGCTACCGGCCCCCATTCTCGAAAAACTCCAACGTCGGCGGGTCCGACCCAGCCAGACCATCATATTGGTCCGCGATGTGATCCATGACCCTCGCCACACACTCATCCTTCTCGTACTTGCCGGTGACCAACATCTTGTCATCCCAACAATGCGGAGATGTGACCATGGCCCGCCCCTTCTTGGCTGCCACACGGTCGTGCATCCCCATCCGCATGTAGTTGACGACGTGGTCGATCTCGGCATCGGACAGGACGTCAATGCCATCCATTGGCTGATCCGTCCCCTCCTTGGGCTCAAAAATGACCCGCATGGGCACCGCCTCAACCCTACGGATGAATGCTTCATCACCCGTGTGCTGGGCTTGCGCCCCATCCACCAGGAAAGCCTTGGTACCCCACGCTTGACCTGGGGGGGGCATTGATAAACCCTTCGCGTCGATGAACAACTCGTCCTCTGGCCTGAATGACATCTCGTTCAGGGTGATGGAATCCAGCGTCGGCTTGAGACCTTCCAGCGGACATGGGGTGGATCCTATGCCGGTTATGACCAGGATCCCCTTAGCTCTACCCGCGACAATCTTCTCCACCGTACGTCTGGTATTTTCGAGGGAGCCATGCCAATACATGGGCCCCCACTCCTTCAAACCCCAATGCTTGTGCCAGGCTGAGTCTCCTCGATGCCAATGCCGACTACACTTCCTCAAAAGTGGGGCATCCCGGGAAGCGAAGACGTCCGTCTCGGGCGCTTCGGCTCCCAGCGTCTGAATCATCCTAGCATACACCTGCGGCGCCATTCCATACTCCGTAAGCTGAACTCCGCGGTCTCCTCTGGACTTGGCACCCACAGCTTGCACCGCTTGGACGATCCGATCCTCTTCCTCAGCATTCCATTGGGATGATCCGCATGCATAGTCCGTGGACAGCCATGTAAGGCATTCATTATCCTCCCGGACCAGCGTTGCGCGATGGGGAAGGGCTCCAATGGCGTTTCCCACCATGAAGTCATACCCCATGATCATATCCCAATCTGTAATGTCGGCCACATAGAAGTTCCCGGATAGAGTGCTTCTCTTCGCCAAATCAGGGCGGTTCAAGCGCTCATGCTCCCAGAATTCCATACTGATAGTGTCCTCATGGGTGCCACCATCCACAATCTCTCCATTGGCCACCTTCAGGCGTACCGGTCTACGGCTGGGCTGCAGGGATTCCTCCTTGAACAACCCTCTCCGCACCAGGCTCACCTGGGCACCCGTATCCACCAATACATCCACCACCAACTCCTCTTGTCCGCACCGTACACGCACCTTCAAGTGCAACTGCCGCTCGCAACCCTGCGGTGTATGGACGACTCTCACGGCATGCAACTCTAGCACATCCGGGTGCATCAGGACTTGGAAGGTATGGTCACGGATGGTGTAGATCCTGGGCTGGTCCTGCCCATCCACGGGGCTCTCCGTGGTAGCCCCTTCTTTCTTGCCACGTCCCTTGTTCACATACACTTCCCTTGGCAGGGCACTCCAGGGGTTGGGAGTGGCAAAACTCAGTGGTTTTGGCTTATCTTGAGCCTTCTTCGGCACCTGATGTGCCTTCGCTTTCTCTAGGATTCCACTGATTTTCAAAGGAGAGACCTCCGAGGTCCCACTCCCGTGGGGGCTCCTCTAGACGTGGCCTGCCGCAGCTCCCTCCTGCTGCGATCCGCTCGGACTTTGTCCACAAGGTTGCTGGGCTTTGAGTTCCTCCAACGTCCTCAACATGTCCTCAGCAACCTCCTCGATCGACCTCACGCATCGGTCTGGGCCGGGTCCTCCACCATAGCTCTTTCCTCCGCCTTTCCCTTGGCCCTTTCCTTCGCCTTTTCCACCGTCTCCGCCCTTTGCCTTCCAATCGTCAATTCGTTGCTCCTTGGGCTTCTTGTCGGGATGGGCGGCGAAGTTGGTCTTCTTGTCTTCCTCAAATACCTTGCAATGTCGGTGGTCATGTGCATGGTTGTTCCCCTTGCCGTAGCACACCCAGCAACCGTCGTGCTGTGATCTGTACTCGCGGAACGAGAGCGGCGGATTCCCGATCCTCCGCAGTTCCTTGTGTCCCTTGGACCTTGGGTCCAGGCGGTTCCACCTGGACCTGTCCTGCCCATGCTCCTTCATATTGTGCGCTACGAACGCGAGGAGGTGGGCTTCTTCATGATCCTCTCGGGTGGTCGCAGTCCGGAGATCTTGGCCGCTCCCACTCCCTTCCTCCGCGGTGCCGACCGTGTCCCCCTGGACCTCTCGGTGTTGGCGATTGTCCCGATGACCTCGATGTTAATGGCCCTGTCGATCCTGCACGTGGGCCTCGTTCTTGGCATTGAGCTTCAGCTCCACCGTGATGTACTTCACGATCTCGTCCAGGCTCATGCGAGCGAAGATGACCTGCATCCTCAGCGGTTCCCTGCGCCTCCACTCCGCGTTGTTGAGGCGCATCAGCCTTTGCCCCAGGGTGTCGCCGAATACCTCCACGTAGACGGCGTTCTTCAACCCCAACATTCGGCTGGGCTTGCCGAGGTTTCGCCAGAAAAACTCCATTATTCCGGCGTGGGTATCCTCCGATGCCATGATCCGTACAGCCACGCGCCTCTTTGCTCTCTTCTTTTCCTCGTCCTCCACTCTCCTCTTCCAGTGGCCGGGGAGGACGTCCTTCAGCAGGTGTCGGATCTCGCTGGCCTCATTCCAGTCCTCCACCAGCTTGAGACTTCTTCGGTACTTGCGGATGTACCGATTCCATTCCCGGACCCTCAATTCCCCGCGCTCCAGCGGCAGCGGAATGGACCACAAATCCTCCAACTTCTGGTTGGGGGCGTCCACTCGCTCCTCGTCCTCCAGCCACTGGAGGCAGGCTTGCTCCGTCTGGATCAATCCCTCGCGGATCTGATGCCTCAGCTCCTCCTTCAGGTCCTGCGCCAACCTGTGTGGGAATGTCGGACATACCCACTTGTCCCTTGGCGCTCCCTTCATCTCGCCGACGACCTCCTCGGCGAAGTCCTCCGAATCCAGGATGACGTCATCCAGGTTGGAGGGGTTGCCATCGTAGTAGGGGATTTTGATTCCCCTGAGGTCGTCAATCCTGATGGCGTCTCCGACGTCCGCAGCCACCACTCCACCGAGACGGATACCACCTATGGCCGGGGGCTGTGAGTACACTCCCCGTACATCCCTCTCCTCCATGGAGTGCGGTCCAGTTGGGCCTGAACCCATGGGGTTTGGGATGCGGGAAGGACGTGCTCCACCGGCTGTCCATATCCCGTAGTGGGGTCCTTCACCCACAGGTTTCCGCCTGGATGGCCTCGACCATGTCCGTCGGCCCTTCCCATGGTTCGCCCCTGCATGATCATGGTCTGGATCTCATCTTCCGCATAAACTGCATGGGCAGTCGTAGTGGTCGGTGGATCCTGGGCGGCATGGGACATCTGTACCGTCAGGCTCCTCAGGTCCATGGTTGCGTGCTCTTCCCGCATGGACCAAGCCGGTGCCGTATGCTCCCCGAGCATTATGGATTCGCTGAACATGACAACAAACGGCAGCGCACCCTGGTCAACACGCGGAGGCGCGTATGGTGCCTCTGCAGGGCCGCCCATGGGTTTAACCGTGGCGCTCCTGAGGGTCTTAACCCGCTCCACCAGCTCTGCCGTTACCGGCCTTGCCGGGAGCTCCGGACCCGAGGCGAGGGGTTGTAACTCCCCTAGCCTTTTCAGGCGTCCTGACATGTCCTCCACCATGTGGAGGAGGCTGTCCACCACTCGCTGCTGCTTCCGCAGGGCCATCTCCAGCTTCTGCCGGTACCGGTCCTGCTCCGCTCGCAGCTCCGCCATGTCTCTCTCTGCTTCCGACTGGTCATCCAGGATCCCTCCAATGTCCTCTTCTAGGCCTTCCTTCTGGTTGTCCAGGCGTTCGAGGTGCTGCACGATGGCGTCCATCCCCATCTTTGGGTACTTGCCGATGAGGAAGGATACGTGCTCGCAGTGGCACTGCACGTGCTTTCCACCTGATCTGGCGCATCCCACCGTTCCCGGCGCCTCGGACTCCTCCGCCATGGGTGTGTCGCCGATGTCATCCCGCTTTGTCTGCGTGTACCGGGCCACAGTCGCCGTTCTGGCTCTGGTAGGCCTCTCCAACGCCTCGGCGTCATGCTCCAGGCTGGGTTCGGGGGCCGTGTGCGCCCTTGTGGGCGGTCTGGCCATCTCCTCCGAATCCCAAGGGAAAGCGGTCCGATAGCCATCGGAATGCCCCTCGGAATCTGCAGCTGACCACAGCCTGACCGGGCTGGGATCCGTCTCCATCGCTCTGGCTTCCCCCGCGGGTTTTGGGGACCCACGCTTCCGGTAACGCCGGGCCCTGCCGATGCTGCCAGTCTCCTCCAACTCCTCCGCAGCGGAGCGGAGATTGCAAGCCTTGCGGCATTGCCTTTCAAACATGGAGGCCAGGTCCTCCATGTCTAGCCCATGTCCTGCAAGGGCTCTCCGTTCTGAGCATCTTCGCTCTTCTCGGGCTTCCAAGTCCGGCGTCGACTCCACGGACTCCACGATCTGCACCCGGGGCGTCGATGGGCAGGGCTCATGAGGGCCCAAGTGCCCGGTGCGGCGGTAGGGGGCAGGTACTCCTCTGCTACCATACAGAAGGTCCCTACCAGGACCGGCCCCTGCTGTGCCCCTTCCACCATTTCCTGTCACTCCTATGGTTTTGCTTGTCACCAGGTTCTGCATGATCTTGCCCTATCCTGCACAATTTCCCACAAAAAATAGTAAAATATGGCTCCTTCACACAAGTCCTGACCCTTGCAATAACCAACTCCCAAGTACAATAGCTACAATCCAAACAATCCACACTGAGGGCTTCCAAGGGTGTTTGAGGTCCCGCGTTGACACTCAACAACTTCTTTCAATACGCCGGTTGTCTCACGGTGCACACAGAGACACGGGCGTTGGGCATGTACATAGAATTGCACCAATAGAATAATGGAAAGAGAAGCCCTGAAATTGGCATGTGAACACAAATCAAGCAAAATTGGGGAAAGATGGAAACATACACAATCACAGCCATAGACCACTCATTCCCTGGACTCAGGACCTTCCCTTGACTCGCTAACATGATGCCCTGAACCAAGTCAAATAAGATGGCTAAATGCCTTGTGCCAAAAGTCACTACACAAACCCCAAAAATATGTTCACTCCCAAGCCTCTAAATCCTAGCCCAATAGGAGAGGTGGCGCGTCATGCCCTAGAGTGGCACTCAGGACCATGCCCTACCCTGACATAACTTTGGTTGGACTTCGAATCGAATGGGCTTGGAGAACTGCCCCATGAGAATGACCTCACAACATAGCAAAATTAGGCAAATCACACCATAGTGCCCAAAATTCAATTATATACTCAAAACTGCATACGGCATGTATTCAAATGCTCCATGCATGTGTCAAACCGGAAAGTGATATACAAGGGTGATATAGACCAAAGATCCATGCCCAAGAATATCCCATCATGGGCTCCCAAACCCCTCCGGATATATACATGCCATGCTTCACAAGTCAACTCACGAATTTGAGACCTAATTTTGTGAGGCCTCCTGTGCCACGCCAAAGTGACCACGTGATCCAGCATGTGGTGAGGTGCAACACCGAAGCATATGCTAACGTATAAGCAACATACCATAGTTCACGGATCTCTAGGCACCTTACTGTTAGCCGACCAGTTGAGCACATACAACACAAAAATGAGAATAAAATGAGGTCAAAAACATGCAAATATTGCCAAATGCAAAGTAATCACCATAGCATGTAACTTCGCTCACCCAAGGTATCAACATATGGTTCAAGACACATTCGTTTGGGACCATTTGCGAACAATCCCCCCACTTGGATCCCCACATGGACGCATAGGGACACCTTCGAACCTCCTCCCCACACGCACCATGAAAATGGGAAAAATGATAGTGGCGCTTGTGGGTCGCTCCGTAAGCCTTCCCACATGCACTATAAGTACGGTAGACTTAGTCTAGCGCTATGGAGTTCACCATTGGGACATGGGCAAAGCCCTTGCCACGTATGACTCCACATATCTTCCTACAAACGGAGATATATGATATGGGCGTGAGCATAGCGAAGCACATACCATGCATATAACACATACCCTTAAAAGTGGCTCCCACCATGGTATGCCATGCCCCTCCATGTACATAATTTCACGTTAAAAATACGTAGGAACCCAAGAAAAGTTTCTATGCAACACCAACACTCATGCGGTACACTCGAAAGTCGCATTAAAATGTTCGGTTGCATTGTCCAAGAGTTATATATCACTTTCTACCCTCTTGACCATTATCCCTTGCTATAACGGGCATGTGTACACACCAAAGGCGTTTTATGCTCCCTAAATTAAGTTGAGACCAAGGCGGTTCCAACCCTCCCACCCACACTGCAGTTCCCGGCCGAGGACGACCACGGCGCCTGGCACAGGTATAACAGGGCCCTAAACGCCATCCTGCGCCGCCCGGGTGCACCGACACTCACCACCGCCATGCGCCGGGCGGCACAAGCATGCGGCATGGAGCATGACGCCAACCACACGGGAGCACCACCAGACCTCACCCTCCAGCAACTCGTCCATGACATCTGGACCACGAAAGGGGAACTCGCCACCCTGCTACGCCCCAGCACACCGGAGGCACGAGACCGGGACGCCCACCTCCGTGCGCTCCTCACCACCCGCCGCCACCAACTCCAGGAATGGCACGCCCACCGCATAGCGGCCGCAGCCCAAGAACGCGAAAGATACGGCAGAAACGACACGCCGTACAAGTCCCTACGGTACGTCAGCCGCATCCTGGAGGACACGGGGCGCCGTACCATCCACGCGGTACGCACCCCCGAAGGAGGCCTCACCAATGACCCCGACGCCGTCCTCCAGGCAGTCCTGGACAGCTTCCAGGCACAACACGGGGACGCCCTCCCCGAGCTCGACCCCCACACCAGAAACACCATCCGCGAGCATGTGCCCAGGGTCTTCAACCGGGAACAGCGGCGCGCCATCGAACACGACCCCTTCAGCATCTCAGAACTGCAACGCGCCCTAGACCGCCTGAAGAAGGGGGTCGTGCCCGGCGTCGACGGTTTGCCGGCCGAAGCGTACCAACGTCTCACCCTGCCCATCAAACGCCGCCTGGCAGCCCGCCTGTGGGACATCGTCACGAGCGCCACGCCCATCCCCCCTGAGTGGGCCAACCTGGTACACCCCCTCTACAAAAAGGGGGACTGGGCGCAGCCGGAGAACTGGCGGCCCATAGTCTGCGCCACCACCGAGGTCAAGCTGGTGTGGACGCTCATCCTAGGCCGCATCGCGCCAGCGGTCTTCGCCCACGTGCCCGCCAGCATGTGGGGAGCCATGGCCGGCAGGTCCCCCCACGAGGCCATCTTCCTCCAGGACACCGCACTGGACATGAACCCCTACGAGATGATCAGTGCCTCCCTCGATGTCCAAGGCGCGTTCCCCCACGCCCCACACCGGCTCCTCACGGAGGTATGGGATGCCATGGGCCTCCCATTCCTATCCTTCATGGCCGGGTACATCCAGACCCGACTCTACGCCGTCATCACAGCCGCAGGCCTCACCCCCTGGACCGGCACAGACAGCAGGGTCCCCCAGGGAGGCGCCGAAGGCCCCTTCCTCTACCTCCTCGTCACCCTGCCACTGGCATTCGAGCTAGCACGGGTATACCCGGGGTACGCCCCATACCCTCTACGGTCCCCCCTCATCAACTTTGCAGATGAGAACCTCCTAACTACGGCCACCCGCCACCGCGACCCTGAGAACGCAGGGCTACCAACGACCACCGAACAAGCATCCGCCATTCTCCAACTCACCACAACCTACCTGGACGCCCACCAGCTCCTAGTGCACCCCCGCAAATCGGTCGGGCTGGCCGACGCCAAGACCCCCACCCCCCACATCCGGAAAGGCGAACCCCTACACCTGGAAGACACCACAGTCCACCTGGGAGTCACACGGGCCACGCGGCACCACCACATCACACTCCCAAGCAAGCTAGAAGAGCGCCTCGCCCGGCTACCCCGAATTGCCAGGGGGGACCTCCTGTCTACGCAGGGCCTGGCGTACTTCATGGAAGCAGTGCTCAACACGGCCATCGGGTACCAAGCCCTGCACCTCCCGCGCCCCCAAGACGCACTACGCCACGCTCGACAGCAAGTGACGAAGGCATGGGCGCAACACGGAGGCTGGCCCACGTCTTTCCCCAAGGAAGCCATGATGGCCCACTGGTGCTACTACGGAGACAATACGGGCGCCCTGGTCGACATGGCCTATGCCAAACACGCAGCACACCTCCTACACAGGGTAACAAACAACCACCAACCAGAAGTTCGCGAGGCGGCAGCCATACGCATAAAAGAAGCGCAAATGGCCCGCAACACCTGCCCCCGGTGGATACTGGCGCAACACGGCGTCTCCACCTCCCTGGGCACTGGCATCTGGGCCCAGCTACAACTCCTCCTACCGCACCACACACACGCCATCCTGACAAACCACCACTGCGATCAACAGGGGCCACTCGTGGCCACACAAACCGACATCCACCGACGCCCGGCAGGCGAGGTGGCCACCCTGCGCCTCGTAGGGGCCACCATCACCATAGTGTATATCACCCCAACACAGATGAAGATCATGGCCCAATGCAACGCCCACCACGCCCCGTTCCTTTCCGACCCACAATGGCCAGCACGCCACGTCTTCAAAGCGTAACTCCGCGCATGTGCTACGAAGGCAGGGCGCGACATGCCGGGGCCCAAGGATATCGACACGGCGTACACAGCCTTCCAGCGCCAGCACCCCCGGCCCCGCCCGAGCGAGCACGGAACCCCCAACGACGGCGGCACGACGCAGGGGGAGCCCACCCCGTCAGCCGAAGGCTGGACACCACCCACCATCCTGCTACTAGCACCAAACGGCCACAAACATGCTACCCGCACTGTCCAGCGACACCATGCCCCCTGGTCCATCCCCAAACACAATGCACCGGAGACCGATGTACCACCAGTCAGACACAGTGACAGGGGCATACCACGCACGTGCTGGCACTGCGGCCCGGCAGCCCTCGACACTCCGTGGCCCCTGCTGCACCTCATCTCCACCCACTACCGCACCCCCACCGCTGCCGCCACCGCCGACCAGCAGGCATGGCTCTCCCCCTGGTTTCACACGGTACCCCCAGACCACCCGGCGCACGTAGCCTGGACCCGAACACCCACGGCGACATGGACGTTCACCAACGAGCGGGCAGACCCAGACAGCGTAGCCATGGAGTACGACCGCTGCGACCCACACCGCGCAGGACCTCATGAGGCACCCATGCGCCCCCTGCAGCACAAATGCCCCACCCTCCGCGGTGACAAAGACGACAAGGAGCGGCGACAGACCATCACGTGCCAGAAGTTCCACCCCAATACGGGATACCCCTTCCACCTGATGTACGCGTATATCACCCAGGGACGCCCAGACAGGGGCCTCCTCCGCCTCACCCCACGAGCGCAGGCCATCATCACCCAGGGGATAGGCGTCTATGCAGCGCCACTACTGCAACCCACGCAAATCACCGCCAGAACCGCCCAGGGGAACCCCATCTACGTCCATCACCCCACAGCAATCGCCCGCCTACCCATACCCAGCGACACCGACATCATCTACTTCACTGACGCATCCGGCACCAAGCAACGCACCCCCACGGTCGGTTGCGCCTCCGTGCGCATCACCCGGCACGCGGACCGCCTCCACGTGGAACACCACACCGGGGCCACCATCTTTGGGGCGTCCTCCCACGGCGAACTGCGCACCATGGCAGACGCCGTCACTGCCACACCGCCACCCACGACGATCCGGCCCCGCAACATCTGGGTAGTCGTAGACGCCACGGTCGACATCCACCTCACCAGGCGCCTTGCGGACCTGCCCCTCCACAAAGCACTCGAGTCCGGCCTCACCACACAAGCGTTGGGACTATGGATGGCCTTCAAGGGCATGCACCCCCAGGACGCCCTACACATCGTCAAGCAGGAGTCACACCGCTACGCATACGGCAATGGACGCGCAGACACGCAGGCCAAACACCAGAACACCAACCACACCCCAGGGCTCGAACGCGTGCGACTGGACACCCCACACCACAGCCACCTGCAGCACCTGCCCCTGATACCCCCGGCCACACAGCCCCCCCAATGGATGCCCGAGGACACGCCGTACACGGATCGAGACAAGCAGTACCACTACCCCACACCCATCCAGCAACTGGCCACCACACTGGGCCACCCAGCGAACACCGAACTCCTCCGACGCCTCGAAGACTCCGTCCACACCCCCCTCTACTACTCCGCCCTGCGCCCGGATAGCCTCCCAGCACACCTACAAAAGCCCCGGCTTCAACTCGCCCTCGAACAACTTCCCCTCCTCACCCGATACCACCGATGGTATACGCGCCGCTCGATCCACGTCCCCGCAGGACACACCTAATGCATCTGCAGCCACGCGGAAGAAGAAACATGGAACCACTTCAAGGCGTGCCCCCTGTACAGAGGACTAGACACCCTCAGAGACTGGAACCCAACCCACACCATCGCACAGCACGCCGGATGGCTGGCGCAGTCCCCGGCGACCCAGCAACTCACCACCGTCCTCAAGCAGACGGAGGTGCTCGAGGCAGTCCGCAGGGGACTCGTCCCCACTGCCGTCTACACCTTGCTACGCACCCACGCGGAGGACCCCCAGGCCACGGCGGCGCACATGCAGCGGATGGCCGTTGCCAAGACGGCGGGACAGCTCACATACCGCACCCACAAATACCTGCAGCATGCGGCAACCCTGCCCCCAACAGACCAAGCCCACCTCCTCAAACTCCTGTTCTACCAACCATGAGAACCTACCCCTGCACATACCAACACGGAACCCCCACCACGTCTACACACCGTCCACCGAGCACAGCACTGGCACAGCACACACGGACACCACAGGCACCGCACACACTCCCACCAGCATGCGCGCGCCACCAGCCCCCATCCCCCCACGCCGCCGTCCGTCCACAGGTACCACCAACCACCAGCCACCGCATGTCCCCTCTGCGTTCGCCAGCGGCTACCACAGACAGCCCTGCCCTGCAACCCAGACCACTGGGTCTGCCTGGGAGCCGCGCACCGCCTCACCCACTGCCCCCACTGCGGGGACCTCAACCCCCGCCACCGCGAGCGGCCCGCGGCCCCAGCCGCACCCCCCCCCGCCAGCCACCCCAGCTTCTTCGGGTTCCTCACCGACACCCTCCGGGACCACCTGGGAGGGTACTACGTGGCGGACGCGGCGGACCACACATGGACCATAGCCGTGGCCACGGGCAGCACACCCCCGCCCCCCCACAGCCCACCCCTACGCCACAGCGGAGGCGGCTTGAACGTGGCGGCCCGCCACATCCTCCTCGCCCTATACCTCCACCACCGAGACCTACACCTCCCACACCCACAACTCCCGGTTCCCCAAGCAGCAGCCCTGACGCCGGAAGCGTGGGCCGACACGGCACCAGAGGAGATAGCAGCCTACCTCCGAATCACTTGCCGCCGGTTCAAACACGCCCTCGGCCGACGGAAGGGAACACCTTACCCACTCAGCGCACTCCTCTACCCGGCACACCACCCCCACCCCGCACAACAGAAGCCCCCAGAGGGCTGAGCGTCTTTTCGGGACGCCCACCTGGCCGCCCCCGACGAGGCCACCGCCACGCGGATGGGCCTCACGGACCAGGAAACCTACGTCAGAGGCCTCAAGACGAGCCTCCAAGAGGCACACCGCTGGCACGCCTGCTCCCCGTCGCCCCCACGGGGACAGGGGGGTTCACCCGCCCCCGACACCCACCAGGCCAAGAAGACCAAGACAGGTCAGGGGGCCCGCCAACGCGCCCGCCAGCAGGGCGCGACGCCCCGACCAAGGCCCGTGTCCAGCCACACCGCACCACCCCACGCCCAGACCCCCGGGGTACACCAACAACACCACCACCGCCAGCGCCCGGCACCACCACCGTACCGCAGCACGCAAACCCTGCAGCCCAGTCAGCCACCACCGCCCACACACGTCCACACCATGCCAGGACCACCATACGCGCAGAGCCAGGGGACATGGCACCACCAACACCACCACCACGCCCCCGTCCCTCCCAACCCCTACCCCCTAATGCCCCCATGCTACAGCGACCCCCACCAGCTACATCCCCACCACGCCCCAGCACAACCAGGCTCCGCGAACAACCCACCCCCCATAGCGCAGATCACCGCACCACACCATCACGTATTCCACCACCACCAGCCCCTGCCACCACACCCACCAACGCCGGGTACCACACACAACCGGCACACCCTCCACACCACCACCACGCGGTCCAGCACCACCCGCCGCCCCCGCTACACGGGCCCACGACATACGAGCCACGGTACACCCCCATGGACCCGCGAGGAGCCGCGCACGCACACCAGCAACACCAGGGCCTAGTAGGAGCGCCCCACCACCACCAGCAGCCCCCCCACCCACACCCCATACCAGCGAGCACCATCCACCAGCAGCCACCCATCACATACGGACCACAGCCCCACCCGGGGGCTCATGCGGCCGCCTCCCACCCGCACCCCGGCACCACAACGAGTCAAGAACCGCAAGGGCCACACGGCGCACACACGCAACACCCACACGACCCACAGGGACGCCCGGACCCCCAGCCAGCACAACACCCACCCCCGCCCCAACCACCCCACCACCACCAGCAGCCCCCCCACCCACACCCCATACCAGCGAGCACCATCCACCAGCAGCCACCCATTACATACGGACCACAGCCACACCCGGACGCTCATGCGGCCGCCTCCCACCCACACCCCGGCACCACAACCAGTCAAGAACCGCAAGGGCCGCACGGCGCACACACGCAACGCCCACACGACCCACAGGGACGCCCAGACCCCCAGCCAGCACAACACCCGACCCCGCCCCCCCCATCAGGAACAGCGCCACCCCCACACCACCACCCCCCGCCCCCCCCCCGAGACCAGGCCACGGACACAACACGCGGCAGCCAGCACCAGCCAATTGACGTCGATACCCCCGCCGACACACGCCACCGCGAATCCCCCCTCCCGCGACCGCCACAAGAGACCCCATCACCGGACCCCACGCGGGACAACGACGACCACCCCCCCCAACCCACACCACCCCCCCCATCACACCCCGCACCACCAGCCGCCGCACCGGCCGACCCTACGCCCTACACAACCCCGCAGCGGTACGGCAGCACCTCTGGGGACTCGGGGAACAGGACGTCGTGCTGTACCTCCGCACCTCCGGCACCAGCACCCCCATCCGGGCGGCCACCCTGGTCCAGGCGGCCACCCTGGGGGAAGGCGTCAGAGACTTCCTCTTCGACGCCTTCCTCCACGTCGCCCGACACGAGCGCCCCCCAGGCGCCACCCCAGACGGCGAGAGCCCGCCCCCCACGGGGAGCCGGATCTGGGTGCCCCCCATCGACTGGGGGCGACACCTGGTCGGACACTCGGTGCCGGGGCGGGTGGACACCAAGGGCCGCACCCGCTACCACGAGCCCGACATGGCCCACCCCCCACCCGGCGCCACCCCCGACAGCACCAAAGAGTGGGAGCGGGAAACATGGGTAGCCCGGATGGCCTCCCTGAGCAACTTCCGGCACCACGTCCCGGGGGACATCCCCACCCCCGACGAGCAGCAGCCAGCCCCCTCCACGTACATGACCCTCATGTACAATCTGCACTACACCCTCTCCACCACCAACTACCACGCACCCACAGACCACTGGGTGGTACACGGCACCGACTCCCTCCTCCCCGCCGACTACATCCCCCCCCCACACAACCCAGGCCCCGACACGTACGCCAGGGGGGACGACCCAGACGACCCGCACATCTGGGGCACGCTGGAACCCAAATCCCTAGACACGCTGCTCTCCATCCGCAGCGGCTACCAGGGCCTTGGTAGGGCGATGTATTGCCTTGCCAAGTGGACCCAACGGAACGGGGGGATCCCCACGGACCGATGGGTCTGGGTGGTCACGCTGCGCCCCCAGCAGAGGGAAGCCCCCCAAAACCGCAGGGGACCCACCCCCCCCACGCCCCACCACCCTACAACTATGCCCGTACATGGTGGCAGCCCGCCTCATGACGCTGCTGTGGCCGGGCCCAGACACCCCCACCCAAAACTACCCCCACCTCACAGAGGAGGACATGCCCGGCATCCAGCGATGCTTCTTCCAGACCCTCGACTACCTCCAGCAAACACACCCGCACCTCCTGGAGCAGATATGGCCACCCCCGGGTAACCCACGTGCCCGCGCAGCCGAGACAACGCCGCCACGCCAGCACCAGCACGCACGGATCACCAGGGAAAACGCGCGCACACGCCCGGTGCCCGAACCTGCACCCTCGTTCTCGCTACTTACAGGACCCAGCATCATACGCCCGCCCCCCAAGCCCAGGACTCTCCGCCGTCTCCCACAGCCCTCTCCTCCGCCTCCGACTCCACGACCTCCACCACCACGACCACCTCATCCACCACCACCACCACGTCCTCATCCAGCACTCCACCCCCCAGGCCGCGGGAGACACCTCCCAAACGGGCCTCCAAACCCGCCCCCACCGCGAGCAGCCCCGCCGCCGCCAAGGCCCGCGCCCCGACGAAGCCCACACCCACGACCCAGCCGAAACCCAAGGCCGCCGCCAAACGGCCACCCAAACCCGCCAGCACGCCACGACCGCAACCCGCAGCCAAGCCCAAACCCAAGCCCAAACCCGGCGCCACGACCGCAGCGCGAACCCGGCCCCCCGAGGACGTCCTCTATGACATCCGGCCCCAGCCGTCCCAGGCCCGAAGGCAGCCGCGCCCAGCGCGGCGCCCCCCCACCGTCACCGACGCCACCGCCACCACCTTCATGGCGGAGCGCGCCGCGGCCGAAGCGCGACGCACCTCGTCCCGCCACCTCTCAAAGCCCGCACCCCAGGCCCACGGACCGCTGCCGACCAAGCCAGAACGACGCCAGGGTCCACCAGCAGCGTCCCCACCCCCCTACCAACCCTCGATGACAGCCCATATACAACGCATGCCCCACTACCGCCGCCGCCGCGAGTCCCCGCCCAACCCCGAGGCGGAAACCGTACGCGCACACCCGCGGGTCCACATCCGCGTGCGCCCCCACTCCCCACGCAGCCCCACGGAACAGGACTAGGAGGAATCCCCCAGGCCCGCCACCGCCACCGGTCCCCACGACCCCGTCACACCCAGCCACGCCCACTCCTCCGCCAAGAACCGCAGGCCCGCCCAGGAACAGTGGTGGCAGCGCTGGACCCATACGCAGCTCTGGGAGCTGCGAAAGAGGGCCCGGGGAGAGCCCTACCTTGAGGGCCTGGTCCATCGGCCCCGCAAGGGGTCGGTGGAGAACTGCCGCCTCCAGCCGGCGGGGGGGTGGATGCCGCAGGCCGCATGGGAAGCCATGCTGGCCGATACGCTCCACCCCCTGGGAGTCCACCCCCGCAACCTCCCCGCGCCCCAGGACCACCCGTATGTCCTCAGGCGCCTGCGGGGGACCCTCCGGGAAACGCAGCGAGACGGCATCCGCCTGTGGGACATCACCCAAAGCCCAGCCCCGCACACACACACCCCCTCACCACCCCACCAGCGTCGGCGCACCGACACCGGCGACACCCACAGCACCCCAGGAGCCCTGCGCGCCACACAACACGACGCGCCTGACCCCCCGGCCAGCGGCGCCGCCATCTAACCCCGTTACCCAGCAAACCACCACCACGGCACGCCACCCCAGGCCCCGCCCAGAAGTCACCAAACGGACCGGACGCCGAAGGAAGCCAACGCACACGACAACGAGCACCACTACGCCCAAAGGCACCGAACCCAGGCCCGCTAACGTCGCAACCGCCTAACCGAGCCAGAGCCCAAGCACAAGTCAAACCCGAGCCACACCCCGAAACCGCTAACCCTTGACTCCTAACCAAGCCCGCCGAAGGAACAACGTAACCACAGCCCACACCCACAGCCCACACAGCCGCCTAACCAGCCAGCTCCAGAAGCAAAGAGACACCTGACCAAACCCACCCTGACCCAAGCCCGTGTACATCAGGACGCGCGAGCCGCACCCCGGGGGCGCGACCGCCGCCACGGCACCGACGACACACGCCAGAGGACACAACGCTATTGCACCGCCGCAGCAGCTGCCCATGCCTGTGCCTGCAGTGTACGCGCGCCCCTGTTTTTCTCTTTTTTGTTTTTTCTTTTTTCTTCCCAAAAAAATAAAAAAAAACAAGTAAAAAAAAAACGAAAATTAGGGGGGGAGGAAGAGGGACACAACCACCCATGGCACACGCGTACCGCACACAGCACGCAAACCGGTGAACAGGAGCCCAGTGGCCCAGGACACCGCACATGCAACACAACACACCGAGCGAGCACACCGGTGAACAGGAGCCAGCCGGCCCAGGACACCGCAGACACACCACAGCAAACCGCGCGGGCACACCAGTGAACAGGAGCCCAGCAGCCCAGGACACTGCACACACAGAGGGCGGCTGAGGGACAGGAAAGAACCAATACCCCATGGGTCGGACGCACTGGGGCGACCCAGCCCACCCACCGGGCCAGTAGCAGGAGCGGTACTCCAAGGCCACTGGTCCGAGCCCGGCCAGGCTGCATCGGGGACCATGGCAAACGTCACCCGGAGCCATGGAAGCAACCGGTGACAGGCGAGCCGGTACACAGTCCAGGAGGGGGTCACCTGCCAAGCAGAGTGGCCCCGCAACTCAAGCCACAAGGCTGAGGCAGTCGTACCGTAGACAAGCGGGAGCAATACCACTTGTGGTGAGAGATACTCCACGCGGCTGGACAGCCCCCCAGAGCTGCCGCCCAAAGGAGGGGGCATGTGGCCCTACCCATGGACACATGTGGGGACACCCTCCCACCTGGGACACATGGACCGGGTGGCCGCGACAATGCCTTCCCAAGCACATGCGGGAGCGGATCAAGAGGCACCTGACATAGGGCAGTGGGAGGGACAGGACGTCCCCTTGGTAAGACCTTCTTTCTGCAATGTCAAGGGAGGCATCCCGAGCTCCCGAAGATACCTACCTACCTACCTTGCATGGTCCAAGAGTTATAAATCATTTTCTACCCTCTTGACCATTATCCCTTGCTACACCGGGCATGTCCACACATCAAAGGCGTTTGATGCTTTCTAAATTAAGTTGAGACCAACGCAATTCTAGCCCATATCTCAAAATTGTAACTCCTCGCAGTGAGCTGGAGATTTGATCTTTCAAAGTGGCCTCACGAATCACTTTCGGTTCGCCTATATCTCGAAGAAAAATGAAGGAGACAACAAAAAGAAGGTTCTTTCGTGATCGGGGAAAAATGTAGGACCACTCGAAATTCATCATATCAAGTGTGGCGACCTCGAAATCGAAAATCCGATTCTGAATGTCTGAAAAAATCAGATGAATTTTGCGAGTGTATAACATGAAAATTGCGGAAGCAACGAACCCTTTCCTGATGAAAAATAACCCTTCATCGGGGTTTCCGCTAAAATATCTGGAAATAACAGTTAACCAATCAGTTACCGCAAAATTGCAAGCCAACTGACAGTCGCCGATACATTGACAATCAGAAGGGATAGCTGAAAAATTACGGAAACAATATGATAAAAAAACCCTGTTGATTCCTGATATTCTGATATATAAATCTCAGCCGGCGGCGCCTCGGTTGTGAATGTGGCCGCTCATAGCTGGAATGGCCAAACCTATCACACTATCACATCAGGTTAGGTCAGGTGGATGGGAGAGTATGATATCAGCCCATGGCGGCTGGCCGGCCCATAGATACACACCCCAAGTGACCCGAAGATGGCTACGGGGGTCCGAACCGGCTTCAGTGCCAGAACAGATACCCCACGTGTCCCCCCCCCCCCTCAGCGCACCAAACCCATACCACATACACACAGACCAGCAGCACAGGTACCAAACAGAGACGCCCAGAAAGACACAGCACACACATTTCCGCATGTCTGGTGCCCAGCTAGCAGAAGGCCACTGCCCCATCACGCTCTCGCCTTTCCAATTTTCATTTTCCATTCAACTTATCATCGATTTTGTGGTTATAGTTCTTCGGATCATTTGCCTCGCGACAGACTCTTCTTGGGCTGACGTGGTCCTTTTTTGGGTCAGTGCTTCTGGTGTCTCATTAAGTTGGACCTGCAACTAAGAACACGGACACATGCCCAATCTCACCTCCTATGATACACCTACACCCACCTGACGTTATTATTTTTTGCTGCCGAACACAAGCGGACTTGCCCAGGCGGGGGTATAAGCCGCCACAGAATGAATGAATGAATGAATTGTCACAGGCCAAGAGGGCGCCCCGTGGGAAGCCCTCTACACGGCACTCTACTGGGCCCCAGGATCCCCCAACGGTCCAGACACACCGGAACCCATGGAGGCCTGGGTCATGCAGGCAAAAGCCATGAGGAACTACCACCTCCACCACCCTTTCCACAACAGCCCACCCGCACTGCCATGGCCCAAAGACCCCCGAGAGGCCATACGGAAGCTCGCCGATCTCACGCGCAGCCGCGCGAAGGCGACCATGCAAACGCCGACACAGCCCCCGCTACGGGACCCCAGCCAGCAGGCTACACACCCCTTCTTCCAACCCACGCCCCCCCAGTCCCACAACCTCCAGTCCCGCCAAAGCGAGCGCGAAGACAAATAGGCGCACCCGCCCCTAGCCCCCAACAGACCAGAATAGAAGGCAGGGCAGCAATCTCCCGACCCCCCACACCCGCCCCGACCTTCCCAACAACCCCACTGGACCCCCCCTCCCCGCCCGGACCAAGCATTCTCATCGTCCTCCCTCCCGTCACAGGCACCGCCCCAGCCCAAAACCTACCCGAAATTCCAAAAAGGCACGAGCGTCCAACAGCCTCTCCGCAACGACTGGACGGGTGACAGGATCTGGTGTGAGGGCACGATCCAGTACCGCCTCCAGGACCCGGGCCCAAACGGTGAAGTGCAAATCCGGGTGCAATGGCACCGCCAGAAGGAGCTCGACCAAGGCAGCAGCGCCCCGGACAAGCCAGAGGGCCACACCTTGGAGCTCAACAGCGCCCACCCCCTCCGACGCGACACCCCCGAGAACAAGCCCCGGAAGGGCACCAAGTACACCGGGGAACTCCCCCCGGAGCGGAGCCAGGGCCTCCCCCCACCACGCCCACCCAAGCGGCAAGCACCCAGAAAACAGTCCCCGGGCACCAATCCTCCTCCCTGACGGGGCAAGGGCCGGGGATGACGGCCTCCGCAGCCCCTGCCCGCGCCCACCGAGGCTACCATCAACCTCCTCCACCTGAACCATCTGGCCATCACATACTCCAAGGACGCCACCGACGCCCTCCAGGAGCTCCCGATGGCACAGGGAACCGACTGGGTCCCACACCTTCTCACCATCCAGGAGCAAGGCCTTCAACGCGACGACCCTCCAGAACCCGGCCCCATATATACCCTGGACCATAGAGCGTACAAATGCTACTGGCACAAGGGGATCCCCCTATATGCCCGGGCCGGCATCCACGTCCACCTCGTCCACCACCTCAGCATACTAGGGAGACCGCCAACAGGAACACGAGAGGGGCGTGCACACACACAGCAGGCCTGGTCTTAACCAGAAATGTCAAATCCTCCATCCTGTGGTTTATAAATAATATAATTTCGGAATTCTCCTGAAATCATATCAGAAACCGCTTTAATTGCAGACTTGACTGGCATATGGAACAGTGCAGCCGAATGGGATCCGCACTGGCTTCAGTGTCGCGCTGCCTACTTTTTCTCCATGTCGCAATGCCTTCGTGAGTAACGCCTCCGCTCGCTCAATGTTGCTCCACCTCGCCTCACGTGTTCCTAGTCATTCTCTCTTGCGCTCGCTGCTTGCATTGAAACCAGACCGGGTGGTCAGGAGCAGAGGTCGCAGTGGCATGGGCAGCAACATTGCTTGGCACAGAAGACATAATGATAGTGTTGACTGAATAGTATCCTGCAAACAGATATGGTACACATAGCCAATGAAATACCTGATGTGCACATATGAGAAATCCACCCTATCATCCACTAATTGATATAACTACTAAGCATCCAAGATTGCCTTATCTATCCCACATCCTATGATCCTAACAAGGAAATGGAATATGATATACCCTATCCCACATATATCCCATATATAGGGCCATATAATGCTCCCTTAGGGGTAAAATGCCAGGGTAGGGTTGTGACCTGCTTCACCCCCCCACTTAAAACGACTGCCACGGGCAGGAAGTACATGCCCAAGAGGAACGTAGCAGTCACAAACAGCACGAATCTGAGTTTGCAGATTCCCTCCACCGGGATTCGAACCTACGCAGGCAATCTCAGAGCCGGCCGTACGGCCGCTGGATTAGCTCCGATCGGTGGATATCGAACCACCGCTGAAATTCCGAAGATCACCAGCGGGATCCCGCAAATCCCGCTCCACTTAGTAGGCGAAATCGCGAGCTGTTGCGCGCAGAGTCTGGTCCCCGCGTGTCGCATAAGGCATGTGGGGTCGAGCAGGTAAGGACAGGTAGTTTTTCAAAGAATTAAAACTAAAGGCAAAGTGAAATCACACTTTTAAACAAAACTGAAGGTAATGGTACATGCGAAGCGGTGCGACGCGAAAGTGCAAAAATTTCACTTTTTGAAAAAACTGCCAGGAGAATTGACGGGAGTGGCAAACAGCAACGTAGGACTGTGCCTGCACAAGGGAGCAGGGGGGATAAAAGAGATAGAGGCCAGGGAAACATTCACAAGGGACACAACAAAACTTGATGGCCTTCGGCCAGGGGACTGTTACCACGGGGGGCTAACGGTCCTGTCTCGCAGTGCAACGCGGGGCAACCGTGGTAACAGTCCTTACAGCCACCACAGCCCTTTTTTCACACTTTGGAACAGTGAACACGGTGATCTTGCCATATTGTTGCCTTGCGATGCATCACCGTCTTGTGCCTGCCTCTGTCTTGTGCATGCTTAGGCCCACTAATAAACACGGCCACGATGGCCCCATAGTGCGCGCGGTAGCTCACTAAGTACAGGAAAGAGGTCACGATGGCCTCAGGGTAAATGATCGACGATCATGTAGGCACAAACCAAAACACAGGTACGATGCCCACACCTTGCAACCACGTGCTTTAGATCGTTTATGAGGGCTTGATGTGCTTGATGTTCTTGATGTGCTTGCCCGTAACGCTTGTAGTAATGAGTGAGCTCTTGCTTGTAAGATGTAAACTTGCTTGATTACTTGCTTGTAAAAGACCGAGACAAGGCCTAGCCAAAGGCCCACTTGTCAAACAGACCAGACACCAAAGAAAGATGATCGTGTGGAACGGACCAGGATGAATGAACCAGTCACGGTTGTGACTGTACGATACGGGCACGGCTCAGCCAAGGGTCGTGTCCGTGTGGATGTCTAACTTAGCATGTGTGTCACACGTGATGCACCACATAGAGGGTAAAGGAGGAGGTACGGAGATGGGATGAGGGTGTGAGTAGACACACTTAAATAGACAAACCTCATAACCATGTAATAATAACCTGACCTCACTGCTGACCCCTCACCTAGGAGCCATACTACGTATATATATCATATATACACATAATAGAGCGATGCACACCGACAAACACAAGACACACTTGTGCGCGCACACCCACTGGCAGGGCCCGGGGGCACACACTCGCCCGGAGGGCATCACAGAGTGTGGGTCTCGCGGTGGCGGCCTTGGGGCACGTGATGGGGGCACCCCACACATACGGCACGTCCAAGAGCTTCCACAAACTACTCACGTACACACAACAAACAGTAAGCATATCCACAATAGAACACGTGTATAGATACGGCACCTTGTTGCTTGGTGTTCGTGTGTGTCTTGGGGGCGTGCGTATAAACACTCAGGTTAGCTCGCGTGTTACCTTTGTCGGTGGGTGTGCCAGCGGCGGGCCGTAGCGCAGGGGGTCACCTCCAGGTTGCAAATTGGGGAGGTCGCCCGTACGGTCCCGCTGGTGTATCAGCCCACCCTACTCCCCGGGGGCACGATGACACGCCCCGAAGGAGTTTTACTCCCCCAACCCCTCTACACCGTGTATGACGGTTCATGTTTACACCTCCGTGTGTAAACTTGGGCCGGTGTACACGGCTACAAAACCCCAAAGGTAGGTGTCAACCTAGCTCTTGCTTGTTCGGGGGGCGGGTGATAACCAACGTAATAGGCAACCATATAATCCCGTAACTAAATTAATGGCATGCGCACACACACGCTACCATGGGCCACGGGCACACCCGGTTTTGGTGTGTCTCGGACAGAGAGACTCGTGTGTGTCGTGGAAATCCAAGTCCAGGCACGAATCTCTATAAAGAAAAATGCCACGCCCATATCCCAACCCGTTTGGTTGGGTGTTGGGATAGAGGACCCCTCGGGTGTTGTGGAAATCCAAGTCCACTCGTGGGGAACTCTAGAGAAAACATTAATATACATATTCTCTCATAAACATATGCGTGTGCACACTCGCCCTTTTCATCATATTGTTTGTTCCCTCTCGTTGCAGGCAGGAATTCCCCCGCGAAATTCATCAAGGACATGAAGAGCACACCCAGCCAGCATGCGGCCCCATGCAATGGCAATGGAGGGTACCCACTCCCAACCCGGGCACGCATAGCGACCGGGGACAAATACCCAGGCGGCGGAGACGGCCCAAATCTGCAACGCCACTCTTTGCCTTTGAAGACCCCACCCACTCATAGAGTGACGGGGCAAAGGCAGCCATTGCAATTCATATTAGAATACTTGTATTGTAGAGGACGACCCCTCCCTCTAGGCTTAAGTCCTCGCCGTATGTAGTGGCAATTTTGCACGCCACGAAATTTTTTTCCACGTAATGTGAGCCACACGAGTACTTCGTACCTTGTATACCTACCCTCGTGTGGACAAGGGCAAATCGGTGGAAAACCATCACGCCCAACACAAAAAGGGAAAATGGGTTGTACCCGCCAACCCAACGAAGTTTTCAAGCCTTCGCCATTTTGAGCAAATGATTTAGCTCGTTGGCTTGGGTCACGGGTCAGGGACGGTCGTGGAGTTGTGGTTTCGGTACGGGGCGGCACTCCGAAACCTTGCAAACACCACCATGCGCACAACCCGGTAGAGTCTCGGGAAGTGCTTGCCACGTTGTTAGCGCCCTTGACAGGGGGCGTCATCGTGGGCAGGACTTGTGGCAGTAGTCCTGGTGGTGGTAGGAGTGCTCCAGTAAGACCCAAGAATAGGGGTTTGAATGC